>JAECXG010000612.1:0-1324175 GCA_018152135.1 Drosophila paulistorum | reverse complement strand
TTCTTTCTTTGATTTTTCTCTTAGATATTATTTCTTTCTTTTCTTCTTTTTGGTTTTCTTAACTTTTAGCTTAACTTACATTAGAATAATTTTCATTTCGGTGCTTGTATTGGTTGGTTGGTAGGGGTACTCGCTTTTCCCACGTTGAGGTACTAACGCTCCGAATCCAGACACTTGTTGTACCAATTTTCCTCCGAACGGATACTAGAGGAATGCAGCGATCAGTTTTTATTATAACCCCGTCTGACCTCAGCGAAGTTTTGTTGGCACTGTGTATATTTCGGTTATCGTTCTAGAGGCGTATTTATTTGCGTTTACTTTGATTAACACTTATCACAATTGCCGTTTACTTCACTTGATCAACTTTTAAACGCGGGGTCCCTGCTCGGGCGCCAATTAAACACAATCTTAGTTAGTCGCATAAAAAAATAAAGTTTTATTTTGAGTTTATTTAATATTGAGTACACATTTGACAATCTATCTTTGTTACTGGAAGACTTTGTGACTACTAGACTGAACCAAGATCGCGGAGCTCTAACGAAGTGACAAGTTTGTACTAGGATTAAAGACTGAATTGTGTAGATCGATTATGTTTGAATGAAGCGTCTGATTTTGGGCGTCGATGGTGACAGCGACGCTTGTTGAGTCCAATGGTCCAACGCGAGCGTGGAATCTGTTTATCATGAAATTGATTTGGGCGACGTGATGGCTGGTGCACCGAACATGATGCTTATTGCCGAATTGATTTATGGGATTGGGCGGCTTGCCATCTGATGTACCGAATTTGACACCATTACCCCTAGGAATGTTTAGTCTGGCGATTGTGTGAAGACGATTGCGTGTTGTAGGGTTATCGGGTGACATTCTTGGCGGTGCCTTCTATGATCATGCCGATGCTCATTATGTCGATGCTCATTACGTCAGTGCTCATTATGATAACTCTTGAATGTTCTCTGGGTGTGGTGTGAGTGTGATTATGATGGTGAAGCATATCTGGTCTTAACTTGTATATACTTTGCTCAAATCATATTTTATATACATAACAATCCTCTTATATACTTTAAACTTTTGGAGGTTTCGACATACGAGACCAAACTCTGTATTTTTAGTTCTTAATTCACCATCTGACTATACGGTCGAACAAATAAAGATTATCTGTTTTAAAAACTCCGTTTACATCACTTGTATGAATCGACATCAATAAGTAAACGTCATTATACATATGTAAAACTCGTTACACTCACATGTGCATAAATTTTCTGCAGCTGTTCGTCAAGTCCGCGTAAAAGTTTAAAAGATAAAGAAACTATTAAAGTGTTAAAAAAAAAATATATATAGTAATCAAAGTGTTCCCCGCGATTTCTTATGTGTTCGAATTATTTCCATTGCCCAATTACGCGCGTATCCGCCCACCGGCTTATCTACTTACATACATACATCGTCATCTGTTGATGTAAGCGCATATGCGCACATATGTGCATATAATTCATTCGCACATTTACCACAGAAAAAAAATTTTAAATAGCAATTCACGTATTTCACGTCATCTATTGATGCACGCACATATGTACATATCCACAACACATAATCCATTTCGGTGTCGCACATTGATTTAACAAAAAAAGGGAGGGGAAAGGAACCCACCACCCAATTAAATAACAATTACTTACGTTTTTGTGAACAACGCGCGTGTAACGTACATACTTACATACCTACCTGCGCACTTACGCATGTATGTACGTACATATAAAAATCCAAGCATTCGTCCATCTGCACTGATCGTTTGTTTTCTTTTTCTTTCGCGCACAACACTCGCGGTGTGAAAAAACGTGCGTTTTTTGTTTCGTTTTTTCGCACAACCACAAAAAAAATTTTATTAACGTAATTAAACAACAAAAGCAAATTTATAAACAGCGGCCGACAGCTGTTTTCGGAGTAGTGCTGACACGTGAGTCGAGTCGTGATGTCGATAGTCGGCTCAAGCGCGCCAAATTCCAACCGCATTATTTCCGATTCCCTTTCGCATAAATATATATCCGCCCATATTTATAAATAAATACATATATATTTTTTCCAGCACTATCGGGCCCTTATTTATAGATTTGCGCACATATATATACCCGCCCATATTTATAAATAAATACATATATATTTTTCCAGCACTATCGTGCCCATATTTATATATCCACCCATATTTATAAATCATATATGATTTTTCCGGCCAGTATTTGGCGCCCATATATATAACCGCCCATATTTACAAATAAATACATATATATTTTTTCCAGCACTATCGTGCCCAAATTTATATATCCACCCATATTTATAAATCATTTAAGATTTTTCCGGCCAGTATTTGGCGTGGTCGGCTGCATCAACGATGAGCAATCTGCGAGAGCTGGAGAGAGAGCGCAATACTGGAGGGGCATAGGCAGCCCACTACAGACCTGCGAAGCAATACCACAAGGCAGTCCCGCAGGATCCCGTCGACTCGTGATATCGATAGTCGGCTCAAGCGCGCCAAATTCATTTCCGATTCCCTTTCGCCTAAATATATATCCGCCCATATATATATATATTAATAAATACATATCTATTTTTTCCAGCACTATCGGGCCCATATTATTTATATATCCGTCCATATTTACAAATTGTATATATAATTTTGCCGGCCAGTATTTTGCGCACATATATATATCCTGATCCAGCTTTATATAAAAACATATACTTTTCTTTGCCTATACCTCTTTATTTATATACTTCATACGCGTGTTTGTCTTATACGTACTCCCATCGTTACTTACGAATCCAGCTAAACTTGTGTTGTAATCACTCCGCTTTATCTACGTGTAATTTTCAATCTGCATTCGTGCGTTCGTATATTGATCCGCATATATCCCCATTAAAAGCGCTCCGTTTCCAAGCCACGCGTGAGAGAATTCTGCCGCAATCCTGCGGGCACAGTGAGAAAATTCTTGCGCCCTCATACAGTCCACTTCTTTTTTTCGTTGTCTTTCCGAAATCAAAAAGGGCACTAGCACGGTCTTCGTCGGTAAGGTCGTCCCTTGAGTATGTCCGCGGAGCCGTCCAAGACTGCGCCGAAGTCCAACAGTGATTCGTCCCCCTCTGCAACGCCGAAGAAGGTTCGGCCTCCGAAGACTCCGGTGACCGCGAAGCGTACGGACATTCCCCGCAAGTCCACGTCTGCTCGCAGCCTCAGCGAATCCCCAAGGTCCCGTCCGTCTTCGTCCAGCCTACCTAAAGGGCGCAGATTCTCGGCTAAAAACGCCAGCAAACACAAAGGGCGTTCCAAGCTTGCAATCCAGGCCCCGAATGTCCCTCTCCGATTTCGTTCTAGCGTGCGACGCTTTGACTCTGTTCGAAGCTCATGAGAGTGAAGGCCTAACTTCTGAAGTGCCCTTATTTTCCATTAAAATGCACTTAGAGCAGCTCAAATCCCTTTGGTCAACTGTCGAGATGGAATACTCCCGGTGTCACAAGGCCTTGTCTAATCAACCAGAGGAGGACAGCCTAGCCAACATAAGCCACATCAAAGCGAAGCACGAATGTGCGATGCGAGACGTTGTTCGGAGAGCGCATCGAGCCGCTCTCGGCAGAGATGGCGAGTCTTAGGCGTCAGCCCACCGTTCCGTCGGGACCTCCGGGTCATAGAGGTGGAGACATTTGATGGCGACAGCCTAGCATGGCCCACATTCCGCGATTTGTTCGCTCTATCACTTGAACGCCAAGACTCGTGGGGAAACGAGAACCATGAATTGTTCGAGGCCGCGTGGGAGAACCTCACCGCACGGTACGAAAATAGCCGTCTGCTTGTCAAGACTCAAGCCAGACAACTCCTTCAGATTCCCGCGGTGGCACTAGAGTCGGGCAAAGCATTGCGAAAACTGCAGACTGCGTTCCAAGGGGGTCTTACCGCTCTTGAGCGTTCGGGTGTTAGCACTGAGAATTGGGATGTCTTACTTATCGCCATATGCACTAGCAAATTGCCGAAGGCCACAATCCTCCTGTGGGAACAATCAGTGTCAAATAAGACTGTCGTCTCCACTTGCCACGATATGAACCAATTTCTCACCGATCGGTATCGTGTACTGGATGCCACCGAAGAACATAAGTCGGTTCCAAGTGTTCAAGCCATCCCCAGTGGCCCCCGCAAATCCTCTGCGACGATGAAGGTTCAAGCGTTTCCCGCTGATGCTGTCTCCTTCGTGTGACAGGCTGAACAAGATTGAGGTCTCCGCCCTGGTCGTATCCAAATTATCGGGGGCCATTCCGACGGCTCCATTTCTTAACACGGTTCCGACGCAGTCCCTCGATCGCCCCCTGGCTGACCCGTATTACAACAAGCCCGCACCTATTGATATGATTATCGGTGTAGACCTGTTTTCACACATCCTTGCAGAGCGGATCAAAAAGAATATGGGTGATTTTGTCGGACTGGAAACCATCTTTGGATGGGTTCTGTGTGGAGCGATCATGCCTGACACTCCGGTGCCTCGATTAGGTTTCGCTGCACGGACGCGAGTCAATCCAGAAGCAAAACTTGATGTACTCCTCACCAAGTTTTGGGAGGTGGAAAACCTTCCAGCAAAGCCGGCAAAGGAGGATGACGTTTTCTGCAAGCGGAATTTTCAGGAGACCACCCGAAGAGGGAAGGACGGCCGATATATTGTGTCCCTTCCGTTCGAGGGTCCGAATAGCGTCGACTTGGGTCATTCAAGACCGATCGCGCTGGCTCAATTCCTGCGGGATGAAGCACGCCTTCTCAAGGATCCCGTCCTAAAAACACATTACGATGCCATAATTCAAGAATAATTGGGCCATATGAGTCGGGTGACGCCGCCTCAAGATGGGAGAAACTTCTATCTCCCCCATCACGCGGTGTTCAAGCCCGATAGCACCACCACCAAGGTACGCGTGGTATTCAACGCGTCAAGCCCCTCCACAAGAGGCGTCAGCCTTAACGATGACTTGCACACATGGCCTGCTCTTCAGGCCGATCTCACGCTTCAGGTACTGAAATGGCGTTTCTTTCAATTCGTTTTCAACGCTGACATAACGCAGATGTATCGACAAATCCGAGTCGACCCCAGGCATACTCTCTTTTAGCGGAGATCGCTGCAGCAATATTCAGGACTATGAGCTACAAACCGTCACGTTTGGGGTTAACTGCGCGCCGTTCTTGGCGATGCGAGTCCTTTTACAACAGGCAAAAGACGTGCAAGCGATGTACCCTCTGGCGAGCGAAATCCTTCGGAACTACATATATGTTGATGATGTCGACGACGCCCGTCTCGCCATACGAGAGCTTCAAGCTGCCCTCCAATCTGCGGGCCTCCCGCTTCGGAAGTGGACCTCCAATAAGAAGGAAGTACTTCAAGCTATCCCGAGAGAGCACCTGTTGCGTGAGGACTTTCTCGAGCTGGAAGACGCGAGCACGGCAAAAACCTTGGGAATCCGCTGGCAAGCCGCCGAGGACGTCTTCTTCTTCACCGTAGCGGACCCACCATTGCATGAGTCGATCTCCAAGAGGCAGGTTCTGTCCCATATCTCCAAACTCTTCGACCCCGCTGGCTGGCTAGCCCCATTTGTTATCCAAGCGAAGATATTCCTGCAGAAAATCTGGCTAACCGAACTGGGCTGGGATGACGCCCTGCCACCTCTTCTGCTGCAGCAATGGCACGAATTCCTGCAGGATTACCCAGGCCTCAGTCAACTCCGCATCCCCCGTTGGCTAAACTCCTCCTGCAACCTCCCAGTTTTGGACCGCCATTGTGTTGGCCTGGCTCAATAAACCCCCGTGTAGTTGGTCCACCTTCGTGGCCAATCGGGTATCCAGCATTTCCAAAAGTACCAGTGGCCAAAGCTGGTCACATGTACGTTCCGAGGACAACCCTGTTGATCTGGCAAGCCGTGGAGTCTCCGCGGCCGAGTTATCGGCTAGTAGCCTCTGGTGGCATGGGCCGGACTGGCTCCAGCGGGACCCCGAGTACTGGCCATCTCTCAATAATGAACTCCCAGACACCCAGCTGGAGCAACGAGTCCAGTGCCACACCGACGCGACCACCCTACTCGACGTAAGCGAACGTTTCTCGGACTACGGTAGGGCATTACGAGTCACCGCGTACATCCTACACTCAGACGATGGGTGATCTCCCTCGAGAGCGCATCACATACTCCAGACCCTTCACCCACACGGGCATTGACTTCGCAGGGCCTTTCGAGATCAAGAATTACACCGAGCGTGCGTGTCTCATTACTAAGGGTTATGTCTGCGTCTTTGTGTGTTTCAGCACGAAGGCGATCCATCTCGAGGCTACAACCGACCTCACCACCTCATCTTGTGGCAAGACAACAGGAGTGCTGAGACTAAAAACCTATCGTGACTCCCAATCCCTCTATGTTCCGTCGGAATGTCCTCGTCTCCGTGCATGTTGTTCGTTCCCGTGCATCGACTAATCGACTCTCCCCTACGTAATTTCTTTCATTGCAGTTCGTTCAGTTCGCCCCTCCATAGCGACATGGCCCCCAAGCGTCTGCCGCACCACCGCAGCAAACGATCCGTTCCACACGGGACGAACGCGTACCGATGCCGGGTCTGCCGGGGGGTTCATGCACTCCGACAGTGTCAGCGGTTTCTGAACCTCCCGGGGGGAAAAGCGGCTCCGGGCGGTGCTTATCAATAAGTACTGCCCAATTGCTTGACACACGAGCATTCATCCGTGCGCGTGCAGGACTCACCATGGTTGCCGACGATGCGGGCAAAATTACCATACCTTGCTCCATATGGCCGACCAACCGCCGAGACAACGCTCCGTAGCCCGGCGTCGCACACAGTCACCCTCCTCCGGACGTGCTGCACCGTCGTCTCAACCTCGTTCCCGATCCTCTTCCGACCGTTCCGCTTCTCCAGAAGACGCACCTGAGATCTCCCTCTCCTCTCTGCTCCATGCCCGTACGACGTCTGTCATGCCAACCGCATTCCTCCGGTTGGGCAATGTCTCGAAAGCCTTCGAGACCCGCGTCCTCCTCGATGCGTGTGCGGCTCGATGCGGCTGCGGTCCCTGGGGTTTTTTGTGACCAAGGTCGGGGTCGACCAAGCCTGAACGGCCGTCCTCGAGTCGAGGTCCGACCGTACGTTCCGGCGGAATATGATCTTCCGGGTCGAAGAGGACCTGCGCATCCGCATTCCCACCCGGGAAGTGTCAACACCGGTCCGGGAGAAATTTTCCACTCTGATCCTGGCCGACCCCAACTTCTATCGGCTGGCGTCGGTGTCCGTGGTGCTCGGGGCAGACCTCTATCCTAAAGGTCATCCAACCAGGCTGTGTGCCCGGTCATAGCGGTATTCCCGCAGCCCAGAGCACAGTGTTCGGATGGGTCATCTCCGGCTCCTGCGGCAATTGCAACATGTTGCAAGGGGGGTGGTATATTCACGCCACCGGGTGAACAGCAGTGAGCGGCGAAGAGCAGTGAGGAGTGAGGAGGGCGTCTACGGTCACACCAGGAGTGACTTGATTTTCCTGATGGGCATCGCCATTTTACTCCAGTACGAACTTTCAACCCGAACACCCGTTCTTTTCACTGTGCTCCTTTTCCTCGAATTGTACATATTTCCAGCCCGAAACATTCTCGTGTGTGTCGGGACATATTTGTAATATAGAGAAAATAAACCAAAATTAATTATAAACGAAGTTTGGGCGTGTTTAAATTTGATTCCTCACTCACCAGACCCCTGAAGAAATTGGCACCCGCCAACCACTTGTGACCGATTTGGATCCTTCCGCCCCGCTACAAACAACATGCATTATAATTAGGTCATAAAGGTAGTGTAAAATTATTGTTTAATATAGTATATCCAGCTTTTAAGGCATTTGATATCGATAGAGAATCATTTTTTGCCGAACCTACACGAGCATTTACAGTGTACATGAGATAACAGCGCTGCGGCAGAACTAGGCCCTAGTCCGGGGAATGGGACGTGCCGACCACTGATATAGAGCAGTTCTGCCGTTCTGCCGCAGCGCTGCCGTCTCACATACACTGTAAATGCTCGTGTAGGTTCGGCAACGGCACTTCGGAAACAATTCGACTCATGCTTGTCAGAAAAAAAATGATGCTCAACAAAAATAATTATTCCATATGTCAAAAGTACACTTAAAAAATGTTTGTTGACAACTGAAAAAATTTATTTTTTCCTTATTGAAAATTTGGATTTGATATGCAATGCGTTATTTACTGTCAAATTTCTTTAAGACTGGTTATAGAGCGTTAAATAATAATTCTACATTACTGTTAAGACCTAATTTTAATGCATTTAAAAATTTTTCGAAACATTTTAATATAATTTTTTAGTTAAACAATTTTTTTGTGTAAAGCAAGAAAATGTTTCGTACTTCGTGCTTGTTGCCACACACACACATGCAAAGCCTCATTTTTGATTGTATGCGTGCCTACCCCACTCATTGGCAAATAAAGCAGAAACGTTGATTCGAAAAAGCACTCGCAATCGTACTCTCGCCTCGATCACATCGCGCACCCAAATTTATTTATTATAATAATAAATATATGTATTCTTAACACAAAGAAACATGGTTAATAAATAAGACTAAATATAGAAATCACATCCGTAAATAATATTGAAATAAATAAATAGGTAAATTAAAATCCCACAAACTGGGGGCTCAACCGAGATTTGGCCTAAGACAATTAGTGAAATTTTTGTGTGCGTAAAGTTCGCAAGTGAACAGAAAATTTGTAAAATTGCAAACATTAACGTGTAAAACATATACAAAATTGTGGATGTTGCCGAACGAATTTCACAAGAAGCAACCAATACAAGTCCAAAAAGTAGTGGAAGTTGACGAGACGGTTAGCGGTCGGACGACGCATGAAGAGCTTCATTTAGAGAGATCAGACAGCGGACACGAAGTTGATGATAATTAGTGTTCACAGTGGAAGCAGACAGCAGACACGAAGTTGATGATAACCAGTTGTAACCTTCTTATCCGGTCTCATGTTTGGGCGCCATACATTTTATGTAATCTTCTTATCACAGCGACGATAAATCGACCGATAACCGAAAGAAGGCGGTAGGTGAATTGCAGCAGATCGATATCCTTTGTTTCCGTAGCTCTTGCGGGGTGGGAGGGTTGTTTGCTGAAATTTTTACCTTTAATTATGAAATTCAATTTTTAATCTTTTTGTAGACCGACAAGTCGAACAAATATCAATATATTCCTTAATTTGGGTTGCCATGTTGGTCCAAAAGAAGTATCTCCTAATCTTTTCACTAGTTTTACCAATGCCACAATTTGCTGAGTTCGGGGGATTATGTGCTCTAAACAAGAAGGGATCCATAATTTCCAAGAATCGTTTTCCTGCACTTCCGCTTACGTGTTGGCTTATAAACATATTTGCCATCTACGCGCAAATCAGGCAATCTTGACTGGTTGTCTGTAATGCGTTTTGAAAATTCACGATATTCATCTGATTCAAAATATTTAGACGACAAATCTGTCATAGGTTTTATTTCCGAGAGTTCAAAAACTTCATCCCGTCGCGATAATGAGTCCGCTACAAAATTTTGAGAACCAGGACGATGAACGATTTCGAATGAGAAAGCTTGTAAGTTAATTGCCCATCTCGCTAATCTACCGGAACAGTCCTTCTGTTCCATAAGCCATTTTAGGGAAGCGTTATCGGTAACGACTACAAAAGTTTGTCCCTCAATGTGTGCTCTAAATTTCTTAATTCCTTTAATTACTGCTAAACATTCAAACAAACACCATTCTGGTCCGGATGCGACAACGAAGTGTTGAATACCGTTAAGCAGAAGCATCGTGAGAAACATAAACATAAACGGTCGTTTTCCTGAGGGTTGCAATTATGACAACGCGGTTTAAAAACATTTACGGCTCCCCAACCATAGCAAAATACAGTACGCGGTTCTAGACACGTATCAAAACGGTGTCCAGGCTTCCGGCAGTTATAATATGTAAGCTTATGTTGAAAAGCTTCCACCTCATCC
This sequence comes from Drosophila paulistorum, assembly GCA_018152135.1. Taxonomy (NCBI): domain Eukaryota; kingdom Metazoa; phylum Arthropoda; class Insecta; order Diptera; family Drosophilidae; genus Drosophila; species Drosophila paulistorum. The sequence continues at coordinate 1,314,127 of JAECXG010000612.1, read as the reverse complement.
TGCATATAATTCTCGAAATTAGAGTGTAACTCCGCCATTTTTGAACGATGTCCAAAAGTATTCTTGGTCGGCATAAGTTCCGACTTCGAATGTCTAATTAATAACTTGACTAAAGAATCCTCTGAAAGCTGTGTGTTTAATCTTTCTACTGCTCTTTCGACACTAAACTGGTAATCCTCAAAGGTTTCATTCTCGTCCTGGTGTCTGCGATTAATCAGTTCCCAGTTTCGGTGTGCTCGATGAAACTTCCAAAACCAATCATTCGCCTTACCTGCGAAAAGTAAATACAAATGATCACAAAGTACTTGATATCTTCGTTTAAATTTTGTTCTGCTAATGAACGAACTCTGTACAGAAAATCCTCTGAATGTATTCCTTATTGAATGTATTCAAAGATTTATGGTCATAGTGTTCTTCTTGTCTTGGTGCCGGGAGACTGAACGCTGCAAAACATTCTGTAATGGGGTTTGGTTCGTTGCGCTCAAGTCGAATAGAAGCTAACTTGTCGTCAATCAGCAAAGCTAGATGGTTTACTAACTGTTCCTGTTGTGCTTGGATAGTTTGTATCAAAGTTCTGTAATCTAGAGGGAACTTGGACTACTAGCTTGAGTAGGCGGTGGACTCTGTTGACATGAGGTGGTCGAAGATCTCGTGCCGGTCCCTCTCTTTTGAATTGCTCCCTGATTACGAATAGGTTTGGTCTTGGCAGGTCGACAAGGTCCTGAGCAAATATTATAAGGGGTCACAGTCTGAGTTGTGTGCTCGCCTGATTTTCTAGCTTCTTGGACTTCCGTTTCCAAGTCAATATTTGATCTTACAAGTTGTTTCATCGTACAAGGATGCTTGCAATTGGGCATAAATTAGAAGTTTTTAAACACTCTGTAATACAATTATTGTGAAATCTATGCTTACGAGGCGACGAAGCAACTGCTTCGTTTTCATTTAAAGTTTCTTGGCAAATGCCGCAAAATGGATAATTTTCTTGCAAAGCTCGCGCAATGCTCTCGTGACTGTATCTAAGAGACATACTTGAATTTTTCTTTAATTAATTTAAATTATATAAATTTGGAATCCGCCATCATTATCCAATCCTATTACCGTTGATTCGATCTGCACAAAAAATAGATTTCTATTAAATCTTAAACAAAAATTCCTATTGCCGATTTGTCTGAATGACGATTTCCTAAACTGGTCATATGCCGACATAGGCCAGTCATATGCTATTCCTGGTCCAGGTTCTTTTCACTCTACACAAATTTAAGATCTAGGAATGCCTATTTTATAATATTGTAACTTTTCAACGCCTTCATTGGTTAGTCAACCCGATATGACCGAGTTGCAACTGCAATTCCTAACGATAGCCTCAAACTACAAGGATCATAAAATTTGCGTTCCCGAAATTCTCGAATTACTATCGCGATTCACACAAGCAATCTACAACGCGCACCATCGCCTTACGAGTCTGCATAACTAGCTGGAAAATAAAATTAATCTAAATAACTGAATATGAACGGATGACAATGTCAATAATATGTGTGTGGCTACTTTGGTGGTGTATATATCCGATTAGTAGTGGGGCTGTGTATGCTATAGATCGGGAAAAAATATAAGTGCACTATCGGAAACTAAAAGGATGTAAAAAGCAAAATGTTCAACCAGATCGGCATATTATTAATTTTGCGGACGACTTCTCTGCGGATTTGCTAAAGGTGTAGCTCGCTAACTCTTTGTATACCCACCCTACCTTGGCAAACTATTGGGTTTAATTGATTGCCCCTTTACAGACATTTAAACTATCTTAGACGATTTGTAAAGGCAGCATAGTCATGGATTCAGGCGACGGATTCCTCAAAGAATTAGTTTATGCAAACATGACGAAATTGCGAGTTATGAGTTTAATTCCAAACAAAAGGTTTTCATGACTTATTTCTAAGAAATTACAAAATAAAGATATGCAAAAAGATATAGCAAAATAAATTTAAATACGATAATTAGAACAAATATAGTTTCAACAATTCAAGTAATTCAAAAAAAATTTGGGTTATGTGGCCGCGTGTGCCAGTTGGCAATGAAAGAAATATTTATATTAGGTAAATATGTGTGTTAACTCACGATTTATCCAACGTTGCGATCTCCGGGCCCATCGATGCTCAGGGATTTCCTGTATAATTTAGTTATTAGAAAAATGAAATGCAACAAAGCCAATCTCAACGCATTACATAAAACTGAAAACTGATTTTACTTAACCGAATATGGACTAATTTAAATGATAATATCTAAATTTTCATTATGCTACTTAAACTAATAATTCATTTAAATTTCTTTTAGATCTGCAAAATTAACGTTAATAAAAGAGAGAGGAAAAAAAGGAAACAGAGTGCTGCTACGCCATACCTTCCGTTCAGATGAAACAAGAAAAAGCTAGAAAAATTACTACTAAGTATGCATAGGCATAAAAAAAAATGTCGATAAGTAGTAGATCCTGCTCAAATTGGGGATATAATGTAGGTGTTAGCCGGGGAATTACGTCATTTCATCACCAGACTATTTAAGCCTGGCCCATGGCGATGACTATTGATGAAGTGGATGGGTTGATAAAGTAAATCCGAGGCTCGTTGGTGTCTTGGTAATTGAAAGAGGTTTCTTTTTGTTCCAACGCAGAAAATATCACCGATTGGGCTGGGGTATAATAAATTGTCTCAAAGAAAAAGAAGAATCCAAGGCTGCTTGAAAGCCAAAAGTCGGATGGTCGACGCCACGCGACCGAAATATAAACTTTACTGAAATATAACGGGGCTTTATTTCTAATATTTTCGCTAAATTTAATGTTATATCACCTTATTCTTCGAATATTCACTAATATTTTTATTCACTTTATCCAAATAAGTATATTACTGCCTTGCGTAGTCACATATATGTACATATATTTTTCTGTGAATATTAATATTCACGTCTTTTCGCAATCAAGTATCAAATTAAATGAAAAAGCCTGTACCAAAAATTCTGTTTCTAAGCGAACGCAATGCATGCGAACGAATTCTAACGGATCTTTTCTATGCTCCCTTCTTTGCATACGAACTGCACCAAGTGAAGACATATGCGTAGTACGCAAAGGGGGTGGTTCATTTATTCTTGCAAACAAAGAAAAAATTCAATTAAAGTTATTATTACTATTAAAGAGGGCTACTACATCACAGTTAATGCAACGGAAACCTACTGACGGAGTCATGTAGGGTTTGATATTTGACATAGCTAAGTTGTCTGTGCCTTAGCTATGTTATCCTTAGCTTTTTGCCGAGCTACCTGCCATACATCGAATCTATGCAACGAGGTGTCTTGCGTCATTAAATTCAATTTCCGCAAAAGTGTATGGTCTTTACCATTATGAAGCATGTGTTGACCAAATCATAGATAGTAGGGGGAATATCCAGTACTGCAGTGGACAGAAAAACGAAAGGCTGCAATAATTTCTGTAAGATGATTATCCCAAGTTGTATGGTCGGTCCCTATGTATGCGCGAATTGCTGCTAGAACTGAGCGGTTTAGACCTGAGGGCAATAAATAGCGGTGCATTGATGCGAAACTCCAAATCGAGTAACAAATGACTTAAAGAATCCGGATTGGAATTGGGAACAATTGTCCGTCAGTATACATTCCGGTACGCCAAATGTATGAAATATACAATTTTCTAACTATTCGCAAATACGATTGGATGTAAACTTCTTATGCGGATGCAGAAAATTGAATTTGGTGTTGTGATCGACGATGATCAAAAATCCAATGTGCCGTTGCTGTGATCAGGATATGGACCTGTTTAAGAATAAACATTGTGTTCATCTGAACTGGCCTTACCAAATCAGATGCACCAATGAAATATACAAAACGAAACATAAACAAACGTAAGTAATAAAATTCATATGACAACTATTGCTTAATACCAAACGAAACATGCATCCACACTCTGTGGAAAACACTTAAGAATATAACAGCGGCGCGGTATCAAGTAACCAGCGCATTAGAATAAGTATTTTTAAAACAACAATTGTTACCTCCTACAGCCTAAGATAATCCTATACAAACTCCGTACTTTTGTAAATAAAATCAGTTAATATTTTGAATTCAACGAATGAAGACTGGGTTATTTTCCTGCTCTCCGGGAATCCCTATTCATTTTTGGTCCTTCGAACCGGATTCATTTTGGTCCTTCGAGAAAAAGGAACTCTGCATTTTTCGCCCACCAGTGGTAAGAGACTCAGAGGAGTCTGAATTCTTATGCAAGTGTAAGTGCTAAGATCAGCTATAGGTAAGAGACAGTGTATAATATAAAAGGCAAAATTTTGCTTAATAAATAAAAAGTGCGTGCGTCCGATTTTAAAGTCAGTTTACTAGCCAAACTAGCAACTGTAGTAATTTCGGCGGCGGGAGTTTCGAAGCCCTAATATCGAAAGTAAACAAAACCCTCTAGTACTGGTAACTAGTTCGTAGCTGGTGAAATCACTACTTACTAGGGTACCACCATTACTTACTTTGCTGACCCTAGGCAATGCATTTCATCATTTCGTTTCTTGTATGAAATGTCCGCAAAAAGGGTCAATCGCCACCACATTGTTGACCCCGAACTAGCGAATTGGGTCACCATGAAAGGGCTAGTCACATGGGTACCCATGCCAGGGGTGGTGATGTGAGTATCCATGAAAGGGCTAGTCACATGGGTACCCATGCCAGGGGTGCTGAAATGGGTACTCAATCCAGGGGTGGTGAAAAGAAATAAAAAAATGTTAAAATAGTTTTAATGAAATTTTGTTATTTATTTAAAAATAAATTTTTTTTACTTTAAATCTGTTTGATTTTCATTTTTTTTTTGTTCACGCTACTATTTTTAAAGAAACGCTTCTTCTGCAGCTGCATGGCCTTTCGCAGTTGTTCTTCGGGATATCCACTGCCATCAACCAAATTTATTGCATCTAGGGAAAAATGTGACGATTAAATTTTGTAATTAAATCGGCAATGAATTAAATAATACCTACCAAGTAATACTTCTTAAAAAGTGCTCTCGTTTTTCAAGGCTGCTTTGCCTTGAACGCCATCAACATTGTATACTAATACTACAGGATTAGCCATAATATTTTTAAGGTTTTTTTAAATGCCCCCAGCCATAATATGGGTCCTAATCGCATATTAATTTGTTGTCATTACAATAAGTTGAGGACAAAAGTTTATTAATTTGATTTTTTATGCCTATGTGTAAATAAAGACCTCCACCAATACGTGTTATTTCTGCTTTTTTTGGCGAACTATATTTGTAGAATGGAACGACATCCAAATTATGGCTTTTTAATATTTTCACTAAGTCAATCGCGCAATCACGCGTCGGCCTATGTTTAAGGAACCACAATTTTAACTGTTCATTTAAAGTATTAATTTCTTTTTCTTCGATTTTATTATTTATGCCACTGTCAATGTCTATCACACTTAATACTTCCTCAACTTCTTCCAATTCACCATCACTTTCATTATTTTTTTTTCTTCTCTCTTTTCTAATGTCGCTGCACAATTTAATTTGTTTATATATTTGGCTTTCTGCTCCTGTTTGAGCCTTCTTAAATGCCTTTCACTATACATATTGTTTTGATTATAATTTGTTTAAATTTTCTTGGAATATTTACGATTGTTGCTGCTTTAGAACTTCACTTGCAATGCTTGATTGTATTTGGTCAACCGGCGAACGCAGCAGCCTTGGAGGAAGAGTAGAAAGCATAAACGAAGAGAAACGGTACTTCCATAACAATTGTTTTTGTAAATTAGGAAAGAAACAGCGACAGAAAGCAAAGATTGTTTTTTCCTTTACCTATGCGTTATTCGCAAAACACCAAAAATATATGTATGTGATGATACTACCGTCTTTTTTCGTTTATGTTTTCTGTCGTTTCGTGCTCGGTGGTTCGGCGTTCGCTTACCATAGGGTCAGTCAAGTAAGTACCCATGTTAGGACTAGTGGGGAAGGTAGAACTGTTTTTTTTTTCGTTTATGTTTTCTGCCGTTTCGTGCATATACTTTGTTGCTCGGTGGTTCGGCGTTCGCTTACCATAGGGTCAGTCAAGTAAGTACCCATGTAAGGACTAGTGGGGAAGGTAGTTCAACTATGGTCAATCGCCTCCTCCACCTACAGGGAATGAAGCAAGTAAGTCGTCTCGCCGACTTAGGTATACCATACACCAGCAAAACAAATATTTTAAATTTGTAATAACAAATGCATTTGCCTATTTTAAAAAAGTTCTGTTCACATGCTTTTTACAAGCATATCTTAGTATCTGACTGACTCATGCATCTGAGCACCCTAGCGCCCCCACCCGCCAACGACCAACTCCGGCCTTATGGAAAAACGTTTATATGCATAACTTGGCTATTTCTTGTCCGATTTTGATCAAATTTGGTATTTAGCTGGGTATTGGTATCAAATTCAAGTGTGCCAAATTTGATTCCACAAGGTAAAAAATTACGGGAGATAATCGAGTTTTTCAAATTTCGGGGGCGGAAAGGGGCGTGGCAAAAATTTGAAACAAACTTGATCACTCTACATACTACACGAGCCTACATTCCAAATTTGGTGGCTCTATCTCTTATAGTCTCCGAGATCTAGGCGTTCATACGGACGGACAGACGGACGGACGGACAGACGGACGGACAGACGGACATGGCTATATCGACTCGGCTGTTGATCCTGATCAAGAATATATATACTTTATGGGGTCGGAAAAGCTTCCTTCTGCCTGTTACATACATTTTGGCGACTTTAATATACCATTTCACCCTATGGGTGTATGGTATAAAAAGAGTTTACTAGTGTACACTACATACAGTTGCAAGTCGGGAACTACAAATAGCAGCAGAGCAACAAGATAGTTGCAAAGAAGAGGCGAGTGGAAGCGAGGCCAATGTAAAGAAACGGCGAAATACCAGCAAACTATCGGCAAACCCCACCCATTGGCAGACAAGCAGTGGCAGGCTATCGGCATAACCTACTTGGCAAACTTTACTTGGCGGACAACAGTGGCGAACGGTGTCAACAGGATCATCAGCTAAGATATAAATTAAGATAGTTATAAGTACATCTATCTATTTTTATTATTATATAATTATATCGATATCCTAATATACGCATAAGACAAAAATGTTCCATACCAAAAGTGAAAAATTGGTAAAGCACAAAACACGAAATGCACAAAAGGTTAAAGAAAATGGAAGAGTCAGATGCTAGTAAGTTAACTAGCAAGATTCTGAATGAAGTAACTGTAATATTAGTTCGGTTGGCTTAGTATTGGTTTAGTTTTAAATAAAAACATGAAGTAAGTAAGTCGTCTCGCCGACTTAGGTATACCATACACCAGTAAAACAAATATTTCAAATTTGTAATAACAAATGCATTTTGCCTATTTCAAAAAAATTCTGTTCACATGCTTTTTACAAGCATATCTTAGTATCTCACTCACTCATGCATCTGAGCACCCTAGCGCCACCACCCGCCAACGGCCAACTCCGGCCTTATGGGAAAACGTTTATATGCATAACTTGGCTATTTTTTGTCCGATTTTGATTAAATTTGGTATTTTGCTGGGTATTAGTATCAAATTCAAGTGTGCCAAATTTGATTTCACAAGGTAAAAAATTACGGGAGATAATCGAGTTTTTCAAATTGCGGGGGCGGAAAGGGGGCGTGGCAAAATCTTTATACATACAAAATGTGCGCATTTACTAAGCAAATATACGTACCAAATATGGTGTCTCTAGCTGCAATAGTTTTTGAGATAAACGTTTTTGTTTAATTGCGGGGGCGGAAAGGGGCGTGGCAAAATCTTTATAATTACAAAATGAGCGCATTTACTAAGCAAATATACATACCAAATATGGTGTCTCTAGCTGCAATAGTTTTTGAGATAAACGTTTTTTATACCATACACCCATAGGGTGAAATGGTATATTAAAGTCGCCAAAATGTATGTAACAGGCAGAAGGAAGCTTTTCCGACCCCATAAAGTATATATATTCTTGATCAGTATCAACAGCCGAGTCGATATAGCCATGTCCGTCTGTCCGTCCGTCTGTCCGTCCGTCCGTCCGTCCGTCCGTCCGTCCGTCCGTCCGTCCGTCTGTCCGTCCGTATGAACGCCTAGATCTCAGAGACTATAAGAGATAGAGCCACCAAATTTGGTATGTAGGCTCATGTAGTATGTAGAGTGATCGAGTTTATTTCAAAATTTTGCCACGCCCCTTTCCGCCCCCGCAATTCAAAAAAAACGTTTATCTCAAAAACTATTGCAGCTAGAGACACCATATTTGGTATGTATATTTGCTTAGTAAATGCGCTCATTTTGTAATTATAAAGATTTTGCCACGCCCCTTTCCGCCCCCGCAATTAAAAAAAAAACGTTTATCTCAAAAACTATTGCAGCTAGAGACACCATATTTGGTACGTATATTTGCTTAGTAAATGCGCACATTTTGTATGTATAAAGATTTTGCCACGCCCCTTTCCGCCCCCGCAATTTGAAAAACTCGATTATCTCCCGTAATTTTTTACCTTGTAATATCAAATTTGGCACACTTGAATTTGATACTAATACCCAGCAAAATACCAAATTTAATCAAATTCGGACAAAAAATAGCCAAGTTATGCATATAAACGTTTTCCCATAAGGCCGGAGTTGGCCGTTGGCGGGTGGTGGCGCTAGGGTGCTCAGATGCATGAGTGAGTGAGATACTAAGATATGCTTGTAAAAAGCATGTGAACAGAATTTTTTTGAAATAGGCAAAATGCATTTGTTATTACAAATTTGAAATATTTGTTTTACTGGTGTATGGTATACCTAAGTCGGCGAGACGACTTACTTACTTCATGTTTTTATTTTGAATTGCGGAGGCGGAAAGGGGCGTGGCAAAATTTTGAAATAAACTCGATCACTCTACATACTACATGAGCCTACATACCAAATTTGGTGGCTCTATCTCTTATAGTCTCTGAGATCTAGGCGTTCATACGGACGGACGGACGGACGGACGGACGGACGGACAGACGGACGGACAGACGGACATGGCTATATCGACTCGGCTGTTGATACTGATCAAGAATATATATACTTTATGGGGTCGGAAAAGCTTCCTTCTGCCTGTTACATACATTTTGGCGACTTTAATATACCATTTCACCCTATGGGTGTATGGTATAACAATAATCTGTATTATTATTTTATGATTGATTTTATTTCTTTAGATTTTATATTCTTGATTTTCACATGACCAGCCACTTACACGTTTCGAATAGGAAAGAGGAAATAAAAAAAACAGTGTGCCCGTACATTAATTTTTTATGCTCTTTATAATGTTATTTTTGCAGGTATACATAACTTCGCAACTTTAGCTATGTTATGTTATTCAACACGACCCCTCAAAAATTTAATTATATTAATTTACAAAAAAAAATTTAAATAATAATTTATTTTCTGTGACTGGTGCGTGTACTCTGGGAGGTATCACCATTAAGATTGGAAAACGCCAGAAAAACCAATCAGATCATTTATATCATTTAAGCAAAACAAACATAATTTTCATTTCAAAAGGTTACGTTAAACATTACTTTAAAAAAAATTACCTTCAGGTTAGTTTATAAGATTTTGTTGAATTGTAGATTTTGTCATTTTTGACTTCTCAAAACACTCCCATTTTGCCTCTCAGCTCCATGAACCTACCAGTAGATAATGGTTTTGTAAAAATATCAGCCAGTTGATTTTCTGTGGGAATATACTCAATAGAAATAAGATTATTTTCTACTTGCTCTTTGGCAAAATGATATTTAATATTTATATGTTTTGACCGCTTATGACATGATGACTACTCGCTATGCTTATACCACCCTGTTTATCTTCAAATATTTTTATTGGTTTGTCTAGTTTAGTATAAATACTTTTTGAAAGTGACTTCAGCCATAAGGCTCTCTTCTCTTACAGCTTCAAACAAGGCCATATACTCTGCTTCAATAGATGATGCCGCTACTGAATTCTGCTTTTTTGTATTCCAACAAATAAGATTTGAATTAAACATTCTAAAAAGATAACCTGTTGTGCTTTTTCTATCAGTTTTAATCCCACCTCAATCGGAGTCAACATAGCCAACGAAAACATTAAGATACCTCAGAACCCTTTTTAAACCTTTCCATAGTTCTATATTATTTTTATTAGTAGTAATAAGTAGATATATACTTATTAATTACTTATTAACGGCTGTGCAATATCCGGGCGAGTACAAAGCATTATGTACATTAAACTTCCAATCAAATTTCGACAAGGAGCATCGTATGTGTCATCTGAGTTTAACATTTCATAATTTAGTTTACTTGTAAGTGGATTATTTACAGGTTTACATTCCTCCATATTAAATTTACTTACCACCTTTTTTATATAGGCAGATTGGCTTAACAATATCTGATTTTGGCATGTTTCAATTTTCATTCCAATGAAGTGTCGTATTTCCCCCAAATCTGTCATTCTAAACTTTGTCATAATGAAACTGTTCATTATTTTTAAGTCTGATGTCGCTATTACTAAATCGTCCACATATAATTACACATAAATATTCTTTTTTATATTGCCTTGATCTTGAACATATATACACGGATCAACAGGAGAATTCTTAAATTCACACTCCTTTAGCGCTTGCTCAAACACTCCAAACCAGCAGCTTGCTGCTTGTTTAAGCCCATAAATCGCTTTATTCAATGTACATACATTTCCATCATCGCAAATAATTCCCTCAAGGATTTTCATATATATTTCTTCTTTTAGCATACCATTTAGAAATGCCGTTTTAACATCCACATGATGTACTTTAAAGTTATATTGGACAGCTATAGATAACACAAGTCGAAGACTAGGAATTCTAGCAACAGGAGCGAATGTTTCATCATAATCTATTTGATATTTTTGTGTAAAACCGCGTGCAACTAATCTTGCCTTACATCTAACTGGATTTCCCATTTCATCATGTTTTAAAGTAAACACCCACTTACTATCTACAATATTCTTATTTTCAGGTCTTTTAACAATAGTCCAAGTATTGTTTAAGTCGATAATTCTACTTTAACAGCTTCTTCCCATAAATCCTTATCACTTCTACTTTTTATTTCTTCGAATGAATGAGGGGCTTCGTCAAAAATTGTGTGAGCATTAAAAATATAGTTATTAAAACTTGATTCATCTTCGTCATAGGATATATGTAGTTTATTTTTCAATCTTTCGCTTCTTCTAGTTGCATCATTGATAACTCTATTTGAGACTTCACAAGGCTGTTTATCATCCTTACTCTAGTTCGGGAAACTGTCTTTATTATTGTCCTTACTCTCATTCAGGATCTCTGGTACGCAACATTCCATACTCTCATTCTGGAAATTCACCTTTTCATTATCCTTACTCTCGTTCAGGATATATGGTGCACAATATTCCATACTTTCATTCTGGAAATTCACCTTTTCATTATCCTTACTTTCGTTCAGGATATTTGGTGCACAACATTCCAAACTCTCATTCTGGAAATTATCTTCTATATTTTCCTTACTCTCTTTCGGGAATTCAATGTTTACTTCATCCTCACTATCATTCAAAATGTCACTTTTAACAGTTCTTGAGTTTACCATATTTGTCTCATCAACTACCACATCTCTAGCAACAAAATATTTCTTATTTTCAATATCCCATAACTTAAAGACGTTAGGTTCATATCCCACAGATACTTTTAAATGATTTATTGTCAAATTTCCGTTTTCTAATTTTATTGTGTACGTATACAGTTGAACCAAATACTTTTAAATACATTATACAATACATTTCCATTATGACACATTTCGTAAGGCGTTGCTGCACGATCTCCAAGTGCCTTACTTGGAATTCTATTTATTATATATCTTGCTGTCAGAACAGCTTCATCCCAAAAATATTTTTCCAACTTTGCATCTGCACCATCTCAGTAATTGTTCTAATCATTCTTTCTGATACTCCATTCAACTGTGGAGTATATGGTACAGTTAAATGATAACTGATTCCTTTCTGAGTACAAAAGTCTCGCATATCGCTAGACAAATATTCCCTACCATTATCGATGTATAGATTCACAACTTTCAGGTTCAAGTGCGCTTCACTTTTCGCCACAAAGTCCTTAAACATAAATACATCCGATTTTTGTTTTATTAGGTAAGTAACACAATAATGTGTAAACTGATCTACAAAAACTACATAGTAATTTTTATCATCAATAGTTGTGGGTGGAATCGGACCGCAGATATCAGAATGTATAACAAAAAGTGCTCTACTTATATGTTCTTTATTTTTAAATTTGTCAAAACGTAATCTGGCTTGCTTTCCATTTAAACAAGCTTCACATATATCGTCTGTAGGATTAACTTTATCAAGTAGTCTATTATCTTGAAGCAAATTTTTTATTTCCAACATTTTTCCTTTGCTTATATGGCCCAATCTTTCATGCCATAATTTATATAAATTTTCAGTTTTTATATCAATTTTATATGCTTTGAATTCAAAAATTGGCATATTGTACTCACCTGAGTTTTCGGCAATAATAATACCACCTTTTGCCAATTTAACTCCAGACTCGTGAAACACTACTGTCACTCCAGCCTCTCGTATTTTTTTTTACAGAGATTAGATTTTCTGTAACTTCTCGGCAGTATAATCTTCTAGTGTTATCTGGTACCCATTTTCAAGACGAACGATTCCACGTTTTGTTGCAAAGATGTATTGCCCTTCCTTGGCGATGGCAATCTTCACTGGAGTTTGAAGTTCAGCAGAATCCATAAAAAGTGTCTCATCATTTATTATGTGGTCGGATGCACCCGAGTCAAGGATGAAATTCACATTTGTTTTCAACTTATTATTATTGGAATTCAAACTTTTAATCATGAACGCGAAACCTGGCGTGGGCGTTGCAATATGAGCTTCTGTGTTATTTTTTATACCCTTGCAAAAAGGGTATATTAATTTTTGTCAGAAGTGTGCAACGCACAGAACGAAGCGTCTCAGACCATATAAAGTATATATATTCTTGATCAGCACGACGAGACGAGTTCAAATAGCCATGTCCGTCCGTCCGTCCGTCTGGATCAACGCGAACTCCTCCGAGACCGTAAGAGCTACAGATCTGAAATTTTGCACGTAGGCTTGTATATACTGCAAGCGTTGTATATCTCGGATTCAGCCGGATCGGACCACTATATCATATAGCTCCCATACAAACATCAAAGTCACGAACAGTGACTTTTCTCAATAACTTCGTTATTTTATCAGCAATTGTCATAAAACTTGGTATTGGTCAGTTTTGTGTTCTTATTAATAATTGTGCCAAATTTGATCAAGATCGGGTGACTATATCATATAGCTCCCATACAAACGCCAAAGTCACGAACAGTGACTTTTCTCAATAACTTCGTTATTTTATCAGCAATTGTCATAAAAGTTGGTATTGGTCAGTTTTGTGTTCTTATTAATAATTGTGCCAAATTTGATTAAGATCGGGTGACTATATCATATAGCTCCCATACAAACGGCAAAGTCACGAACAGTGACTTTTCTCAATAACTTCGTTATTTTATCAGCAATTGTCATAAAAGTTGTCAGTTTTGTGTTATTATTAATAATTGTGCCAAATATAATCAAGATCGGGTGACTATATCATATAGCTCCCATAGGAACGATCGGTGGAAAACAGTGACTTTCATCAAAAAGTTCGTTATATCCTATGCTAAGATTGAAGGCCGTTCTTTCGCAAACATTCGACTTTTTGGATAAAACGTTTTTACACTTTGATGGCTATGGGTAAGGAAAGAATTACCAAAACAGTTGCAAGGGTATACAAACTTCGACGTGGTCGAAGTTAACCCCGGCCCTCTGGTTTTTTAGTTTAAGCGACAACAACCGTTTTCGCACAGCTAACCCTTTCAGGTCCACTGTTGCCTATAGGCAACATTGACTTTATGTTCCAAAAAGTATGTTGCGAACCTTTTTTTCCCGTTATGTTTTTTTTTCATCTAATCAGCTGATCTTCTATGAGTAGGTCTGCATTTTACAAAGCTTCGTTTGAAATAATGTGTTCTTAGTTATTGTGAAGTGAACACATGGTTCTGAGTTCGAAGAAAAAGTGCGTTTTTATTTAATTAAATTGCGCGTATAATATTAAATATAAATATTTCAAAAGTGAACTATTATGTACAAATCAGGTAAGTTTACAGATTACGAATTAATTTGGTTATCAAAATTGTTGAGTTTTGTCTTTGGAATTTTCCAAAGATACTGTTGCCTATAGGCAACATTGGTCTCGAATGGTATACAAAATTTGAAAATGTTTCTGCTCTGCTAGATATGCGACCCAAAGGCCTAACACAGTTGGAAATTAAAAAAAATTGGCCAATTTAATTGGGATGATTCTGACGATGACGAAAATAATGAAGAAAATGAAGAGGATACCGAAACTCAATAGACTTTGGAAGATTTTATTGAAGAATCTTTACAAGATGCTATTACCAAAGGTGAAAGTCTCGAAGGCACACTGTTGAATATAGGTCAATTGGAATGTAGTAAGATCGAAACCAGTACTGAAACGGTGCAGCAAATTATCGAAAAAGTAAATCAAGATACACTGAGATGGAGAAAGAATACTTCAACTCTAATTGAACCAATTAGATTCACCAATTCCAACTGTTGAAAGGGTTCGAAAAATCTGGGGAAACAAAGGAACCATTTTCGTATTTCTCTGTATATTTCGATGATGAAATTTTGGTTAAAATCTGCTCAGAAACAAACGCATATGCCTTACAAAGTGATGGAGTCGAACTCAAGTGCAGTGTCATTGAAATTAAACGTTTTATAGGCATTTGGCTATATTTGGGAGTGGTTAAAATGCCTGTTTGGCTTGGTCATCAAAATTTAGACTGTCAGCCGTTGCCGATTCGATGAGTCGAATCAGATTTGAAAAAATTAAAGCAAACTTCCATCTGAATGACAACCTAAAACAACCCCCAAAAGGTTCAGATGACTACGACAGGTTATATAAAGTACGACCGCTGCTTTCAAAAATAAAAGCAGTTTGCAACAAATTGGAGCAAGAGTAGTATCAAAGCATTGACGAACAAATGATTTCATTTAAAGGTCAACATAGCGTGAAACAATATCTTCCTAGAAAACCACACAAGTGGGGCTTTAAAATGTTTTCAAGAGCTGGAATATCTGGTCTTATATATGATTTCTGCCTTTATATTGGTGAAGGAACTTGTGATTGTTTTGGGCTTGGAATATCATAGTTCTTCATTTTGCATCAAATGTGCCCCAAGATCAAAACTTTAAATTCTTCTTTGATAACTGGTTCACTTCCGTAAGTCTTATGATTGCTTTAAAAGAAAAAAATATCCTCGCAGCCGGAACGATTCGCCCAAACCGCCTTAAGAATTGTGTGCTTAAGACTGAAAAGGAACTTGCGAAAGAAGGTCGAGGATCCTATGATTTGAAAGTAGAAACCTCGCTAAAATTAATCACTTGCCGCTGGTATGACAACAAAAGTGTGCAATTAATTTCAAATTATATTGGCGACCAACCTGTCACAGAATGCACCCGCTGGTGCCGGAAGGAGAGAAAAAATGTACAAGTGCCTCGTCCTGCTATTATAGAATGCTACAATAAGCATATGGGCGGGGTTGATCTTTCAGACATGTTATTAGAACTTTATAAAATTAATCACCGCTCCAAAAAGTGGTATATGCGCATCATATTTTGGTGTATAAATATGGCGGTGGTAAATAGTTGGCTTCTGTATCGTAGAGATTTGAACTGCACCAAAGATAACACACGTCACATGCCTTTAATATAATTTCATCTGGATATTGCAAATGAACTTCTTCGATGTAGTATGCCAATTCAGTCTCGAAAAAGGGGTCGCCCAGCACAACTTGTGCTCAATATTGACTCGCGCGATTCATCTCCAGCACCATCTTCCCCCAATTTATCAATTTTATCCACTCCAACATCTAAAAGAAGTTATGTTATAGAAAAACCTAAGGACATAAGATATGACAAAATCGAACATTGGATTCAATGGGGTTCAAAAGGCAGGTGCAGAATGTGCAAAACAGGATACCCACGTTCAAAGTGTTCCAAGTGTGACGTTCACCTTTGCTCAAATCCTAAAAAGAATTGTTTTGTGTCATACCATACATAAGTTTATTTAATAAATGTATAATATTATAGCAGAAGACCAAAGAGTCTCAGAAAAAATGTATTGAGTTTAAACGTATTAAAATTTTCAGAATAAAAGAGTGAAATAAATAAAATATTAATTCATGAATTACGTATACGTATTATTTTAAACATCTACTACTCAGGACCAATGTTGCCTATAGGCAACATTTCGGTTAGGACGAACCAGGATAAGTAGGACTAAAATGTGGATTTTGGTCAATATTTGTGGCCATATTAATCGAAATATGCAATGAAATATTTTTTTAGTCTTCGCATTGTAATTCAGTCCTGAAAGGGCTAACTGAGATGCCATACTTTTTCGTTCATACACAGAATCCAGGTTCCTTAGAATATCACGTGCTGTGTTGTTGCCTTTTGCGAAACCCAAAAATGCATCACCTAAGTGCAATCCACCACTATACTTTTTGCATACTGTTCGGCCTTAACCCAACTTTCATCTGTTTCTGTAGGAGCCTCGCTATCAATAACTTTTAATGCATCTTGCTCAGCAAGAAGTGCTTTTATTCTTTTTTTCCACACAGAATATTTCTCACCGTTAAACTGATTTATAGTAAGCTTTATCTTTTCCATAATTGTATATTTATACCCTTGCAGAGGGTATTATAAAATTGGTCAGATGTTTGTAACGCACAGAAGGAGACGTTTCCGACCCCATAAAGTATATATATTCTTGATCAGCTTGAGAAGCTGAGTCGATATAGCCATGTCCGTCTGTCCGTCCGTCTGTGCGTACGCGTTTTACTCAGCCATCTTAAGAGATATCGGGTTGAAATTTTTTTTGGAGACTCTTTATTACCTGTGTGAGATAAAGTATGAAAATCATCGGGATCGGACTACTATATCATATAGCTCTGGAACAAAAATTTTTGCAAATTTTATAAAATAAAAATTGGAGTATCCCCATGAAATTTACCAATATAATAGAATTTGGTATAAAATCTCAGATCCCAAAATTTGAACCTGATCGGATAAATAGAACACAAGTTACAGGCAGAACAAATCGGTTCAAGCGCTGCCGGCAGCGCTGCTTGCTGCCTACTACGTCATCATCAAATCAACAGAACACATGCATACACACACAGCACGGATTCATAAATTGTATGTGTGTATGTGTGTGAGCCGTTGGCAATTGTGGTGTCCAATTTTAAAAATTTTAACTTCGATGATTTTCGATAGATTAGTATTGTATTTAGTATTTTTGCGGCATATTCATAATACGACAACTAATGCTGTTGATGTATGAAATTTCACTTTTCTTATCGAATTAAATAAAATAAAGAACTGCAAGGGTATATAAACTTCGGCCTCGTTTTATTTTTATACCCTTGCAGAGGGTATTATAAAATTGGTCAGATGTTTGTAACGCACAGAAGGAGACGTTTCCGACCCCATAAAGTATATATATTCTTGATCAGCATGAGAAGCTGAGTCGATATAGCCATGTCCGTCTGTCCGTCGGTCCGTCCGTCCGTCTGTGCAAATCAACTTCACGCTGGCATCTTAAGAGCTATAGGAATGAAATTTCATATTTGAGCTACTTTTAGCCGGGAGATGATAAAGTATGAAAATTGTCGGGATAGGACTACTATATCATATAACTCTAGAACAAACATTTTTGCAAAAATTGGAGTATCCCCATGAAATTTACCGATATAATAGAATTTGATAAAAAATCTCAGATCCCAAAATTTGAGTTTGATCAGATAAATAGAACACAAGTTACAGTCAATACAAATCGGTGCTACGTCATCAGCAAATCAAACAGAGCACATGCATACGCACACACGCTACACGTATGTATGTGTATGCTTTGCTTAAAAATTTGTAGTAAAAAGAGAAATAATTTGAATGTTTTGTTTGTGTGTTGATGAATTGAGTTGCAAGGAAAGAAATTTAAAAATGTAAAAAAATAATTGCCAAGGACTGCAAGGGTATATAAACTTCGGCATTGCCGAAGTTAGCTTCTTTGATATTTTTATTTGAATTTATATGTATGTGTCGGGACGTCAGGATTCTTGCTCGCCTCGCTCATATTTTCGACTGGAAATGTTCACTTAGTACTTTTTATTTCACTTAGACTTTTACTTTTCACTTTAGACTTTTTACTTTTCACTTTTACTTTTCACTTATACCTTTTTCTGTACGGCTAGTTCCCAGGGGGTTTCTTCACTGAGCTCTCTGGCCTCTCGAGGCTCCCCTTTATATAGGACCTGACCTGATGACAGATTGACCAATTTGTTTCTTTGACTTATTAGTCACCTAATTGACACGGCCATCCTGACC
The DNA here is from genome assembly GCA_018152135.1 of Drosophila paulistorum. Taxonomy (NCBI): domain Eukaryota; kingdom Metazoa; phylum Arthropoda; class Insecta; order Diptera; family Drosophilidae; genus Drosophila; species Drosophila paulistorum. The sequence goes on along the minus strand of JAECXG010000612.1, from coordinate 1,295,537 downwards.
TTTACACGACCTCGTGTAATATTTTAATTTTTAACTTCAAACTTACCAAATGGAACTCGATCATCGTCTCTTAGACGGATAACCAAACATCGTCTCTCCTAGACGGATAACAAAACATCGTCTTTCCTAGACGGATAACAATCGTCTCTCCTAGACGGATAACCAAACATCGTCTCTCCTAGACGGATAACAAAACATCGTCTTTCCTACACAGATAACAAAACATCGTCTTTCCTAGACGGATAACCAAATATCGTCTTTCCTAGACGGATAACCATTCTGCCATTCACACATCCTCGTGTAATGACCAAATATCAAGTTCAGAGACACATTTTGAGTTTCATAACATAAACTGAACTTAAGTTTTATTCTTAACCATACCATACAGCGTATCTTCTTCTTCTTCTTCTTTTTTTTTTTTTTTTTTTTTTTTAAACAAAATTTAAAAATTTACTTAAATTTTAACAAAACAAATAATCATTGTGCTTGCACTATACGATTTCAACAAAATAACAAAGTATTTGCTTAACTTTCAAATGAACGTGTGCCAGAAAATGAATGTCCAATATATAAAAAATACAAATAAAACAAAATAATAAATTTAATTCATCGTCTCACTTGGACGGGACACTCTCAGTCTCAATTATATTCTCTGATAAGCTCTGACTTTCATTACCAATATCCAATTCATCAGGAATTTTACCATCTGGAATTCTTCTAGTGTCTTTGTTTAAGAATAAACATCGTGTTCATCTGAACTGGCTTCACCAAATCAGATGCACTAAAGAAAATACAATACAACTGTACCTTTTTACCAAACAACTAACCTAGCATATGACTAGAAATACAATCTGCCACACGCGGTGTAAGAAAAACACTTGTAATTCTAAACAAACCCAAAAGATCACAACGACAGGATGTCAAGTGGCCGACGATGTGCCCAAAATAATAATTTTTCAACCCCCGAATACGTGGGTGTGAGTCTAAAATAAGATCGTCTAAGAACAGTTGTTACCTACTAGAGCCTAAGATAATACTATATAAACTCAGTACTTTTGAAAATAAAATGAGTTCATATTTTGAATTCAACGAATGAAGATTGGGTTATTTTCCTTCTCTCCGGGAATCCCTATTCATTTTTGGTCCTTCGAGCCGGATTCATTTTGGTCCTTCGAACCGGATTCATTTTGGTCCTTCGAGAAAAAGGAACTCTGCAGTTTTCCCCCACCAGTGGTAAGAGACTCAGAGTGTGAATCAGCTCCTTAAAGTCTGAATTCTTATGCAAGTGTAAATGCTAAGATCAGCTATAGGTAGCAAAATAAATTAACTCTTGTTTTCCCCCACCAGTGGTAAGAGACAGAGTATAATATAAAAGGCAAAATTTTGCTTAATAAATAAAAAGTGCGTGCGTCCGATTTTAAAGTCAGTTTGGCTAGTGGAGCAACTGTAGTAATTTCGGCGGCGGGAGTTTTTGTGTGTGGCGTATTCGAAGCCCTAATATCGAAAGTAAAAAAAAAAAAAACCAGAGGGCCTTGGCTAACTTCGACCGCGTCAAAGTTTGTATACCCTTGCAAGTTTGTTGGTAACTCTTTTATCTAAACTAACTGTTTTATCTAGAAAGGGTAATGTTTGCGAAAGAACGGCCTTCAATCTTAGCATAGGATATAACGAACTTTCTGATGAAAGTCACTGTTCTCCACCGATCCTTCCTATGGGAGCTATATGATATAGTTACCCGATCTTTACCGAATTCGGCACAGTCATTAACAGATATATTAAACTGACAAATGTTAGATCGCATCAAAAGTAACGAAGTTATTGACAAAAGTCACTGTTTTTGACCGATCGTTCCTATAGGAGCTATATGCTATAGTCACCCGATCTTGATCAAATTTGGCACAGTGGTTTATAGTTACAATAAACTTACTTATATTAAATTTCACGACAAGAGCTTAAAAAGTAACGAAGTTATTGAGACAAGTCACTGTTCGTGACTTTGCCGTTTGTATGGGAGCTATATGATATAGTCACTCGATCTTGATCAAATTTGGCACAATTATTAATAAGAACACAATACTGACCAATACCATCTTTTCTGGCAATTGCTGATAAAATAACGAAGTTATTGAGAAAAGTCACTGTTCGTGACTTTGCCGTTTGTATGGGAGCTATATGATATAGTGGTCCGATCCGACTGAATCCGAGATATACAAACCCTGCAGTATATACAAGCCTACGTGCAAAATTTCAGCTCTGTAGCTCTTACGGTCTAGGAGGAGTTCGCATCGATCCAGACGGACGGACGGACGGACGGACGGACGGACGGACGGACGGACGGACGGACGGACATGGTTATTTGAACTCGTCTCGTCGTGCTGATCAAGAATATATATACTTTATATGGTCGGAGATGCTTCCTTCTATGCGTTGCACACTTCTGACCAAAATTAATATACCCTTTTTGCAAGGGTATAAAAAATTTACTAGTGTACATACACACTATATACACTGTATATTATACAGTTGCAAGTCGACAACTAGAAATAGCAGCAGAGCAACAAGATAGTTGCAACGAAGAGGCGACTGGAGGCGAGGCAAATATAAAGAAACGGCAAATCCGACCCATTGGCAGACAAGCAGCAGCAGAATATCGGCAAAACCTACTTGGCAAACTCTACTTGGCGGACAACAGTGGCGAACGGTGTCAACAGGATCATCAGATAAGATATAAATTAAGATAGTTATAAGTACATCTATCTATTTTTATTATTATATATTTATATCGATATCCTAATATTCGCACAAGATAAAATGTTCACTAATAAGACTGCGAAATTGTTAGAGAAGCAGGTAGAGTTGCATACCAGGTTAAGACAGTTGGAAGCACTAAATCCCAGAAACATTACTAACAAGGAGATTGAGGAAGTAAAAGTGATTAGTAGCCGATGGATGCCTAACCATGAGAAATTGCTCCAGCAGGGGGTTTTCGATCATCAGTACTACAGAGATAAAGTACATGAAGAAGTTTTACAGATAGTTGCCAAAATAATAGCTATAGGAGAGTCAGAAAAACCAGGCACTAGTAAGTCAGTGTTAGTCGAAGCAGAAGCAGATATGTCAGAAATGGTTGATGATAATGGTAATGGTAAACAGGAGACATAAATGGATAGAGTTCGACAGCTTCAGGAATATTTGGAGGTAGTAGAGTTGAAATCTACAGGCAATGGGACATGGATAATGTATATTAATAAAATAAATTATTTATGGGAGAAGGTACGGGCATGCCAAAAAACAAGTGATGCAAAATTTAAGAATACTAAGGAGGATTTGGAATTCGACGTCCAAAATTCATTGTCAATGCTAGAAATGAAAATGAACAATAAGGAAAGTAAGATTGAGAATGTAACAGTGCGAGACGAACTACCGGTGTTGCCGAAAATACAGGTACCCACATTCTCTGGAGAACCTAGAGAATGGGACCTGTCTGTAGAATTATTTGCGGAACTTATTGAAAAAAGAGAGGATTTAAGTCTTGCTCTTAAGTTTAATTATTTAAAATCCGCTTTAAACTTATTGAAAAAAGAGAGGATTTAAGTCTTGCTCTTAAGTTTAATTATTTAAAATCCGCTTTAAAGGGGGAAGCGAGGAGCATGGTAGCTCATCTATTGTCAGGTTCAGCTGATAACTATAGTGCCGCTTGGGAACTGTTAACCAAGCGGTATGAAAATAATCGGAGGGTATTTTCCGAACAATTAAGTCGGATCGTTGATTTACCGATGATCAACAATGAATCCGCAAAAAGCGTAAAAGGAGTGATTGACATAATTAATGAGTCAATACACTTAATTAAAATTAAAGCAAATTTGTCCGATGAAGTTGACGTAATAGTCGCTCAACTCATACTTCGGAAATTTGACAGGGAGACTCTACAGTTATATGAGAGTCAAATTAGAAAAACAAAGCAGATACAATTGCTATCTGATGTCATGGAATACTTGGAGCAAAGATATTGCTCGCTAAGTGCCATGAGCAAAGAGGAGAAAAAACGGCTACAAACTGTTTTAAATTATGCGGAAGTCGAAGATAAATGTCCGATTTGCAAAATTGCCGGGCACAAAGCATATAAATGCTATAAGTTTAAAGGTTTGGCACCTATTTAACGATATGAGACAGCCAAAACCAGAGGGCCGGGGTTAACTTCGACCGCGTCAAAGTTTGTATACCCTTGCAAATTTGTTAGTAACTCTTTTATCTAAACTAATTGTTTTATCTAAAAAGGGTAATGTTTGCGAAAGAACGGCCTTCAATCTTAGCATAGGATATAACGAACTTTCTGATGAAAGTCACTGTTTTCCACCGATCCTTCCTATGGGAGCTATATGATATAGTTACCCGATCTTTACCAAATTCGGCACAGTCATTAACACATATATTAAACTGACAAATGTTAAATTTGAAAGCAAGCGCATCAAAAGTAACGAAGTTATTGACAAAAGTCACTGTTTTTGACCGATCGTTCCTATAGGAGCTATATGCTATAGTCACCCGATCTTGATCAAATTTGGCACAGTGGTTTATAGTTACAATAAACTTACTTATATTAAATTTCACGACAATAACTTAAAAAGTAACGAAGTTATTGAGAAAAGTCACTGTTCGTGACTTTGCCGTTTGTATGGGAGCTATATGATATAGTCACCCGATCTTGATCAAATTTGGCACAATTATTAATAAGAACACAAAACTGACCAATACCAACTTTTATGGCAATTGCTTATAAGATAACGAAGTTATTGAGAAAAGTCACTGTTCGTGACTTTGCCGTTTGTATGGGAGCTATATGATATAGTGGTCCGAAACGACTGAATCCGAGATATACAAACCCTGCAGTATATACAAGCCTACGTGCAAAATTTCAGCTCTGTAGCTCTTACAGTCTAGGAGGAGTTCGCATCGATCCAGACGGACGGACGGACGGACGGACATGGTTATTTGAACTCGTCTCGTCGTGCTGATCAAGAATATATATACTTTATATGGTCGGAGATGCTTCCTTCTATGCGTTGCACACTTCTGACCAAAATTAATATACCCTTTTTGCAAGGGTATAAAAATGCAGCTTTGCATAAGATGCTTGAACCATTCAAGCAATAAGGTGTGCACTAATGAAATGGTCTGTTCATTGTGTAGTAAGGAACACCATACTTTACTTCATTTTGACGAAGAACAGGAGAAAGTAAATACTTGTGTAACCGCACAACCAACACTGTTGGCCACAGCTGTAATACAAGTCAAAAATGTAAATGGAGGATATAAGACTCTAAGAGCCCTTATTGATTGTGGTTCACAGAGCACCATTTTGTCTGAAGAGGCCGCTCAAATATTAAAATTAACTAAAATTAAACAATATACAGAAATAAGTGGCGTGTCCTCAATAAAATCTAATAAATCAAAATATAAGGTAAAAATAGATGTAAAGACGAGAAATCCTTGGAAAGGACATCTAAAGGTTGAGGCAATTGTGTTGCCAAAGTTAATGAAAGCTCTTCCATTAAAAATTGCAAACGTGGATATGTCAAAATGGCAAACTTACGTGCTAGCTGATCCTAGCTTCAATAAACCTGGGGGTAAACGTATATACCCAAATCTTAAAAAGGGGAATTACAAAGATTGATGGCCTGCTGGGCCAAAATACTCAATTTGGTTGGATCGTCTCGGGATGCACCAAATCAAATCAGAATAAATCTGTAGTGGCAACAACAATAGATGTCACATGTTTTGAACAGCGTTGGGAGAGGAAAGGTAAATTTCAATATAAAAACGACACAATCCCAAAGAAATGCAACAGCAAAACTCAAAAAATAAATTTATGGCCCCCGGCAGGACCTCACATTGGAGGTAAAGTGAAAATTGGGGAACAAAAAGTATATATCCCAGAGCCAATACAAAATGAGAACATTCAGAAAGCAATGGGTCAATTAGATAATGATTATCTAAAAAATTATATCAAAAAAGATTCCGGTAACAAATTGTCCGAAACTATAGTACCAAAAAGGCAGATATGGCAAAATATTTATAAAAGGACAACATTTAATGATAGCCAGAATAACCACTCAAGTTTTAGCAGTCAGCGATATTTAAAAATGGTGGAGCGAAGATCACATTGGTACAATTCAAAAAGGAAAGTTAGTTCTTTTTTAAATTCTCCAGCTTATAAAAAGGTTAGAAGTCAGCGCAGTAATACACATCAGGAATGGGTAGATATCCCGAAACAGAAATCATTAGGTAATATGCCAAATGTTATAAAAACCAGTAGAAGCCAACTCAGTAATATATACGCGAGAATTGGTAAGAATGGGAAGTCAGTGACAATGGCAAAGGAACATCAGATTGACTAGGTTCAACGTCCATCATGTAACTGGTCATGCTTCTTTAACAATAGTTATCTTACTAATGATAATATTAATAATAATTTGTATAAGACAACTAACTATAAAAATAAAGTCCAAAACGCCGCATTTGGTGGCCCTTTGCAGAATGTTTAAGAATAAACATCGTGTTCATCTGAACTGGCTTCACCAAACCAGATGCACTAAAGACGAGCTATGGAAGTTAACTTCGGCCTTGCCGAAGTTTATATACCCTTGCAGTTCTTTATTATATTTAATTCGATAAGAAAAGTGAAATTTCAAATCAATGAATATGCTCAAATATTTTTCAAACTACTGAATTCAAAACACATTTAATGATTATTTAACAATATATGATATAGTAGTCCGATCCCGATGATTTTCATACTTTATCTCACACAGGTAATAAAGAGTCTCCAAAAAAAATTTCAACCCGATATCTCTTAAGATGGCTGAGTAAAACGCATTTTCAAAACACATTTAATGATTATTTAACAATATATGATATAGTAGTCCGATCCCGATGATTTTCATACTTTATCTCACACAGGTAATAAAGAGTCTCCAAAAAAATTTCAACCCGATATCTCTTAAGATGGCTGAGTAAAACGCATACTTCAAACTACTGAATTCAAAACACATTTAATGATTATTAAACAATATATGATATAGTAGTCCGATCCCGATGATTTTCATACTTTATCTCACACAGGTAATAAAGAGTCTCCAAAAAAAATTTCAACCCGATATCTCTTAAGATGGCTGAGTAAAACGCATACGCACAGACGGACGGACAGACGGACAGACGGACAGACGGACATGGCTATATCGACTCAGCTTCTCAAGCTGATCAAGAATATATATACTTTATGGGGTCGGAAACGTCTCCTTCTGTGCGTTACAAACATCTGATCAATTTTATAATACCCTCTGCAAGGGTATAAAAATACAATACAACTGTACCTTTTTACCAAACAACTAACCTAGCATATGACTAGAAATACAATCTGCCACACGCGGTGTAAGAAAAACACTTGTAATTCTAAACTAACCCAAAAGATCACAACGACAGGATGTCAAGTGGCCGACGATGTGCCCAAAATAATAATTTTTCAACCCCCGAATACGTGGGTGTGAGTCTAAAATAAGATCGTCTAAGAACAGTTGTTACCTACTAGAGCCTAAGATAATCCTATATAAATTCAGTACTTTTGTAAATAAAATGAGTTCATATTTTGAATTCAACGAATGAAGATTGGGTTTTTTAGTTGTGGTTCTAAATCCCTATTCAGTCTTTATGACAGTATTTGTAAAGCCGTTTATTTGTTAGCGATTTTAACATATATCTGTCCCCTTCCAGGACTTCAGTAACCAAAAATGGGCCCTTGAATTTCGGGTCTAATTTCGTTTGGTGTCTCTCCTCGTTTCTTAGCAGAACATAGTCACCAACATTATGCCTTACAACCGTGGCCTTAGTTTTGTCAAAGCGTTGTTTATCATACACAGCCAAACTCTTCATCTTATCACTGGCACGAGTCCGAACACTGTTCAAATCAATCTCGATTTCTGTGTCCACTGGTGGAACTAACCCTATCGGTCGAGCCTCTTTTCCTATCAACATTTCCAACGGGCTCGCTTCAGTTGCACGATTAACTGTGCAATTTAATGCAAGCTGAACCTCGCCAAGTGCATCTTGCCAGGATCTTTGGCTCAACTCGACAGCAGTTAGCAAATTTTTGAGTGTACTCATAGCACGCTCAACCTGACCGTTTGCACGACTTGCCCCAGTTGCGATTAGATGAAGTTTTATATTTTGTGAGGAACAAAATTCAGAGAATCGAGAACTTGAAAAGCACCTTCCCTGGTCAGCTATGATACGATTTGGTATCCCGAATAGGGCAATCGAGGCTTTTAAGGCCTTATCGCAGCTTTCTGTGTCTATTTTAAGAGTGTGATAAAGGTGTACAAATTTCGTGAAGCCATCAATCTGAACGATGACATATTCTTTTAGGTCGCTTTTACCGCTCAATTTTCCGGAAATATCTATGTGAACGAGTGCTAAGGGATGTTCACCTTCGGGATTGGCGACTTGGAAGTCCTTCAAGTAATGCAATTATTTACAAACTTGCGAACATATTTATTCATGTTATGAAACCAATAATATTGGTAGACCTTGTCAAGAGTTTTCTGCCAACCAAGGTGCATAATTGACTCGTGTACTTGATTTACCACGGACCATCTAAACGTTCGTGGCACCACCGGTAGACAACGTGTTCTACTGTTTCTTTGAATCTTGCGATGTAAGATACCTTTCCTTAAATCATAGGATTTAATTAAATCGTCTTGTTGCTCATTAGAATTGAGCTTGCGAACTATTTCTACAATCTCTGGATCTAAGAAGCCACTCGCTCCGTAAGAAGCCACTCGCTTGAAGTCTCATCTAAGTTTATTCGCTTCTCGGTGATTTTTTCTAACACAAGTTGTGGCTTTGAAGATTCCTAGAAAAGAAGTCTGCATGAGCCATGTGTTTTCCCTCTCTATATTGAATATCAAAATCGAATGATTGCAGATAGGCCCACCAGCGATGAGCTCTTGGTGTTAAGTCTATCTTTGTCCGTGAAGCCTTAAGCGAATTACAATCAGTATATACCACAAACTTTCGCCCAAGCAGATAATGACGAAAGTGTTTTACAGAAGCAACCACAGCCAATGTTTCCAACTCGTATGAGTGATATCTAGCCTCAGAGGGCGAAGTTACTTTGCTAAAATATTCCACCACATGAGGATTACCATTAATACGGTGTAGGAGTATTGCACCATATTCATATGAACTGGCGTCAGTGTGTAACTCAATGGGGTATTGTGGGTCAAAAATTACCAAAACAGGTTCGTTTGTAAGGACAGTTACTATTTTTTTTCGAACATTCTCGAGTTCAACATCCCAGACAATACTTCCTTTTCCCGATGTAAGAGAATAGAGTGGCTTCATTATTTTAGCAAACTTGCGAAAGTAGGAAGCCAGACCAATAAACTGTCGCAAACTGCAAACAGTCTGCGGAGTTGGTAATAAACTTAATGCAGTAATCTTCTAATCTCGCCTGCTTTCACTTTGAAGCCCAAATACTGTACCGTTGTTTTCAGAAACGAACATTTCGAGATATTGAAGATGAATCCAGCCCTTGTCAGAACGTTCAGTTGTTGGTGACACGATCATAATGTCGTCTATATAGACAATTACCTATGAATGTGCAAGATTGCCTAAAGCTTGCATAACTGTCCTTTGAAAAACGGAAGGCGCATTTTTGAGTCCGAAAGGCATTGTAAGAAATTCGTATTGGCCATCCGGAGTCACAAATGCAGTATATTCAATTCCAATTGACATCGTGCTGCAAATCCACATCTCGAACAACGTGAAATAATATTTCTACCATGTTTTCATTAATGGTAACCTGACAGAATTTGCATAGTACTATAAATACCGGCATCGCCAATACCTTTTAGCATTACTATGTTATTCATGCGGTTTCCGGACAACCTGCCAGTTATCTTTTCTCTTACCAGGGAACTTTCGGCACCAGAGTCGAAGCAAATTGGGTAGCTCTCACCTCGATGTAACATGACTCCTGTTGGCTCAGACTCAAAGCACTGGTTTACATGCTTTTGTTTTGTTTTGTTGTTTGCACCCTTGAAGTAAATACAATTCGTTGTAAACGGCGGTCCATATTTGCCATATGTGCAAGCGCAACACAAACGGCGATCTCCTCTATGTTTTTGTCCTTCCAGGCCGTAGTTAGCGATGAGACCAAGCGGCTAGCATATACTGCCAAGGACTCTTCATTGGCCGGACGACTGCTTAACAAGTTCAAAAACATCGCTGCTGGTGTTTCATCGCTTTTGTATCGATGAAGGAACAATTCTTTAAACTCGCTCCACTTCATGCCAGGGTAGGAGATTTCTGTTAGCCATTGGGATGCACTGCCCTCCATCGCATTACTTAACGTCATAATCAGCTTGCTTCCTTCTAGCGGCTGTTCGGTTAGTATGATATCTGCAGTCGCACACCACTTTGAAGCATTTACGCCTGCGGCGTTGGCAGAAAATTTCGGCAATGTGACCTCACGCTTCTGTTGTTGTTCTGAAGTTGAAGCTTGCGTTGTCCTTACAAACTCCAACATATTTTGATTTTGCATTTGCAAAATTACTCGCCACTGTTCGTCAGTAAATATAGGGGGTGGCGCCAATCCCACTTCTGATGTCGGGACATCAGGATTCTTGCTCGCCTCGCTCATATTTTCGACTGGAAATGTTCACTTAGTACTTTTTATTTCACTTAGACTTTTACTTTTCACTTTAGACTTTTTACTTTTCACTTTTACTTTTCACTTATACCTTTTTCTGTACGGCTAGTTCCTAGGGGGTTTCTTCACTGAGCTCTCTAGCCCGAGGCTCCCCTTTATATAGGACCTGACCTGATGACAGATTGACCAATTTGTTTCTAAACATGTTGCCAAGGCAAAGATGATTGTCATCCTGCAAAGTCAACATTCCCAGCAACATTCCAGACGTCAGTCTGCAGCCGCTGCAAAGGTAATGCCAGGGCTACAATTGACATGCTTGTCAACTATCTAGTAGGCTTTGACTTATTAGTCACTTAATTGACATATGTATGTGTAAAACGAACGTCTGTGTGAAAAGAAAACTCAATGTGCATATTTTAATTTTTTTCTTTTTATAGAACGTACCCATAACCTGTTGTATAATTAGTTCGGTTGGCTTAGTATTGGTTTAGTTTTAAATAAAAACACAATAATCTGTATTATTATTTTATGATTGATTTTATTTCTTTAGATTTTATATTTCACACGTTTCACAGCCACACGTTTCGAATAGGAAAGAGGAAATAAAAAAACAGTGTGACCGTACATTAATTTTTTAGGCTCTTAATAATGTTAATTTTGCAGGTACACATAACGTCGCAACTATGTTATGTTATTCAACAGTTACCATAGCCAAATGCTACAGAATGGTGTAACTGAACACTACTATTTTACAGATGGAAAGTATGAGGAGGGTTTAGATATGGCAGCCAGATTAATAGCCAAAGGAGAGTCAAGCAGGCAGGGCACTGTTGATTCGGAGAGCATTGAAGCAGATCCAAAGATGTCAGAAAATGTTGAAGTCAGCATCGGAGAGTCCCGGGGAAACGCGACCTCCAGTAATGAGAATGCTAATGTTAGCCAGCAAAAATTTCAAGAAAAAGCCCGTCAGCTCCAGCAATATTTAGACATGGTGAGCAAAGATTTACGAACTATAGACAATAGAACAGGCGAAATTTATATTAAAAAAATAAATTCTTGTTCAAGAAGGTACAGATGTGCAAAGCTTATACAGGTGAACTTATACATAATGAAACATTTAAAGAGGTCTTAGAAGAATTGGAATTCGACCTTCAGAATACCTTGGTAGCATTAGAAGAGAAAATAAATGATCAGAAAAATTTGAAAGTTGAGAAGAGGCGAACTACCAGTGTTGCCAAAAATTCAGGAACCCACATTTTCTGGAGAGCCTCGAGAATGGGTCCCGTTTATGGAATTATTTGCGGAATTAATTGAAGAAAGAGAAGATTTAAGTCTGACTCTTAAATTCAATTATTTAAAATCCGCCTTAAAGGGCGAAGCAAGGAGCATGGTAGCCCATCTCACGTTCTCACGTCACGTTCAGCTGATAACTATAGTGCTGCTTGGGAATTGTTTACCACGCGGTATGGAAATAATCGGAGTGTATTTTGCGAGCAATTAACTCGGATCATTGATTTACCGATGATCAACAATGAATCCGCAAAAAGTGTAAAAAGAGTGATTGTCATAATTAATGAGTCAATTCACTTAATTAAAATAAAAGCAAAAGCATACTTCGGAAATTTGACAGAGAGGCTCTACAATTATATGAGAGTCAAATTAGAAAAACAAAGCAGATACAATTGCTATCTGATGTCATGGAATACTTAGAGCAAAGATATTGCTCGCTAAGTGCCATAAGAAAGAAATTAAGTAAGTAAGTCGTCTCGCCGACTTAGGTATACCATACACCAGTAAAGCAAATATTTTAAATTTATTAAACAAATGCATTTTCACATGCTTTTTATTACAAGCATATCTTAGAATCTCCCTCACTCAAGTATACGAGCACCCTAGCGCCAACACCAGCCAACGGCCAACTACGGCCTTATGGAAAAACGTTTATATGCATAACTTGGCTATTTTTTGTCCGATTTTGATCAAATTTGGTAGTTTGCTGGTTATTAGTATCAAATTCAAGTGTGCTAAATTTGATTACAAAAGGTAGAAAATTACGTGAGATAATCGAGTTTTCACAAATTACGGGGGCGGAAAGGGGCGTGGAAAAATCGTTGCATATACAGTATATGCGCATTTATTAAGCAAATACACATACCAAATTTGGTGTCTCTAGCTATTATAGTCTTTAAGAAAATCAAATTTGTTTAAATTTCGTGGGCGGAGGGGGTCGTGGCAAATTTTTTTTGCAACAAATTTGTGCGCGCTTACTAAAGGATTAATCCTACCAAATTTGATGTCTTTAGCTATTATAGTCTTAAAGAAAATCAAATTTGTTTAAATTCCGTGGGCGGAGGGGGGCGTGGCAAAAATTTGAAATAAACTTGAGCACCGTAGGTTATACACGAGTCTACGTACCAAATTTGGTGACTCTAGCTCTTATAGTCTCTGAGATCTATGTGTTCATACGGACAGACGGACGGACGGACGGACGGACGGACGGACGGACGGACGGACATGTCTATATCGACTCGGCTGTTGATCCCGATCAAGAATATGTATACTTTATGGGGTCGGAAAAGCTTCCTTCTGCCTGTTACATACATTTTGGCGACTTTAATATACCATTTCACCCTATGGGTGTATGGTATAAAAATTGCAAAATTGCCCAGCACAAAGGGTATAAGTGCTATAAGTTTAAAAGTTTGACACCTATTGAACGGAGACATCCAAAAAAGTGCAGCTTTGCATAAGATGCTTGAACCATTCAAGCAATAAGATGTGCAATAATGAAATACTCTGTTCATTGTGCAGTAAGGAACACCATACTTTGCTCCATTTTGAAGAAACACATGAGAGAATTAATACTTGTATAACCAACACTGTTGGCCACAGCTGTAATACAAGTAAAAAATGTAAATGGAGGATATAAGACTCTAAGAGCCCTTATCGATTGTGGTTCACAGAGCACCATTTTGTCTGAAGAAGCCGCTCATATATTAAATTTACCTAAAAATAAACAATATACAGAAATAAGTGGCGTGCCCTCAATAAAATCTAATAAATCAAAATATAAGGTAAAAATAGATGCCAAATTTAATGAAAGCTCTTCCATTAAAAATAGCAAACGTGGATATGTCAAAATGGCAAACTTACGTGCTAGCTGATCCTACCTTCAATAAACCTGGTAGGGTTGATATAATATTGGGGGTAAACGTATATACCCAAATCTTAAAAAGGGGAATTACTAAGATTGATGGCCTGCTGGGCCAAAATACTCAATTTGGTTGGATCGTCTCGGGATGCACCAAATCAAATCAGAATAAATCTGTAGTGGCAACAACAATAGATGTCACAGGTTTTGAACAACGTTGGGAGCGGAAAGGTAAATTTCAAAATAAAAACAACACAATTCAAAAGAAATACAACAGGAAAACTCAAGAAATAAATTTATGGCCCCCGGCAGGACCTCACATTGGAGGTAAAGTGAAAATTGGGAAACAAAAATTATATATCCCAGAGCCAGTACAAAATTAGGATATTCCAAAGACAATGGGTCAATTAAATAATGATTATCTAAACAATAATATCAAAACAGATTCCGGTAACAAATTGTCAGAAACTATAGTACCAAAATTTATAAAATATAAACCAGTAGAAGCCAACTCAGTAATACATGCGGCAGAATTGGTAAGAATTTTAAGTCAGTTACAATCGGTAAAGGAACAACAGATTGACTAGGCTGAATGTCCGCAAAGTAACTGGTCACTAAATCAGATGCACCAATGAAATATACAAAACGAAACATAAACAAACGTAAGTCATAAAATTCATATGACAATAATGAAATATAAATAATTTTCATCCGCCGAGAACGTGGGGCATTAGAATAAGTATTTTTAAAACAACAATTGTCACCTCCTAGAGCCTAAGATAATCCTATACAAACTCCGTACTTTGAAAATAAAATCAGTTCATATTTTGAATTCAACGAATGAAGACTGGGTTATTTTCCTGCTCTCTGGGAATCCCTATTCATTTTTTATCCTTTGAACCGGATTCAGACCTAATAAGTCCAAGTAAAGCTTTTGAAACGGTCTATCGGATGGGAGGTCGAAGAATCATGTTGCCGCTTTTTGTGTGCTATAAAGACATAAAAGATTATGTCCTCGGAAAGACTGGAAGGGATCCATAATTTCCAAGAATCGTTTTCCTGCACTTCATTTCCGCTTGCGTGTTCTGTTCGCTTATAATCATATTTGCTGTCTACGCGCAAATCAGGCAATCTTGACTGGTTGTCTGTAATGCGTTTTGAAAATTCACGATATTCATCTGATGCAAAATATTAAGACGACAAATCTATCATAGGTTTTATTTCCGAGAGTTCATTAATCGTAAGATTCGCTTTACGCAGTCTTATTTTGCCGGAACAATTGCGTGTTTTAGGATGTGTGAAAAACTCTTTAGCTATCTTACTTCCTAAGCAACTAATATTACCGCCTCTGTCTAAAAGAGCAGTGAAGGTCTGGCCTTCTATCTTTATTTCTGTGTACAATCGATTATGTGAACGGGAAAATATACTGGAAATCAATTTCTTGCGATTATTTCTAACCTTCTTCCAAAAGAAGCGTATTCTATGCGTAGAGCGCTAAGACTTAATCTTTGGTCGTATGCTGTTTACGTCACCAAAGATGCGATGACAAACGGCCTCATACTGAGGCAAACCTACGTGAATAGGACGAAATGGTCTTTTATCGACTGTTTTTGTGAATCTGTTTCTTTGCTACAAACAATAGGTTTACATTCCTCTGTTTGGGAATCTTTATCCTTCATTTCTGGTCCGGATGCGACAACGAAGTATTGAATACCGTTAAGCAGAAGCATCGTGAGAAACATAAACGTAAACGTGAGGAGAAACGTAGAGCGGTAGCAGAAGCAGCGGCAGCAGCAGCGGCATCCGCATCACCATCGATGGATGAGAAAACCAAATCAAAAAAGCCCTAACCTCTTAGGGAGAAGGCCACCCGGTCGTTTTCCTGCGGGTTGCAATTATGACAACGCGGTTTAAAAACATTTACGGCTCCCCAACCATAGCAAAATACAGTACGCGGTTCTAGACACGTATCAAAACGGTGTCCAGGCTTCCGGCAGTTATAATATGTAAGCTTATGTTGAAAAGCTTCCACCTCCTCCTGCATAAATTTTCGAAATTAGAGTGTAATTCCGCTATTTTTGAACGATGTCCAAAAGTATTCTTGGTCGGCATAAGTTGTTTAGCATAAGTTCATAACGAATTTCCGACTTCGAATGTCTAATTAATAACTTGACTAAAGAATCCTCTGAAAGCTGTGTGTTTAATCTTTCTACTGCTCTTTCGACACTAAACTGGTAATCCTCAAAGGTTTCATTCTCGTCCTGGTGTCTGCGATTAATCAGTTCCCAGGTGTCCATATCGTTATCTACTTCATCAAACTTCTTTCTAAATTCTACACAAAATTTAATACAATCGAAATTTCGGTGTGCTCGATGAAACTTCCAAAACCAATCATTCGCCTTACCTGCGAAAAGTAAATACAAATGATCACAAAGTACTTGATATCTTCGTTTAAATTTTGTTCTGCTAATGAACGAACTCTGTACAGAAAATCCTCTGAATGTATTCCTTATTGAATGTATTCAAAGATTTATGGTCATAGTGTTCTTCTTGTCTTGGTGCCGGGAGACTGAACGCTGCAAAACATTCTGTAATGGGGTTTGGTTAGTTGCGCTCAAGTCGAATAGAAGCTAACTTGTCGTCAATCAGCAAAGCTAGATGGTTTACTAACTGTTCCTGTTGTGCTTGGATTGTATCAACGTTCTGTAATCTAGAGGGGACTTGGACTACTAGCTTGAGTAGGCGGTGGACTCTGTTGACATGAGGTGGTCGAAGATCTCGTGCCGGTCCCTCTCTTTTGAATTGCTCCCTGATTACGAATAGGTTTGGTCTTGGCAGGTCGACAAGGTCCCGAGCAAACATTATAAGGGGTCACAGTCTGAGTTGTGTGCTCGCCTGATTTTCTAGCTTCTTGGACTTCCGTTTCCAAGTCAATATTTGATCTTACAAGTTGTTTCATCGTACAAGGATGCTTGCAATTGGGCATAAATTAGAAGTTTTTAAACACTCTGTAATACAATTATTGTGAAATCTATGCTTACGAGGCGACGAAGCAACTGCTTCGTTTTCATTTAAAGTTTCTTGGCAAATGCCGCAAAATGGATAATTTTCTTGCAAAGCTCGCGCAATGCTCTCGTGACTGTATCTAAGAGACATACTTGAATTTTTCTTTAATTAATTTAAATTATATAAATATATTTAAATTATATAAATCTTTGGAATCCGCCATCATTATCCAATCCTATTACCGTTGATTCGATCTGCACAAAAAATAGATTTCTATTAAATCTTAAACAAAAATTCCTATCGCCGATTTGTCTGAATGATGATTTCCTAAACTGGTCATATTTGCGTTACCGAAATTCTCGAATTACTATCGCGATTCACACAAGCAATCTACAACGCGCACCATCGCCTTACGAGTCTGCATAACTAGCTTGAAAATAAAATTAATTTAAATAACTGAATATGAACGGATGATAATGTCAATAATATGTGTGTGGCTACTTTGGTGGTGTATATATCCGATTAGTAGTGGGGCTGTGTATGCTATAGATCGGGAAAAAATATAAGTGCACTATCAGAAACTAAAAGGTTGTAAAAAGCAAAATGTTCAACCAGATCGGCATATTATTAATTTTGCGGACGACTTCTCTGCGGATTTGCTAAAGGTGTAGCTCGCTAACCCTTTGTGTACCCACCCTACCTTGGCAAACTATTGGGTTTAATTAATTGCCCCATTACAGACATTTAAACTATCTTAGACGATTTGTAAAGGCAGCATAGTCATGGATTCAGGCGACGGATTCCTCAAAGAATTAGTTTATGCAAACATGACGAAATTGCGAGTTATGAGTTTAATTCCAAACAAAAGGTTTTCATGACTTCTTTCTAAGAAATTACAAAATAAAGATATGCAAAAAGATATAGCAAAATAAATTTAAATACGATAATTAGAACAAATATAGTTTCAACAATTCAAGTAATTCAAAAAAAATTTACTACTTTAAGCCTGGCCCATGGCGATGATTATTGATGAAATGGATGGGTTGGTGTCTTGGTTATTGAAAGAGGTCTCTTTTTGTTCCAACGCAGAAAATATCAGCGATTGGGCTGGGGTATAATAAATTGTCCCAAATAAAAAGAAGAATCCAAGGCTGCTTGAAAGCCAAAAGTCGTATGGTCGACGCCACGCGACCGAAATATAAATTTTACTGAAATATAACGGGGCTTTATTTCTAATATTTTCGCTAAATTTAATGTTATATCACCTTATTCTTCGAATATTCACTAATATTTTTATTCACTTTATCCAAATAAGTATATTACTGCCTTGCGTAGTCACATATATGTACATATATTTTTCTGTGAATATTAATATTCACGTCTTTTCGCATTCAAGTATGAAATTAAATGAAAAAGCCTGTACCAAAAATTCTGTTTCTAAGCGAACAATATGCATGCGAACGAATTCTTTTCCACGCTCTCTTCTATGCATACGCTTTGACGCTATAGCTTCGCTATCGCTATGCTTTCGACGCCCGTGCTACATAGTGAATGTATTGTCAGTCCTGCGTTGCGACTTCCACTTTCACTTCACCGACTCGAAAAGTCGACATCTTGTTAGGTGCCATCGAGTCGAAACGATTTTCGACATGGCGACAGGAGAGTTCAAGAGAATAGTGACAGGAGGCAACTGGAGGTGGTGCCTTGGGTTTCATTCTGGTTCTTCTTGTAAGTCTGAGGCGCTTTTAGCGGCAACACAACGCGACGATTTTCTTGCCAAGTTTCAAGTTATTAGTGTCGGCCAAAATATTTAAAGTTTGAATCCAAAATTTAATGGTAGGAAGCGTGCTTCTTTTTCTCTTTTTATTTTTCATTTTTTGTTTTTCGGTTGCATCATAAAAAGTAATTTAATCTGGTAAAAGTTTCAGTTCAGTTCTGCCTTTTTCTTTTTCCTCTTACAGCAGCAACAAATTGCATCAAACCTCTAATTGTAACTTGAAACGTTTATTTACTACATTTTCTCTTCTTTTTTTTTTGTGTGTTCGGATGCCGAGAAAAAATTAAAAGGTACACGCTTAAAACTTAGCAAGAAAAAATTTAAGTAAAAGTGAAATTTTTTAGCAAGCAACGATAGTAGTTTACTCTGCAGGAGAATTTAGATAATTATGTATATATATTTTAAAAACATTTTAAAAATATCCACTTTCAATAGGGCATTAAAAATTTGAAATATTTAATGCAACCAACAAAATCAGGGTATAAGCAAAGCTGAGTGTACAAAAAGCAAATGCGAGTACGAGTAGAGTAAAATATGAAGTTAAAGAAAACAAATAAGTTGCAAAAGGCCCATGTTAGATACATATGTACATATTTACATCCAACACGCATACACACAGAAACATACCATGTATATACAGATACATAAATCCAGTACCCCCTTATCTAATCTATTCCAACTTCCATCACTAATCGACAGGAAAAAGAACCGGAGTCTCAGCATCTATGAAGACTTCCGATTACCACAATTGATTTCATAGGCCTTTTCCAGTGCACTGTGGTCCAAAATCCAGATTTTGTGGCATTAACCTAAAAATTTGTTGAAACAAAATCGTATTTAAATAATTTCTTGTTGGACAGAATACTTTGAATATATCGAATATAAAAATATTTTTGTTTTTACTGCACCCCCGAAATTTTGGCACACTTTTAAAGTCAAGTGTTTAGTCAGCTGTGCGCTCTGCCAAAAAAAAGCGGGAAATTGTAGGCAAACTTTGAGCCAGTGTAAAAAATTAACAAACAAAGTGTAAAATAACTTTTGTAATGGATAATATTAATCAAGGTATGTAGAATGTAAATACTGCACGAAATTTCAATTTGTATATGTTAATTGTTTTTTTTGTGTAATGATTGTTTATGTCCTAAAATAAAGAAAACTTAACCAATGTGTGCGTCTATTGTGGAGTGAAAACTAACTTTCTGTGAATTTCTGCGAAATTGTAATTATAGTACATTACAGCTCAAAGTATGTATTAAATTATGTTATGATTACTTTTTTCGAGTTTTTCCGAGGTAAATTTATATTATCATTTATTTTATCGTCAAATCGTCAAAAATATCTTATTTAAAATAAAATCAAAGTTGTTTATTTATAGTTTGCATTGCTTAATCTTAATTTTTTGATTAATAACAGTTCAAAATAAAATATTAAAATTTAATTTGTTGTTTTTTAATAGCTATAATTATTTTAATCCCAAATTCATTTAAATCACATTACGTATACGCTGCGTGGGCTAGGCTATGGCTAGGCTATGGGAGGTCAAGAGGGCGTGGTCAAATCTTTCCAATTTTTTTTTTTTTTATTATGCATCCTAACATGGTTATATGTGCAAAGTTTTAACTCGGTAACTGCATTCCTTATAGTTAATGCCACAAAATCTGGATTTTGGACCACAGTGCAGTGCTAAGCGACATGTTGAGGAGGCTAAGGTTGGGCTTTTACTTTCGTTCGTTAGCCTTGTTGCTTAATTCATCCATATGTGCCTATTCCCACAGTAAAGTAAGCTTTATTGGCACACTCGACGCATAATCAAAACATTGAAATTAACCCCATAGAGGCACCTAATGGATATCTTGTACTCAAAACAGGAACCATGGATTTACCCTCAGATTTCGAATATTATTATTTAACTTTAAATTTAACCAAATAACTTAATGATATCATTGAATCATTATGTTCAACTTAGAGCATTTTACAGAATACACAGAAGGGATAGAACTAGGAATGCAGTTGACAAGACTAGGAATATTTAATCCAAAACTTTTAAACATAAAAGTATCTACTTGGTTAAAATCAGACACTAATGAAATATTTATAATTTTACAACGCAAAATGAACAAAAAAAAAAATAATAATAAATAAATGAATGTATAATTTGCATTATTACACAAAAACCAGCAGAATGCAAATACACAAAAATGTTCAACACAATTTTACTTAGTTATGTAGAACCCAATATTATCGTAACCTGGAACTTGCCGAAGACAAAAACAACAAACAACAAAAACAAAAAAAAAAACAAAATTGTAACCAGAACAAAATATTCATAGATGGAAATAATATTATTAAAATATACGACTGTTCTATGCACTTAGATGAAATATCAATAGTAAACACATTACAAGATTATACCCAAAACATTTATGTAACCAACAATGTAACGAAACTTGAACCAATCTCTTATATCCAAGCTAAACAAATCATTTCCGAAAAAACTACTTATAACAAAATATTCAACATCATAACTACCACACTTTTTATAATAACACTAATAAGTTTAACCATATAGCTTCCTATCTATAAATTTAAGGTGTTATATACCTTCTTTGTCGAAAAAAAGACGTTTTATGCTAAAAACCGTCAAAGATTGTATACCAATACAACTTTTTTAGTAGCTCTTTCCTTACCTAAACCCACCAATGGAAAATTCATTTATCTAAAAAGCTAATGTTTGCGAAAGAACGGCCTACAATCTGTTTTCCACCGGTCATTCCTATGAGAGCTATATGATATAGTCACCCAATCTTTATCAAATTTGGCACAGTAGTTTATAGGTTTAATGGATTGACCAGTATTAAATTTCACGACAATAGCTTAAAAAGTAGCGAAGTTATTGGGAAAAGTCACTGTTCGTGACTTCGTGACCGTCGTCGTACGGACGGACGGACGGGCGGAGAGACATGACAATTTGAACTCGTCTCGTCGTGGTGATCAATAATATATATACTTTATATGGTCGAAAATGATTCCTTCTATGCGTTGCACACTTCTGACCAAAATTAATATACCTTTTTTGCAAGAGTATAAAAATTTGAAGAAAACCAGTTCAGTAGTTTTCCTTTTCATTTCCAACACCGCAAGCACTTCCAAATCTATACCCTGTATTTTCCGCCTGAGCACAGGCTATTTTCTACGTGCTACGCGGGACTAATATATCCGCCTCTCCGTCCACCACTTAATTTCCCACTCCATTCACCCACATAACTCTACAAAACGGATGTTTAATACAACCGAGACTAAACAAAAACTTTATAAACAAATCTGTGCCCAAAAAATCTTCCATGAGTGAGAACGCTTAGTAGGCGAAATCAATAAGACAATCAAATTCAAGATCTATTGTCATCCGATCAAAAGCTCTCACTACTAATATAAAAAGTTTTCTAACCGAACTTTAAATATAATTGTATGAACAATCATGTCAGATTTTAAGACGCTTTGTTTCAATAAAGATCATTTTTGATCATACATATCTAACTAGGCATTACAATTTTTATCGACACCCCTCCAAAAAAGATGCCAGGACTTGATGTTATTTTTTGTCTTATCTTTTCCTTTCCTGGTTTTTTTTGTTTTTATTGTTTTTTTTTTTTTTTTTTTTTTATACCCTTGTAGACGGAAGCGCTGCCGTATCACATACACTGTAAGTGCTCGTGTAGGTTCGGCAACGGCACTTCGGAAACAATTCGACTCATGCTTGTCAGAAAAAAAATGATGCTCAACAAAAATAATTATTCCATATGTCAAAAGTACACTTAAAAAATGTTTGTTGACAACTGAAAAAATTTATTTTTTCCTTATTGAAAATTTGGATTTGATATGCAATGCGTTATTTACTGTCAAATTTCTTTAAGACTGGTTATAGAGCGTTAAATAATAATTCTACATTACTGTTAAGACCTAATTTTAATGCATTTAAAAATTTTTCGAAACATTTTAATATAATTTTTTAGTTAAACAATTTTTTTGTGTAAAGCAAGAAAATGTTTCGTACTTCGTGCTTGTTGCCACACACACACATGCAAAGCCTCATTTTTGATTGTATGCGTGCCTACCCCACTCATTGGCAAATAAAGCAGAAACGTTGATTCGAAAAAGCACTCGCAATCGTACTCTCGCCTCGATCACATCGCGCACCCAAATTTATTTATTATAATAATAAATATATGTATTCTTAACACAAAGAAACATTGTTAATAAATAAGACTAAATATAGAAATCACATCCGTAAATAATATTGAAATAAATAAATAGGTAAATTAAAATCCCACATACTGGGGGCTCAACCGAGATTTTGGCCTAAGACAATTAGTGAAATTTTTGTGTGCGTGAAGTTCGCAAGTGAACAGAAAATTTGTAAAATTGCAAACATTAACGTGTAAAACATATACAAAATCACGGATGTTGCCGAACGAATTTCACAAGAAGCAACCAATACAAGTCCAAAAAGTAGTGGAAGTTGGTGTGACTGTACGAGAGTCGAGGACTGGTTGACGAGACGGTTAGCGGTCGGACGACGCATGAAGAGCGTCATTTTGAGAGATCAGACAGCGGACACGAAGTTGATGATAATTAGTGTTCACAGTGGAAGCAGACAGCAGACACGAAGTTGATGATAACCAGTTGTAACCTTCTTATCCGGTCTCATGTTTGGGCGTCATACATTTTATGTAATCTTCCTATCACAGCGACGATAAATCGACCGATAACCGAAAGAAGGCGGTAGGTGAATTGCAGCAGATCGAGATCCTTTGTTTCCGTAGCTCTTTCGGGGTGGGAGGGTTATTTGCTGAAATCTTAATTAAATCTTAATTAATCTTAATTAATTAAAGGTAATTATGAAATTTAATTTTTATTAGAAAAATACTTATGAACACAGTAAGGAATTCATATTAAAACAAACCCATGAACGAAAGGAAAGAGTATTCATTGGTTCACAAACTAGTGGTTACGAGGACAAAGATGTAGGACCTGTCAGTTCTATACACTCCCAACCATGAATCTTTGTTGTTCTTTGTAAAAATTCCGATAAATATCAATATGAACAATATCAACTCATGTACCCATGTCACTAGGTTTTCACGCCACCGGGTAAACAGCAGTGAGTGGCGAAGAGCAGTGAGGAGTGAGGAGGGTTTTTTTTATCCTCGGTGTCTACGGTCATACCAGGAGGAGTGACTCGAGTTTCTGATGGGCATCGCCATATCATTCCAGTACGAGTTTTTCACCTGAACACCCATTCTTTTCCTTCAGATTTTGCTATCTCGAAATTGTATATTTTAAACCGAAACATTTCGTGTGTGTAGGGCTACCTGTGAATTTAATAATAATAAAGCATAAGTTTTTTAACCGAAGTTATTGCGCGTTATTGATTCATCACCCGCTCACCACTCGAAGAGAAAGGCACCTGCCAACTACTTGTACTTGATTTGGATCCTTCCGCCCCTCCACGAACATTGCTCCTTCGAGCCGGATATCATTCCGCTCCTCCAGTTTGCATCGGCGGAATTCCTGATAAGTACAAAAATTTCATTCACCTTTGATTTGCCCCCTACATACTAATAAAAGTGTGATGTTTGCCCGCTCTTCCATAGCGACCTGCACACTTTTATATACTTGTACGTACATACCTGACCTGTTCCAAGGTTACATGGTAGTTCCCAATCCGTAGCGTGTTTGTCCAACGTTTTTTGTTTTTCATTCCACGACTACACATTTTTATTTATTTTTTTTCTTCTCGCTCTTGTCCAATTCCACCTTTTTGACATATGTAAAACTCGTTTACACTCACATGTACATATATTTTCTACAGCTGTTTGCCAAGTCCGCGTAAAAGTCTAAAATACAAAAATTATTAAAGTGTTATAGTAAAAAAAAAGGAGGAAAAAATAGTAATTAAAGTGTTCACCGCGATTTTTATGTGTTCGAATTATTTCCATTGCCCAATTAATTTCCTCACGCGCGTATCCGCCCACCGGCGAATCTACTTACTTACATATATCGTCATCTGTTGACGTACGCGCATATGTACATATCCATATACATATAATTCATTTCGGGGTCGCACATTTACCGCGAAACAAAGAAAATTTTAAATAGCAATTAACGTATGCACAGCGATTTCTTGTGTGTTCGAATTGGTTCAATTGCCCAATTAATTTCCTCAAGCGCGTATCCGCAAACCGGTGCACTTGCCTACATACACACATACATACATCGTCATATTAACTTGGTGGAGTGCGGTTTGTTACTCAAGTATCCTCCACGTTACCCTCGAATCGGGCGTTCTTCAGGCCTATAAATCGAAATAAACAGGTCAGAAGGGGTCTTTGGGACTCTGTCTACATACCACATCCGCGGAACAGCAGATGGACCGTCGCTGGACCGGCTTTAAATTTTGGACAAGGCCGGGCTGGTCTACTGGTGAAGGCTGCGGAGTGGGGAGGGAGTTTCCTCTCTCCTTATTTTTTCCCGCGTTTCTTCTTCGGCTCCTGCGTTGGTGAGGGTGAACAATTCTATCCACTTTCCCTCAAAATTTTTCACTTGTTGCTACAAGCAAGTTTTTCCCCGCCCCTTGAGCCATAAATGGTCAGTCCTACTGCGTCGATGGATCAGCATGATCGACAAGGAAGATTTCCCCTTAGCGACTGCACCTATTTAATTTTTACCTACCTATTTAATTTTTGCAAGGCGTCCGTTAATCGGAAATTCCCCCTAGCATTTGGAGCAAACCCAGAATTTCAAAAAGTCCCGCAAAGCCATCTACAGCGACAAGCACATTGCGCACTGATCACATAGACAGGCATCATAACCAAGATGAGTGGCAGAAAGTCTCAAACAAAACAAGAAACAGGGCGGCGACTCAAAAGCAAAGGCTGTCAAAACAGAGGCCGGACGCTATTTTGATAGCAAACAAAGGCAACCTATCATATAGCGAAATGCTCAAATTAGTCACATACAGTGAAAACGAAGCCCTAAAATCGCTTGGGGAAAATGTCAAGAAAACAAGAAGGACAGCCAAGGGAGACCTTTTGCTTGAAATGGGAAAGCCAATGCCCGAAAGTCTAAACCAAATAAGCGATGATATTGGCGCTGCATTGGGCAGCCAGTTTGAAGCCTCTGCTTTGATAAGCGAAACCAGGCTGGATATCAGAGAGCTTGATGGTGAAACCAGCAAAGAAGACATAGTAGCAGCGTTCGAGATCATGCTCAAGGTGAAGATTGACGTGACCGCCATTAAGAGTCTGCGTAAATCTTATTCAGGTTGCCAGAGAGCTACAGTAAGCGTTCCAACTACGGCAGTTAGCGACATCCTCCAAGCTGGAATACTAAAGCTTCGCTGGAACGTCTGCCCCATACGTCTAGATAATACCCCGAAAGGGTACCTAAAATGCCTAAAATACGGCCATATCGCGTCCAAATGCACCAGCGAATTGGTCTCTGTCCAAGATCGGGTCACAAGATTAAAGAGTGCAATAATAGCCCTTCATGTTGCCTCTGTGTTGCCAGTGGAAACGCTGATTATACACACACGGCAGGTAGCCAGAGGTGCTCTTCCGGGCCGAAACGGACGTCAACAACAAAACAATAATGAGAATTATTCAAATAAATCTCAATCACTGCGAGGCAGCACAAGACCTGCTGTCACAGACTGTCAGAGAGCTCGGTGCGATCTGGGCATGTGGGACCACACCATGCCAGATAAAATTTTCTGCATCCTTCAACGGTTTTGTTAGAGCCAAAATAAGAGAGTCCTGGATTTTTAGCTGCCATCTACCCCCCTCATATAGCCTCGGAGAATTCTGCGGTGTAGTAGAAGAGCTGTCGGCTCAGATCCGATGCCACAATCCGGCAATTGTTGCTGGGGACTTCAGTGCATCGGCATCGGAATGGGGCAGCTTCTCCACCAAGCATTCGCGCCAATCGACTTTGCGCTCCTAATCACAGGCGACGGCTTCACATTCCAATGGGGCAACATAGGATCTATAATTGATCTAACATTCGTCACCAGTGCACTCTGCACACACGCACATTGGGTATTGAGTCCCCATTACACAGCTAGCGACCACAATGCAATTATCTGCACAATTGATGATCAGCGGCGTTCGGAACGGCAGATAACGAGACCCCAAATATTCAATTCGAAGATGTTAGATGTCCAAGTCTTTACTAGAACTCTTGAGCAGCACAATATCGAGGCATATTCAGTAGACGAGCTTAACGCCTGGCTAACCGACCAGCATATTGGTGAAATGAAGAGATTGCCGAACTCCGTAAGTTGTGTCATCGATCCAGAAGGAGATCCCAGCGCACTCGGGGTAGTGAAGACTCTGAGTCTCACCGTCAAGAATTTGAGGCAAAGCGCAGAGAGCTTAAGATGGCTATTCGCCGTAGCAAAAAGGCTTGTTTCGACGCACTACTCACAGAAGCAGCAAATTATGTATGCGGCAGGCCATATAAAATTGTTATTGTTAGGCTAAAATCTTTCCAACGCGATGTCGCAGGTATACCGCCGGTCACATCACAAGAAGTACTAACATCTGTAGGACGCATTAGAATCAATTCGTCCCCTGGCCCCGACTGTATCCCGAACGAGGCGTTAAAGATTGCTTCCTTCCAGTACCCTGAAAATTTTGAATTCGCCTTCACCAAATGTCTCAGCGATGGCATATTCCCCGACCTATATAAGCAGCAGAATCTAGTGCTCTTACCTAAACCAGGAAAACAAATGGGAGAGCCCTCTGCCTACAGACCCATCTGCCTACTAGACTCGACGGGAAAACTCCTAGAAAGAATAGTAATGGACAGGCTAGGACAAGCCTTGCAGGCCAACCAAGCAATTTCCGAAAACCAGTTTGGTTTTCGCAAGGGGAGATCTACACTAGATGCAATTCGAAAAGTGGTTAAAATAGCTCGAAATGCAATCGCTGGAAAGGTGGATCAGAAGAATACTGCCTAATAGCTACACTTGATGTTAAAAAGGCCTTCAACTCGGCAAGATGGCCCTGCATATTAGAGGCTCTGCAAAACTTTCCGCCGTACCTTTTGAAGGTAGTTAGCAGCTACCTCAATAACATGTTTGCATGTAGACACCTACGATGGAGGAAAACTCTATAACATTACCGGAGGAGTTCCACAGGGCTGTCATGGGGCCGCTACTCTGGAATGCAATGTACAACGGAGTGCTAAACCTGAATATGCCTGAAGGAGTTGAGACCATTGGCTTTGCCGACGAAAAGACCCGAGCATTACTGAAATTGAAAGGGCAGATGGACTCATAGACTTATCCCAAATCTCGAAGCATGGCTGAATTGGGGACACGGCGAAGACAACTTCAACCTGACACAGCTACCGAGCGGACACGGTTGCTTTCGGAGTTATCTTCACAGATTCCGACATGCCGCAAGCCCAGCGTGTCCATGGTGCAACAACGGTGAGGAAGAGACAGCTGAACACATTCTGTTCAGATGTGGCCGCTCGACACTCACAGAAGAAATCTGCAAGTGGTACTCGGGGTGCATGCGTCAGCAACAAATCTAGTACCGCTTATCATACTGCGGAATGCAAATTGAGATGACTTCAACAAATTCGCAGCGGTTACCATGGCCGAGCTGCGCAGCAAAGAACAACTGGCAAACAGAACCTGATAAGAGGATGTGCGGTGGAGGCAAGATCGTGTGAAGCAATACCTCCGCTGGCAGTCCCACACGCTTTTCCCTCTCCGCAACTCCATATCTTCCTAAATCTTTTGTAAATTCTTCTTTCCATCCTTTCTCTTGCGCACATATATATATCCGCCCATATTTATAAATAAATACATATATATTTTTTCCAGCATTCTCGTGCTCATTTCCGTCCATATTTATAAATTATATATAATTTTTTCCGGCCAGTATTTTGCACATGTATATATATCTATCCGCCCATATTTATAAATACGTATATATATTTTTTTTCCAGCCTTTATTTTGCTCATTTACATATATACATATAAGTCCACTTCCATCCAGATTTAAATAAAAATTTATATTATTTGCCCTATACATCTTTATTTATATATTTCATCCGTGTTTTGTTTTATACGTACGTTCTTTTCTTTCTGCTGTTTTTCCAAAACCAAAGGACACGCAAACTCGGACTTCGTCGGTAAAGTCGTCCCCTGAGTATGTCCACTGAGCCGTCCAAGACTGCGCCAAAGTCTAACAGTCTTTCGTCCCCCTCTGCAACTCCGGAGAAGGTTCGGCCTCTGAAGACTCCGGTGACCGCGAAGCGTACGGACATTCCGCGCAAGTCCACGTCTGCTCGCAGCCTCAGCGAATTCCCAAAGTCCCGTCCGTCTTCGTCCAGCCTACCTAAAGGGCGCAGATTCACGGTTAAAAACGAACACAAGGGCGTTCCAAGCTTGCAATCCAGGATCAGATCCCGCACGTTATTGTGACGCACTGTTCTGACGTTCCCGTCACCCGATCCGTATCACAACAGCGTATAGAACAATTCAGAATGTCCCTCTCCGATTTCGTTCTGGCGTGCGACGCATTGACTCTGTTAGAAGCTCGTGAGAGTGAAGCTCTAACTTCTGCCCTTATTTTCCATTAAAATGCACTTAGAGCAGCTCAAATCCCTTTGGTCATCTGTCGAGATGGAATACTCCCGGAGTCACAAGGCCTTGACGACCCAACCAGACGAAGACAGTGCGATGTGCGATGCGGGACGTTGTTCGGAGAACGCATCGAGCAGCTCTCGGCAGAGATGGCGAGTCTTAGGCGTCAGCCCACCGCTCTGTCAGGGCCTCTGGGGCATAGAGTTCCGCCGTGTACGAATGGGGGTTTTGCAGTCCGCGTGGGATAACCTCACCGCACGGTACGAAAATAGCCGTCTGCTTGTCATGACTCAAGCCAGACAACTCCTTCAGATTCCCGCGGTGGCACAAGAGTCGGGCAAAGCCTTGCGAGAGCTGCAGACTGTGTTTCAAGGGGGTCTTACCGCTCTTGAGCGTTCGGGTGCTAGCACTGAGAATCGGGATGTCTTACTTATCGCCATATGCACCAGCACATTGCCGAAGGCCACAATCCTCCTGTGGGAACAATCAGTGCCAAACAAGACTGTCGTCTCCACTTGGCACGATTTGAACCAATTTCTCACCGATTGGTATCGTGTCCTGGATGCCACCGAAGAACATAAGTCGGTTCCAAGTGTTCAAGCCATCCTCAGTGGCCCCCGCAAATCCTCTGCGACGATGAAGGTTCAAGCGTTTCCCGCGAAAGCTCAGCTCAAACCCGCGTCTTGCTAGCTTTGCCATCGGGAAAATCACCCAATACGGCTTTGGCATAGATTCCTTGATATGTCTGTTCCGAGGCGTTTGGAAACCATTACACAGCAGGGACTCTGTTTGAATTGTTTTGCTCGCGGTCATCAGGTGAGGGGCTGCTCCAGTGCGCATAATTGCCATACATGTAAGGAACGTCATCACACCCTTTTGCATCCTAGTGATGTGTAGCCGTTCGCTGCGCAAGCCCCACCATTCGGCACCACAGAGCGTCCGTCCACGAGCAATCAGCCCACAAATACTCAAAGTTATTTTACATGTACCCCAAGCAGAGGGCTTTTAGGCACTGCGATTGTCACTCTGCACCATCGCGGTGTGGAGCACCATATTCGTGCGTTGAGCCGATTCAACCTTCCTATCCGAACGTGTCTTCAACATGGTCCAGCTCCCCTTTTATCCAGTAGACGCCGCAGTTACTGGCATGGGCCAGAGTGATGGAGGATGCACCGACAAAGTGTGTCTGCTGATGCTGTCTCCTCCGTGTGACAGGCTGAACAAGATTGAGGTCTCCCTGGTCGTATCCAAACCGGCTCCATTCCTTAACACGGTTCCGACGCAGTGCCTCGATCGGCCCCTGGCTGACCCGTACTACAAGCCCGCGCCTATTGATATGATTATCGGTGTAGACCTGTTTCCACACATCCTCGGAGAGCGGATCAAAAAGGATATTGGTGATTTCGTCGGACTGGAAACCATCTTTGGATGGGGTCTGTGTGGAGCGATCATGCCTGACCCTCCGGTGGCTCGATTAGGTTTGGCTGCACGGACGCGAGTCAATCCGGAAGCAAAACCTGATGTACTCCTCACCAAATTTTGGGAGGTGGAAGACCTTTCCGCAAAGCCGGAAAAGGAGGATGTCGTATTCTGCGAGCGGAATTTCCAGGAGACCACCCGAAGAGGGAAGGACGGCCGATATATTGTGTCCCTTCTGTTCAAAGGTCCGAATAGCCTCGACTTGGGTCATTCAAGACCGATCGCGCTGGCTCAATTCCTGCGGAATGAAGCACACTTTCTCAAGGATCCCGTCCTAAAAACGCCGTACGATGCCATAATTCATGAATACGAGGAATTGGGCCATATGATTCGGGTGAAGCCGCCTCAGGATGGAAAAAACTTCTATCTGCCTCGTCACGCGGTGTTTAAGCCCGATTGCAACACCACCAAGGTACACGTCACATTTAACGCGTCAAGTCCCTCCACCCGAGGACAACCCCGCTGATCTGGCAAGCCGTGGAGTCTCCGCGGCCGAGTTTTCGGCCAGTAGCCTCTGGTGGCATGGGCCGGACTGGCTCCAGCGGGACCCCGAGTAGTGGCCAACTCTCCATAATGAACTCCCAGACACCTAGCTGGAGCAACGAGTCCAGTGCCACACCACCGCGACCACCCTACTCGATGACGTTCGCGAACATTTCTCGGACTATGGTAGGGCATTACGAGTCACCGCATACATCCTACGCTTCGCCACCAAAAGGATTTCGACGCCTTCCACGGTCCACCTCACCAATGATGAATTGCTCTCCGCCGAGCGCGCCTTGATTGGGATCTCCCAGTGTCGAGAATACATCGCGGAGATACGGGCCCTTGGTGAAGGGCGACCCCTTCCATCATCCAGCACGCTACTCAATTTGAACCCATTTCTCAACCAGCATGGGATACTTCGCTCTCCTGCGGACGACTCCAGGCCGCTCAGTCCTTCCGGTATGATGAATGTCACCCTATTCTCCTCCCCTATAATACTCATTTCACGCGCCTGCTCGTCGAATTCGCCCACCGCATCACGTTGCATGTCGGCAATCAACAATCCCACATCAAGGGGTGTACTCCAGGCCCTTTACCTGCACGGGCACTGACTTTGCCGGGCCTTTCGAGGTAAAGAATTACGCCGGGCGTGCGTGTCTCATTACGAAGGGTTATGTCTGCGTCTTTGTGTGTTTCAGCACGAAGGCTATCCATCTCGAGGCTACCTCCGACCTCACCACTGAACGATTTCTCGCAGCCTTCTCGCGGTTTGTCGCACGGAGACAATGCCCACAGCGCATTTACTCCGACAATGGCAAAACCTTCGTAGGGGCCTCAAAGGCGCTCGAAAAAGATTTCCTGAACGCCACCAAGTTTAATATAATGAAGGCATTTCCCCAGCATATTTTATCCTGGCAGGTCATTCCGGCAAGGGAATGGGAGGACTGTGGGAAGCAGGGGTGAAAAGTTTTAAGACCCTATTTTACAAGTCCTCTTCTACTGTCAAGTACACGTTCGAGGAAGTTTCCACTCTCCTGTGTAGGATCGAGACGTGCCTAAACTCCAGGCCAATTTCTCCCATGAGCGAGGATCCAGAGGATCTGCTGGCCCTAAGCCCGGGACACTTCCTGATTGGAGGACCGCTCTTATCCATTGCGGAACCGGAGATTCTGGTAGAGCCTATGTCGCTAATCAACCGATGGCAGCGACTGATGGCAATCCAGCAGGTTTTCTGCCGCCGCTGGAAGAGTGAATAACTCAAGGAGCTCCACAGACGGAACAAGTGGACCGGCGACCACGTGATCGTGTCAGAAGATAACCTCCCCTCCAACGAGTGGCGCTTAGGGCGAATTGAGCACACTCTGCCCGGGGCTGACGGTTTCGTCCGAGTGGCGGATGTCACAACAGCGCGTGCGTATAATGACTCCCAATCCCTCTATGATCCGTCCGAATGTCCTCGTCTCCGTGCATGTTGTTCGTTCCCGTGCATCGACTATTCCACTCTCCCTTACGTAATTTCTTTCGTTGCAGTTCGTCAGATCGCCCCTCCATAGCGACATGGCCCCCACGCGTCTGCCGCACCACAGCAGCAAACGATCTGCTCCACACGGGACGAATGCGTACCGATGCCGGGTCTGCGGGGGGGTTCATGCACTCCGGCAGTGTCAGCGCTTTCTGAACCTCCGAGGGGAAGAGCGGCTCCGGGCGGTGCTTATAAATAAGTACTGTCCCAATTGCCTGGCACACGAGCACTCATCCGACGCGTTCCGGAGTCGCCATGGTTGCCGACGATGCGGGCAAAATCACCATACCCGCTCCATATGGCCGACCAACCACCGAGACAACGTTCCTTAGCCCGGCGTCACAACCTCTCCCGGACGTGCTGCTCCACCGACACAACCCCGTTCCCGAGTTGAGGTCCGACCGTACGTTCCGGCGGAAAGTGATATTCCGGGTCGAAGAGGACCTGCTCATCCGCACTTCCATCCGGGAAGTGTCGGCGCCGGTCCGTGAGAAATTCGCCACCCTGATCCTGGCCGACCCCAATTTCTATCAGTCGGCGTCGGTGTCCGTGGTGCTCGGGGCAGACCTCTATCCTAAAGGTCATCCAACCAGGCTGTGTGCCCGGTCATAGCGGTATTCCCGCAGCCCAGAGCACAGTGTTCGGATGGGTCGTCTCTGGCTCCTGTGGGATCTAGGCGTTCCAGGACGCTGCCGTCCCCCATCCTACATGTCCAGGGTGGCAATTGCAACATACTGCAAGGGGGATGGTATGTTCACGCTCACGGTGAACAGCAGTGAGCGGCGAAGAGCAGTGAGGAGTGAGGAGGGTTTTTTTGATCCTCGGCGTCTACGGTCACACCAGGAGGAGTGACTTGAGTTTCTGATGGGCATCGCCATATCATTCCAGTACGAGTTTTTACCCGAACACCCGTTCTTTTCCTTCAGATTTTGCTATCTCGAAATTGTATATTTTAACCCGAAACATTTCGTGTGTGTCGGGCTACCTGTGAATTTAATAATAACAAAGCATAAGTTTTTTAACCGAAGTTATCGCGCATTATTAATTCATCACTCGCTCACCACTCGAAGAGAAAGACACCCGCCAACTACTTGTATTTGATTTGGATCCTTCCGCCCCTCCACGAACACTAGGAAAATAAATTATAAGGCTTTAGTAATCATATTCATGTTCATTATAATTTCCGATAGAAGCATTTCTTTTCTTATATATTAAATTTTAACAAAATATATACCGACGGATTTTAATTGCTTGTCTGGTATAACTAAACATTTAAAAATTCCAAACTTTTCAGACTTGAGAAAGCAAATTAAACTATTCAATAAGGTGGACTAAAGCTAGTATTATAAAAGAGAGCTTACTGGTGCCAGTTTTTTAGTTATTATAGAAGATAATAGAAAAAAAAACCAGAGGGTCGGGGCTAACTTCGTCCTCGTCAAAGTTTGTACACCCTTGCAACTGATTTGGTAACTCTTTTCTTACCTATAGCCATCAAAGTGGAAAAATTTTTTATCTAAGAAGGCTAATAATTGCGAAATAACGTCCTACAATCTTAGCATAGGAAATAACGAAGATATTGATCAAAGTCACTGTTTTCCACGGATCGTTCCTATGGGAGCCATAAAATATAGTCACCCGATTTTTATCAAATAAGCATAGTCATTAACAGATATATTAAACTGACAAATGTTTAACTCGAAAGCAATCGCGTCAAAAGTAACGAAATTATTGACGAACGTCCCAGTTTTTTACCGCTCGTTCCTATGGGAACTATATGACATAGTTACCCGATCTTTATCAAATTTGGAACAGTTTGTTATATGTGTAACCAATATTAAATTTCACGATAAAAGCTTAGAAATAACCGAAGTTATTGAGAAAAGTCACTGTTCTAGACTTTGCCGTTTGTATGGGAGCTATATGATATAGTGTTCCGATCCGACTGAATCCGAGATATACAACGCCTGCAGTATATACAAGCCTAAGTGCAAAATTTCATCTCTGTAGCTCTTACGGTCTAGGAGGACGCACGGATGGTCGGACATGGCTATTTGAACTCGTCTCATAGTGCTGATCAAGAATATATATACTTTATATGGTCTGAGATGCTTTCTTCTATGCGTTACACACTTCTGACCAAAATTAATATACCCTTTTTGCAAGGGTATAAAAAAGTGAGAGAAACGGAGTTTACTGGTGGTCATAAAGCGCAACGGAGAAATCATCATCTAAAACACGCTCCCACAGTGCATCGACAAGCAAGTCCGTCCGTCCGTCTGTCCGTCCGTCTGGATCGATGGGTTTTAGCTGGCTTCAGGTCAATAAATCTTACTTACGAATTTATTTGTAAGATTTTAAATCATAGGCAGCACAAAAGGTGAGAAGGTTGTCTGTATAGCTATTTCAAGAACCATATATAACAAAATATTTGGGCGCGACGATTAGTTGGTTGAGGCGTAGCCCTTTACACTAATTCTGATGGCGCCCAAGGGTATGCACATAAAAAAGGTGGAATCTACAGTTGCAAGCTTTGCCGTTTTTTTCTCGCTTCATGTCATTGGAATTCCCAAATACCCCAAAGGTATGGTATGGCCGTAATGGATTCTTTGCAAAGCCTGCTGATGATAGAACTTGGTGGTTCTTGAAATAGCTATACAGACAACCTGCTCACCTTTTGTGATGCCTATGATTTAAAATCTTATAAATAAATTCGTAAGTAAGATTTATTGACCTGAAGCCGGCTAAAACCCAATTTTGATTAACTTCAGTAAAGTCAAAATCTAGACAAAAAGAAAAAAAAAAAAAAAATTAGCCTTTTTAGATAAATCGTTTTTTCCTTTGATGGGCTAAGGTAAGGAAAGAGTTACTAAAAAAGTTACAAGGGTATACAAACTTTGACGCGGTCGAAGTAAGCACCGGCCCTCTGGTTTTTTTTTTCATTTACTCCATTTACCGTTACTCTTGACTTGGAGTATTTAAAATAACCTTCACTTGACTTTAAATTGATTTTACATTTGACTTAATAACATGTTTGTTTTTTTAACTTGATTAGGGCTTCGAAACAAAATCAGATCAAAAAGGAAAATTATTTTCACTTAACTATTTAGCACAAAACGATGCTTTTTTTTTTTAAAGAAATTGTAGAAGTTTTCGAGGTGGTCACATGTATTGCGCTAATACTGGTTGCAGCAAACAGTATCCAGACATTAGCTAAAAGCCATGCTTTGTCTGGGTCCGCAGCGGCAGAAGGTTAGATAAGGCTACTCGCCTTTAAAACCTAGCCATATGAAAAATCCAGTTCACCGAGGGTTATGGCAATTCTCAGAAAATGAAACACTTTTGGCCGCACAGTAAGCCTCAACACAAAAACCTTGTGGGGCTGCCGATGTTTAAATGCCAGTGTCTTCTCAATGTATGAATGTCAATTCCGGAATGCAACGACAACCCAAAGTTTGGCTGCACGTGCTCCGGGCACGAGAAATCGATATTTGAAAACTCGCCGGTTTTCCAGAAAAATAATCCTCACAAACGAAAGCTATTAGCAATATTGGCCAGAAAATGGGAGGTTTCCAATCTGTGATATGGGGTAAGATGCAGATGGCGGCGGACAGACGGACATGGCTAGATCGACTCGGCTGGTGATACTGATCAAGAATATATATACTTTATGGGGTCGGAAAAGCTTATTTCTGCCTGTTACATACATTTTGGCGACTTTAATATGCCATTTCACCCAATGGGTGTATGGTATAAAAACGATAGATCGCTTATCGCTATCGCAATATTATTCTTTTATCGATTGATCGATACCAATATTATTTATTTATCGATTGATCGCTATTAGAAAAGATCGTTATTAGAGGTAAAGTCGTTAAGTTTAAAAATTTGAAAGTTTAAACTAGCGCACGCTACACAATTTTTACTGTGGAAGCAGGCAGACCAAGAGAGCAGACAGCAGACACAAAGTTGTGTCTACTGTTTACTGTGGAAGCAGACAGTAGACACGAAGTTGCTGATAACCAGTGCTCACTGTGGATGCAGACTACAGACACGAAGTTGATGATAACCAGTGATCACTGTGGAAGCAAACAAAAGAGAGAGAGAGAAAGAGAGCAGACAACGCACACGACAAACCGTTGCATGACAGCAGACGACGCTGATAAGACCAAACGAGAAGAAGGCAGCGGACACGAAGTTGAGAAATTTGGTGTGAAAGCAGACAAAGAGAGACCAAGAGAACGAGTGGAAAACAACAGAGTGAGCTGCGACAGCCGAGTGAGTTGCGACAGCAGAGTGAGTGGCAACAAAGAGCAAACCGAACATTAGCAAGAAGTCTGAGTGAGTTAGGACAACGATATTGAGTTGCTATATAGAGCAAGACCACTACAGTTGGGTGAGCTGTTTTACTATTGTTTTGAATGTTAGACGAGACCAGACCGGTGGCAGAAATATTGACGAAATTAATGCGAGCTGCAGAGAGAACATTTCTAAGAATCGTCTGAATAATCCATAACCTACCACAATTTGACCTACATTAACATAGTGTCTAAATTTTGCTAAGCTTGATTGAAATTTGATTTGAAATTTGATTAATTGATACTAAACATACATTAACATACCAATCTTGTTAAGCAATATACGTACAGGTAATTGTGTGAAATGGATCGAGACTAGGGAACTAGAAGAATGCACTTTGATCTTACAGTGGAGTCAGTTACAGATTTTTGTGTATGGAAAACAACTGTTAAAAGCTGCATTGTCGTTTATACGTACTAAGAGAGATATTTGTAGTTGGGAGTCCCTGAAGGTTGCTTTGAAAAATGAATTCACAGTAAAAGATTTATCAGCAGAAATTCGCAGAAGACTAGGCAATCGACAGTTGAAGAGAGGTGAGTATTTGTATTCGTTAATGGTAATCGCAAAGCCGATCTATTTGGATGATGAAATTTTAATCGAGTATTTCGTAGAAGGTTTACCAGACATGAGATCAAATAAGGCAAGAACAGTGGTCGCGTTGAAAGTTCAAATAGAGACCTATTTAAAATCCTAGGATCCTAGGAAGTCGTCAAAGAAACCAACATTTGAATCATCTTTTCACAAGCAAGGCAGAGATAATAGAGAGAAAATGTCGATAACAAAGGGAGAACGCAAATGTTTTAAGTGCGGTGATCCTTCGCACATGATGATAGACTGTAACAAGAAAACGTTTTAAGTATGGCGAAACAGGCAATCGTTCATTCGAATGCAAGGGAAAAGATACCACCAAAGTTGAAAGAACCAATGTTGTAGAGGATAAATTAGTAAAACCAAACGGAAAATTTACTGATTCGGGTTTGGAGTTGAAAGAAGTAACTTATAAGACGATTGAGTTCAACGGTCTAATTGACAGGAGCAAATTTGAGTCTCATACGTAAGCATTGGTGGAAGTCATGTTAAGACCTTTGGTAGTTTTAGCATAAGTGCCAAGATAAATGACATAGAGATGAAAGTCAAGTTTCATATCGTTTCTGATGAGGACGGCATATCATGCAATTTTAGGAAAAACCATATTAGATCACGTTGATTTTGTTGTTACAAAGAAATGTACAAAGTTTGTGAGCATCAAGAGAAAATAAACACTGTTTAAGGCGAATGGATCTTGTGCTGAGTTGTTTAAGAAGTTTGAAAGCATATGTATGCACAGTGTAGAACAGAATAAAGCGGAAATCAATAGTGATTTGTCACATATTAGTGCAGAAATCGCTAGTGAAGTCAAGAAGTTGATTAAAAGTTACAAATCTATTAGAAGTACAAACACTTCCATAGAAATAAAGTTTGTACTAACGGATGAGTTGCCAGTTTATCAACATCCAAGGGGTCTAGCAGAGTCCGATCAGAAAATTGTTGACATCACACTACAAGAATGGTTGGAGGAATAGATAATAAGGACAAGTTTTTCCGAAAATGCTTTGCCTGTTGCACTTGTAACAAAGAAGAATGGGAAAAAGCGTCTGTGCTGCGATTGCAGAAATCTAAATGAGAAAGTGGTCCGAGATAATTTTCCTATGCCACAGATGGATACCGTATTAGAAAAACTTCCAAGTGCGTTAGTTTATACCACTCTAGATTTCATGTTTCCGTTGAGGAAAAATCTCAGAAGTACACAGCATTCGTAGCTCAGAATGGTCCTATATGTACCATTGGGAATTTCCAACTCTCCAGCAGTTTTTACAAGATTTATAATGGCAGTAATAAGAGAATCAGTGAAGAATAGAGATGCAGTGGTGTTATGGACGATATAATTCAACCAAGCGTTAGCGTGAATGATGGTCTAATTAAACATAAAAGGGTGTTGTAGCTGCGGAAAATGGGTTGAGAGTAAACTGCGAGAAATATCAGATACTGCAGATTCAAGTAAATTTTTTCAAATTGGAAGTATTAAGACAAGTAAGGAGAAGACTGATGCCCTTTGATAAGATCCCACATGATAAGAAGTATGTTCAACGATTTTTAGGGTTAACATCGTATTTCCGTAGATTTATCGAAGTATACGCAGTAACAGCTAAGCCCTTATCAGACATTTTGCGATAAGACAACAAGTTTGAGTTTAAAGAATTGCAAATGGTAGCGTTGGAGCAATTGAAGTTAGCATTGACCAAAGGTCCCGTTTTAAAGTTATACAATCCTAAGCTAGAGACTGAGATTTACACTGATGCATCGAAACATGGTTTCGGAGCTGCGCTTTTACAGAAAGATTCAGAAGACGGTTTATGAGTCGGAAAACTAAACCTTGCGAAAAGAAGTACGATTCATATGAACTTGAGGTTTTAGCGGTAATGGGAGCATTAATAAAGTGGTGTGTTAGGGTTGAGATTTAAGATTGTCACAGATTGTAATGCGTTCACGATGACAATGAAAAAGAAAGAGGTTCCGTTACGTGTAGCACGTTGGGCAATGTACCTACAAGATTTCGATTCCCAGAATGAATATCGTTCAGGTTCAAAAATGCGGCATGCCTTAAGCCGTTGTTTTCTGCTAACCGACACCATAACCCATAGACTGAGCGAAGCACAGTTGTCAGATGAAGATTATTCATTGAAAATGAAATATTGTTAAAGAACCCCAATCAAGAACTTATTGTCGTTCCCTCGCAGTTGGAAAAAGAGACAGTACAGCTTGCGCACAAACAAGGGCATATTGTAGCTATAAAGACTCTGGATATCGGTAGACAAATTGTATTATATTAAAAGAAAAGATAGCCCATGTTGTTGAGTGTTGCGTGGAATGTCTTATTGTTAATGGCAAAGCCGGTAAAAAGGAAGGTGATGCCAATAAGCAAAGTAGGTCAGCCATTGATGACATATCAATGATCACAATCATATACTGGATATTGTTGGTGGCTTCTCTGAGTTAGAACTGGAGTCGATGAAGTGGTTAGTTGTCATGAAAAGCAAGCCATAATTTTTGGTAACCCGGTGAGAATAATTTCTGACAGGGGAGCAGCATTCACATCCAATGCGTTTAAGGAATATTGTAACAGACAGGATATACAGCATTTACTGATAGCAACAGGTGTACCCCGTGGCAACAGCCAAGTAGAAAGGATGCATAAGTTAATAGTTCCGATGAT
The DNA here is from genome assembly GCA_018152135.1 of Drosophila paulistorum. Classification (NCBI taxonomy): domain Eukaryota; kingdom Metazoa; phylum Arthropoda; class Insecta; order Diptera; family Drosophilidae; genus Drosophila; species Drosophila paulistorum. Next base: position 1,255,142 of record JAECXG010000612.1, on the reverse strand, counting down.
TTCAAAGTTAAGCCAAGATAATGAGGGAAACTGGTACAAGTATGTAGGACGTGGGCAACCTAGCCATATGAAAAATCCATTTCCCCGAGGGTTATGGCAATTCTCAGAAAATGAAACACTTTTGGCCGCACCGTAAGCCTCAACACAAAAACGTTGTGGGGCTGCCGGTGTTTATTCCGGAATGCAACGACAACCCAAAATTCGGCTGCACGTGCTCCGGGCACGAGAAATCGATATTTGAAAACTCGCCGGTTTTCCAGAAAAATAATCCTCACAAACGAAAGCTATTAGCAATATTGGCCAGAAAATGGGAGGTTTCCAATCTGTGATATGGGGTAAGATGCAGATGGCGGCGGACAGACGGACATGTTAGATCGACTCGGCTGGTGATACTGATCAAGAATATATATACTTTATGGTGTCGGAAAAGCTTACTTCTGCCTGTTACATACATTTTGGCGACTTTAATATGCCATTTCACCCAATGGGTGTATGGTATAAAAACGATAGATCGCTTATCGCTATCGCAATATTATTCTTTTATCGATTGATCGATAACAATATTATTTATTTAACGATTGATCGCTATTAGAGGTAAAGTCGTTAAGTTTAAAAATTTGAAAGTTTAAACTAGCGCACGCTACACAATTTTTACTGTGGAAGCAGGCAGACCAAGAGAGCAGACAGCAGACACAAAGTTGAGTATAACCAGTGTTCACTGTGGATGCAGACTACAGACACGAAGTTGATGATAACCAGTGTTCACTGTGGAAGCAAACAAAAGAGAGAGAGAGAAAGAGAGCAGACAACGCACACGACAAACCGTTGCATGACAGCAGACGACGCTGATAAGACCAAACGAGAAGAAGGCAGCGGACACGAAGTTGAGAAATTTGGTGTGAAAGCAGACAAAGAGAGACCAAGAGAACGAGTGGAAAACAACAGAGTAAGCTGCGACACCCGAGTGAGTTGCGACAGCAGAGTGAGTGGCAACAAAGAGCGAACCGAACATTAGCAAGAAGTCTGAGTGAGTTAAGACAACGATATTGAGTTGCTATATAGAGCAAGACGACTACAGTTGGGTGAGCTGTTTTACTATTGTTTTGAGTGTTAGACGAGACCAGACCGGTGGCAGAAATATTGACGAAATTAATGCGAGCTGCAGAGAGAACATTTCTAAGAATCGTCTGAATAATCCATAACCTACCACAATTTGACCTACATTAACATACTGTCTAAATTTTGCTAAGCTTGATTGAAATTTGATTTGAAATTTGATTAATTGATACTAAACATACATTAACATACCAATCTTGTTAAGCAATATACTGGAAGAATGCACTTTGACCTTACAGTGGAGTCAGTTACAGCTTTTTGTGTATGGAAAACAACTGTTAAAAGCTGCCTTGTCGCATATGATGATAGACTGTAACAAGAAAACGTTTACGTGTTTTAAGTATGGCGAAACAGGCTATCGTTCATTCGAATGCAATGGAAAAGATACCACCAAAGTTGAAAGAACCAATGTTGTAGAGGATAAATTAGTAAAACCAAACGGAAAATTTACTGATTCGGGTTTGGAGTTGAAAGAAGTAACTTATAAGACGATTGAGTTCAACGGTCTAATTGACAGGAGCAAATTTGAGTCTCATACGAAAGCATTGGTGGAAGTCATGTTAAGACCTTTGGTAGTTTTAGCATAAGTGCCAAGATAAATGACATAGAGATGAAAGTCAAGTTTCATATCGTTCCTGATGAGGACACGGCATATCATGCAATTTTAGGAAAAACCATATTAGATCACTTTGATTTGGTTGTTACAAAGAAATGTACAAAGTTTGTGAGCATCAAGAGAAAATAATCACTGTTTAAGGCGAATGGATCTTGTGCTGAGTTGTTTAAGAAGTTTGAAAGCATATGTATGCACAGTGCAGAACAGAATAAAGCGGAAATCAATAGTGATTTGTCACATATTAGTGCAGAGATCGCTAGTGAAGTCAAGAAGTTGATTAAAAGTTGCAAATCTATTAGAAGTACAAACACTTCTATAGAAATAAAGATTGTACTAACGGATGAGTTGCCAGTTTATCAACATGCAAGGGGCTAGCAGAGTCCGATCAGAAAATTGTTGACATTACAGTACAAGAATGGTTGGAGGTATAGATAATAAGGACAAGTTTTTCCGAAAATGCTTTGCCTGTTGCACTTGTAACAAAGAAGAATGGGAAAAAGCGTCTGTGCTGCGATTGCAGAAATCTAAATGAGAAAGTGGTCCGAGATAATTTTCCTATGCCACAGATGGATACCGTATTAGAAAAACTTCCAAGTGCGTTAGTTTATACTACTCTAGATTTCATGTTTCCGTTGAGGAAAAATCTCAGAAGTACACAGCATTCGTAGCTCAGAATGGTCCTATATGTACCATTCGGAATTTCCAACTCTCCAGCAGTTTTTACAAGATTTATAATGGCAGTAATAAGAGAATCAGTGAAGAATACAGATGCAGTGGTGTTATGGACGATATAATTATACCAAGCGTTAGCGTGAATGATGGTCTAATTAAACTTAAAAGGGTGTTGTAGCTGTGGAAAATGGGTTGAGAGTAAACTGCGAGAAATATCAGATACTGCAGATTCAAGTAAATTTTTTGGGCCATATGGTTCAAATTGGAAGTATTAAGCCAAGTAAGGAGAAGACTGATGCCCTTTCAAGATTTCCGATCCCACATGATAAGAAGTAAGTTCAACGATTTTTAGGGTTAACATCGTATTTCCGTAGATTTATCGAAGTATACGCAGTAACAGCTAAGCCCTTATCAGACATTTTGCGATAAGATAACAAGTTTGAGTTTAAAGAATTGCAAATGGTAGCGTTGGAGCAATTGAAGTTAGCATTGACCAAAGGTCCCGTTTTAAAGTTATACAATCCTAAGCTAGAGACTGAGATTTACACTGATGCATCGAAACATGGTTTCGGAGCTGCGCTTTTACAGAAAGATTCAGAAGACGGTTTATTTCATCCGGTACAGTATATGAGTCGGAAAACTAAACCTTGCGAAAAGAAGTACGATTCATATGAACTTGAGGTTTTAGCGGTAATGGGAGCATTAATAAAGTGGTGTGTTAGGGTTGAGATTTAAGATTGTCACAGATTGTAATGCGTTCACGATGACAATGAAAAAGAAAGAGGTTCCGTTACGTGTAGCACGTTGGGCAATGTACCTACAAGATTTCGATTCCCAGAATGAACATCGTTCAGGTTCAAAAATGCGGCATGCCTTAAGCCGTTGTTTTCTGCTAACCGACACCATAACCCATAGACTGAGGGAAGCACAGTTGTCAGATAAAGATCATTCATTGAAAATGAAATATTGTTAAAGAACCCCAATCAAGAACTTATTGTCGTTCCCTCGCAGTTGGAAAAAGAGACAGTACAGCTTGCGCACAAACAAGGGCATATTGTAGCTATAAAGACTCTGGATATCGGTAGACAAATTGCATTATATTAAAAGAAAAGATAGCCCATGTTGTTGAGTGTTGCGTGGAATGTCTTATTGTTAATGGCAAAGCCGGTAAAAAGGAAGGTGATGCCAATAAGCAAAGTAGGTCAGCCATTGATGACATATCAATGATCACAATCATATACTGGATATTGTTGGTGGCTTCTCTAAGTTAGAACTGGAGTCGATGAAGTGGTTAGTTGTCATGAAAAGCAAGCCATAATTTTTGGTAACCCGGTGAGAATAATTTCTGACAGGGGAGCAGCATTCACATCCAATGCGTTTAAGGAATATTGTAACAGACAGGATATACAGCATTTACTGATAGCAACAGGTGTACCCCGTGGCAACAGCCAAGTAGAAAGGATGCATAAGTTAATAGTTCCGATGATTTCAAAGTTAAGCCAAGATAATGAGGGAAACTGGTACAAGTATGTAGGACGTGGGCAACCTAGCCATATGAAAAATCCATTTCCCCGAGGGTTATGGCAATTCTCAGAAAATGAAACACTTTTGGCCGCACCGTAAGCCTCAATACAAAAACGTTGTGGGGCTGCCGGAGTTTAAATGGCAGTGTCTTCTCAATGTATGAATGTCAATTCCGGAATGCAACGACAACCCAAAATTCGGCTGCACGTGCTCCGGGCACGAGAAATCGATATTTGAAAACTCGCCGGTTTTCCAGAAAAATAATCCTCACAAACGAAAGCTATTAGCAATATTGGCCAGAAAATGGGAGGTTTCCAATCTGTGATATGGGGTAAGATGCAGATGGCGGCGGACAGACGGACATGTTAGATCGACTCGGCTGGTGATACTGATCAAGAATATATATACTTTATGGTGTCGGAAAAGCTTACTTCTGCCTGTTACATACATTTTGGCGACTTTAATATGCCATTTCACCCAATGGGTGTATGGTATAAAAACGATAGATCGCTTATCGCTATCGCAATATTATTCTTTTATCGATTGATCGATAACAATATTATTTATTTAACGATTGATCGCTATTAGAGGTAAAGTCGTTAAGTTTAAAAATTTGAAAGTTTAAACTAGCGCACGCTACACAATTTTTACTGTGGAAGCAGGCAGACCAAGAGAGCAGACAGCAGACACAAAGTTGAGTATAACCAGTGTTCACTGTGGATGCAGACTACAGACACGAAGTTGATGATAACCAGTGTTCACTGTGGAAGCAAACAAAAGAGAGAGAGAAAGAGAGCAGACAACGCACACGACAAACCGTTGCATGACAGCAGACGACGCTGATAAGACCAAACGAGAAGAAGGCAGCGGACACGAAGTTGAGAAATTTGGTGTGAAAGCAGACAAAGAGAGACCAAGAGAACGAGTGGAAAACAACAGAGTAAGCTGCGACACCCGAGTGAGTTGCGACAGCAGAGTGAGTGGCAACAAAGAGCGAACCGAACATTAGCAAGAAGTCTGAGTGAGTTAAGACAACGATATTGAGTTGCTATATAGAGCAAGACGACTACAGTTGGGTGAGCTGTTTTACTATTGTTTTGAGTGTTAGACGAGACCAGACCGGTGGCAGAAATATTGACGAAATTAATGCGAGCTGCAGAGAGAACATTTCTAAGAATCGTCTGAATAATCCATAACCTACCACAATTTGACCTACATTAACATACTGTCTAAATTTTGCTAAGCTTGATTGAAATTTGATTTGAAATTTGATTAATTGATACTAAACATACATTAACATACCAATCTTGTTAAGCAATATACTGGAAGAATGCACTTTGACCTTACAGTGGAGTCAGTTACAGCTTTTTGTGTATGGAAAACAACTGTTAAAAGCTGCCTTGTCGCATATGATGATAGACTGTAACAAGAAAACGTTTACGTGTTTTAAGTATGGCGAAACAGGCTATCGTTCATTCGAATGCAATGGAAAAGATACCACCAAAGTTGAAAGAACCAATGTTGTAGAGGATAAATTAGTAAAACCAAACGGAAAATTTACTGATTCGGGTTTGGAGTTGAAAGAAGTAACTTATAAGACGATTGAGTTCAACGGTCTAATTGACAGGAGCAAATTTGAGTCTCATACGAAAGCATTGGTGGAAGTCATGTTAAGACCTTTGGTAGTTTTAGCATAAGTGCCAAGATAAATGACATAGAGATGAAAGTCAAGTTTCATATCGTTCCTGATGAGGACATGGCATATCATGCAATTTTAGGAAAAACCATATTAGATCACTTTGATTTGGTTGTTACAAAGAAATGTACAAAGTTTGTGAGCATCAAGAGAAAATAATCACTGTTTAAGGCGAATGGATCTTGTGCTGAGTTGTTTAAGAAGTTTGAAAGCATATGTATGCACAGTGCAGAACAGAATAAAGCGGAAATCAATAGTGATTTGTCACATATTAGTGCAGAGATCGCTAGTGAAGTCAAGAAGTTGATTAAAAGTTGCAAATCTATTAGAAGTACAAACACTTCTATAGAAATAAAGATTGTACTAACGGATGAGTTGCCAGTTTATCAACATCCAAGGGGCTAGCAGAGTCCGATCAGAAAATTGTTGACATTACAGTACAAGAATGGTTGGAGGTATAGATAATAAGGACAAGTTTTTCCGAAAATGCTTTGCCTGTTGCACTTGTAACAAAGAAAAATGGGAAAAAGCGTCTGTGCTGCGATTGCAGAAATCTAAATGAGAAAGTGGTCCGAGATAATTTTCCTATGCCACAGATGGATACCGTATTAGAAAAACTTCCAAGTGCGTTAGTTTATACTACTCTAGATTTCATGTTTCCGTTGAGTTGCTATATAGAGTAAGACGACTACAGTTGGGTGAGCTGTTTTACTATTGTTTTGAGTGTTAGACGAGACCAGACCGGTGGCAGAAATATTGACGAAATTAATGCGAGCTGCAGAGAGAACATTTCTAAGAATCGTCTGAATAATCCATGACCTACCACAATTTGACCTACATTAACATAGTGTGAAATGATTGAAATTTGATTTGAAATTTGATTAATTTCTTTTGATTCTGCTCTCTGACGTGACGGTCGTGTTTTTGCTTAGCTCCTGAGTTTTATTAATATATATTGTTTTTTCCCAATTTTTAATTGTGCCTAGTTTGTTTTCGTTTTCGCTGGTGTCATTTGCTTGAAACCCTTGTGTTTTATTTGCATAATTCGCCAAATTAAACAGTTTTGTTTTTTTCTTTTTTGTGATTAGTGTTTGGTGCATCTAAATTGTTTTTATTTTTTTCTTATTGTTCTCTCCCGTCATTGCTTCTGCAGTTGCTCCCCTCATCGCCCCCATCATACCATCAAGTCTAGTGGTTTTGTTGTTCTCTCTGCTTTGTGCTTGTGCTCAGCTTCCCTCCCGCGTAATTACTTTTCTAAGGCCGCCTCTCAAAGCTCGTCTTATAACTGTTCTTGCACTCTCTCTTGTGCTGTGTACTCTAGCTGTCTCTTTGTTTTATTTGTAATTATTGATTTTTTATCGATAATTATCTTTGTGCTGTTTATTTAAATTTTTATATATATTTTTTTTTTGTTGTTTTTTTTGCCTTGTGTTTATTTTGGCTTTTCAATGGCTTGTTGTCTACCCAATTGCAAGCATTCTGATCGTTTTGACGATCAGTATAGAGCAATATCGTGTTGGCTTTGCGACAATCTTATTCACTTAAAATGTGCTGGCCTCAACGGCCGTGATTACGACAAATTTTCTGGTTTGTCTGTGTCTAAGCCTGAGCTTGGCTTAATGCGCTGGACTTGCCCATCTTGTGCCAGACAGCAGCTTGATTTTAGCCGAATGTACAGGGATCTTCGTTTAAAGTTTCTTTCTCTAAATAAAATGGCCAAACAGCTGTCTAATGAGTGTGACTCTAGCATAAATTTATTGTCGCAATTCAAGTTTGATCCACCTTCTAAGGAATTGCCCAAGAAATGTACCCTTGAGTTGCCTCATAAGCAGTCGCCCGCACTTTCTATTACATCTTCTCCCATTTTACTTTCGCCTACACCATCTTCTTGTCCCTCTTTATGCTCTTCTTTTCAGATTGATGTACCCACTACAAGCCCTGGTGTACCTCAATCTATCCCTCACGGGAACTCTGATCAATTACTGGATCATGCTGGCTCCGCCTCCACTAACTGTAGTGCCTCATCGTAAACAATTATTTATCTCTAGGCTTGCTCCAGATACTTCTGAATCGTCTGTGGCAGCTTACATTGGTAATATATGCCCTGCTAAGGTTTTAATTCAAAAGTTTAAGTTTTCTAGGCCTCGCGAAATCTCCTCTTTTAAAATTACTGTACCAAATGAGTATTTCTCAGCTATGGTTGACCCTAACTTTTGGCCAGAGGGCCTAGTTGTACACGAATTTGCGCCCAATAAGCGCTCCCGCCCTTTGCCTGTCCACCTTCCTAATGTATCTACTGCTTCGGATCTCACACCTTATCCCTTCACAATTCCACATTTAAATTGTATGTTTTTTCCTAATATTACTGAAGACTGTATTATCTCTAGCTTGTCATCTATGACGTCTTCCTTCGTACCCGGGCCTGATAATATACCTAGTTGCATCCTTAAAATGTGTTCGATTTCCCTATCTAAGCCTTTATCTCGGTTATTCTTTATATCGAGTGAGACTTGTCGCTTCCCTGATATTTGGAAGGAGTCTTTTATTATTCCGCTTTTTAAAAAGGGTAACAAATCGGATATTTCTAACTACCGTGGCATTGCCAAACTTTCGGCAATACCTAAGCTGTTTGAGAAAATTATTACGTCTTCCCTTCAACACCTATCCAGATCCGCTATTTCTTGGTTAAAGTCGTATCTTATTGGCAGAACCCAAGAGGTGTCTTTTCGTTCCTCCATATCTAAAACTGTTCGAGTTACGTCAGGTGTCCCCCAAGGCAGTCATCTGGGCCCACTATTATTTACCTTGTTTATAAACGATTTGCCTTTGGCCTTGGCTCATTCACGCGTGCTCATGTTTGCGGATGACGTGAAGATTTGCTATTCATATAATGATCCTTCTTTCCAACAGTACTTGCAATCAGATCTCGATGCGTTCTGTGTTTGGTGTCACGTTAATAAATTACACCTTAATGCCTCTAAATGCTCTTTTATGACTTTCAGTCGTTTGTCGCCGTTCCTAGCTCAATACTCTATTAAGTCTGTTCTGTTAGATTGTGTACCATCATATAAAGACTTAGGCGTTATGTTTGACCCAAAACTTTCTTTTAATATTCATATATCTTCAATTGTTAATAGAGCATGCAGTCTTCTTGGCTTCATTAAACGTTGGGCCAAAGAATTTGATGATCCATATGTGACAAAGGTTTTATACACTTCGTTAGTTCGCCCTACTCTAGAATATTGCTCACCAGTGTGGAACCCTCAATATGATGTTCACCAGCGTAGTATTGAATCGGTACAGAAGCAATTCCTTAAGTTTGCGTTACGCGGTCTTAATTGGGACCCGAATCTTCGCCTACCTTCTTATTCTGACAGACTTCTTCTTATTAATCTTCCTTCACTTTACAACCGTAGGCTCGTATTTGGGATTCTCTTTCTACATAAAGTAGTCAACGGCGAAGTCAGTTCTACCAATTTACTAGATACGCTATATTTTTGTGTTCCCTCACGTCGGACCAGAAACTTTTTTCCTCTTCACCTTAGTAGATGTTTGACTAACTACTCTCTTCACGAACCTCTTCGTGTTCTTTGCCAATCTTTTAACAACCTTTCTCACCTTATTTCTCCTCATCTATCTGTCACTTCTCTTCGCGCTATACTTTTTAATTATCTACAGCGTAACCACTGAAAGTATTCTGGACTGGATATTTGATTGGCTGCAACTCATCCCTGACCACATTGGCTGTGAATCGGGGCATAGCTGGCACCTTGTTGCAAATAAAACACCTCCATCGGGTCGGGGATGTTGTGCATATAGCTAAGCTCCCTTAATGAATTAATTACTATTTGTATTTTAGCTTAAGCTTTTTCGTCGACTGCTGACTTAGTTGACGTAAATAAATAAATAAATAAATAAATAAATAATTGATACCAATCAACATACCAATCTTGTTAAGCAATATACGTACAGGTAATTGTGTGAAATGGATCGAGACTAAGGAACTAGAAGAATGCACTTTGACCTTACAGTGGAGTCAGTTACAGCTTTTTGTGTATGGAAAACAACTGTTAAAAGCTGCATTGTCCTTTATACGTACTAAAAGAGATATTTGTAGTTGGGAGTTCCTGTAGGTTGCTTTGAAAAAATGAATTCAGAGTAAAGGATTTATTAGCAGAAGTTTACAGAAGACTAGGCAAATCGACAGTTGAAGAGAGGTGAGTATTTGTACGAATAATTGTATTCGTTAATGGAAATCGCAAAGCCGATCTATTTGGATGATGAAATTTTAATCGAGTATTTCGTAGAAGGTATACCAGACATGAGAGCAAATAAGGCAGAACAGTGGACGCGTTGAAAGTTCAATAGAGACCTATTTAAAATCCTAGGATCCTAGGACGACTTTCTCAAAGAAACCAACATTTGAATCATCTTTTCACAAGCAAGGCAGAGATAATAGAGAGAAAATGTCGATAACAAAGGGAGAACGCAAATGTTTTAAGTGCGGTGATCCTTCGCACATGATGATAGACTGTAACAAGAAAACGTTTTAAGTATGGCGAAACAGGCAATCGTTCATTCGAATGCAAGGGAAAAGATACCACCAAAGTTGAAAGAACCAATGTTGTAGAGGATAAATTAGTAAAACCAAACGGAAAATTTACTGATTCGGGTTTGGAGTTGAAAGAAGTAACTTATAAGACGATTGAGTTCAACGGTCTAATTGACAGGAGCAAATTTGAGTCTCATACGAAAGCATTGGTGGAAGTCATGTTAAGACCTTTGGTAGTTTTAGCATAAGTGCCAAGATAAATGACATAGAGATGAAAGTCAAGTTTCATATCGTTCCTGATGAGGACATGGCATATCATGCAATTTTAGGAAAAACCATATTAGATCACGTTGATTTGGTTGTTACAAAGAAATGTACAAAGTTTGTGAGCATCAAGAGAAAATAATCACTGTTTAAGGCGAATGGATCTTGTGCTGAGTTGTTTAAGAAGTTTGAAAGCATATGTATGCACAGTGCAGAACAGAATAAAGCGGAAATCAATAGTGATTTGTCACAAATTAGTACAGAAATCGCTAGTGAAGTCAAGAAGTTGATTAAAAGTTACAAATCTATTAGAAGTACAAACACTTCTATAGAAATAAAGATTGTACTAACGGATGAGTTGCCAGTTTATCAACATCCAAGGGGTCTAGCAGAGTCCGATCAGAAAATTGTTGACATTACAGTACAAGAATGGTTTGAGGAATAGATAATAAGGACAAGTTTTTCCGAAAATGCTTTGCCTGTTGTAACAAAGAAGAATGAGAAAAAGCGTCTGTGCTGCGATTGCAGAAATCTAAATGAGAAAGTGGTCCGAGATAATTTTCCTATGCCGCAGATGGATAACGTATTAGAAAAACTTCCAAGTGCGTTAGTTTATACTACTCTAGATTTCATGTTTCCGTTGAGGAAAAATCTCAAAAGTACACAGCATTCGTAGCTCAGAATGGTCCTATATGTACCATTCGGAATTTCCAACTCTCCAGCAGTTTTTACAAAATTTATAATGGCAGTAATAAGAGAATCAGTGAAGAATAAAGATACAGTGGTGTTATGGACGATATAATTATACCAAGCGTTAGCGTGAATGATGGTCTAATTAAACTTAAAAGGGTGTTGTAGCTGCGGAAAATGGGTTGAGAGTAAACTTCGAGAAATGTCAGATACTGCAGATTCAAGTAAATTTTTTGCGCCATATGGTTCAAATTGGAAGTATTAAGCCAAGTAAAAAGAAGACTGATGCCGTTTCAAGATTTCCGATCCCACATGATAAGAAGTCAGTTCAACGATTTTTAGAGTTAACATCGTATTTCCGTAGATTTATCGAAGGCTACGCAGTAACAGCTAAGCCATTATCTGACATTTTCCGATAAGACAACAAGTTTGAGTTTAAAGAATTGCAAATTGTAGCGTGTTAAAGGTTTACAATCCTAAGCTAGAGACTGAGATTTACACTGATGCTTCGAAACATGGTTTCGGAGCTGCGCTTTTACAGAAAGATTCAGAAGACGGTTTATTTCATCCGGTACAGTATATGAGTCGGAAAACTAAACCTTGCGAAAAGAAGTACGATTCATATAAACTTGAGGTTTTAGCGGTAATGGGAGCATTAATAAAGTGGTGTGTTAGGGTTGAGATTTAAGATTGTCACAGATTGTAATGCGTTCACGATGACAATGAAAAAGAAAGAGGTTCCGTTACGTGTTGCACTTTGGGCAATGTACCTACGAGATTTCGATTCCCAGATTGAACATCGTTCAGGTTCAAAGATGCGGCATGCCTTAAGCCGTTGTTTTCTGCTAACCGACACCATAACCCATAGACCGAGGGAAGCACAGTTCAGATGAAGATTTTTTATTGAAAATGAAATATTGTTAAAGAACCCCAATCAAGAACTTATTGTCGTTCCCTCGCAGTTGGAAAAAGAGACAGTACAGCTTGCGCACAAACAAGGGCACATTGTAGCTATAAAGACTCTGGATATCGGTAGACAAATTGTATTATATTGCGTGGAATGTCTTATTGTTAATGATAAAACCGGTAAAAAAGAAGGTGATGCCAATAAGAAAAGTAGGTCAGCCATTGTCGATGAAGTGATTAGTTGTCTTGAAAAGCAGGCCATAATTTTTGGTAACCCGGTGAGAATAATTTCTGACAGGGGAGCAGCATTCACATCCAATGCGTTTAAGGAATATTGTAACAGACAGGATATACAGCATTTACTGATAGCAACAGGTGTACCCCGTGGCAACAGACAAGTAGAAAGGATGCATAAGTTAATAGTTCCAATGATTTCAAAGTAAAGTTAAGATAATGAGGGAAACTGGTACAAGTATGGAGGACGTGCGCCACCACTTGTTTATAATACTGCCCGAAGAAGTATAAAAGTTACGCATTTTAAGATTTTGACAGGAATAGAGATGCGTAGTCCTGGTGATCCTGAAATAAGAAAGCTAATAAAGGACGTTTGACAAAAACAGGATGTGGGAAAGAAAATTTAATTTAAACGTGTTAGTGGCCTCAATAATGGCTGAGTTCATGAATCATAGGCTAGGATCATTCGAGTTGAATGACTTGTTAGACCAGGCGATTGTAGGCGGGCATAATCATGGTAGTTGTGCATTAGCAAGTGAGCGAGACAGTACGAGACGCAGTGGCCGTTCCTATCTGGTCGGCTCACTCATTAGCAAATAAAGCAGAAGCGTTGATTTAATAAAGCACTCGCAATCGTGCTCTCGCCTCAATCACATCGCGCCTTTAAATTTATCACTAAGGCCATTATTATAATAATAAATATACTATAATATGGTGTTTATTTTCTGAAATAATAGTTAAAATTAACGATGGCAAACGATTTATTTTATTACTCGCAGCTAGTGCGTCTGTCTTGTTTTTTTCGTTGCCGGAAGAAGAAGGAAGCAACTTCCAGTGAGGCCTTAGGCCGCATATCTATATTTTCCATATGCGACTTAATACTAACAATTGATACTTCAAATACTGACTTACTACTAACAATCGATACTTAGAAATACTGACATCGATATATGTGTAAACATTTAACAGAATTCATAAATAACTGACATCTTACAATACATATGTATTTTTCACACAAAGAAACATTGTTAATAAATACGGCTAAATAAGGAAATCACATCCGTAAATAATATCGAAATAAATAAAAAGGGAAATTAAAATCCCACATATTTTTTCGGTAGAGGTAAAAAAAGTATTTGCTATTCCACCAGACCAAACCAAACGGCTAATTGACAGGAGCAAATTTGAGTCTCGTAAGCATTGGTGGAAGTCATGTAAGACCTTTGGTAGTTTTAGCATAAGTGCCAAGATAAATGACAGAGATCAAAGTCAAGTTTCATATCGTTCCTGATGAGGACATGGCATATCATGCAATTTTAGGAAAAACCATATTAGATCACGTTGATTTGGTTGTTACAAAGAAATGTACAAAGTTTGTGAGCATCAAGAGAAAATAATCACTGTTTAAGGCGAATGGATCTTGTGCTGAGTTGTTTAAGAAGTTTGAATGCATATGTATGCACAGTGCAGAACAGAATAAAGCGGAAATCAATAGTGATTTGTCACAAATTAGTACAGAAATCGCTAGTGAAGTCAAGAAGTTGATTAAAAGTTACAAATCTATTAGAAGTACAAACACTTCTATAGAAATAAAGATTGTACTAACGGATGAGTTGCCAGTTTATCAACATCCAAGGGGTCTAGCAGAGTCCGATCAGAAAATTGTTGACATTACAGTACAGGAATGGTTTGAGGAATAGATAATAAGGACAAGTTTTTCCGAAAATGCTTTGCCTGTTGTAACAAAGAAGAATGAGAAAAAGCGTCTGTGCTGCGATTGCAGAAATCTAAATGAGAAAGTGGTCCGAGATAATTTTCCTATGCCGCAGATGGATAACGTATTAGAAAAACTTCCAAGTGCGTTAGTTTATACTACTCTAGATTTCATGTTTCCGTTGAGGAAAAATCTCAGAAGTACACAGCATTCGTAGCTCAGAATGGTCCTATATGTACCATTCGGAATTTCCAACTCTCCAGCAGTTTTTACAAGATTTATAATGGCAGTAATAAGAGAATCAGTGAAGAATAAAGATACAGTGGTGTTATGGACGATATAATTATACCAAGCGTTAGCGTGAATGATGGTCTAATTAAACTTAAAAGGGTGTTGTAGCTGCGGAAAATGGGTTGAGAGTAAACTGCGAGAAATGTCAGATACTGCAGATTCAAGTAAATTTTTTGCGCCATATGGTTCAAATTGGAAGTATTAAGCCAAGTAAAAAGAAGACTGATGCCGTTTCAAGATTTCCGATCCCACATGATAAGAAGTCAGTTCAACGATTTTTAGAGTTAACATCGTATTTCCGTAGATTTATCGAAGGCTACGCAGTAACAGCTAAGCCATTATCTGACATTTTCCGATAAGACAACAAGTTTGAGTTTAAAGAATTGCAAATTGTAGCGTGTTAAAGGTTTACAATCCTAAGCTAGAGACTGAGATTTACACTGATGCATCGAAACATGGTTTCGGAGCTGCGCTTTTACAGAAAGATTCAGAAGACGGTTTATTTCATCCGGTACAGTATATGAGTCGGAAAACTAAACCTTGCGAAAAGAAGTACGATTCATATAAACTTGAGGTTTTAGCGGTAATGGGAGCATTAATAAAGTGGTGTGTTAGGGTTGAGATTTAAGATTGTCACAGATTGTAATGCGTTCACGATGACAATGAAAAAGAAAGAGGTTCCGTTACGTGTAGCACTTTGGGCAATGTACCTACGAGATTTCGATTCCCAGATTGAACATCGTTCAGGTTCAAAGATGCGGCATGCCTTAAGCCGTTGTTTTCTGCTAACCGACACCATAACCCATAGACCGAGGGAAGCACAGTTCAGATGAAGATTTTTCATTGAAAATGAAATATTGTTAAAGAACCCCAATCAAGAACTTATTGTCGTTCCCTCGCAGTTGGAAAAAGAGACAGTACAGCTTGCGCACAAACAAGGGCACATTGTAGCTATAAAGACTCTGGATATCGGTAGACAAATTGTATTATATTGCGTGGAATGTCTTATTGTTAATGATAAAACCGGTAAAAAAGAAGGTGATGCCAATAAGCAAAGTAGGTCAGCCATTGTCGATGAAGTGATTAGTTGTCTTGAAAAGCAGGCCATAATTTTTGGTAACCCGGTGAGAATAATTTCTGACAGGGGAGCAGCATTCACAACCAATGCGTTTAAGGAATATTGTAACAGACAGGATATACAGCATTTACTGATAGCAACAGGTGTACCCCGTGGCAACAGACAAGTAGAAAGGATGCATAAGTTAATAGTTCCAATGATTTCAAAGTAAAGTCAAGATAATGAGGGAAACTGGTACAAGTATGGAGGACGTGTGCCACCACTTGTTAATAATACTGCCCCAAGAAGTATAAAAGTTACGCATTTTAAGATTTTGACAGGAATAGAGATGCGTAGTCCTGGTGATCCTGAAATAAGAAAGCTAATAAAGGACGTTTGACAAAAACAGGATGTGGGAAAGAAAATTTAATTTAAACGTGTTAGTGGCCTCAATAATGGCTGAGTTCATGAATCATAGGCTAGGATCATTCGAGTTGAATGACTTGTTAGACCAGGCGATTGTAGGCGGGCATAATCATGGTAGTTGTGCATTAGCAAGTGAGCGAGACAGTACGAGACGCAGTGGCCGTTCCTATCTAGTCGGCTCACTCATTAGCAAATAAAGCAGAAGCGTTGATTTAATAAAGCACTCGCAATCGTGCTCTCGCCTCAATCACATCGCGCCTTTAAATTTATCACTAAGGCCATTATTATAATAATAAATATACTATAATATGGTGTTTATTTTCTGAAATAATAGTTAAAATTAACGATGGCAAACGATTTATTTTATTACTCGCATCGATATATGTGTAAACATTTAACAGAATTCATAAATAACTGACATCTTACAATACATATGTATTTTTCACACAAAGAAACATTGTTAATAAATACGGCTAAATAAGGAAATCACATCCGTAAATAATATCGAAATAAATAAAAAGGGAAATTAAAATCCCACATATTTTTTCGGTAGAGGTAAAAAAAGTATTTGCTATTCCACCAGATACCCACCCCAATGGATCGAGCTTTCAGTAATGCTAAAGTAGTTGCAAAAAAAATCAACTCCGTTGGGGCTTAATTCAGACAACAGTATTGTAATCTTTAGTAGCTCCCCGCGGATCAGACTTCTTCAATCATACAGTAGTTAGATATACATACATATGTAGATGTATTTGTATTTGAAAAATATATGTAGTGGTGATTTAATGATCGTTACTATATTTATTTATTTATTAATATTTGAATTGTTTGATGACAATCGAGTTCCATATATTGTTAAGATTTAAACATACTTATAAAAAAAAAAACACTGGACTACTTATGGACCTTGACGTGCGACTCAGTTGATAGTCTCTTTGCGAATGACTCGCGGCCTCTTTAACAAGCTCTCTCCTAACTTATATAATGATCGTATGCCCTGCTCTCTCTCAACTACTAGAATGTTCGGCCACTACGTGTTTGTCTCTTTTCTTCTATCACTTTGGATTGCTCTCTCTCAATGCCATTTGCCACATTCTGCCCTCCTGACACTACATTCAACCCGAATGACGGTCCCCACAATTTCATATATTCCGATACAGTTGATGTCCTATTAGGCCCTTCCGCTTGTCCGACTTTCTCTACTTCATATCTTCCATGATTTTTAATTGCCGTTACCTTATATGGTCCTAAATACTTTCCTTTAAGTTTCAGACCAACGCTTAATAATAACAAAATCATTTATTTTGAATCGTTTTCCTTCTTTTCTCTTTGGATTAGCTGACTTCTTGATCTCCTCTTGAATCTGTTTTTTCAACTGCCTCCATTCGTATTTTCTTCCTATGTTCTGCTAGTTCTTCGATTAGAAGATCATCGAGTAGTTCTTTAAGATCGACATCCTCTGATCTACGCATGTCAATACCGGTTAGGATCTTAAAGGGGTGCCGTATCATTGATGATTTGCTGAACTTTCCCTACGTATTTATCATGAAGCTGGATTATCTAAACTCATTTTAGCTAACATTGGAAAAACAATCTTGTGAATCCTTTCAACCTGCCCATTTCCTCGCGGTACTCCGGTGGTAATCAATAAATGCACGATGTTGTGATCCTCGCAATACTTTTTGAAGATATGCGAAGTAAAAGCCGCACCTCTATCAGATATCAATCGTACTGGGTTCCCAAAATTTGTCGCTTGAACTTCTAAGCACCGTATCACTTCATCTACGCCCGTGCTCCTGGTGGGATACCACCAAACGTACATAGAAAAACCATCTATTATAACCAACATGTAATTATACCGTTTATTCGTAAGTTCCATTTGTCCGACGTGATCAATATGGTAAGAACAAAGTGGTTTGTCACCCTTTTCTATTGAAGTTAGATATTCGTCTCTTTTGCCAGCCTTTGCGTTAACAACAATACACTCCACACAACTATGTACCACACGAATAACCTTATCTCTCAATTCGGGAATATATTATGATTTCTCGATCAAATCTTGCGTTTTCTTGACGGAAAAATAGCCCTGGGTATGCGCAAGTCTAATAATCTCATGTTCCATTGCCGAAGGTACTACAATCAACTCACAATTAGGGTCTTTAAAGAGAATTTCGTTCTCTATATAGAAGTCTTTATAACATTCCTTTTCGACTAGCGTCCTTACTGCCTTGGTCCACTTATCTTGCAACTGAGCTTCTTTTAATCGATGTTTAATAGTGTCTTCAACAAGCATAAAACATGCGAAACGACTCAACGCATCTACGTGCCTCATTTGAGTAGATTCGATGTACAATAACATAATCAAAATCTTGAAGATACATAGCCCAACGAGCAACTCTCAAAGGAACATCTTTCTTTTTTATAGTCATAGCGAATGCGTTACAATCAGTAACTATGTTGAATCGAGATCCTAGGACATAAACACGCCATTTGGTTAGTGCTTCAATTATAGCAAGCACTTCGAGTTCGTAATAATGATACCTTTCTTCACATAATTTTGTCTTACGACTCATATATTCAACGGGATGAAATGAATTATCCTCTGATTGCTTTTGTAACAAAGCTGCCCCAAATCCGTATTTTGAAGCGTCTGCATTTATTTCAGTTTGCAATTTCGGGTTAAACAATTTAAGGACGGGTTCTTTAGTCAACGCAGCTCTTAGTTCTTTGAAAGAGTTTGTGTATATCTTTAAATTCAAACTTCGAATCCTTACGCATTAAATCGGACAACGGCTTCGCGATTACTGCATAACTCTCAATAAATTTTCTAAAATAGGAAGTTAGACCCAAAAATCTTTGTAACCCCTTTTTGCTACTTGGGATGGGAAAATTCGAAACAGCTCTAATCTTTTCTTTTCTCGGCGTTATGGTACCCTTTTCTACATCAATTCATTCACCAATTAGTTCGAAACCCGTTTTTTGCTGACACGTCTAGTACGCGTTTTAGCTTGGCCAAACCATTATCTATACCTGCACTTGGAATAATGATGTCGTCCATGTAGACTACACAATCATTGGCTTTTATCAAATCATGTAACATAACCATTATGAATCTTGTAAATACAGCTGGTGAATTAGAAATACCGAAAGGAACATACAGCAATTCATATTGTCCACTCTGAGTAGCAAAAGAAGTGTATTTCTGAGAGCTTTCTACTACCGGTACATGGAAAAATCCGTTTGTTAAGTCTAAAGTTGAAAACATATCGGCACCTTGCAACTTTTCTAAAACGCTGTCCATATGAGCCATGGGAAAGTTATCACGAAGTATCTTTTCATTTAATTTCCTGTAGTCACAGCATAAATGCTTCTGACCATTCTTTTTCGAGACTAAGACAACTTTAGACGCGTACTTAGAAGTACTGGTTTTAATTATTTTCTCTGCTAGCCATTCTCGAATGGGGCTAAACATCTCGGGTGCTGATAGACAGGTATTTCGTCGCTCAATATAATTTTCACGCTTACTGGTGCGTTTGCATTTCTTTTTGGTTCGTAGTTTCGAATTAATTTCTCTACTTCCATTTTTATCAAATGGTTCAAATGCGAAAGATTTATGTCTGGACTCTTATCCCTCTCTTCAATATTTGTGATGAAGATATTTCCAATCTCTCCTGCCCACTGAGTATCTGACTCATTTTGTTCTCTCTTTGGTATACTATGGGTGTGACAAACTTCTATATCGTTGCGAATAGCAAACATAGATCCATTTGCTGTTACACTTATATTGACCGTGTTCAATATCGTTCGACCCAGTATAGCATCAAAACTTATGTCCTGATCTGTCACTGCATAGAATTCTATGTTCATAACTATACCATCCACTTCCATTATAAAACTATTAAAAGTCAACACCTTACTGTCGCCAATTCCTGTTAAGTGTCTAGCTCCGCCTAATAACGGTTTCGATCCAATCATAAAATAAATTTTTCTTCGCATAAGACATAAACCAGCGCCAGTATCTACAAGTCCTTTAAATATAACGTTGGAATATACGATGTCTTTAAGTTCTAACCCTGACGGAGTAAATTCGCTTGACGGCTCTATTACTACATCTTCATTTTCTACCACGTTTGTATTTCTCTCGTATTTAATTGCATTTTTTGTTTTGCATTGGGCCATTCGATGTCCTACTTTACCACATTTAAAACACTTTTGATCGTTCTTTGGACAGTCTCGTCTGATATGTGATGTATCACCGAATCCGTAGCACTTTCGATTCTTAGATGTATTTATTATTGTACCCTGATTAATCCTTTTTCCTGACTGAGCCTCTAACTTGTTTAACGACTTGTGTGAAGCACGCACTTTCTGATACGTTTCTATTTGAAATTTCAGTTGTTCTAGATTCCTGGCTTGAAATAGAATAGCTTTATTTACTTGTGAGTCTGGAATGCCCTTTACAAAGTATTCTATCAAGCTCTCATCGTCCAAATTCACTGGTTTGGCAATTTCCATTAAAGCATACAAATATTCATGTAAAGTCTCCTCTCTTTTCTGAGAACGTTGCGATAATATTTTATGATTCTCAGCTGCTGGTCGTTCCGAACCAAATTCCTTGCGCAATGCTGCTTTTAATATCTCCCAATTGTGTATACCATGTTGACTTCGAATAAATGATTTAGCTGCCGCAGCTATCAACTGTTTGGCGTATATAAAGGTCTGTAGCTTGTCCCATTGTACTGTAATAGCACACTCTTCTATCTCTTGCACCCACAAATCAATATCGGGACTACCTGAGCCGGAAAAATAGGATACACTACCCTCAACATCTTTTAAGGTGTACCAAGATCGACCAAAATTATTTGTAGGCAGTTCGCTTGTAGATGTAACTACTGATTCAACTTCTTCCTCGCTATCCTGGTCTCGAATATTGTAATGAGTAAGAAGTCTATTCTGTAAATCACGTTTTCTTCCCACTGTGCTTAGGTTCAATTCGGCCAACTTGTTTCGCAAATCTGCGATTCGCAATGCCATAACCTCGTCAAGCTCCATATTACAATATTTTCTTTTGTTCGATACCAATAATTATTGCTAAGTTAAGTTTTAGTAAATTCAATTAAGGTTAGAACTACCTACATATAGTCCCCAAAAATTTACCGAACTCCGCTCCTGTCCCACGAAGTCTTCGTTTAAATTCTGCCAGCGGATTGTCTGGCCTCTTCTAACGTTTTGTCTCTTGCCGCGTCCAGCTTTGCCTCTGCCTCTGCTGACGTTTTGCCTCGTGCTACGTCCAGCTTCGCCTCTGCCAACGAGTTGCCTCTGCCTCTGCTTACACTTTGCCTCGCGCTACGTCCAGCTTTGCCTCTGCCAACGGGTTGCCTCTGCCTCTGCTGACGTTTTGCCACGATTCGCTCTGTCCAAATGTTTCTAGACTGTTCTAGAAAGATTCACTGATCGCCGTCCGTTACCAACCGTGCTCGTGCATGTAGTGTCTGCTTCGTAACGTATTTGGGCATAAACAATTTTACGCAACAAATCTAGCACAGCCTATCTCGCTTGCTCTTACACAATGATGCCGACACAAAAGGTTTTTGCTTTGTCACTTCATAGAACTTTATTTGTTGTCTCTTTCACTTACGCTGTGTTATATGTATGTTAATTTCTTTAAACAATATTTCGGGCGAGCCCCCAAAAATGTAGTGGTGATTTAATGATCGTTACTATATTTATTTATTTATTAATATTTGAATTGTTTGATGACAATCGAGATCAATATATTGTTAAGATTTAAACATACTTATAAAAATAACACTGGAGTACTTATAGAACTTAACGTACGACTCAGTCTCTTTGCAAATGACCCGCGGCCTCTTTAACAAGCTCTCTCTTAACTTATATAATGATCGTATGCCCTGCTCTCTCTCAACTACTAGAATGTTCGGCCACTACGTGTTTGTCTCTTTTCTTCTATCACTTTGGATTGCTCTCTCTCAATGCCATTTCCCACATTTTGTATGTACATATATAGATTTTGCCACGCCCCTTTCCGCCCCCAAAATTTGAAAAACTCGATTATCTCCCGTAATTTTTTACCTTGTGGAATCAAATTTGGCACACTTGAATTTGATACTAATACCCAGCAAAATACCAAATTTGATCAAAAGCGGACAAAAAATAGCCAAGTTATGCATATAAACGTTTTTCCATAAGGCCGGAGTTGGTCGTTGGCGGGTGGGGGCGCTAGGGTGCTCATATGCATGAGTCAGTCAGATACTAAGATATGCTTGTAAAAAGCATGTGAACAGAATTTTTTTCAAATAGGCATAATGCATTTGTTATTACAAATTTGAAATATTTGTTTTGTTGGTGTATGGTATACCTAAGTCGGCGAGACGACTTACTTACTTCATTTTTTTTTAAATTTTTTAAAGTTATTTTAAATTTTCAAGTCGCACAAATTCACTCATTGCTTTTGATTGCTCTTCAAGTCAAACATTATTTACGGAAATTTGTTTTTTTTTTTAATTTAATTCGATTATTTGGTTGATCACAAAACGCTGAAACAGAAATTACATCAACAAAATCAGAGTATCAATTGACTACCGTCCTCCATAGTTCGCAAAAACTTGGTTAAAAGTCGCCGAATTGATACTGCTTAATACACTAGGCACTTACCCCATAGTTTACTCGCTGAAAGGCCTTCCATCGATGCACTGTGGGAAGGTGTTTGTATGATGATTTCTCCTTCGCGCTTTATGACCACCATTAAACTCAGTTCACTCACTTTGCTTTTACATTTACTCTATTTTACGTTACTCTCGACTCGAATTATTTAATATAACCTTAACGAGATTTTAATCAAGATTTTAATATTTGACTTATTTACATTTTTTTTTTTTGGGTTTAACTTGATTAGGACTTGAAATTTAAAAATAAGATCAGAAATGAAAATATCGAGACTTAAAGATTTCGTTCAAAACGAGGTCAATTTCAAATAAACAATTGTAGGAGCTTTCGAGGTGGTCACATGGAATGCGCTAAATCGGGCAACAGCAAGCAGTATCCAGAATTTGGAAAAAATCCAGTTCACCGAAGGTGAGGCATATCATGCAATTTTAGGAAAAACCATATTAGATCACGTTGATTTGGTTGTTACAAAGAAATGTACAAAGTTTGTGAGCATCAAGAGAAAATAATCACTGTTTAAGGCGAATGGATCTTGTGCTGAGTTGTTTAAGAAGTTTGAATGCATATGTATGCACAGTGTAGAACAGAATAAAGCGGAAATCAATAGTGATTTGTCACATATTAGTGCAGAAATCGCTAGTGAAGTCAAGAAGTTGATTAAAAGTTACAAATCTATTAGAAGTACAAACACTTCCATAGAAATAAAGTTTGTACTAACGGATGAGTTGCCAGTTTATCAACATCCAAGGGGTCTAGCAGAGTCCGATCAGAAAATTGTTGACATCACAGTACAAGAATGGTTGGAGGAATAGATAATAAGGACAAGTTTTTCCGAAAATGCTTTGCCTGTTGCACTTGTAACAAAGAAGAATGGGAAAAAGCGTCTGTGCTGCGATTGCAGAAATCTAAATGAGAAAGTGGTCCGAGATAATTTTCCTATGCCACAGATGGATACCGTATTAGAAAAACTTCCAAGTGCGTTAGTTTATACCACTCTAGATTTCATGTTTCCGTTGAGGAAAAATCTCAGAAGTACACAGCATTCGTAGCTCAGAATGGTCCTATATGTACCAATGGGAATTTCCAACTCTCCAGCAGTTTTTACAAGATTTATAATGGCAGTAATAAGAGAATCAGTGAAGAATAGAGATGCAGTGGTGTTATGGACGATATAATTCTACCAAGCGTTAGCGTGAATGATGGTCTAATTAAACTTAAAAGGATGTTGTAGCTGCGGAAAATGGGTTGAGAGTAAACTGCGAGAAATATCAGATACTGCAGATTCAAGTAAATTTTTTCAAATTGGAAGTATTAAGACAAGTAAGGAGAAGACTGATGCCCTTTGATAAGATCCCACATGATAAGAAGTATGTTCAACGATTTTTAGGGTTAACATCGTATTTCCGTAGATTTATCGAAGTATACGCAGTAACAGCTAAGCCCTTATCAGACATTTTGCGATAAGACAACAAGTTTGAGTTTAAAGAATTGCAAATGGTAGCGTTGGAGCAATTGAAGTTAGCATTGACCAAAGGTCCCGTTTTAAAGTTATACAATCCTAAGCTAGAGACTGAGATTTACACTGATGCATCGAAACATGGTTTCGGAGCTGCGCTTTTACAGAAAGATTCAGAAGACGGTTTATTTCATCCGGTACAGTAAATGAGTCGGAAAACTAAACCTTACGAAGAGAAGTACGATTCACATGAACTTTAGGTTTTAGCGGTTATAGGAGCGTTAATAAAGTGGTGTGTTAGGGTTGAGAATTAGGATTGGCGCAGATTGCAATGCGTTCACGATGACGTTAGGTAATATACCTACAAGATTTCGATTACCAGATTGAACATCGTTCAGGTTTAAAGGTACGGCATATGCCTTAAGCCGTTTCTTTTGTTTTCTGCTAACCGACACCATAACCCATAGACTGAGGGAAGCACAGTTGTCAGATGATTGGACTAAATTGATCAGGAGCTTAGGTCAGAAGAAGGGATGTGAAGATTCTTACATTGAAAAAGAAATATTGTTAAAGAACCCCAATCAAGAACTTATTGTCGTTCCCTCGCAGTTGAGCTAGAAAGACTCTGGATTTCGTAGACAATATGTATTATATGCCAAAATTAAAAGAAAAGGTAGCCCATGTTGTTGAGAGTTTCGTGGAATGTCTTTTTGTTAATGCCAAAACCGGTAAAAAGGAAGGGTATTTGATGCCAATAAGAAAAGGAGATCAGCCATTGATGACATATTGACACATTGATCACAATCATATACTTGTTATTGTTGATGGCGTCTCTATGTTTTTATGGTTGCATCAGACTTGTGGAACTGGAGTCGATGAAGTGGTTAGTTGTCTTGAAAAGCAGGCCATAATTTTTGGTAACCCGGTGAGAATAATTTCTGACAGGGGAACAGCATTCACATCTAATGCGTTTAAGGAATATTGTAACTGACAGGATATACAGCATTTACTGATAGTAACAGGTGTACCCCGTGGCCAAGTAGAACGGCCAAGTAAAAAGGATGCATAAGATAATTTTTTAAGAATAAACATCGTGTTCATCTGAACTGGCTTCACCAAATCAGATGCACGAAAGCAAATACAATACAAGTGTATCTTTGTACCAAACAACTAACCTAGCATATGACTAGAATTACAATCAGCCACACAGGGTGTAAGAAAAACACTTGTAATTCTAAACTGACCCAAAAGATCACAACGGCAGGATGTCAAGTGGCCGACGTCGCGCCCAAAATAATAATAATTTTTCTACTCCCGAATACGTGGGGGTGAGTCGTACTAGAATAAGATCCTCTAAGAACAATTGTTACCTCCTAGAGCCTAAGATAATCCTATATAAATTCCGTACTTTTGTAAATAAAATCAGTTCATTTTTTGAATTCAACGAATGTAGACTGGGTTATTTTCTTTCTCTTCGGGAATCCCTATTCATTTTTGGTCCTTCGAGCCGGATTTATTTTTGGTCTTTCGAGCCGGATTCAGTTCGGATTCTGCAGTTTTCCCCCACCAGTGCTAAGAGACTCAGAGAGTGAATCAGCTCCTTAAAGTCTGAATTCTTATGCAACTGTAAATGCTAAGATCAGCTATAGGTAGCAAAATAAATTAACTCTTGTTTTCCCCCACCAGTGGTAAGAGACAGAGTATAATATAAAAGGCAAAATTTTGCTTAATAAATAAAAAGTGCGTGCGTCCGATTTTAAAGTCAGTTTGGCTAGTGGAGCAACTGTAGTAATTTCGGCGACGGGAGTTTTTGTGTGTGGCGTATTCGAAGCCCTAATATCGGCGAACCACCAGCAAACTATCATCAAACCCTACCCATTGGCAGAGAAGCAGCAGCAGTCTATCGGCAAAACCTACTTGGCAAACTCTACTTGTCGGACAACAGTAGCGAACAGTGTCAACAGGATCATCATATAAGATATAAATTAAGATAGTTATAAGTACATCTATCCATTTTTATTATTAAACCATACACCCATAGGGTGAAATGGTATATTAAAGTCGCCAAAATGTATGTAACAGGCAGAAGGAAGCTTTTCCGACCCCATAAAGTACATATGTTCTTGATCAGTATCAACAGCCGAGTCGATCTAGCCATGTCCGTCTGTCCGTATGAACACCTATATCTCGGAGACTTTAAGATATAGAGCCACCAAATTTGGTTTGTAGGCTCGTGTAGTATGAAGAGTGATCAAGTTAATTTCAAATTTTTGACACACCCCTTTCCGCCCACGCAATTCAAAAAAAACCTTTATCTCAAAAACTATTGCAGCTAGAGACACCATATTTGGTATGTATATTTGCTTAGTAAATGCGCTCATTTTGTATGTATAAAGATTTTGCCACGCCCCTTTCCGCCCCCAAAATTTGAAAAACTCGATTATCTCCCGTAATTATTTACATTGTGGAATCAAATTTGGCACACTTGAATTTGATACTAATACCCAGCAAAATACCAAATTTGATCAAAATAGAACAAAAAATAGCCAAGTTATGCATATTGTAACGTAGACGGCCTGGGTGGCAACTCGGGTGTCCCCATTAAGTAGCGGTCCCATTTTCTACGGCTGGGCACACTAAAAACGGCGCCACAGGGAGGGAAAGTTCTTTTGAGCTAGCGCGTCCAACTTAACGAAAAGAAGAGAAGACGAGAGAGAGAGAGAGAGAGGAGGGCTTGAAAGTTTCCGGTGCTGCCAAGAGAAGAAAAATAAAGGAATTGAATAAACGAAAGAAACTAATCATCTCTGTTTTCTTTGCGATTTTTTTAAATTATCTGAGGCCTGACGATCGAACGCACAACCGTAAACCAACCGCTCGGCCACGGGTGGCGTTATTTTGCTCCACAAAGACGAAGCACGTTACATTGGTGTCAGGTGTGGGGTTATGTTCGGCTACTGCGAAGAACCTCACCACGTGTACAATTCCTAAGAAATCGACGCAGGCTCGGAACAGCAGAATGGAGGAGCACAGTGGCAGCTCTATTATTGCTATAGCACAATCAATGGAGGCGGTGACTAAAAAGATTGACCAAATGTGCGTAGCCTTACAACGGTCCATTATAAGCGCAGAGCCCACAGCGGTGCCAGGGCCCGTTTCGCCGCCGGAACACACCACGTGGAGCGGGTTACCCCAACCAAGGCAGTACGCGCTGCCTACGGATCGGCATGGACGCGATCACCACCTGTCCCGCAGTTTAACCCATGTTTGTTGCTGCTGTTCGATGGAACTGGATCTTTAGGCGAATTCAAGCGACTGGTAGACAAGGTGGCGAATTACTATCAGTGGGCAGAGGATAAGAAATTTTTGGCAGTGGTGTTGAATCTGCGCGGTCGCGCCTCAACATTTTATGGCACCTTGCCTACACAACCTACACTTACCTACTCAGCACTGTGTGCCGCCATGCGTCAACGATTCATGCTAGATTGCTGGTCGAGCTATCAACTGTTGCGTCATCAGGTACAAGGACCCAGGGAATCATTGCCTGATTTCGCATTGGAATTGGAACGCTTGGCCCAATGCGCTTTTAGTGGAATGCCCGGACATATGTATGACCAGATTCTGGTGCAACAAATAATTGACGGTATGCGCGAAACTCCGCTACGGGGATTAGTAATTTCTAGTCGACCGATTCAGCTACAAGAGGCATTAGACGTAACGATGCGAGTGCAAGCCAAGGTTGGACGCACACACGATTGTTTCGTGAACCGCCGGCCGCCGTCCCAACAAATATATGCGCCAAATGCCCTCCCGAAGTAAACGGGAAAGAGGCTGCTATTTTAAATGGCCGACGTGGGACGGGGAATCCCATCCAAGCTACGTATTCACCCGTACCAAATGCTAAGGACAGCTTACATTGTATTGTTTTCTTTCAGCAGAGGCCATTGCCAATAGTGGTGGATACCGGCGCGGCAGTCTCGGTATTGAATTGGCGAGATGTGCAGCAGCCAATATGAACCTCACCATGCCAGGTAACCATGTATGGTATGCCGTCGTCAACCCTCACCTCTACTGAAGAAACGATGGTAGAGTTGCAAGTGCTGCGCAAGCCCCTGATTCATCGATTTGTCCTGGTGGATTCTACGTCTACACTGCTGTGGCAGATTTGAAGAAAATAGCGGCATAAATTAAAATACTGTCCGTACGTTTCAAGTGTACTTGGTACAAGTGATTGTATTTGTATATAGAAAAATTTAAAAAAGTTTCAAACCTATCAGGCCACACCCACTCATACCGCCAATATAACTCATATAAAAAAAATTTAATTTTTTACTTAGAATATCGCTTTTATTTAATATTCTTCTGCTTCGAGCTCATATGAATATGAGGTTTATAAACCGATTTTGAATCTGATTCATATTCGATATCTACTAAGGCGAGATTTTCGTCGTCAGTTTTGACATTGGGTTTAGCGAGAAGAGTACTTTTGACGGCAATTTTTATACCATACACCCATAGGGTGAAATGGTATATTAAAGTCGCCAAAATGTATGTATCAGGCAGAAGGAAGCCTTTCCGATCACATAAAGTATATATATTCTTGATCAGTATCAACAGCCGAGTCGATATAGCCATATCCGTCTGTCCGTCCGTCTGTCCGTCTGTCCGTCCGTCCGTATGAACGCCTAGATCTCAGAGACTATAAGAGATAGAGCCACCAAATTTGGTATGTAGGCTCATGTAGTATGTAGAGTGATCGAGTTTATTTCAAAATTTTGCCACGCCCCTTTCCGCCCCCGCAATTCAAAAAAAAGTTTATCTTAAAAACTATTGCAGCTAGAGACACCATATTTGGTATGTATATTTGCTTAGTAAATGCGCTCATTTTGTAATTATAAAGATTTTGCCACGCCCCTTTCCGCCCCCGCAATTCAAAAAAAACGTTTATCTCAAAAACTATTGTAGCTAGAGACACCGTCTTTGGTATGTATATTTGCTTAGTAAATGCGCACATTTTGTATGTATAAATTTTTGCCACGCCCCTTTCCGCCCCCAAAATTTGAAAAACTCGATTATCTCCCGTAATTTTTTACCTTGTGGAATCAAATTTGGCACACTTAAATTTGATACTAATTTTTTTTTTTTTTTTAGCGGACGTTGACGATACTATGCGCAGTACGTTCAAGTGGCCCTTACGACACCAGGACAAAGCCTGTTACGCGCGAGCCCAAGCAGATGACTGCCCACCTCCCACCCGACCGACCGAGGGGTGCAGCCGTATAACGCACGGCACGAATCGCGTGGACAAATACACAATAGAAAAAACAGACAAACAAATAACTAAATAATACTATAGCTATCTATTAACTAAATGGGATAGGATAGAAGTTTTAATCATGTTAATAGAAAACTCTGAACCGATTACAGGGAATAGAAGGTTGTAATCAGAGCAGAGGACCCTAAAAGGTTCATGCAGGGCATAGTTAGAAGAACAACGACTTAGGGATAAAGGAATCAAAGGATGTCTACTCCGTTTACATGGTACCGACAGATTTACCTGAGCTAATAACTCAGGCGAGTCGATATCACCAATTAGGAGCTTGTGCATAAAAATGACACCAAGCATAATTCTACGGTTAGTTAGGGAAGGAAGGTTAATCAAGAGAAGTCTGCTAGAATACGAAGGCAAATTGACATTGCGATCCCAGCTTAAGCCACGAAGAGCAAATAGCAAGAACTGCTTTTGAACGGATTCAAGTCGAATATGGTGAGACTCATATTGAGGTGACCAAATGCAAGATCCATACTCTAAAATAGGACGGACAAGCGAAGTAAAAAGACCCTTAGTTGTAGAGGGGTCATCAAATTCTTTTGACCATCTTTTAATGAAACCCAGGACACTCATGGCCTTTGCGACCGTGGTGGAAATATGGGTGTTAAAATTTAACTTATGGTCCATAAGTACGCCCAAATCATTCATATTATTTAGACGTTCTAAAGGACTGTTGTTTAGAAAATAAGTGACCAGTTGAGGAGAGCTACGAAAAAAGTCATTACCTTACATTTGGTAGTGTTAAGATTTAGTAAATTAAACTGGCACCAGGATTGAAAGTTTTTAAGATCAGCTTGTAGCCGACTAAATGAATCTATATCTTTATAAGTAAGACAAAGCTTGACATCGTCAGCATACATAAGCACACGCGAATGAACAATGACTGAGGGAAGATCGTTAATGAACAGTGTGAAAAGCAGAGGGCCCAGATGACTACCTTGAGGTACACCAGAAGTCACAGGAATGGAATCTGAAAAAGAAGACTTAAAAAGTACCTTCTGTTTTCTATTTGTTAAATATTCTCGAACCCAAGAAAGGAAAAGGGGTGGAAACCCAATGTCGCTCAGCTTAGAAAGTAATAGGGTATGATTAACGGAATCAAAGGCTTTGCTGAAGTCAGTGTATATGACATCAGTTTGTTTACCATTTTTGAACCCCTTGATAATTATTGATGTAAATTCTAAAAGGTTAGTGGTTGTAGATCTACGTTTCACAAGCCCATGTTGGGATGGCGAAATAATAGAGCTGCAAAAATGTTGCAATTGAGAAGTTATAATTTTCTCAAAAGCTTTCGGAATAGCGGACAATTTTGAGATACCCCTATAGTTAGAGGCTTCGGACTTTTTGCCATTTTTATGCAGAGGAATGATATACGACTCCTTCCAAATAGATGGAAAAGAGGAAGATTCGACAGACAGTAGAAACAATTTTAAAATGGGTTTACATAATGCGTTTGCACAGAACCTGAGTACACATCCAGGAAGACCATCTGGCCCCGGAGAATAAACAGGTTTAACTAATTTAAGTTCGCTAAGAATAGAACTTTCATCAAACACTGGATTGAAAATGCAATTAGCCTTTTCTAAATGATAAGGATATGGACTTGCTCGGTATTCCGTTGAGGAATAAGTTGTTTTGAAAAAACTCGCAAACATATCGGCAATTGCCTGATCAGTGCTCGCTTTTTATACCATACACCCATAGGGTGAAATGGTATATTAAAGTCGCCAAAATGTATGTAACAGGCAGAAGGAAGCTTTTCCGACCCCATAAAGTATATATATTCTTGATCGGGATCAACAGCCGAGTCGATATAGACATGTCCGTCCGTCCGTCCGTCCGTCTGTCCGTATGAACACGTAGATCTCAGAGACTATAAGAGCTAGAGTCACCAAATTTGGTACGTAGACTCGTGTATAACCTACGGTGGTCAAGTTATTTCAAATTTTTGCCACGCCCCCCTCCGCCCACGGAATTTAAACAAATTTGATTTTCTTAAAGACTATAATAGCTAAAGACATCAAATTTGGTATGATTAATCCTTTAGAAGGCGCGCACAAATTTGTTGCAAAAAAAATTTGCCACGCCCCCCTCCGCCCACTAAATTTAAACAAATTTGATTTTCTTAAAGACTATAATAGCTAGAGACACCAAATTTGGTATGTGTATTTGCTTAATAAATGCGCATATACTGTATATGCAACAATTTTGCCACGCCCCTTTCCGCCTCCGTAATTTGTGAAAACTCGATTATCTCACGTAATTTTCTACCTTTTGTAATCAAATTTAGCACACTTGAATTTGATACTAATACCCAGCAAACTACCAAATTTGATCAAAATCGGACAAAAAATAGCCAAGTTATATGAGTTGGTCATTGGCGGGTGGGGGCGCTAGGGTGCTCAGATGCATAAGTCAGTCAGATACTAAGATATGCTTGTAAAAAGCATGTGAACAGAATTTTTTTCAAATAAGCAAAATGCATTTGTTATTACAAATTTGAAATATTTGTTTTGTTGGTATACCTAAGTCGGCGAGACGACTTACTTACTTCATTTATAATTGTGGTTGTTGTTTTTTACTTGAAAATATCAAAGAAGCTAACTTCGGCTTTGCCGAAGTTTATATACCCTTGCAGTTCTTTATTATATTTAATCCGATAAGAAAAGTGCAATTTCATACATCAACAGCATTAGTTGTCGTATTATAAATATGCTCAAATATTTTTCAAACCACTGAATTCAAAAAACATTTAATGATTATTAAACAATATAAATCTTTATTTGAAATTATAAATTATTTATTTAGACGTTTCCTCGGCCCGAAGAAATATTTCTGGTTATTCGGTGTGCTTGCCTTCGTTCTAAAAAAAAAGAATTAAGGGTTAAAGAAAGTTTATAATACTAGATTAGGTTTAGACTTTCCTTAGGGCGATATAAATGTTCTCCATTCAAAAGATTGACACACTTCTCTTGTTCTATAAGAAAAGTTAAAGAGAGGGGAAAACAATAGTTTAAAGATTATAAGTGTACTTTCCTTAACCCAGACCAATATTCCTTTTTAATGAGATCGGGGTGCCTCGATCTATTCAGAAAATAATATCATAGGAGTTAAAAAGGGGGATAATAGTTTAAGAGATTATATGTATACTTTCCTTAGACCAGACAAATATTCCTTTTTAAAACGATCGGTATGCTTTGCTTCCTTTTGAAAATACTATTTGAGAGAGTTAGAGAAAAGAAAATTATTGTTTAAGAGATTTATAAAACAAACAGTGAAATATTTCGTTTTAATAAGTTCAGGATGCTTCGCTACGTTCTGAAAATGGCCTCCTGCTCCATCCCGTCTCCGAACGATGTGCTGAGCAGTGTTGGACTCCTGCTCCATCGAACGATAATCAGGATCTTGACGAGCAACGAAGTGGGCTTCTGCGTCCCGTTCGCGCTCTTGCTGCCTGAACGCGTAATCCCGTCTCCGAGCGATGTGCTGAGCAGTGTTGGCCTCCTGCTCCATCGAACGATAATCAGGATCTTGGCGAGCAACGAAGTGGGCTTGTGCGTCCCGTTCGCGCTTTCGCTGCCTGAACGCGTCATCCTGTCTCCGAGCAATATGTTGGGCAGAGTTGGCCTTCTGCTCCTGCAGCCTGTAGGCTCTATCGGCTCGACGTCCAGCACGTGCCAATGCGTGTTGCCTACCATCTCGCTCCCATGTTTCCAAATCAAAATCAATACGAAATCATAATATAAGTTGTATTAAAGCAAAGTCTAAATTCCAGCTATGACCCGACTCACAACTAAAGTAACTAAAGTGCGTACAGTCAGCAACTTTGTTAAAGATTCCCGTAGAGAAAAAAATGAACGAAAAGAAGAGACAGGGAGAATCCGGAATTTTACGGAAATGTCTATTCCACACCAACAAATATGCCATCATGGTGACTATATGGTGTTTCGTAAACTTGGGCTTTGATATGGGGTTCGCGGATACTTGAAAATGCCCAGTCAATTTCGGTCAGTTGTTTTGTTGTTGGGATTTTATCGAGAAGAGTTGATAACCCCAGACCATTCAGAGTAGACTCTAATTGATCTTGGCCTGTTGAGCGACATATGTTGAAATCGCCCAAAACAACTATTTTGCTGTAGTGAACTTGCAATTCTTCCACAATTGTCGAAATTGTAGTTCTAAACTGCGTTACAGGAAACGATTGATTTCTGTACGTGACGACAAATATAGTTTCCATGTCTTCCACGTCTTCGCGTAAACAATAATTCCATTATGGGATCTTCTGTTATCCGCTCGGGCGGATCCATTTATCCTTGCAATTATATAATAACCATTTATGCAACATTCATCTTCGTCTCTCGTCCAGCTTTCCACAAAGAATGGGACATCTGCAGAGTTTAAAAATATATCTTTCAATTCGCACTTCGCAGATGCAAACCTTATATATTGTGATAATATACTAGAAAATTGTCTAGTGGTTTGTCGAGAATCCAATTGTGGCAAGGAGTGAGAAGTTTCACAGTTCTGAGACTGTTTAGTTCCATGCAGACTGGGTCAGATTCTTGCATTTGCCTCGGTGGAGAAAATTTTCCAATAATGTATAATCCCGATGCATTGGTTGCTCTACTGCAAGCTACATAAATGGCAGATCGGTTCATGCCATCTTGCAAGGTCACCGCTACTTTGTTATAAGTGGCACCTTGGCTTTTATGTATTGTTATCGCTTCACCAGGCACAACTGGAAACTGGCTGCGTTCTATTGATACCTCTTCATTCTTTCGATATTGGAAAGTTCTTAGAACAGCTTCAATAGGGGTCCAATCAGAATGGGCTGGATTTCTTTTTTTGGACCTGGCTTCAGCTCCAACTGACTCCTCCAAAAACTTAACCCAAAGTGTCGATACTTTTCCACTTGGTAAGCAGTCAACTCCCATAAGTTGTCCACTTGCGCCATTCACTAATCCGTCACTAGTATTGATATTCACTGTTATCATGTACTTCGCGGTAGTTTTAAGGATGAGGGTATATGGAAGGCCTTGGGTGTCCGAGGTTTTGAATCCTTAAACGTTTTCCAAGATCCTTATTTTATTTGCAGGAGTCACCGATGCAGCTTTTATTGTATCCTTTGCTGTAGAAATAAATTCTTCAGTATTGATTTGTGCCAGTTTCATTATGTTATAACTGTTTGCCTTTGCATTTGAATAAAATAGTCGAATCGTTTCATCAGGGATTGTGTTCAACACTCCAGTATTGACTTCCCTTCCTTTTATTAAAGCAATATCGCTATCGGTCATTTTACCTTCTGACATATTATTCAACGCTACTGCAAAAGCACAATCTTCGCGTTGTCGCATGATTTCTGTTAGTTCATAAAACTTTAACAGATCCCAAAGCGCAGTCCCTGCAATAACGCCGTAGTTGTCTCTAGGGTTAGAATGGAATATCCATCTATCACCAACTGGAGAAAGTTGTTTTAAATCTCCAAAGGCAATTATTGAAATTCCGCCAAAATATTCCGTTGTTCTAAATATTTGTTTTAGCCGACTATCCAAATTAGACAACATTTTGGCACCCACCATTGATATCTCATCAATTATTATTAGCTTTAGGTCCTTAAGCTTTGAATAAATGGTGTTGAAAAATGTAATGAAAAAAGCGAATGCAATGTGAGACCTCCGATTCCAAAGGCGTCTTTTCCTGTTGGAGCACAAAGCAATATTTTAGTCACTTCTGGTTTGCTACCCGCCACGGTGGTAAACCTCAACATAAGCGACTGATAAACTGTAGAAATAAGTCTACTTTTTCCCACTCCTGCACCGCCGCCCACATATTCGTAAAAGGGGTTATTAGCGTTGACTCTATGCATTACGTGGGCATAATATTGACGCTGCTTCCTGTTTAGTGAGCGCACCAGCTCAAACAAATCGTTTTCAGGTATCAGCGGTGGCAGTTTTATAACTCTGGGTCCATTTTCATCAGAGCTATGATTGGTTTCGCTTTCTTGGAAAATATTTTGGTCTCTTGCTACTTCTGGAATTGCAAATCCTCTGAATTCTTCATCCAAAAGTTGCGAAGCGGAAGATTCCTGGTTATTTTCATTATTTTTCCTTTGAACATCCTGTAAAATTTGTTCAAATAAATCTTCATGCATTGTATCATATTTTTTCCTGTTGGCCTCAATTATGATTTTGTTATTATTATATGTAACTTCGTTGTCCTTATTTACAATTTCAATATCTTCGTTGCGCCAGGGAAAAAAGAGAGTCCCGAGTTCTCTGAAATAATCTGGTCTGGATTCATTTTTGCTGAACCTTCTCCATCTCAGAATATATGGATGCTTTCGTTTCCTCATGTATTCTGATCCATTTTGTAGTTGATATTCAGGCACCTCATCAATGCTACTATCTTCTTCTATAGTCCCATTATTTTCTTCTGCAGGATTTCCTTCTTCGATGTTATCATCATCCTCCATGGCAGTCTCATCCGACACACGGTGTCTACGAGACAACTTACGTTCATAAAGGGCAGCGAAGTCGGCTAGACATTCGTCTTCCATAGATTCTGGCCTAATTACGTAATACTCATGAAGTCCTGCAACATAAATATCCGTCGAATCCGAACTCTTTGTTCAGGATGAGAGGTATTGATGAATATATTTCCGTGGCTCGTTTCTGACATGTGAAGCCCTAGAATATTATAAACGGCTTCTTTAGCTGAAATCTCTGATCCGTTTATGAACTTGCTACGAAGATACTGCAGTTTTTCCTTAATCAATCGATCTCGATGACCACCTGCAGTAATTTCATCCATGGCTTCGCGTAGCAGTTTTGATACTCCTCTATTCGATTTATTTATATAATTTATGATATAACTACAGCAACCATATGCATCCAATATGAATTGGATATCCATATTTGCTCTGTGTAGTTTTAAAATATCTTCATTATATGCGTTCAGCATAATATCAGTGAACTTTCTTCGAAGGAATATTTGAGGCTTCTTTAAGCTTGTTCGTATGGCTTGAATATAATCCGCATATTGAAGATCCAAACGACTAAGAAAATTTTCAAAATTATTTAATTCTATTTGTTCATTATTTGGGAGGTTTCTTTTTCTTCCAAGAGCTCTTGAATGCGATTCCAGTATTGTTTATACTGTTCTTGGGCAGTTTCCTCCTCACCATAGGGATTTAGAATTCTAGTTTCTGGCATTGGCGGATAGGGAATGTTAAACCGACATTTGCTTTCTCTACGTATTTCTCTTTTGCATGTGGCACTATGTTTATGGCATTGATACCTAAGAACATCTTGAAGCTCCTCATTATCTCCGTTAGTACAAATGAACATATCAATGAATCTAATAACATCTTCTGTGTTTAACGATCCATTAGTGTTCTCCATTTTTGGAGCTCCGTTTAACAAATACATCCCATGAGAGTGTGGTGAGCCACGTTGTTGAAATTCTATTCTCCAATAATAATGAGACAGTTCAAAATCGCCAAAAATATCTTTGCTTTTGAAAAGTTTCATTAACTGATGAAGCCGGTGATCAAAATATCTGGAGCATGTCGCAGGGTCTGAGCGGATCAACCGTGCTTTCTCTGATGCTGACAGATTCTATGCATCCTCTTCACTGATGATTCTTTTGTCTATGAGAAGGGATAGAATTACCAGAAGTTCATTCCATTTGGTCTCGGCCGCTGAGAGAGTAATGAAGAAAGTTGGCAGTCCAAACTGGCGAATCATAGCTAAAACTTTTTTCTTCTCTGCTTCCCAATGTGCTGGAGAGGAACGCAAGCCTTTAAGAAGATGATATCCATCGTCATGCTGGACCAGGCTATTGACGAACGATTCATCCATCATGTTAGCCGCGGTAACATGAGCCGTGCCTGATTTTTTCCTAAGGCAAATAGAAATGGCATTTTTTATTCGAGTCATTTCGTATCGTTTGTACATGTACAAAATTTTTGGTACCTTTGCGCAGCGTCGGTCGTAGTATCGAAGTTGAGACTTTGCTTTGCGACCATATGTTGTTTTTGCCTTGAAAATATGTCCGCATGAAATGGATGGAAATGATAGCTCTTCAGCATCTTCTTGTATCGTCATGTCTACAGGTCGACGGGCTTCACCGGGAGCCATTGCTATTCGTGCAATAATTGCATTTTCAACGGGCTCATTTTCCAGTAAAGTTTCTTGACCACCGGGATTTAAATTGTCTTCTTCCTCATTGCCTTCTAGTTGAGGGTCGATTTCCATTTGTTCGGCAAGGAGTTGCTCCACAATTGGTAAATGGTACTTCCTCATTGTTTGCAAGTTCGCCAAGCCAGTTATGTACGACAGAAATACCATGCTTTTGGTATAGCTCCGTGCTTTCCAAAAATGTTAACGCATCCATAACTTTTGCTGGTCGAATAGTCTCAGTCATGAAACTATGTCTGTACTCTAGCTTCCGTTTTAGAAGTATTTGTACCACATGGGTGTTATCAAAGGTGCGTGGCAGAGCTGTTACTGTATCATTTACGGAAATAGGTACGTTAACAACTGCTCCTCTTACTGCGCACTGTCTTTCAAAGCCTAGGGAAATAATTCGCATAAATGGGATTACGGGTGAAATAAGTCTTTCTTTTAGGCATGATATATCCTGCATGCATTCGGGAGTTTCAGCGAATG
This sequence comes from Drosophila paulistorum, assembly GCA_018152135.1. Lineage (NCBI taxonomy): Eukaryota > Metazoa > Arthropoda > Insecta > Diptera > Drosophilidae > Drosophila > Drosophila paulistorum. The sequence goes on along the minus strand of JAECXG010000612.1, from coordinate 1,217,243 downwards.
CAAAACCTTCTGAAAGGCATAAGTTTGGAATTTTTCCAGTATTTATTGCTCTGTGGCAAGTAGAGCAAAATAAATAAGTGCCATTTTCAGAATGAAATTTTATTGACAAATAGAAGGCTTTCGAGATGTCTAATTGGGGAAACTTAAGAGAAATTTGATTTTTGCTCAAACTCTTTACATTTTGTTTAAAAAAATGTGCCACCACAGCTTATGCATATTTCCGTGGGGCCCATTTTGATATTTCGGAGGTACGCTTGACGTACGGCACTCCTGCGCTGCTGTGTCTGCAAGTCTCTGTGTTCCTGCAACTCCTCAGAAGACAGTGCAGCTCTGGCGTCCCTATTTCGTTGCGATTGTCGCTGAGACTCCGCTTCTCGATTCTGAGGGTCTCGCCGAAAATTAATAACTCGTGCCTCATTTATATCCTGTATCTGTTGCTCCTGAATTCGGGCTTGCCTTCGAGTCACTCTTCTTTGGGATGAATTTAAATTCTGTTCCCGCCTTATTGTGGTTGGATTCCGTCTTGCAATTCGACGGTTATTTGCATCACGCCTTCGCTGTAATCCTGATTCTCTCTGCGAACAGCATGTTCAGCAGTGTTGGTCTCCTGCTCTATCGAACGATAATCAGGATCTTGGCGAGCAACGAAGTGGGCTTGTGCGCCCCGTTCGCGCTCCTGCTGCCTGAACCCGTCATCCTGTCTCCGAACGATGTGCTGAGCAGTGTTAGCCTCCTGCTCCATCGAACGATAATCAGGATCTTAGCAAGCAACGAAGTGGGCTTGTGCGTCCCGTTCGCGCTCCTGCTGCCTGAACGCGTCATCCTGTCTCCGAACGATGTGCTGAGCAGTGTTGGCCTCCTGCTCCATCGAACGATAATCAGGATCTTGGCGAGCAACGAAATGGGCATGTGCGTCCCGTTCGCGCTCTTGCTGCCTGAACGCGTAATCCCGTCTCCAAGCGATGTGCTGAGCAGTGTTGGCCTCCTGCTCCATCGAACGATAATCAGGATCTTGGCGAGCAACGAAGTGGGCTTGTGCGTCCCGTTCGCGCTCCTGCTGCCTGAACCCGTCAACCTGTCTCCGAACGATGTGCTGCGCAGTGTGTAACCTTCCCATTCGGTTTCTCGTTGCGCGCCCCAATTTTTATATAATCGGTTCTCCTATCACAACGACGATAAATCTATCGATAACCAAAAGAAGGCGGTAGGTGAATTACAGCAGATCGAGATCCTCTGGTTCCGTAGCTCTTACGGGTGGGGGGGGTTGTTTGCTGAATCTCTACCTTTAAGTATAAAATTTAATTTTATTAGGATCTCTACTAAAACTAACTTTAAATGAAAATCAAATGGCGGGCCGAAAATACTTACGAAAACAGTAAGTAATTCATGTTAATAAAAAACGAAAGAAATGAAGGTGTATCCTTTGGGTCACAAGCTAGCTGTTACTGAGGTCAAGATGTAGATGGACCTTATCAGTTCTATACCCTCCCAACCATGAACCTTTATTGGCATTTGTAAAGATTCCCAAAAAAAACTGATCGATATCAACTCATGTACCCGTGTCACTTGGAAAATTAATTTTAAAGCTTAAGCAATCATATTCAATTTCATTATAATTTTAATAAATACCAATTTTTATAATTTTAAGAAATATTTACTGACTAATTTTAAACCGCTGGTCTGGTTTGACTCAACATTTTGAGATTCCGAACTTTCAGTCTTGCAAAACGATGGAACTCAAAGTAAATTAAACTATTGAATAATAGGGACTAAAACTAGTAGTATAAGAGAGAGCTTACTAGTTACGCATTATTAATTATGGTAGAAGATTATAGAATAAAAAAAATGTAGAAGGAATATCCAATGAATCAAGTTAACATTTTCTTGTAATTATTCATCTTATTTTCAAGTTCTCTTTTATCTTTTTTTTTTTGTTTTTATACCATACACCCATAGGGTGAAATGGTATATTAAAGTCGCCAAAATGTATGTAACAGGCAGAAGGAAGCTTTTCCGACCCCAGAAAGTATATATATTCTTGATCAGTATCAACAGCCGAGTCGACATAGCCATGTCCGTCTGTCCGTCCGTCTGTCCGTCTGTCCGTCCGTCCGTCTGTATGTCCGTATGAACGCCTAGATTTCAGAGACTATAAGAGATAGAGCAACCAAATTTGGTATGTAGGCTCATGTAGTATGTAGAGTGATCGAGTTTATTTCAAAATTTTGCCACGCCCCTTTCCGCCCCCGCAATTCAAAAAAAACGTTTATCTCAAAAACTATTGTAGCTAGAGACACCGTCTTTGGTATGTATATTTGCTTAGTAAATGCGCACATTTTGTATGTATAAAGATTTTGCCACGCCCCTTTCCGCCCCCAAAATTTGAAAAACTCGATTATCTCCCGTAATTTTTTACCTTGTGGAATCAAATTTGGCACACTTGAATTTGATACTAATACCCAGCAAAATACCAAATTTGATCAAAAGCGGACAAAAAATAGCCAAATTATGCATATAAACGTTTTTCCATAAGGCCGGAGTTGGTCGTTGGCGGGTGGGGGCGCTAGGGTGCTCAGATGCATGAGTCAGTCAGATACTAAGATATGCTTGTAAAAAGCATGTGAACAGAATTTTTTCAAATAGGCATAATGCATTTGTTATTACAAATTTGAAATATTTGTTTTGTTGGTGTATGGTATACCTAAGTCGGCGAGACGACTTACTTACTTCATTTTTTTTTAAATTTTTTAAAGTTATTTTAAATTTTCAAGTCGCACAAATTCACTCATTGCTTTTGATTGCTCTTCAAGTCAAACATTATTTACGGAAATTTGTTTTTTTTTTTAATTTAATTCGATTATTTGGTTGATCACAAAACGCTGAAACAGAAATTACATCAACAAAATCAGAGTATCAATCGACTACCGTCCTCCATAGTTCGCAAAAACTTGGTTAAAAGTCGCCGAATTGATACTGCTTAATACACTAGGCACTTACCCCATAGTTTACTCGCTGAAAGGCCTTCCATCGATGCACTGTGGGAAGGTGTTTGTATGATGATTTCTCCTTCGCGCTTTATGACCACCATTAAACTCAGTTCACTCACTTTGCTTTTACATTTACTCTATTTTACGTTACTCTCGACTCGAATTATTTAATATAACCTTAACGAGATTTTAATCGATTCAATATTTGACTTATTTACATTTTTTTTTTTGGGTTTAACTTGATTAGGACTTGAAATTTAAAAATAAGATCAGAAATGAAAATATCGAGACTTAAAGATTTCGTTCAAAACGAGGTCAATTTCAAATAAACAATTGTAGGAGCTTTCGAGGTGGTCACATGGAATGCGCTAAATCGGGCAACAGCAAGCAGTATCCAGAATTTGGAAAAAATCCAGTTCACCGAAGGTTAGGACACCTTTCGGGAAATGAGAGACTTTGGCCGCACTGTAAGCCTTAACTTAGAAAAGATGTGGCACAGCCGTACAGCAGTTTCCGAGCTTCTTTTTGATTCGACATTTTATGAATTTAGGGGCTAATTTAGCATTGAAGTTCTGAGAGAATTTGCTTAACGCGAAGTTTCTGCGAAAAACTTCTTGGCCTTCTTTAAAAGAGACAGACTTACTGCGAAGATTATACTGTGCTACATTTCGATCATATGCTTTCTTAATGTTTTCTCCTATATCCTGTCGCAAAAGGTTTAACTGGTCAGTCTGATTGAGCGGTGTTATAGGCTCCTGTAACAACTTTAATTCCTTTAAAAGTTTATAATCTGAACCATGAGTAACCATGTCCAGTCCGAACAAAGCTTTAAAGGGTGAGCAACCTAAAGATTGATGCAACAATGATCGCAATGCGCAAGATATACTCGTTAAATGTTGATCCCAAAGCGTTTGATCTTGATTTTTTAAATACGAAAGGATCGCAGCTAACAGAGAACGATTAACACGCTCAGCTGCGTTGCTTTGCGGAGAATATAAAGCGGTATACTGATGTTTTATGCCTAGTTCAGTAAGAAAAGAATTGAACGAATTTGCCTTAAATTGAACACCATTATCACTAACGATGGTTTCCGGTACTCCAAATCAATGAAATATCTGTTTTAACAAAAATTCTTGTATATCCTCCGTGCGAAACTTTTTCAGAGGTTGTAACCAATGATACTTACTGAAATGGTCAAGAACAATTAATAAACCGACAAATCCATTTTTGCTACGAGGGTAAGGACCAAGTAAATCGATATACAGACGTTGAAAAGGTCTACAAGTGGGAATATGCTGTCCCATAGGTGGTCTAAGCGTATAATTTGGTGCCTTGGACTCCTTACAAGTGTCACATTGACGAATATGGTCACGCACATCCTTTACCATACCAGGCCAAAAAAAGAGTTCTACGTATCTTGTCAATAGTTTTCTGCATACCTGAATGTGAAGAGGTATGGCTATCGTGAGCTTGTTTTAGAACATCAACTCTGAGTTTATCCGGTACCCATAGTTTCCAAGAAAGCTTCTCTTGATAAGAATCTCCATTGGCATGTTCGGTTCGAATATACAAATGTTTATTTGCAATTTTGATATCTGGGAATTTGTCTGGATTTTCAGTGATTTTCTTCTTCAGATACATATAACTATCGTCCAAAAATGCTTCAGAGTCCAGATCTATAATCGGACCCATTTCTATCGCCTCTATCGAAAGGTTGGGCAATCTTGATAACGCGTCAGGAATCAAGTGTTCTTTTCCTTTCCTATGCGACATATTAAACTTAAATTGTTGTAAGCGAAAAATCCATCGAGCTAATCTCCCAGAAACATTTTGTTGACGCATTAGCCAAAATAAACTAGAGTGATCAGTAACTACTTCAAATTCTTGCAATTCCAAATAACACCTAAATTTTTCTATAGCCAGTATAACGGCTAAACATTCGCGTTCAGTAACACTATAATTGCGTTGGGTACGACTTAACTTTTTAGACATGAAATAGGCAATAGGCTTCTCTTCCTCTGCGTCTGATAATTGGACAAGTACAGCGCCAATACCATAATCGCTTGCATCACAATGTAAGAAAAATTTCTTATTAAAGTCCGGGTTTTGTAGAATAGGGGCAGAAGTTAATAGATCCTTCAACTTATTCATAGAAGCTTGAGCTTCCGGAGTCCAAACAAAATTTCTTTTTGTTGACAACAGTTCCGTTATAGGATAAGTGAGATCGGCAATATTCGGTATAAAACGACGATACCAAACTCCAAGAAATCCTCTAGTTTGTTTCAAATTCCTAGGTGGTGGCCAATTTTTAATACATTCAATCTTTGACGGATCGGTGCAGATACCTTTACTGTCTATCACATATCCTAAATAACTAATGCTTGCGACACAAAACTGACTTTTCTCTATGTTAATGGACAGATTAGCTTTCCGAAATTGCTACGCAATTCTTGCTAACACTGAAAGATGGGATGAGAAATCCTCTGAAATTATACACAGATCATCTAAATAGCAAAAAACACAATGGCGAAGGTCAGCAGGGACTACTTCATCCATTAGACGACTCATAGTAGATGTGGTATTACAAAGGCCGAAAGGCATAACTTTGAATTGATATAACGGTCTTCCTGGCACTGTAAATGCAGTAAGAGGTTTAGATGCTTCGGTTAATTCTATTTGCCAATAGGCATCCTTTAAATCGATTTTGGAAATAATATTTGCCTTGGGTAATCTTGAAAAAATACTGTCAATGCTGGGCAAAGGATAAGCATCCTTAATTGTGACTGCATTTAACTTGCGAGCGTCTAAGCACAGTCGCACTTTATTGGGCTTTATTCCTGGTCGAATAGGAGAGCTCCAGGCGCTAACAGCTGGTTCGATAACTCCTAGTTGAATCATACGATCAATTTCCGTGTATACTAATTTTTCAACAGCGGGACTAATAGCGTAAAAACGTTGTTTTACCGGTTTGGCTTCGCCAATCTCGATATGATGTTTTATTAAGGACGTACGTCCGAGATGATGACTTGCATTGGGAAACATTTGCTTGACGGCTTCAAGCTGTCTAATTTGAGAATACGAAAGAGAATAAGAACTAGGGTCAGTCTCTAACTTTTTTTCAGAACCAATCTCGATTGAACTAATTATAGATGGGGCAAGTTCGAAAATTCTCCAAAAATCATGACCTAATATTAATCTTTTCTTCAACGTGGGAATTACAAATAATTTTAACATTCTTTCCAATCTACCGTACCGTACTATTACTTCTAACATACCAATCACATTTTGGCGCACTTGACCTTTAGTTTTTACAAATTGGGGAAAATGTGAAAAATCTGTTTGTGCTAAATCCGAGCCTATACAACTAATGCTGGCACCGGTATCCAATAAACCTAATTCTGTGAACGTAAGAAATGAGACTTCTGCATAGCTCCTATTATCGTTGTCGTTTCTAAAAATTGTTGCAACAAAAAGTTTCCTGGTTTGTCTTGCGTGATCATAATATTTCCTTAGTCTCAACGTGCGTTTAGCCAAGGGTTGGTCAGATCTGAAAATTTTGTCTTTAACAGTAAGGTAATGTTGTAAACGCTCAGGATATGACAAAAATCTTAGTGGGAGTTTTTGAGACTTTCGTACGTTTACTTTGTGATTCACAATTTTTATACTTTGTTGAACGTTTTCCGAGTTTGATGTAACTATTGCGGGAGCATCTGACGTTGTCTGGATGCACCCTTCGGTCGGTTTTCCGCTAACATTTTTATACAATCTTGACATTGAGACTTGTAAACATTGGCCGTGCCGCAACCGTAACAAAAAATGGTGCGTTCCTCTAGACAGTTTTGCCATGTGTGACTGGCTTCGCGACAATTCCAACAAACGAATTTCCCTTGCACAGCGGCAACTTCATATTCCTCGTCTGGGTCTGGAACTATTTTATTATCTTCGGTTTCCCCTTTTTGAATTTCAAAAATTTGTCTGCGTCCATTCGCTTTGGCGTTAGAAATTACTTTTACTTGAGGGCTGAGCTCTTGTGTTAGATTTTCTTGCATCTGTACTAATCTACGAAGGTGACCTATTGATGCGATGGATTGATATAGTAACTTTTGTCGTATCTCTGGCAATAGGTTATTTTGTAAAATTTCCATCAGCTCCTCTTCCTCTAACTTTATACCGAACTTGTCAATCAAAGAAGCTACCTCATCGTAAAAACAAACAAAAGATTCTCCAGCTTTTTGCTTTCTCGCACGAATCATTTCTTTGCTCATAAAATCTGATCGATAGTCTTTATATTGCTGACGAATAGCTGAACAAAACTCGCTCCATACTATTCGCGGGACTTGCTTATGATATCTCCAATATCACTCGCGGGCTTTTCCTCCAAATAATATTTGAATATGTTTACACACCCCAATAAAATCACTATCAAGAGTTTCCTCCGTTAGGGCTTTTACTCTATAAATAAATTCTTCTACTCCTAGACCTTCTGTAGATCCGTCAAAACGTAGATTCCATTTCTGCATTACATTTGCAATTTTTGCATTTTGAACAGTTGTAGGGCAGGGCGAACTTATCAAAGATCGGGTTTGGACCGTGTCTAATGGGACTAAATTCATAGGTAACGACGATTGGGTCTTGCTCTTCGCTGATTTGGCATGGTTCTAGGTAATTGCGGTTCTGGTTGATTACTACTGTGACTGGCATCTAAGCATGATGCTGGTGCTTCGCTAACTGATACAGCTGGTTCGTTGAGCTGTTCTGCTCTGTCTCTTGGGACTTGACTTAGCTGTTTTGTAAAATTACGAGTCCATGCTCGAGAAGTGCTGGGTGCCAATGACAAATGTTTTTCCTTAGCTTTTGGTGAACAGTTGCCTACTACGAGCTTTATACTAGACACATTTATCTCACTCTCACAAATTGGGCAATGCTTTTCCTTTTCTAGTAGAGCTTCCAAACAGGATTTATGAAAAATGTGTTTACAGGGAGTACAGAAACATGTTTGCGTGTTGTACAAAACCAAGGAACAAATTTTGCATATGTTTTCTGCTGGAGTGTCCATATTTGGTGGACTATGTTGAACTAAAGACATTCTTTTTTTTTTTTTTTTTAAATTATTTTCCTAAGAGTGACATGACTGGGTACATGATTCGAAATCGTAACTAGCTAAATGAACCTAAGGAATATTGGTAACTTTACTATTTTTGTTTTGGGCTATTGCATCTACAAAATTGTTTCTTTTAGTCAGGCTTTGGCCTTTTTAATCTTCTGATCGGCAAGGCTATACTATCTGTATTACCAAGATCCAGACACCAGAACATTAACTCATCCAAGTCTTGCTATAAAACAATATGTTCGTATTCTCTTCGATTTATTTAGACGTTCAGCTGTCGTAACATGATCTAAAATCCAATCAGTACTGATATCGAAACATCCAATATACAATAATCTAAATTGTTAAGAAAAGTTTGAACGACTTTACTAAACGAGTGCTAAATTATCGAGGACCTTAACTAAACGAGCAATTTGTGATACAGAGTATTGAAATTCTTGTTTACATTCATTCTTGCTTTTAACTTTGCGGCGGAATATTCCTAACAGAAACATCGGCTTCGCCAAGCAGACTTAAACCGTGCAGGTTCATTTATCCGCGTAAGTTAAACCATAATATAGTCTAACAAAATCGACGAAAAAATTGAAACCTCATGTTTTGATCTTAAGACTTTCCTGATATACTTGAACTCAACACTTTATATCACTTAGGGTAGAACTACATACTTCTAATGTGGTCTGCTGTCAAAATAACCACATGCAGTAACTTAAATAAACTTCTTGTCTATATCTAATATTGTCAAGGAGTTGAGTATGCTTTCATCTTGCCCCACACGTTTGGGCGCCAAAAATTTTATGTAACCTTCCCATTCGGTTTCTCGTTGCGCGCCCCAATTTTTATATAATCGGTTCTCCTATCACAGCGACGATAAATCTATCGATAACCAAAAGAAGGCGGTAGGTGAATTACAGCAGATCGAGGCAGGATAGAGATCAGTAGAGACTGAAACTAACTTTAAATGAAAATCAAATGGCGGGCCGAAAATACTTACGAAAACAGTAAGTAATTCATGTTAATAAAAAACGAAAGAAATGAAGGTGTATCCTTTGGGTCACAAGCTAGCTGTTACTGAGGTCAAGATGTAGATGGACCTTATCAGTTCTATACCCTCCCAACCATGAACCTTTATTGGCATTTGTAAAGATTCCCAAAAAAAACTGATCGATATCAACTCATGTACCCGTGTCACTAGGAAAATTAATTTTACAGCTTAAGCAATCATATTCAATTTCATTATAATTTCAGATAGGAGCATTTCGAGTTGTACAGAATAAATTTTAAAGAAATATTTACTGACTAATTTTAAACCGCTGGTCTGGTTTGACTCAACATTTTAAGATTCCGAACTTTCAGTCTTGCAAAACGATGGAACTCAAAGTAAATTACACTATTGAATAATAGGGACTAAAACTAGTAGTATAAGAGAGAGCTTACTAGTTACGCATTATTAATTATGGTAGAAGATTATAGAATAAAAAAAATGTAGAAGGAATATCCAATGAATCAAGTTAACATTTTCTTGTAATTATTCATCTTATTTTCAAGTTCTCTTTTATCTTTTTTTTTTTGTTTTTATACCATACACCCATAGGGTGAAATGGTATATTAAAGTCGCCAAAATTTATGACGTGCATAGAATGGGCCTTGGGCTGCAGGCCAGGTTTTTCGGCCACCAGGATTTAGCAGGTGAGTAGATAATCTGAAAGGAGAAAAAGAAAGAGGTTTTGTCGAGCAGGAATCCCGAATTCATCCCTTTCTTCTCATTTCCAGGTGTGACGCATTTATCATGGAGGAAGGGCATCTTTGGAGAGACCTCGTCGGCCTATGAATGTGTGCAAGGGCCAGGTGAGACATCTCGTTGCCATTGTTTGCTGCCATTGTGACAGTTTGTGTTGATTAGGTGTAGTGCGTGTTGTTTTAATTGCATGTTGTGTTTATTTTATTTGTGTTTAGTTGATTTGTTTTGTGTAGTTTTAGATTTTGCAGATTTATTGTTTAGATTTATTGTTTTGATTTTTGTTGCTATTTTTTATTAATCTGTTTTATAATTTTTTTTTATTAATAGGTTTTGAGCATCCAATTTGGAGTTGTCAGGTCCAAAGGCGCCAACCGGGAAGACTTCGCAGATGCGTTTTAATTCTCTTTGAAGATCATGTTATTTAGTGTTTTGTTCTAAGTGTGTTTCAAATTTGTTATTATGTTTAGGTTTAAGTGTGTATTATAAGTGTTTTTGTGTTGCATTAGATAGCATATTTATGTAATATTTTAGGTTTAGATTTTATTTTGTAGTAGTTTTAGTGTTTGTGTGGTTTATGTTTGATATTGAATTGTGTTTTGTTAATAGGGTGAATCAAGTATTTGTTCTAGTTGTATTTGTAAAATTGTTATTTTAGTTGTGGTTTTAGTGTAGTTTTTTAAAGATTATTTTGATAAATTGCGTGGCTAGGATTTGTACTAGTTTGCTTTTTTGATTTTGATTTGTATTACTTATTATATTTTTGTGTTTTTAACTTGGATTTGAATTTAGTTGTTTGGTAAAGTGATCATGTGTTTTTTATGTTCTAAGTGTGTACCGAATTCGTTGTTATACCATACACCCATAGGGTGAAATGGTATATTAAAGTCGCCAAAATGTATGTAACAGGCAGAAGGAAGCTTTTCCGACCCCATGAAGTATATATATTCTTGATCAGGATCAACAGCCGAGTCGATATAGCCATGTCCTTCTGTCCGTCCGTCTGTCCGTCTGTCCGTCCGTCCGTCTGTCCGTCCGTATGAACGCCTAGATCTCGGAGACTACAAGAGATAGAGCCACAAAATTTGGAATGTAGGCTCGTGTAGTATGTAGAGTGATCGAGTTTGTTTCAAATTTTTGCCACGCCCCTTTCCGCCCCCGCAATTCAAAAAAAACGTTTATCTCAAAAACTTTTGCAGCTAGAGACACCATATTTGGTATGTATATTTGGTTAGTAAATGCGCTCATTTTGTAATTATAAAATTCCGCCCCCAAAATTTGAAAAACTCGATTATCTCCCGTAATTTTTAATCCTGTGAAATCAAATTTGGCACACTTGAAATTGATACTAATACCCAGCAAAATACCAAATTTGATCAAAATCGAACAAAAAATAGCCAAGTTATGCATAAAACCGTTTTTCCATAAGGCCGGAGTTGGCCGTTGGCGGGTGGGGCGATAGGGTGCTCATATGCATGAGTGAGCGAGATACTTGGATATGCTTGTAAAAAGCATGTGAACAGAACTTTTTTAAAATAGGCAAATGCATTTGTTATTACAAATTTGAAATATTTGTTTTGCTGGTGTATGGTATACCTAAGTCGGCGAGACGACTTACTTGCTTCATTTTTATACCCTTGCAAAAAGGGTATATTAATTTTGGTCAGAAGTGTGCAACGCATAGAAGGAATCATCTCCGACCATATAAAGTATATATATTCTTGATCAGCACGACGAGACGAGTTCAAATAACCATGTCCGTCCGTCCGTCCGTCCGTCCGTCCGTCCGTCCGTCCGTCCGTCTGTCCGTCCGTCTGGATCGATGCGAACTCCTCCTAGACCGTAAGAGCTACAGAGCTGAAATTTTGCACGTAGGCTTGTATATACTGCAGGGTTTGTATATCTCGGATTCAGTCGGATCGGACCACTATATCATATAGCTCCCATACAAACGGCAAAGTCACGAACAGTGACTTTTCTCAATAACTTTGTTATTTTATAAGTAATTGGCATAAAAGTTGGTATTGGTCAGTTTTGTGTTCTTATTAATAATTGTGCCAAATTTGATCAAGATCGGGTGACTATATCATATAGCTCCCATACAAACGGCAAAGTCACGAACAGTGACTTTTCTCAATAACTTCGTTACTTTTTAAGCTATTGTCGTGAAATTTAATGTAAGTAATTTTATTGTAACTATAAACCACTGTGCTAAATTTGATCAAGATCGGTTGACTGTATTATATAGCTCCCATAGGAACGATCGGTCAAAAACAGTGACTTTTGTCAATAACTTCGTTACTTTTGATGCGATTGCTTTCAAATTTAACATTTGTCAGTTTAATATATCTGTTAATGACTGTGCCGAATTTGGTAAAGATCGGGTAACTATATCATATAGCTCCCATAGGAAGGATCGGTGGAAAACAGTGACTTTCATCAGAAAGTTCGTTATATCCTATGCTGAGATTGAAGTCCGTTCTTTCGCAAACATTACCCTTTTTAGATAAAACAGTTAGTTTAGATAAAAGAGTTACTAACACACTTGCAAGGGTATACAAACTTTGACGCGGTCGAAGTTAGCCCCGGCCCTCTGGTTTTATTTGTAGTTACGATGTGTATTTTAGAACTTATTTAGTTGTATTAGATAGCTAATTCATGTATTAATTCAGATTTGGGTTTTAGTTTGTGTTAATATTTGTGTTTATATATTTTTTATTTGAAATTGAATTGTGTTAATTGGTGTAGTGTTCATGTGATTTATAGCTTTTCGATGTGATTCAATATGTATTATTTCAGTATTAGATTTTATGTGGTGTTTTGTGATTTTTGTTATAACTAACTAATTTGTATATTCTTTTAGTATTGATGTTTTTATAGTGCTAGTTGTTGTTCGTTTTAGTTATCTCGTTTTTGTTTTAGTGTTGAGTTGCGTTAGTACTAATGTTTTGCATGTTATTTTAGGTAGTTTTAGCTGTGTTTTTTGTATATGTATTGTTGTAGTTTTATAAGTGTATTGTTTTCTTTTAATCTTTTCAGGTGCAATTTATATAGATTGTAAAATAAATTCAATTAATTTTATGAGTTTTAATTTATAAATAAAGTCTACTTTTGATTTTATTGTTGGTTTGTTTCAGCGTTTTATTAAAGTTGGAATTTGGTAAGTATATCTTTTATGTTGTTTCAGGTGTGTTTTATTTGTTTTATTTTACAGGTTTTATTTTTGTTTGGAGTAGGCGGGTGGAAATCTTCCTCCTCTTATTCTTTTCCAGGTGTGTTTAAGTGTGTGTTTTGTTAGTTTGATTAGATATGTTTAGATTCGTTTTAACTTTTTCTGTTTCTTGTTCGAGATTTTGCAGTATGTTGTTGATGAGTGTTATTGCGTCATTTGATTCCTTTGTTTTATTTGTTAGTGGAAGTATATTTTTGATTGGCATGTTTAGCGATTCAATGTTGTTAACTAGGTCATTAATTATAGTTTTATAGTTGTTTAATTCATTGTTTTGTGGTTTGTTAGATATGTAATGGTAGTTATTGTTGTTTCTTTTATGTTTAGTGTAGTTATGGTTTGGGTTGTAGTAATTATTAAAATTTTTGTGTGTTGTATTTATAATTGGTTTATGTGTTCTTTGTTTGTTATTAGTGTTGTAGTAAACTTTGTTGTGCTTAGAGTTGTTGTAGTTAGTGTTTTGATAATTGTTTGTATACTTGTTATAGATTACGTTTTCTGATGTAGCTGAGTGATATGTTTCTCTGTGATGTGGGCGACGCAGATGAGTGGGAGGTGCTGCCCTAGCTCGGATACGAGTCATTTCCTCGATATAGGCGGGGCATCCTTTGTAGCATGCTACATGTGGGCCATTACAGTTTGCGCAGATTGAGTTGGCCTGCTGCTCCTGCAGCCTGTAGGCTCTATCGGCTCGTCGTCTAGCACGTGCTAGTGCTTCGTGTCTACGATCCCTTTCCCGTCTTTCCAAATCATTTTGCCGATTATTTGCCATGCGTTGCGTATTTCTCTCGCGAACCTCGCTGCCATTTTCTTAGCGGTAAGTAAGAGCCCGATTTGCAGCTTCTCGTCGTCGTTGCTCAGCAGATTTTCTCGACAAGCGAGGCATGTTAGAACCTTAAAATTATGCTATATTATAAATAAGTTGTCTAAAAAAGTAATAGGGTATATTCTGAAAGTAAGATAATATAATTTAGATGTGAACAAAATCTGAAAGTAAGATAATATAATTTAGATATGTAAAATAAAGCTGAAAGTTAGATAATATGATTAATAGTTAGAAAGAGAGAAGTCTTAAAAAAGACTAGTACAAACGCAAAAAATTAACTGGCGATGTTTTCCAAAACTTGTTCGTCAAAAAGTAGCACTGACTTCACTCGCGAACGCGAAATTTATAGGAAGCGCACACACTTTTCAAAAGCACAAATTACTATGAAATTTAAATGCTTTTGTTTCTTATTAAAAATCAATTGGAAAACGCGCAATTATTCTTTCTTATTCGTTTTTTAATGTGACCAAGCCTAAAAATACCGTTGTTTGAAATACCGCAAAAATAATAAATATTACCAAACCAGATAGTATTTTTTCGCAATTAACACTTTACTCAACACTTAATACAATTTTTAAAATTTGACACCATAATTGCCAACGGAATATCTTGTTTATCGCCATCTTACACTAAATCGATACATTTTGTGTTGTTATCGAAATAATCGATAGGTAGAACAATCTACTTATGTATTAAAAACTAAAATTCAATAGCATATGCTTAAAAAATTGGAACATTCGTAATTTAATACCTGATACTGTTATCTAAAATTGCACCTACATATGTATTTAAGGATATTGATTACACTAATGTATAAAAAGAAATGTATTATTTTAAAATGCTACGCTGTAATATTTTATTACATAGATAATTATGTATACACATATGTACATACGTACATCCATACCTACATATGTATATATATGTATATATATATATGCACATATATATATATATATTCACATATGTATATAGATATATATGTACATATGCAGCTGTACATATGTACATACATACGTACCAACTTACAGCCTAGTCGGTGGTTCAGTGGAGACCTACTAAATCTACAATTCTGTTGCTCTCGAGTTCGAACCCCGACGTACATAGGTGGCTTTTACCCCCGATGAAGCAATACTGAAAGGTAGCTCCGTCGGGGATAATGGAAACGATTGTGGTTAACGAATAATTTAAATTTTTTTTTACATACCAACTTACAAATGTATGTATTCATAAAATTCTTACAAATTTGATCGTCACACACACACATACACAGGCATGGTTTGTACCAAGGATAGCCACGTAGTGGCTTTTTTGGCTCCCGTGGCTCTTTACCGGCAGAGGCTGGGCAGAGAAAAAAGTAATTTTTTGGTCGAACTTGTAGGCAGAGAGACGGACAAGTACCGAATTTTACGGAGAGGTGGAAAAGGGTCGCGATCTCTTATTTTCTTACCCGTCCCTCTCTCCCTCTACCTACAAGCTGCGAGCTCGAGATCGCGACCTTTTTCCCCCTCTCCGTAAAATTCGGTACTTGTCCGTCTCTCTGCCTACAAGCTGCGAGCTCGAGATCGCGACCATTTTCCCCCTCTCCGTAAAATTCGGTACTTGTCCGTCTCTCTGCCTACAAGCTGCGAGCTCGAGATCGCGACCCTTTTCCCCCTCTCCGTAAAATTCGGTACTTGTCCGTCTCTCTGCCTACAAGTTCGACCAAAAAATGACCTTTTTCTATGCCCAGCCTCTGCCGCTGATGCTCTGGCTCCCAACTGAAATTTCCGTGGCCACCCTTGGTTTGTACTATGGTATCTGTTGATTTAATGATGACGTAGTAGGCAGCAACCAGCGTTTGAGCCGATTTATATAGACTGTAACTTGTGTTCTATTTATCCGATCAGGGTCAAATTTTGGGATCTGAAATTTTATATCAAATTCTATCATATTGGTAAATTTCATGGGGATACTCCAATTTTTGCAAAAATTTTTGTTCCAGAGTAATAAAAAGCCCCCAAAAAAAAATTCAACCCGATAGCTCTTAAGATGGCTGAGTAAAACGCGTACGCACCGACGGACAGACGGTCAGACGGACATGGCTATATCGACTCAGCTTCTCATGCTGATCAAGAATATATATACTTTATGGGGTCGGAAACGTCTCCTTCTGTGCGTTACAAACATCTGACCAATTTTATAATACCCTCTGCAAGGGTATAAAAAGGGGATCTGATGAATCAATTGCTCTGTGAAACACATCTACTAAATTATTAATGCGACTGTTTTTTCGAGAATGCGACAGTCTATCCCGTTTGTAAAACCTTTTTAGGCTCTCCGAAGCATTTTCTCCTAAGCATCCAACTCGAACTGAAGAAGCAGCAATAATTTGGGATCCATGAACCAATATTTTGTGAACCGTCGGCGACATTGGATACCAAGGATATTTTGCATGTATAAGTCTGAAGCTTTCGTACAGAAATTCTGGAACTTTTGTTGATATATTTCATATTCACAGGAGATTGCAATCAAAAGCGTCCCAAAGCATTGAAGAATATCCTCATCAAAGTTCAAAATAGATGAAAATAAGTGATCATTTGAAAAAGCCCTTCTAGCAGTATTCCCATCATCCCGCTTCCGTTTTGTTTTGGTCTATCTTGTCTATCTTTGGTCTATCGATTGCACATTGCCACTCATCGAAGTCGCTTAACTACTGTCTTTCGTTCTTTCGTGAAGTTAATTTTTATACCCTTGCAGAGGGTATTATAAAATTGATCAGATGTTTGTAACGCACAGAAGGAGACGTTTCCGACCCCATAAAGTCTATATATTCTTGATCAGCTTGAGAAGCTGAGTCGATATAGCCATGTCCGTCTGTCCGTCTGTCCGTCTGTCCGTCCGTCTGTGCGTATGCGTTTTACTCAGCCATCTTAAGAGATATCGGGTTGAAATTTTTTTTGGAGACTCTTTATTACCTGTGTGAGATAAAGTATGAAAATCATCGGGATCGGACTACTATATCATATATTGTTTAATAATCATTAAATGTGTTTTGAATTCAGTAGTTTGAAGTATGCGTTTTACTCAGCCATCTTAAGAGATATCGGGTTGAAATTTTTTTTGGAGACTCTTTATTACCTGTGTGAGATAAAGTATGAAAATCATCGGGATCGGACTACTATATCATATATTGTTAAATAATCATTAAATGTGTTTTGAAAATGCGTTTTACTCAGCCATCTTAAGAGATATCGGGTTGAAATTTTTTTGGAGACTCTTTATTACCTGTGTGAGATAAAGTATGAAAATCATCGGGATCGGACTACTATATCATATATTGTTTAATAATCATTAAATGTGTTTTGAATTCAGTAGTTTGAAGTATGCGTTTTACTCAGCCATCTTAAGAGATATCGGGTTGAAATTTTTTTTGGAGACTCTTTATTACCTGTGTGAGATAAAGTATGAAAATCATCGGGATCGGACTACTATATCATATATTGTTTAATAATCATTAAATGTGTTTTGAATTCAGTAGTTTGAAAAATATTTGAGCATATTCATAATACGACAACTAATGCTGTTGATGTATGAAATTTCACTTTTCTTATCGAATTAAATATAATAAAGAACTGCAAGGGTATATAAACTTCGGCAAGGCCGAAGTTAACTTCCATAGCTCGTTAATATTCAATTTAAATTCATTGCCTTTAGCAATTTTTAATAAACGCTATACTCATCGCGAAGTTTGATTAAATTTATTAACATTTACTTTTATCAATATCAAAACTTTAACAAACGCAAATATAATTTCCACGCGTGTAATGGGCTTACACCATATTGCAGAGAAAAAGGCTTTGGCTTAAATACTTCAGCATTTGTATCTATGGTTATCAAAATGGTTTTAGGAGTAGCACCACATATTGGACATGATTGGGTCGAGTTCAAGTCCTGTTACCTGATCTGTGTAAGGAGCAAGAGGACGACGAGGCCCTCGGTAAGGTGCGCGATTGGATGAACAAGTCCGAACGACCGCCTAAAACTACATTGTGGGGCGAGAGCCCGGAAATTAGAGCCTTGTGGCATCTCTACGACCGATTAGCCTTTGATGAAATAGGAGTGATTACCCTAAAAAGCTCGGAGAATATACAGGTAGCCCTTATGCCCCGCTTACTGGTAGATACTGCCATTTGAGGCGTGCACGACTCTCCGTCTGGAGCTCACTTCAGTGCTAAGAAGGCTTTAGCCAAAGCGAAGAAATGAATTTACTGGATCGGCCAAAGTGCCGATATAACCCTCTGGTGCGCACGCTGCACCATCTGCAACGCCCCTTTTGATCGTCTAGCGATTGACATTCTAGGCCCTCTTCCCACTACGCCTCGTAGGATTCGCTACGTCGCTGTCGTTGTGGATTATTTTACCAAGTGACCGGAATGTGCAGTCATACCGGACCAGACAGCCGAAACTGTAGCTCGAGCATTGGTACACGAAGTCTTCTGTCGATTCGGCGTTCCATTCATCTTACACTCCGATCAAGGACGCAACTTCGAAGCGGGGGTCCTCCAAGCCTGTATGCGGCTGATGACTGTTGAAAAGACACGTACCACGCCGCTGCATCCACAGTCAGACGGCATGGTGGAACGCTTCAATCGCACGTTACTTGGCAAAGTTTGCATCTACCAGCCAGCTTGATTGGGATGAGCTGCTGCCAATGGCGTTATTGGCCTACAGATCGGCGGTTCATGAAAGCTCCAGTTATTCGCACGCAAAGCTAATGTTTGGAAGAGAACTTAGACTGCCCAACGATTTACTATTTGGAACACCAGCTCCTGTCCCTACGAAAGTGCCGGAATTCGTGGCTAAGCTGCAAAATCAACTGCGATTGGATTGGGCCCGCTACAATAGTACGTCGGATTTCGGATCTTATCTACGAAATTCGACCCCCTGGAAAAAGAGTTACCAGAACCGTGCATGTGAACCGTTTGGCTGTTTACCGTCCCGATCCTCGCAACGACTTGGTACTCGGGCAGGATCCTCGAGTCTAAGGAGGGGGTAATGTAACGTAGACGTCCTGGGTGGCAACTCGGGTGTCCCCATTAAGTAGCGGTCCCATTTTCTACGGCTGGGCACACTAAAAACGGCGCCACAGGGAGGGAAAGTTCTTTTGAGCTAGCGCGGCCAACTTAACGAAAAGAAGAGAAGAGGAGAGAGAGACAGAGGAGGGCTTGAAAGTTTTCGGTGCTGCCAAGAGAAGAAAAATAAACTAATTGTATAAACGAAAGAAACTAATCATCTCTGTTTTCTTTGCGATTCTGCCGAATTATCTGAGGCCTGACGACCGAACGCCCAACCGTAAACCAACCGCTCGGCCACGGATGGCGTTATTTTGCTCCACAAAGGCGAAACACGTTACAATATAAACGTTTTTCCATAAGGCCGGAGTGAGTGCATGAGTAAGATACTAAGATATGCTTGTAAAAAGCATGTCGGCGAGACGACTTACTTACTTCATTATTATATATTTATATAGATATCCTTATATATGCATAAGACAAAAATGTTCCCTATCAAAACTGAAAAATTGTTAGGGAAGCAACACGAGTTACAAAAGGTTAAAGAAAATAGAAGAGCTAGATGCAAGAAAGTTAACTAGCAAGATTCTGAATGAAGTAACTGAGATTCAGAGGCAATGGATTAGTTACCATAGCCAATTGCTACAGAGTGGACTAAACGAACACTACTATTTCACAGATGGAAAGTATGAGGAAGGTTTAGATATGGCAACCAGATTATTAGCCAAAAGAGAGTCAAGCAGGTAGGGCACTGTTGATTCGGAAAACAGTGAAGCAGATGCAACGATGTTTGAAAAGTTGGAAGATAGAAGATACGAACTATAGACAATAGAACAGGCAATGTATATTAAAAAAAAGAGTTGTTCAAGAAGGTACAGATGTGCCAAGCTTATACAGGTATACAAAAAGAAACGTTTAAAGAGGTCATAGAAGAATTGGAGTTCGAGCTTCAGAATACCTTGGTAGCATTAGAAGAGAAAATAAATGATCAGAAAAATTTGAAAGTTGAGAATATAACCGTGGGAGGCGAACTACCAGTGTTGCCAAAAATTTAGGAACCCACATTTTCTGGAGAGCCTCGAGAATGGGACCTGTTTGTAGAATTATTTACGGAATTAATTGAAGAAAGAAAAGATGTAAGACTGACTCTTCAATTCAATTATTTAAAACCCGCGTTAAATTGCGAAGCAAGGAGCATGGTAGCCCATCTATTGTCAGGTTCAGCTGATAACTATAGTGCTGCTTGGGAATAGATAACCAAGCGGTATGGAAATAATCGGAGGGTATTTTTTGAATCGTTGATTTACCGATGATCAACAATGAATCCGCAAAAAAGTGTAAAAAGAGTGATTGACATAATTAATGAGTCAATACACTTAATTAAGGAGGGTTTCTACCTTGTGTTATAAAAAAATTGAATATTTTTTTTTACATTTTCGGATAGATCTATGTTTCAAGAATACTGTGTAAAATTTTAAGTTTAGATCAGTAAAATTACGAAAGTTATTGGTCGTTAAGTGGAGCGGTCTCAAGCGCGCTGGGCCGCACCGCAAATTTTCAAACGCGTTTATCTCAAAACTAAGTTTTTGGAGCTCATGGAAGTCCTACAGGGCGCAAAAAATAACCAATCGCTATGAAATTTTTCACACATGTTCCTTATGATATTGTTCAGCACTGGTAGTAGAATTGGCGAAAAATATTAAAAGCTTTTAATGTAAAAAATTAAATAGTAACGAAAAATCGGGAAAAAATAAAATTTTTCCTAAAAAAACTCATAACTTTTTCATTTTTCATCCTTTGAATAGGAATTCCCGGAGAGAAGGAAAGTAACCCAGTCTTCATTCGTTTGAATTCAAAATATGAACTGATTTTATTAAAAAACTCTTAAACTCTAACAAGCGACAATTGTTCTTAAAAATTCTTATTCTAATGCCCCACGTTTTCGGGGGTTGAAAATTGTTTATATTTCATGCTCAGCGCTGGATACTTGATACCGCGCCGCTGTTATAATCTTAAGTGTTATCCACAGAGTGTGGATGCATGTTTTGTTTGGTATTAAGCAATAATTGTCATATGAATTATATGACTTACGTTTGTTTATGTTTCGTTTTGTATATTTCTTTGGTCAATCTGATTTCGTGAAGCCATTTCAGCTGACCCCGATGAAAACTTTAACAAACGCAAATATAATTTCCATGCGTGTAATGGGCTTACACCATATTGCAGAGAAAAAGGCTTTGGCTTAAATACTTCAGCATTTGTATCTGTGGTTATCAAAATGGTTTTAGGAGTAGCACCACATATTGGACATGATTGGGTCGAGTTCGTTCCTGCCAAAGCATTTAAAACTTGTTGTTTACCCAAGTCCTGTTACCTGATCTGTGTAAGGAGCAAGAGGACGACGAGGCCCTCGGTAAGGTGCGCGATTGGATGAACAAGTCCGAACGACCGCCTAAAACTACATTGTGGGGCGAGAGCCCGGAAATTAGAGCCTTGTGGCATCTCTACGACCGATTAGCCTTTGATGAAATAGGAGTGATTACCCTAAAAGCTCGGAGTATATACCGGTAGCCCTTATGCCCCGCTTACTGGTAGATACTGCCATTTGAGGCGTACACGACTCTCCGTCTGGAGGTCACTTCAGTGCTAAGAAGGCTTTAGCCAAAGCGAAGAAACGAATTTACTGGATCGGCCAAAGTGCCGATATAACCCTCTGGTGCGCACGCTGCACCATCTGCAACGCCCCTTTTGATCGTCTAGCGATTGACATTCTAGGCCCTCTTCCCACTACGCCTCGTAGGATTCGCTACGTCGCTGTCGTTGTGGATTATTTTACCAAGTGACCGGAATGTGCAGTCATACCGGACCAGACAGCCGAAACTGTAGCTCGAGCATTGGTACACGAAGTCTTCTGTCGATTCGGCGTTCCATTCAACTTACACTCCGATCAAGGACGCAACTTCGAAGCGGGGGTCCTCCAAGCCTGTATGCGGCTGATGACTGTTGAAAAGACACGTACCACGCCGCTGCATCCACAGTCAGACGGCATGGTGGAACGCTTCAATCGCACGTTACTTGGCAAAGTTTGTATCTACCAGCCAGCTTGATTGGGATGAGCTGCTGCCAATGGCGTTATTGGCCTACAGATCGGCGGTTCATGAAAGCTCCAGTTATTCGCACGCAAAGCTATTTGGAAGAGAACTTAGACTGCCCAACGATTTACTATTTGGAACACCAGCTCCTGTCCCTACGAAAGTGCCGGAATTCGTGGCTAAGCTGCAAAATCAACTGCGGGTGGTAAATGCGAACGCTCGCCGCCAACTGCTAACGGCTGCCCAGACTAACAAAATCCGCTACGACCTACGATCGCACCCTCAGGAATTCTGTCCCGGTGACGAAGTATGGCTTTATTCACCTAGCCGAAGAGTAGGCCGTTGCCCAAAGCTAAAATCCGATTGGATTGGGCCCGCTACAATAGTACGTCGGATTTCGGATCTCATCTACGAAATTCGACCCCCTGGAAAAAGAGTTACCAGAACCGTGCATGTGAACCGTTTGGCTGTTTACCGTCCCGATCCTCGCAACGACTTGGTACTCGGGCAGGATCCTCGAGTCTAAGGAGGGGGTAATGTAACGTAGACGTCCTGGGTGGCAACTCGGGTGTCCCCATTAAGTAGCGGTCCCATTTTCTACGGCTGGGCACACTAAAAACGGCGCCACAGGGAGGGAAAGTTCTTTTGAGCTAGCGCGGCCAACTTAACGAAAAGAAGAGAAGAGGAGAGAGAGACAGAGAAGGGCTTGAAAGTTTTCGGTGCTGCCAAGAGAAGAAAAATAAACTAATTGTATAAACGAAAGAAACTAATCATCTCTGTTTTCTTTGCGATTCTGCCGAATTATCTGAGGCCTGACGACCGAACGCCCAACCGTAAACCAACCGCTCGGCCACGGATGGCGTTATTTTGCTCCACAAAGGCGAAACACGTTACAATATAAACGTTTTTCCATAAGGCCGGAGTGAGTGCATGAGTAAGATACTAAGATATGCTTGTAAAAAGCATGTCGGCGAGACGACTTACTTACTTCATTATTATATATTTATATCGATATCCTTATATATGCATAAGACAAAAATGTTCCCTATCAAAACTGAAAAATTGTTAGGGAAGCAACACGAGTTACAAAAGGTTAAAGAAAATAGAAGAGCTAGATGCAAGAAAGTTAACTAGCAAGATTCTGAATGAAGTAACTGAGATTCAGAGGCAATGGATTAGTTACCATAGCCAATTGCTACAGAGTGGACTAAACGAACACTACTATTTCACAGATGGAAAGTATGAGGAAGGTTTAGATATGGCAACCAGATTATTAGCCAAAAGAGAGTCAAGCAGGTAGGGCACTGTTGATTCGGAAAACAGTGAAGCAGATGCAACGATGTTTGAAAAGTTGGAAGATAGAAGATACGAACTATAGACAATAGAACAGGCGAAATGTATATTAAAAAAAAGAGTTGTTCAAGAAGGTACAGATGTGCCAAGCTTATACAGGTATACAAAAGAAACGTTTAAAGAGGTCATAGAAGAATTGGAGTTCGAGCTTCAGAATACCTTGGTAGCATTAGAAGAGAAAATAAATGATCAGAAAAATTTGAAAGTTGAGAATATAACCGTGGGAGGCGAACTACCAGTGTTGCCAAAAATTCAGGAACCCACATTTTCTGGAGAGCCTCGAGAATGGGACCTGTTTGTAGAATTATTTACGGAATTAATTGAAGAAAGAAAAGATGTAAGACTGACTCTTCAATTCAATTATTTAAAACCCGCGTTAAATTGCGAAGCAAGGAGCATGGTAGCCCATCTATTGTCAGGTTCAGCTGATAACTATAGTGCTGCTTGGGAATAGATAACCAAGCGGTATGGAAATAATCGGAGGGTATTTTTTGAATCGTTGATTTACCGATGATCAACAATGAATCCGCAAAAAGTGTAAAAAGAGTGATTGACATAATTAATGAGTCAATACACTTAATTAAGGAGGGTTTCTACCTTGTGTTATAAAAAAATTGAATATTTTTTTTTACATTTTCGGATAGATCTATGTTTCAAGAATACTGTGTAAAAATTTTAAGTTTAGATCAGTAAAATTACGAAAGTTATTGGTCGTTAAGTGGAGCGGTCTCAAGCGCGCTGGGCCGCACCGCAAATTTTCAAACGCGTTTATCTCAAAACTAAGTTTTTGGAGCTCATGGAAGTCCTACAGGGCGCAAAAAATAACCAATCGCTATGAAATTTTTCACACATGTTCCTTATGATATTGTTCAGCGCTGGTAGTAGAATTGGCGGAAAATATTAAAAGCTTTTAATGTAAAAAATTAAATAGTAACGAAAAATCGGGAAAAAATAAAATTTTTCCTAAAAAAACTCATAACTTTTTCATTTTTCATCCTTTGAATAGGAATTCCCGGAGAGAAGGAAAGTAACCCAGTCTTCATTCGTTTGAATTCAAAATATGAACTGATTTTATTAAAAAACTCTTAAACTCTAACAAGCGACAATTGTTCTTAAAAATTCTTATTCTAATGCCCCACGTTTTCGGGGGTTGAAAATTGTTTATATTTCATGCTCAGCGCTGGATACTTGATACCGCGCCGCTGTTATAATCTTAAGTGTTATCCACAGAGTGTGGATGCATGTTTTGTTTGGTATTAAGCAATAATTGTCATATGAATTTTATGACTTACGTTTGTTTATGTTTCGTTTTGTATATTTCTTTGGTCAATCTGATTTCGTGAAGCCATTTCAGCTGACCCCGATGAAAACTTTAACAAACGCAAATATAATTTCCATGCGTGTAATGGGCTTACACCATATTGCAGAGAAAAAGGCTTTGGCTTAAATACTTCAGCATTTGTATCTGTGGTTATCAAAATGGTTTTAGGAGTAGCACCACATATTGGACATGATTGGGTCGAGTTCGTTCCTGCCAAAGCATTTAAAACTTGTTGTTTACCCAAGTCCTGTTACCTGATCTGTGTAAGGAGCAAGAGGACGACGAGGCCCTCGGTAAGGTGCGCGATTGGATGAACAAGTCCGAACGACCGCCTAAAACTACATTGTGGGGCGAGAGCCCGGAAATTAGAGCCTTGTGGCATCTCTACGACCGATTAGCCTTTGATGAAATAGGAGTGATTACCCTAAAAAGCTCGGAGTATATACCGGTAGCCCTTATGCCCCGCTTACTGGTAGATACTGCCATTTGAGGCGTACACGACTCTCCGTCTGGAGGTCACTTCAGTGCTAAGAAGGCTTTAGCCAAAGCGAAGAAACGAATTTACTGGATCGGCCAAAGTGCCGATATAACCCTCTGGTGCGCACGCTGCACCATCTGCAACGCCCCTTTTGATCGTCTAGCGATTGACATTCTAGGCCCTCTTCCCACTACGCCTCGTAGGATTCGCTACGTCGCTGTCGTTGTGGATTATTTTACCAAGTGACCGGAATGTGCAGTCATACCGGACCAGACAGCCGAAACTGTAGCTGGAGCATTGGTACACGAAGTCTTCTGTCGATTCCATTCATCTTACACTCCGATCAAGGACGCAACTTCGAAGCGGGGGTCCTCCAAGCCTGTATGCGGCTGATGACTGTTGAAAAGACACGTACCACGCCGCTGCATCCACAGTCAGACGGCATGGTGGAACGCTTCAATCGCACGTTACTTGGCAAAGTTTGTATCTACCAGCCAGCTTGATTGGGATGAGCTGCTGCCAATGGCGTTATTGGCCTACAGATCGGCGGTTCATGAAAGCTCCAGTTATTCGCACGCAAAGCTAATGTTTGGAAGAGAACTTAGACTGCCCAACGATTTACTATTTGGAACACCAGCTCCTGTCCCTACGAAAGTGCCGGAATTCGTGGCTAAGCTGCAAAATCAACTGTGGGTGGTAAATGCGAACGCTCGCCGCCAACTGCTAACGGCTGCCCAGACTAACAAAATCCGCTACGACCTACGATCGCACCGTCAGGAATTTTGTCCCGGTGACGAAGTATAGCTTTATTCACCTAGCCGAAGAGTAGGCCGTTGCCCAAAGCTACAATCCGATTGGATTGGGCCCGCTACAATAGTACGTCGGATTTAGGATCTTATCTACGAAATTCGACCCCCTGGAAAAAGGGTTACCAGAACCGTGCATGTGAACCGTTTGGCTGTTTACCGTCCCGATCCTCGCAACGACTTGGTACTCGGGCAGGATCCTCGAGTCTAAGGAGGGGTAATGTAACGTAGACGGCCTGGGTGGCAACTCGGGTGTCCCCATTAAGTAGCGGTCCCATTTTCTACGGCTGGGCACACTAAAAACGGCGCCACAGGGAGGGAAAGTTCTTTTGAGCTAGCGCGGCCAACTTAACGAAAAGAAGAGAAGAGGAGAGAGAGACAGAGGAGGGCTTGAAAGTTTTCGGTGCTGCCAAGAGAAGAAAAATAAACTAATTGTATAAACGAAAGAAACTAATCATCTCTGTTTTCTTTGCGATTCTGCCGAATTATCTGAGGCCTGACGACCGAACGCCCAACCGTAAACCAACCGCTCGGCCACGGGTGGCGTTATTTTGCTTTTACAAAGGCGAAACACGTTACAATATAAACGTTTTTCCATAAGGCCGGAGTGAGTGCATGAGTGAGTAAGATACTAAGATATGCTTGTAAAAAGCATGTGAACAGTAAGTAAGTCGGCGAGACGACTTACTTACTTCATTATTATATATTTATATCGATATCCTTATATATGCATTAGACAAAAATGTTCCCTCTCAAAACTGAAAAATTGTTAGGGAAGCAACACGAGTTACAAAAGGTTAAAGAAAATAGAAGAGCTAGATGCAAGAAAGTTAACTAGCAAGATTCTGAATGAAGTAACTGAGACTCAGAGGCAATGGATTAGTTACCATAGCCAATTGCTACAGAGTGGACTAAACGAACACTACTATTTCACAGATGAAAAGTATGAGGAAGGTTTAGATATGGCAACCAGATTATTAGCCAAAAGAGAGTCAAGCAGGTAGGGCACTGTTGATTCGGAAAACAGTGAAGCAGATGCAACGATGTTTGAAAAGTTGGAAGATAGAAGATACGAACTATAGACAATAGAACAGGCGAAATGTATATTAAAAAAAGAGTTGTTCAAGAAGGTACAGATGTGCCAAGCTTATACAGGTATACAAAAAGAAACGTTTAAAGAGGTCATAGAAGAATTGGAGTTCAAGCTTCAGAATACCTTGGTAGCATTAGAAGAGAAAATAAATGATCAGAAAAATTTGAAAGTTGAGAATATAACCGTGGGAGGCGAACTACCACTGTTGCCAAAAATTCAGGAACCCACATTTTCTGGAGAGCCTCGAGAATGGGACCTGTTTGTAGAATTATTTGCGGAATTAATTGAAGAAAGAAAAGATGTAAGTCTGACTCTTCAATTCAATTATTTAAAACCCGCGTTAAATTGCGAAGCAAGGAGCATGGTAGCCCATCTATTGTCAGGTTCAGCTGATAACTATAGTGCTGCTTGGGAATAGATAACCAAGCGGTATGGAAATAATCGGAGGGTATTTTTTGAATCGTTGATTTACCGATGATCAACAATGAATCCGCAAAAAGTGTAAAAAGAGTGATTGACATAATTAATGAGTCAATACACTTAATTAAGGAGGGTTTCTACCTTGTGTTATAAAAAAATTGAATATTTTTTTTTACATTTTCGGATAGATCTATGTTTCAAGAATACTGTGTAAAAATTTTAAGTTTAGATCAGTAAAATTACGAAAGTTATTGGTCGTTAAATGGAGCGGTCTCAAGCGCGCTGGGCTGCACCGCAAATTTTCAAACGCGTTTATCTCAAAACTAAGTTTTTGGAGCTCATGGAAGTCCTACAGGGCGCAAAAAATAGCCAATCGCTATGAAATTTTTCACACATGTTCCTTATGATATTGTTCAGCGCTGGTAGTAGAATTGGCGGAAAATATTAAAAGCTTTTAATGTAAAAAATTAAATAGTAACGAAAAATCGGGAAAAAATAAACTTTTTCCTAAAAAAACTCATAACCTTTTCATTTTTCATCCTGTGAATAGGAATTCCCGGAGAGAAGGAAAGTAACCCAGTCTTCATTCGTTGAATTCAAAATATGAACTGATTTTATTAAAAAACTCTTAAACTTTAAGAAGCGACAATTGTTCTTAAAAATTCTTATTCTAATGCCCCATGTTTTCGGGGGTTGAAAATTGTTTATATTTCATGCTCAGCGCTGGATACTTGATACCGCGCCGCTGTTATAATCTTAAGTGTTATCCACAGAGTGTGGATGCATGTTTTGTTTGGTATTAAGCAATAATTGTCATATGAATTTTATGACTTACGTTTGTTTATGTTTCGTTTTGTATATTTCTTTGGTCAATCTGATTTCGTGAAGCCATTTCAGCTGACCCCGATGAAAACTTTAACAAACGCAAATATAATTTCCATGCGTGTAATGGGCTTACACCATATTGCAGAGAAAAAGGCTTTGGCTTAAATACTTCAGCATTTGTATCTGTGGTTATCAAAATGGTTTTAGGAGTAGCACCACATATTGGACATGATTGGGTCGAGTTCGTTCCTGCCAAAGCATTTAAAACTTGTTGTTTACCCAAGTCCTGTTACCTGATCTGTGTAAGGAGCAAGAGGACGACGAGGCCCTCGGTAAGGTGCGCGATTGGATGAACAAGTCCGAACGACCGCCTAAAACTACATTGTGGGGCGAGAGCCCGGAAATTAGAGCCTTGTGGCATCTCTACGACCGATTAGCCTTTGATGAAATAGGAGTGATTACCCTAAAAAGCTCGGAGTATATACCGGTAGCCCTTATGCCCCGCTTACTGGTAGATACTGCCATTTGAGGCGTACACGACTCTCCGTCTGGAGGTCACTTCAGTGCTAAGAAGGCTTTAGCCAAAGCGAAGAAACGAATTTACTGGATCGGCCAAAGTGCCGATATAACCCTCTGGTGCGCACGCTGCACCATCTGCAACGCCCCTTTTGATCGTCTAGCGATTGACATTCTAGGCCCTCTTCCCACTACGCCTCGTAGGATTCGCTACGTCGCTGTCGTTGTGGATTATTTTACCAAGTGACCGGAATGTGCAGTCATACCGGACCAGACAGCCGAAACTGTAGCTGGAGCATTGGTACACGAAGTCTTCTGTCGATTCCATTCATCTTACACTCCGATCAAGGACGCAACTTCGAAGCGGGGGTCCTCCAAGCCTGTATGCGGCTGATGACTGTTGAAAAGACACGTACCACGCCGCTGCATCCACAGTCAGACGGCATGGTGGAACGCCTCAATCGCACGTTACTTGGCAAAGTTTGTATCTACCAGCCAGCTTGATTGGGATGAGCTGCTGCCAATGGCGTTATTGGCCTACAGATCGGCGGTTCATGAAAGCTCCAGTTATTCGCACGCAAAGCTAATGTTTGGAAGAGAACTTAGACTGCCCAACGATTTACTATTTGGAACACCAGCTCCTGTCCCTACGAAAGTGCCGGAATTCGTGGCTAAGCTGCAAAATCAACTGTGGGTGGTAAATGCGAACGCTCGCCGCCAACTGCTAACGGCTGCCCAGACTAACAAAATCCGCTACGACCTACGATCGCACCGTCAGGAATTTTGTCCCGGTGACGAAGTATAGCTTTATTCACCTAGCCGAAGAGTAGGCCGTTGCCCAAAGCTACAATCCGATTGGATTGGGCCCGCTACAATAGTACGTCGGATTTAGGATCTTATCTACGAAATTCGACCCCCTGGAAAAAGGGTTACCAGAACCGTGCATGTGAACCGTTTGGCTGTTTACCGTCCCGATCCTCGCAACGACTTGGTACTCGGGCAGGATCCTCGAGTCTAAGGAGGGGGTAATGTAACGTAGACGGCCTGGGTGGCAACTCGGGTGTCCCCATTAAGTAGCGGTCCCATTTTCTACGGCTGGGCACACTAAAAACGGCGCCACAGGGAGGGAAAGTTCTTTTGAGCTAGCGCGGCCAACTTAACGAAAAGAAGAGAAGAGGAGAGAGAGACAGAGGAGGGCTTGAAAGTTTTCGGTGCTGCCAAGAGAAGAAAAATAAACTAATTGTATAAACGAAAGAAACTAATCATCTCTGTTTTCTTTGCGATTCTGCCGAATTATCTGAGGCCTGACGACCGAACGCCCAACCGTAAACCAACCGCTCGGCCACGGGTGGCGTTATTTTGCTTTACAAAGGCGAAACACGTTACAATATAAACGTTTTTCCATAAGGCCGGAGTGAGTGCATGAGTGAGTAAGATACTAAGATATGCTTGTAAAAAGCATGTGAACAGTAAGTAAGTCGGCGAGACGACTTACTTACTTCATTATTATATATTTATATCGATATCCTTATATATGCATTAGACAAAAATGTTCCCTCTCAAAACTGAAAAATTGTTAGGGAAGCAACACGAGTTACAAAAGGTTAAAGAAAATAGAAGAGCTAGATGCAAGAAAGTTAACTAGCAAGATTCTGAATGAAGTAACTGAGACTCAGAGGCAATGGATTAGTTACCATAGCCAATTGCTACAGAGTGGACTAAACGAACACTACTATTTCACAGATGGAAAGTATGAGGAAGGTTTAGATATGGCAACCAGATTATTAGCCAAAAGAGAGTCAAGCAGGTAGGGCACTGTTGATTCGGAAAACAGTGAAGCAGATGCAACGATGTTTGAAAAGTTGGAAGATAGAAGATACGAACTATAGACAATAGAACAGGCGAAATGTATATTAAAAAAAGAGTTGTTCAAGAAGGTACAGATGTGCCAAGCTTATACAGGTATACAAAAAGAAACGTTTAAAGAGGTCATAGAAGAATTGGAGTTCAAGCTTCAGAATACCTTGGTAGCATTAGAAGAGAAAATAAATGATCAGAAAAATTTGAAAGTTGAGAATATAACCGTGGGAGGCGAACTACCACTGTTGCCAAAAATTCAGGAACCCACATTTTCTGGAGAGCCTCGAGAATGGGACCTGTTTGTAGAATTATTTGCGGAATTAATTGAAGAAAGAAAAGATGTAAGTCTGACTCTTCAATTCAATTATTTAAAACCCGCGTTAAATTGCGAAGCAAGGAGCATGGTAGCCCATCTATTGTCAGGTTCAGCTGATAACTATAGTGCTGCTTGGGAATAGATAACCAAGCGGTATGGAAATAATCGGAGGGTATTTTTGAATCGTTGATTTACCGATGATCAACAATGAATCCGCAAAAAGTGTAAAAAGAGTGATTGACATAATTAATGAGTCAATACACTTAATTAAGGAGGGTTTCTACCTTGTGTTATAAAAAAATTGAATATTTTTTTTTACATTTTCGGATAGATCTATGTTTCAAGAATACTGTGTAAAAATTTTAAGTTTAGATCAGTAAAATTACGAAAGTTATTGGTCGTTAAATGGAGCGGTCTCAAGCGCGCTGGGCTGCACCGCAAATTTTCAAACGCGTTTATCTCAAAACTAAGTTTTTGGAGCTCATGGAAGTCCTACAGGGCGCAAAAAATAGCCAATCGCTATGAAATTTTTCACACATGTTCCTTATGATATTGTTCAGCGCTGGTAGTAGAATTGGCGGAAAATATTAAAAGCTTTTAATGTAAAAATTAAATAGTAACGAAAAATCGGGAAAAAATAAACTTTTTCCTAAAAAAACTCATAACCTTTTCATTTTTCATCCTGTGAATAGGAATTCCCGGAGAGAAGGAAAGTAACCCAGTCTTCATTCGTTGAATTCAAAATATGAACTGATTTTATTAAAAAACTCTTAAACTTTAAGAAGCGACAATTGTTCTTAAAAATTCTTATTCTAATGCCCCATGTTTTCGGGGGTTGAAAATTGTTTATATTTCATGCTCAGCGCTGGATACTTGATACCGCGCCGCTGTTATAATCTTAAGTGTTATCCACAGAGTGTGGATGCATGTTTTGTTTGGTATTAAGCAATAATTGTCATATGAATTTTATGACTTACGTTTGTTTATGTTTCGTTTTGTATATTTCTTTGGTCAATCTGATTTCGTGAAGCCATTTCAGCTGACCCCGATGAAAACTTTAACAAACGCAAATATAATTTCCATGCGTGTAATGGGCTTACACCATATTGCAGAGAAAAAGGCTTTGGCTTAAATACTTCAGCATTTGTATCTGTGGTTATCAAAATGGTTTTAGGAGTAGCACCACATATTGGACATGATTGGGTCGAGTTCGTTCCTGCCAAAGCATTTAAAACTTCTTGTTTACCCAAGTCCTGTTACCTGATCTGTGTAAGGAGCAAGTGGACGAAGAGGCCCTCGGTAAGGTGCGCGATTGGATGAACAAGTCCGAACGACCGCCTAAAACTACATTGTGGGGCGAGAGCCCGGAAATTAGAGCCTTGTGGCATCTCTACGACCGATTAGCCTTTGATGAAATAGGAGTGATTACCCTAAAAAGCTCGGAGAATATACCGGTAGCCCTTATGCCCCGCTTACTGGTAGATACTGCCATTTGAGGCGTACACGACTCTCCGTCTGGAGGTCACTTCAGTGCTAAGAAGGCTTTAGCCAAAGCGAAGAAACGAATTTACTGGATCGGCCGAAGTGCCGATATAACCCTCTGGTGCGCACGCTGCACCATCTGCAACGCCCCTTTTGATCGTCTAGCGATTGACATTCTAGGCCCTCTTCCCACTACGCCTCGTAGGATTCGCTACGTCGCTGTCGTTGTGGATTATTTTACCAAGTGAACGGAATGTGCAGTCATACCGGACCAGACAGCCGAAACTGTAGCTGGAGCATTGGTACACGAAGTCTTCTGTCGATTCTGCGTTCCATTCATCTTACACTCCGATCAAGGACGCAACTTCGAAGCGGGGGTCCTCCAAGCCTGTATGCGGCTGATGACTGTTGAAAAGACACGTACCACGCCGCTGCATCCACAGTCAGACGGCATGGTGGAACGCTTCAATCGCACGTTACTTGGCAAAGTTTGTATCTACCAGCCAGCTTGATTGGGATGAGCTGCTGCCAATGGCGTTATTGGCCTACAGATCGGCGGTTCATGAAAGCTCCAGTTATTCGCACGCAAAGCTAATGTTTGGAAGAGAACTTAGACTGCCCAACGATTTACTATTTGGAACACCAGCTCCTGTCCCTACGAAAGTGCCGGAATTCGTGGCTAAGCTGCAAAATCAACTGCGGGTGGTAAATGCGAACGCTCGCCGCCAACTGCTAACGGCTGCCCAGACTAACAAAATCCGCTATGACCTACGATCGCACCCTCAGGAATTCTGTCCCGGTGACGAAGTATGGCTTTATTCACCTAGCCGAAGAGTAGGCCGTTGCCCAAAGCTAAAATCCGATTGGATTGGGCCCGCTACAATAGTACGTCGGATTTCGGATCTTATCTACGAAATTCGACCCCCTGGAAAAAGAGTTACCAGAACCGTGCATGTGAACCGTTTGGCTGTTTACCGTCCCGATCCTCGCAACGACTTGGTACTCGGGCAGGATCCTCGAGTCTAAGGAGGGGGTAATGTAACGTAGACGTCCTGGGTGGCAACTCGGGTGTCCCCATTAAGTAGCGGTCCCATTTTCTACGGCTGGGCACACTAAAAACGGCGCCACAGGGAGGGAAAGTTCTTTTGAGCTAGCGCGGCCAACTTAACGAAAAGAAGAGAAGAGGAGAGAGAGACAGAGGAGGGCTTGAAAGTTTTCGGTGCTGCCAAGAGAAGAAAAATAAACTAATTGTATAAACGAAAGAAACTAATCATCTCTGTTTTCTTTGCGATTCTGCCGAATTATCTGAGGCCTGACGACCGAACGCCCAACCGTAAACCAACCGCTCGGCCACGGATGGCGTTATTTTGCTCCACAAAGGCGAAACACGTTACAATATAAACGTTTTTCCATAAGGCCGGAGTGAGTGCATGAGTGAGTAAGATACTAAGATATGCTTGTAAAAAGCATGTGAACAGTAAGTAAGTCGGCGAGACGACTTACTTACTTCATTATTATATATTTATATCGATATCCTTATATATGCATAAGACAAAAATGTTCCCTATCAAAACTGAAAAATTGTTAGGGAAGCAACACGAGGTACAAAAGAGCTAGATGCAAGAAAGTTAACTAGCAAGATTCTGAATGAAGTAACTGAGATTCAGAGGCAATGGATTAGTTACCATACCCAATTGCTACAGAGTGGACTAAACGAACACTACTATTTCACAGATGGAAAGTATGAGGAAGGTTTAGATATGGCAACCAGATTATTAGCCAAAAGAGAGTCAAGCAGGTAGGGCACTGTTGATTCGGAAAACAGTGAAGCAGATGCAACGATGTTTGAAAAGTTGGAAGATAGAAGATACGAACTATAGACAATAGAACAGGCGAAATGTATATTAAAAAAAAGAGTTGTTCAAGAAGGAACAGATGTGCCAAGCTTATACAGGTATACAAAAAGAAACGTCTAAAGAGGTCATAGAAGAATTGGAGTTCGAGCTTCAGAATACCTTGGTAGCATTAGAAGAGAAAATAAATGATCAGAAAAATTTGAAAGTTGAGAATATAACCGTGGGAGGCGAACTACCAGTGTTGCCAAAAATTCAGGAACCCACATTTTCTGGAGAGCCTCGAGAATGGGACCTGTTTGTAGAATTATTTGCGGAATTAATTGAAGAAAGAAAAGATGTAAGTCTGACTCTTCAATTCAATTATTTAAAACCCGCGTTAAATTGCGAAGCAAGGAGCATGGTAGCCCATCTATTGTCAGGTTCAGCTGATAACTATAGTGCTGCTTGGGAATAGATAACCAAGCGGTATGGAAATAATGGGAGGGTATTTTTTGAACAATTAAGTCGGATCGTTGATTTACCGATGATCAACAATGAATCCGCAAAAAGTGTAAAAAGAGTGATTGACATAATTAATGAGTCAATACACTTAATTAAGGAGGGTTTCTACCTTGTGTTATAAAAAAAGTGAATATTTTTTTTTACATTTTCGGATAGATCTATGTTTCAAGAATACTGTGTAAAAATTTTAAGTTTAGATCAGTAAAATTACGAAAGTTATTGGTCGTTAAGTGGAGCGGTCTCAAGCGCGCTGGGCCGCACCGCAAATTTTCAAACGCGTTTATCCCAAACTAAGTTTTTGGAGCTCATGGAAGTCCTACAGGGCGCAAAAAATAACCAATCGCTATGAAATTTTTCACACATGTTCCTTATGATATTGTTCAGCGCTGGTAGTAGAATTGGCGAAAAATATTAAAAGCTTTTAATGTAAAAAATTAAATAGTAACGAAAAATCGGGAAAAAATAAAATTTTTCCTAAAAAAACTCATAACTTTTTCATTTTTCATCCTTTGAATAGGAATTCCCGGAGAGAAGGAAAGTAACCCAGTCTTCATTCGTTGAATTCAAAATATGAACTGATTTTATTAAAAAACTCTTAAAGTCTAAGAAGCGACAATTGTTCTTAAAAATTCTTATTCTAATGCCCCACGTTTACGGGGGTTGAAAATTGTTTATACTTCATGCTCAGCGCTGGATACTTGATACCGCGCCGCTGTTATAATCTTAAGTGTTATCCACAGAGTGTGGATGCATGTTTTGTTTGGTATTAAGCAATAATTGTGATATGAATTTTATGACTTACGTTTGTTTATGTTTAGGTTTGTATATTTCTTTGGTCAATCTGATTTGGTGAAGCCATTTCAGCTGACCCCGATGTTTAATCTTAAACATTCTGCTAGGCGCCGCCAAGTGTGACTGTTTTGAATGTGTGTTTAACTTTAGGTTGTCTTATACAAATTATTATTAATATTAATATTAGTAAGATAACTAATATTAAGGAAGCATGACCGGTTGCATGATGAACGTTTAAACCTAGTAAATCAAAATGATCTTCCTTTTGTGATTGTAACTGACTTCCTATTTTCTCTAACTCTGCCGTGTGGTTTACCAAGTTGGCTTCAACTGGATTCCATTCTATATTTGGTATATTACTAATATCGCCTATATGCGACGTTGTAATAGCTATGTGCGACTCTGACTGTACGCTATGATGAGCCACTTAAATCTTATCTTCTGCCCTAGTTGTGCAGCCTGGTCTTAGGCTCAAAATTCCCTATTCCGGTATCTCCACCACCTCCTGCTGTTCGTTACCACATTGGACTCTGGCCTTAGTTTTAGATGGAACCTTGAATAACCAACTATTGCTACTATGTAGCTCTACCCAGTAAGATCTAGGCTCAATAATCGTTGTATATAAACAGGTAGCCTTCCTATTCTGTTTAAAAGGTGTCAGCTCACAGGCATTATCATTGGCGTTACTCTATGGCC
Organism: Drosophila paulistorum; assembly: GCA_018152135.1. Lineage (NCBI taxonomy): Eukaryota > Metazoa > Arthropoda > Insecta > Diptera > Drosophilidae > Drosophila > Drosophila paulistorum. Next base: position 1,180,898 of record JAECXG010000612.1, on the reverse strand, counting down.
AATTTCCTTCACATGTTCTCCTGTTTGATTGCCAGGTCCGACATTTCTGCATTGCTGAATCTGACATTAAGTGATACGAGATAGACTCAAAATTATATATTAAATACTGGTTCTTTATATAAACTGTTACCAATTGATTACTGACCAATCGAACGGGGATTGGAATAACTCTGTAGAGAAAAGATGGATGCCTACTAAAAAGTGGTATTTTAGCACTTATAATTAATTTTCTGTCAAAAAAGATCCCTTTGGCCGTCAACAGAGCATATATGTCTTTTAACTCCGTTCCGCTCCTTTTACCGGGCAGAACTAAAGTTTCAGATAATTCTTCTTTTATTTTAGTTATTTCTAATTTCATTTGGTTTGGCTATAAAATATTAGTATTTAATCTACCATGGTTAATGTCTATCAATAAACTTATAATTCCTGTCTGAATTTTTTCACATTCATCAACCACGGAGCTTAATTCATTTACAATCATGAAAAACCGAATGGATTCTCTATACACGTAATAACTTTCTTTTAACAATTCTGTCATATTTTCAACCAAAGTTTTAATTTATCTCATTTATGGTAGCCTTAAGAATGTTTGCCGTGGAGTCTACCACCGATGTCTGCTTTTCTTGTAGATGCTTTAAATTCTGCTGATTTGCGAGCAAGTTTCTCATGTTTTCTTTTATTTGTATCCTATCGTCCGCATCCATGACACCGAATAATATATGGTACAGTGACCCCATGAATTCAAACGGTGCTCGCTTGCGTCTTGCCTTTTCTTGCATCATGAATAGCACATTATTTTCCTCGATATCTTTAATTCGCTTAACCGTGTTGTTCAATACAAATTGACACTGGTATTCGAAATTGAATAGTTTTTGGCATAAGCCTCTCAATTTGGGAATCATTCTGTCACCTTGACTGAGCATTTCTACGCTACTACTTCCACTTCACCCATTGGATCTAAGTACAATGCGGCTGTTGCGTTTAGTTCCTCTACCGTTTTTTGGTCTATTATCTTTAATGCTCGCTGCATTCGAAAGTTGACAAAGCATCATAAACATTGCTAACATCAATACGGTTCCTATTTTGGACAGATGACCGCACCTGGTACCTTTCCGAAATCGATTCTCCTCAAAATCTTCTGATGATTTGACCCCAACAAGTGGACAGATTTTATTTATAGGCCTTGTAATTGACCCTTCCTGCAATTTGACTTTTACCACTCTTACTTTTTTCGTCCCTGCCTTTGTGAATTTCTTCAATCTTGCCCAGAGGCCACCTGGCTGGGTGACAATTTTCATCTTTGATCAGTACGACCTGACCATTCTCTAAATTTTCTGTGGTTCGTCGCCACTTATTCCTTTGCTGGAGAGTATATAGATTTCTAAATTCTAAGTCTAAACTTCCAATTTTTTCTTCTGATATGGACTCGGCTGCTTCTAATGTTGGTCTTCCAATCGAGAAATGTCCAGGCGTTAATACTTCGTTGTTGTCGTATACAACGGCCGTGAATTTAGTACTGCTTCTATCTGGCACAATAACGTTGCTAGTTCTTCGTATGTGAGGTTACTATCTCCTATTACTCTTTTTAAATGATACTTGACCGATTTTACACCCGCTTCCCAAATACCTCCGAAATGAGGTCCTGCCGGGGGGCTAAAATGCCAGCTGATCTGTTCTCGTTCTAGAACAGGGGCAACCTGAACGTTATCTCGAACTGCTTTTTTGAAGTCTTCATCGAGCCTCCTAGCCGCTCCCACAAAATTTGTACCATTATCGGAATATATATTAGCGCATTTACCCCGTCTTGCAACAAATCTTCGAAATGCTGCTAGGAAAGCATCAGTTGTCAAATCACTAACAACTTCTAAATGAATTGCTTTAGTTGACAAGCACACGAATACTGCTATGTACCCTTTGAATGTTTTTTGTCCCCGATTTTTTGAGCATCTTATATGATATGGACCGGCAAAATCAATCCCCGTGTTATAAAATGGAGATGACACCGTTACCCTATTTTTGGGCAGGTTACCCATAATTTGATCCGCAGTTACTTGGCGGTATCTGGCACAAGTGACGCATTCCCTTAGGTATTTTTTAAGGGCGTTTCTCAATCCGAAAATCCAAAATTTCCGTTGAATTTGGCTTCTCATAAGATTAATTCCTCCATGTAGAGTTTCCTTATGAGCATCCTTAATCAACAGCATTGTTAGATGTGATTTATCCAAAATCACAGGATGTTTGGTGTCAAAGCATATGTTGGCATTTTGCAATCTTCCCCCCACGCGCTTAATATTCCATCGTCATCCAAAAATGGATTTAAGCTTAAAATTTTGCTTTTCATATCAATTTGCTTGTTCTGCGTAAGACATGATATTTCTTTGTTAAATTGATATGCCTGTTGGTGTTTAATTATAAAATTTTTAGCATTCTTAAGCTCACTGACGGTGAGATATGATGGGTACACTCCATCTCTTTTTTTAATGCCAATAAATCTTAATACATATGCCGTAATTCTGGCCAGCTTATTCATACAGGAATACTTTCCAACTAGCTCCTGCATAATACTGCTTTCTGTATTTACTAGTACGGAATTTACCATACTCTTGTCATCATCTGTTTTTTGTTTAGGCCATTTATCATTTGCCTCACCGAGCCACTTTGGCCCATTCCACCACAATTCGCAATCTTTTAACTTGTTTGGACAAATACCCCTTGAAGCTACATCTGCAGGGTTATCTTCAGATTTTACATGGTTCCATGTTATTTCTTTGATTTTTAGGATATCCTCTATGCGACGCCTTACGAATTTTTCCTTACTAGCCCCGTTTTTTATCCAGCACAGTGTGATAGTAGAGTCACTCCAAGCATATACATATTTCACAGAACAACAATAGATTGCTGGACTCTTTTTAGCAATTGCGATAGCAAGTGTGCTGCACATAATTCCAATTTAGGAATAGTCTTCCTATTTTTGATTGGATTAACTTTGTTCTTGCTTGCTATTAAGGTAACTGCGTCACCTATTTTAGCATATACTACCGCTGCATATGCCTTTTCTGAAGAGTCAGCAAAACCATGAATCTCTAACAACATATTAGGTTGTGTTTTGATCCATCGGGGTAATCTGACTTCTTCCAGATACCCCAAATTGTCCCTGAAAAATTTCCATTCTGCTGTTTCGTTATCAAACAACTCTTGATCTCAATTTTGCTCCGCTAGCCACAACTTCTGCATGAATAACTTGCCTATTACTATTACTGGTGCTAGCCAACCTAGTGGATCATAAATTTTGCCTAGTGTGGATAGTACCCCTCTTTTATTCACCTTCCTGTTCTCGTCACAGTTTACCTTAAATTTAAATTCGTCTTTAAATGGCTCCCATTGCAAACCCAAAGATTAAATTGCTTCATTTTCATCAATTTTTAGTACTTTATTATCGCCTGTATCAATAACCTCTTCAATAATTTCGGATCTGTTCGAAATCCATTTTCTCAAATTCATTCCTGCCTTTTCCAGCTCTCTGGTAACCTGCTGAACTTTGTGTTTTGACTCTTGTACCTCACCCCCTGTCATTAAATCATCCATGTAGAATTTATCTCGGATAATTTCACTTATCACTTTATCCTTACATCTGTTTGCGATCTCTGCCAGTAGCTAAGTAAGGTGCCGATGCAGTACCGTACGTTACTGTTGTCAATTTATATTTTCTTAACTTTTTCTGCGGGGAATTTCTCCACAAAATATGCAAATATTTTTGATCGTCTTGATCAATGTTTATCTGCCGATACATTTTTTCAATGTCTGCAGATGCTACGTACTTCCATTTTCGCCATTTTAATATTATGTCGAATAGGTCTTTTTGGAGTCGCGGTCCGATCCACATCACATCATTGAGACTTCTGTTATTCGTGGTTTTTGCAGAAGCGTCAAATACAACTCTGAATTTGGTTGTCAAACTTTCTTCTTTTACTACTGCTTGATGTGGAAGGTAATAAGTACCTTCATCCTTAGTTTCTACCTTAGTTTTAAATTTTTTCTCGAAGTTGAGGAATCGCGCAGTTGCTTGCGCCTTCGAGTCACCTAATTCCCTTTCTTGCTTAAATGGGATCGTTACCACATATCTTCCAGAGTTGTCAATCTTTGTTGTCTTGTTAAAATTTTCTTCACATTTATTAGCTTCTATCTCATCTTTTTCGTCTGCCTCCAACTCCCAAAAACGCTCCATATATGTAACGTCTATTGTTGTAGCTACTATAGACTCATCTCCTTTTGACTTAGTACATCCCGACACGATCCAGCCAAATTGAGTTTTTTGTCCCAGCAAGCCATTAATCTTGGCAACTCCATTTTTTAAGATATGGGTATAAACGTCTACCCCTATTATCATATCAACCCTACCAGGTTTATTAAAAGTGGGGTCATCTAGCACGTAAGTTTGCCATTTTGACATATCCACGTTTGCTATTTTTAACGGAAGAGCTTTCATTAATTGCGGTAATACAATTGCTTCAACCTTAATAAGTTCCTTCTCCGAATCACGTGTCTTCATTTCAATATTTACCTTATACTTCGACGTTCTACTTTTTGTTGCAGATACGCCACTCATTTCTGTTTGTTTCTTCATCTTAGGTAATTTTAACATTTGAGCGGCTTCTTCAGACAAAATAGTTCTCTGAGAGCCATTATCAATTAAGGCTCTTAATGTTTCATACTCTCCATTTGATTTTTTAACTTGTATCAGCGCTGTGGCCAACAGTTTTTGTTGTTCGGTAACACAAGTATTTACCTTCGCCTGTTTTTCCCCAAAATCAAGCATGGTATGCTTCATTAGTGCATTTCTTGTTGCTTGAATGCTTCAAGCATCGTGTACACAATTGCACTTTTTTGGCTATTTCCATCTTGCTTTAGGTGTTAGCGCTTTAAACTTATAGCACATCGGTGCGCTATGCCAGGGACCTTTGCAGATCGGACAACTATCTTTAAACACAGCCACCGACGTTTCTTGTAAAGGTTTTGTCCTTCCTTTCTCATGGCACTTATCGAGCAATATCTTTGCTCTAAGTATTCCATGACATCAGATAGCATCTGAACTTGCCTGGTTTTTCCAATCTGACTCTCATACAGTTGCAGAGCCTCTCTGTCAAATTTCCGAAGTATGAGTTGTGCAAATATTATGTCAACTTCATCGGACAAATTTGTTTTAATTTTCATTAAGTGTATTGATTCATTAATTATTTCAATCACTCCTTTTATACTTTTTGCGGATTCATTGTTGATCATCGGTAAATCAACGATCCGACTTAATTGTTCGGAGAATACCCTCCGATTATTTTCATACCGCTTGGTTAATAATTCCCAAGCGGCACTATAATTGTCAGCTGAACCTGACAATAGATAAGCTACCATGCTCTTGGCTTCGCCCTTTAACGCGGATTTTAAATAATTGAATTTAAGAGCAGGACTTAGATCCTCTCTTTTTTCAATCAGTTCCGCAAATAATTCCACAAACAGGTCCCATTCTCTAGGTTCCCCAGAAAACGTGGGTACCTGAATTACCGGTAGTTCGCCTCTCACGGTTACATTCTCAATCTTACTTTCCTTATTGTTCTTTTTCATTTCTAGCATTGACAATGCATTTTGGACGTCGAATTCCAAATCCTCCATAGTATTCTTAAATTTTGCATCACCTGTTTTTTCTTGGCATGCCCGTACCTTCTCCCATAAATAATTTATTTTATTAATATACACTATCCATCTCCCATTGCCTGTTGATTTCAACTCTACTACCTCCAAATATTCCTGAAGCTGTCGGACTCTATCCATAAATATATCCTGTTTATCACTACCGGTTTCATGACTGGAGGTCGCATTCCCGCGCGACTCTCCTTTGCTATCATCAAACATTTCTGACATATTTGCCTCTGCTTCAACTAACACTGACTTACTAGTGCCTGGTTTTTCTGACTCTCCTGCAGCTATTATTTTGGCAACTATCTTTAACATTCCTTCATGTATTTTATCTGTGAAATACTGATGATCGAAATTCCCTTGTTGTAGCAATTTGTTATGATTAGGTAACCATCGATTCCTAATCCCTTTTACATCCTCGATCACCTTGCTAGTTATGTTACTGGGATCTAGTGCTTCTAACTGCCTTATCCTGTTATGCAACTCTAACTGCTTCCCTAACAACTTTTCAGTTTTGTTAAGAAACATTTTGTATGGCGTATGTTTGACAATCAATTGATTATCCTCCTTTTTTTTTTGAGAAAGAGAAAAAAAATGTCTCAACTGTGTCTTGCACAGTGAGCCAGAGACGTGGAAAAAATGTTGATAGCGTATGTGGTTTGCTCACAATTCAGATATACATTTCATTTTTTAATAAAAGAAGTTTTTTTTTTAATCTCCAACCACATTGTTAGTAAAAGCCTATCAAGGAGTTAGTAGTTCGGAAGTTGCACTTTCGTGCTTCAACTTGCTTATAGAGGCTTATATTTAAATTATTAAATAAGGCAAATTAAGGCTTGCGCATTTCTGCGGCCCCCTTGCGTTTCTTCGCTCTTCGGCGAAGTTCAGCTTTCAGTTGGTCAGCACGCTCTATGCAGCGTTGTCGGTCCTCTTAGCACAGGGTCTACTCGCAATAGGGTGAGTCAAATGGTCCAGGGCAGTCCTTCACCGGTGTGTTTTTTTTTTGGCTGTGTCGTTGCTCAGCTGCTGTTGTCCAGGGCCCATAGGCCTGGCTCATAAGCTCAGGCGGTCCCGGTGCCGGTCATCGCACCAGATTCTGTCGTCTTAGCAGCCTCTTCTTTGCAACTATCTTGTTGCTCTGCTGCTGTTTGTAGTTGCCGACTTGCAACTACATATACACTTTTAACTTTTTTTTTCGATATTAGGGCTTCGAATACGCCACACACCAATTCTGTAATTATTTTTTTGACGGCGCCGAAATTATTGCAGTTGCTCGACTAGCCAAACTGCCTTATTTAACTCGGTCGCACGCACATTTTATATATTAAGCAAAATTTTGCTTTTTGTTTTTATACTCTGTCTCTTACCACTGGTGGGGGAGAACAGAGTTAGTTTATTTTTGCAACCTTTAGCTGATCTTAGCATTTACACTTGCATAAGAATTCAGACTTAAAGGCACTGATTCATCCTCTGAGTCTCTTACCACTGGTGGGGGAAAACTACAGAGTTCCTTTTTTCGAAGGACCAAAATGAATAGTGATTCGCGGAGAGAAGGAAAATAACCCAGTCTTCATTCGTTGAATTCAAAATATGAACTTAAAAATACTTATTCTTATGCCCCACGTTTTCGGGGGTTTAAAATTGTTTATATTTCATGCTCAGCGCTGGTTACTTGATACCGCGCCGCTGTTATAATCTTCAGTGTTTTCCACAGAGTGTGGATGCATGTTTTGTTTGGTATTAAGTAATAATTGTCATATGAATTTTATGACTTACGTTTGTTTATGTTTCGTTTTGTTTATTTCTTTGGTCAATCTGATTTGGTGAAGCCATTTCAGCCCCGTATAAGCCCCGATGTTTAATCTTAAACATCCTTTTATCCCAATTCTACTACCAGCGCTTCGAAAAAGTGTCTAGGTAGGTAGGACTTCCATAAGGACAAAATGGGGACGCCTTTTTAAAATTCACCCCACCACCCCCTTTACACGGATCGCCGAAAAAAAATTTTTTTACATACAATTAAGTTTTTCCAACAACTGTGGCAAATTTCATTCGTTGATCTATTATACTTTTCCAAAAAAAAATTCTTACTAAAAAGCGACTTTACGGACCAACAAGGTAGAAACCCCCCTTAAAATTAAAGGAAATTTGTCCGATGAAGTTGACGTAATAGTCGCTCAACTCATACTTCGGAAATTTGACAGAGAGACTCTACAATTATATGAGAGTCAAATTAGAAAAACAAAGCAGATACAATTGCTATCTAATGACATGGAATACTTAGAGCAAAGATATTGCTCGCTAAGTGCAAACTGTTTTAAAATATGTGGAAGTCGAAGATAAATGCCCGATTTGCAAAATTGCCGAGCACAAAGGGTATAAGTGCTATAAATTTAAAAGTTTGACACCTACTGAACGGAGACATCCAAAAAAGTGCAGCTTTGCATAAGATGCTTGAACCAATCAAGCAATAAGATGTGCGATAATGAAATGTTCTGTTCATTGTGCAGTAAGGAACACCATACTTTGCTCCATTTTGAAGAAACACATGAAAGAATTAATACTTGTATAACCAACACTGTTGGCCACAGCTGTAATACAAGTAAAAAATGTAAATGGAGGATATAAGACTCTAAGTGCCCTTATTGATTGTGGATCACAGAGCACCATTTTGTCTGAAGAGGCCGCTCAAATATTAAAACTACATAAAATTAAACAGTATACAGAAATAAGTGGCGTGTCCTCAATAAAATCCAATAAATCAAGATATAAGGTAAAATTACATGTCAAGACGCAAAATCCTTGGAAAGGACATCTTAAGGTTGAGGCAATTGTGGTGCCATAGTTAATGAAAGCTCTTCCATTAAAAATAGCAGACGTGGATATGTCAAAATGGCAAACTTACGTGCTAGCTGATCCTACCTTTAATAAACCTGGTAGGGTTGATATAATAATGGGGGTATATATAGTCATATATCCAACTTCAATACACAAAACCTTATAAACTTTTCGCCCCCTAAAAACAAACTCAAAAGTAAACATCCGTTTTTTATAATAAACAATTGGACACTTGCAATAACAATTGTCCCCCTCAAAATCAAAGCGTGTGAACGCTAACTCATAATTAAAGCACAAGCAATCAAATCCGTTTTATTCATAAACAATTGAACACTTGCAATAATAATTGTCCCCCTAAAATCAAAAGCGTGAGAACGCTAATTCAGCATTAAAATTCGGGCCAATCAAATCACATCAATATCGATCACGCCACTGAAGGGCTTACATATTTAGCCTATAAATATAACTGTAAGACATTTTGTACTTTAGTTTTTAAGTATTCATCCAACGAATAAAGTCCCCGCTTTTAACTCAAATAAAACAATATCTTTTTTTTTCCTTTTGGAAAGACAAGATATATAATTGGCGCAGTCGGTAGGATCGGTAAAAGTGATCTTGTTATTCTATCAGTGTGACACATAGAATTATTATCCGTACGTTACATAGAATTAGTGAATAATCACTATAAAACTCCGATCCGACATCAAGAACTTACGGGAACGCTCAAAAGTCTACAAAAGTGAAAATATTTTCTGCCAACTGTGCACGGAAATATCAACTGTGTGTTGCAACCAACAAAAAATTAATATTCCAATTGTGGAACAAAAACGGCAACTGTGTGCGGAAACATCAACTGTGTGTGTTACAACCATAAAACTCCAATTGTGGAACAAAACGCCAACTTGTGTGCGAATAAAATAAAACACATAAAACATCACAAACAAAACTAAAAACCAAAAATGGCCGAACTCACCGAAGCCCATCTCAATCAAGCACTCTCTTCATTAAGACAGGTGGCAAACTATGATGGATCACCAGAGAATCTGACATCATTCATAAGGAGGATAGATTTCATCATGCACCTGTATCCAACCCATGACCTAAGGCAACATAACATATTGTTCAGCGCAATCGAGATGCAGCTCACTGCAGAGGCACAACGACTTTCGCAAATTGGACAAGCCAACAACTGGCCGGAACAAGGAACATTCCTCATCAATGAATTGAAGACGCAGACCCCATGTGACGAACTTCTTCGACGCCTCTACAACACCCACTATACAGGAAACCTTCGTAAGTTTGTAACAGAATTAGAAGATAAATCCTATATTATTACAAACAAGCTTAGTCTTGAAAACGATGCAAATAACACTACTCTTTATACAAATGCTTTAAATAACACTATAAAAGATGTACTTAACAAAAAATTACCTGATAGATTATTTATGACGTTAGCCAGATATGATATAACCACAGTTAGCAAGCTAAAACAAGTAGCTCAAAGAGAAGGGTTATACGAGGAAAGTATAACAGAAATCAGAAAATCAAATCAAAGCCAAAAAAGTGGAAAATCTTTTGTACCCAATAGTACAACTCCGTATCAAACAAAACAATCAGACACCACACAAAACCAAAAACTTTTCCAAGAATTTCAACAAAAATTAAATATTGACAGGGCTCAGAATCCAATGAATAATCAACAACAAAATAATTATCAAAAAAAATATGTAGCAAACCAGCCTACAAAAAGGCCAAGAGAAACTAATAGTGGAATTAGCAAAATGGACACATTCGAAAATTTTCATCAGAATGCCTCGGATCAATCGGAAGAAGAGATAGAGACAAGTCCTTCATCAGAATCACAATGAACAATAAACCTTTGAGATGTGTAGTCGACTCAGGCTCTTCAATAAATATAATGTCCGAAAACTTTTTTAATTTCAAAACCTATTTAGGAGATTCCAAAATTCATATGATTGAAGGAGCAGTAGAATTAAAAGAAGTAATTTTCCTTGCACCTAGCAAACTTTGTCCGACAGAACAAAAGTTTTATATCCATAAATTTTCAAATAAATATGACATGTTGATAGGCAGAACTTTCTTAAAAGCATGCAAAGCCCAAATAAACTATGAAGAAGAATATGCAAAGCTAGGAAACTATACATTTTATTTCAGAGATATGGAAGAAATAGAAGAAGAACATAACATAGAATGTCTAGACCCACCTACAGAGAGGGACCCAGACACAAATTTTGCAATTGAAAATGAAATAATAGAAAGTAATCAGTGTAGACTCGACCATTTAAATAACGAGGAAATACAAAAACTAAAAAAGGTCTTGTACGAATTCAGTGATATTCAGTACCGCGAAGGTGAAAATTTGACTTTCACGAGTACTATAAAGCACTCTATTTGTACAAAACATGAGGACCCAATTTATAAACGTCCATAGAAATATCCCCAAACGTTTGATATAGAAATCAACAAACAAATAAATGAAATGATCGAACAGGGTATCATTCGAAAATCGAATTCATCATACTGTTCACCCATTTGGATCGTCCCAAAAAAAGGAGATGCTTCCAACAAACAAAAATTCAGGTTAGTCATTTACTTCCGAAATTTAAATGAAGTCACAATAGATGACAAATTCCCAATTCCAGTCATGGATGAAATTCTTGACAAACTGGGAAAATGCCAATACTTTACCACCATTGATTTAGCTAAGGGATTTCATCAAATTCAAATGGATCCTGAATCTATTGCAAAAACAGCTTTCTCAACTAAACATGGCCATTACGAATACACACGTATGCCAAACCCCCTAAAACCCCAAAAAAAATTAAATCATTCTTAGGATTATGCGGATTCTTCCGAAAATTCATACCAAACTTTGCACATATTGCAAAACCTTTAACTCTCGGATTAAAGAAAGGAGCTAAAATTAACATAAACGACCCAGATTATATTTCATCCTTTGAAAAATTGAAATATCTTCTTATGAACGATCCCATACTTGCATACCCCGATTTTAAAAAACCATTTTTTCTAACCGCAGATGCTAGCTATATAGCTTTAGGTGCGTTCATCTCACAGGACCATAGACCTATTTCTTTCGCAAGCAGAAAGTTAAACGAACATGAGATCAATTATTCAGCTATAGAAAAAGAATTACTAGCGATAGTTTGGGCAACAAAATATTTTAGACCATACCTTTTCGGTAGAAAGTTCGAAATTCTAAGCGACCATAAGCCTTTAGTATGGCTCAACAATATAAAAGAACCAAACATGAAACTTCAACGTTGGAGAATAAAACTAAATGAGTTTGATTATAAAATTAAATGTTTACCCGGCAAAGAAAATCACGTAGCAGATGCTCTTTCCAGAATTAAAATAGATGAAAACTTCTTAGGATCAACAGACAGCACCGTAGCTACAATACATAATGCTCATGAGGATAATGGAAATTACATTCCAATAATAGAAAAACCCATTAATTATTCTAACAGGCAAATAGAATTCATTAGAGGTTCAGAAGACAAAACACAAACATCAACCTATTTTTATAAATCAAACATAAAAATAACATACAAAGAAATGACCAATGCTTACGCAAGGGATATAATTAAAAAATATCTTTGCGGTAAGAAAACAGTACTATATTTTCATAACGAGCAAGATTATCCCATATTTCAACAAGCCTTTATTGAAATAATACGATCAAACGCAAACACAAAAACCTCGAAATCAAGCATTAATTTAGAGGACATTCAAACATTTGCACAATTCAAAGAAATAATTCTAAAACAACATAAGGAATTATTACATCCAGGAATCGAACAAAATCGTTTGTTTAAAGAAAAATATTATTTCCCCGATTTTCAAAACCTGAATCAAAACATTATTAACGAATGCTCAGTATGCAAAATCGCAAAGACAGAAAATAGAAATATAAAACTAACTTTTGAAATAACACCAGAAACTTTTAATGTCAGAAAAAAATACGTCATGGACTTTTACATGATCGACAATTCACAATTCCTTTCATGCATTGACATTTACTCTAAATTTGCAACACTTGTAGAAGTAAAATCTAGAGATTGGTTAGAAGCCAAGAGAGCAATTATGAAAGTATTCACTGAAATGGGCAAACCAATAGAAATAAAATCAGACAAAGATTCAGCAATTCTGTGTATAGCACTAAAAAATTGGCTACAAAAAGAAAATGTAAAGTTAGAAATTACAAATATAAACGGCATTTCAGACGTAGAAAGATTCCGTAAAACAGTAAATGAAAAACTCAGAATTATACATAGTGAAAACGACATGGAAGATAAATTACTTAAATTTGAAAAAATTCTCTACATATACAACCATAAGACGAGATTAACGATTAAAATACATAAAATAAACAATTTAAATAAAGATAGACACGATTTCGAAATCGATACTAGATTTAAACAAGCACCACTAGTAAAGTCAAAAACAACAAATCCATTCAAAAAGACAGGAGAGATAAATCAGTTAGATGAGAAACATTTTGAAGAAAGAAATAGAGGACAAAGAGTCACACTCTACAAATCTAAATTCAAAAAGAAAAAGAAAGTTAATAAAAGAAAATATGACAATTGATACATTACAGGTCAACAACTCAAGATGACTTTTTTGTGCATCATGCTATTCTTAACATTAAAATCAACATGCAGTCAATCCATTGACATAAACCCAGTAAAAGCACCGAACGGTTACTTAATATTTAAAACAGGAACCATGGACTTACCGACAAACTTTGAATATCATTATTTAAAAGTAAATTTAACGTTAATAGACATTACATAAAACAATCTAATGCAACAAGCACAGGAATTTAAAGATATAATCCATATACAATACCTAACAGAAAAACTAAGTTGGGAAATTAATGGAATACAAATTGTAAAACGTAACAAACGAGGACTAATTAACGGAATTGGTTCAATATACAAATATCTTTTTGGTACTCTTGATCAAGACGATAAAGACGAATTAGAAGAAAAAAAAAATAATCTTGAGAGCAATAACGTACAAGCAATCGAACTAAATTACGTAATAGACACTATAAATAAAGGTTTAGAAGTAATAAACAACCTCAAGGAAGAAAAGGAAAAATCAGTAAAATTAGAAGTTCTAATCTTTAATTTTGAGCATATCACAGAATACATTGAAGACATAGAAATGGGCATGCAGCTCACCAGACTAGGAATTTTCAATCCAAAACTTAAGTCATGTTAATTCGGAAAAACTATTGAATACAAAAACATCTACCTGGCTTAAACCAAATTCAAACGAGATATTTATCATTTCAAACATTCCTCAAGAAATAATAAAAACCCCTATCTTTGAGATACTTCCTTATCCAGATGAAAATGAAAATATTTTGACAGAAAATTCATACGATAAATACTATTTTAACAATAACACTTTGTTTAATAAAAATACAAAACAAATAGAAACTAATGAATGTATAATAGGCATTTTAAATCAAATCCCAACCACTTGTAAATACACTAAAACATATAAGAATTTTCAAACTAATTATATTGACCCAAACATAATTGTAACATGGAATTTACCAAAAACTAAACTTAATCAAAATTGCGTAAACAACGAATTAATAATAGAAGGCAATAACATAATAAAAATTTACGATTGTGCCTTACAACTAAACGAAATATCAATAATAAATTCATTGCTTGACTATAGCCAAAGCATTTATGTAACAAACAATATCACCAGGCTAGAACCTATTTCTTTTATCCAAACAAAAGAAATAATTAACGAACATACGAAATATTATACTGCATTTCAAACTATTACATTAACCACTTTTATACTTACTATAATAAGTTTGATTACATACTTAATCTATAAGTTTAAGGCAATGCCACAAGAATTAATAATTAAGCATTTTCGATCAAATAACAATGGTCCCACAGAAACCGAAACCCCAATTGTTGAAAAAATTGAGTCCCAAATTATAAACAAAATTGATACCCCAATATTTACAGCTGAGAAAAACCCCTCGCTATATCCCAATGTATCCGCCTGAGGACAGGCTAAATTTTTTAGGATGGGGAAGTCATATATCCAACTTCAATACACAAAACCTTATAAACTTTTCGCCCCCTAAAATCAAACTCAAAAGTAAACATCCGTTTTTTATAATAAACAATTGGACACTTGCAATAACAATTGTCCCCCTCAAAATCAAAGCGTGTGAACGCTAACTCATAATTAAAGCACAAGCAATCAAATCCGTTTTATTCATAAACAATTGAACACTTGCAATAATAATTGTCCCCCTAAAATCAAAAGCGTGAGAACGCTAATTCAGCATTAAAATTCGGGCCAATCAAATCACATCAATATCGATCACGCCACTGAAGGGCTTACATATTTAGCCTATAAATATAACTGTAAGACATTTTGTACTTTAGTTTTTAAGTATTCATCCAACGAATAAAGTCCCCGCTTTTAACTCAAATAAAACAATATCTTTTTTTTCCTTTTGGAAAGACAAGATATATAATTATATACCCAAATCTTGAAAGGGGGAATTACGAAGATTGATGGCCTGTTAGGCCAAAATACTCAATTTGGATGATTCGTCTTGGGACGCACCAAATCAAATCAGAATAAATTTTTAGTGGCAATAACAATAGATGTCACAGGTTTTGAACAACATTTGAAGAAGAATAAAGGTAAATGTCAAAATAAATACAACAACAAAACTCAAGAAATAAATTTATGGCCCCCGGCAGGACCTCACATTGGAGGTAAAGATAGAATTACAATCAGCCACACACGGTGTAAGAAAAACACTTGTAATTCTAAACTGACCCAAAAGATCACAACGGCAGGATGTCAAGTGGCCGACGCTGTGCCCAAAATAATAATGATTTTTCTACCACCGAGTACGTGGTGGTGAGTCGTACTAGAATAAGATCCTCTAAGAACAATTGTTACCTCCTAGAGCCTAAGATAATCCTATATAAACTCCGTACTTTTGTAAATAAAATCAGTTCATATTTTGAATTCAACGAAAAAAGACTACGTTATTTTCTTTTTCTTCGGGAATCCCTGTTCATTTTTGGTCCTTCGAGCCGGATTCATAAAAGTTCCGATGATTTCAAAGTTAAATCAAGAGAATGAGGGAAACTGGTACAAGTATGTAGGACGTGTGCAACCACTTATTAATAATACTGCCCCCAGTACCAAAGATACATATTTAAGATTTTGACAGGAATAGAGATGCGTAGTCCTGGTGATCCTGAAATAAGAAAGCTGATAACCGATTCTTTAAAAGAAGACATACTGTGGTCGTGAAGAGATTAGAGCGGAGGCTCGAAAGAATATCGATGAAATACTTTAGGAAATGAAAAGGACGTTTCACAAAAACAGGAAATGGGAAAGAAAATATAATTTGAACGAGTTAGTGGCGATTAAGCGTACGCAGTATGACAGGAAAAACGTTGAGAGGTAAATCTTAGGACCATATAAAGTCACAAAGGTGAGAAAGTTGGCCATGGTGAAGGACTTTGTAAGACCTCAACAGTGTCTGAGCGAAATCGTATCCACACATGCAATGTTGATAAACCATATTTAAAGAGATCTGCATCAATTCTATAATTTTTTACCAAACTATAATTATTCATATTCTTTGACACGGCTCTACAAATACCACATATCATGGTAGGCGCTTCTGCAAGGACGCTAAATGCTTTGCCATCCAACATGGTCATGTGAAATTCCGGCATAATTCTATATAAATTGGTAGTCGTTGGTTGAATATTTTCTACTTGGTTTTTTACAATGTCGCTCTCTTATCTAATTAATTCGCTTGTTTCCTTTTGGTAAATTAGTTTTAACGGTCTACAATAGCGAGTTGAGGAAGGCCGTGCGTTTTTCCATATAACTTTTGATCCAAGCTGAATTTGTAATGGTACAAGGCAAACTGCAAAAAGGTGCTGATCAGGCATATTGGTTTCACCATTTTCAAACTTTTGCCGGTATGTTGCGTGTCCACTGCTTCCATCACAGCCCCATTTATGTACTGCAGTTAATTTTATTTTATTAAAACAACATACTTCAAACACATTTAATTTGCTACACTTGAATAGACAGGTCACAAAATTATATTTTTTATTGAATACATACTTTTTCTAGACGAAAACAAAAGTAATTGGGCCAATTTGTTTTAATTTGTATAAGTTGCAAATTAACCAAGAAAGATCAAAAAGTGCAACCAAATATTTGCATGCCACGTGCTGAACATCTGTATACTTTGAAAGCCCGCAGCTGATCAGGGGTGCATTGAAAAAATCTGACGAAAGCTTTTTTAAGCCTTTTCAAGTGTTGCCAATTAGGATAAATAACAAAACAAAAGAATTTTTAAAAAGTTAATATTGACTTATGTCCCGCTAGACCGCTCAGTTGGCCCACTGTGCATTGGCTAGGATCATTCGGGTCGAATGACTTGTCAAAACAGCCGATTGTAGGAAATGAAGTGTCAGGCGGGCATAATCATGGCAATCTCTCAGTAGCTAGTGAGCGAGACAGAACGACACGCAGCGGTCGACTCACTCATTGGCGTTAAACCAGAAGCGTTGTTTAAAAAAAGCACTTGCAATCGTACTATCGCCTCGATCACATCGCGCTCCAAAATTTATCACCAAGGCCATTATTATAGTAATAAATAAACATATGTATTCTTAACACAAACATTGTTAATAAATAGGACTAAATAAGGATATCACATCCATAATTAGTACAAAACCAGTGACAACACATCAAACCTGCATGATCACCTTAAACGGTTTCACCCGAATTTAGCCATAAATGCTCCTGATACCAATGTACAAGTTGCTGAAAATGCTGTACAAGATGAGAACTGCTGTCAGAGGAGTCATATTTTAATCGGGCTGTGTTATATGATGGAAACTCCAAGCGCAAAAAGGACATTGATAAAATCTTAACGGAGATGTTTGCTAAGGATGTGCAGCCCTTTAGTATAGTGGAGGACGAAGGATTTATAAAATATACGCAGGTTTTAGATCCACGAAACAAGCTTCCCAGCAGGACTCATTTGCAAAACGTTCTGATGGCCAATTTGTTTAAAGAAACTACGGAGAAATTGTCAACAATTTTGAAGCAGATTTCGGACATTGCCATAACATGCGATTTGTGGACATCTAGTGCTAACGTGAGCTTTTTAATACAGCATCAAAACCACATCGCTGGCAACCAAAAAACTGATAGATGTTACAAATCACTCGGCGCAAAACATTGCAGATACTTTAAAAAATATTTTTTGGCATATTTTTGAACAAACTGTCTGCATTGTGACTGACAATGCCAGCTCGATGCTGAAAGCATGCGAAATTTTGAAAATCCAAAATCTGCCATGCTTAGCCTATACAATCAATCTGGTAGTCCAAGATGGCTTAAATCTCCATCACAACGATGTCGCAAAAGCTTTGTTTACAAAATGTAAAACTATTGTAAAATTTTTCAAGAAAAGTTCTATTGTGAACGAAAAATTGAAACTAATTCAAGAAAATTTTGCATATACCTTGTTGCAAGAAACCCCAACATGGTGGAACAGCTTCTATGACATGATTAACGCATGAACAAATGCACCACTATCATTCACTGTATAGGAAATCAACGTTTTGAATGATATTGAGAAAATATTAGTATTATTTAAGAAGGTGTCCGAAAAAGTTTCTGGAGGCAAATACGTTACGGTGTAATACCATCGGCATATGGACTCTACCGTCAAATTCAAAATCTTTCAACTGAGTTGGCAATCTATAAAAGATGCTATGTTAGAGTCGATAAAAAAAAGACTATCTATATATGAGCTACGTGCGGTAACAAGAATGGCTACAATTTTAAATCCACGATTAAAAAAAGATGGCTTTCAATCAAATGCTGAACAAGGAGCAAACTTCCTAGAGAATGAATTAGTCAATTTGGGCAATTTAACTCATATTGAAGACCCTGTCAAGCAAGCACGACCAGTAAGGACCCACTCTTTGATTTTTTGGACAAACGATGCGCTACTAAAAAGAAGAATATCCGATATGATGCGATTATTATTAAAAGACAGTGTCTGGAGAGACACGTTGTCCCACAGGAAATAGACCCTCTATTATGGATCAAGGTAAAATTAATAAATCAATCTTCGATACGTAATACTAAGTTTTAGTAATAAATTTAATTGCAGGTCAACCAGACAGATTTCCCTTTACTAAAATTACTGATGTTTAAATATTTATGCATCCCCGCAACGTCTGTGGAGTCGGAAAGAGATCTCAGCAAGGCAGTCCAAATTATTTCTGAAAGGCGAACAAGGCTCAAAGAAGAACATGTAAACGTTTTACTGTTTTTGAACATAAATCATTGGCTAAAATAAATACATAAAAAAAACAATCCTTACTAATTTTCAATGATAAGAAACACTGTTTTTTTATTTCGACTATCGGCCACTATCGATGGTACTACCGACCTCCATCGATGGTTTGGAAATTACTATCGTCCACAATCGATGGCGCCCACCATCGATAGTTTTGCACCTCTAATTTGATGATGACGTAGTAGGCAACAAGCAGCGCTGCCGGCAGCGCTTGAACCGATTTGTATTGACTGTAAATTGTGTTCTATTTATCCGATCAGATTCAAATTTTGGGATCTATGATTTTATCTCCAATACTATCATTTTGCTATTTCATGGGGATACTGCAATTTTTGCAAAAATTTTTGTTCTAGAGCTATATGATATAGTAGTCCGATCCTAACAATTTTCATACTTTATCATCTCCGGGCCAAAAGTAGCTCAAATTTCAAATTTCATTCCGATAGCTCTTAAGATGCCAGCGTGAAGTTGATTTGCACAGACGGACGGCCGGACGGACGGACGGACGGACATGGCTATATCGACTCATGCTGATCAAGAATATATATACTTTTCATGCTGATCAAGAATATATATACTTTATGGGGTCGGAAACGTCTCCTTCTGTGCGTTACAAACATCTGACCAACTTTATAATACCCTCTGCAAAAACCGGAGGGCCGGGGTTTACTTCGACCACGTCGAAGTTTGTATACCCTTGCAACTGTTTTGGTAATTCTTTCCTTACCCATAGCCATCAAAGTGTAAAAACGTTTTATCCAAAAAGTCTAATGTCTGCGAAAGAACGGCCTTCAATCTTAGCATAGGATATAACGAACTTTTTGATGAAAGTCACTGTTTTCCACCGATCGTTTCTATGGGAGCTATATGATATAGTCACCCGATGTTGATCATATTTGTCACAATTATTAATAAGAACACAAAACTGACAAAACCAACTTTTATGACAATTGCTGATAAAATAACGAAATTATTGAGAAAAGTCACTGTTCGTGACTTTGACGTTTGTATGGGAGCTATATATAGTGGTCCGATCCGGCTGAATCCGAGATATACAACGCCTGCAGTATATACAAGCCTATGTGCAAAATTTCAGCTCTCTAGCTCTTACGGTATCGGAGGAGTTCGCGTTGATCCAGACGGACGGTCGGGCGGACATGGCTATTTGAACTCGTCTCGTCGTGCTGATCAAGAATATATATACTTTATATGGTCTGAGATGCTTCGTTCTATGCGTTGCACACTTCTGACCAAAATTAATATACTCTTTTTGCAAGGGTATAAAAATAAAAATAATGTAATTAAGTCAAATGTAAAATCAATTTAAAGTCACGTGAATGTTATTCTAAATAATTCAAGTCAAGAGTAACGGTAAATAGAGTAAATAAAAAAAATAAAAACAAAGTGAAAGAAACGGAGTTTAATGGTGGTCATAAAGCCAAAAACGATGATTTCATGAATGATGATTTCATCATCTAAAACACCCTCCCACCCTAGTATATTAAGCAGTATCAATTCGGCGACTCTCAACCATGTTTTTGCGAACTTTGGGTGATGGTAGTCAATTGATGCTCTGACTTGTTGATGTAACTTCTGTTTGAGCGTATTACCTAATAACAACAACAAAAAAATGATTTCCATAAATTATAATTGAATTGAAGCGAAATGAAAAGTGATGAGTAAATTTGTGCAACTTGAAAATTTAAAATAACCGTAAAAAATTTAAAAAAAAAAAGTGAATTTGAAATAAGATGAATAATTACTACAAAAGAAGATATTAACTTGATTTATTTGATAATTCGATAATATTCTATGATAATTAATTATCTGTAACTAGTAAGCTCTTTCCATAATACTATGTAGCTTTAGTCGATCTCATTGAATAGTTTACTTTGCTTTTGAGCTCTATTGTTTATTTAAGTCTGAAAAGTTTGGAATTTTGAAATGTTGGTATATATTTTGTTAAAATTTAATATATAAGAAAAGAAATGTTTCTATCTGAAATTATAACACAAGCCGACATTTTTGAGGTCATGAAAAAGTGATTTAAGTTCAATAAGTGCCCTATGGTAATTGAAGGGTGCTGAACACAGACCTGTACTTAGTTTTTGTGCATCACGTCCAGTTTTCGAGAAAAGTGTGTTGAACTTATTCAAATTGACCGCATTTGCACTATTTTATTGTATAATGTAAACATAATATTGTGCTAAAAACAGTTTTATTTATAAGCAGAGCTTGCAAATAACAGTTGACCGATTCTTGGTGTTGGCAAATAAGTGTTGTAAACCGACAGTTTGAGCAAAAACTCAAAGAGCAACAGTTTCAGTTGTTTGCTCGATGAATCTGTTTTGCTCTGAACAAACCCGATTTTTTTCGATTCTTTTGCTCTGGTTATTATCGGACACTTTAATCTCTCACAATGAAGCAAAGTGTTTTTTGAGTATGCTTTGCGAATCAGATTCGCTTTCACTTGTGTTTGTGATTTCTATGCAGTCGCGTCAAAATTAACATTTAGTTCTATATTGATTTAAATTTGAACCAAAAAGTACACTATAGAGATTCCCAGAATTGTCTGCTTTTTAATTTTATAGAATTATGGAACTTTTATGGATTTTACCAATTGTTTATTAGTAATGTTTGCAAACAAGAGTTTTTTTCCTTACACAGGGTATTCAGAAATCTGTTAAAAAAGTAAAAAAATAATTTTTTAAACTTTCTATAGTATACATTTGGGTGCCCATTTTCCGACCCCAGATCCCCTGATTTATCAGAATCTGGACGTGATGGACAAAAACCAAGTATGCAGTGATAATCGGCGTACCCGAATTAGTAAAGAACACCTCTCAAGTTAACGTCAGCAAAAATCATGTCGCCTGTGTAATGAATTTGCTGATATTGTTCAGGTTTAATGCGAACCTTTACAAAGAATAACAAAGATTCATGGCAGTAACCACTAGTTGTGAACCAAAGAATACTCTTTCTTCCTTTCTTGTTTTTTTTTTTATATGAATAACTAACTGTGTTCATAAGTATTTTTCTTGCAAGTCATTCAATTGCCATTTAAAGTTAGTTTCAGTAGAGATCTTAATAAAATTGAATTTTATAATTAAAGGTAGAGATTTTAGGTTATCGCTCTATTTATCGTCGCTGTGATAGGAAGATTACATAAAATTTATGGCGCCCAAACATGAGGCCGGATAAGAAGCTTACATAAAATTTATGGCGCCCAACAGTGGGTCAGGATAAAAGCATATTCAACTCCTTGTCAACATTAGATACAGACAAGAAGTTTTTTTAGTTTACGGCAAGTGGTTATTTTGATAGCAGACCACATTAGCAGTATGTACTTCTACCCTAGGTGATATAAAGTGTTGAGTTCAGGTATATCAGGAAATTCTTAAGATCAAATCATGAGGTTTCAAGTTTTCGTCGACTTTGTTAGACTATGTTATGGTATAACTTACGCGAATAATTAAACCTGTGCGGTTTAAATCTGCTTGGCGAACCCGATGTAGCTGTTAGGAATATTCAGCAGCAAAGTTAAAAGGGAAAATGAAGGTAAGCAAGAATTTCAAGGCTCTGTCTCTCAAGATTGCTCGTTTAGTTTTATGTTCTCGATAATTTAGCACTCGTTTAGTAAGGCGTTCAAAACTTTTCTTATCAATTTAGATTATTGTATATTGGATGTTGGATATCAGTACTGATTGTATCTAAGATCATGTTACGACTGCGGCTAAAGAAATCGAAGAGCAATATAAAGACTATCGGTCGGATTTTATGAGCAAAGAAATGATTTGCGCGAGAAAGCAAGAAGCTGGAGATGATGAGGTAGCTTCTTTGATTGACAAGTTTGGTATAAAGTTTGAGGAAGAGGAGCTGATTGAAATTTTGCAAAACAACCTGTTGCCAGAGATACGACGAAAGTTACTATATCAATCTATCGCATCAATAGGTCATCTTCGTAGATTAGTACAGATGCAAGAAAATTTAACACAAGAGCTCAGTCCTCAAGCAAAAGTAATTTCTAACGCGAAACTGAATGTACGCAGACAAATTTTTGAAATTCAAGAAAAGAAAACCGAAGATAATGAAATAGTCCCAGACGAGGAGTATGAAGTTGCTGCGGTGCAAGTTGCATTTTTTATCCGATTTTGATGATCAATATCTCATTCGAAAGAATATTTAATTCACTATCGATCATAGTTCAAGTGTAGTTACACTTTAATATGAATTGGTGGCGAAAATTGACGCCAAGCAGAGAGACCATAAAAATCGAAATTGGACCCTGGGGCCAAAATAAAAATTTGTGGTATGCAGTTTACCTTATTTTTACTAGACCTAAAACTCTTTCTTAGGGTCCAAAGGTGTATAATCAATTTTACAAATTTTGAAAATGTGTCTTATTTATTTTGCCAGGTCCGAATTTTGGGGCCTTTTATCAAAATCCATTTAAAAAAAAACCGTTAGAGATACGCCCCTGAAATTTACAGAACATAATCTCTATAGAATTACCAATTGAACGCTATAAATTTTAACATCAAAATATTTCACTAACATTAAATAAAAATCGAATGAAATCAGAATTTGAAGTAAAAAAAAAAATGTCTCAAATTCATTGCCGCCACTGTACGTCGTCAATAAAACATCACATCGAGATTGGCGAAGTCAAACCTGTAAAACAACGTTTAGTAATCGTATGATTCAATTATGAGTTATTAAAACAGCTGTAAGCGCCTGGAGCTCTCCTATACGACAGGTGGTAAAGCCGAATAAAGTGTGACTGTGTTTAGACGCCCGCAAGTTAAATGTATTCTCAATTAAGGATGTTTATCCTTTGCCCAGTACTGAAAGTATTTTTTCAAAATCTTGAATGCAAACATAATTTCCAAAATTGATTTAAAGGATGCCTACTGGCAAATAGAATTAACTGAAGCATCTAAACCTCTTACTGCATTTACAGTTTGCAATGCCACATCTACTATGAGTCGTCTAATGGATGATAATAGACAGCATCTGCACCGATCCATCAAAGTTTGCATGTGTAAAAAATTGGCCACCACCTAAGAATTTGAAACAAACTAGTTTCATACCAAGTTTTGCTGATCTCACTTATCCTATAACGGAACTGTTGTCAACAAAAAGGAATTTTGTTTTTATCAATTATCAGACGCAGAGGAAGAAAAACCTATTGCTTTCATGTCTAAAAAGTTGAGTCGTGCTCAACGCAATTAAAGTGTTACTGAACGCGAATGTTTAGCTGTTATATTGGCTATCGAAAAATTTAGGTGTTATTTGGAATTACAAGAATTTGAAGTAGTTACTGATCACTCTAGTTTATTGTGGCAAATGCGCCAACAAAACGTTTTTGGAACATTAGCTCGATGGATTTTTCGCTTGCAACAATTTAAGTTTAATATGTCACATAGGAAAGGAAAAGAACACTTGATTTCTGACGCATTATCAAGATTGCCCAATCTTGCGGTAGAGTCTATAGAAATAGGTCCGATTATAGATCTGGACTCCGAAGCATTTTTGGACGATAGTTGTATGCATCTGAAGAAGAAAATCACTGAAAATCAAGACAAATTTTCGGATATCAAAATTTTAGATAAACATTTGTATATTCGTACCGAACATGCCAATGGAGATTTTGATCAAGAGAAGCTTTCTTGGAATCTATGGGTAGCAGATAAACTCAGAGTTGGGTACCAGATAAACTCACAGTTGATGTTCTAAAACAAGCTCGCGATAGCCATACGTCTTCACATTCAGGTATGCCGAAAACTATTGACAAGATACGTAGAACTCTTTTTTGGCCTGGCATGGTAAAGGATGTGCGTGACCTTATTCGTCAGTGTGACACTTGTAAAGAGTCCAAAGCACCAAATTATACGCTTAG
Source organism: Drosophila paulistorum (assembly GCA_018152135.1). Taxonomy (NCBI): domain Eukaryota; kingdom Metazoa; phylum Arthropoda; class Insecta; order Diptera; family Drosophilidae; genus Drosophila; species Drosophila paulistorum. The sequence continues at coordinate 1,156,017 of JAECXG010000612.1, read as the reverse complement.
ACCACCTATGGGACAGCATATTCCAACTTGTAGACCTTTTCAACGGCTGTATATCGATTTACTTGGTCCTTACCCGCGCAGCAAAAATGGGTTTGTCGGTTTGTTAATTGTTCTTGACCATTTCAGTAAAGTAAAATTGGTTACAACCTTTAAAAAAGTTTCGCTCGGAAGATATACAAGAATTCCTGCTAAAACAAATATATCATTGTTTTGGAGTTCCGGAAATAATCGTTAGTGACAATGGTGTTCAATTTAAGGCTAATTCGTTTAATCTTTTCTTACTGAACTGGGCGTAAAACATCAGTGTACCGCTTTTCCGCAAAGCAACGCAGCTGAACGTGTTAATCGTTCTCTATTAGCGGCGATCCTTTCGTATTTAAAAAATCAAGATCAAACGCTTTGGGATCAACATTTAACGAGTATATCTTGCGCCTTGCGATCATCTTGCATCAATCTTTAGGTTGCTCACCCTATAAAGCTTTGTTCGGACTGGACATGTTTACTCATGGTTCAGATTATAAACTTTTAAAGGAATTAAAGTTGTTACATGAACCCATAACACCGTTCAATCGGACTGACCAGTCAAACCTTTTGCGACAGGATATAACAGAAAACATCAAGAAAGCATATGATCGAAATGTAGCCCAGTATAACCTTCGCAGTAAGTCTGTCTCTCTTAAGGAAGGTGTTGTGTATCCAGCCCTATCATACGTAAGCCATCTGGCAACTCTATTCTTGGCGCCGGAATGGCAGTCCAGCCGGTCGTTCGCAGCAAGCACACGCGCTATAAACTTGCGATATATGTATATATATGTAATCTCAATACCACTTAATCAATAAACATTCTAAGATATTTCAAACTGGCGACGAGGATGGGATGCTAATTATCATCCGAAATAAAATTAGAATTATTGACGCAAAATATCAAAAAATTGTCACGCACAAATGCATACATATACGTTTACATAAACATGCTGTGGTGAAATTTTGCAAACGTTTACACACACATTTGCATGGCAGAGTCGCTTGCTGGTTTGGAGTGATTAGATTGGCCGGCGTTTTTGAGGAAAATAAGGAAGTAATTGATTCTACGAGTGCTAAATATACTCAACGGAACCCAATTATGACAACAGTTGGAAGTTTGGAACCGTTTGATTTGGGACAGCCAAATAAATGGGGCTCATACTTGGAGCGATTTAAATTGTTCCTGCTTGCCAATGATGTCAAAGACGAGGGTCGCAAAAAAGCACCTTTCCTCACATTGGTCGGAGCACTAGTCTACGATCTTTTGACATCATTGGCGTTTTAAACCAGGTCAGTACATTACCGTTAGACCAAATTGAGAAGATTCTAACTGATCATCTTTGTCCACGTCCATCGGAAATCGCTGCATTTTATTATTTTCACAAACGTGATCAACATCCGGATGAGACCGTCGGAAACTATCTCGCAGCGCTGCGGGCATTGGCAGTGGGTTGCAATTTTGGAGCAGCGTTGGATAGAATGCTGCGTGATCGTTTTGTATGCGGCATGAGGGATGAAAGCTTACAGAGAAGTTTTCTTGCAGACACTGAATTGACAGTGCAGAAAGTTTTGGAGAGAGCAACTACTAGTGAAGCTGCAGCAGCGAGTGCAAAGGCTATCAGACAGCCTATTGAGACTATCCACAGCATCAAATCACAGCGCCCTCAACAACCACATAAAGGAAAAGGACAAAAATGTGCGGGTTGTGCCGGTCCACACGGCCGGCAGCAATGCCCCTATCGTGAAGCAATATGTCACGGCTGTGGCCGGAAGGGCCATCTTAAGCGTGTCTGCCGGAATAATGAATCGTCGAACGATGTTCATCCAGTAAAGGGCAAAAATTCACGCGGAAAATCGGTAAACCTCATATCTAATCTGGTGAGCCTGAAGAAACGTATCACGATACAGTTTAATGGAAAATCGTGTACTTTGGAAGTGGATTCTGGATCTGACGTAACTATGATGACGTTGCGGACATATAATTGTATCTGGCCAACAAACAACCCTAAGGTTTACAACTACGATCCTGGGTTTAGTGACTACCAACACAACCCAATACAGATACTAGGAGTTTTTGATGTATCAATTCATTACAACGGTCGTAATATTGATAATCTACCAGTCATCGTCACTAAAAGCGGCTGTAGCGACCTTCTGGGTTGCAACTGGTTCGACCCACTAGGCATCAGTATCAAGGGCATACATTCAGTGGGCAGTGACGTACAGATCGCATGCATTCTGAATAAGTTCTAACACTTATTCTCAACAGAACTTGGTTGTTACACTGGTCCGCCAGTCATATTAAACATTGATGCAACAGTGCCACAAGTGCGGCTACCTCCACGCCGAATTCCATATGCTCTAAAGGGACTAGTCGAAGAGGAGCTGGATCGCCTATGCAAGCAAGGGATTCTTAAACCTGTGGAGTATTCAGATTGGGCCACTCCTATTGTACCAGTTATCAAGGACGGTTCAATTCGTATTTGCGGCGACTATAAATCAACTTTAAACAAAGCGGTTAAGCCGCACTGCCATCAAATACCGGCGATCAATCGAAGGTGGATCGATTTTTGCCAAAATTGATCTGGCTCAAGCTTATCAGCAGTTAGTAGTCGACGAAAAGTCGTCTTTGCTGCAAACAATCAGTACACATAAGGGTGCATTCAAAGTTACTCGATTGCAATTCGGCATTTCATCTGCACCAGGCATTTTTCAAAGCTGTATTGAGAATGTGGTACAGAATATTTCCGGAGTCTTACCATATTTTGATGACATTGTAATAATGGGAAAAACGGAAACGGAATTGGCAACTAGATTACAGGAACTGTTTATACGTTTTGATAAATCCGGACTGCGACTACGCAAGGACAAATGCCAATTCGGAGTACCATTCATTGAGTTTTTAGGGTTCAAAATTGACTCAACTGGTATAAGACCATGTGCCGATAAAGTCCTGGCAATCAAAGACGCACCAGCACCTAAGGATAAAAAAGCGTCATTATAACCAAATTCGAAGCCGAGTTGAACAAATAGATGTAAACATATCACATCAGGCACCATCAGCAACTGATGACAACACGGAAGATTCTGTTTCCAGTAACCACTCTAGGCCAGAGAGTCCTATTCAAGATGATCCACAGACATTGCATGCCTCACCGATGCTACGACGTTCTGCTCGCATGAGACGACCCACTCAATTCTATGAGTCATCTGGGTGTTAAGGGGTGTTGTGTATGCAGCTCTATCATACGTAAGCCATCTGGCAACTCTATTCTTGGCGCCGGAATGGCAGTCCAGCCGGTCGTTCGCAGCAAGCACACGCGCTATAAACTTGCGATATATGTATATATATGTAATCTCAATATCACTTAATGAATAAACATTCTAAGATATTTCAAAGAAGGCAAATAAGTTTTTCGCAGAAACTTCACGTTGAGCAAATTCTCTCAGAACAAATAGAAACTCGGAAACTGCTTTTATTTGTTAGAAAATATTCAAGGTAGAGAAGTCGGAACATTTCACGCAAAGGATATACGACACTAATTCCCACTAATATGCTACCTAACGTTGCATATTATCGGGTGGTGTAGCGTGCGCGAGTTTAAACTTTCAAATTTTTAAGCTTAACGACTTTACACGCGTCTTTTCTAATAGCTTGTGACGAGTCACATTATCGTGGCAATTTAAACTACGCCCATGTAGGGCCCTTTTTCGTTTTTACTTTTATTTTGATACGCCCATGGAGGGCACATTAAATATCGTAACCTCAAAACTAACTGTAGTTCTTTTTCTGATAGCCAATGCTTTCGATCGACGCCGACCAGACGCTACCGTCTGGATGTGGCTGCAGCGTCGACGCGTCGCGGAGAGAGATTAACCTCCCGAGTGCGGACGCTGCGCTGTATGCCGACGCTAAAGAGACCATGAGAAAATCTAAAGTGAAAGAAGAGACGGCGATCGTGACGCGTGCCAAAGCACAAGACGCATCGCATGTTTTCACCGTTAGGACATAAGTAGGCAGAGCAAGGGTGGGTTTTAACAGAGAGTTAGAATTAGGAGAAAATCACTTGACCAGTGACCACGAGAGTGACAAGTTGAAAAGTGAAATCAACAGCAGCAGTAAAAAGATAGTGCCATAGAAAATCATCAAGCGGAATACAAGGAGTAGCAGAAGCAGAAGCAGAAGCAGAAGTAGCAGTAGCAGCAGCAGCAGAGTGAAAGAGACAGAAGAGTAAAGCACAAGCGGCCATTTAAAACCAAGCATATGCACTGGCAAGGGCAGTCGGTGTTGGGAACTCAGCAAGAGAACATCGAGGAAAAAAGTGCTTCAATCCAGAAGGAAAACAACTTGACAAGGATCATCAACAGGATTACTCATCAATACAAGGATTTACAACGGAAGGATCAACAAGGACATAGGATAAGGACATTCACCGCTAAGGTGAACTAAGCTTCAAGGGTAAATCAAGAGTAAAAACGCTTATTTTCTTTGGGCAACACAGAGGGAGATTTAATCACTTCTTCAAAAACTATATTCTACGTTCAAGGATCTTTCCCAATTCAAATAAACAAATGGGATCTAATTCTATCACCAGGCAAGATCTTTCTTATGTATTCGAACCATTGCACAGTGGGCCAGGCTGCCCATCTAGCGGAACTTTAGTAGCAACTTGCGTAAATGAAGATATATTGCATTGAAAATTTTAATTTAAGATATTTAGCATATTTATAATATATTTCAAAAAAAAAAAAAAAAATTAATCGGAATCAGATTATTCCGAGTCACTAATAGATTTCTTATTTCAAATTCATTTTTTTTGAAAGTGGCTTTTGTTGTTTTGGAGAGAGTCGTCATAAGAGGATCCGATGAAACAAGTAGTCCATTCATAACATCTTCCATTGTATTGCTCCTCTTGTTCTTATGGGAATGCTTTAATCGTATATTCCTAAAATCCTTATTCCTGGCTTCAAGTGCTTCTTCGGACAATATACCAATAGGAAGTCCCACATTGTTGATGATGTCCGCTCCATGTATTAAAACTTTGTGTACAGATGATTTTATCATGGATATTTGTCTACATACATACATTTCAGCTGTTTCAATGGCATATGAGCTGAATAAATTAGTATTGACTTGATATCCACAAGTCATTATCCTTGGTATAACACCAAACCTATATATTAGAGCTTCGCTAACTACAGTAATACCGGCTACTAAATTTGGTTGGCTAAAAAACCGTCTGGCGGTATTTCCATTGTTCGTATTGCCACTACTACCCACTGGAATATCCACCAATAAGCCCATTTGCTTTCTAAGCTGGAATTAGATTTCAGATTTTCTAGCTTCTACCTTTGCCTTATCTTCACCTCGAGCTTGCCATTTTTTTATTGGGAGTCTGTATGCAATATGTAGAACGCATTCAAAAAATCGTATCCACGCATGCAATGTTGATAAACCATATTTAAAGAGATCTGCATCAATTCTATAATTTTTTACCGAACTATAATTATTTATATTCTTTGGCACGGCTCAATTCCACATATCATGGTAGGTGCTTCTGCAAGGACCCTAAATGTTTTGCTATCCAACATGGTCATGTGAAATTCGTGCATTATTCTATATAAATTGGTAGTTGGTAGTTGAATATATTCTACTTGGTTTTTTACAATGTCGCTCTCTGATCTAATTAATTCGCTTGTTTCCTTTTGGTAAATTAGTTTTAAAGGTCTACAATAGCGAGTTGAGAAAGGCCGTGGGTTTTTCTATAAAACTTTTGATCCAAGCTGAATTTGTAATGGTACAAGGCAAACTGCAAAAAGGTGCTGATCGAGCATATTGGTTTCACCATTTTCAAACTTTTGCCGGTATGTTGCGTGTCCACTGCTTCCATCACAGCCCCATTTATGTACTGCAGTTAATTTTATTTTATTATTATTTTCCAATAATTGATTATCAAAAACTGGGCAGTTCGCCTGTATAATTCGAATAACGGTATGGTCGACTAAACTTTGCAAAGTTGTCTCAGCTGAATAGTCTGAATATTTCAAGTTGGTTAGATAGCGCATAACCTTAGCTGAGTGCAACCTTTGGTAGTTCGGATAGCATTCCTCTCCTTAGCACTACATCGCATTAGCTTATACGTATGCTTCGTGTAGCCTACATCCATGTATAGAGCCAGAGCTTCTTCAGGTGAGTACGGATTTGGCAATTGTGCTTGTGCGTCCAATGACTTTTTAATTTTTTGTCCTGCCTTAAGCTCTGTAACGATTTATGATGCGGTTCGCATTCCGGATTTATACAGACTAGTGCTTGTTGCCACCATTAACTCATCGCACGTGGTTTCCTTTACAAGGCTTGACACTATTCTGCTTACAAACGTTGTTCTTTTTTTTGGCAATTTCCTTTTTTGAAAGGTTTCTGTTTTTTAAAATTGTACCAAATATAAGTTCTTTTAAAGCAGTAACTTTTTTTGTGGCGATATTTTCGCCAAGCCAAGTGCTACAGCATGCGCTTTGGGACCGACATAGAACCTAAAAAGTGTAATAAACTTAGCAGATGGTCGTAGATGGCTACCATTTTGAACACGTTAAAATCACAAAGACTCACACGATACATAAATGCTAATACTAGCTTGAATAAGATTGAATAAAGTAAGTTATAGTTCAGAGAAGTTAGTATAAGGCTCAAAACCGTACTTGTTAAAACAACATACTTCAAACACATTTATTTTGCTACACATGAATAGACAGGTCACAAAATAATTTTTTTTATTGAATACATACCTTTTCTAGACGAAAACAAAAGTAATTGGGCCAATTTGTTCTAATTTGTTTAAGTTGAAGATCAACCAAGAAAGATCAAAAAGCGCAACCAAATATTTGCATGCCACGTGCTGAACATCTGTTCACTTTGAAAGCCCGCAGCTGATCAGGGGTGCATTGAAAAAATCGCACGAAGGCGTTTTTAAGCTTTTACAAGTGTTGCCAATTAGGATAAATAACAAAACAAAAACGAATTTTTAAAAAGTTAATTTTGACTTATGTCCCGCTAGACCGCTCAGTTGGCCCACTGTGCATTGTAAAGATTTTGTTCAAAATGTTTAAACCACCTCGAAAGTTTCCCTCGTGGCGATAATTCTCATTTACGCGTCACCGTTACTTACTTTTCTTTGAACAAACATATATACTTTTATATTTTTTGACCCCTCCCGTGCAGAATTTATTAAAAATTAAATAAAACATATATACGCATTGGTCAACTTGCACATCCATATCATAGTATCACGTAGCCTACTCGACGAACTTCGAAATCTTTTGGCTGCTTATCGCTTATATTACGACCCAGGGTCCTTACTAATATACTAGCAATGGGCGTTCATTGGATAAACCATCGTCGCAAAGCCGAGTTGGAAGTCCTTTGTGACGAATTCGGTTTAGACACCGGTGGAATAGTGGAGGACCTAAGAAATCGTTTCCGCGAGTTCGCCTCAAGGGAGGATCATCATCCCGAGGAATTGAGTCGACTTGCTGAAATCGAAGTCCAATTTAGCGCCGGGGACAGGAAATTAGATCTAAAACCGCTGCCTAGAGCACCGCCGCCTACTCCCGAAGGAATTGTTTCCCAACTACCGGTGCCACAAGACATTAACTATCGTTCCGAATCGTATTCTGGTTCTCGCTCCGGTTCTCCGACACCTTTCGGTATTCCTGGCTCGAAGATCAACATTGAACCCAGAGAGCGGAATCGAGTCCATGAACCTATGGTAGGCCGTACTACTGGGAGCTATGCCTCGATCGCGGAACGTATAACTAAATGGGGAATTGCCTTTAGCGGATCTACCGATCCTATCTGTTTCATTAACTATCGTTCCGAATCGTATTCTGGTTCTCGCTCCGGTTCTCCGACACCTTTCGGTATTCCTGGCTCGAAGGTCAACATTGAACCCAGAGAGCGGAGTCGAGTCCATGAACCTATGGTAGGCCGTACTACTGGGAGCTATGCCTCGATCGCGGAACGTATAACTAAATGGGGAATTGCCTTTAGCGGATCTACCGATCCTATCTGTTTCATAGAGCAAATAGAGACTCGCGCTCAGTCAGTACGCGACGCATACCCCTTGCCTCATATACACCATAATCTGGAGAAATTGAGGAACGCGAAATACATCTCTACTATAGTTTTAAAGAATGGGTATTGGCAAATACCCCTAGAGGTCAACAGTAGAGAATGTACGGCTTTCACAGTGCCCGGACGCGGGTTATTCCATTGGAAAGTCATGCCCTTCGGCCTACACTCCGCATCCGCCACTTTCCAGAGGGCTTTAGATAGCGTGATTGGACCCGAAATGGAACCACATGCCTTCGCTTATCTAGACGATATTATCGTAATCGGAAAGACGCTCGACGAACATCTCTCACACATGCTTGAAGTCTTTCGACGTCTACGAGAAGCCAATTTAAGAATCAACCAAGACAAATGTCGTTTCTTCAAAAAACGAATCCAATTTCTAGGTCACGTTGTCAGCGAGGTATCCATACTGACCCCGAAAAGGTAGCAGCGATCCGTAACCTTCCGCCCCCAACCAATGTCAAAGAGTTACGTCGAAGTCTCGGTATCGCCTCTTGGTATCGTCGTTTCGTACCCAACTTTTCTGACACGGTACAACCTCTCACGAAGTTGTTAAAAAAGGGTTTGAGCTGGTTTTGGAACCTGGAACAACAACAGGCGTTCGACGCACTCAAGACCCGTCTCACCACTGCCCCTGTCCTAGCTTGTCCGGATTTTACTGTAAAGTTCTGCTTACAGACTGATGCCAGCGACGTCGGCACCGGCGCAATGCTCTCTCAGAGTATCAACGGTGCGGAGTCATTGCTTACGCTAGTCGACGTCTCTTGAAGGCAGAGGAAAACTATTCGACTACTGAGAAAGAATGCCTAGCAATAGTCTGGGCAATCCGGAAACATCGTTGCTATTTGGAAGGTTATCGTTTTGATGTAATCACTGACCATTTGGCTCTGAAGTGGCTGAACTCAATGGAAAATCCCACGGGGCGTGTGGCCAGGTGGGCGCTAGAGTTGCAACAATACGAGTTCGAGGTACATTATAGACGAGGTAAGCTGAACGTGATTGCCGATACCTTATCGCGACAACCTTTGGACGTGTTGCACTGGGCGCGACTTGAGGATCCGAAATGTAAATGGTGGCTAAAGCTCCGACAGCAGGTCATGGAATGCCCGATGGAATTTCCAGGATATGTAATCGAGAACGGGCAGATTTATCGGCGACGAGACCCAAACCCGGACGACTAGGATTCTACGCCTTGGAAATTATACGTTACCCTGGATCATCGAGAGCAAGTACTCAAGGAATGTCACAATGCAGTCACTTCGGCCACTTGGGAATCAGGAAAACTACCTTGCGAGTGACACAGAGGTACTATTGGCCTGGCCTCTTCAGAGACGTCGCGCGTTACGTTAGACGCTGCCTCACCTGCTTGCAGTTTAAACCGGCGCAAATAAAACCAGCGGGCAAAATGCTCACCCGTCAAGTCACGGAGTCTTTCGATACCGTGTGTACTGATTTTATCGGGCCTTTGCCACCTTCTAAGCAAGGTAATACGATGTTACTAGTTTTCTTGGATTTATATCGAGATGGTACAACTTCGTAAGGCCACTTCAGCCGCTTTGGAGAAGGCCTTTCTTGAAAGGATCTGGGCCCGGTTCGGCAATCCTCGCACCCTCGTGAGCGATAATGGTAGCAAGGTTTTCAAAAACTTTTGCAAAACGACCGGCATCACACTTCAGCATACTGCCCCATACTATCAAGACCATGATCGCACAATACCTGGAGAATGGGCAGAACACTTGGGATCAATGGCTTCCAGAAATAATACTAGCGATCAACTCAAGCGTCAACGACACCACCGGATTCAGGCCAGCTTACATCGTATTAGGTCGAGAACCCCGAATGCCCGGTGCTCTGTATGACCAAGTAATGGATGTCCTCGGTAACGAACCTCCTAGCCCCGACGAGCGAAGATACTTTCAAGCACGTACATGAGAATCAACTGAACGCTACCCAGAATCAAAAGAAATATTACGACTTGAGACGACGCGACTGGCGTCCAAGCATCGGGAGCATGGTCATGCTAAAGCAACATGTGCTGTCTAATGCTAACGAAGGGTTCAACGCCAAACTGTCGCCTAAGTATAAAGGCCCGTATGAAATAATCAAGTTTCTTTCCAGCAACGTCGTTAAAATACAAGAAGCCCAGGGGCGACGTACCGCAGGCCTCGCTGACTTTAAGGCCTTTAATAGTGACGACCACAAACCCCCAGAACTCGGTCTTTCTGAAGACACGGCCTGCACGAGGCCACTGATTGAAGATTTCAAGGGGGAACACTTGTTGGTGGGTGCGCCTGCCCAACGTCCCCCTCCCTTCTAAAGAGGGGCTCTTCGCACCGATACTAGGCAAGAATTATCTAAAACATTGTATCTTAGCACTCAGAGTTCAGGGTAGTTTTAACACACTTTATATTTCACAGCAGTATGTCACATCAAGGAGTGAGGAAATCGGATCGTCGAGGAAATGGTAGCGGTATGGGAAAGGGAACAAGGCCCGGTCACGCCCGGCCCCACCACAGGCGGTAGTCCCCCTGAAGACCCAGTCCTGCTCTGCCGGGTGGAGCTGGCCCCGACCGACACCCCGATAGAGCGACCTTCAGGTAGCAAGGATCAAGAGAGCGGCAAGGAACAGTGTACCCTCGGAGTCGGCCGGCCCTGTTCGTCGGGAGGATCCAACGGTATTCACTGGTCCGGTGGGGTAAACCTGCCCGGAAGAGACGATCGTCTCGGCCGCAGCCGCGTTCTTTGGGTCAGTTCCAGTGCCCGTGTGCCCACCGGATATGGCACTCGATCGATATCGGGAAGACATGGTCACGCCCCCACTTCCCCAGACGGAGCCTCTCGTCTGGCCAGCAGAGTGTGTTATCCGAGAGGAAATGTTCGTCCTGCCGTACCCCGGGCTGGACCCTGGTGAAGTGCTCGCCGTCCCGATGGAGGACTACAGAACCCCCGCCGTTGATGACTGTGGATCTAGGTCCGATTCGCCGTCCCCCCGTGTGTCGGACACCCCTCTGCGGCCTTTGTATGAGCCGATAAGCCTCCCAGCGAACACAGGTGTTCGCCTGACAACCGCCAGGGTCAGTGACACTTCGTCTTCGGCCCATTGCGCCGATCTATGGCAATTTATGTGCCAGAGGCTACCCCCGCGGCTTCCAATTGGGTCCTCACACCACCGGAATGGCTTGTCGACACCCCCGATAGACGAGTACCCGCCGAAGTCCGAGATCGGGTGGCGGTGATCCGTCAGGATGGCAACGCAGAAATCACCGTTTCCTCATGTGGGCAGACGATCGGCTGTTCCGCTTTGTAGTTAAGGCAAACGGGCGGGTCACGGTCCATTTCGTGACGAGTCACATTATCGTGGCAATTTAAACTACGCCCATGTAGAACCCTTTTTCGTTTTTACTTTTATTTTGATACGCCCATGGAGGCCACATTAAATATCGTAACCTCAAAACTAACTGTAGTTCTTTTTCTGGTAGCCAATGCTTTCGATCGACGCCTCCCTCTCTTTCTAGCTACCGTCTGGATGTGGCTGCAGCGTCGACGCGTCGCGGAGAGAGATTAACCTCCCGAGTGCGGACGCTGCGGTGTATGCCGACGCTAAAGAGACCATGAGAAAATCTAAAGTGAAAGAGAGAGACGGTGATCGTGACGCGTGCCAAAGCACAAGACGCATCGCATGTTTTCACCGTTAGGACATAAGTAGGCAGAGCAAGGGTGGGTTTTAACAGAGAGTTAGAATTAGGAGAAAATCACTTGACCAGTGACCACGAGAGTGACAAGATGAAAAGTGAAATCAACAGCAGCAGTAAAAAGATAGTTTCTCTTCACCATCCCTTTCTAATACCCACACTAACATTTCCTTTCACGCTTCCTTTTCCCAGTCCAAGGGGCAACGGATCTTGGCCAAGCGTACTTCGCTTGGCAGACAAGATCAGTCGTTGCAACTCCTCTTGGTTTCTCCTTCTACTCCTTTCCCTTCCTTCTCCTCCCCTTTATGTGGTCTCAGTCCCCTAATACTCATCAAGGTCTCCAGATCAAATAAATGTTCTGTAGACGGGACTCTGGGACTGAGAATTGTAAACCAGCCAGAGCTTCCTAACAAGCTATCAATCGATAAATAAATAATATTGGTATCGATCAATCGATTAAAGAATAATATTGCGATAGCGATAAGCGATCTATCGTTTTTTTTGAGGTGGGAACGAGCTACGTTTTTTTTTTTTTTGCTAGGCGTCATTTCATTTTAACACGGAGAAGGAGTGTTGAAAAAAAAGCTGTGTCTTAAAAATTTAAGTGTAGATTCTAGCAGGTATGTAGGTTATTGGAAATTTTTATTCCGCTGCCATCTGCATTTTACTCTATATCATAGATTGGAAACCTCCCATTTTCTGGCCAATATTACCGATAGCTTTCGTTGTTAGGATTATTTTTCTGGAAAACCGGCGAATTTTCAAATACCGATTTATGCAGAGTTAGCGCAATACATGTGACCACCTCAAAAACTTCTACAAAAAAAAAAAAAAAAAAAACGTTTGTGCTAAATAGTTACGTGAAAATAATTTTCTTTTTGTTTCGAAGCCCCAATCAAGTTTACAAAAAAAATGAAGTAAGTAAATCGTCTCGCCGACTTAGGTATACCATACACCAGTAAAACAAATATTTAAAATTGCCTATTTTAAAAAAGTTCTGTTCACATGCATATCTTAGTATCTCGCTCACTCATGCATATGAGCACCCTATCGCCCCACCCGCCAACGGCCAACTTCGGCCTTATGGAAAAACGTTTATATGCATAACTTGGCTATTTTTTGTCCGATTTTGATCATTGGTATTTTGCTGGGTATTAGTATTAAATTTAAGTGTGCCAAATTTGGTTCCACAAGGTAAATAATTACGGGAGATAATCGAGTTTTTCAAAATTCGGGGGCGGAAAGGGGCGTGGCAAAAATTTGAAACAAACTTGATCACTCTACATACGAACCTACACGAACCTACATTCCATATTTGATGGCTCTATCTCTTATAGGCTCCGAGATCTTATCGTTCACACGGACGGACAGACGGCCGGACAGACGGACATGGCTAGATCGACTCGGCAGTTGATACTGATCAAGAATATATATACTTTATGGGGTCGGAAAAGCTTCCTTCTGCCTGTTACATACATTTTGGCGACTTTAATATACCATTTCACCCTATGGGTGTATGGTATAAAAAAAAAAAACGAGCTATGGAAGTTAACTTCGGCCTTGCCGAAGTTTATATACCCTTGCAGTTCTTTATTATATTTAATTCGATAAGAAAAGTGAAATTTCAAATCAATGAATATGCTCAAATATTTTTCAAACTACTGAATTCAAAACACATTTAATGATTATTTAACAATATATGATATAGTAGTCCGATCCCGATGATTTTCATACTTTATCTCACACAGGTAATAAAGAGTCTCCAAAAAAATTTCAACCCGATATCTCTTAAGATGGCTGAGTAAAACGCATTTTCAAAACACATTTAATGATTATTTAACAATATATGATATAGTAGTCCGATCCCGATGATTTTCATACTTTATCTCACACAGGTAATAAAGAGTCTCCAAAAAAAATTTCAACCCGATATCTCTTAAGATGGCTGAGTAAAACGCATACTTCAAACTACTGAATTCAAAACACATTTAATGATTATTAAACAATATATGATATAGTAGTCCGATCCCGATGATTTTCATACTTTATCTCACACAGGTAATAAAGAGTCTCCAAAAAAAATTTCAAGCCGATATCTCTTAAGATGGCTGAGTAAAACGCATACGCACAGACGGACGGACAGACGGACAGACGGACATGGCTATATCGACTCAGCTTCTCAAGCTGATCAAGAATATATATACTTTATGGGGTCGGAAACGTCTCCTTCTGTGCGTTACAAACATCTGATCAATTTTATAATACCCTCTGCAAGGGTATAATAATGTAGTTAAGTCAAATGTAAAATTAATTAAAAGTCACGTGAATGTTATTCTAAATAATTCAAATCAAGAGTGACGGTAAATAGAGTTCAAAAAAAAAAAAAAAAAAGTGAAAGAAACGGAGTTTAATGGTGTTTTATGATCAACCGAATAACAACAACAAAAAAATGATTTCCGTAAATTATGATTGAATTGAAGCGAAATGAAAAGTGATGAGTAAATTTGTGCAACTTGAATATTTAAAATAACCATAACGAATAAAAAAAAAAAAATAAAAAATTATTTTGAAATAAGATGAATAATTACTACAAAAAAAGAGATATTAACTTGATTTATTTAATATTCCTTCGTTAATTTTTTTATTCTATTCTATGATAATTAATTAAGCTCTTTCCATAATACTAGCTTTAGTCGATCTTATTGAACAGTTCAATTTGCTTTTGAGTTCTATTGTTTTTTTATGTCTGAAAAGTTTGGAATTTTGAAATGTTGAGTTGTAACAGACAAGTTATTAAAATCCGTAGGTATATATTTTGTTAAAATTTAATATATAAGAAAAGAAATGTTTCTATCTGAAATTATAATGAATTTTAATAAGATTGCTTAAGCTTTATATGACATGGGACCATGAGCTAATAATGTTCAGGTTTAATGGGAAACTTTACAAAGAATAACAAAGATTCATGGTTGGCAAAGTATAAAACTGACAGGTCCATCTACATCTTTGACCTCCGTAACCACTACTTGTGAACCAAAGAATACTCTTTCCTTCCTTTCATGGTTTTTTTTTATATGAATTACTTACTGTGTTCATAAGTATTTTTCTTGCAAGTCATTCAATTGCCATTTAAAGTTAGTTTCAGTAGAGATCCTAATAAAATTGAATTTTATAATTAAAGGTATAGATTTCAGCAAACAATCCCCAAGAGCTATGGATCCAAAGAATCTCGATCTGCTGCAATTCACCTACCGCCTTCTTTAGGTTATCGCTCTATTTATCGTCGCTGTGATAGGAAGATTACATAAAATTTATGGCGCCCAAACATGAGGCCGGATAAGAAGGTTACATAAAATTTATGGTGCCCAACAGTGGGTCAGGATAAAAGCATACTCAACTCTTTGACAATATTAAATACAGACAAGAAGATTTTTTAAGTTACGGCAAGTGGTTATGTCGACAGCAGACCAAATTAGCAGTATGTACTTCTACCCTAGATGATATAAAGTGTTGAGTTCAGGTATATTAGGAAATTCTTAAGATTAAAACATGAGGTTTCAAGTTTTCGTCGATTTTGTTAGACTATATTATGGTATAACTTATGCGAATCTGCTTGGCGAACCCGATGTTTCTCGTTTAGTTTTATGTCGTTCAAAACTTTTCCTAACAATTTAGATTATTGTATATTGGATGTTGGATATCAGTACTGATTATATCTAAGATCATGTTACGACTGCGGAACGGCTAAAGAAATCGAAGACAACATGATTAAATTGTTTTATAGTAAGCTTATCCTAATAAATGATGAATAAATGTTCAGCGATTTTTGTTCAGCTGTTCGTCAGCAATATAAAGACTATCGGTCGGATTTTATGAGCAAAGAAATGACTTGCGCGAGAAAGCAAGAAGCTGGAGATGATGAGGTAGCTTCTTTGATTGACATGTTTGGTATAAAGTTTGAGGAAGAGGAGCTGATTGAAATTTTCGTAGATTAGTACAGATGCAAGAAAATTTAACACAAGAGCTCAGTCCTCAAGCAAAAGTAATTTCTAACGCGAAACTGAATGTACGCAGACAAATTTTTGAAATTCATGAAGAGAAAACCGAAGATAATGAAACAGTCCCAGACGAGGAGTATGAAGTTGCTGAGGTGCAAGGGAAGTTCAGCGGATGAAAACGGCCAAAATGTGATTGGTATGTTAGAAGTGATGGTACGGTACGGTAGATTGGAAGGAATGTTGAAATTATTTGTAATTCCAACGTTGAAGAAAAGAGTAATATTAGGTCATGACTTTTGGAGAATTTTCGAAATTGCTCCGTCAATAATTAGTTGGATCGAGACCGACTCCGAGAAGAAGTTAGAGGCTGACCCTAGTTCTTATTCTATCACGTATTCATCACATCACATCGAGATTGGCGAAGTCAAACCTGTAAAACAACGTTTCTACGCTATTAGTCCAGCGGTTGAAAAATTAGTATACACAGAAATTGATGGTATGATTCAATTAGGAATTATTAAACCAGCTGTAAGCGCCTGGAGCTCTCCTATACGACGGGTGGTAAAGCCGAATAAAGTGCGACTGTGTTTAGACGCCCGCAAGTTAAATGTATTCTCAATTAAGGATGCTTATCCTTTGCCCAGTACTGAAAGTATTTTTTCAAGATTACCCAATGCAAACATAATTCCCAAAATTGATTTAAAGGATGCCGCAAGATTGCCTACTGCCTACTGGCAAATAGAATTAACTGAAGCATCTAAACGTCTTACTGCATTTACAGTACCAGGGAGTTTGAAATAATGGTTTCAATTCAAAGTTAAGCCTTGCGGCCTTTGCAATGCCATCGCGGAGCAATTTCGGAAAGCTAACCTGCCCATTAACATAGAGAAAAGTCAGTTTTGTGTGACAAGCATTAGTTATTTAGGTAATAGATAGCATCTGCACCGAATTTGAAACAAACTAGAGGATTCCTTGGAGTTTGCGGTTGGTATCGCCGATTCATACCAAGTTTTGCTGATCTCACTTATCCTATAACGGAACTGTTGTCAACAAAAATGAATTTTGTTTTTACACTGTGATGCCAGCGATTATGGTATCGGCGCTGTATATGTCCAATTATCAGAGGTAGAGGAAGAAAAACCTATTGCTTTCATGTCTAAAAAGTTGACTCGCGCTCAACGCAATTATAGTGTTACTGAACGCGAATGTTTAGCTGTTATATTGGCTATCGAAAAATTTCGGTGTTATTTGGAATTACAAGAATTTGATGTAGTTACTGATCACTCTAGTTTATTGTGGCTGATGCGCCAACAAAACGTTTTTGGAACATTAGCTCGATGGATTTTTCCCTTGCAACAATTTAAGTTTAATATGTCACATAAGAAAGGAAAATAACACTTGATTCCTGACGCATTATCAAGATTGACCAATCTTGCGGTAGAGGCTATAGAAATGGGTCCGATTATAGATCTGGACTCCCAAGCATTTGTGGACGATAGTTACATGCATCTGAAGAAGAAAATCACTGAAAATCAAGGTATGCCGAAAACTATTGACAAGATAGGTAGAACTCTTTTTTGGCCTGGCATGGTAAAGGATGTGCGTGACCTTATTCGTCAGTGTGACACTTGTCAAGAGACCAAAGCACCAAATTATACGCTTAGACCACCTATGGGACAGCTAGCTAGACCTTTTCAACGGCTGTATATCGATTTACTTGGTTCTTACCCGCGCAGCAAAAATGGGTTTGTCGGTTTGTTAATTGTTCTTGACCATTTCAGTAAATATCATTGGTTACAACCTTTAAAAAAGTTTCGCTCGGAAGATATACAAGAATTCTTGCTAAAACAAATATTTCATTGTTTTGGAGTTCCGGAAATAATCGTTAGTGACAATGGTGTTCAATTTAAGGCTAATTCGTTTAATTCTTTTCTTACTGAACTGGGCGTAAAACATCAGTATACCGCTTTTCCGCAAAGCAATGCAGCTGAACGTGTTAATCGTTCTCTATTAGAAGCGATCCGTTCGTATTTAAAAAATCAAGATCAAACGCTTTGGGATCAACATTTAACGAGTATATCTTGCGCCTTGCGATCATCGTTGCATCAATCTTTAGGTTGCTCACCCTATAAAGCTTTGTTCGGACTGGACTTGATTACTCATGGTTCAGATTATAAGCTATTAAAGGAATTAAAGAGCCCAAGAGCCCATAACACCGTTCAATCGGACTGACCAGTCAAACCTTTTGCGACAGGATATAAGAGAAAACATCAAGAAAGCATATGATCGAAATGTAGCCCAGTATAACCTTCGCAGTAAGTCTGTCTCTCTTAAAGAAATCCAATAAGTTTTTCGCAAAAACTTCACGTTGAGCAAATTGTCTCAGAACTTTAATGCTATATTAGCCCCTAAGTTCATAAAATGTCGAATCAAATAGAAACTCGGAAACTGCTTTTATTTGTTAGAAAATATTCAAGGTAGAGAAGTCGGAACATTTCACGCAAAGGATATACCACACTAATTCCCATTAATATGCTGCCTAACGTTGCATATTATCGGGTGATGTAGCGTACGCTAGTTTAAACTTTCAAATTTTTAAGCTTAACGACTTTACACGCGTCTTTTCTAATAGCTATCAATCGATAAATAAATAATATTGGTATCGATCAATCGATAAAAGAATAATATTGCGATAGCGATAAGCGATCTATCGTTTTTTTGAGGTGGCAACGAGCTTCGTTTTTTTTTTTTTGCTAGGCGTCATTTCATTTTAACACGGAGAAGGAAAGTTGAAAAAAAAGCTGTGTCTTAAAATTTAAGTTTAGATTCTAGCAGGTATGTAGGTTATTGGAATTTTTACCCCGCCGCCATCTGCATTTTACTCTATATCATAGATTGGAAACCTCCCATTGTTAGGATTATTTTTCTGGAAAACCGGCGAGTTTTCAAATACCGATTTATGCAGCTGAACTTTGGGTTGTCGTTGCATTCCGGAATCGACATTCGGACATTGAGAAGACACTGCCCTTTAAACACCGGCAGCGCCACAACGTTTTGTGTTGGGGCTTACGGTGTTTCGAAGCCCCAATAAAGTTTACAACAAAAAAAAATAATGTAATTAAGTCAAATGTAAAATCAATTTAAAGTCACGTGAATGTTATTCTAAATATTTCAAGTCAAGAGTAACGGTAAATAGAGTAAATAAAAAAAAACAAAGTGAAAGAAACGGAGTTTAATGGTGTTTTATGATCAACCGAATAACAACAACAAAACAATGATTTCCGTAAATAATGATTGAATTGAAAGGAAATGAAAAGTGATGAGTAAATTTGTGCAACTTGAAAATTCAAAATAACCGTCACGAATTAAAACCAAAAAATAAGCGAATTTGAAATAAGAATAATTACTACAAAAAAAAGATATTAACTTGATTTATTTGATATTTCTTCGATAATTTTTTTATTCTATTCTATGATAATTAATAATCTGTAACTAGTAAGCTCTTTCCATAATACTAGCTTTAGTCGATCTTATTGAATAGTTTAATTTGCTTTTGAGTTCTATTGTTTTTTTATGTCTGAAAAGTTTGGAATTTTGAAATGTTGGATTATACCAGACAAGTAATTAAAATCCGTATGTATATATTTTGTTAAAATTTAATATATAAGAAAAGAAATGTTTCTATCTGAAATTATAATGAATTTGAATATGATTGCTTAAGTTTTATATGACATGGGTACATGAGCTGATATTGTTCAGGTTTAATGGGAATCTTTACAAAGAATAACAAAGATTCATGGTTGGCAAAGTATAGAACTGACAGGTCCATCTACATCTTTTTTTGAACTTAGCGGACGTTGACGATACTATGCGCAGTACGTTCAAGTGGCACCTACGACACCAGGACAAAGCCTGTTACGCGCGAGCCCAAGCAGATGACTGCCCACCTTCCACCCGACCGACCGAGGGGTGCAGCCTTATAACGCACGGCACGAATCGCGTGGACAAATACACAATAGAAAAAACAGGCAAACAAATAACTAAATAATACTATAGCTATCTATTAACTAAATGGGATAGGATAGAAGTTTTAATCATGTTAATAGAAAACTCTGAACCGATTACAGGGAATAGAAGGTTGTAATCAGAGCAGAGGACCCTAAAAGGTTCATGCAGGGCATAGTTAGAAGAACAACGACTTAGGGATAAAGGAATCAAAGGATGTCTACTCCGTCTACATGGTACCGACAGATTTACCTGAGCTAATAACTCAGGCGAGTCGATATCACCAATTAGGAGCTTGTGCATAAAAATAACACCAAGCATAATTCTACGGTTAGTTAGGGAAGGAAGGTTAATCAAGAGAAGTCTACTAGAATACGAAGGCAAATTGACATTGCGATCCCAGCTTAAGCCACGAAGAGCAAATAGCAAGAACTGCTTTTGAACGGATTCAAGTCGAATCTGGTGCGACTCATATTGAGGTGACCAAATGCAAGATCCATACTCTAAAATAGGACGGACAAGCGAAGTATAAAGAACTTTAGTTGTATAGGGGTCATCAAATTCTTTTGAACTCATGGCCTTTGCGACCGTGGTGGAAATATGGGTGTTAAAATTTTTTTTTTTTTTAGACGTAGTCGTACAACGCTCAGTACGAACAAGTGGCCCATATGACACCAGTAAGTAAAAATAATGTTACATCCTCTATCCACTCCGACCTAAGGGCATATATATAAACATAAAATTAAACTAAAGAAATAGAAAATATTAAATGTCATATAAAAAGAAAACAGGATTGGTTAAAATAAAGATGATTACAACTAGTTACTAGCGAGGAAGGACAAGATCGCAGTTTTTATACCGGGAAACGATGTTTCGGAACCGATAACGTGCCAAAGTCTGTTGTAGTCACTACATAGTATACGAAAAGGTTCATGCTGAGAAAAGTTAGTTGTGCAAGTGGGAAGTAAAAGCGGTGTGAAATTGCGGGTCCTTCTAGATGGAACAGAAATGTTAATTTGGCTCAACAGCTCGGAAGAGTCAATCTCACCATTCAAAAGTTTGTAAAGAAAAGTTACACCAAGCATAGTTCTACGATTAGCTAAAGAAGGAAGGTTAATTAACTGAAGTCGACTAGAATAAAATGGAAGTTGTACAGTTGGATCCCAGCGCAAATCACGAAAGGCAAAGAGTAAAAACTGTTTTTGAACAGATTCTAATTTGTTTTGATAAAACTCATATTGAGGAGACCAAACACAAGATCCATAATCCAATATGGGACGGACTAAAGAAGTATAAAGTATTTTGGTAGTATATGGATCCTTGAACTCCTTCGACCAGCGCTTTATAAAGCCAAGAACACTTTTTGCCCTACTAACAGTAGTCGATATATGCTGATTAGAACTAAGTTTGTGGTCTATTAAGATCCCCAAATCTTTTACAACCGAAGAAGTATTATTAATTCTTTCTAACGGGAAATTATTTAAAAAGTAACTCGTTAATTGGGGAGAACCTCTATAAAAAGACATAATTTTGCACTTAGAACAGTTTAACGATAACAAGTTAGCCCTACACCACCCCTGAAAAGCATTCAGGTCAGCTTGCAAGGTATGACATGAGAGAGAGTCTACGATGCGATTAGCGATTTTTACATCATCGGCATACATAAGAACTCTAGAATTTAAAAGAACGGTGGGGAGATCATTAATAAAAATGGTGAATAGTAATGGGCCAAGGTGACTGCCCTGTGGGACTCCCGATTCAACACAAATGATCTTAGAAAGGGAGGACTTAAAAAGAACCCTCTGCCTCCTATTGCTTAGATATTGTGATATCCAAGCAAGCAGAGCATCCGAAAAGCCAACTAAATTCAGCTTATGTAATAGTAAGGCATGGTTTACCGAATTGAAAGCCTTACTGAAATCCGTATATATAACATCAGTTTGCTTTTGTTTCTTAAAACCTTGGGTTACAAAAGATGTAAACTGTAGAAGGTTAGTTGTGGTAGACCTATTCTTGACAAACCCATGCTGGTATGGCGAAAAAATAGATTTACATAAATGCTGTATTTGAGACGTCATAATTTTCTCAAACAGTTTAGGTATCGCTGACAATTTAGAAATTCCTCTGTAATTAGTGACGTCGGATTTATTGCCACATTTGTGAAGAGGTAAAATAAACGAATCCTTCCATATAGTTGGAAACTCGGAAAGTGTAACGGACAACTCAAAAAGCTTAAGTAAAGGCGAGCACAATGACTCCGCACAGAACCTCAGGACACAAGCGGGAATACCGTCTGGACCCGGTGAGTATACCGGCTTAATCGTCATTAGTTCCTTAGCTACCGAACCGTTATAATAGGATATGGATATATCTGACTAGAGTTGTACTTAGTGGATGTGTACGTAGTCGAGAAGAAGTTAGCAAATAAATTAGAAATAGATTAATCAGAAGAGGCCGAAACATTTTTAAAAACTGCAAATGATGGAAGGGAGATAGAATGTCGCTTTGAGTTAACGAAACTATAGAACTCTTTAGGATTTTCAGAGAACTGCAACTTGCAAAGTTTGTAAGTAATTATTATAGCAATTAGAATTAAACACAATAAAATTCGATTTAGCAACCAAGTAACGAGAAAGATCCGACGATAGACCCGTGACTTTATACTTTTTGTAATACCTAGACTTAAGATTCTTCAGTTTTGACAGCCCCCGCGTAAACCATGGTGATTTTTGCGTCACCACAGGAGACACTAGGGGTACACAGTCATTAAAGATTGAGTCAACAGTGGTATAAAATAAAGAAATGGTGGAGTTCATATCCGTACAGGTGTCTAAATTAGTCCAATCGGTATTAAGAAAGGCATTGTTTAGTGCGACAAAGTCAGTCTTCCGAAAACATCGGGTGCGTACCGTAGGATCACACTCGGACATGGGCTCGCGGCTGGGAAACTCAATAGATAACTCTAAAGTTGGATGAAAACTATCCTCTGGTAATACCATTGGACTAGTTCTAGATACTTCACAAAAACTAGGATCAGAAGTAAAAATCAGATCCAGAAATCTGCCAGACGTATTAGGAATCGAATTCAGCTGGGCCAACAAAAGCTCAAGCAGACCATCAATAAAATCGTGACACCCAGAGGGCAGCAACGTTTTGCTACCATTAAGTGTTGACCAAGTTATAGTGCGCAGGTTAAAGTCCCCAAGGACAATTAATGAGTCTCTGTCAGAAAGTAGTTCAAGTATAAATTTAATAGATTCTAAGTGTAGTAAGTAGGTTGGCCATTCCGATTGGGGCGGAATGTAAGAACAGGTAACAAAAATGGAAAAACGAGTAAAAGATACCTTAACGCATATAAATTCGATACTACTTGAGACAGGTATTGTTATCAGACCCGATGATAGGGCGGAATCTACAGCAATAAGAACTCCACCACCCCTACGATCAGTACGAAAACGTCTAAAAATGTTGAAATTAGAGGGTAAAACTGTGGCGTCAAAAACGTCAGGTTTTAACCAAGTTTCAGTAAAGACTGGTCCATAAGTACGGCCAAATCATTCATATTATTTAGACGTTCTAAAGGACTGTTGTTTAGAAAATAAGTGACCAGTTGAGGAGAGTTACGAAAAAAAGTCATTACCTTACATTTGGTAGTGTTAAGATTTAGTAAATTAAACTGGCACCAGGATTGAAAGTTTTTAAGATCAGCTTGTAGCCGACTAAATGAATCTATATCTTTATAAGTAAGACAAAGCTTCACATCGACAGCATACATAAGCACACGCGAATGAACAATGACTGATGGAAGATCGTTAATGAACAGTGTGAAAAGCAGAGGGTCAAGATGACTACCTTGAGGTACCTTCTGTTTTCTATTTGTTAAATATTCTCGAACCCAAGAAAGGAAAAGGGGTGGAAACCCAATGTCGCTCAGCTTAGAAAGCAATAGGGTATGATTTACGGAATCAAAGGCTTTGCTGAAGTCAGTGTATATGACATCAGTTTGTTTACCATTTTTGAACCCCTTGATAATTATTGATGTAAATTCTAAAAGGTTAGTGGTTGTAGATCTACGTTTCACAAACCCATGTTGGGATGGCGAAATAATAGAGCTGCAAAAATGTTTCAATTGAGAATTTATAATTTTCTCAAAAGCTTTCGGAATAGCGGACCCCTTGATACCCTTATAGTTAGAGGCTTCGGACTTTTTGCCATTTTTATGCAGAGGAATGATATACGACTCCTTCCAAATAGATGGAAATGAGGAAGATTCGACAGACAATAGAAACAATTTAAAAATGGGTTTACATAATGCGTTTGCACAGAACCTGAGTACACATCCAGGAAGACCATCTGGCCCGGAGAATAAACAGGTTTAACTAATTTGAGTTCGCTAAGAATAGAACTTTCATCAAACACTGGATTGAAAATGCAATTAGCCTTTTCTAAATGATAAGGATACGGACTTGCTCGATATTCCGTTGAGGAATAAGTTGTTTTGAAAAAACTCGCAAACATATCGGCAATTGCCTGATCAGTGCTCGCTTTTTTATTTTGAAAAGACAAAAAAGATGGGTGCACAGAGGTCTTACGTTTAGAATTGACAAAATTATAAAATTGTTTAGGGTCAGAAGAAAACTGAAGCTTACACCGCTGAAGATAATTCTTATAGCATTGTGTATTAAGCATCATGAATTTTGAACGAGCGGCTGTATACAGAGCATAATCTGATGAACGACGTGTTTTTTGAAACTTCTTATAATATCGTGTCTTCACATTTTTCAAATTGGATAACTCACGAGAGAACCAGGGAGGTTTGTTAAGCCGCTCCTGCCTACCAAGAGGCACACAAATATCAAAGAGTGAATTCAGAGTATCATAGAAAAAACGAACAGCTGAGTTCATATCTCTACAATCGTACAGATAAGACCAATCGGTAGTAGTAATGTTTTCATTAAGGCTGACAAAGTCAGTCTTACGAAAGCACCTAGTTAGAGGTAACTGATTTGAACCAAGTAATGGTGAAAGCAAGGGCAGATCAATTTTTAAATTTAATGTAGAATGAAATTTGTCTTCTGGAAGAACAAATGGGTCGATCCTAGAAACCTCACAATAAGAAGAATCCAATACAAAAATAAGATCTGACAATTTTCCATTAGAATTTAAGACAGGATTCACTTGGGATAAAGACCATGTCTGACAATGGTGGAATATAGGAACAAGTAATGAAAGCATTAAAAGATTTAAAATTTATTTTAACACCGACAAACTCAATCGCCTGGGTACTTAAAATTGAATCATTTCAGATGATAAAGCAGCATCAACAGCTATCAGAACGCCACCACCTATGCGAGAAATCCGGTCACGTCTGAATATGGAAAAGTTTGTGAAAAACACCGATGCATCAGCAATATCAGGTTTTAGCCACGTCTCTGTAAAAGATAGAATGTTATGCTCAAAAGAAAGACTATCTACATAGAGATTTGGAAGTTTGGAATTTAGTCCTCTAACGTTCTGGTAACCCAGGTTAAGGGACGAAGCTAGTTTTTTGACACACCAGCGATGCTGATGTGGCGGGAATAGTATTAGTTGTTGTTGTTTGCAAGCAAATCGTTTGCCGATGTTTCTTTCTTACAGTATATTCCTTAACTATTATATGTTTCGGCCAAAAATCATCTCGACATATAGTGTCGAAGATATTGGCAGAAACACTAATTTTAAAGGACGAAATGTCCCGAGAATAAGAAAATTTAAACTTCTCCACCGCAATATTCGAGACGTTAACTTTCTTCCGAATATAGGCTATTACATCATCAGATGTGACAACAGGGTCTAGCCTAGAAACAAATATATGTTTCTTTGGTGGTATGCCAACGAGAGGCCGCGGTCCCGAAGCGTCAGCCGTAGCAGTAACGTTGGAAGAGTCACCCACTGCAGCAGTCAACTTGTTTACGGGGCCCTCGATACTTTTAGAACTATCGGCAATTTGCATTGGAATGGGTAATTGCCCGGACACATCGGACACTACAATAGGCATCGATTTTAAGAGATCATTCCCAGGTGATACCGGTAATTCCTTACTAATAGCATTCACAACCGGGCTCTTAAACGATATCAACTGCTGTACATTAGGAGTAGACGGTGCATGAGACCGGACGGGGACGATTAGAGACCCTGGCGGATCTACAGACACTGAAACACCCCAAGGACTGGCCCTTTTACGTTTTGGAGACTCATTCATAAGCGATAAACTCCTGAACTGAGTCTCCACCGCAGTAAACTCCGCTTGGAGTTTATTAAAACCTGCCCTTGAAGTGTCAAAACTATCTCTAGTCCGCCTCATGAAAGAGCGCATCTCATTCTCGACCTCCCGGCAAGCATCACATCCATATTTTAAGCCACCGCCTTTAGCAATAGACTCCTTGATTCTGCCTGTGTAAACTGCACACTTAACGTGAACCGCATTGTCACACAGCCAACAAAGAATATAATCATGGGAGTCAACCACATTAGTGGCAACTATGCAATTATTTTTTGAGCAGACAACCATTTTATCAAAAATTAATTAATTTAATTAAAAAGGAAATACAAAAAATAAAAATTCTAAAGGTTAAAAATCTGTGTATAAGAATATACTGACCAGTTCTGACACAAGTGTTAATGTGCAGAGTAAGCCTTCACAACTAAAGAAAAGAAATTACCAAAATACACAAAAACAAAAACACGTATCACAGAGTCGCGGGTAGGCAAAAGACGAGAGCGCAAATCAAACAAGAATAGGAAAGAGCGGGAGAGCGCGTCAAATTGAACAAATGCAACAACCATTTGCACGCAAGAGCGCGATAGTTATTTACAACGGTAAAGACACAAAAGCAAAAGAGATTAGCAAAACAACAACACCGCTAATGCAAGTAATTGTTGTAAGTTAAATTTATGTACATATATTGAAACAAAAAGCACAAAAGTGACAGAAAGAAATCGCGGAATGAAAATGCAATTCGAATGTTAAAATTAAACCGATAATGAGTTTAAAAGTTAAAGAAAAGTTATTAATCACGAGAAACAAATAAAATTTGATAAGCGCAAAAACAACACGTCCGTCGTCTGCAACGAGTGAAAGTTTTTTTAATAATTAATCTTTGACCTTAGTAACCACTATCTATGAACCAAAGAATACTCTTTCCTTCCTTTCATGGTTTTTTTATATGAATTACTTACTGTGTTCATAAGTAAGTATTTTTCTTGCAAGTCATTCAATTGCCATTTAAAGTTAGTTTCAGTATAGATCCTAATAAAATTGAATTTTATAATTAAAGGTAGTGATTTCAGCAAACAGAGGAGAAGCTCCTGTAGCTTCGAAATGATGAACCTGCTTACGGAGGCATATATTCTAGATCTTGCATTGGCTTCGTCTCTATCATCACCGATGAAGTACAGTTGAAGAAATTTGTGTTCACTATCTGGGAAGGGGATCAGGGCGCCAGCTTTGTGATAGATTTTCCCATTGACTTAGAAAGTTGGCATGAATTGGGCAGCCGCAATAACTGCACCAAATGACGTCATTTGGAAGCAGGAATTATATTTCCTAATATTTGATAGGAAATGATTCGATTCAGTAGTGGATCCGGAAAGTAGAGTTCACAGGATCTCTGGTGGTGATTCAAGTTGAGGTAATTTGATTTTGCCGCCAGCACAACACATGCCTTTTGTTTCATTATTGAACTTCAGATCCTGACAGTAAGTGCAGACATGACTCTTCTGGCCAATGACGACATAGCGGCTGGAGCCATAATCAACTGCTGGCTCATATCGAATTGCAATTGTTATTGCTCATGTCGATCTTGTCTTATCTGTGCGCGGGATTCAGCTACCCTTCCCCTATGCAGTTTACTTTTTTGCAAGCGAAGCAATTGAATTGGTGCAGACCGCGACACTCGGGCTCGCAAACGCTCATGCGCAATCCTGGGTGCACGCCTTTTGGCTGGTTCTAATAAGAATCCTCTGCCACTAACCATAGAATAAATAGATGCGTCAAAATCAAGATTTTTTGATTACAAACGCTAGCCTGAGCGTGGAACCCCAGAGAACTTTGGCAAAAACACGAACGTTCTTCTGGACCCCCGGAGAACTTCGGCAAAAACCTGAACGAGGCTAAAAAAATAATTCAGTCGGGCACAAGCTACCGAACGAAGCAGGCAGCCCTATGTCGTTTGTCATTTCGTTCTGTCTTTGTATGTGTACACTCGTCGGTACATGATCAGGCTTCGTAGTGTGTGTGTGACGTGAAGTTGTACAACACCGCATTTCAATAGATCGCTCGACAAAAATTTTGTATTTTCGACAAAACAGCGACTAAGCGAATAATACATGCCCCTGTGGAAAGAATATCAAAAAATATGGGCATCAGTTTCGTACGTAGCCCCATGGCTGGGTCGATAGAGTGATCGCTTGGAGATCCGAGTGCTGCCTGGTTCGATTCCTAGCTCAAAATTGTCAAATAAGGTTTTCTTTCTTTCCTTTTATATTTATTTTTTAATTAAAAAAACAAAAAATTAGAAAAAAAAAAATAAACAAAAAATTAGAAAAAAAAAAAATAATCCTGTGAGCTATTATTTTTTCTTCATCTTCCCATTTTGCAAACAGTGCTTGAATTTTTTGAATGACATACATATTTTTGTCAAGTAGTCTTTTCTATATTACCATTTTCTTGTTTTTTCCTTTGAGTATTTAAGTTTTCTTGCTCTTTCATTTTTTTCCCTTTTTTGTTTATTTGTCTTTATTTAATCTTTTTTTATTAAAAACAAAACCTTATTTGACAATTTTGAGTTAGGAATCGAACCAGGCAGCATTCGGACCTCCAAGCGAGCACTCTATCGATGCAGCCACCGGGCTACATACAAAACTGATCGCAATATTTTTTGATATTCTTTCCACAGGGGCATGTATTATTCGCTTAGTCGCTCTTTTGTCGAAAATACAAAATTTTTGTCGAGAAATGCGGGAAATGTTGAAATGCGGTGTTGTACAACTTCACGTCACACACACACTACGGAGCCTGAGCATGTAGCGACGAGTGTACGTGTACACATACATATACAGAACGAAATGACAAGCGACATAGGGCTGCCTGCTTCGTTCGGTAGCCTGTGCCCGACTGAATTATTTTCTTAGCCTAGTTCGGGTTTTTGCCGAAGTTCTCTAAGGTTCCCCGCTCAGGCAAGCGTTTGTAATAAAAAAAATCTTGAGTTTAACGCATCTATGTATTCTATGGTTAGTGCCTCTGCCACAACGTGGTTGACATGTAACTGCTCAGGCCTACTGCGGTCGAGACACGGAAAGCCGTTATAAAAACCCATTTTATTCGCAATTTGCGAAGATTTTCTTAATATTTTTTTCCATAATTTTTTTCAGTAACATTGCTACGGACAGATGGTAACATTTAGCAGTTCAGATGCTTTTGTATTTCGTGGTGTCTTGCCAAAAATTTAAAGATAATATGCGTAAGAACTTTCTGCTAATAATAACGAATACAACAAAAAAAGAATTAGTGAAATCGGTGCAGACATTCACGCGTGATGCCGTTACCAAGGAAAACGCGTTTTATTTCTATAAATATAGATAGAAGATAGATAATACCAAAATCAGAATTATCTCACATTCCAACTCATTCAATCAGTTTTGTTTTTACACACAAATTTTTCGTAAATCCTGGTACGAAAATTGAAAATAAATGAAAAAAATTTCCGTATCTGTGAGTGTTTGAGTTGTAAGTGACTTGTATGGACTACAGCTATGGTGTGTGGACATCAGTGCTGCCAACTTTTGTCGACCAAAAAAAGCTGTTTTTAACGGGAGGAAACTAAAAAAAAAGCTGAAATTAAAAAAAAAAAGTCCAAAAAAAAAGCTGATGTTTTTATTCTTGTTATAAATGTTTTATTTTTACAAAATGTTTAGTATTTGATCTAAATCATTACAATCAATTTCCTTGTCGTACGATCCCATAGTGCCAATCATATCGAGCTACTTCATAATTGTGGCAGCATTTGTTTGACCGACGGAAACCGTATCTATAAATATATACATTTCATTATTAACTTTATAATATAAGTTTTTAATATACATTTAGCTGACGCATAAAATTGAGTTAAGCATTTGAATGTTTATTTTGTTTCGTAATTTGGTTTTTACGAGATTGACTTGGCTGAAAATTCTCTCCACTTCTGCGTTCGACCATGGCAATGAAAGCAATGCCATTGCAAAAGTGGCCAAGTTCCCAAATTTATTGTTTCCACCTGAATCCTTGTATGATCGTACTTCAACCCAAAACTTTGTAGTGTCCTCAGTATTGTGCCACTTTATTAGGTGAATGTTTTTGTATTGGTGTTCAATACAGGCAATATTCTGTGAGTCAAAAAGCTCTAGTATTGGAACTATATTTTTTTTGCTTGCTCGCAAAATATTTTGGCAAGAAAATAAATCAACATTCTTTAATGTTTGAAAATTTTCTGGCAACCTAGAATAGAAAATATATTTCGTTAATACATAAATTTGTGTACTATATGCCATTAATTGTGTTACATACCTTTTTTTTAATTGTTTGATAAGCTCTGTTACAAAATTTGAACAAGTATCTCGAATTGATTCCTTTAAATTTGCGTCTTCAATCAACTTAATTTCTTTCTCGAATTCATATCCCTGGTATAAATCTTTTACTATATACTGTTCGAAGTCATCAATTTCAAGAATATCAATATTGGCGTCTTCCGGAATTATTTAGTTCTTTAAACAACCAATGGCCACAATAAGCTCATTAAGTAATTCTGTTACGTTGGTGGAATTACTTTGAAAGCATTTGTTTACTTTTTGCATTTCGCAGAGTACGGGCTTTAAGAATACCAAATACATATAATTGGTGCTGTCGAACATATCGCTTAATAATTGGGCCTTAAGACACTTCTCGTCCTGTGCTGCCATATTAAAATGTAGTTTTAACTCATGCCACTGATCCAAAATTCGGGTGACCGCCAATTCTATCGAAAGCCATCTTGTGTCAGATACTTTTGGGATTTTTAATGGAATCTTAAACAATATTTAAAAATATTTAGTATAGACGCTGACAATTAAACAAACAGGACGAACACGTTGCAAGCCTACAAATATCGAACGACACAAGTTACAGAACACATTTATACATATATCTATTTTATAGGCCACAAACCTTATCATCATTGATGCCCTTATAAATTTCTTTATATTTTAGTTGTCTAATAGAGCTTTTAGAAAACCAATTGTGAGTTTCATATACTAAAAACTCCAACTTATCCGGCAAACAATATTTACAAGCGTAGCTGACGGCCAGCTGAACCGAGCGGCACACACATTTAATTAAAATTAGGGACGGAGCATCTTTCTTCAGTTCAGTGTAAACACTTTTTTGAGATCCAACCATTACATTCGCATTGTCAGTGCCAATTCCCATTAAATTATGTATGTCTAATTTATAGCGGCTCAGCTCATTTTTAACTCTATTTGCAATTGTCGATGCATTACCATTTTCTATGGAGACCATTCCCAAAAATGTAGACACAATACGCTCATGCTGCACTGAAAAATAGTTAATTGCCATCCCTACAACCACAAATACATATGTATATACACAAATGTCAAACCAAGAAAACGTACAAATTAATATAAAAATAATTAACATTAGTCAGTATTAATTAAATTTTATAAATTGAAAACTTACCAAGAAGTTTGACGACACTTATATCAGTTGACTCGTCAATCAGGAGGCTATATTTTGCATCGCCAATATCGGAACGAAGCTCATCAAAAAAACTTGGCGCCAAAACATTTCTTATAATGTTTGAGCATTTTGTTCTGTGTATTTTCACAGAACTCCCAGATGCGTCTTCAAATTGTTTCGCGCACAAATTGCTTAAGTGATCAACTGAAGAAATTGCGGAGTGTTGAGCCACAAATAAGCTGAGTGCCGCCTCCTGCACTGCCGTTTTTTTGTTGAATGCAGCAAATGGTATTTTGTTTTTTTGTTGAAAGCCTCCTGCAGCATTTTGATGCTTTTTGGTGCTGGCATGGGCACGCAAATCACTAAGTTTTGCAGTTATGCTACATTTGCAATAACTGCAAAACACTCTTGTAGTGTCATCAATGTCCCTATGCAGCCACGTTTTAAATTCGTCGCTATTAAGCCACACTTCACGGCACTTTTGCTTATACTCCTTTGGCATTTTGCAGACTTAATGGACTTAATGGCAAAATTTGAAAACACAAAGTTCAATAATCGTTTCGTTCACAATAAGAACAATTGAACTATTTGAGCGAACTATTCTAGTTCAGTTGGTTCCACTCTATTATCGATAAGTTCGTTTATCAAAAATTGAACTACTGAAATATATCGGTTTAATTCAACTACAATGAACAACTATTATTGTTAGCACGATTTATCGCTAAAATATTATAAATTTCTTAGAAAATTAAAAAGCGGAAAAAAGGTTTTTTATTAAAAAAAAAATCCAGAATTCCCGCTGCCCGCTGTTTCGAAATTTTTCCCGCAAATTGATTATCAAAAAAAACAGATTTGACGGGAAAAAAACTGATTTGGCAACACTGGTGGACATAAATTTAAGTCTCAAGGCCTCCCTGATCGAATTATTAAAATACCATAAGCTACTAAGATTAACGAAATGTGTCTGAAAGTTTTGAATGATTTCTTGAATTAAATTAATCTTTAATGTAGAATCTTTTGACTACTTACCAAGGTATCAGTCAAATAAATAGCACATACGCATTGTTGGCCAACAACTCGAAAACAATGTCAAATATAAAATATTGATGATGAATAAACCGCTGTGTTTAGTCTCTCATAAGAACTTAACTTTATTTTCACTGTAACTGTACTGAACTGTGTCTGCCACTGCTAGAAAACGTCTTGATCGTTTGTTTGCTTGCTTATTACTAAATTTTCAATTCTTACGCATCTACGTAGGTCATATAGGTTTTGTAAGAGAGACAGAGACAGAGAGTATCAGACTGGCGCCAGAAAATTCCAGAAAAACTTATAAAATACAAAAACAAAGCATTGTAAGATGTGCAAGATCATTCATAGGACTTAGAGTATGAAAATAAGGAGAAATATAAATAAAATGACAATAATGCTGAAATTTTGAGGCTACTAAACAGCCCAAATACAATTAATTGGAATACCTCGGTGAAATTACACGCATAGGTAGAGTTTATAAAAAAACAAATTGAGTGAAAGAAAAAATAAAGCCACAACCAAAATTCCATCAACATACTCTACAATACAAAACGTTGCAAAGCCAAGATTAAAAACAACGCCACAACCTGAAAAGGAAGCACCAACGATAAAAATAGTCTGCCATAACGACTGCGAGGGACCACTATACACACCATACTGCGAGTATACCTGTAGCCACTGCTACGGGACTCCAAAATAGAAGCCTGTGCAACCAGCGCCGGCAACTTGAACGCGTCACAACAGTGGACCGGCAGCGCTACAAGTAGCGCAAAATACAGAGGACAACATACTATCTTCCCAGCCTGTGCAAGGACCGGCACCGCCAACTCGAAAGCGTCTCAACGTCTGGACCGATAGCGCTACATAGAGCGCCCACCAGAATAATTAATTAAAGAACTATGCGCTGTGTCGCACATTTTTTTTGAAAGCACTGCGATGCATATTTTTTTTTATAATTATAACAAACTATGTACAATTGTGCGGCATTAAAAGCTGTCCAATAAGAGTGTGACTTGAAAACCACACGCAAAAATAGGCAGGGATATATGTAAAAAAAAAAAAGAGAAAACAAAACACTAAAGAACAAACATTTATTCTACATTTAAAGAACCAAAATATTAGAAACAAACAATAAATAAAAAAAAAAATTCTTAAATAATATTCTGTTGGAAAATATGATTCCGAGATATTGGTCGCGCAGCTATGTATAAATGAAAGGACAATACTCTTGTTTGCGAATATATATAAGTAAGTAACTTTATTAGAACTTAACTACACGTCTGTACAGTGCCAAGAACCGAAGCCAACTCGTTTTTGTCTGGCAAGCGTTGCCAGATCTCCTTAATAATCTAGGGATGCCAGACTGCCACTTTGATACAAACAGATGGCGGTAATATCGAACACACCCTCACAAAGTTGCAATCTTATATACGGTTAATTCCCAACGAAATTATACATTCATTAAATTTCTTGCCACTTAAACCCTTCGCTAGGACATCTGCCGCCATTAGGAGCGGCGGTCCGTTAAATTGCCACCCCAATCTGCATCGACCACGCATAAAAGATCATCTCCTGTCTTCCTGAACAGGAGTCCGGTCATCTTTGTGCCTTGAAGATAACGTAAAATGCGTTTCGATGCCTTCCAGTGATCAGCTGTGTAACTTGAGTTGAACTGACTCAAGAAACTCACTGCATACGCTATGTCAGGACGAGTGAAAGAAACATTAAAGAACCTATTAATTTTTGATATGGATACTTTCCCATCTCGTCCT
Organism: Drosophila paulistorum; assembly: GCA_018152135.1. Lineage (NCBI taxonomy): Eukaryota > Metazoa > Arthropoda > Insecta > Diptera > Drosophilidae > Drosophila > Drosophila paulistorum. The sequence goes on along the minus strand of JAECXG010000612.1, from coordinate 1,121,620 downwards.
CATTGGATTCAGCCGGGCTCCGCAATGCTGACTTTGCCTCTATAGGTGTCATCGCCGGTTTGCAATCTGTCATGCCAATTCTTTGCAATATGGCATCGATGTACTTCTCTTGTGATAGAAAAACGCTCTGCTGTTCTTTATTCTGGTTCAATTCTATGCCCAAACAAGTCTTCACTGCGCCAAAGTCCTTCATCTTAAAAGTCAGCTTAAGATGCTCCTTCGTTTGCTGCAACCATTCTGGATGATTCGATGCTATTAGCAAATCATCAACATAAATCGTGGCGATCAAAAGTTTTCCTTTTATAATTTTCACGAACAGGCAGGGATCCTGTTCTATGGTCTCTAGTCCGATTTTTTGCAGTTTCGTTGTCAGTTTACAATACCATTGTAGTCCGGACTGGCGTAGTCCATATAGAGCTCTTCTTATTAGACATACGGGATCTCTCATTTTAGTTCCAGCTTTGCGCCATTGATTTGCTGCCTTCTTATACTGTGCGTCGGGGCGTTGTTGATTCAATCCCATAGGAGCTCTAGAGTACACCTTTTGCGTAAACTCGTTAAACTTTTCTGGAATATCCATGTATACCTTCTCTTCTAGTTCACCCTTGAGGTACGCTGTGACCACATCCATTTGATGGATCTCCATGTCATATTCAGCTGACAAGGCCGCTAGCATTCTAACCGATGTAACTCGCGCTACAGGCGAATACGTTTCGTGAAAGTCCTCTCTTGGCTTTTGTGCATAACCTTTTGCAATTAATCGCGCCTTCTTTTGTCCTGCTGGAACACCATTTTGTTTCCAATCACCTTGCGGCCTTTGGGCCGCTCAACAATTTCCCAGGTCTTGTTGAGAACTTGAGCCATAAACTCATCTTCCATAGCTCATGTCCAGTTCCCAGCATCGCCACTGCCTTGGGCTTCCTTGATGGTTTCTGGATCATCTGTAGCTACTGCAAATGCCATTTCGCACTCCTCGAATATATCCTCAGCTGAGTCTAGTTCATCCTGTTGATCAATATGTTCGTCTGCCGAAATATTTCTTCCTTGTTGATAGATTTTCCGTGGCCTTCCACGCGGACCAGTTCTTAACAACTTTGGTCGTCTACCATGTCCCTCAGGTTGATTTACCTCTTCGGTATCATCCTCGTGGCTTGATGAACTTCTCTCTGTCTCATCCACTTGGTCACCTATTGGAATGTCTAAGCCATTTTCTGGCTCGTCACAGAATTCTTGAAATTCGCTTTTGAATCCTGAAATATTCATAAATTTAACATCATTGCTTCTTAAAATCTCACGCCGTTTTGGTTGATACAGTCGATAGACTTTCAACTCTGAAGAATATCCCAATAATATACACTCCTCCGATCGTGACTCGAACTTGCCTATTTGTTTATACCCAAACGGGCAACACAAGGGTTAAAGGAGGCGGAAGCTTTCACCTCGCGCCGCTCTCCCGATGATGCCCATCGCTCTCCCCACAAAAGAACTCCCCACACTTCGCTCCAAGCGGGGCCACAAAAGAACTCCCCACACTTCGCTCCAAGCGGGGCTTGGTGCCCTGCTCTTATTTAAGCTAGTTTTTAGTTGAATTATATACCTGTGACTGAATATACAAGTGAATAAAAAATCTCTCTGCGCGTCTACATTTATGTGGAAGGAAGGAAAAAGGAAAAAGGGAAAAATTCATTTAGCTGCCCCAAACATCAAGGAAGTTCGACCCCCCTACACAAACATTGGTCCTTCGAGCCGGATACCAAGATCCTCTCGAACCACTTGCATCGGTGGAATTTCATACATATTTCAAGCTAAGTAATTTTTTCCAAATTATATGTATATGAGTACATGTACATGCCTCCAGCATCCGTACCCATACTCACATACATATAATTGTTGCCTAATCAAAGTAAAATTATTTTCGCGCAAATTTTTCCTCCTCAAAGGAGAGAAAATTTTGGTCCCCAAATTTTCGTACATATATATGTGTCCAGTACATAAGTTCGCCCACTCGCACTTTGTCATATATAGGCCAAGTATATAAGACGCCATATTTATTTGCCTATTTCCAATATATATTTTTTCGCCAATTTCCAAAAAATATTAACACATATGTATGTATGCAGTGAAACAAACCTACGAAACTTAAAGTGATCTCCTACGTACAAAATATATATGCAAGCAGAGTGTGTGAATGTGACAAAAAATTACAAAATTTATCCAGTGCTACATTAAATCCAAAAATAAAGGTTTTGTGCAAATACAGTCCACTCCTGGGAAAAGTGTGCGCAAAGTGAAAGGTGTCTGGTGTCCCGCGACACCCTATAAAGTTGGGGCATATCGGTTAGACACAGCAAAGGAATATATAAAAAACAAAAAAATTATTAATTTATATAAACAAATCCGAACCATTCACAACTCTGCATACTGATATTCATATCCATATACATATACATACATACATATCCATACATATATTCCACAAAAATTTCTAATTTTTTCGCACACAAATATATTTTCGCATCACCGCGAACAAAATCCCGCTACCCCTTGCAGCCTATATACATACATACGTGCATACATAAGTCCCGCTTAACTGCAGTATACCAGCACAGCTGCAAGCTCATGTGCCAAAGACCGGCACAAAGCAAACGATCAAAAGTAGCTGTGCTGTATACCCTAGGTTGGCAGGCACTTTGTGGGGTATATATGTATGTTGAAGGGTCACGTTGAGGAAAAATCGAATAATATTTAATTATTAAAAATTTGTGTTCCGCGCTTTTCTTCATTCTGATTCCAAATCGTTTCCAAGTCGTATCTTGGTTTTTTTTAATATTGAATTCCCAAATTTTTCCAATCATTTCCAAGTCGTATCTTGGGTTTTTTAATATTGAATTCCGAAATTTTTCCAATCGTTTCCAAATCGTATCTTTGGGGTTATATTTCAATTCCAAAGTGTTTCCACGAGTTACAAGTCGCATCTTTGGAGTTATATTTCAATTCCAAAGTATTCCCACGCGTTCGAAGTCGTATCTTTGGAGTTAGATTCCAATTCCAAAATGTTTCCATGCGTTCCAGTTTCCACCCGTTCCAAGTCGCATCTTTGGAGTTATATTTCAATTCCAAATTATTTCCACGCGTTCCAAGTCATATCTTTGGAGTAAGATTCCAATTCCAAAGTGTTTCCACGCGTTCCAAGTCGTATCTTTGGAGTTATATTTCAATTCCAAAGTGTTTCCACGCGTTCCAAGTCATATCTTTGGTTATATTTCAATTCCAAAGAGTTTCCACTCGTTTCAAGTCATATCTTTGGTCATATATTTCAATTCCAAAGAGTTTCCACTCGTTTCAAGTCATATCTTTGGTCATATATTTCCATTCCAAGGTGTTCCAAGTGTCCCAAGTCGTATCATCGGGTTTTATATCTCAATTCCAAGGCGTTCTAAGCCGTTCCTAGCGTTTTTTGGCAGTGTTCCAAGTCTTCCCCAACGTACCAGCTCGTTTTCTGGATTTTTAATCTATTTCAAGGCGTTTCAAAGCCGCTCTTTGAGTGGTTTGGTAGTGTTCCAGTTTTTCCCAAACGTTCCAGTTTGTCTTTTTGGCTAATATTCAAGCCGTGCCAAACCAGCTCACCACTTTAGAACCGCCATTCTCTGAGCAAATCCTCAATTGCTGCTCCAAGTCAGCGCCAGAGGAGTACCAGCCCTACTACTCCTCCTTCCCGAGCATTTCAGACCCTCTCTAGTCCATTAGCTCTCACGTCCGCACCATCGAGCATGACCTTTCAGCAAAAAAAGAGGTCAAATCATTGGTACCACTTCCACAGATTTTGGTAACCGCCCCAAGAGTCACTCGGTCCGAAACCAAAAGTCGACACCCACGTCACTTCACTGTCCGAGGTCATCGTATTTACGCTCCAAGTCGAGGCACTCCAATGCGAGGCACTCCCAGATGGTAAAGACGATAACTCTGAAGATTTAGCCATCCAAGCTAAATATGACAAATGCTATCAAGTTTACGAGCGATGCACGGCTCGATTAAACGAGCTTATCCATGAAGTGTCTGCTCCTACTCCTCCGAACCGTCATGCGCCTACCTCTGCAGCAGCAGAACGAGGCTGTCGATTGCCACCCATTGACACCGAAGTCTTTACGGGAGATTACTTAAAATGGCCTACGTTCCGTGACTTGTTTACAGCCATCTTGAAAAGCTGTACCATCTCCTAGCGAAAACGAAGGGTGAAGCCAACCTCATTGTAGCAAAATTCCCGCCTACAAATGATGGTTTTGAAACAGCGTTTCGAAAATAAGCGACTTATCGTGAACAGCCAATTCCGAGCACTTCTTGACCTGCCTCAAATTTCCCATGAGTCCGGAAAAGCATTACATTCGCGCTTTTTTTTTTTTAACGTTTAATATATATTTGTTGAATCTACTCTTAAATTAGAGCCTAACAACAAGATATTGAGGTGAGATATTTTTCTTAATCTAGTACTTAAGATATATCCAAAGAATATTACAGGCGGCCCTAATCATTTATTATTGGGTTGGTCTGTCATTTCTTTTAAGACGAGTTCTATTATTAGTTCGCGTAAGGGAATTGGCAAGAACATTAGGGTGTACATCCAGTTTCGCAGAATACTTTAGTTGTTTACTACCTATTTCAGATTTTACGCAAGGTATATTTAGATCATTTTGAATGTTGTCGTTCCGTATGTACCACGGAGCCCCAATGATTGATCTTAAAATCTTCGACTGCGCCCTTTGTATAATGTCGACATTGCTGGTACTTGCATTTCCCCATAGTACGGCACCGTAAGTCCAGATGGGTTTCAGTACGGAGTTGTATAGGAGGACTTTATACTCCAGACGTAGAGGTGACCGAGTATTGATGATCCAATGTAAGCTACTCGCTTTCAGTTTAAGCTGTGACTTTTTTGCCTCAATGTGCTTGCGCCATGTTAGTCTTCTGTCTAGGTGGATACCAAGGTAAGTGACATCCACGGCTTGAGGAATTGGTACGTTGTTTAGCATTATAGCTGGACAGTTTCTTCTGTTAAGCGTAAATGTAACATGTTTGCATTTCTGCTCGTTGACCCGGATATGACAGGTTGCTAGCCATTCCTCTATCACCTTGAGGTGTTCCTCTAATTTTGCAGAGGCTTGTATTGGGCATTTGGGTCTGCTGAGGATTGCCGTGTCATCGGCAAAAGTGGACGTTGTAAGTCCTAGACTCGTTGGTAAGTCTGCAGTGTACAGCAGATAGAGCAATGGTCCGAGTACACTGCCTTGCGGTACACCAGCTTCGATTTCAAAGTCAGCCGAGACGGAGCCATTACATCTTACAGCGAATTTCCTATTGTAAAGGTAAGATTCCATGAGTTTGTGGGTGTACTGTGGGAGTTTCTGCCGGATTTTGAACATTAAACCCTCCAGCCAGACTCTGTCGAAAGCCTGGGCAACGTCGAGAAAGACAGCCGTACAGTATTCTTTTAGTTCGAATGCTGTTCTTATTTCGGATGTTATACGATTGACTTGTTCAATTGTCCCATGTTTTTCGCGGAAGCCGAACTGGTGAGAAGGGATTGTGTTCTCCGATGCCAGAAATGAGTTTAGACGAATCTGCAGGACCTTTTCAAAAAGCTTCGAAAGACATGGCAGCAAACTAATTGGCCTATAGGATAATGGTTGGGTTTTGTCCTTTCCCACGTTAGGAATCATGATGATAGTGGACCTTTTCTATGCTCTTGGGAAGTAGCCAATTCTTATTATAGCGTTGAACATTTTGCAGATGTATTGTATGGCGATGGTAGGGAGTTCTAGGATCATTTTCGGTGTGAATAGGTCATGGCCAGGGGCTTTGTTCGGCTTTATGTGGTTTTTAATAACTGCAGTGATCCCATCCGATTGGAGTTTCGAGTACTCAGTGAGTATAATATATAACAGTTATACAAGCAGCTGGACCCATTCTTTAACCGCCATTTTGAGTCTTATAGCGGCCATCTCTTATATCATAGCTATACAAGCTACTGGATGCGTAATACTGCCGCCATTTTGAGTCGTATAGCCGCCATCGCTTCTATAACAACTATACGAGCTGCTAGAACCATTCTACAAGCGAAATTTTGACTCTTATAGCCGCCATTCTTTATATAAAAGATATACAAGCTGCTGGAACCACAATACAGCCGCCATTTTCGTCCTTTAACCGCCATATAACAGCTGTAGAAGCCGCTGGAACCGTTCTTTTGCAGCCACTTTGAGTCTTATAGCCGCCATCTTTTATATAACAGCTGTAGAAGCTGCTGGAACCATTCTACACACGCCATTTTGAGTCTTATAACCGCCATCCCTTACATGATAGTTATACAAGCTGCTGGATCCGTAATACTGCCGCCATTTTGAGTCGTATAACCGCCATCGTTTCTATAACAACAATACGAGCTGCTGGAACCGTTTTACTACCGCAATTTTAAGTCTTATAGCCGCCATCCTTTATATAACAGCTATACAAGCAGCTGGATCCATTGTTCAACCGCCATTTTGAGTCTTTTAGCGGCCATCTCTTACATCATAGCTATACAAGCTACTGGATGCGTAATACTGCCGCCATTTTGAGTCGTATAGCCGCCATCGTTTCTATAACAACTATACGAGCTGCTGGAACTATTCTTCAAGCGAAATTTTGATTCTTTTAGCCGCCATTCTTTATATAAAAGATATACAAGCTTCTGGAACCACAATACAGCCGCCATTTTCGTCATTTAGCCGCCACCTTTTATATAACAGCTGTAGAAGCCGCTGGAACCGTTCTTTTGCAGCCACTTTGAGTCTTATAGCCGCCATCTTTTATATAACAGCTGTAGAAGCTGCTGGAACCATTCTACAACCGCCATTTTGAGTCTTATAACCGCCATCCCTTACATCAAAGCTATACAAGCTGCTGGATCCGTAATACTGCCGCCATTTTGAATCGTATAGCCGCCATCGTTTCTATAACAACTATACGAGCCGCTGGAACTATTCTTCGAGCGAATTTTGATTCTTTTAGCCGCCATTCTTTATATAAGAGATATACAAGCTGCTGGAACCACAATACAGCCGCCATTTTCGTCCTTTAGCCGCCACCTTTTATATAACAGCTGTAGAAGCCGCTGGAACCGTTCTTTTGCAGCCACTTTGAGTCTTATAGCCGCCATCTTTTATATAACAGCTGTAGAAGCTGCTGGAACCATTCTACAACCGCCATTTTGAGTCTTATAACCGCCATCCCTTACATCATAGCTATACAAGCTGCTGGATCCGTAATACTGCCGCCATTTTGAGTCGTATAGCCGCCATCGTTTCTATAACAACTATACGAGCTGCTGGAACCATTCTACAAGCGAAATTTTGAGTCTTATAGCCACCATTCTTTATATAAAAGATATACAAGCTGCTGGAACCACAATACAGCCGCCATTTTGAGTCTTATAGCCGCCATCTTTTATATAAGAGCAGTAGAAGCTGCTGGAACCATAATACTGCAGCCATTTTGAGTCTTATAACCGCCATCCTTTATATAACAGCTATACCAGCTGATGGAACCGTTTTACTGCCGCCATTTTGAGTCTTATAACCGCCATCCTTTATATAACATCTATACAAGCTGCTGGATCCATTCTACAACCTCCATTTTGCTTTTTATAGCCGCCATTCTTTATATAACAGCTACCTCAGCTGATAAAACCGTTGAATACTGCAATTAGAGGCCTTATAGCCGCCATCCTTTATATTATACAAGCAGCTGGACCCATTCTTTAACCGCCATTTTGAGTCTTATAGCGGCCATCTCTTATATCATAGCTATACAAGCTACTGGATGCGTAATACTGCCGCCATTTTGAGTCGTATAGCCGCCATCGCTTCTATAACAACTATACGAGCTGCTAGAACCATTCTACAAGCGAAATTTTGACTCTTATAGCCGCCATTCTTTATATAAAAGATATACAAGCTGCTGGAACCACAATACAGCCGCCATTTTCGTCATTTAGCCGCCACCTTTTATATAACAGCTGTAGAAGCTGCTGGAACCGTTCTTTTGCAGCCACCTTGAGTCTTATAGCCGCCATCTTTTATGTAACAGCTGTAGAAGCTGCTGGAACCATTCAATAACCGCCATTTTGAGATGGTTCCAGCTGATGGAACCGTTTTACTGCCGCCATTTTGAGTCTTATAATCGCCATCCTTTATATAACATCTATATAAGCTGCTGGATCCATTCTACAACCTCCATTTTGCTTTTTATAGCCGCCATTCTTTATATAACAGCTACCTCAGCTGATGAAACCGTTTAATACTGCAATTAGAGGCCTTATAGCCGCCATCCTTTATATAACAGTTATACAAGCAGCTGGACCCATTCTTTAACCGCCATTTTGAGTCTTATAGCGGCCATCTCTTATATCATAGCTGTACAACCTACTGGATGCGTAATACTGCCGCCATTTTGAGTCGTATAGCCGCCATCGCTTCTATAACAACTATACGAGCTGCTAGAACCATTCTACAAGCGAAATTTTGACTCTTATAGCCGCCATTCTTTATATAAAAGATATACAAGCTGCTGGAACCACAATACAGCCGCCATTTTCGTCATTTAGCCGCCACCTTTTATATAACAGCTGTAGAAGCTGCTGGAACCGTTCTTTTGCAGCCACCTTGAGTCTTATAACCGCCATCTTTTATGTAACAGCTGTAGAAGCTGCTGGAACCATTCAATAACCGCCATTTTGAGTCTTAAAGCCGCCATCCTTTACATCATAGCTATACAAGCTACTGGATCCGTAATACTGCCGACATTTTGAGTCGTATAGCCGCCATCGTTTCTATAACAACTATACGAGCTGCTGGAACCATTCTACAAGCGAAATTTTGACTCTTATAGCCGCCATTCTTTATATAAAAGATGTACAAGCTGCTGGAACCACAATACAGCCGCCATTTTCGTCCTTTAGCCGCCACCTTTTATATAACAGCTGTAGAAGCCGCTGGAACCGTTCTTTTGCAGCCACTTTGAGTCTTATAGCCGCCATCTTTTATATAACAGCTGTAGAAGCTGCTGGAACCATTCTACAACCGCCATTTTGAGTCTTAAAGCCGCCATCCCTTACATGATAGCTATACAAGCTGCTGGATCCGTAATACTGCCGCCATTTTGAATCGTATAGCCGCCATCGCTTCTATAACAACTATACGAGCTGCTAGAACCATTCTACAAGCGAAATTTTGACTCTTATAACCGCCATCCTTTATATAACAGCTATACCAGCTGATGGAACCGTTTTACTGCCGCCATTTTGAGTCTTATAACCGCCATCCTTTATATAACATCTATACAAGCTGCTGGATCCATTCTACAACCTCCATTTTGCTTTTTATAGCCGCCATTCTTTATATAACAGCTACCTCAGCTGATAAAACCGTTGAATACTGCAATTAGAGGCCTTATAGCCGCCATCCTTTATATAACACTTATACAAGCAGCTGGACCCATTCTTTAACCGCCATTTTGAGTCTTATAGCGGCCATCTCTTATATCATAGCTATACAAGCTACTGGATGCGTAATACTGCCGCCATTTTGAGTCGTATAGCCGCCATCGCTTCTATAACAACTATACGAGCTGCTAGCGAAATTTTGACTCTTATAGCCGCCATTCTTTATATAAAAGATATACAAGCTGCTGGAACCACAATACAGCCGCCATTTTCGTCATTTAGCCGCTACCTTTTATATAACAGCTGTAGAAGCTGCTGGAACCGTTCTTTTGCAGCCACCTTGAGTCTTATAGCCGCCATCTTTTATGTAACAGCTGTAGAAGCTGCTGGAACCATTCAATAACCGCCATTTTGAGATGGTTCCAGCTGATGGAACCGTTTTACTGCCGCCATTTTGAGTCTTATAATCGCCATCCTTTATATAACATCTATACAAGCTGCTGGATCCATTCTACAACCTCCATTTTGCTTTTTATAGCCGCCATTCTTTATATAACAGCTACCTCAGCTGATGAAACCGTTTAATACTGCAATTAGAGGCCTTATAGCCGCCATCCTTTATATAACAGTTATACAAGCAGCTGGACCCATTCTTTAACCGCCATTTTGAGTCTTATAGCGGCCATCTCTTATATCATAGCTATACAAGCTACTGGATGCGTAATACTGCCGCCATTTTGAGTCGTATAGCCGCCATCGCTTCTATAACAACTATACGAGCTGCTAGAACCATTCTACAAGCGAAATTTTGACTCTTATAGCCGCCATTCTTTATATAAAAGATATACAAGCTGCTGGAACCACAATACAGCCGCCATTTTCGTCCTTTAGCCGCCACCTTTTATATAACAGCTGTAGAAGCCGCTGGAACCGTTCTTTTGCAGCCACTTTGAGTCTTATAGCCGCCATCTTTTATATAACAGCTGTAGAAGCTGCTGGAACCATTCTACAACCGCCATTTTGAGTCTTAAAGCCGCCATCCCTTACATGATAGCTATACAAGCTGCTGGATCCGTAATACTGCCGCCATTTTGAGTCGTATAACCGCCATCGTTTCTATAACAACAATACGAGCTGCTGGAACCGTTTTACTACCGCAATTTTAAGTCTTATAGCCGCCATCCTTTATATAACAGCTATACAAGCAGCTGGATCCATTGTTCAACCGTCATTTTGAGTCTTATAGCGGCCATCTCTTACATCATAGCTATACAAGCTACTGGATGCGTAATACAGCCGCCATTTTCGTCCTTTAGCCGCCACCTTTAATATAACAGCTGTAGAAGTCGCTGGAACCGTTCTTTTGCAGCCACATTGAGGCTTATAGCCGCCATCTTTTATATAACAGCTGTAGAAGCTGCTGGAACCATTCTACAACCGCCATTTTGAGTCTTACAACCGCCAACCCTTACATCATAGCTATACAAGCTACTGGATGCGTAATACTGCCGCCATTTTGAGTCGTATAGCCGCCATCGTTTCTATTACAACTATTCGAGCTGCTGGAACTATTCTTCAAGCGAAATTTTGATTCTTTTAGCCGCCATTCTTTATATAAAAGATATACAAGCTGCTGGAACCACAATACAGCCGCCATTTTCGTCATTTAGCCGCCACCTTTTATATAACAGCTGTAAAAGCCGCTGGAACCGTTCTTTTGCAGCCACTTTGTGTCTTATAGCCGCCATCTTTTATATAACAGCTGTAGAAGCTGCTAGAACCATTCTACAACCGCCATTTTGAGTCTTATAACCGTGTGAGGAACATTATAATTAACTATAATATCCCACACAACAAGCAAACAGCGGCACAATCCAACGATACAAATAAAGCACCGAACACAAGATACAGCCGAGACACAAACCTAAGTTACGATATACGACCAAGCCTGCTACTGATCGATCGAACCGATGGCTTACGATCAAACCGGGTCGATCGAGCCACACGTCACCGCTGGCGATTTCGTACAAGCGGGAAGATGCGTGGGAAGCATAACACAAAAAAACCAATATACACGCATATGCAAGGGACGACCAAGACCAACATGGCTCGATCGAACCTATGACGTGCGATCGAACCTATGACGTGCGATCGAACCTATGACGTACGATCAAACCAAGGTGGACTCATGACGTACGATCAAACCAAGTTGGACTCATGACGTACGATCAAGCAAGGCTCGATCGAATCACAGGCGACCGCTGGCAATTTCGTACAAGCGGGAAGTTGCGTGGGAGGCAGAATGTAAGAAATCAACGATATAAGAGTAATGGAACCCGGTTTGACTGCATAATTGCACACAAACGGGGGCATTGGCCTACTTATGCAAATTAAGAGCACGGAGAGGCAAATATGAATGCATGCGTTAGAATGCGCTGAATAACGCATGTCACACGTACACTATGCGTGAGGGAGAGTATCGATGACCAATAGCGCACTATCTGCCTACGTCACGCTCATGAGAATGAAAGCAGTTAGACTGCGAGCAGCCGAAATCTGATGAGCGAGAGAAAATGAAAGTGAGGGCCAAGCAAGCCCATGAGACGGGTGCGGGGCATGCATGCTTGGTATGAAGCAATGATGGTTTGTGGATTGGATAGGGGAATATGCGAACCGAAGGGGGGGGGATGAACAATGGGGAAGCCCGCTATCCAACAGATACGATATACGTATGAAAGGGGATTGTATGGGAAATTAAATGATTTCGTGTATCAATTTAATCAGGCTAATCATTATTAAGCAATAATTTAAGTTAATACAACTAATATATGTATGTATAAGCATAATGTGGAAGGAATATGGGCAAAATTGGGTATGACGAGTGGATCAAAGAGAGCGACGGGCGACGGCAGCGCCGACAGAGAAAAGAAAGCAGAGAAAGTCAACGGGATACGATGGGCGGCCAATAGAAAGGCGACGCCAACGGAGTGAAAGTGATAGAAGCCAATGCATACAAGGGAGAAAGACAAGGACAAGGAAACGAATGGGCGCGCAGCCACAAAGAAAGTGGACACATATGCGCCAAGAACTACGGGACTTTCACCACGCATAGCAACAAGTGGATGCGTGGGTGAAAGTAGGAGGCCGATGGAAAAATACCAGCTGTATAGCGGTACTACACCAGCCAGTGCCAGAGGCCAGAGGAGCTGTATATATAAAGGCGGCACAAATCAGATCAGATCATCAAGTCATCGAGGCATGATCAAGTAACAAGTAATTAAGGCCTTACGAGTAACCTTAAGAACTTACCAGGGAAAATACAAGGAACAAACAAGTCATTAAGGCCTTACGAGTAACCTTAAGAACTTACCAAGGAAACACAAGGAGCAGAAAAGGAACTAGGAACTATACAGGCTTTACGAGTAACCTGTACAGTTCATGTCGACAGCAACAAATCCTTAAATAAGGATAACAAGTACCATACGCAGTCAAGGGAAGACAAGCAAGGACGACGAGGGATTCGAAACGACTCACCAACGCTGTCCAAGTCCAGACATACCGCAGAGAAACTCGTCATAACCAATCAAGCCCATAAACGATCGCAAATAAACATATTATAATACCCAAATCAATAAATAAAGCTGTTCTGATTTCACCGGGGCACAAAATAAATTTTGTTGTGCCGAACCTAGCCCAAGAGATATTATAAATATCCCGAAGGACGAGAAAGGATCGTTACAACTGGCGCCCAACGTGCTATACTGGTGAAATTTAGAAATAAAAATACAGTTTATAAATCACAAAAAGATCAAAAATGGGAAAAGGATGGATTTACCACATGAAGAAGGAGGATTTGGTACAGACAGGCCAAAGGATCGGGATCGAGATAAACGGCACAGTGGAGGAAATGAGGAGACAGCTAGGCGAGTGGATAGAAAGGAATGAAAAGGACCCAGACTGGAAGGAGGAAATAAATAGATTGGAAACAAAGTACTCGAAAAATGTAAAAATGAAAACAATAGCAAGCACATCAAAAACATGCGAAAGTGAGGCTGAGGAATTCCAGAAAATAAACATCGCCACACTAGCAATCCCTCCATATTTACCACCAAGATGGGGAAGCGAAGGAGCCCTAGATAGCGCAGAGACAAAGGGGGACATAAGGAGACAAACAATAGACCCCAAGAAAACGGCACCACATACAACAAACAAGACCACCGAATACGCCAAGGTGGCAAAACAAGTGAGGGAATGGACATTCAGGTTCGACGGCAATTCCAGGCCACTAGAGTTCATAGAACAGATCGAGTGGTCAGCAGACATGTATGGCATCGAACTGGACATGATCCCGAGAGCGATGCCAGAGCTACTGAAAGATAGGGCACTCAAATGGTACATCGCAAACAATAAGCAGTGGCGAACATGGAAGGAATTTGTTGAAGGCTTCAAGAAATATTTCTTGCCGAAAGGATTCTTCAACAAATTGGCTGATCAAGTGAAAAATCGCAAGCAAAACAGAAACGAGTACTTCAAGGACTATATGGTGGATATGCAAACATTGATGAGACCCCTAAAAATACCAGAGTACGAACAATTGGAGGTCATATTGGAAAATTGCACTCCAGATCTAAAAATATTCGTTCGGCCGCACAGGGTCAGAGATCTAGATGAGCTGATGCAGTTGGCAGAAGAACACGAGATGCTCGAACAAGAGCGATTCGAGTTCCATCGCGAAAGCAATGCTCAAAGAACACATAACAACCAATCAAACCACAGAGGAGGAAATAATCACGGGCCACCAGTCACACAGTGCCGAAGATGCCAGGACAATGGCATGGAGAATCATTCGAGACCAAACCAAGAAAACAAGAACATACAAGACGGAAAAGTCTTGAACCCGAATCAGGCGTGCCGCAGATGCGGGGGAGCCGGACACTGGGCCAGGGAATGCAACAATCAGAGACTAAACTTCTGCTGGCAGTGTGGAAAAGTGGGCAGAAGGACGAAAGAATGTTGTTGGAATTCGGGAAACGAAAGGCGGTTCCAGTCTATCAGGGGCGAGCAGGGACCGAGCCAACAAGCTCCTCACCACTAATAGGCCAACTAGTAGAAGAAGAGGATCAATTGTCAGCGATTATCGAAGTAGCAGGAATACAGATGAAAGCGACAATTGACTCCGGAGCCACGAGTAGCTTCATCAGCAAGCAGATATTGGAAACAGTGAGGAATAAAGGAAAATGGGAGAACACACACAAACAGGTATACATGGCAGACGGAAAGGTGCGAGACATTGAAGAGCAATGGACAGGATGCGTGAGATTCGGACACAAGGAAATCCACATGCCATTTCTAGTCATGCCAGAAGGAATGGATGCGCTAATATTGGGGTGGAACTTCCTCCGGATTATGAACACAGAAATATCGTGTGGTGGCCACAAAGTGCGAATACCGACAGTAAGGCGAATACAGGGCAGGCTCGTAGAAAGAATATCCATCATGGTCACTCAGAAGAGTGACCAGCAAGAAAATACAAAACTTTCTGAGTCAGGAATTGAATGAATTAGGGAAAGTTAAGGGACTGTCAAAGGTGGGGATACATCGCATAACGATGAAGGACGATATCCCAATAAAACAAAGGTATTACCCGAAAAACCCGAAAATACAAGGAGAAATCAATGCAAAGGTCGACGAGCTGTTGACAATGGGATGCATAGAACCATCGCAAAGCCCATATAGCTCACCCATTGTGATGGTGAGAAAGAAACAGACAGGCAAATGGAGATTATGCGTAGATTTTAGACAGATTAACGCAAAATCTATAAAAGATGCATACCCAATGCCACGCATCGATTACATCTTGAATCAACTACGCGAAGCAAAATTCATAAGCAGCTTAGATCTGAAGGACGGATACTGGCAGATTCCATTAGAAGAGAAAAGTAGACCAATGACGGCATTCACAGTCCCAGGGAAAGGGTTGTTCCAATGGAAAGTAATGCCATTCGGTTTACACTCAGCCTCAGCAACTTTCCAACGCGCACTGGACCAAATCATTGGCCCAGAAATGATACCAAACGCATTCGCATACCAAGATGACATTGTGATAGTGAGCAAAACAATCGAAGAACACATGAGTCATCTACAAGAAGTGTTCAGGAGATTGAAGGAAGCGAACTTGAGAATTAATGCCGAGAAGTGTCAATTCTTTAGAAAAGAGCTAAAATTCCTAGGCCACTTGGTGACAGAAAACGGTATTGCAACGGACCCAGAAAAGGTGGCCGCAATAGCCCAATTAGAACCACCAACGTGCACAAAGGAATTACGCCAGTACTTAGGAGTGGCATCGTGGTACAGACGGTTCGTACCGGGTTTTGCAGCACTAACACACCCATTGAACGAACTACTAAAGAAGAGAACAAAGTGGCACTGGAGCGAGGAGCATCAGGCAGCATTCGATGCTGTAAAGGAAAGGCTGACGAGTGGCCCAGTATTGGCATGTCCAGACTTCACAAAAATGTTTGTGCTCCAGACGGATGCAAGTAACGTGGGATTAGGAGCCATATTGGTACAAAACACTGAGGATGGAGAGAGAGTGCTATCATACCTGTCAAGAGAATTAAACCCAGCGGAAAAGAACTATTCGGCAACAGAAAAGGAATGCCTAGCGATAGTATGGGCAATACGCAAACTAAAGCCATACCTTGAAGGATACCGATTTAAAGTGGTAACAGATCACATGGCGTTGAAGTGGTTGAATAGCATAGAAAGCCCTACGGGCCGTATAGCCCGATGGGCACTGGAACTGCAACAATACGATTTCGAAATAGCATACAGAAAGGGCAAATTAAACATTGTCGCAGACGCTTTGTCAAGGCAACCAATGGAAGGGTGCAAAAGAATAATAGATAATGGTGCCAGATTAAGACAAGCAAACAACGAGTGTGGGTGGATCCAAGACATAATGGGAAAAATAAAACAACAACCACAGAAATATCCGGATTACATTATAGAAAATAGTCAGGTATACAGGAACATTCCGCACAGAGCAGGCCAAGAAGAAGTGGTAGCTTGGAAACTATGTGTGCCAAAAACACTACGTAATCAAGTAATGGCCGAAAACCACACGGCAACAACAGCAGGGCATACAGGGAGCAGGCGAACTACTGCCAGGACCGCAGCAAGATATTACTGGCCAGGAATGCAACGAGATATCAGGACATTTGTAGGAAAGTGTACGATATGCCAACAATATAAACCCAGCCAACAGCAGGCAGCGGGAAAGATGCTAACACAAATACCGGAAGAACCATGGGCTACAGTATGCGCTGACTTTGTAGGACCGTTGCCAAGATCGAAACACGGAAATTCGATGCTACTAGTAATCATTGACAGGTTTTCGAAATGGACAGAACTGATACCGATGCGGAAGGCAACGGCAGAAAGTCTAGTTAAGGCCTTTCGAGAGAGGATACTATCTCGATTCGGAGCTCAAAAATGGTGATAACGGACAATGGAGTTCAATTCACTAGCAGGATATTCAAAAAAATGTTAGAAGAATGGGGATGCCAACACCAACTGACAGCACCGTACACGCCACAAGAAAATCCAACCGAAAGAGCAAATAGAACAGTAAAAACAATGATTGCTCAGTTTACGGGGGAAAATCAACGCAACTGGGATGAAAGTTGGCCAGAAATAACGCTAGCAGTAAATACAAGCCAATCAGAGGCAACAGGATTCACGCCAGCGTATGTAATACAGGGGCGTGAACCAAGAATGCCGGGTGCACTATACGATAATGTCACGATAGGCACAGGGAAGCAAACGATACCACCAGACGCGAAGGTAAAACAAATGCAAGAGCTGTTCGAACTGATACGGCGAAATCTGGAAACGGCTGCACAGGATCAAGCCCGCCACTACAATCTGAGACGAAGAGAATGGAGACCAGTGATTGGAGCAACGGTATGGGCAAAAGAACACCACCTTTCAAATGCTGCAGAAGGATTCGCAGCGAAGCTGGCACCAAAGTTTGGAGGCCCATATGAAGTGATAGGCTTTGCATCTCCGGTCATATGCAAAATACGGCACAAAGAAACGAAAAAAAACAGACAAGCACACATCAGCCAACTGAAACAACAAATATGCGAAGAAGCGGATGGCACGAAAAGTGATGAGCAATGAGGATGGACGACTCGAATGACATGGCGGCGAGAAAATCTGCACAGACCGGCCGGCTGGACAGAGAACTCAAAACATGACTTAGAGTTGAAAATCTAAAAAAAACGCATCGCGTCAGAAACAAATTATAGCAAAGTTGCAAACCGCATCGCAGAGCACAATGAAGATGGGCGAATATCGTAATGACACATATACAAGCATGCAAAAACGGATTTAGAAACGGGCAACGGATACACGAATATCGTAATGAACGCATTCAATGCAAATTTTGGCCAGGATGAAGGCGTAGTCCGACGAGGTGCGGCACCGCGAGCCAATATGGAACGCGGTGACTGGCATCGGTCCGATGAGGAGTCCGACGACGATGTGCCGGACATGGCAAATCCGGCCATCGCCGCCTCTTCGGACGAGGAGTGGGATGAGGACGGAGAGGACAGCGGATATCTGACGGAGGAGAGCGAGGCCGAGTCAGCGGCAAACATAACGGAAGAGGAGAGCGGCGATGAGGCGATGTGGAGAGAGCTGGACGAGGCGATGCAGCTTATAGAGTACGAAAGGGCGGAAGAGGCAGGAAGTGAGCAGGATGGCCCAGACGAATACGCGCCATGGGACCAAAATGAAGTACATGGGCCGCCGGCAAGATTATGGGAGCCAGCGCGGCCATCAACGCCGTTCCGTATGGTGGACGCAGAGTCAGAGGCCAGCGAGACGGCGGAGATGGCCGTGGCTGATGAAGGTGCGGCTGATGGAGTAGCCAGCCCACCTCCAGTCGAGCCGGAGGAAATAAACAGAGAGGCAGAACGGGCAGCAGCTGAATGTACTCAATGGATGAGTTGGTGGCGTCAGCAGATCCTGCAGCAGCAGGAAGCTGAAAGGGATCTGCTGGCGTGGGAGAGGGCACAAGAGGAGGAGGAGCAGCTGAAGCGGGCGAGGGAACGGCTGGCACTGGCAATGCAGCAGCAGCAACAGCAGAACTGGGCAGCATGGTTCCAAGTGGAAATAGAGGAGCAGATGCGGGGGGATTGGTATTAGAAATATAAGAAGGGAAACGGGGAAGAAAAGATGCGGAACGGGCCAAAAAAAAAAAAAAGGGGAAACACAAATAATGAAAAGATGCCCTAATCCGCCAACATTACCGAAAAGATACTCAGTAATCGCCAACAATAGAAGATGCCATAAGGCCAATAAAAGATGCGAGCTGAGTCCCAAAAACAAAACAAGTAGAACACATGCCAAAACTAAAAAAAAAAGGAACAAAGATAATACAAAAAAAAGGAAACATATATACAACAAGCACAAGGTACAAGGGACAGGGGAGGGCAAATCCCTCCCGAAGAAGGGGGGGAGTGTGAGGAACATTATAATTAACTATAATATCCCACACAACAAGCAAACAGCGGCACAATCCAACGATACAAATAAAGCACCGAACACAAGATACAGCCGAGACACAAACCTAAGTTACGATATACGACCAAGCCTGCTACTGATCGATCGAACCGATGGCTTACGATCAAACCGGGTCGATCGAGCCACACGTCACCGCTGGCGATTTCGTACAAGCGGGAAGATGCGTGGGAAGCATAACACAAAAAAACCAATATACACGCATATGCAAGGGACGACCAAGACCAACATGGCTCGATCGAACCTATGACGTGCGATCGAACCTATGACGTGCGATCGAACCTATGACGTATGATCAAACCAAGGTGGACTCATGACGTACGATCAAACCAAGTTGGACTCATGACGTACGATCAAGCAAGGCTCGATCGAATCACAGGCGACCGCTGGCAATTTCGTACAAGCGGGAAGTTGCGTGGGAGGCAGAATGTAAGAAATCAACGATATAAGAGTAATGGAACCCGGTTTGACTGCATAATTGCACACAAACGGGGGCATTGGCCTACTTATGCAAATTAAGAGCACGGAGAGGCAAATATGAATGCATGCGTTAGAATGCGCTGAATAACGCATGTCACACGTACACTATGCGTGAGGGAGAGTATCGATGACCAATAGTGCACTATCTGCCTACGTCACGCTCATGAGAATGAAAGCAGTTAGACTGCGAGCAGCCGAAATCTGATGAGCGAGAGAAAATGAAAGTGAGGGCCAAGCAAGCCCATGGGACGGGTGCGGGGCATGCATGCTTGGTATGAAGCAATGATGGTTTGTGGATTGGATAGGGAATATGCGAACCGAAGGGGGGATGAACAATGGGAAGCCCGCTATCCAACAGATACGATATACGTATGAAAGGGGATTGTATGGGAAATTAAATGATTTCGTGTATCAATTTAATCAGGCTAATCATTATTAAGCAATAATTTAAGTTAATACAACTAATATATGTATGTATAAGCATAATGTGGAAGGAATATGGGCAAAATTGGGTATGACGAGTGGATCAAAGAGAGCGACGGGCGACGGCAGCGCCGACAGAGAAAAGAAAGCAGAGAAAGTCAACGGGATACGATGGGCGGCCAATAGAAAGGCGACGCCAACGGGTGAAAGTGATAGAAGCCAATGCATACAAGGGAGAAAGACAAGGACAAGGAAACGAATGGGCGCGCAGCCACAAAGAAAGTGGACACATATGCGCCAAGAACTACGGGACTTTCACCACGCATAGCAACAAGTGGATGCGTGGGTGAAAGTAGGAGGCCGATGGAAAAATACCAGCTGTATAGCGGTACTACACCAGCCAGTGCCAGAGGCCAGAGGAGCTGTATATATAAAGGCGGCACAAATCAGATCAGATCATCAAGTCATCGAGGCATGATCAAGTAACAAGTAATTAAGGCCTTACGAGTAACCTTAAGAACTTACCAGGGAAAATACAAGGAACAAACAAGTCATTAAGGCCTTACGAGTAACCTTAAGAACTTACCAAGGAAACACAAGGAGCAGAAAAGGAACTAGGAACTATACAGGCTTTACGAGTAACCTGTACAGTTCATGTCGACAGCAACAAATCCTTAAATAAGGATAACAAGTACCATACGCAGTCAAGGGAAGACAAGCAAGGACGACGAGGGATTCGAAACGACTCACCAACGCTGTCCAAGTCCAGACATACCGCAGAGAAACTCGTCATAACCAATCAAGCCCATAAACGATCGCAAATAAACATATTATAATACCCAAATCAATAAATAAAGCTGTTCTGATTTCACCGGGGCACAAAATAAATTTTGTTGTGCCGAACCTAGCCCAAGAGATATTATAAATATCCCGAAGGACGAGAAAGGATCGTTACAACCGCCATCCCTTACAACATAGCTATACAAGCTGCTGGATCCGTAATACTTCCGCCATTTTGATTCGTATAGCCGCCATCGTTTCTATAACAACTATACGAGCTGCTGAAACTATTCATCAAACGAAAATTTGATTCTTTTAGCCGCCATTCTTTATATAAGAGATATACAAGCTGCTGGAACCACAATACAGCCGCCATTTTCGTTATTTAGCCGCCACCTTTTATATAACAGCTGTAGAAGCCGCTGGAACCGTTCTTTTGCAGCCACTTTGAGTCTTATAGCCGCCATCTTTTATATAACAGCTGTAGAAGCTGCTGAAACCATTCTACAACCGCCACTTTGAGTCTTATAACCGCCATCCTTTATATAACAGCTATACCAGCTGATGGAACCGTATTACTGCCGCTATTTTGAGTCTTATAACCGCCATCTTTTATACAACAGGTATACAAGCTGCTGGATCCATTCTACAAGCGAAATTTTGAGTCTTATAGCCGCCATTCTTTATATAAAAGATATACAAGCTGCTGGAACTACAATACAGCCGCCATTTTGAGTCTTGTAACCGCCATCCTTTATAAAACAGCTATACCAGCTGATGGAACCGTTTTACTACCGCAATTTTAAGTCTTGTAGCCGCTATCCTTTATATAACAGTTATACAAGCAGCTGGACCCATTCTTTAACCGCCATTTTGAGTCTTATAGCGGCCATCTCTTACATCATAGCTATACAAGCTACTGGATGCGTAATACTGCCGCCATTTTGAGTCGTACAGCCGCCATTTTAAGTCTTATAGCCGCCATCCTTTATATAATAGAGATCTGCATGAGTCAACTCACAGCATACGTAAAATTGAATGTATTCGAATGAATTCAGCTGATAGAATACGAAGCACACAATGAATTGAATGTGTATGAGTGACACACCAGACTGTGTCTCATAACTAACGGCATTCAACGAAATGAGCGAGAATAAATAAGTGCGTAAAACGGAATGAAAACTTTGGCGAAGCTGAAGACATTCGAATGTATTTGAGTTGTGGCAGAGATTTTGTGTGTATTCATTTCTTTAGCATCGCCGAAACGAAACACACGCGAAATGAACGGAGCGAAAGCCGACACGGTATGTATTGTATTGTTGTTGTAGTTTAGTTTTAGTTTTGTTTTTACAAGTGTGTTATTTTTGTGTATGCTTTCTGTATTATGGTTAATAAATTGTTTTCTTTGTGATTAGACTAATCAGGGTTTGAAAACTGCGAAAACTGTCAACAGTTTTGCTGTGTGCTGTTGCTTCTGCTTCGGAAACTATGAACAGTCGAAGCAAAAGCAACAGCAAAAAACCGAAATCAAAAAATCTGACAGCAAAAGCAACAGCAAATAACCGAAATAGAATAGATGACCTTTTTGCCATAATTAAAGAAGACGAGATCCAAAACACACTTGACAACCTAAATTCATTTGACAGGAACATAAAGTTTACAATAGACTAGAATAGACAACAAATTAACATATCTAGACGCATCAATACACAGAAGAGGAAATGAACTAAAATTAAAATGGTACAAAAAACCAACAGCATCAGGACGAATAATTAACTTCAACTCCAAACATCCGAAGTCGATGATAATGAATACAGCAAGAGGTTGTATACAACGGATGCTTAATATATCGGACCCAATTTTTCATGAAGAAACGAAGGAAGAAATACGACGAATTTTAAAGGATAATGACTTTCCAAACCACACCATAAGGACTTTACTAAAATCTCGCAATAAGAAAACCAACAAAGATGTTCCGACAAAACGCTTTATGTCCGTCACATATGTCCCACAACTATCGGAAAGATTAGCAAACTCAGATTGCTATGACATCGAACAAATACAGATAGCACATAAACCCAATAACACACTACGGAGTATTTTTAACAGAACAAAAAGTAGGATTGATACAATGGACAAGAGCAACGTAGTATATAAAATACCGTGCAATGGGACTAATGAAGAAAACTGTGATAAAATATATATAGGGACAACAAAATCGAAGCTAAAAACAAGACTATCGCAACATAGATCTGACTATAAACTTCGTCAACACTCCAATGCACCAAAAACGGCACTTATGGCCCACTGTGCCGCCAGTGGACATTCCCCAAATTTTGACGAAGTAAACATAATAGACCAAGAACAACATTACAACAAACGTTACACTTTGGAGATGCTGCACATAATAAATACCCCGACAAATATAAGACTTAATTATAAGGTAGATACGGACAACTGCGCGCATTTATACAGGCATTTATTAGGGACAAATCAGTGTGTAGCTCCACGTCACAGTGTGCGGACGTGTAAAAACTAAGTAGGTGTTTTCTTGTTGTTAAATTAATATTATGTCAATCACAATTCAATGTTATTTATAGTTGCCCTGAAGACGACCACCGATGAGTGGTCGAAATATATCGGAACGAAATTAAGAACAAACTGTGTTTTTTATTTTTGTTTTTATTCCCACAACATCTGACCTCGAGCCGGCAAAAACATTCAACTTTAAACAACAAAAAGGTCGCAAAAATCAACATATACTCAATGCTACAATAATTATATCGTTCGCTGTAAGGTTGAATTTTATAAGAACCCCAAAAGATTTTATAACTTTGTTAATTCCAAAAGACGCTCTAATTTACTACCTTCCACCTTCAGACTTAATGACCAGACTGCTAATTGTGATTCAGATATTGCAGATCTGTTTGCTAAATTCTTTCAGTCGACTTATTCTTCTACTGCTTCGGATCCCACACCTTATCCCTTCACAATTCCACATTTAAATTGTATGTTTTTTCCTAATATTACTGAAGACTGTATTATCTCTAGCTTGTCATCTATGACGTCTGATATTTGGAAGGAGTCTTTTATTATTCCGCTTTTTAAAAAGGGTAACAAATCGGATATTTCTAACTACCGTGGCATTGCCAAACTTTCGGCAATACCTAAGCTGTTTGAGAAAATTATTACGTCTTCCCTTCAACACCTATCCAGATCCGCTATTTCTGCTTGTCAGCATGGCTTCATGAAAGGTCGTTCGTCGCTTACCAACCTTTTAGAATTGACTACCCTTGTGTCATGGCTTCCGTAAAAAGTGTCAAACTGATGTTATTTATACTGACTTTAGTAAGGCTTTCGATACGGTTGATCATTCCTTGCTTCTCATGAAACTTAACATCATGGGTTTTCCCCGAAACTATTGGCTTGGTTAAAGTCGTATCTTATTGGCAGAACCCAAAAGGTGTCTTTTCGTTCCTCGATATCTAAAACTGTTCGAGTTACGTCAGGTGTCCCCCAAGGCAGTCATCTGGGCCCACTGTTATTTACCTTGTTTATAAACGATTTGCCTTTGGCCTTGGCTCATTCACGCGTGCTCATGTTTGCGGATGACGTGAAGATTTGCTATTCATATAATGATCCTTCTTTCCAACAGTACTTGCAATCAGATCTCGATGCGTTCTGTGTTTGGTGTCACGTTAATAAATTACACCTTAATGCCTCTAAATGCTCTTTTATGACTTTCAGTCGTTTGTCGCCGTTCCTAGCTCAATACTCTATTAAGTCTGTTCTGTTAGATTGTGTACCATCATTTAAAGACTTAGGCGTTATGTTTGACCCAAAACTTTCTTTTAATATTCATAAATCTTCAATTGTTAATAGAGCATGCAGTCTTCTTGGCTTCATTAAACGTTGGGCCAAAGAATTTGATGATCCATATGTGACAAAGGTTTTATACACTTCGTTAGTTCGCCCTACTCTAGAATATTGCTCACCAGTGTGGAACCCTCAATATGATGTTCACCAGCGTAGTATTGAATCGGTACAGAAGCAATTCCTTAAGTTTGCGTTACGCGGTCTTAATTGGGACCCGAATCTTCGCCTACCTTCTTATTCTGACAGACTTCTTCTTATTAATCTTCCTTCACTTTACAACCGTAGGCTCGTATTTGGGATTCTCTTTCTACATAAAGTAGTCAACGGCGAAGTCAGTTCTACCAATTTACTAGATACGCTATATTTTTGTGTTCCCTCACGTCGGACCAGAAACTTTTTTCCTCTTCACCTTAGTAGATGTTTGACTAACTACTCTCTTCACGAACCTCTTCGTGTTCTTTGCCAATCTTTTAACAACCTTTCTCACCTTATTTCTCCTCATCTATCTGTCACGCTATACTTTTTAATTATCTACAGCGTAACCACTGAAAGTATTCTGGACTGGATATTTGATTGGCTGCAACTCATCCCTGACCACATTGGCTGTGAATCGGGGCATAGCTGGCACCTTGTTGCAAATAAAACACCTCCATCGGGTCGGGGATATTGTGCATATAGCTAAGCTACCTTAATGAATTAATTACTATTTGTATTTTAGCTTAAGCTTTTTCGTCGACTGCTGACTTAGTTGACGTAAATAAATAAATAAATAAATAAATAAATAAATAAATAAATCTCTTACATCATAGCTATACAAGCTACTGGATGCGTAATACTGCCGCCATTTTGAGTCGTATAGCCGCCATCGTTTCTATAACAACTATACGAGCTGCTGGAACTATTCTTCAAGCGAAATTTTGATTCTTTTAGCCGCCATTCTTTATATAAAAGATATACAAGCTTCTGAAACCACAATACAGCCGCCATTTTCGTCATTTAGCCGCCACCTTTTATATAACAGCTGTAGAAGCCGCTGGAACCGTTCTTTTGCAGCCACTTTGAGTCTTATAGCCGCCATCTTTTATATAACAGCTGTAGAAGCTGCTGGAACCATTCTACAACCGCCATTTTGAGTCTTATAACCGCCATCCCTTACATCATAGCTATACAAGCTGCTGGATCCGTAATACTGCCGCCATTTTGAATCGTATAGCGGCCATCGTTTCTATAACAACTA
Organism: Drosophila paulistorum; assembly: GCA_018152135.1. Taxonomy (NCBI): domain Eukaryota; kingdom Metazoa; phylum Arthropoda; class Insecta; order Diptera; family Drosophilidae; genus Drosophila; species Drosophila paulistorum. Next base: position 1,095,761 of record JAECXG010000612.1, on the reverse strand, counting down.
TACGAGCCGCTGGAACTATTCTTCAAGCGAAATTTTGATTCTTTTAGCCGCCATTCTTTATATAAGAGATATACAAGCTGCTGGAACCACAATACAGCCGCCATTTTCGTCCTTTAGCCGCCACCTTTTATATAACAGCTGTAGAAGCCGCTGGAACCGTTCTTTTGCAGCCACTTTGAGTCTTATAGCCGCCATCTTTTATATAACAGCTGTGGAAGCTGCTGGAACCATTCTACAACCGCCATTTTTAGTCTTATGACCGCCAACCCTTACATCATAGCTATACAAGCTGCTGGATCCGTAATACTGCCGCCATTTTGAGTCGTATAGCCGCCATCGTTTCTATAACAACTATACGAGCTGCTGGAACCATTCTACAAGCGAAATTTTGAGACTTATAGCCACCATTCTTTATATAAAAGATATACAAGCTGCTGGAACCACAATACAGCCGCCATTTTGAGTCTTATAGCCGCCATCTTTTATATAAGAGCAGTGGAAGCTGCTGGAACCATAATACTGCCGCCATTTTGAGTCTTATAACCGCCATCCTTTATATAACAGCTATACCAGCTGATGGAACCGTTTAATACTGCAATTAGAGGTCTTATAACCGCCATCCTTTATATAACATTTATACAAGCTGCTGGATCCATTCTACAACCTCCATTTTGCTTTTTATAGCCGCCATTCTTTATATAACAGCTACCTCAGCTGATGAATCCGTTTAATACTGCAATTAGAGGCCTTATAGCCGCCATCCTTTATATAACAGTTATACAAGCAGCTGGACCCATTCTTTAACCGCCATTTTGAGTCTTATAGCGGCCATCTAGCTATACAAGCTACTGGATGCGTAATACTGCCGCCATTTTGAGTCGTATAGCCGCCATCGCTTCTATAACAACTATACGAGCTGCTAGAACCATTCTACAAGCGAAATTTTGACTCTTATAGCCGCCATTCTTTATATAAATGATATACAAGCTGCTGGAACCACAATACAGCCGCCATTTTCGTCATTTAGCCGCCACCTTTTATATAACAGCTGTAGAAGCTGCTGGAACCGTCCTTTTGCAGCCACCTTGAGTCTTATAGCCGCCATCTTTTATGTAACAGCTGTAGAAGCTGCTGGAACCATTCAATAACCGCCATTTTGAGTCTTAAAGCCGCCATCCTTTACATCATAGCTATACAAGCTACTGGATCCGTAATACTGCCGCCATTTTGAGTCGCATAACATATTTCGTAAAACAAATTTCAATCTTCTTAACAGCCTTATTTTCTCTTTTGATTGGTCATTTCTATTTGAGTGCTGTGATATAGATTGTGCAGTAAATTTTTTCTACTCTGCTCTTAATTCTCTAATTGATAAATGCGTTCCTTATGTGAATGTCTCTACCGTCTCCAGTGCGCCAGTCTGGTTCACACGTAGGCTCTCTAATCTCCGTAACATTAAATCGAGATATTTTAAAAGATTTAAAAAAACTGGTTCGCGAATTGACTATGCAAATTATTGTGTAGCCAAATCTCAATTTTGCCTTTTAAATACTAAATGCTACAATAATTATATCGTTCGCTGTAAGGTTGAATTTTATAAGAACCCCAAAAGATTTTATAACTTTGTTAATTCCAAAAGACGCTCTAATTTACTACCTTCCACCTTCAGACTTAATGACCAGACTGCTAATTGTGATTCAGATATTGCAGATCTGTTTGCTAAATTCTTTCAGTCGACTTATTCTTCTACTGCTTCGGATCCCACACCTTATCCCTTCACAATTCCACATTTAAATTGTATGTTTTTTCCTAATATTACTGAAGACTGTATTATCTCTAGCTTGTCATCTATGACGTCTGATATTTGGAAGGAGTCTTTTATTATTCCGCTTTTTAAAAAGGGTAACAAATCGGATATTTCTAACTACCGTGGCATTGCCAAACTTTCGGCAATACCTAAGCTGTTTGAGAAAATTATTACGTCTTCCCTTCAACACCTATCCAGATCCGCTATTTCTGCTTGTCAGCATGGCTTCATGAAAGGTCGTTCGTCGCTTACCAACCTTTTAGAATTGACTACCCTTGTGTCATGGCTTCCGTAAAAAGTGTCAAACTGATGTTATTTATACTGACTTTAGTAAGGCTTTCGATACGGTTGATCATTCCTTGCTTCTCATGAAACTTAACATCATGGGTTTTTCCCCGAAACTATTGGCTTGGTTAAAGTCGTATCTTATTGGCAGAACCCAAAAGGTGTCTTTTCGTTCCTCGATATCTAAAACTGTTCGAGTTACGTCAGGTGTCCCCCAAGGCAGTCATCTGGGCCCACTGTTATTTACCTTGTTTATAAACGATTTGCCTTTGGCCTTGGCTCATTCACGCGTGCTCATGTTTGCGGATGACGTGAAGATTTGCTATTCATATAATGATCCTTCTTTCCAACAGTACTTGCAATCAGATCTCGATGCGTTCTGTGTTTGGTGTCACGTTAATAAATTACACCTTAATGCCTCTAAATGCTCTTTTATGACTTTCAGTCGTTTGTCGCCGTTCCTAGCTCAATACTCTATTAAGTCTGTTCTGTTAGATTGTGTACCATCATTTAAAGACTTAGGCGTTATGTTTGACCCAAAACTTTCTTTTAATATTCATATATCTTCAATTGTTAATAGAGCATGCAGTCTTCTTGGCTTCATTAAACGTTGGGCCAAAGAATTTGATGATCCATATGTGACAAAGGTTTTATACACTTCGTTAGTTCGCCCTACTCTAGAATATTGCTCACCAGTGTGGAACCCTCAATATGATGTTCACCAGCGTAGTATTGAATCGGTACAGAAGCAATTCCTTAAGTTTGCGTTACGCGGTCTTAATTGGGACCCGAATCTTCGCCTACCTTCTTATTCTGACAGACTTCTTCTTATTAATCTTCCTTCACTTTACAACCGTAGGCTCGTATTTGGGATTCTCTTTCTACATAAAGTAGTCAACGGCGAAGTCAGTTCTACCAATTTACTAGATACGCTATATTTTTGTGTTCCCTCACGTCGGACCAGAAACTTTTTTCCTCTTCACCTTAGTAGATGTTTGACTAACTACTCTCTTCACGAACCTCTTCGTGTTCTTTGCCAATCTTTTAACAACCTTTCTCACCTTATTTCTCCTCATCTATCTGTCACTTCTCTTCGCGCTATACTTTTTAATTATCTACAGCGTAACCACTGAAAGTATTCTGGACTGGATATTTGATTGGCTGCAACTCATCCCTGACCACATTGGCTGTGAATCGGGGCATAGCTGGCACCTTGTTGCAAATAAAACACCTCCATCGGGTCGGGGATATTGTGCATATAGCTAAGCTACCTTAATGAATTAATTACTATTTGTATTTTAGCTTAAGCTTTTTCGTCGACTGCTGACTTAGTTGACGTAAATAAATAAATAAATAAATAAATAAATAAATAAATAAATGAATAAATCTCTTACATCATAGCTATACAAGCTACTGGATGCGTAATACTGCCGCCATTTTGAGTCGTATAGCCGCCATCGTTTCTATAACAACTATACGAGCTGCTGGAACTATTCTTCAAGCGAAATTTTGATTCTTTTAGCCGCCATTCTTTATATAAACGATATACAAGCTTCTGAAACCACAATACAGCCGCCATTTTCGTCATTTAGCCGCCACCTTTTATATAACAGCTGTAGAAGCCGCTAGAACCGTTCTTTTGCAGCCACTTTGAGTCTTATAGCCGCCATCTTTTATATAACAGCTGTAGAAGCTGCTGGAACCATTCTACAACCGCCATTTTGAGTCTTATAACCGCCATCCCTTACATCATAGCTATACAAGCTGCTGGATCCGTAATACTGCCGCCATTTTGAATCGTATAGCGGCCATCGTTTCTATAACAACTATACGAGCCGCTGGAACTATTCTTCAAGCGAAATTTTGATTCTTTTAGCCGCCATTCTTTATATAAGAGATATACAAGCTGCTGGAACCACAATACAGCCGCCATTTTCGTCCTTTAGCCGCCACCTTTTATTATTATATAAAAGGTGGCGGCTAAAGGACGAAAATGGCTGTAGAAGCCGCTGGAACCGTTCTTTTGCAGCCACTTTGAGTCTTATAGCCGCCATCTTTTATATAACAGCTGTAGAAGCTGCTGGAACCATTCTACAACCGCCATTTTTAGTCTTATGACCGCCAACCCTTACATCATAGCTATACAAGCTGCTGGATCCGTAATACTGCCGCCATTTTGAGTCGTATAGCCGCCATCGTTTCTATAACAACTATACGAGCTGCTGGAACCATTCTACAAGCGAAATTTTGAGTCTTATAGCCACCATTCTTTATATAAAAGATATACAAGCTGCTGGAACCACAATACAGCCGCCATTTTGAGTCTTATAGCCGCCATCTTTTATATAAGAGCAGTGGAAGCTGCTGGAACCATAATACTGCCGCCATTTTGAGTCTTATAACCGCCATCCTTTATATAACAGCTATACCAGCTGATGGAACCGTTTAATACTGCAATTAGAGGTCTTATAACCGCCATCCTTTATATAACATCTATACAAGCTGCTGGATCCATTCTACAACCTCCATTTTGCTTTTTATAGCCGCCATTCTTTATATAACAGCTACCTCAGCTGATGAAACCGTTTAATACTGCAATTAGAGGCCTTATAGCCGCCATCCTTTATATAACAGTTATACAAGCAGCTGGACCCATTGTTTAACCGCCATTTTGAGTCTTATAGCGGCCATCTCTTATATCATAGCTATACAAGCTTCTGGATGCGTAATACTGCCGCCATTTTGAGTCGTATAGCCGCCATCGCTTCTATAACAACTATACGAGCTGCTAGAACCATTCTACAAGCGAAATTTTGACTCTTATAGCCGCCATTCTTTATATAAATGATATACAAGCTGCTGGAACCACAATACAGCCGCCATTTTCGTCATTTAGCCGCCACCTTTTATATAACAGCTGTAGAAGCCGCTGGAACCGTTCTTTTGCAGCCACTTTGAGTCTTATAGCCGCCATCTTTTATATAACAGCTGTAGAAGCCGCTGGAACCGTTCTTTTGCAGCCACTTTGAGTCTTATAGCCGCCATCTTTTATATAACAGCTGTAGAAGCTGCTGGAACCATTCTACAACCGCCATTTTGAGTCTTATAACCGCCATCCCTTACATCATAGCTATACAAGCTGCTGGATCCGTAATACTGCCGCCATTTTGAATCGTATAGCCGCCATCGTTTCTATAACAACTATACGAGCTGCTGGAACTATTCTTCAAGCGAAATTCTGATTCTTTTAGCCGCCATTCTTTATATAAGAGATATACTAGCTGCTGGAACCACAATACAGCCGCCATTTTCGTCCTTTAGCCGCCACCTTTTATATAACAGCTGTAGAAGTCGCTGGAACCGTTCTTTTGCAGCCACATTGAGTCTTATAGCCGCCATCTTTTATATAACAGCTGTAGAAGCTGCTGGAACCATTCTACAACCGCCATTTTGAGTCTTATATCCGCCAACCCTTACATCATAGCTATACAAGCTACTGGATGCGTAATACTGCCGCCATTTTGAGTCGTATAGCCGCCATCGTTTCTATTACAACTATTCGAGCTGCTGGAACTATTCTTCAAGCGAAATTTTGATTCTTTTAGCCGCCATTCTTTATATAAAGATATACAAGCTGCTGGAACCACAATACAGCCGCCATTTTCGTCATTTAGCCGCCACCTTTTATATAACAGCTGTAGAAGCCGCTGGAATCGTTCTTTTGCAGCCACTTTGAGTCTTATAGCCGCCATCTTTTATATAACAGCTGTAGAAGCTGCTAGAACCATTCTACAACCGCCATTTTGAGTCTTATAACCGCCATCCCTTACATCATAGCTATACAAGCTGCTGGATCCGTAATACTGCCGCCATTTTGAGTCGTATAGCCGCCATCGTTTCTATAACAACTATACGAGCTGCTGGAACTATTCTTCAAGCGAAATTTTGATTCTTTTAGCCGCCATTCTTTATATAAGAGATATACAAGCTGCTATAACCACAATACAGCCGCCATTTTCGTCATTTAGCCGCCACCTTTTATATAACAGCTGTAGAAGCCGCTGGAACCGTTTTTTTGCAGCCACTTTGAGTCTTATAGCCGCCATCTTTTATATAACAGCTGTAGGAAGCTGCTGAAACCATTCTACAACCGCCATTTTGAGTCTTATAACTGCCATCCTTTATATAACAGCTATACCAGCTGATGGAACCGTATTACTGCCGCTATTTTGAGTCTTATAACCGCCATCTTTTATACAACAGGTATACAAGCTGCTGGATCCATTCTTCAAGCGAAATTTTGAGTCTTATAGCCGCCATTCTTTATATAAAAGATATACAAGCTGCTGGAACCACAATACAGCCGCCATTTTGAGTCTTGTAACCGCCATCCTTTATAAAACAGCTATACCAGCTGATGGAACCGTTTTACTACCGCAATTTTAAGTCTTGTAGCCGCTATCCTTTATGTAACAGTTATACAAGCAGCTGGACCCATTCTTTAACCGCCATATTAAGTCTTATAGCGGCCATCTCTTACATCATAGCTATACAAGCTACTGGATGCGTAATACTGCCGCCATTTTGAGTCGTACAGCCGCCATTTTAAGTCTTATAGCCGCCATCCTTTATATAACAGCTATACAAGCAGCTGGACCCATTGTTCAACCGCCATTTTGAGTCTTATAGCGGCCATCTCTTACATCATAGCTATACAAGCTACTGGATGCGTAATACTGCCGCCATTTTGAGTCGTATAGCCGCCATCGGCTATATTGTTCTATAACAACTATACGAGCTGCTGGAACTATTCTTCAAGCGAAATTTTGACTCTTATAGCCGCCATTCTTTATATAAAAGATATACAAGCTGCTGGAACCACAATACAGCCGCCATTTTCGTCATTTAGCCGCCACCTTTTATATAACAGCTGTAGAAGCCGCTGGAACCGTTCTTTTGCAGCCACTTTGAGTCTTATAGCCGCCATCTTTTATATAACAGATGTAGAAGCTGCTGGAACCATTCTACAACCGCCATTTTGAGTCTTATAACCGCCATCCCTTACATGATAGCTATACAAGCTGCTGGATCCGTAATACTGCCGCCATTTTGAGTCGTATAACCGCCATCGTTTCTATAACAACTATACGAGCTGCTGGAACCGTTTTACTACCGCAATTTTAAGTCTTAGAGCCGCCATCCTTTATATAACAGCTATACAAGCAGCTGGATCCACTGTTCAACCGCCATTTTGAGTCTTATAGCGGCCATCTCTTACATCATAGCTATACAAGCTACTGGATGCGTAATACTGCCGCCATTTTGAGTCGTATAGCCGCCGTCGTTTTTATAACAACTATACGAGCTGCTGGAACTATTCTTCAAGCGAAATTTTGATTCTTTTAGCCGCCATTCTTTATATAAAAGATATACAAGCTGCAGGAACCACAATACAGCCACCATTTTCGTCATTTAGCCGCCACCTTTTATATAACAGCTGTAGAAGCCGCTGGAACCGTTCTTTTGCAGCCACTTTGAGTCTTATAGCCGCCATCTTTTATATAACAGCTGTAGAAGCCGCTGGAACCGTTCTTTTGCAGCCACTTTGAGTCTTATAGCCGCCATCTTTTATATAACAGCTGTAGAAGCTGCTGGAACCATTCTACAACCGCCATTTTGAGTCTTATAACCGCCATCCCTTACATCATAGCTATACAAGCTGCTGGATCCGTAATACTGCCGCCATTTTGAATCGTATAGCCGCCATCGTTTCTATAACAACTATACGAGCTGCTGGAACTATTCTTCAAGCGAAATTCTGATTCTTTTAGCCGCCATTCTTTATATAAGAGATATACTAGCTGCTGGAACCACAATACAGCCGCCATTTTCGTCCTTTAGCCGCCACCTTTTATATAACAGCTGTAGAAGTCGCTGGAACCGTTCTTTTGCAGCCACATTGAGTCTTATAGCCGCCATCTTTTATATAACAGCTGTAGAAGCTGCTGGAACCATTCTACAACCGCCATTTTGAGTCTTATAACCGCCAACCCTTACATCATAGCTATACAAGCTACTGGATGCGTAATACTGCCGCCATTTTGAGTCGTATAGCCGCCATCGTTTCTATTACAACTATTCGAGCTGCTGGAACTATTCTTCAAGCGAAATTTTGATTCTTTTAGCCGCCATTCTTTATATAAAAGATATACAAGCTGCTGGAACCACAATACAGCCGCCATTTTCGTCATTTAGCCGCCACCTTTTATATAACAGCTGTAGAAGCCGCTGGAATCGTTCTTTTGCAGCCACTTTGAGTCTTATAGCCGCCATCTTTTATATAACAGCTGTAGAAGCTGCTAGAACCATTCTACAACCGCCATTTTGAGTCTTATAACCGCCATCCCTTACATCATAGCTATACAAGCTGCTGGATCCGTAATACTGCCGCCATTTTGAGTCGTATAGCCGCCATCGTTTCTATAACAACTATACGAGCTGCTGGAACTATTCTTCAAGCGAAATTTTGATTCTTTTAGCCGCCATTCTTTATATAAGAGATATACAAGCTGCTATAACCACAATACAGCCGCCATTTTCGTCATTTAGCCGCCACCTTTTTATATAACAGCTGTAGAAGCCGCTGGAACCGTTTTTTGCAGCCACTTTGAGTCTTATAGCCGCCATCTTTTATATAACAGCTGTAGAAGCTGCTGAAACCATTCTACAACCGCCATTTTGAGTCTTATAACCGCCATCCTTTATATAACAGCTATACCAGCTGATGGAACCGTATTACTGCCGCTATTTTGAGTCTTATAACCGCCATCTTTTATACAACAGGTATACAAGCTGCTGGATCCATTCTTCAAGCGAAATTTTGAGTCTTATAGCCGCCATTCTTTATATAAAAGATATACAAGCTGCTGGAACCACAATACAGCCGCCATTTTGAGTCTTGTAACCGCCATCCTTTATAAAACAGCTATACCAGCTGATGGAACCGTTTTACTACCGCAATTTTAAGTCTTGTAGCCGCTATCCTTTATGTAACAGTTATACAAGCAGCTGGACCCATTCTTTAACCGCCATATTAAGTCTTATAGCGGCCATCTCTTACATCATAGCTATACAAGCTACTGGATGCGTAATACTGCCGCCATTTTGAGTCGTACAGCCGCCATTTTAAGTCTTATAGCCGCCATCCTTTATATAACAGCTATACAAGCAGCTGGACCCATTGTTCAACCGCCATTTTGAGTCTTATAGCGGCCATCTCTTACATCATAGCTATACAAGCTACTGGATGCGTAATACTGCCGCCATTTTGAGTCGTATAGCCGCCATCGGCTATATTGTTCTATAACAACTATACGAGCTGCTGGAACTATTCTACAAGCGAAATTTTGACTCTTATAGCCGCCATTCTTTATATAAAAGATATACAAGCTGCTGGAACCACAATACAGCCGCCATTTTCGTCATTTAGCCGCCACCTTTTATATAACAGCTGTAGGAAGCCGCTGGAATCGTTCTTTTGCAGCCACTTTGAGTCTTATAGCCGCCATCTTTTATATAACAGCTGTAGAAGCTGCTAGAACCATTCTACAACCGCCATTTTGAGTCTTATAACCGCCATCCCTTACATCATAGCTATACAAGCTGCTGGATCCGTAATACTGCCGCCATTTTGAGTCGTATAGCCGCCATCGTTTCTATAACAACTATACGAGCTGCTGGAACTATTCTTCAAGCGAAATTTTGATTCTTTTAGCCGCCATTCTTTATATAAGAGATATACAAGCTGCTATAACCACAATACAGCCGCCATTTTCGTCATTTAGCCGCCACCTTTTATATAACAGCTGTAGAAGCCGCTGGAACCGTTTTTTTGCAGCCACTTTGAGTCTTATAGCCGCCATCTTTTATATAACAGCTGTAGAAGCTGCTGAAACCATTCTACAACCGCCATTTTGAGTCTTATAACCGCCATCCTTTATATAACAGCTATACCAGCTGATGGAACCGTATTACTGCCGCTATTTTGAGTCTTATAACCGCCATCTTTTATACAACAGGTATACAAGCTGCTGGATCCATTCTTCAAGCGAAATTTTGAGTCTTATAGCCGCCATTCTTTATATAAAAGATATACAAGCTGCTGGAACCACAATACAGCCGCCATTTTGAGTCTTGTAACCGCCATCCTTTATAAAACAGCTATACCAGCTGATGGAACCGTTTTACTACCGCAATTTTAAGTCTTGTAGCCGCTATCCTTTATGTAACAGTTATACAAGCAGCTGGACCCATTCTTTAACCGCCATATTAAGTCTTATAGCGGCCATCTCTTACATCATAGCTATACAAGCTACTGGATGCGTAATACTGCCGCCATTTTGAGTCGTACAGCCGCCATTTTAAGTCTTATAGCCGCCATCCTTTATATAACAGCTATACAAGCAGCTGGACCCATTGTTCAACCGCCATTTTGAGTCTTATAGCGGCCATCTCTTACATCATAGCTATACAAGCTACTGGATGCGTAATACTGCCGCCATTTTGAGTCGTATAGCCGCCATCGGCTATATTGTTCTATAACAACTATACGAGCTGCTGGAACTATTCTACAAGCGAAATTTTGACTCTTATAGCCGCCATTCTTTATATAAAAGATATACAAGCTGCTGGAACCACAATACAGCCGCCATTTTCGTCATTTAGCCGCCACCTTTTATATAACAGCTGTAGAAGCCGCTGGAACCGTTCTTTTGCAGCCACTTTGAGTCTTATAGCTGCCATCTTTTATATAACAGCTGTAGAAGCTGCTGGAACCATTCTACAACCGCCATTTTGAGTCTTAAAACCGCCATCCTTTACATCATAGCTATACAAGCTACTGGATGCGTAATACTGCCGCCATTTTGAGTCGTATAGCCGCCATCGTTTCTATAACCACTATACGAGCTGCTGGAACCATTCTACAAGCGAAATTTTGACTCTTATAGCCGCCATTTTTTATATAAAAGATATACAAGCTGCTATAACCACAATACAGCCGCCATTTTCGTCATTTAGCCGCCACCTTTTAAATAACAGCTGTAGAAGCCGCTGGAACCGTTCTTTTGCAGCCACTTTGAGTCTTATAGCCGCCATCTTTTATATTACAGCTGTAGAAGCTGCTGGAACCACTCTACAATCGCCATTTTGAGTCTTATAGCCGCCATCCTTTACATCATAGCTATACAAGCTACTGGATGCGTAATACTGCCGCCATTTTGAGTCGTATAGCCGCCATCGTTTCTATTACAACTATTCGAGCTGCTGGAACTATTCTTCAAGCGAAATTTTGATTCTTTTAGCCGCCATTCTTTATATAAGAGATATACAAGCTGCTGGAACCACAATACAGCCGCCATTTTCGTCATTTAGCCGCCACCTTTTATATAACAGCTGTAGAAGCCGCTGGAACCGTTCTTTTGCAGCCACTTTGAGTCTTATAGCCGCCATCTTTTATATAACAGCTGTAGAAGCTGCTAGAACCATTCTACAACCGCCATTTTGAGTCTTATAACCGCCATCCCTTACATCATAGCTATACAAGCTGCTGGATCCGTAATACTGCCGCCATTTTGAGTCGTATAGCCGCCATCGTTTCTATAACAACTATACGAGCTGCTGGAACTATTCTTCAAGCTAAACTTTGATTCTTTTAGCCGTCATTCTTTATATAAGAGATATACAAGCTGCTGGAACCACAATACAGCCGCCATTTTCGTTATTTAACCGCCACCTTTTATATAACAGCTGTAGAAGCCGCTGGAACCGTTCTTTTGCAGCCACTTTGAGTCTTATAGCCGCCATCTTTTATATAACAGCTGTAGAAGCTGCTGGAAGCATTCTACAACCGCCATTTTGAGTCTTATAACCGCCATCTTTTTTACAACAGGTATGCAAGCTGCTGGATCCATTCTACAAGCGAAATTTTGAGTTTTATAGCCGCCATCCTTTATATAATAGCTATACAAGCAGCTGGACCCAATCTTCAACCGCCATTTTGAGTCTTATAGCGGCCATCTCTTACATCATAGCTATACAAGCTACTGGATGCGTAATACTGCCGCCATTTTGAGTCGTACAGCCGCCATTTTGAGTCTTATAGCCGCCGTCCTTTACATAACAGCTATACAAGCAGATGGAACCATAATACAGCCTCTATATTGAGCCATATTTTATATAACAGCTATACAAGGGGCTGAGACCTTTCTACAGCCACCATTTTGCTTTTTATAGCCGCCATTCCTTATATAACAGCTACCCCAGCTGATGGAACCGTTTAATACTGCAATTAGAGGTCTTATAGCTGCCATCCTTTATGTAACAGCTATACAAGCTGCTGGATCCATTCTACAACCACCATTTTGAGTCTTATAGCCGCCATCCCGTACATCATAGCTATACAAGCTGCTGGATGCGTAATACTGCCGCCATTTTCAGTCGTATAGCCGCCATCGTTTCTATTACAAAAATACGAAATATTGAGTCTTTTAGCCGGCATTCTTTATATAAAAGATATACATGCTACTGGAACCACAATACATCCGCCATTTTCGTTCTTATAGCCGCCACCTTTTATATAACAGCTGTAGAAGCTGCTGGAAGCATAATACTGCCGCCATTTTGAGTCTTATAACCGCCATCCTTTATATAACAGCTATACCAGCTGATGGAACCGTTTTACTACCGCAATTTTAAGTCTTATAGCCGCCATCCTTTATATAACAGCTATACAAGCAGCTGGACCCAATCTTCAACCGCCATTTTGAGTCTTATAGCGGCCATCTCTTACATCATAGCTATACAAGCTACTGGATGCGTAATACTGCCGCCATTTTGAGTCGTATAGCCGCCATCGTTTCTATAACAACTATACGAGCTGCTGGAACTATTCTTCAAGCTAAATTTTGATTTTTTTAGCCGTCATTCTTTATATAAGAGATATACAAGCTGCTGGAACCACAATACAGCCGCCATTTTCGTTATTTAACCGCCACCTTTTATATAACAGCTGTAGAAGCCGCTGGAACCGTTCTTTTGCAGCCACTTTGAGTCTTATAGCCGCCATCTTTTATATAACAGCTGTAGAAGCTGCTGGAACCATTCTACAACCGCCATTTTGAGTCTTATAACCGCCATCTTTTTTACAACAGGTATGCAAGCTGCTGGATCCATTCTACAAGCGAAATTTTGAGTCTTATAGCCGCCATCCTTTATATAACAGTTATACAAGCAGCTGGACCCATTCTTTAACCGCCATTTTGAGTCTTATAGCGGCCATCTCTTACATCATAGCTATACAAGCTACTGGATGCGTAATACTGCCGCCATTTTGAGTCGTACAGCCGCCACTTTGAGTCTTATAGCCGCCGTCCTTTACATAACAGCTATACAAGCTGATGGAACCATAATACAGCCTCTATATTGAGCCATATTTCATATAACAGCTATACAAGGGGCTGAGACCTTTCTACAGCCACCATTTTGCTTTTTATAGCCGCCATTCCTTATATAACAGCTACCCCAGCTGATGGAACCGTTTAATACTGCAATTAGAGGTCTTATAGCTGCCATCCTTTATGTAACAGCTATACAAGCTGCTGGATCCATTCTACAACCACCTTTTTGAGTCTTATAGCCGCCATCCCGTACATCATAGCTATACAAGCTGCTGGATGCGTAATACTGCCGCCATTTTCAGTCGTATAGCCGCCATCGTTTCTATTACAAAAATACGAGCTGCTGGAACTATTCTTCAAGCGAAATATTGAGTCTTTTAGCCGCCATTCTTTATATAAAAGATATACATGCTACTGGAACCACAATACATCCGCCATTTTCGTTCTTATAGCCGCCACCTTTTATATAACAGCTGTAGAACCACAATACATCCGCCATTTTCGTTCTTATAGCCGCCACCTTTTATATAACAGCTGTAGAAGCTGCTGGAAGCATAATACTGCCGCCATTTTGAGTCTTATAACCGCCATCCTTTATATAACAGCTATACCAGCTGATGGAACCGTTTTACTACCGCAATTTTAAGTCTTATAGCCGCCATCCTTTATATAACAGCTATACAAGCAGCTGGACCCAATCTTCAACCGCCATTTTGAGTCTTATAGCGGCCATCTCTTACATCATAGCTATACAAGCTACTGGATGCGTAATACTGCCGCCATTTTGAGTCGAATAGCCGCCATCGCTTCTATAACAACTATACAAGCTGCTGGAACCATTCCACAAGCGAAATTTGGACTCTTATAGCCGCCATTCTGTATATAAAAGATATACAAGCTGCTGGAACCACAATACAGCCGCCATTTTCGTCCTTTAGCCGCCACCTTATATATAACAGCTGTAGAAGCCGCTGGAACCGTTCTTTTGCAGACACTTTGAGGCTTATAGCCGCCATCTTTTATATAACAGCTGTAGAAGCTGCTAGAACCATTCTACAACCGCCATTTTGAGTCGTATAGCCACCATCGTTTCTATAACAACTATACGAACTGCTGGAACCGTTTTACTATCGCAATTTTTAGTCTTATAGCCGCCATCCTTTGAGTCTTATAACCGCCATCCTTTATATAACAGCTATACCAGCTGATGGAACCGTTTTACTGCCATCCCCCATCCACCAGCTGATGGAACCGTTTTACTACCGCGATTTTAAGTCTTATAGCCGCCATCCTTTATATAACAGCTATACAAGCAGCTGGACCCAATCTTCAACCGCCATTTTGAGCCTTAGCGGCCATCTCTTACATCATAGCTACACAAGCTACTGGATGCGTAATACTGCCGCCATTTTGAGTCGTATAGCCGCCATCGCTTCTATAACAACTATACGAGCTGCTGGAACCATTTTACAAGCGAAATTTTGACTCTTATAGCCGCCATTCTGTATATAAAAGATATACAAGCTGCTGGAACCACAATACAGCCGCCATTTTCGTCCTTTAGCCGCCACCTTCTATATAACAGCTGTAGAAGCCGCTGGAACCGTTCTTTTGCAGCCACTTTGAGTCTTATAGCCGCCATCTTTTATATAACAGCTGTAGAAGCTGCTAGAACCACTCTACAACCGCCATTTTGAGTCTTAAAGCCGCCATCCTTTACATCATAGCTATACAAGCTACTGGATGCGTAATACTGCCGCCATTTTGAGTCGTATAACCGCCATCGTTTCTATTACAACTATACGAGCTGCTGGAACTATTCTTCAAGCGAAATTTTGAGTCTTTTAGCCGCCATTCTTTATATAAAAGATATACATGCTGCTGGAACAACAATACATCCGCCATTTTCGCTCTTATAGCCGCCACCTTTTATATAACAGCTGTAGAAGCTGCTGGAACCATAATACTGCCGCCATTTTGAGTCTTATAGCCGCCATCCTTTATATAGCAGCTATACAAGCTGCTGGAACAGTGCTACTGACGCCATTTTGATTCTCAAAGCCGCCATTCTTTACACAACAGCCATACAAGCTGCTGGATCCATTCTACAACCGCCATTTTAAGTCTTTTAGCCGCCATCCCTTACATAATAGCTACACAAGCTGCTGGATCCGTAATACTGCCGCCATTTTGAGTCGTATAGCCGCCATCGTTTCTATAACAACTATACGAGCTGCCGAAACCATTCTACAAGCAAAATTTTGAGTCTTATAGCCGCCATTCTTTATATAAAAGATACTTAAGCTGCTGGAACCACAATACAGCCGCCATTTTCGTTCTTATAGCCGCCATCTTTTATATAACAGCTGTAGAAGCTGATAGAACCATTCTACAATCGCCATTTTGAGTCTTAAAGCCGCCATCCTTTACATCATAGCTATACAAGCTACTGGATGCGTAATAGTGCCGTCATTTTGAGTCGTATAGCCGCCATCGTTTCTATAACAACTATACGAGCTGCTGGAACCATTCTACAAGCGAACTTTTGAGTCCTATAGCCGCCATCCTTTACATAACAGCATACAAGCTGCTGCAACCACAATACAGCCGCCATTTTCGTTCTTATAGCCGCCATCTTTTATATAACAGCTGTAGAAGCTGCTAGAACCATTCTACAATCGCCATTTTGAGTCTTAAAGCCGCCATCCTTTACATCATAGCTATACAAGCTACTGGTTGCGTAATACTACCGCCATTTTGTCGTATAGCCGCCATCGTTTCTATAACAACTATACGAACTGCTGAAAAGATATAGAAGCGGCTGGAACCACAATTTTCGTTCTCATAGCCGCCATCTTTTATATAACAGCTGTAGAAGCTGCTGGAACCGAAATACTACCGCCATTTTGAGTCATATAGCCGCCATCCTTTATATAGCAGCTATACAAGCTGCTGAAGCGTTATACTGCCGCCATTTTGAGTCTTGTAGCCGCCATCTTTTTCATAACAGCTATACAGCCTGCTGGAACCATAATATAGCCGCCATTTTGAGTCT
This sequence comes from Drosophila paulistorum, assembly GCA_018152135.1. Taxonomy (NCBI): domain Eukaryota; kingdom Metazoa; phylum Arthropoda; class Insecta; order Diptera; family Drosophilidae; genus Drosophila; species Drosophila paulistorum. Next base: position 1,079,158 of record JAECXG010000612.1, on the reverse strand, counting down.
TATGCCCGTCATTTTTTACATAACAGCTATCGGAGCTGCTGGAACCGTAATTCTGCCGCCATTTTGAGTCTTATAGTCGCCATCCGTTATATTACAGCTATACAAGTTGATGGAACCATAATCGGGCCTCCATTTTGACTCTTATAGCCGCCGTCCTTTATAGAAGCGGCTAGCTATACAAGCTGCTGGATTCGTAATACTGCCGCCATTTTGAATCGTATAGGCGCCATCGTGTCTATAACAACTATACGATCTGCTGGAACCATTCTACAAGCGAAATTTTGAGTCTTGTAGCCGCCATTCTTTATATAAAAGATATAGAAGCGGCTGGAACCACAATTTTCGTTCTTATAGCCGCCATCTTTTATATAACAGCTGTAGAAGCTGCTGGAACCGAAATACTGCCGCCAAGCTGCTGAACCGTTATACTGCCACCATTTTGAGTCATAGCCGCCATGCTTTTTATAACAGCTATGCAACGTGCTGGAACCATAATATAGACGCCATTTTGAGTCTTATGCCCGTAATTTTTTACATAACAGCTATACAAGTTGATGGAACCATAATCGGGCCTCCATTTTGACTCTTATAGCCGCCGTCCTTAAATAACAGCTATAGAAGTTGCTGGGACCATTTCACAGCCTGCATTTTGAGTCTTATAGCCGCCATCCTTTATATACAGCTATACAAGCTGCTGGACCAATAATACAGCCGACATTTGGTGTCTTATAGCCGACATCCTTTATATAACAGATATAGAAGCTTCTGGAACCGTTCTACTGCCGGCATTTTGAGTTTTATAGCCGCCATCTTTTAGATAACAGCTGTAGAAGCTGCTGAGACCTTTCTACGGCCGCCATTTGGCTTTTTATAGCCGCCATCCTTTATATAACAGCTATACAAGCTGCTGGATCCATTCTACAACCGTCAGTTTGAGTCTTATAGCCGCCATCCCTTACATCATAGCTATACAAGCTGCTGGATTCGTAATACTGCCGCCTTTTTGAATCGTATAGCCGCCATCGTGTCTATAACAACTATACGATCTGCTGGAACCATTCTACAAGCCAAGTTTTGAGTCTTATAGCCGCCATTTTTTTTATAAAACATATACAAGCTGCTTGAAACATTCTACAACCGCCATTTTCAGTCTTATAGCCGCCATTCTTTACATCATAGCTATACAAGCTGCTGGAACCATTCTACAACCGCCATTTTGAGTCTTATAGCCGCCATTTTTTCTATAACGGCTACACAAACTGCTGGAAAACTAATACAGCCGCCATTTTCGTTCTTATAGCCGCCATCCTTTATATAACAGCTATACAAGCTTCTGGAACCATTCTACAACCGCCATTTTGAGTCTAATAGCCGCCATTTTTTCTATAACAGCTACACAAACTGCTGGAAACCTAATACAGCCACCATTTTCGTTCTTATAGCCGCCGTCCTTTATATAACAGCTATGCAAGCTTCTGGAACCATTCTACAACCGCCATTTTGAGTCCTATAGCCGCCATCCTTTATATAACACCTATACAATCTGCTAGAACCATAATACAGCCGCCACTTTCGTTCTTATATCCGCCAACCTTTATATAAAAGTTATACAAGCTGTTGGAACCGTTCTATTGCTGCCGTTTTGAGTCTTATAGCCCCCATCGTTTATATAACAGCTGTAGAAGCTGCTGGAACCATTCAACAGCCGCCATTTTGAGTCTTGTAGGTGCCATCTTTTATACAACAGGTATACAAGCTGCTGGAACAGTTCAACTGACGCCATTTTAAGTCGTTATAAAAGCAGAAGGAACTATAATATATAATATATAATAAACAGCCCTATTTTGCTTTTTATATGCGCAATTCTTTATATAACAGATATATAAGCTGCTGAAACCATAATACAGCCGCCATTTTCGATCTTATAGCCACCATTCTTTATATAAGAGCTTAACAAGCTGGTGCCATCCTTTATATTACAGCTATACAAGCTGCTGTATCCGGAATACTGCCGCCATTTTGAGTCGCATAGCCGACATCATTTCTATAACAGCTATACGAGCTGCTGGAACCATTCTACAAGCGACATTTTGAGTCTTATAGCCGCCATTTTTTCTATAACAGCTATACAACCTGCTGGAAGCATAATACAGCTGCCATTTTTAGTCTTATGGCCGTCATTTTTAACATAACAGCTTTCGAAGCTGCTGGAACCGTAATACTGCCGCCATTTTAAGTCTTATAGCCGTCATCCTTAACATAACAGCTATACATGTTGATGGAACCATAACCGGGCCTCCATTTTGAGTCCTATAGCCGCTATCCTTTATATAACAGCTATACAAGCTGCTGGGACCATTTCACAGACGCCATTTTGAGTCTTATAGCCGCCATCTTTTATATAACAGCTATACAAGCTGCTGGAACCGTTCTTCTGCCGCCATTTTGAGTCTTATAGCCGCCATCCTTTATATAACAGATATATAAGCTGCTGGAACCATAATACAGCCGCCATTTTCGTTCTTATAGCCACCATCCTTTATATAAGAGCTTAACAAGCTGATGCCATCCTTTATATTACAGCTATACAAGCTTCTGGAACCATTCTACAACCGCCATTTTGTGTCTTATAGCCGCCATCTTTTGTATAACATCTATACAAGTTGCTGGAACCATAATACAGCCGCCATTTTCGTTCTTATAACCGCCAACCTTTATATAACAGCTATACAAGCTGCTGGAACAGTTTTTTGCCGCCATTTTGAGTCTTATTGCCGCCATCTTAACCATAATACAACCTCCATTTTGAGTCATATTTTATAGAACAGCTATACAAGCTGCTGAGACCTCTCTACAGCCCTATTTTGCTATTTATATTCGCCATTCTTTATATAACAGATATATAAGCTGCAGGAACCATAATACAGCCGCCATTTTCGTTCTTATAGCCACCATTCTTTATATAAGAGCTTAACAAGCTGGTGCCATCCTTAATATTACAGCTATACAAGCTGCTGTATCCGTAATACTGCCGCCATTTTGAGTCGTATAGCCGCCATCATTTCTATAACAGCTATACGAGCTGCTGGAACCACAGCGACATTTTGAGTCTTATAGCCGCCATTTTTTCTATAACAGCTACACAACCTGCTGGAAGCATAACACAGCCGCCATTTTGAGTCTTATGGCCGTCGTTTTTTACATAACAGCTATCGAAGCTGCTGGAACCGTAATAATGACGCCATTTTAAGTCTTATAGCCGTCATCCTTTACATAACAGCAATTCAAGTTGATGGAACCATAACCGGGACTCCATTTTGAGTCTTATTGCCGCCATCCTTTATATAACTGCTATACAAGCTGCTAGGACCATTTCACAGCCGCCATTTTGAGTCTTATAGCCGCCATCTTTTATATAACAGCTATACAAGCTGCTGGAACCGTTCTACTGCCGCCATTTTGAGTCTTATAGCCGCCATCCTTTATATAACTGATATATAAGTCGCTGGAACCATAATACAGCCGCCAATTTCGTTCTTATAGCCACCATCCTTTATATAAGAGCTTAACAAGCTGGTGCCATTCTTTATATTACAACTATACAAGCTACTGGAACCATTCTAAAACCGCCATTTTGAGTCTTATAGCCACCATCCTTCTTATAACCGCAAACCTTTATATAACAGCTATACAAGCTGCTGGAACCGTTCTTTTGCCAACATTTTGAGTCTTATCGCCGCCAACTTTTATATAACAGCTGTAGAAGCTGCTGGAACCATTCTACAACCGCGTTTTTGTGTCTTATAGCCGCCATCCCTTACAACATAGCTATACAAGCTGCTGGATCGAGTCTCAAAGCCGCCATTCTTTATATAACAGCTATACAAGCACCCTGGAACCATTCTACAACCGCCATTTTGAGTCTTATAGCTGACGTTCTTTACATAATAGCTATACAAGCTGCTGTATCCGTAATACTGCCGCCATTTTAAGTCGTGTAGCCGCAATTGTTTCTATAACAGCTATACGAGCTGCTGGAACCATTCTACAAGCGACATTTTGAGTCTTATAGCCGCCATTTTTTCTATAACAGCTACACAAGCTGCTGGAAACCTAATACAGCTGCCATTTTTAGTCTTATGGCCGTCATTTTTAACATAACAGCTTTCGAAGCTGCTGGAACCGTAATACTGCCGCCATTTTAAGTCTTATAGCCGTCATCCTTAACATAACAGCTATACATGTTGATGGAACCATAACCGGGCCTCCATTTTGAGTCCTATAGCCGCTATCCTTTATATAACAGCTACACAAGCTGCTGGGACCATTTCACAGACGCCATTTTGAGTCTTATAGCCGCCATCTTTTATATAACAGCTATACAAGCTGCTGGAACCGTTCTTCTGCCGCCATTTTGAGTCTTATAGCCGCCATCCTTTATATAACAGATATATAAGCTGCTGGAACCATAATACAGCCGCCATTTTCGTTCTTATAGCCACCATCCTTTATATAAGAGCTTAACAAGCTGATGCCATCCTTTATATTACAGCTATACAAGCTTCTGGAACCATTCTACAACCGCCATTTTGTGTCTTATAGCCGCCATCTTTTGTATAACATCTATACAAGTTGCTGGAACCATAATACAGCCGCCATTTTCGTTCTTATAACCGCCAACCTTTTATATAACAGCTATACAAGCTGCTGGAACAGTTTTTTGCCGCCATTTTGAGTCTTATTGCCGCCATCTTAACCATAATACAACCTCCATTTTGAGTCATATTTTATAGAACAGCTATACAAGCTGCTGAGACCTCTCTACAGCCCTATTTTGCTATTTATATTCGCCATTCTTTATATAACAGATATATAAGCTGCAGGAACCATAATACAGCCGCCATTTTCGTTCTTATAGCCACCATTCTTTATATAAGAGCTTAACAAGCTGGTGCCATCCTTAATATTACAGCTATACAAGCTGCTGTATCCGTAATACTGCCGCCATTTTGAGTCGTATAGCCGCCATCATTTCTATAACAGCTATACGAGCTGCTGGAACCACAGCGACATTTTGAGTCTTATAGCCGCCATTTTTTCTATAACAGCTACACAACCTGCTGGAAGCATAACACAGCCGCCATTTTGAGTCTTATGGCCGTCGTTTTTTACATAACAGCTATCGAAGCTGCTGGAACCGTAATAATGACGCCATTTTAAGTCTTATAGCCGTCATCCTTTACATAACAGCAATTCAAGTTGATGGAACCATAACCGGGACTCCATTTTGAGGTCTTATTGCCGCCATCCTTTATATAACTGCTATACAAGCTGCTAGGACCATTTCACAGCCGCCATTTTGAGTCTTATAGCCGCCATCTTTTATATAACAGCTATACAAGCTGCTGGAACCGTTCTACTGCCGCCATTTTAAGTCTTATAGCCGCCATCCTTTATATAACTGATATATAAGTCGCTGGAACCATAATACAGCCGCCAATTTCGTTCTTATAGCCACCATCCTTTATATAAGAGCTTAACAAGCTGGTGCCATTCTTTATATTACAACTATACAAGCTACTGGAACCATTCTAAAACCGCCATTTTGAGTCTTATAGCCACCATCCTTCTTATAACCGCAAACCTTTATATAACAGCTATACAAGCTGCTGGAACCGTTCTTTTGCCGACATTTTGAGTCTTATCGCCGCCAACTTTTATATAACAGCTGTAGAAGCTGCTGGAACCATTCTACAACCGCGTTTTTGTGTCTTATAGCCGCCATCCCTTACAACATAGCTATACAAGCTGCTGGATCGAGTCTCAAAGCCGCCATTCTTTATATAACAGCTATACAAGCACCCTGGAACCATTCTACAACCGCCATTTTGAGTCTTATAGCTGACGTTCTTTACATAATAGCTATACAAGCTGCTGTATCCGTAATACTGCCGCCATTTTAAGTCGTGTAGCCGCAATTGTTTCTATAACAGCTATACGAGCTGCTGGAACCATTCTACAAGCGACATTTTGAGTCTTATAGCCGCCATTTTTTCTATAACTGCTACACAAGCTGCTGGAAACCTAATACAGCCGCCATATTCGTTCTTATAGCCCCCATCCTTTATATAACAGCTATACAAGTTGCTGGAACCGTTCTTTTAGGCGCCATCTTTTATATAACAGCTGTAGCAGCTGCTGGAACCATTCTACAGACGCAATTTTCAGTCTTATAGCCGCCATCCTTTATATAACAGTTATAGAAGCTGGTGGAACCGTTTATAACACCTATACAACCTGCTGCAACCATAAAACACCCGCCATTTTGTGTCTTATGGCCGCCATATTTTATATAACAGCTATAGAAGCTGCTGGAGCCGTTATACTGCCTCCATTTACATAACAGCTATACAACTTGATGGAACCATAATCGGGCCTCCATTTTGACTATTATAGCCACCATCCTTTATACAACAGCTATACAAGCTTCTGGAACCACTCTACAACCGCCATTTTGAGTCTTATAGCCGCCATCCTTTATATACCAGCCATTCTAGAAGCTGCTGGAACCACAATACAGCCGCCATTTTCGTTCTTATAGCCGCCATCCTTCATATAACAGCTAAACAAGCTGCTGGAACCATTCTATTGCCGCCACTTTGAGTCTTATAGCCGCCATCCTTCATATAACAGCTATACAAGCTGGTGGAACCGTTCTACTGCCGCCATTTTGAGTCTTATAGCCGCCATTTCTTTTATAACAGCTATACAACCTGCTGGAACCAATCTACAGTACCATTTAGAGTCTTATAGCCGCCATTTTGAGTATTATAGCCGCCATTCTTTATATAACAGCTATAAAAACTGCTGGAACCATTCTACAGCCTCCATTTTGATTTACAAGATAACAGATTTACAAGCCGCTGGAACCATTATACAGCTGCCTATTTCGTTCTTGTAGTTACCATTCTTAATATAAGAAATAAACACGCTGGTGCCATCCTTTATATAACAGCTATACAAGCTACGGGAACCATTCTACAGCCGTTATTTTGAGTATTATAGCCGCCATATAACAGCTATAAAAACAGCTATAACAGCTATAACCAGAGGGCCGGGGCTAACTTCGACCGCGTCAAAGTTTGTATACCCTTGCATCTTTTTTAGTAACTCTATAGCCATCACAGGAAAAAACATTTTATTTGAAAGCAATCGCATCAAAAGTAACGAAGTTATTGACAAAAGTCACTGTTTTTGACCGATCGTTCCTATGGGAGCTATATGATATAGTCACCCGATCTTGATCAAATTTGGCACAGTGTTTTATAGTTACAATAAACTTACTTATATTAAATTTCACGACAATAGCTTAAAAAGTAACGAAGTTATTGAGAAAAGTCACTGTTCGTGACTTTGCCGTTTGTATGGGAGCTATATGATATAGTCACCCGATCTTGATCAAATTTGGCACAATTATTAATACGAACACAAAACTAACCAATACCAACTTTTATGGCAATTGCTGATAAAATAACGAAGTTATTGAGAAAAGTCACTGTTCGTGACTTTGCCGTTTGTATGGGAGCTATATGATATAGTGGTCCGATCCGACTGAATCCGAGATATACAAACCCTGCAGTATATACAAGCCTACGTGCAAAATTTCAGCTCTGTAGCTCTTACCGTCTAGGAGGAGTTCGCATCGATCCAGACGGACGGACAGACGGACGGACGGACGGACGGACGGACGGACGGACGGACGGACGGACGGACATGGTTATTTGAACTCGTCTCGTCGTGCTGATCAAGAATATATATACTTTATATGGTCCGAGATGCTTCCTTCTATGCGTTGCACACTTCTGACCAAAATTAATATACCCTTTTTGCAAGGGTATAAAAACTGCTGGTACCATTCTACAGCCTTCATTTTGACTTACAAGATAACAGATTTACAAGCCGCTGGAACCATTCTATATCCTCCATTTTGAGTCTTATAACCGCCATCCTTTATATAACAATGTTACAAGCTGCTGGAACCATTCTAAATGCGCCATTTTGAATCTTATAAACGCCATAATTTATATAACAGCTATACAAGGTGCGGGAACCATTCTACAGCCGCCCTAATTAAGTGTTATAGCCGCCATTTTGAGTATTATAGCCGCCATCCTACACTCTCCATTTTGAGTTCTGTGGCCGCCATTTTTTTATAACAGATTTACAAGCCGCTGGAACCATTCTACAGCCTTCATTTTGAGTCTTATAGCCGCCATCCTTTATATAACAACTATACAAGCTGCTGGAACCACTCTGCAGCCGCCATTTTGAGTCTTATAACCGCCATCCTTTATATAACAGCTGTACAAGCTGCTTGAACCAATCTACAGATGCCATTTTGAGTCTTATAGCCGCCATAATTTATATAACAGCTATACAATCTGCAGGAACCATTCTGCAGCCGACGTTTTGAGTCTTATAGCCGCAATCCTTTATATAACTGTTATGCAACCTGCTGTAACCATTCTACAGCCACCATTTTGATTCTTCTTACCGCCATCCTTTATATAACAGCTATACAATATGCTGGAATCATTCTGCAGCCGCCATTTTGAGTCTTTTAGCCGCCATCCTTTATATAACAGCTGGAACCATTCTACAGCCGGTAATTTCAGTCTTTTAGCTCCATACTTTATATAATAGCTGTAGAAGCTGCTGGAACCGTTCCACTGCCGCCATTTTGAGTCTTATAGCCGCCATATTTTATATAATAATTATACAAGCTGCTGGAACCATAATACAACTGCCATTTTGAGTCTTACAGCCGCCATCTCTTATATACAGCTATACAAGCTGCTGGACCAATAATACAGTCGCCAATTGGAGTCTTGTAGCCGCCATTTTTTATATAATAGTTATACACGCTGCTAGAACCATTCTACAGCCGCCATTTTGAGTCTTATAGCCGCCATCCTTTATATAACCGCTATAGAAGCTGCTGGAACCGTTACATTGGTGGCAATTTGAGTCTTATAGCAGCCATTCTTTATATAACAGCTATACACGCTGCTGGAACCATTCTACAGCCGCCATTTTGAGTCTTAAAGCCGCCATCCTTTATATAACAGCTATACAAGCTGCTGGAACCGTTACATTGGTGCCATTTTGAGTCTTATAGCAGCCATTCTTTATATAACAGCTATGCAAGCTGCTGGAACCATAATACAGCCGCCATTTTGAGTCTTATTGCCGACATCCTTTATATAACGGTTATACAAGCTCCTGGAACCATTCTACAGCCGCCATTTTGAGTCTTATAGCCGCCATTCTTTAAATAACAGCTATAGAACCATTCTACAGCCGCCATTTTGAGTTTTATAGCCGCCATCCTTTATATAACAGCTATACAAGCTGCTGGAACCGTTACATTGGTGCCATTTTGAGTCTTATAGCAGCCATTTTTTATATAACAGCTATGCAAGCTGCTGGAACCATAATACAGCTGCCATTTTTAGTCTTATAGCCGCCATCCTTTATATACAGCTATACAAGCTGCTGGACCAATAATATAGTCGCCAATTTGAGTCTTGTAGCCGCCATCTTTTATATAATAGTTATACACGCTGCTGGAACCATTCTACAACCGCCATTTTGAGTCTTATAGCCGCCATCCTTTATATAACAGCTATACAAGCTGCTGGAACCGTTACATAGGTGGCATTTTGAGTCTTATAGCAGCTGTTGACTTGACCCTCGCCGCCGTGAACCCCTTCGCTTATAATAACTCCGGACCCTCTCCAAGCGCCCCTCGTCAAAATTTTATCCAAATTATTGAGGTGTTGATGAGTTGAGAGTTTTATTTCCTAAGAAAATACATATTAAAATAACTTAAAACTAATAGACAATTTACTCACGCTTTTCTCTCCAAGGCTCGATATCAAGTGCCCGCTTTCCTACACTAGCCCTTCTCGTCTTACAACACTAACAAATCATACGTTCTTACAGCTAAATTATGTGTAGTCTAACACTATCAAATTAAATTTCAATTTCAAACGGCTTTCGGTATTTCTTTATCTAATCTAGTCCATCTTAGATTTACCAAAATCCAGTTTGGCTAACATGCATGCCGGTCGTCGCAACTCTCCAGTGCTGGTCTTCACTTTCGCAGATCGTACTTGGCCATCTCGTCCGGTGTTCACCTCGATGATTCTGCCCTTCTGCCAGTTAACTCGATGCTGTGCGCTGTCGCAAATAAGGAAAATATCTCCCAGAGCTAGCGGCTGCACCGAATGATACCACTTGGTGCGTCGACACAAATCAGGCAGGTATTCGTTTACCCACTTGCGCCAAAACGAATGAGTCATCCGTTGCTTAATCCGCAAATCCTTCATGGTAGGGTGATATTCCTCTTCTTGCGGATACGGAGTCTGAGTGGAGTTGGCTGTACCTAAACGAAAGTGATTTGGAGTTATAGGATCCCCTGTCGGACTATCTATGGGAATGTGCGTCAAAGGCCGTGAATTAACAATATTTTCAGCTTCGCACATCAAGCTGTAGAGGGTATCCTCCTTTAAATTTCCTTGTAGTAGCGTATGTCCCATAGCTCGTTTTACACTTCGAACTAAACGTTCCCAACATCCGCCTGCATGTGGATTCAATGGGCAATTAAAAAGCCACTCGATTTTTTCGCTTGCGAGCCCGGCAGCTACTTTCTTATACAATTCTTGTCTTAATATTCGCTCAGCTCCCACTAGGTTTGTCCCGTTATCAGACCTGATTCTTATTGGGACTCCACGTCGCCTCATGAAGTTATGAATGACTTCAAGGCAAGTGTCGGCCGTCAAGTCTCTAGCCAATTCCAAGTGTATGGCGCGTACAGTCAAATAAGTAAAAATGCATATCCATCGCTTCTCTGTTCCTCTTCCCCTAACCACTGAAAACGGTCCCATGTAGTCAATTCCAGTGTAAGAAAATGGACGAACAAAGGGAGTCACTCTGTCCGAGGGCAGTTGTCCCATCAAGGGTGGTGCTGGGCGAGCTCACTCCATATGGCATATGAAGCATGTTCGTGACGTCCGGCGTACCTCTTGGCGTAGGTGAGGAATCCAAAACTTCCGACGTATTTCAGCGATGATCGTGTTCTCATTTTGATGCTTCCATTTGTTGTGATAATGTGTTATTAATAGTTTCGTCACGTGGTTCCCCTGTGGCAGAATTATTGGGCGTCTAGTGTACAACGTCTAGTATCAACGGCACAAGCATTATCTATTCGACCGCTTACACATAACAATCCATCATTATCTATCTCCGGTGTTAGTTTCAGAAGACTACTCCCCTTATCAATGACTTTACCCCTGGCGAGCTCACTATACTCACCTGGATAAGAACTTTTTTGTACACTTCTGAACATAACTACTTCAGCATAATCTATCTCTGAGCATTTCAGGTAATTTTCACGAACTTCTTTTCTTTTAAATCGTAGCACCCAAGCCAGAATCCGTACGAGTCTCGAGAATCTCCCAAAGAGTTCATCCGCCTGCTTCGTGGCGACCATACAGAATTTTGGGCGCAGCTCCATGTCAGTACTAAAATTACCTTTGCTCTGCTGTGGTGATTCCTCAAGATCATCCAATAAAAAATCTGGCCCGGTTAGCCATAGTGACGGTCTGCTGTCTCTCTTAATCTTCGTGCCGAAATCCGCTGGATTATCCTTGCCGGCAACCCATTTCCATTCTTCGACGTGAGAGCTTTCTAGAATTTCGTTCACTCGATGGGCGACATACGGCTTGTACTTTCTCTGATCCGAGCGGATCCATGCTAGAACAGTTGATGAGACCGACCACATACAAACTCGTTTTGGTTGTATATCATGTCCTTCTAATATCGAGTTTCTGAGCCTAGTCACCATAACGGCAGCCTGCAACTCCAGTCTGGGCACAGTAGACAGTTTCATCGGTGCGCATTTTATCTTTCCCATTATAAAAGACACTTTCCATCCTTCAGTATCTTTGACTCGCCAATAGCCCACTGCTCCATACGCCATCTCACTCGCATCTGCAAATATGTGTAACTCTACAGACTCATTACTAAAAGTTGTACCATACCATCTTGGAACCCTTATTAAAGCTATTTCATTGACAAAACGAAGCCATCTTTTCCATTCGATGTACTCTTCTTGATGTATGGATTGGTCCCATTCTAACTTCTTCCTCCAAATCGACTGAAGGAGGAGTTTTGCCGGGAAAATTCCCGGGTTTGTGTGGATTGACGACTCCAAAGTGTGGCAGGTACCATGCCTTATAAAGGCTTATGTTCTGTTCTGACTCCTGAATCAGCTGAATATATCGTATTCCAACATCAGTTTGCAATATTGCTTCCGGTATTCAGGGTCCCTGTTAAACTTCTTTTCCAACGATAATTGTCTCTTAATGACCATTTCTTTGATATCGGGAATGTTAAAATCGTCCGTTTTCCATAACAATCCAGTCTCAAAACGATTGTCCATACGTCTTGTTGTCTTTTCCAATAGCACATTTGATCTTTCAAGCTCTTGCCCTTGATGCTGACTTTTCACATCTTTTACATCCATTTCAGCATCAGCTATATAATTGCGAACGAGTTCCTCTATGTTACTGCGATCGTTTATGATGTAAATTCCATTTGGACCCACGTTAGAATGGTTATCGATCTTACCATACTTCACCCAACCCAGTTTAGTCTTTACCACAGCTGGTCCATTCCAGCCAGACGACTTCACCTTTCTGGGTATGCCTAAGTGCACATTATCAAGACCAATCAACAACTCTGGTTCTACATTGCTATACGACTGCAATGGTATGTTCTCGAGATTTTTAAAATACAAGTCCTTTCTATTTATTGTTTGTTTGAGCAACTTTAGGTTTTTGACTGTTCGAACGCCCTTTAGATCATAAATCGTGTAGCCATTTGTTCCCGATATACCCATATCGAATCGGCTTGTGCTTTCGGTTACCTGCTTATTGCCAAACCATTGTAATGTCAGATCTTCTTTTGGGCCTTTTAGATGGAGTGCAGCAGCCAAGCTCTCATTCATCAAAAAAACTGCAGACCCTTCGTCAAGGAAAGCAAAACATTCCACTGTGTGACCCTTGGCATGTAGCCGTACCGGTAGTATCTTGAACAGAAGCGTTGAGCCTTTGCTCTCTGTTGCAGTGCCAGAAAACTCTTTAGAACTGCTCGGTTTTACTACGACAACCGGTTCTTTCTCTATATGCAGCAATGTATTGTGGCGTCTGTTGCAGTTTGGCACTTCGCATTTAACTTGAACTTTGCACTTGTCGCTGCAATGGCCTTCACGCAAGCAACTAAAACATAAGCCCTTTTTCCGTACATACTGCCATTTCTCATCGTGATTCAAGTTTCCGAACACATTGCACTTCCTCAGCCAGTGACTTCCGTTACACATAATGCATCTTGCTTCCATTGGACCAGATGTTTGAAGTCTCTGATCTGCATGAAACATTCTTGTTCTCTCCTTCTTTATTTTGGACATTGATTCCGAAGTACTAAGACAGGCCCCATGTACAACTTTCGCCATTGTCTGTAACCATTCGCTCAAGTCCTTGATTGTCGCTTCGCGATTTAACGATATAACATAGTTTGACCAGCTGAGCCTTTGCTGCACCGGAAGCTTCCCAATAAGAATGTCCATTAGTGTTGGATTTGACATGTGATGACGTGCATTGGCCGCATCCAAAAAAGCTGACAAGTTCCTCACCTTCGTAGCAAACTCAACCAAGTTTTCTAGTTTATCTTCTGAAATGTTTGGAAATGATCTCACGTTATTAATTTGACTCTTTACCAGTTGTTCAGGTCTTCCGAATCGATCCTTTAAAGTTTCCATCACGTCAGTCACATTCTGACTGTGGATAAGTAGACATTCAACTAGTTCCCTAGCCCGGCCTACAATCGCCTTTTGTAGGCGCAATAAATTCTGTCGGTCATTATAACCGTACTCCACTGTTGTCATATCAAATGCCTCCTTAAACATTGGCCATGATTCCGGTGTACCATCGAAAGACGGAAGATCATACAGCTTTCTAGGCGGTTCTGCTCGTGCCATCAACTCGCTGTTGTTGCTGGCCGCTGTACTTCCTGTCGGCATACAAAAGTTCGCCCGAACTTCCTCCGACTGTACCTCCTCTTCACGTGATGCCGCTCTAGCTTGCTGATGTTCAAATGCCCTACCAACCAGTAAGCCCGTTCTCTCGATTCCAGCCTGAATTGTCTGCATTTGTAGTTCATTCATCCTGACCATTTCCGCTTGAAATGCCTGCATTTGGATCACGTTTGTACGTGTCGCCTCTAACTGTAATTGTTGCATTTGTTTCATCATGTCTGTCATAGTGCTCAACAATAAAGACATCTCGTTCGAGCTTTTCAGCGGCGCCTCATTGTCCCTATTACTGCTGCCCGCAGCGCTATCCGCCATAACCGCGCCACTTTGTTCATCAACCATCGGGTCGATTAAACCTTACGCCGTGTTTGCTGCCATTTTTCTAGTTACCACCATCCGACAGAAAATCCCGCCAAATCAACAATCTAATAGGCACTTACCTTGTGCTTCTCATAAACGTTTAATTAATCAATCCAATCCTCCTCAGAAGCATCCTCGCCTTTGTCCAAAGGTGGATTGGTCCGCGAAACCAACTGGACCGCAAAATAAAAATTGTTGACTTGACCCACGCCGCCGTGGACCCCTTCGCTTATAATAACTCCGGACCCTCTCCAAGCGCCCCTCGTCCCAATTTTATCCAAATTATTGATGTGTTGATGAGTTGAGAGTTTTATTTCCTAAGAAAATACATATTAAAATAACTTAAAACTAATAGACAATTTACTCACGCTTTTCTCTCCACGGCTCGATATCAAGTGCCCGCTTTCCTACACTAGCCCTTCTCGTCTTACAACACTAACAAATCATACGTTCTTACAGCTAAATTATGTGTAGTCTAACACTATCAAATTAAATTTCAATTTCAAACGGCTTTCGGTATTTCTTTACAACAGTATTTCTTTATATAACAGCTATGCAAGCTGCTGGAACCATAATACAGCCGCCATTTTGAGTCTTATAGCCGACATCCTTTATATAACGGTTATACAAGCTGCTGGAACCATTCAACAGCCGCAATTTTGAGTCTTATAGCCGCCATCTATAGAATCTGCTGGAACCGTTACATTGGTGCCATTTTGAGTCTTATAGCAGCTATTCTTTATATAACAGCTACACCAACTGCTGGAACCATAATACAGTCGCCAATTTGAGTATTGTAGCCGCCATCTTTTATATAATAGGTTTACACGCTGCTGGAACCATTCTACAGCCGCCATTTTGAGTCTTATAGCCGCCATTCTTTATATAACAGCCTTGCCAGCTGCTGGAACCATAATACAGCCGCCATTTTGAGTCTTATAGCCGACATCCTTTATATAACGGTTATACAAGCTGCTGGAACCATTCAACAGCCGCAATTTTGAGTCTTATAGCCGCCATCTATAGAAGCTGCTGGAACCGTTACATTGGTGCCATTTTGAGTCTTATAGCAGCTATTCTTTATATAACAGCTATACCAACTGCTGGAACCATAATACAGCCGCCATTTTGAGTCTTATAGCCGCCATCCTTTAAATAAAAGCTATAGAAGCTGCTGGAACCGTTACATTGGTGCCATTTTGAGTCTTATAGCAGCCATTCTTTATATAACAGCTATGCAAGCTGCTGGAAACATAATACAGCCGCCATGTTGAGTCTTATAGCATATATAACAGCTATAAAAGCTTCTGGAACCGTTCTAATGCCGGCATTTTGAGTCTTATAGCCGCCATCTTTTACATAACAGCTATACAAACTGCTGAAACCGTTCTACTGCCGCCATTTTGAGTCTTATAGCCGCCATCCCTTAAATAACATCTATACAAGCTGCTGGAACATTATACAGCCGCCATTTTGAGTCTTATAGCCGCCATCCTTTATATAATAGTTACCCAAGCTGCTGGAACCATATTAAGGCCGCCATTTTAAATCTCATAGCGGCCATCCTTTATATAACAGCTATACAAGCTGCTGGAACCATTCCACAGCCGGTATTTTCAGTCTTTTAGCTCCATCCTTTTAGCTATACAAGCTGCTAAAACCGTTCTACTGCCGACATTTTGAGTCTTGAGCTTCGGGAACCGTTCTTATGCTGGCATTTTGAGTCTTATAGCCGCCATCTTTTACATAACAGCTATACAAACTGCTGAAACCGTTCTACTGCCGCCATTTTGAGTCCTATAGCCGCCATTTTTTAAATAACAGCTATAAAAGCTGCTGGATCCGTTCCATGTACGACATTTTGCGTCTCATTGCAGCCATTCTTTATATAACATCTATACAAGCTGCTGGAACCATAATACAGGCGCCATTTGGAGTCTTATAGCCGACATCCTTTACACAACAATTATACTAGCTGCTGGAACCATTCTACAGCCGCCATTTTGAGTCTTATAGCCATCATCCATTAGATAACAGCTATAAAAGCTGCAGGAACCATTCTACTGCCGCCATTTTAAGTCTTTTAGCCGCCACCCATTACATAAAAGTTATGCAAGCTGCCGGAACCATAATACAGCCGCCATTTTGAGTCTTATAGCCGACATCCTTTATATAACAGCTATACAAGCTGCCGGAACTATTCTACAGCCGCCATTTTTAGTCTTATACCTCCATCCTTTATATAACAGCTATACAAGCTGCTTGAACCGTTCTCCTGCCGCCATTTTGAGTCTTATAGCCGCAATCCTTTATACAATAGTTATACAAACTGCTAGAACCGTTACATTGGTGCCATTTTGAGTCTTATAGCACCCATTCTTTAAATAACAGCTATGCAAGCTGCCGGAACCATAATACAGCCGCCATTTTGAGTCTTATAGCCGACATCCTTTATACAACAGCTACACAAGCTGCTGGAACTATTCTACAGCCGCCATTTTTAGTCTTATACCTCCATCCTTTATATAACAGCTATAGAAGCTGCTTGAACCGTTCTTCTAACGCCTTTTTGAGTCTTATAGCCGCCATCCTTTAAATAACAGCTATAGAAGCTGCTGGAACCTGCTGGAACATTGGTGCCATTTTAAGTCTTATAGCAGCCATTCTTTATATAACAGCTATGCAAGCTGCTGGAACCATAATACAGCCGCCATTTTGAGTCTTATAGCCGAATTTCTTTAAATAACAGCTATAGAAGCTGCTGGAACCGTTACATTGGTGCCATTTTGAGTCTTATAGCAGCCATTCTTTATATAACAGCTATGCAAGCTGCTGGAACCGTTACATTGGTGCCATTTTGAGTCTTATAGCAGCTTTTCTTTATATAACAGCTATACATGCTGCTGGAACCATTCTACTGACGCCATTTTAAGTCTTATAGCCGCCATCCTTTATGTAAAAGCTATAGAAGATGGAACCATTATACAGCCGACATTTTGAGTCTTATAGCCGCCATCCTTTATATTATAATTATACAAGCTGCTGGAACCATAATAAAGCTGCCATTTTGAGTCTTATAGCCGCCATCCCTTAAATAATATCTATACAAGCTGCTGGATCCGTTCAAAAGCCACCATTTTGAGTCTTATAGCCACCATATTTTATATCACAGCTAAATAAGCTGCTTGAACCGTTCTACTGCCGTTATTTTAAGTCTTTTAGCCGCTATCCCATATTATAATAGTTATACAAGCTGCTGGAATCATAATACAGCCGCCATTTTGAATCATAAAGCCGCTATCCTTTATATAACAGCTATAGAAGCTGCTGGAACCGTTACATTATTGGCATTTTGAGTCTTATAGCAGCCATTTTTTATATAACAGCTATACAAGCTGCTGGAACCATAATACAGCCGCCATTTTGAGTCTTATAGCCGACATCCTTTATATAACGGTTATACAAGCTGCTGGAACCATTCTACAGCCGACATTTTAAGTCTTATAGCCGCCATCCTTTAAATAACAGCTATAGAAGCTGCTGGAACCGTTACATTGGTGCCATTTTGAGTCTTATAGCAGCTATTCTTTATATAACAGCTATACAAGCTGCTGGAACCATAATACAACCGCCATTTTGAGTCTTATAGCCGCCATTTTTTAAATAACAGCTATAGAAGCTGCTGGAACCGTTCCATTGGTGCCATTTTGAGTCTTATTGTAGCCATTCTTTATATAACACATATGCAAGCTTCTGGAACCATAATTCAGCCGCCAATTTGAGTCTCATAGCCAACATCCTTTAAATAACAGCTATAGAAGCTGCTGGAACCGTTACATTGGTGCCATTTTGAGTCTTATTGTAGCCATTCTTTATATAACACATATGCAAGCTTCTGGAACCATAATACAGCCTCCATTTTGAGTCTTGTAACCGCCATCCTTTATATAATAGTTATGCAAGCTGCTGGAACCATTACACAGCCGGTATTTTCAGTCTTTTAGCTCCATCCTTTTAGCTATACAAGCTGCTGAAACTGTTCTACTGCCGCCATTTTGAGTCTTATAGCCGCCATATTTATACCCTTGCAAAAAGGGTATATTAATTTTGGTCAGAAGTGTGCAACGCATAGAAGGAAGCATCTCCGACCATATAAAGTATATATATTCTTGATCAGCACGACGAGACGAGTTCAAATAACCATGTCCGTCCGTCCGTCCGTCCGTCCGTCCGTCTGGATCGATGCGCACTCCTCCTAGACCGTAAGAGCTACAGAGCTGAAACTTTGCACGTAGGCTTGTATATACTGCAGGGTTTGTATATCTCGGATTCAGTCGGATCGGACCACTATATCATATAGCTCCCATACAAACGGCAAAGTCACGAACAGTGACTTTTCTCAATAACTTCGTTATTTTATCAGCAATTGCCATAAAAGTTGGTATTGGTCAGTTTTGTGTTCTTATTAATAATTGTGCTAAATTTGATCAAGATCGGGTGACTATATCATTTAGCTCCCATACAAACGGCAAAGTCACGAACAGTGACTTTTCTCAATAACTTCATTACTTTTTAAGCTATTGTCGTGAAATTTAATATAAGTAAGTTTATTGTAACTATAAAACACTGTGCCAAATTTGATCAAGATTGGATGACTATATCATATAGCTCCCATAGGAACGATCGGTCAAAAACAGTGACTTTTGTCAATAACTTCGTTACTTTTGATGCGATTGCTTTCAAATTTAACATTTGTCAGTTTAATATATCTGCCTATATATTTTAATGCCTATGCCGAATTTGATGAAGATCGGGTGACTATATCATATAGCTCCCATAGGAACGATCGGTGGAAAACAGTGACTTTGATTAATATCTTCGTTACTTCCGAAGATTGTAGGCCGTTCTTTCGCAAACATTAGCCTTTTTAGATAAAATGTTTTTTCCTGTAATGGCTATAGAGTTACTAAAAAAGATGCAAGGGTATACAAACTTTGACGCGGTCGAAGTTAGCCCCGGCCCTCTGGTTTATATAACATCTTTATAAGCTGCTGGAACCAAAATACAGCCGCCATTTTGAGTCATATAGCCGCTATCCTTTACATAACAGCTATAGAAGCTGCTGGAACCGTTACATTGGTGCCATTTTGAGTCTTATAGCAGCTTTTCTTTATATAACAGCTATACAAGCTGCTGGAACCATTCTACTGACGCCATTTTAAGTCTCATAGCCGCCATCATTTAGATAACAGCTATAGAAGCTGCTGGAACCATTCTACAGCCGCCATTTTAAGTCTTATAGCCGCCATCCTTTATGTAAAAGCTATAGAAGATGGAACCATTATACAGCCGACATTTTGAGTCTTATAGCCGCCATCCTTTATATTATAATTATACAAGCTGCTGGAACCATAATAAAGCTGCCATTTTGAGTCTTATAGCCGCCATCCCTTAAATAATATCTATACAAGCTGCTGGAACCGTTCTAAAGCCGCCATTTTGAGTCTTATAGCCGCCATATTTTATATCACAGCTAAATAAGCTGCTTAAACCGTTCTACTGCCGCCATTTTAAGTCTTATAGCCGCTATCCCATATTAAATTAGTTATACAAGCTGCTGGAATCATAATTCAGCCGCCATTTTGAGTCATAAAGCCGCTATCCTTTATATAACAGCTATAGAAGCTGCTGGAACCGTTACATTATTGTCATTTTGAGTCTTATAGCAGCCATTTTTTATATAACGGTTATACAAGCTGCTGGAACCATTCTACAGCCGACATTTTAAGTCTTATAGCCGCCATCCTTTAAATAACAGCTATAGAAGCTGCTGGAACCGTTACATTGGTGCCATTTTGAGTCTTATAGCAGCTATTCTTTATATAACAGCTATACAAGCTGCTGGAACCATAATACAACCGCCATTTTGAGTCTTATAACCGCCATCCTTTAAATAACAGCTATAGGAGCTGCTGGAACCGTTACATTGGTGCCATTTTGAGTCTTATTGTAGCCATTCTCTATATATAACACATATGCAAGCTTCTGGAACCATAATTCAGCCGCCATTTTGAGTCTTATAGCCGACATCCTTTATATAACGGTTATAGAAGCTGCTGGAACCATTCTACAGCCGCATTTTGAGTCTTATAGCCGCCATCCTTTATATAACAGCTATACAAGCTGCTGGAACCATTCTACAGCCGGCATTTTCAGTCTTTTCGCCGCCATCCTTTATATAACAGCTATTCAAACTTCTGAATCCGTCCTACTGCTGCCATTTTGAGTCTTATAGCCGCCATCCTTTATATAACAGCTATACAAGCTGTTGGAACCATTCCACAGCCTGCATTTTCAGTCTTATAGCTCCATCCTTTATATAATAGTTATACAAGCTGCTGGAACCATTCTACAGTCGCCGTTTTCAGTCTTGTAGCCGCCATCATTTATATAACAGCTATACAAGCTGCTGGACCAATAATTCAGCCTCCATTTTGAGTCTTGTAACCGCCATCCTTTATATAATAGTTATGCAAGCTGCTGGAACCATTCCACAGCCGGTATTTTCAGTCTTTTAGCTCCATCCTTTTAGCTATACAAGCTGCTGAAACTGTTCTACCGCCGCCATTTTGAGTCTTATAGCCGCCATATTTAATATAACATCTTTATAAGCTGCTGGAACCATAATACAGGCGCCATTTTGAGTCTTATAGCCGACATCCTTTACACAACAATTATACTAACCATTCTACAGCCGCCGTTTTGAGTCTTATAGCCGCCATCTAATATATAATAGTTACCCAAGCTGCTGGAACCATAATACAGCCCCCATTTTGAGTCTTATAGCCGCCATTCTTTAAATAACAGCTATAGAAGCTGCTGGATCCGTTCCATGTGCGACATTTTGCGTCTCATTGCAGCCATTCTTTATATAACATCTTTATAAGCTGCAGGAACCATAATACAGACGCCATTTTGAGTCTTATAGCCGACATCCTTTACACAACAATTATACTAGCCATTCTACAGCCGCCATTTTGAGTCATATAGCCGCTATCCTTTACATAACAGCTATAGAAGCTGCTGGAAACATAATACAGTCGCCATTTTGAGTCTTACAACCGACATCCTCTATATAACAGCTATACAAACTGATGGAACCATTCTACAGCCGCCATTTTCAGTCTTATAGCCGCCATCTTCACTCTTGTAGCCGCCATGCTTTACAGAACAGCTACACAAGCTGCTGAACCAATAATACAGCCGCCATTTTGAGTCTTACAGCCGCCTTCCTATATATAATAGTTATACAAGCTGCTGGAACCATAATACAGCCGCCATTTTGAGTCTTATAGCATATATATTAGCTATAAAAGCTTCTGGAACCGTACTAATGCCGGCATTTTGAGTCTCATAGCCGCCATCTTTTACATAACAGCTATACAAACTGCTGAAACCGTTCTACTGCCGCTATTTTGAGTCTTATAGCCGCCATTCTTTAAATAACAGCTATAAAATCTGCTGGATCCGTTCCATGTGCGACATTTTGCGTCTCATTGCAGCCATTCTTTATATAACATCTATACAAGCTGCTGGAACCATAATACAGGCGCCATTTTGAGTCTTATAGCCGACATCCTTTACACAACAATTATACTAACCATTCTACAGCCGCCATTTTGAGTCTTATAGCCGTCATCCATTAGATAACAGCAATAGAAGCTGCTGGAACCATTCTACTGCCGCCATTTTAAGTCTTATAGCAGCCACCCATTACATAACAGCTATACAAGTTTTTGGAACCATAATACAGCCGCCATCTTGAGTCTTATAGTCGACATCCTTTATATAACAGCTATATAAGCTGCTGGAACTATTCTACAGCCGCCATTTTTAGTCTTATACCTCCATCCTTTAAATAACAGCTATACAAGCTGCTTGAACCGTTCTACTGCCGCCATTTTGAGTCTTATAGCCGCAATCCTTTATACAATAGTTCTACAAACTGCTGGAACCATAATACAATTGCCATTGTGAGCCTTATAGCCGCTATCCCATATTATAATAGTTATACAATCTGCTGGAACCATAATACAGCCGCCATTTTGAGTCTTATAGCCGCCATCCTTTATATAACAGCTGGAACCATTCTACAGCCGGTAAATTCAGTCTTTTAGCTCCATACTTTATATAATAGCTATTCAATCTGCTGGAATCGTTCTAATGCCGCCATTTTGAGTCTTATAGCCGCCATATTTTGTATAACAGCTAAATAAGCTGCTTGAACCGTTCTACTGCCGCCATTTTGAGTCTTATAGCCGCCATCCTTTATATAATAGTTATACAAGCTGCTGCAACCTCTATATAAGAACTTTACAAGCTGATGGAACTATTCTACAGCAGCCATTTTCACTCTTGTAGCCGCCATGCTTTACAGAACAGCTACACAAGCTGCTGGACCAATAATACAGCCGCCATTTTGAGTCTTACAGCCGCCATCCTTTATATAATAGTTATACAAGCTGCTGGAACCATAATACAGCCGCCATTTTGAGTCTTATAGCATATATATTAGCTATAAAAGCTTCTGGAACCGTTCTAATGCCGGAATTTTGAGTCTTATAGCCGCCATCCTTTAAATAACAGCTATAGAAGCTGCTGGAAACATAATACAGGTGCCATTTTGAGTCTTACAACCGACATCCTCTATATAACAGCTATACAAATTGATGGAACCATTCTGCAGCCGCCATTTTCAGTCTTATAGCCGCCATCCTTTTTATAATAGTTACCCAAGCTGCTGGAACCATAATACAGCCGCCATTTTGAGTCTTATAGCCGCCATCCTTTATATAATAGTTATACAAGCTGCTGCCACCTCTATATAAGAGCTATACAAGCTGATGGAACTATTCTACAACAGCCATTTTCACTCTTGTAGCCGCCATGCTTTACAGAAGCATGTATATATAATAGTTATACAAGCTGCTGGAACCATAATACAGCCGCCATTTTGAGTCTTATAGCATATATATTAGCTATAAAAGCTTCTGGAACCGTTCTAATGCCGGCATTTTGAGTCTTATAGCCGCCATCTTTTACATAACAGCTATACAAACTGCTGAAACCGTTCTACTGCCGCTATTTTGAGTCTTATAGCCGCCATTCTTTAAATAACAGCTATAGAATCTGCTGGATCCGTTCCATGTGCGACATTTTGCGTCTCATTGCAGCCATTCTTTATATAACATCTATACAAGCTGCTGGAACCATAATACAGGCGCCATTTTGAGTCTTATAGCCGACATCCTTTACACAACAATTATACTAACCATTCTACAGCCGCCATTTTGAGTCTTATAGCCGTCATCCGGAATTTTGAGTCTTATAGCCGCCATCCTTTAAATAACAGCTATAGAAGCTGCTGGAAACATAATACAGGTGCCATTTTGAGTCTTACAACCGACATCCTCTATATAACAGCTATACAAATTGATGGAACCATTCTGCAGCCGCCATTTTCAGTCTTATAGCCGCCATCCTTTTTATAATAGTTACCCAAGCTGCTGGAACCATAATACAGCCGCCATTTTGAGTCTTATAGCCGCCATCCTTTATATAATAGTTATACAAGCTGCTGCCACCTCTATATAAGAGCTGTACAAGCTGATGGAACTATTCTACAACAGCCATTTTCACTCTTGTAGCCGCCATGCTTTACAGAAGCATGTATATATAATAGTTATACAAGCTGCTGGAACCATAATACAGCCGCCATTTTGAGTCTTATAGCATATATATTAGCTATAAAAGCTTCTGGAACCGTTCTAATGCCGGCATTTTGAGTCTTATAGCCGCCATCTTTTACATAACAGCTATACATAACATAACAGCAATAGAAGCTGCTGGAACCATTCTACTGCCGCCATTTTAAGTCTTATAGCTGCCACCCATTAGATAACAGCTATCAAGCTTTTGGAACCATAATACAGCCGCCATCTTGAGTCTTATAGCCGACATCCTTTATATAACAGCTATACAAGCTGCTGAAACTATTCTACAGCCGCCATTTTTAGTCTTATACCTCCATCCTTTAAATAACAGCTATACAAGCTGCTTAAACCGTTCTACTGCCGCCATTTTGAGTCTTATAGCCGCAATCCTTTATACAATAGTTATTCAAACTGCTGGAACCATAATACAATTGCCATTGTGAGCCTTATAGCCGCTATCCCATATTATAATAGTTATGCAAGCTGCTGGAACCATAATACAGCCGCCATTTTGAGTCTTATAGCCGCCATCCTTTATATAACAGCTATGGAAGCTTCTGGAACCGTTCTACTGCCGGCACTTTGAGTCATATAGTCTCCATCCTTTAAATAAAAGCTATAGAAGCTGCTGGAAACATAATACAGCCGCCATTTTGAGTCTTATTGCCGACATCCTTTATATAACAGCTATACAAGCTGCTGGAACCATAATACAGCTGCCATTTTGAGCTTTATAGATGACATGCTTTATATAACAGCTATACAAGCTGCTGGAACCGCTCTACTGCCGCCATTTTGAGTCTTATAGTCGACATCCTTTATATAACAGCTATACAAGTTGCTGGATCTATTCTACAGCCGCCATTTTCAGTCTTATAGCCGCCATCCTTTATATAACAGCTATACAAGCTACTGGACCAATAATACATTCTCCATTTTGAGTCTTATAGACGCCATCCTTTATATAACAGCTATAGAAGCTGCTGGAACCGTTCTACTGCCGGCAGCAGTATAAAAGCTGCTGGATCTGTACCACTGGCCTAATTTTGAGTCGCATAGCAGCCATCCTTTATATAACAGCTATACAAGCTGCTGGACCAATAATACAGCCGACATTTTGAGTCTTATAGCCGCCATTCTTTTTATAACAGCTATAGAAACTGCTGGAATAGTTTTACTGCCGCCATTTTAAGTCTCATAACGGCCAACCTTTATATAACAGCTAAACAAGCTACTGGAACCATAAAACAGCCACCATTTTGAGTCTTATAGTCGACATCCTTTATATATCAGCTTTACAAGCTGCTGGAACCATAATACAGCCGTTATTTTGAGTCGGATAGCTGCCATCCTTTATGTAACAGTTATAGAAGCTGATGGATCCGTTCTGCCGCCATCCTTTAAAGAACAGCTATAGAACCTGCTGGATTCGTTCCACTGGAGTAATTTTGAGTCTCATAGCAGCGATCCTTTATATAATAGCTATACAAGCTGATGGAACCATAATACAGCCGCTATTTTAAGTCTTGTAGCCGCCATACTGTATATAATAGTTAGACAAGCTGCTGGAACCTCTATATAACAACTATACAAGCTAATGGAACTATTCTACAGCCGTTATTTTCTGTGTATAACATCTATACAAGCTGCCGGAACCATAATACAGCCGCCATTTTGAGTCTTATAGCCGACATCCTTTATATAACAGCTATGCAAGCTGCTGGAACCATAATACAGCCGCCATTTGGTGTCTTATAGCCGACATCCTTTATATAACAGCTATAGAAGCTGCTGGAACCATAATACAGCTGCCATTTTGAGTTTTATAAATGACATGCTTTATATAACAGCTATACAAGCTGCTGGAACCGCTCTACTGCCGCCATTTTAAGTCCTTTAGCCGACATCCTTTATATAACAGCTATACAAGCTGCTGGATCTATTCTACAGCCGCCATTTTCAGTCTTCTAGCCGCCATCCTTTATATAACAGCTATACAAGCTACTGGACCAATAATACAGCCGCCATTTTGAGTCTTATAGATGCCATCCTTTATATAACAGCTATAGAAGCTGCTGGAACCGCTCTACTACCGTCATTTTAAGTCTTATAGCCGCAATCCTTTAAATAACAGCTATAAAAGTTGCTGGATCTGTACTACTGGCGTAATTTTGAGTCTCATAGCAGCCATCCTTTATATAACGCTATACAAGCTGCTGGACCAATAATACAGCTGACATTTTGAGTCTTATAGCCGCCATCCTTTATATAACAGCTATAGAAACTGCTGGAATAGTTTTACTGCCGCCATTTTAAGTCTCATAACGGCCAACCTTTATATAACAGCTAAACAAGCTACTGGAACCATAAAACAGCCACCATTTTGAGTCTTATAGTCGACATCCTTTATATATAAGCTTTACAAGCTGCTGGAACCATAATACAGCCGTTATTTTGAGTCGGATAGCTGCCATCCTTTACATAACAGTTAAAGAAGCTGATGGATCCATTCTGCCGCCATCCTTTAAAGAACAGCTATAGAACCTGCTGGATTCGTTCCACTGGAGTAATTTTGAGTCTCATAGCAGCGATCCTTTATATAATAGCTATACAAGCTGATGGAACCATAATACAGCCGCCATTTGAGTCTTATAGCCGCCATCCATTATATAATAGTTATACAAGCTGCTGGAACCATAATACAGACGCCATTTTGAGTCTTATAGCAGCCATCCTTTAAATAACAGCTATAGAAGCTGCTGGATCTGTACCACTAGCGTAATTATGAGTATCATAGCAGCCATCCTTTATATAACAGCTATACAAGCTGCTGTTCCAATATAACAGCCGCCATTTTGAGTCTTGTAGCCGCCATCCTTTATATAATAGTTATACAAGCTGCTGAAACCATAATAAAGCCGCCATTTTTAGTCTTATAGCCGCCATCCTCTATATAATAGTTATACAAGCTGCTGGAACCTTTATGTAAAAGCTATAAAAGCTGCTGGACCAATAATACAGCCGCCATTTTCAGTCTTGTAGATGCCATTCTTTATATAACAGCTATACAAGCTGCTGGACCAATAATGCAGCCGCCATTTTGAGTCTTGTAGCCGCTGTTAATAGTTATACAAGCTGCTGGAACCATAATACAGCCGCCATTTTGAGTCTTATAGCCGCCATACTTTATATAACAGCTATAGAAGCTGCTGGAACCGTTCCACTGGCGTTATTTTGATTCTCATAGCAGCCATCCTTTATATAACAGCTAGACAAGCTGCTGGAACCATAATACAGTTGCCATTTTAGACTTATAGCCGCCATGCTTTATATAATAGTTATACAAGCTGCTGGAACCATAATACTTTATATAACAGCTGGAACCGTTCCAATGGCGTAATTTTGAGTCTCATAGCAGGCATCCTTTATATAACAGCTAGACAAGCTGCTGGAACCATAATACAGTTGCCATTTTAGACTTATAGCCGCCATCCTTTATATAATAGTTATACAAGCTGCTGGAACCATAATACTTTATATAACAGCTGGAACCGTTCCAATGGCGTAATTTTGAGTCTCATAGCAGGCATCCTTTATATAACAGCTAGACAAGCTGCTGGAACCATAATACAGTTGCCATTTTAGACTTATAGCCGCCATCCT
This sequence comes from Drosophila paulistorum, assembly GCA_018152135.1. Taxonomy (NCBI): domain Eukaryota; kingdom Metazoa; phylum Arthropoda; class Insecta; order Diptera; family Drosophilidae; genus Drosophila; species Drosophila paulistorum. Next base: position 1,051,207 of record JAECXG010000612.1, on the reverse strand, counting down.
TTATATAATATTTATACAAGCTACTGGAACCGTAATACTATTGCCATTTTGAGTCTTATAGCCGCCATACTTTATATAACAGCTATAGAAGCTGCTCGAACCATTCCACTTGCGTAATTTTGATTTTCATAGCAGCCATCTTTATGTAATAGTTATACAAACTGATGGAACCGTTCTACTGCCGCCGTTTATTGTCTTGTAGCCGCCATATTTTATATAATAGCTATATAAGTTGCTGGAAACATAATACAGTCTTATAGCCGCTATCCTTTATATAACAGCTATACAAGCTGCCGGACCAATAATACAGCCGCCATTTTGAGTCTTATAGCCGCCATACTTTATAATATAGTTATACAAGCTGCTGGAACAATAACACTGCCGCCATTTTGAGTCTTGTAGCCGCCATCCTTTAAATAACAGCTATTGAAGCTGCTGGAACCGTTCCACTGGCAGAATTTTGATTCTCATAGCAGCCATCCTTTATATAACAAGCTGCTGTAACCAAACCACAGCCGCCATTTTAAGTCTTGTAGCCGCCATCTTGTATATAATAGTTAGACAAGCTGCTGGAACCTCTATATAACAACTATACAAGCTGATGGAACTATTCTACAGCCGTTATTTTCAGTCTTGTTGCCGCCTTTCTTTGTATAACATCTATACAAGCTGCCGGACCAATAATACAGCCGCCATTTTGTGTCGTGTAGCCGCCATCCTTTATATAATAGTTATACCAGCTGCTAAAGCCATAATAGAGCCGCCATTTTGAATCTTATAGCCGCCATTCTTTATAACAAAGTTATACAAGCTGCTGGAACAATAATACTGCCGCCATTTTGAGTCTTGTAGCCGCCATCCTTTATATAACAGGTATACAAGCTGCTGGAACCATAATACAGCCGCCAAACTTTATATAACAGCTATAGAAGCTGCTGGAACCGCTCTACTGCCGGCATTTTGAGTCTTGTAGCCGCCATCCTTTATATAATAATTATACCAGCTGCTGGAACCATAATAGAGCCGCCATTTTGAGTCTTATAGCCGCCATCCTTTATAATATAGTTATACAAGCTGGTGGAACCATAATACTGCCGCCATTTTGAGTCTAGTAGACGCCATCCTTTATATAATAGTTATACAAGCTGCTGGAACCATAATACAGCCACCATTTTGAGTCTTATAGCCGCCATCCTTTATATAATAGTTATACAAGCAGCTGGAACCGTAGTACAGCCGCCATTTTGAGTCTTATAGCCGCCATCTTTTACATAACAGCTATAGAAGCTGCTGGAACCGTTATACTGCCGGCATTTTGAGTCTTATAGACGCCATCCTTTATATAACAGCTAAAGAAGCTGCTTACCGTTGTACTGCCGGCATTTTGAGTCTAATAGACGCCATCCTTTATATAACAGCTATAGAAACTGGTGGAACAGTTCTACTGCCGCCATTTGAAGTCTCAAAGCGGCCATCCTTTATATAACAGCTATACAAGCTACTGGAACTATAATACAGCCGCCATTTTGAGTCCGACATCCCTTATATAATAGCTATACAAGCTGATGGATCCATAATACAGCCGCCATCCTTTATATAATAGTTATACAAGCTGCTGGAACCATAATACAGCCGCCATTTCGAGTCTTATAGCCGCCATCCTTTATATAACAGCTATAGAAGCTGCTGGCACCGTTCTACTGCCGGCATTTTGAGTCTTATAGACGCCATCCTTTATATAACAGCTATAGAAGCTGCTGGAACCGTTCTTCTGCCGCCATTTTGAGTCTTATAGCCGCCATCCTTTAAATAACAGCTATAGAAACTGCTGGAACGGTTCTACTGCCGCCGTTTTGTGTCTTGTAGTCGCCATATTTTATATAACAGCTATATAAGCTGCTGGAAGCATAATACAATCTTATAGCCCTTATCCTTTATTTATCATCTATTCAAACGCTGGAACCATAATACAGCCGCCATTTTAAGTCTTGTAGCCGCCATCCGGTATACATAATAGTTAGACAAGATGCTGGAACCTCTATATAACAGCTATACAAGCTGATGGAGCTATTCTACAGCCGCCATTTTCAGTCTTGTAGCCGCCATTCGTTATATAACAGCTATACAAGCTGCTAGACCAATAATACAGCCGCCATTTTGAGTCATGTAGCCGCTATCCTTTATATAATAGCTATACAAGCTGCTGGAACCATAATACAGCCGCCATTTTGAGTCTTATAGCCGCCATCCTTTCTAACAAAGTTATACAAGCTTCTGGAATCATAATACAGCCGCCATTTTGAGTCTTACAGCCGCCATCCTTTATATAACAGCTATGGAAGCTTCTGGAACCGTTCTACTGCCGGCACTTTGAGTCATATAGTCGCCATCCTTTAAATAAAAGCTACAGAAGCTGCTGGAAACATAATACAGCCGCCATTTTGAGTCTTATTGCCGACATCCTTTATAAAACAGCTATACAAGCTGCTGGAACCATAATACAGCTGCCATTTTGAGTTTTATAGATGACATGCTTTAGATAACAGCTATAGAAGCTGCTGGAACCGCTCTACTGCCGCCATTTTGAGTCTTTTAGTCGACATCCTTTATATAACAGCTATACAAGTTGCTGGATCTATTCTACAGCGGCCATTTTCAGTCTTCTAGCCGCCATCCTCTATATATAACAGCTATACAAGCTACTGGACCAATAATACATGCGCCATTTTGAGTCTTATATACGCCATCCTTTATATAACAGCTATAGAAGCTGCTGGAACCGTTCTACTGCCGGCATTTTAAGTCTTATTGCCGCAATCCTTTAAATAACAGCTATAAAAGCTGCTGGATCTGTACCACTGGCGTAATTTTGAGTCGCATAGCAGCCATCCTTTATATAACAGCTATACAAGCTGCTGGACCAATAATACAGCCGACATTTTGAGTCTTATAGCCTCCATCCTTTATATAAGAGCTATCGAAACTGCTGGAACAGTTCTTCTGCCGCCATATTAAGTCTCATAACGGCCAACCTTTATATAATAGCTATACAAGCTGCTGGAACCATAATACAGCCGCCATTTTGAGTCTTATAGCCGACATCCTTTATATAACAGCTATGCAAGCTGCTGGAACTATAATACAGCCGCCATTTGGTGTCTTATAGCCGACATCCTTTATATAACAGCTATAGAAGCTGCTGGAACCATAATACAGCTGCCATTTTGAGTTTTCTAAATGACATGCTTTATGTAACAGCTATACAAGCTGCTGGAACCGCTCTACTGCCGCCATTTTAAGTCTTATAGCCGACATTCTTTATATAACAGCTATACAAGCTGCTGGATCTATTCTACAGCCGCCATTTTCAGTCTTTTAGCCGCCATCCTTTATATAACAGCTATACAAGCTACTGGACCAATAATACAGCCGCCATTTTGAGTCTTATAGACGCCATCCTTTATATAACAGCTAAAGAAGCTGCTGGAACCGCTCTACTGCCGTCATTTTAAGTCTTATAGCCGCAATCCTTTAAATAACAGCTATAAAAGTTGCTGGATCTGTACCACTGGCGTCATTTTGAGTCTCATAGCAGCCATCCTTTATATAACAGCTATACAAGCTGCTGGACCAATAATACAGCCGACATTTTGAGTCTTATAGCCGCCATCCTTTATATAACAGCTATAGAAACTGCTGGAACAGTTCTACTGCCGCCATTTTAAGTCTCATAACGGCCAACCTTTATATAACAGCTATACAAGCTGCTGGAACCATAAAACCGTTATTTTAAGTCGGATAGCTGCCATCCTTTATATAACAGCTATACAAGCTACTGGACCAATAATACAGCCGCCATTTGGTATCTTACAGCCGCCATCCTTTATATAACAGCTATGGAAGCTTCTGGAACCGTTCTACTGCCGGCACTTTGAGTCATATAGTCGCCATCCTTTAAATAAAAGCTACAGAAGCTGCTGGAAACATAATACAGCCGCCATTTTGAGTCTTATTGCCGACATCCTTTATAAAACAGCTATACAAGCTGCTGGAACCATAATACAGCTGCCATTTTGAGTTTTATAGATGACATGCTTTAGATAACAGCTATAGAAGCTGCTGGAACCGCTCTACTGCCGCCATTTTGAGTCTTTTAGTCGACATCTTTTATATAACAGCTATACAAGTTGCTGGATCTATTCTACAGCCGCCATTTTCAGTCTTCTAGCCGCCATCCTCTATATATAACAGCTATACAAGCTACTGGACCAATAATACATGCGCCATTTTGAGTCTTATATACGCCATCCTTTATATAACAGCTATAGAAGCTGCTGGAACCGTTCTACTGCCGGCATTTTAAGTCTTATAGCCGCAATCCTTTAAATAACAGCTATAAAAGCTGCTGGATCTGTACCACTGGCGTAATTTTGAGTCGCATAGCAGCCATCCTTTATATAACAGCTATACAAACTGCTGGACCAATAATACAGCCGACATTTTGAGTCTTATAGCCTCCATCCTTTATATAACAGCTATCGAAACTGCTGGAACAGTTCTACTGCCGCCATATTAAGTCTCATAACGGCCAACCTTTATATAACAGCTATACAAGCTGCTGGAACCATAATACAGCCGCCATTTTGAGTCTTATAGCCGACATCCTTTATATAACAGCTATGCAAGCTGCTGGAACTGTAATACAGCCGCCATTTGGTGTCTTATAGCCGACATCCTTTATATAACAGCTATAGAAGCTGCTGGAATCATAATACAGCTGCCATTTTGAGTTTTCTAAATGACATGCTTTATGTAACAGCTATACAAGCTGCTGGAACCGCTCTACTGCCGCCATTTTAAGTCTTATAGCCGACATTCTTTATATAACAGCTATACAAGCTGCTGGATCTATTCTACAGCCGCCATTTTCAGTCTTCTAGCCGCCATCCTTTATATAACAGCTATACAAGCTACTGGACCAATAATACAGCCGCCAATTGGTATCTTATAGCCGACATCCTTTATATAACAGCTATAGAAGCTGCTGGAACCATAATACAGCTGCCATTTTGAGTTTTATAAATGACATGCTTTATATAACAGCTATACAAGCTGCTGGAACCGCTCTACTGCCGCCATTTTAAGTCTTATAGCCGACATCCTTTATATAACAGCTATACAAGCTGCTGGATCTATTCTACAGCCGCCATTTTCAGTCTTTTAGCCGCCATCCTTTATATTACAGCTATACAAGCTACTGGACCAATAATACAGCCGCCATTTTGAGTCTTATAGACGCCATCCTTTATATAACAGCTAAAGAAGCTGCTGGAACCGCTCTACTGCCGTCATTTTAAGTCTTATAGCCGCAATCCTTTAAATAAGAGCTATAAAAGTTGCTGGATCTGTACCACTGGCGTCATTTTGAGTCTCATAGCAGCCATCCTTTATATAACACCTATACAAGCTGCTGGACCAATAATACAGCCGATATTTTGAGTCTTATAGCCGCCATCCTTTATATAACAGCTATAGAAACTGCTGGAACAGTTCTACTGCCGCCATTTTAAGTCTCATAACGGCCAACCTTTATATAACAGCTATACAAGCTGCTGGAACCATAAAACCGTTATTTTAAGTCGGATAGCTGCCATCCTTTATATAACAGTTATAGAAGCTGATGGATCCGTTCTGCCGCCATCCTTTAAAGAACAGCTATAGAACCTGCTGGATTCGTTCCACTGGAGTAATTTTGAGTCTCATAGCAGCGATACTTTATATAATAGCTATACAAGCTGATGGAACCATAATACAGCCGCCATTTTGAGTCTTATAGCCGCCATCCTTTGTATAATAGTTATACAAGCTGCTGGAACCATAATACAGACGCCATTTTGAGTCTTATAGCCGCCATCCTTTAAATAACAGCTATAGAAGCTGCTGGATGTGTACCACTAGCGTAATTATGAGTATCATAGCAGCCATCCTTTATATAACAGCTATACAAGCTGCTGGACCAATAATACAGCCGCCATTTTGAGTCTTGTAGCCGCCATCCTTTATATAATATTGATACAAGCTGCTGAAACCATTATAAAGCCGCCATTTTGAGTCTTATAGCCGCCATCCTCTATATAATAGTTATACAAGCTGCTGGAACCTTTATGTAAAAGCTATAAAAGCTGCTGGACCAATAATACAGCCGCCATTTTCAGTCTTGTAGCCGCCATTCTTTATATAACAGCTATACAAGCTGCTGCACCAATAATGGCAAATTACCGCCATTTAGAGTCTTGTAGCCGCTGTTAATAGTTATACAAGCTGCTGGAACCATAATACAGCCGCCATTTTGAGTCTTATAACCGCCATACTTTATATAACAGCTATAGAAGCTGCTGGAACCGTTCCACTGGCGTTATTTTGATTCTCATAGCAGCCATCCTTTATATAACAGCTAGACAAGCTGCTGGAACCATAATACAGTTGCCATTTTAGACTTATAGCCGCCATCCTTTATATAATAGTTATACAAGCTGCTGGAACCATAATACTTTATATAACAGCTGGAACCGTTCCAATGGCGTAATTTTGAGTCTCATAGCAGCCATCCTTTATATAACAGCTAGACAAGCTGCTGGAACCATAATACAGTTGCCATTTTAGACTTATAGTCGCCATCCTTTATATAATATTTATACAAGCTACTGGAACCGTAATACTATTGCCATTTTGAGTCTTATAGCCGCCATACTTTATATAACTGCTATAGAAGCTGCTGGAACCATTCCACTTGCGTAATTTTAATTCTCATAGCAGCCATCTTTATGTAATAGTTATACAAACTGATGGAACCGTTCTACTGCCGCCGTTTATTGTCTTGTAGCCGCCACATTTTATATAACAGCTATATAAGTTGCTGGAAATATAATACAGTCTTATAGCCGCTATCCTTTATATAACAGCTATACAATCTGCCGGACCAATAATACAGCCGCCATTTTTTGTCATGTAGCCGCCATCCTTTATATAACAGGTATACAAGCTGCTGGAACCATAATACAGCCGCCATTCTTTATATAACAGCTATAGAAGTTGCTGGAACCGTTCTACTGCCGGCATTTTGAGTCTTGTAGCCGCCATCTTTTATATAATAGTTATACCACCTGCTGGAACCATAATAGAGCCGCCATTTTGAGTCTTATAGCTGCTGAAACCGTTCTACTGCCGGCATTTTAAGTCCTATAGCCGCAATCCTTTAAATAACAGCTATAAAAGCTGCAGGATCTGTACCACTGCCGTAATTTTGAGTCTCATAGCAGCCATCCTTTATACAACAGCTATACAAGCTGCTGGACCAATAATACAGCCGACATTTTGAGTCTAATAGCCGCCATCCTTTATATCACAGCTATAGAAACTGCTGGAACAGTTCTACTGCCGCCATTTTAAGTCTCATAACGGCCAACCTTTATATAACAGCTATACAAGCTGCTGGAACCATAATACAGCCACCATTTTGAATCTTATAGCCGACATCCTTTATATAACAGCTTCACAATCTGCTGGAACCATAATACAGCCCCTATTTTAAGTCTTGTAGCCGTCATCCAGTATATAATAGTTAGACAAGCTGCTGGAACCTCTATATAACAACTATACAAGCTGATGGAACTATTCTACAGCCGTTATTTTCAGTCTTGTAGCCGCCATTCTTTGTATAACATCTATACAAGCTGATGGAACCATAATACAGCCGCCATATTTTATATAACAGCTATATAAGTTGCTGGAAACATAATACAGTCTTTTTGCCGCTATCCTTTATATAACAGCTATACAAGCTGCTGGAACCATAATACAGCCGCCATTTTAAGTCTTGTAGCCGCCATCCTGTATATAATAGTTAGACAAGCTGCAGGAACCTCTATATAACAACTATACAAGCTGATGGAACTATTCTACAGTCGTTATTTTCAGTCTTGTAGCCGCCATTCTTTGTAAACCATCTATACAAGCTGATGGAACCATAATACAGCCGCCATCCTTTATATAATAGTTATACAAGCTGCTGAAACCATAATACAGTCTTATAGCCCTTATCCTTAATTTAACATCTATACAAGCTGCTGGAACCATAATACAGCCGCCATTTTAAGTCTTGTAGCCGCCATCCTGTATATAATAGTTAGACAAGCTGCTGGAACCTCTATAAACCAGCTATACAAGCTGATGGAACTATTCTACAGCCGCCATTTTCAGTCTTGTAGCCGCCATTCGTTATATAACAGCTATACAAGCTGCTGGAACTATACAAGCTATACAAGCTGCTGGAACCATAATACAGCCACCATTTTGAATCTTATAGCCGACATCCTTTATATAACAGCTTCACAATCTGCTGGAACCATAATACAGCCCCTATTTTAAGTCTTGTAGCCGTCATCCTGTATATAATAGTTAGACAAGCTGCTGGAACCTCTATATAACAACTATACAAGCTGATGGAACTATTCTACAGCCGTTATTTTCAGTCTTGTAGCCGCCATTCTTTGTATAACATCTATACAAGCTGATGGAACCATAATACAGGCGACATCCTTTATATAACAGCTATACAAGCTGCTGGAACCATAATACAGCCACCATTTTGAGTCTTATAGCCGACGTCCGACGACGGATAGCTGCCATCCTTTATATAACAGTTATAGAAGCTGATGGATCCGTTCTGCCTTTAAAGAACAGCTATAGAACGTGCTGGATTCGTTCCACTGGAGTAATTTTCAGTCTCATAGCAGCGATCTTTTATGTAATAGCTGATGGAACCTTATGGTTCTGGGCTGTATTATTACAGCCGCCATTTTCAGTCTTATAGTTGCCATCTGTTGGTGTTTAGATTATATAAAATAAGAGAACATTAAGCCAATTATAATAGAAATGTATGTCAATGTTAAGTATGTAACCCGATTATAGATATCGATGGCTCATCAGTCATAAGTAGATCTGATATGGACAGCAGTAAACAATAAAGACCTAGTTAATCAATAAAAACGTACTTTGCTGACCTAACACGATGTCGAACTATGCACTGGTGAGCTCGCTATTTTGTACTATAAAAGAAATGCATTATTCTTTGTAAGATCACATACCAATTGTAGCTACATCGCTGTGTCTTTGGCCCCCATCTCTACCTTTGTAATCTCACTCCGAGGTCCACCCAATTTATGTGTTGGTTGCGACAACCTTTAGTCACTGGTTTATGTGCTAGTGCCTATATATATATATAAATAAATAAACATTTAATAACTTCAAGAAACACTAACGTCTTTCATTGAACATTTTGGTGACCCCGACCCTCAGGCGACCAATCTCTCAACAAAAAGGAAACTGGTCAACTAGGCGACTACTTTCTTTGCACGCTTTGGACACGACAATCCTAAGCGAGGGCACAAATTGATGAACATCTCACATCAATCTGGAATCCCGACTAAAAACATCGCAATTGATTAACTTGGCAATCATTGCGTAGCCACCTTGGCGAATAAAAAAGATTTATTGGAAAACTAGGAGTTGGTTTTCCGCAACGGGGTAGCAGTGCATACCCATTGAATAAAAATTGATCAACTAGGCGATCACTTTATAAAAAACATTTAACAACGATTTGTGTCAACGAGGCGACCAAATCATAAAAAGTTATTTTATATAAAATAAAGTTTGGCTTAAAAAGTTATTTTATATAAAATAAAGTTTGATCAACTCAACTCTGTTGCATTCCCTGGCGTCAGCAATATCTGACCTAGTTAACTCGGTCAGTAACCCAGACACACGAGTATAGATTTGGCATTGATCAGCAATTTTTGAAACAAAGAAAAGAAACTCAAAAAATTGGTTTCACTGTCGTGGCAGTTATCAGTGTAAAAGAATAGGTATATTGGAAATAAAAATAAACCATTGTTAAAACACTAATCAAAAGGCGACTTCGATTGATTTCTTATTCTTATTTGTGCTACACTTGACCAATTTTAGGAACGAGTCGGAGCGTTCCCTGTCTTTGACAAAATAAATAAACTCCCATCGGGTCAAGTACTAGTACAGATAAGCAATTACATAAGAATATAAAAGAACATGGAGGAGTTTTATAAACAGCAGACAGAACGAGGAGAGGCAATCCAGGCCTTCATTCGGAATACCAAAAAAGATTCTTTCGCCAGGAAAACGAAGCCATCTTATTTCGAGGAAAAACTTGAGCTCCTGGAATACATGTGGGAGAACTTCGAGAAATGTCATCAGGGGTTGATGGACAAATTAAATAACGTACCAACTGAAGATGATTACTTTGTAACGGACTATTTCAGCAAAATGAAGACGGTATAGTGGAAGAGTGGAAGGACCATTTGGAAAAAATAAAGCTAGAGAGACAAGCTCGCCAACGAGAGGAAGAGCGAGTCATGATCAAACCACTGGTTCGCAAGCAAAGTGCTCTGCTGGGGTCATTATCCAGGACATTAAGACAAATTGTGCCTGAAGATAAAATGACTTACAAATCGGTAGTCTACAAATTATGGATGCAAATTGAAGAAATCCATTATGAGATTCACCGGCTAGCTGAAAATCCAGCCGAAGCCGGATATAATGTAGCTACGTTTGTGGCCGCAGAAAATACAATGCTGAAATTCTGTGTGGCACCAGCAGAAAATGTAGTGATACAATCACCACCTGTAAACCTTTCTGGAGAAGCAGAGATTGATACGGCACCTGGAATTAACAGAAGCCAATTACAACACTGCTTGGTCAGTGTTGCAGGAACGTTTTAGTAACAAACGAGTTCTAGTAATAGCCATACTGACTAAGCTGTTTGATCACCCAAATGTGGGAAATGACGCAGCTTCTATAAAGAATTTGCATGATAACATTTTTGAATCATTGCAAGCCTTAAAAAATGTAGGCGTCAATATGGAATCGTCAGATGCTGTCATAATGTTTCATATGACAAGAAAATTGGATAGATTCAACCACGCACTATATGAGCAATCTCTTTCCAACACAAGGGATCTGCAGGAAGTAAAGGACTTCCTATCCTTCTTGGAACAGCGCTTCTTAACATTAGAGGCGATTGGGAAACCAAGAAACGAAAATCGCAGCATTGAAAAACCAAGTCCAAGGAAGACATGCGCAACAGCATCTGGGACAAACAGTACCCTGTGTGCTTTCTGAAAAAGCAAAGCACAAACTCTTCCAATGTGAAAAGTTCAAAACCAAATCCGCAGCAGAGCGGCTTAATTGGGTGCAGAGACACAAATTGTGTGTCAATTGCTTCAAGCCGGACCATATGGCAAAAAATTGCTCTTGGAGGGGATGCTTTAAATGCGATAAAAAACATAACACAATGTTGCATTTAGAAACAGGCAACCAAATTGCTACATCTACTTCTGCAGCTTCTGCGTATGGAATTGGCAGAAAATACACCCTGTTGGCAACGGCCAAGGTAGTGGTAAAAGGGATCAATGAAAGGAAAGGAGAATTTCGAGCACTCCTGGATAGCGGCTCTCAAGTAAATCTCGTCTCAGAGAGACTGGTAAAGAAGTTATCGTTAAAAATTAGCGAGACTCATGTGCATATAAATGGAGTGGGTGGTCAACCACAGATAAGCAAGGCGCGAGTAAGCTTGGTTGTAAGGTCAAGATACAACAAGTTCGCAATGCTAGTTGAGGCATTTGTATTGCCACACATAATAGGTGACCAACCCACAAACAAATAACGCAGAAAGTCACATTACCAGACAACATTCAATTAGCGGACCCAACATTTGATAAACCCGGAAAAATTGATATGCTGTTGGGAGCTGATGATCACTATGCTATACTGCTACCAGAAAGGAGACGGGGCAATCGAAACCGTCCAACATTACAAAACTCAGAGTTCGGATGGATTGTTGCTGGCAGAATTAATATGTCAACGTCAGCTTCAATCACATGTATGGTAGGCATGACGAATCCAGAGGAATCACTGGAAAGATTCTGGCAGCTAGACACACTAGAGCCAATAAAAAGTACAGGAGTCCGGAGGAAGAGTATTGTGAAAATTCTTCCTCGATAACCTACACACGGCGGCGGACAATCGACTAATTGTAAAGCTTCCATTTGCTGAAGAGGCGTCATCTCTTGGAGAATCTCGGGAAGTAGCCATAAGAAGATTCATGTCGTTAGAGAGGCGAATGAACCCTGACATAAAAAAGGAGTATGTAAAATTTATGTCAGAATATGAACAGCTTGGACATATGAAGCAAGTAATGGTAGAACAAATTCCCAAAAACCATTACTTTATACCGCATCATTGTGTACTAAAACCAGAAAGTACCACCACCAAGCTAAGAGTGGTATTTGATGCATCATGCATCAAACGTCATCAGGAAAATCACTGAACGACATTTTATATCCTGGACCAGTTGTACAGAGTCAACTCTTCTCAATTCTTCTGCGGTTCAGGACACACAAATATGTGTTCACGGCAGACATTGAAAAAATGTATCGTCAAGTTTGGATAAACCCTGCCGATCAATTCAATCAGATGATTGTGTGGAGAGAGGATCCAAGTCAAGAACTAAAGTTTTATCGTTTAAAAACGGTAACTTATGGAACCACGTCAGCCCCATATTTAGCGACGAAGTGTCTGGAATATTTGGCACTGAAAAACATTGAGAAATTGTCGTCTGGAGCATCAGCATTAAAAAATGACTTTTATGTTGATGATTATCTCACAGGAGCAGACAGTTTACCAGAAGCCCTGCAAATAAGACAAGAGCTTCTAGAAATCTTGAGACCTAAGGGTTTCAACTTACGAAAATGGTGTTCAAATAGCAGTCAACTTCTAAAGGAAATTCCAAGGGAAGATACGATTGCTGACATCAATCTCGGTGACACACTGGAACAAACAAGTGTCAAAACATTGGGAATCATATGGGCACCCAAAGAAGACCAATTTGTGGAAAGGCTCAAAAACATACAAAAGGAATAACCAGACGAGTGGTGCTATCTGAAGTCGGTCAAATCTTTGATCCTCTAGGACTGTTCGCACCGGTAGTGGTAAGAGCGAAAATGTTTCTTCAACATGTTGCTACCGAACGAATTGAGATGGATGGTGACCTACCGCCGTATTTGGAGAAGCAATGCGAAGCTTACCGAGAGGATGTACAGGCACTAAACCACATGAAAATTCCAAGGCATATTTTTGATGGCAAGGTCCCCACTACAAAGGAATTGCATACATTTGTTGATGCATCAGAAAAGGCGTATGGTGCGGCAGTTTATGTCCGATCAACCTATAAAAATGGCCAAATTTCGGTCAGATTGTTGTGCGCCAAGTCAAGAGTGGCTCCCCTGGAAAAACAGACACTGCCCCGGCTGGAACTATGTGCAGCTGTACTTGGAGCTGAACTCACGGATAGAGTTCGACAGGATCTCCAATTCGGATCAGAAAGTGTGGAATCATTTCTCTGGTCAGACTCAACAGTGGTACTCTCTTGGATTAATTCACGGGCATCACATTTCCACACGTTTGTGGCTAATCGGTTGACAAAAATACACGCAGTATCACATCCAAGGCAATGGCGGCATGTGTCATCAGCGCTCAACGCAGCTGATGTTCTGTCTAGAGGCATATCAGCAGTTCAGCTTAGCACACATACATTATGGTTGTATGGACCACTATTTCTGCATGGACCACAACGTGGCTGGCCAGCACCATTTAAGCCTACAGAGCAAACGATGGATACCGCTGAGAAGAAAACCAAGGTATTCAGCATGGTGACTGACACGGCAAACAACAAGAGTGAATGGATATATACGGTAAATCACAGAAATTCGTTTTACCGGCTACAGCGAATAGTGGCGTATGTGCTACGGTTTTGTCACAAGCAGAACAGGAAACCAACGGCTCAGTTAGAGTTGGGAGAGTTGGACCAAGCACGGAGAGTGATCATTAAGCAAATTCAAGAAGCAGGATTTGCATATGAATTACGGCACTTAAAGAAACGACCTGATCAACCGCTAGATCGCAAAAGCACAGTGGCAACATTGCCACTAATACTGGATGAAGATTCAATCATACGAGTAGCAACTAGGCTACAACAAGCACCAGTATCAACGGAAACAAGGAATCCATATCTCTTGCCGTATAATGATCCGGTGGTAAAAATGATGCTACGAAAACTTCATGAAGAGAATCTTCATTGTGGACATGAGGCACTACGCGAAATAGCTCGGCAACAGTACCACATCATTAAGGTGAAACCGATGGTCCGGAATGTGATCCAGGGCTGCGTAGTATGCACCGGCCTCAGTTCTTTAAACAGGTCATGGGCGACTTACCTGAGCATCGGGTATCTCAGAATAGACCCTTTCTCAATGCCGGAGTAGACTATTGTGGACCATTCTGGATCCACCATAAGGTTCGAGGAAAACGTCCCGACAAAGCCTACATTGCAGTATTTGTATGCTTTGCAACCAAGGCAGTACACTTGGAGTTGGTCGGAGACCTGTCTACCTCCTCATTTGTGGGCGCGCTTCAGCGCTTTATTGGGCGCAGAGGAAGATGCCAGACATTATACTGCGATAATGCAACAAACTTTGTTGGAGCAAACAACCAACTTAAGGAACTGACCGATACAATACACTCAGAAACGGCAGCAGGTAGTATCAAGGAATTCTGCAATCAAAAAGGAGTGCAATTTAAGTTCATACCACCACGGTCTCCACATTTCGGAGGATTATGGGAAGCTGCGGTAAAGTCCGCTAAGCATTTACTGTTAAAAAACGTATCGACAGCAAACTTAACGTTCGAACAACTGTCTACTATCATTGTCAATGTTGAAGCAGTGCTGAATTCTCGTCCGTTAACGCCAAACTCAGACGATCCCAACGACTTAACAGCTCTAACCCCAGGCCACCTATTGATTGGAGAACCATTAGTAGCCCAACCAGATGCAGAGCCAATAACACAGCGATCGATTCCAGAGCAATGGGAATTAGTGCAACGGCTTAAGCATACATTCTGGACACAATGGTCTCAAGAGTACCTACAAGAATTGCAGGGTACATCCAAGTGGAAAAAACCATATAATAATGTCAAAGAAGGCATGATGGTAATTCTAAAGGAGGATAATGTGCCAATTTTGCAGTGGCCAATTGGACGAATTGTTAAATTATATCCAGGCCTGGATGGATACGTCCGCGTGGTAGACGTTAAAACAGCCAGAGGCACCTACAAGCGGGCTATCCATAAATTGGCCCCCTTGCTTAGAGAGTCAGCGACAAAACGTAAAATCGAGACAGATGACACAGAATCGAATCCCCAAAAGGACTCTGGTATCGAGGACAACGCAGAACCAAAACCAAAAAGACGCTTATCGATCGGTCTGCCACCGTTGGCAATGACGATCTGCCTAATGCTGTTGTTACTGCCTATAGCATTTGCTCAAAGAACTAATATAACTCGATTCAACCCCAAACCAGGCATATACTATTAAAGTATTGGCACAGGAAGGATGGCAACGTCTGACTGGACTATTGTGGCATTCTACGATCTCGAACCATATTGGGCCGACCTGAAGACATTTTCAGATGGAGTAGTAAAGGTTGGAGAAATATGCGTGTTAATGAAGGTTCCAGAGGCATGCACCACAATGCAGAGGCACTTCGAGCATGTCAACTCAGAGCTACGGACAGGAAATGATCTCCTTCACATAGAACGCCAACGACGATCGCCTTTAGATATAATTGGGAACATTGCGAACGGCTTATTTGGTGTGCTGGACTCAAAGTATGCAACAGAGATGTCAGGCACCATACGAAAAGTTAAATCAAATGAAGAGTACTTATTGAACTTGCTGCAAAATCAGACATCTGTAATTGATTCAACGATAAATATCATTAAGCGAGATGAAGCCACAATTGAAAATCAGATGAAACTAATGGAACAACAAATGAACGACATGACCAAGGTCCAGGACAATGCGGTAAAGGCATTGCAATGGTATATCACGTTAACTACTCAGATGACAGTTATTGCAGGGAATTTGCAACGAATTCAAACCGAAATTTCCCGAGTATTTACAGATGCCCATCATAGCAAAATAAGCCCGTTACTACTATCACCAGGCCAGCTTCGGGAACATCTGAGCCAACTGAAGAGACATCTTCCGTTTGGTTTGGATTTGCCAGTTCCAGATAACGACGTCTTGCAATTATATGGCTTAATGAAGGCACAAGGCACAATCGCAAACAATCATGTGATATTTAAGGTCACATTTCCATTAGTGGCAACGCAGGCAGTGCAACTGTATAACCTGGTGCCCATTCCAGCAATTGGAACTCATGGGATTGTAATCATGAACATTAAAATTCCCATCATTGCTGTCAACAAGGAACAAAATCAATACATTGGGCTCTCAAGAGCCGATTTGGAACAATGCCATCAGCTCAACAACGAGCAATATATTTGTTTTGATAAACAACGACGTTTTCGGCTAATAGCAACTGTGAGTTCCAGCTATTCAAAAACACAAAATCATCAACTTGCCAAATACAACACACAAACAGATCATTCGTGTGGTACGACATGTATCAAAAAATCAGTGGATTTTTGCCACCATTAGACCAATTGAACTCGCAGTGACCTGTGACGATAATATACAAGGTGTCACTATTAAGAAGACTGGATTGTTGACTCTAGACCCGACGTGTACAGCTAGGAGTGCTGCTATACAAATAACAGGTCACCGTATAACGACGACAGACACAATGAAATTGTCATATGTCCGATTTGGCAACTTCAGCATTGGCCCAACAAAAGTAGCGCCAAAAACAACACAATTTACAAAGATGCAGCTAAGCTACGACGAACTAAGCAACATTCAAGGAAAACTGGAAACTAAGCAAAACTGGAAATTGCCAGAAGACCCCAGCCAGCCGGCTCACCATGTTATAGTCTCCTACGTAGCGTTAACAATACCATTGGTTCTTGTGATGGTATATGGAATAAAAAGATGCTCACAACCCCCAAGACACAATGGTCCAGAGCAGACAACCGTGAGGATCGTCAATCCCATACCGACTCCTGCTGCAGTAAGCCCAGCCCCCAGCAATTTTGCGGTCAACGTTGGATAACGTTGAACAGGTGTTCAACGGCCGGGAGTATGTTGGTGTTTAGATTATATAAAATAAGAGAACATTAAGCCAATTATAATAGAAATGTATGTCAATGTTAAGTATGTAACCCGATTATAGATATCGATGGCTCATCAGTCATAAGTAGATCTGATATGGTCAGCAGTAAACAATAAAGACCTAGTTAATCAATAAAAACGTACTTTGCTGACCTAACACGATGTCGAACTATGCACTGGTGAGCTCGCTATTTTGAACTATAAAATAAATGCATTATTCTTTGTAAGATCAGATACCAATTGTAGCTACATCGGGTGAGCATCGCTGTGTCTTTGGCCCCCATCTCTACCTTTGTAAACTCACTCCGAGGTCCACCCAATTTATGTGTTGGTTGCGACAACCTTTAGTCACTGGTTTATGTGCTAGTGCCTATATATATATATAAATAAATAAACATTTAATAACTTCAAGAAACACTAACGTCTTTCATTGAACACCATCCTTTATATAATAGTTATACAAGCTGCTGGAACCATAATATAGACGCCATTTTGAGTCTTATAGCCGACATCTTTTATATAACAGCTATACAAGCTGCAAGAACCATTGTAAAGCCGCCATTTACATAATAGCTATAAAAGCTGCTGAAACCATTGTACAGCCGCCATTTTGAGTCTTATAGCCGCCATTTTTTATATAACAGCTATAGAAGCTGATGGAACCATAATACAGCCGGCATCCTTTATATAATAGTTATACAAGCTGCTGGATCTTTATATTATAGCTATACAAGCTGATGGAACCATAATACAGCCCCCATTTTAAGTCTTATTGCCGCCATCCTTTATATAATAGCTATTACAAGCTCATAATACAGCCGGCATCCTTTATATAATAGTTATACAAGCTGCTGGAATGATAATACAGCCGCCATTTTGTGTCCTATATCCGCCATCCTTTATATAACAGCTATAGAAGCTGCTGGAACCGTTCTACTGACTGCATTTTGAGTCGTATAGACGCCATCCTTTATATAACCGCTATAGAAACTGGTGGAACACTTCTACTGCCGCCATTTAAAGTCTCAAAGCGGCCATCCTTTATATAACAGCTATACAAGCTGCTGGAACCATAATACAGCCGCCATTTTGAGTCTTATAGCCGACATCCTTTACATAACAGCTATTCAAGCCGCTGGAACCATAATACAGCCGCCATTTTGAGTCTTATAGCCGACATTCTTTATATAACACCTATGCAAGCTGCTGGAACCATAATACAGCCGCCATTTGGAGTCTTATAGCCGACATCCTTTATATAATAGCTATAGAAGCTGCTGGAACCATAATACAGCTGCCATTTTGAGTTTTATAGATGACATTCTTTATACAGCTATACAAGCTGCTGGAACCGCTCTACTGCCGCCATTTTGAGTCTTATAGCCGACATCCTTTATATAACAGGTAGACAAGCTGCTGGAATCGCTCTACTGCCGCCATTTTGAGTCATATAGCCGACTTCCTTTATATAACAGCTATACAAGCTGCTGGACCAATAATACAGCCGACATTTTGATTCTTATAGCCGACATCCTTTATATAACAGCTTTACAAGCTGCTGGAACCATAATACAGCCCCTATTTTAAGTCTTGTAGCCGCCATCCTGTATATAATAGTTAGACAAGCTGCTGGAACCTCTATAAACCAGCTATACAAGCTGATGGAACTATTCTACAGCCGTTATTTTCAGTCTTGTAGCCGCCATTCTTTTTATAACATCTATACAAGCTGATGGAACCATAATACAGCCGCCATATTTTATATAACAGCTATATAAGTTGCTGGAAACATAATACAGTCTTATTGCCGCTATCCTTTATATAACAGCTATACAAGCTGCTGGAACCATAATACAGCCGCCATTTTAAGTCTTGTAGCCGCCATCCTGTATATAATAGTTAGACAAGCTGCTGGAACCTCTATATAACAACTATACAAGCTGGTGGAACTATTCTACAGTCGTTATTTTCAGTCTTGTAGCCGCCATTCTTTGTATAACATCTATACAAGCTGATGGAACCATAATACAGCCGCCATCCTTTATATAATAGTTATACAAGCTGCTGGAACCATAATACAGTCTTATAGCCCTTATCCTTAATTTAACATATATACAAGCTGCTGGAAGCATAATACAGCCGCCATTTCAAGTCTTGTAGCCAGCATCCTGTATATAATAGTTAGACCAGCTGCTGGAACCTCTATAAACCAGCTATACAAGCTGATGGAACTATTCTACAGCCGCCATTTTCAGTCTTGTAGCCGCCATTCGTTATATAACAGCTATACAAGCTGCTGGAACCATAATGCAGCCGCCATTTTGAGTCTTATAGCGGACATCCTTTATATAACAGCTATACAAGCTGCTGGAACCATTGTACAGCCGCAATTTATAAAACAGCTATACAAACCGTTCTACTGCCGCCATTTTGAGCCGCCATCCTTTAAATAAATAAACTGCTGGAACAGTTCTACTTCCGCCTTTTTAAGTCTCATAGCGGCATTCCTTTATATAACAAGCTGCTGGAACCATTATACAGCCGCCATTTTGAGTCTCATAGCCGACATCCTTTATATAACGCTATGCAAGCTGCTGGAACCACAATACAGCCGTCATTTGGAGTCTTATAGCCGACATCCTTTATATAACAGCTATAGAAGCTGCTGGAACCATAATACAGCTGCCATTTTGAGTTTTATAGATGACATGCTTTATATAACAGCTATAGAAGCTGCTGGAACCATTCTACTGCCGGCATTTTGAGTCTTGTAGCCGCCATCCTTTATATAATAGTTATACCAGCTGCTGGAACCATAATAGAGCCGTCATTTTGAGTCTTATAGCCACCATCCTTTATAATATAGTTATACCAGCTGCTGGAACCATAATACTGCCGCCATTTTGAGTCTTGTAGCCGCCATCCTTTATATAATAGTTATACAAGCTGCTGGAACCATAATACAGCCGCCATTTTGAGTCTTATAGCCGCCATCCTTTATATAATAGTTATACAAGCAGCTGGAACCATAATACTGCCGCCATTTTGAGTCTTATAGCCGCCATCCGTTATATAATAGTTATACAAGCTGCTGGAACCATAATACAGCCGCCATTTTGAGTCTTATAGCCGCCATCCAAAAAAAAGCTTCTGCTCTCTGACGTGACGGTCGTGTTTTTGTATAGCTCCTGAGTTTTTATACCATACATCCATAGGGTGAAATGGTATATTAAAGTCGCCAAAATGTATGTAACAGGCAGAAGGAAGCTTTTCCGACCCCAAAAAGTATATATATTCTTGATCAGTATCAACAGCCGAGTCGATATAGAAATGTCCGTCCGTCCGTCCGTCCGTCCGTCCGTCCGTCCGTCCGTCCGTCCGTCCGTCCGTCCGTCCGTCCGTCCGTCTGTCCGTATGAACACGTAGATCTCAGAGACTATAAGAGCTAGAGTCACCAAATTTGGTACTTAGACTCGTGTATTACCTACGGTGGTCAAGTTTATTTCGAATTTTTGCCACGCCCCCCTCCGCCCACGAAATTTAAACAAATTTGATTTTCTTAAAGACTATAATAGCTAAAGACATCAAATTTAGTATGATTAATCCATTAGTAAGTGCGCACAAATCCCATACCGACTCCTGCTGCAGTAAGCCCAGCCCCCAGCAATTTTGCGGTCAACGTTGGATAACGTTGAACAGGTGTTCAACGGCCGGGAGTATGTTGGTGTTTAGATTATATAAAATAAGAGAACATTAAGCCAATTATAATAGAAATGTATGTCAATGTTAAGTATGTAACCCGATTATAGATATCGATGGCTCATCAGTCATAAGTAGATCTGATATGGTCAGCAGTAAACAATAAAGACCTAGTTAATCAATAAAAACGTACTTTGCTGACCTAACACGATGTCGAACTATGCACTGGTGAGCTCGCTATTTTGAACTATAAAATAAATGCATTATTCTTTGTAAGATCAGATACCAATTGTAGCTACATCGGGTGAGCATCGCTGTGTCTTTGGCCCCCATCTCTACCTTTGTAAACTCACTCCGAGGTCCACCCAATTTATGTGTTGGTTGCGACAACCTGTAGTCACTGGTTTATGTGCTAGTGCCTATATATATATATAAATAAATAAACATTTAATAACTTCAAGAAACACTAACGTCTTTCATTGAACACCATCCTTTATATAATAGTTATACAAGCTGCTGGAACCATAATATAGACGCCATTTTGAGTCTTATAGCCGACATCTTTTATATAACAGCTATACAAGCTGCAAGAACCATTGTAAAGCCGCCATTTACATAATAGCTATAAAAGCTGCTGAAACCATTGTACAGCCGCCATTTTGAGTCTTATAGCCGCCATTTTTTATATAACAGCTATAGAAGCTGATGGAACCATAATACAGCCGGCATCCTTTATATAATAGTTATACAAGATGCTGGATCTTTATATTATAGCTATACAAGCTGATGGAACCATAATACAGCCCCCATTTTAAGTCTTATTGCCGCCATCCTTTATATAATAGCTATTACAAGCTCATAATACAGCCGGCATCCTTTATATAATAGTTATACAAGCTGCTGGAATGATAATACAGCCGCCATTTTGTGTCCTATATCCGCCATCCTTTATATAACAGCTATAGAAGCTGCTGGAACCGTTCTACTGACTGCATTTTGAGTCGTATAGACGCCATCCTTTATATAACCGCTATAGAAACTGGTGGAACACTTCTACTGCCGCCATTTAAAGTCTCAAAGCGGCCATCCTTTATATAACAGCTATACAAGCTGCTGGAACCATAATACAGCCGCCATTTTGAGTCTTATAGCCGACATCCTTTACATAACAGCTATTCAAGCCGCTGGAACCATAATACAGCCGCCATTTTGAGTCTTATAGCCGACATTCTTTATATAACACCTATGCAAGCTGCTGGAACCATAATACAGCCGCCATTTGGAGTCTCATAGCCGACATCCTTTATATAATAGCTATAGAAGCTGCTGGAACCATAATACAGCTGCCATTTTGAGTTTTATAGATGACATTCTTTATACAGCTATACAAGCTGCTGGAACCGCTCTACTGCCGCCATTTTGAGTCTTATAGCCGACATCCTTTATATAACAGGTAGACAAGCTGCTGGAATCGCTCTACTGCCGCCATTTTGAGTCATATAGCCGACTTCCTTTATATAACAGCTATACAAGCTGCTGGACCAATAATACAGCCGACATTTTGATTCTTATAGCCGACATCCTTTATATAACAGCTTTACAAGCTGCTGGAACCATAATACAGCCCCTATTTTAAGTCTTGTGGCCGCCATCCTGTATATAATAGTTAGACAAGCTGCTGGAACCTCTATAAACCAGCTATACAAGCTGATGGAACTATTCTACAGCCGTTATTTTCAGTCTTGTAGCCGCCATTCTTTTTATAACATCTATACAAGCTGATGGAACCATAATACAGCCGCCATATTTTATATAACAGCTATATAAGTTGCTGGAAACATAATACAGTCTTATTGCCGCTATCCTTTATATAACAGCTATACAAGCTGCTGGAACCATAATACAGCCGCCATTTTAAGTCTTGTAGCCGCCATCCTGTATATAATAGTTAGACAAGCTGCTGGAACCTCTATATAACAACTATACAAGCTGGTGGAACTATTCTACAGTCGTTATTTTCAGTCTTGTAGCCGCCATTCTTTGTATAACATCTATACAAGCTGATGGAACCATAATACAGCCGCCATCCTTTATATAATAGTTATACAAGCTGCTGGAACCATAATACAGTCTTATAGCCCTTATCCTTAATTTAACATATATACAAGCTGCTGGAAGCATAATACAGCCGCCATTTCAAGTCTTGTAGCCAGCATCCTGTATATAATAGTTAGACCAGCTGCTGGAACCTCTATAAACCAGCTATACAAGCTGATGGAACTATTCTACAGCCGCCATTTTCAGTCTTGTAGCCGCCATTCGTTATATAACAGCTCTACAAGCTGCTGGAACCATAATGCAGCCGCCATTTTGAGTCTTATAGCGGACATCCTTTATATAACAGCTATACAAGCTGCTGGAACCATTGTACAGCCGCAATTTATAAAACAGCTATACAAACCGTTCTACTGCCGCCATTTTGAGCCGCCATCCTTTAAATAAATAAACTGCTGGAACAGTTCTACTTCCGCCTTTTTAAGTCTCATAGCGGCATTCCTTTATATAACAAGCTGCTGGAACCATTATACAGCCGCCATTTTGAGTCTCATAGCCGGCATCCTTTATATAACGCTATGCAAGCTGCTGGAACCACAATACAGCCGTCATTTGGAGTCTTATAGCCGACATCCTTTATATAACAGCTATAGAAGCTGCTGGAACCATAATACAGCTGCCATTTTGAGTTTTATATAACAGCTATACAAGCTGCTGGATCTATTCTACAGCCGCCATTTTTAGTCTTCTAGCCGCCATCCTATATATAACAGCTATAGAAGCTGCTGGAACCATAATACAGCTGCCATTTTGAGTTTTATAGATGACATGCTTTATATAACAGCTATAGAAGCTGCTGGAATCGCTCTACTGCCGCCATTTTGAGTCTTATAGCCGCCATCCTTTACATAATAGTTATACAAGCTGCTGGAACCATAATACAGCCGCCATTTTGAGTCTTATAGCCGCCATCCTTTATATAATAGTTATACAAGCAGCTGGAACCATAATACTGCCGCCATTTTGAGTCTTATAGCCGTCATCCGTTATATAATAGTTATACAAGCTGCTGGAACCATAATACAGCCGCCATTTTGAGTCTTATAGCCGCCATCCAAAAAAAAGCTTCTGCTCTCTGACGTGACGGTCGTGTTTTTGTATAGCTCCTGAGTTTTTTATACCATACACCCATAGGGTGAAATGGTATATTAAAGTCGCCAAAATGTATGTAACAGGCAGAAGGAAGCTTTTCCGACCCCAAAAAGTATATATATTCTTGATCAGTATCAACAGCCGAGTCGATATAGACATGTCCGTCCGTCCGTCCGTCCGTCCGTCCGTCCGTCCGTCCGTCCGTCCGTCCGTCCGTCTGTCCGTATGAACACGTAGATCTCAGAGACTATAAGAGCTAGAGTCACCAAATTTGGTACGTAGACTCGTGTATTACCTACGGTGGTCAAGTTTATTTCAAATTTTTGCCACGCCCCCCTCCGCCCACGAAATTTAAACAATTTGATTTTCTTAAAGACTATAATAGCTAAAGACATCAAATTTAGTATGATTAATCCTTTAGTAAGTGCGCACAAATTTGTTGCAAAAAAAATTTGCCACGCCCCCCTTCGCCCACGAAATTTAAACAAATTTGATTTTCTTAAAGACTATAATAGCTTGAGGCACCAAATTTGGTATGTGTATTTGTTTAATAAATGCGCATATATTGTAAATGCAACGATTTTGCCACGCCCCTTTCCGCCCCGTAATTTAGAAAAACTCGATTATCTCACGTAATTTTCTACCTTTTGATCAAAATCGGACAAAAAACAACCAAGTTATGCATATAAACGTTTTTCCATAAGGCCGAAGTTGGTCGTTGGCTGGTGGGGGCGCTAGGGTGCTCGTATACTTGAGTGAGGGAGATTCTTAGATATGCTTGTAATAAATAGCATGTGAAAATGCATTTGTTTAATAAATTTAAAATATTTGCTTTACTGGTGTATGGTATACCTAAGTCGGCGAGACGACTTACTTACTTCATTTTATATTTATATTTTTTTCTCTCAATTTTTAATTGTTCTTAATTTTTTTTCGCTTTCGCTGGTGTCGTTTGCTTGACACCCTTGTGTTTTATTTGCATAATTCGCTAAATTAAACAGTTTTTCGTGATTAGTGTTTGGTGCATTTAAATTTTTTTATTGTTGTTCTCTCTCGTCATTGCTTCTGCAGTTGCTCCCCTCATCGCCCCCATCATACCATCAGTGCTAGTGGTTTTTTTTTGTTCTCTCTGCTTTGTGCTTGTGCTCAGCTTTTCTCCCGCGTAATCACTTTTGTAAGGCCGCCTCTCAAAGCTCGTCTTATAACTGTTCTTGCACTCTCTCTTGTGCTGTGTACTCTAGCTGACTCTTTGTTTTATTTGTAATTATTGATTTTTTATCGATAATTATCTTTTTGCTGTTTATTTAAATTTTTCTATCTATAGATATATTCTTTTTTTTGCCCTGTGTTTTATTTGGCATTTTAATGACTTGTTGTCTACCTTCTTGCAAGCATTCTGATCATTTTGACGATCAGTATAGAGCAATATCTTGTTGGCTCTGCGATAATCTTATTCACTTAAAATGTGCTGGCCTCAACGGCCGCGACTACGACAAATTTTCTGATTTGTCTGTGTCTAAGCCCGAGCTTGGCTTAATGCGCTGGACTTGCCCATCTTGTGCCAGCCTGCAGCTTGATTTTAGCCGAATGTATAGGGATATTCGTTTAAAGTTTCTTTCTTTAAATAAAATGGCCGTCGCAATTCAAGTTTGTTCCACGTTCTAAGGAATTGCCCAAGAAATGTACCCTTGAGTTACCTCATATGCAGTCGCCGGCACTGTCTATTACATCTTCTCCCATTTTACTTTCGCCTACACCATCTTCTTGTCCCTCTTTATGCTCTTCTTTTCAGATTGAAGTACCCAGTACAAGCCCTGGTGTACCTCAATCTATCCCTCACGGGAACTCTAATCAATTACAGGATCAGGCTGGCTCTCAATTACTTGCGGATCCCAATGCTCCTCCGCCTCCACTAACTGTAGTACCTCATCGTAAACAATTATTTATTTCTAGGCTTGCTCCTGAAACTTCTGAGTCGTCTGTGGCAGCTTACATTGGTAATATATGCCCTGCTAAAGTTCTAATTCAAAAGTTTAAGTTTTCTAGGCCTCGCGAAATCTCCTCGTTTAAAATTACAGTACCAAATGAGTATTTCTCAGCTATGGTTGACCCTAACTTTTGGCCAGAGGGCCTAGTTGTACACGAGTTTGCGGCCAATAGGCGCTCTTGTCCTTTGCCTGTCCACCTTCCTAATGCATCTTCTGCTTTAAAAAACTAATAACGTCTAGTCTTTGCATTCATTATCAAAATGTAAGAGGACTTCTTACCAAGCTCTCGAAACTATTCTGCGATAGCCAAACCTTTTCGGCTGACATATTAGCTTTCTCTGAAACTTGGCTTAACTCCTCTGTTTTGGATAATGAAATTCTTTCTAATAACTTCATTTCTTATAGGCTTGATCGTGTTGGTCGTCGTGGCGGTGGAGTACTCATTGCAGTCAACTCGAATCTGTGCTCAAGTGTTGTGCCGATTAATCTCCCCTTAGGTGTTGAGTTTATTTGCGTCGAAGTTACATGTTCTAACTTTAGCTTATATATCTCTTGTTCATACATTCCTCCAGCTTCTGATATGATGATCTACATGCACCATGCAGATGCTTTGCGATCTATTTTTATTCGTCTTAAAGATCGTGATTTTCTTTTAGTTTTATGTGATTTTAACTTGCCCAATGTTTCTTGCTTGTTGATGATAATCTATCTTTCTTAATTCCTTCATCTCAACATGTTTTTCTTGATAGCCTACTTGAATGTCCGCTATATCAGTTGAATTCTTTTCTTAACTCTTCTAAAAGAATGCTCGATCTTGTTTTTGTCTCGGATCCCACTGTTAGTGCTGTATCACAAACACAGCCCCTAGTGAAGCCTGAAGATCCTTATCACCCTACCATTGAAGTTACTATTTCTTACAATTCCGTTAATAATTCATTTAATAACATCTCAAATTCTCGTCGTAGATGTTTTCGTAAAACAAATTTCAATCTTCTTAACAGCCTCATTTTCTCTTTTGATTGGTCATTTCTATTTGAGTGCTGTGATATAGATTGTGCAGTGAATTTTTTCTACTCTGCTCTTAATTCTCTAATTGATAAATGCGTTCCTTATGTGAATGTCTCTACCGTTTCCAGTGCGCCAGTCTGGTTCACATGTAGGCTCTCTAATCTCCGTAACATTAAATCGAGATATTTTAAAAAATTTTAAAAAACAGGTTCGCGACTTGACTATGCAAATTATTGTGTAGCCAAATCTCAATTTAGTCTTTTAAATACACAATGCTACAATAATTATATTGTTCGCTTTCGGCAATACCTAAGCTGTTTGAGAAAATTATTATGTCTTCCCTTCAACACCTATCCAAATCCACTATTTCTCCTTGTCAGCATGGCTTCATGAAAGGTCGTTCGTCGCTTACCAACCTTTTAGAATTGACTACCCTTGTACACCGTGAAAAGTGTCAAACTGATGTTATTTATACTGACTTTAGTAAGGCTTTCGATACGGTTGATCATTCTATGCTTCTCATGAAACTTAACATCATGGGTTTTTCCCCGAAACTATTGGCTTGGTTAAAGTCGTATCTTATTGGCAGAACCCAAAAGGTGTCTTTTCGTTCCTCGATATCTAAAACTGTTCGAGTTATGTCAGGTGTCCCCCAAGGCAGTCATCTAGGCCCACTGTTATTTACCTTGTTTATAAATGATTTGACTTTGGCCTTGGCTCATTCACGTCAAGATTTGTTATTCATATAATGATCCTTCTTTCCAACAGTACTTGCAATCAGATCTCGATGCGTTCTGTGATTGGTGTCACGTTAATAAATTACACCTTAACGCCTCTAAGTGCTCTTTTATGACTTTCTGTCGTTTGTCGCCGTTCCTAGCTCATTACTCTATTAAGTCTGTTCTGTTAGATTGTGTACCATCAGTCAAAGACTTAGGCGTTATGTTTGACCCAAAACTTTCATTTAATGTTCATATATCTTCAATTGTCAATAGAGCATGCAGTCTTCTTGGCTTCATTAAACGTTGGGCCAAAGAATTTGATGATCCATATGTGACAAAGGTTTTATACACTTCGTTAGTTCGCCCTACTCTAGAATATTGCTCGCCAGTGTGGAACCCTCAATATGATGTTCACCAGCGTAGTATTGAATCGGTACAGAAGCAATTCCTTAAGTTCGCGTTACGCGGTCTTAATTGGGACCCGAGTCTCCGCCTACCTTCTTATTCTGACAGACTTTTTCTTATTAATCTTCCTTCACTTTACAACCGCAGGCTCGTATTTGGCATTCTCTTTCTCCATAAACTAGTCAACGGTGAAGTCATTTCTACCAATTTACTAGATACGCTATATTTTTGTGTTCCGTCACGTCGGACCACAAACTTTTTTCCTCTTCACCTTAGTAGATGTCTGACTATCTATTCTCTTCACGAACCTTTTCGTGTTCTTTGCCAATCGTTTAACAACCTTTCTCACCTTATTTCTCCTCATCTATCTGTCACTTCTCTTCGCGCTATACTTTTTAATTATCTACAGCGAAACCATTGATAACATTCAGAACTGGATATTGAATTGGCTGCAACTCATCCCTGACCACATTGGCTGTGAATCGGGGCATAGCTGGCACCTTGTTGCAAATAAAACACCTCCACCGGGTCGGGGATGTTTAGATGTGCAGAAAGCTAAACTACCTTTGTGAATTAATTATTATCTATATTTTAGCTCAAGCTTTTTCGTCGAGTGCTGTGTTAGTTGACGTAAATAAATAAATAAATAAATAAATAAATAAATAAATAACAGCTATAGAAGCTGCTGGAACCGTTCTACTGCCGGCATTTTAAGTTTTATAGACGCCATCCCTTATATAACAGCTAAAGAAGCTGCTGGACCCGTTCTACTGCTGCCATTTTAGTCTTATAGCCGCCATCTTTTAAATAACACCTATAGAAACTGCTGGAACGGTTCTACTGCCGCCGTTTTGTGTCTTGTAGCCGCCATATTTTATATAACAGCTATACAAGCTGCTGGAAACATAATACAGTCTTATAGCCCTTATCCTTTATTTAACATCTATACAAGCCGCAATTTCAAGTCTTGTAGCCGCCATCCTGTATATAATAGTTAGACATGCTGCTGGAACCTCTATATAACAGCTATACAAGCTGATGGAACTATTCTACAGCCGCCATTTTCAGACTTGTAGCCGCCGTTTTTAGTCTTGTAGCCGCCATTCGTTATTTAACAGCTATAGAAGCTGCTGGAACCGTAATTTTGAGTCTCATAGCAGGCATCCTTTATATGACAGCTAGACAAGCTGCTGGAACCATAATACAGTTGCCATTTTAGACTTATAGCCGCCATCCTTTATATAATATTTATACAAGCTACTGGAACCGTAATACGGTTGCCATTTTGAGTCTTATAGCCGCCATATTTATACAACAGCTATAGAAGCTGCTGGAACCGTTCCACTGGCGTAATTTTGAGTCTCATAGCAGGCATCCTTTATATGACAGCTAGACAAGCTGCTGGAACCATTATATAATAGTTATACAAGCTGCTGGAACCATAATACAGCCGCCATTTTGAGTCTTATAGCCGCCATCCAAAAAAAAGCTTCTGCTCTCTGAGTTTTTTTTATATTTATATTTTTTTCTCTCAATTTTTAATTGTTCTTAATTTTTTTTCGCTTTCGCTGGTGTCGTTTGCTTGACACCCTTGTGTTTTATTTGCATAATTCGCTAAATTAAACAGTTTTTCGTGATTAGTGTTTGGTGCATTTAAATTTTTTTATTGTTGTTCTCTCTCGTCATTGCTTCTGCAGTTGCTCCACTCATCGCCCCCATCATACCATCAGTGCTAGTGGTTTTTTTTTGTTCTCTCTGCTTTGTGCTTGTGCTCAGCTTCTCTCCCGCGTAATCACTGTCATCAATTGATAGCCTACTTGAATGTCCGCTATATCAGTTGAATTCTTTTCTTAACTCTTCTAAAAGAATGCTCGATCTTGTTTTTCTCTCGGATCCCACTGTTAGTGCTGTATCACAAACACAGCCCCTAGTGAAGCCTGAAGATCCTTATCACCCTACCATTGAAGTTACTATTTCTTACAATTCCGTTAATAATTCATTTAATAACATCTCAAATTCTCGTCGTAGATGTTTTCGTAAAACAAATTTCAATCTTCTTAACAGCCTCATTTTCTCTTTTGATTGGTCATTTCTATTTGAGTGCTGTGATATAGATTGTGCAGTGAATTTTTTCTACTCTGCTCTTAATTCTCTAATTGATAAATGCGTTCCTTATGTGAATGTCTCTACCGTTTCCAGTGCGCCAGTCTGGTTCACATGTAGGCTCTCTAATCTCCGTAACATTAAATCGAGATATTTTAAAAAATTTTAAAAAACAGGTTCGCGACTTGACTATGCAAATTATTGTGTAGCCAAATCTCAATTTAGTCTTTTAAATACACAATGCTACAATAATTATATTGTTCGCTTTCGGCAATACCTAAGCTGTTTGAGAAAATTATTATGTCTTCCCTTCAACATCTATCCAAATCCACTATTTCTCCTTGTCAGCATGGCTTCATGAAAGGTCGTTCGTCGCTTACCAACCTTTTAGAATTGACTACCCTTGTACACCATGGCTTCCGTGAAAAGTGTCAAACTGATGTTATTTATACTGACTTTAGTAAGGCTTTCGATACGGTTGATCATTCTATGCTTCTCATGAAACTTAACATCATGGGTTTTTCCCCGAAACTATTGGCTTGGTTAAAGTCGTATCTTATTGGCAGAACCCAAAAGGTGTCTTTTCGTTCCTCGATATCTAAAACTGTTCGAGTTATGTCAGGTGTCCCCCAAGGCAGTCATCTAGGCCCACTGTTATTTACCTTGTTTATAAATGATTTGACTTTGGCCTTGGCTCATTCACGTCAAGATTTGTTATTCATATAATGATCCTTCTTTCCAACAGTACTTGCAATCAGACCTCGATGCGTTCTGTGATTGGTGTCACGTTAATAAATTACACCTTAACGCCTCTAAGTGCTCTTTTATGACTTTCTGTCGTTTGTCGCCGTTCCTAGCTGTAATGGTTGCGTGTAATTTAAATTCTAATTATCCGACGCACATTTGAGTTTATCGCCAACTATCGAGTGCGATCAAAAATATGCGGCGAATTCATAACCGTTTATAGTGATAATGCATCTCTGTAGAAGCTTTGCAGCGTAACCGCAGCTAACTTCATAAAGGGAAGGCTTTGAGAATAGGAGCGAAAGGGTATATAAGAACCTGCCACCCACACTTCCATCTCCTTTCATTCTTCTGGCTTAACGAAAATTTAGAATAAATTGCTTTCGAATAAAGTGAAGCGTTTAAATTTTAATGGTGAAAATCACCAAAAACGTCAAGTCACTCGGTTTAAATAAATCTTTCGAAAGCCCAGAAACAAACAAAAAGAACAAGGAAAAAGCGGTTGGAAAAAATTACGATTTTTGGATACCAATCTCGACCCAGAGGCATATAAGGCGTAAGCCTAACCTAAAGACCTCGTGTGTTAACCTAAACTATATGTTGTACAGCCTCGGTCACAAGGCCAAATCAGTCAACATTTAATTCATTCATAAGGTATGTCCACTATAGAAAAAAAAAAAGGTTTTGATATTCGACTAAAATCAGATTAATTTATCTAGGAAAAATTTAAGTACGAATTGACATACCCTATCATAGGCGTATCCCCATCACCATAAGGCCAAGACGATCGGAAGGAAAAAATTTAATCACTGGGGTTAAACATCAGTCAGCAGTGACGTCATAGCCCGTGTTGGTGTAGTGTAACAAATTTTACAATGCGTGATACTCACAATATTATCTGTAAAAATGAAAAACAAAAATTAGGACCCCATATGTTAGATTGCTGTCAGTTCAATAGCTCATTTATGATGGCAGCGTGTCCTAAATTCTCATTAAAAAGGGGTAGCAGTTTTTGGAAATGGTTATACATATTTTTTTTTCATCAACTTTCTGCTAAGCGTGCACAATGGAAATGCATTTCTGTGCATGAGGTTCATATTTTCCTTTTACCCCCCTCTATGCGTTGCTTCTGTCCTATATTGCTGATTTTAGGGTTTTTAAATCAAGCGGCTGACTATAGATATTCCTGTCTTTTATGCTTCCCACAAAACCATATTGGTCAAGTTGGCGTGATGTTTATTTAGTATCAATCAAAAATATGGAACGATCGGACGAAAAATTTAACTCGTCTACACAAGCGGAGGTAATTTACTGCGACTCTTCTTCCGATGAAGAAGCTATGGAGGAGGATGTCATCGTAGTGGATTCAAGTTCTGAATCCGATTGGGAATCAGATACGACCGAGTTATTCCCTCGAGTCGTAAGTGATGATTCATCGAGCTCAAATCAGAGCTTCAACTTATAGGAGGACGATCTTTCCAGCTCGACGATCTCACTAGATGTTAGCTGTCACAAGGCGAAAATTCATGTTTAAAAGAGAGCAATTACCAAGTGGTTATATCGAATTTTGTTTTTATGGAAATTTTCCATAATATTAATTGGTGCTACTAAAAGCTCGTATAAGTCATTTGAAAAAAAATTATTGATTTGGTTGTCGGAGTGTAAACGCGAATAATTATATTAATAGATGAAGAAACGGAAATTTTGCAATGAAAGTAAACGTGTAAATTCAGTAACGATTAGAAAAATACTCCTTTTTTTGTTGCACCTACAGTCGATTTATTTTTTTTGAGTTTGTTTGTCGGTATGAAGCACTTAAAACATGAAATCGTATAACACATTTAAACAAAACAATTAAAAAAAAAAAAAAAAAAAAAACAAAAAACAAAAAATCAAAAAGCAACATCTGATCCAGCTGCTGAAGGCCTTCATCGGTGGACTTTCCAAAAACCGTAAGTGTATTCTTTTTATCACTTTTACCTTTTTTACTGCGAGAGCTCATATCATATGGTGATTAAGATTAAAGTGCAAAAGAAAAGTAAAGAAAAAGAAGGTTTGATGCCCACACATACCTATGTTATGCAGCTCACTCGCTATTATTGTTTTCTTTTTATTTGGTTTATGCATTCTAAATTTTATTTGCCATTGCCTCACATACAAACCATACTTAAAAATTGATCATGAAATTTTTGAATTAAATTAAATTAAAATTATTGAAAGATATAAGGGCTATCATTCCTTTCGGTGTCGCGATTAATTTTTTTAATAAGCGCGTTTACAGTAACGAATATAGCAAGAAAGAAGGAAAACAACAAAACATGTAATACAATAGTTAATAATAAATCGTAGATTTAAGTAAAGTAACGGGAGAAGTTATCTCGGGGAATAGAAGAAAATGCCCTTTGCAAATGAAATCGTTTTTGAAAAATAAGTAAATAAGAACAATGTATTTTGAATAGAAGTTTAAGTTCCCACAACATGAATTTATAAAATGATGAAATAGAATGTGCATTTGGGGTCCATTAACATATCATAATTTTTGTATTTTTGTTATTGGCCATGGACGGGAGGGTACAGATGAATAATGGCAGCTAATATCTCAGCCATACTAAAGCAAGATGTCAAACGTTTGGAGGAGTTCACAATTATATAGCTAGTTGATTAACTTTGCTGTATTTGTTTCTGTCTTGTTGCTCGAGCCATTCGTGATCAATAAGTTTGTTTGTTTTGGAGAATATAGTTCTCTCTTTTAGTTTCATTAGGGACTCTATAATAAATTATATGTAGCGAGATGCCACGGAAACTGCAGCAACAACCCATCCCACCCGGAAGAGCTAGGGTTACATATTAGGGTCCCGATCCGCTGTAAGATCGGAGCATCACGGTGTTAGATATTCAGCAAGCCAACACTACTCTGCAACAATACATAAATTTGGCGCCCAACACGTGGGACACACAGGTCAAGGTCAACGTTTATATCTGGTATAAATCGAAAGATTAAATGTAAGGCTTCGGTCTGGTGTGGCTCATGATAATGTGACTCGTCGAAGGCAAGTTTTTATTAATTTATATTTACAGTGTATGGAATTTGAGCTAGTTAGCAGAAGCTGATGGTTGTCAACCAACACGTGGGTAGAAATAATTAGTTAATAAACTCAAGAACCGAAGGAAAAAACATATAGAGAATTTTTTTTAATTCGCACAGGTTTAAAGCCTAGACGTATCACAATTAGCTCGTTTTGCCTTCACAGTGAATTTAATTTTTTTAAGTAAGAAACACATTAGTCGCGATTTGATTTATATACACATTCGGAATTCGAGTGATTGCGCATGTGATTACTCTCGACCAATGTTAACGGTATAAACTAAAGTCAAAAATTAATTTTGTTTCGGATAAGGAAAAATTTAAATTGCACTTATCCTGATTAAGAATTTGTTAGTTGAAGATTATGTCGGAATAGAGGCATGCACAATCTTTTGGAATCTCAAGGTAATGCTTAAGCGTACACTTGTCCAAAGATGAGCATAGTTGATAGAAGACATTTCTTAACACTTTCGAAATCAGCGAACTAGATTCAATAGTTAAAATCTTAAAACTCCATTTATGTAAATGATAGAAAGCTTTAGAAAAAAAAAATCTATTTCACATATTATATTTTCTTGTTCTGTGGGAAAAATTAAGAAAAAAAAAAAAAAATGGCTTTACACCATAGTACAGAGGAAGTATATAATCCCGCAAATTCGGGGGAAAATATTTGTCTGGTCTGTAGCGAAATTCAAACACAAACGCAGATCAGAGTTATTACTAATTGCAAGCATTCATTTCACAAAGCTTGTATAGTAAATTATTTAAAAGAAAAGGAAGAATGTCCTGCGTGTCTTACTAAAGTGCAGGAGAAGGACTTAAAGATAATTAAAATAAATCAGCAAGGAAAAAAAGTTAGACCAGTCACCAGATCCTTTGCACGTAGCGTAAATGAAGACCGAAGAACGGAAGAGCTCATAAACGTAAACGTTATTGAAGCACAAATACACAACACAAGTCAAGCCGACCTATTGCCATTAGATGCAGGGAATAGTACGCAACATGGAGAAGTTCCGCAATCAATACCCAGACCAATTCGTCAAAGAGGTAGACCAAGTCGTCGAAGGAACACACGACATCCCTTTAATCAGCCTTTACGTAATGAAATAAATCGAGCGGAAATGGAATCTCTTATTCAGCAGACAGTAGAAAGGGTTATTTCTTCAATAAGTAGCAACGCGCAACAAATCGCCGAGCAGTAGCAGAAGAACACATTATCAATTAATAGGCACAAATAAAGTTGCGGAGGTGATTCAGA
This sequence comes from Drosophila paulistorum, assembly GCA_018152135.1. Classification (NCBI taxonomy): domain Eukaryota; kingdom Metazoa; phylum Arthropoda; class Insecta; order Diptera; family Drosophilidae; genus Drosophila; species Drosophila paulistorum. The sequence continues at coordinate 1,015,770 of JAECXG010000612.1, read as the reverse complement.
AGTGGGGAATCCATTTTGATGGATCTTCTAACGGCTTACCTGTGGAAGAATTTCTATATAGAGCGAAAACGTTGACGCGAGAACATTTAGGTGGAGATTTTGAAGCTTTATGTCGGAATATACACATTGTTCTGATTGGTAAAGCTAAAGATTGGTATTGGCGATACCATAACTTAACTGGTCAGAGTTTTGTTTAGCGATACGCCATCAATATAAGGATAGTCGGTCCAATTATGAAATAAGAGAACAAATAAGAGCTCGCAAACAGAAACCGGGAGAAACTTTCGAAGGTTTTTACGAAGCAATATGTCAATTAATGGATCGATTGCCTACAAGATTGGAAGAAGACGAATTAGTAGAAATTGTACAAGGCAATTTACTAGCTGATCTGAAGGATCGACTACTTTTCGAGGAAATACGGTCAATCAGTCACTTACGTCATCTGGTACAAAAGAGAGAGAATTTTCTTAAAGAATCGAGTCGTCTCAAGTTTTTAAATACACGAGGAAAAGATATAGGATCACACCGAGTATATGCAGTAGAGGAAGTAGAAGAAGAAGTGAACACAATGGAAGGGCATCCTCAAGTAGCAGCTCTGCAGAAAAACACTGAGAAATTATCTTGTTGGAACTGTTGTACTCAAGGCCATAAGTGGGAAGATTGCTTAGAAGAGAGAAGAATATTTTGTTACGGGTGCGGTACGCCTAACATTTATAAGCCCAATTGTTTGAACTGCAAGAAGCGTTCGGAAAACCGGCAAATCGGGGCATCCCAGTCAGTGAGGCTGTCCCACAACCAATAGAAAACAAAAAACCAAGCCTATCCGATTATTTGAATCAATCTAACACAGATAGTCAAAACAAGAATAGCTCACATGTTGATCATAACCTTAGGTTTCTACCTTATCACGAAAAATGGAAAAAATATTTAGAAATTAAGAACAGAATTTTTGAAGCACCTAAAAATAGAATAAAAAGAAATGCACACCGAAGGAGGAAGTTTTATAGAAATATAAGAGCTAAAAGTAAGATACTTATATCTACAATATTCCAAGACAAAACAGATATGCGTAGTTATGCACAAGTCTCCTTTTTACAATTTTCTGAGTTGGGTTTGCTAGACACTGGTGCAAATGTAAGTTGCGTGGGTGCAGATTTAGCCCAGCAAGAATGGTCCAAATATAAACAATTTTAATGCATGGGTTCCAATGTGAAAACAGCTGATGGAAAGCCTCATAAGGTCTTAGGGGTAATGAAAGTAAAGCTTCAATATAAGGACCAAGAGAAAGATATGGAATTATATGTTATACCTTCTATCAAGCAACGTCTGATACTAGGCATCGATTTTTGGAGAATTTTTAATCTAGCTCCAGAAATCATAAGTTCAGTAGAACGCGTATCTGAGTTCCAATTAGAGAAAGAAACAGAAACATGTCCGAAACCGAAACCGTTAACCGAAAAACAGTTTCAACAATTAGAGATAGTCAAGGAGTTGTTTCCTAACTTTGAAAAACAGGGCCTTGGACGTACTTCTTTGCTAGAACACCACATTGATGTAGGGGAGGCCAAACCAGTAAAGCAGAGATATTATCCGGTAAGTCCTGCAGTAGAAAAACTTTTATACCAAGAAGTAGATAGAATGATAAGCCTAGGAGTCATAGAACCTTCTCAAAGTGCTTGGAGTTCTCCAATGAGAATGGTAGTGAAGCCTAACAAAGTGAGATTGTGCTTGGACGCACGAAAAGTGAATGAAGTAACTCACAAAGATGCATACCCATTACAAAGCATCGAGGGTATCTTTGCTAGATTACCGAAAGCAAATATAATTTCAAAACTTGATTTAAAGGACGCTTATTGGCAGATATGTCTGACAGAGCAATCGAAGGCGGTAACCGCATTCACAGTTCCGGGAAGGCCATTGTATCAGTTTACAGTTATGCCTTTTGGACTCTGTAATGCCGCTGCAACCATGTGTCGCCTGATGGACGAAATTATTCCACCAGAGTTACGTCATTGTGCTTTTGGTTATCTTGATGACCTATGCATTGTAACATCTGATTTTCAGTCTCATTTAGCAGTTCTGGTAAGAATAGCAGAACAGTTTCGTAAAGCCAATTTGACGCTTAACTTGGCAAAGAGCCAATTCTGTGTGACAAAAATAAACTATTTGGGCTATGTAATTGGAAGCGGACGAATTTCTACTGATCCTTCCAAGATTTCCTGTATTTTAAATTGGCCAACGCCGAAGAATATGAAACAAGTTCGTGGGTTTTTAGGAGTCTGCGGTTGGTACCGAAGGTTTATCAGAAATTTTGCAGAAATTACCTGTCCAATTACCGATATACTAGCTACAAAAAAAACCATTTAAGTGGACTTTAGAGGCTCAGGAAGCAATGGATAAACTTAAATTTCTCTTAACCACGGCTCCGGTATTAGCCAATCCAAATTTCGATCAGAAATTCTACGTACATTGTGATGCTTGCGATAAAGGGGTTGGAGCAGTTTTAGTTCAGTTGTCCGATAATCAAGAAGAAAAACCTATAGCATACATGTCTAAGAAACTAAGCAAGGCGCAAAGAAATTATAGCGTAACAGAACGCGAATGTTTAGCAGTCATTTTAGCCATAGAAAAGTATCGATGTTACTTAGAGTTACAGGAGTTTGAAGTTGTGACGGATCACTCAAATTTATTATGGCTATTAAGACAACAAAACGTATCAGGACGATTAGCCAGATGGATATTAAGGTTACAAGCGTTTAAGTTTACGATTTCACACCACAAAGGAAAAGATCATATAGTTCCAGATGCATTGTCAAGAATGTGGGAAGCAGACATAGAATCTCTGGAAAAGATGGAACCAATGATAGATTTGGAATCATCAGCTTTTTTAGATCAGGAATATTTAGAACTCAAACAAAGGGTAGGTGAGAATTTAGAAAAATTCCCAGACTTACAAGTGAAGGATAAATTTGTATATATTCGAACTGAACATTCACCTGGTAGTGAAGAAGATAATTCGTTCTGCTGGAAATTATGGGTACCGGAGAAATTAAGATTAATAGCCATAGAGCAAGCTCATGATAATATGTTATCGGCTCATGGAGGTGTCCAAAAAACTATAGAGCGATTAAGAAGAAATCTATTTTGGCCTGGATTATCCAAACAGGTTCCAGAATATATAAGCAATTGTGCCACCTGTAAAGAAACGAAAGCTCCAAACAAAATATTAAGACCTCCCATGGGAGTACAAAGTGTTTCAGTCAGACCGTTCCAAAAACTGTATATCGACTTACTTGGACCATATCCGAGAAGTAAATCAGGCCATATTGGTTTGCTCATAGTTCTTGATCATTTTAGCAGATACCATTGGCTTTGCCCAATGAAAAAATTTACGTCAAATTTGATTCAGGAATTTTTAGAAAAGCAAATTTTTCACTGTTATGGAGTACCAGAAATTATTATCAGCGACAATGGATCCCAGTTCAAGGCTGTTGCCTTTGAAGCCTTTTTATCTAAATACGCAATTAAGCATATTTTTACGGCGCTATACTCACCGCAGAGTAACGCAGCTGAAAGAGTTAATAGATCGCTTTTGTCCGCTGTGCGCTCATATTTAAAACAAGATCAACGAGAATGGGATAAATATTTAACAAATATATCTTGTGCTCTTAGGTCAGCACTTCATCAGTCTCTAGGATGTTCACCATATAAGGCTCTATTTGGATTTAATATGATTAATCATGGCGACGAATATAAACTTTTGAGAAATTTACAATTGCTAGAAGAATCTATACCCTTTAGTAGACCGGATACGCTTACTTTGATTCGCAAGAATATTCAAGACAATAGTAAAAAAGCATACGAATGCAATGTAAAGCAGTATAATTTAAGATCCAGTCCAGTTTCATTTAAAGTCGGCCAAGAAGTTTTTAAAAGAAATTTTAACTTGAGCAATTTTAGTCAGAACTATAATAAGAAGTTAGGACCTCAGTTCTCACAATGTCGAGTTAAGAAGAAGTTTGGAAATGCGTATTATTTATTGGAAACCTTGCAAGGGAAAGTAATTGGAACTTATCATGCGAAGGACATTCGACCTTAAAATTCCAGTTAATCTTCCTCCTGATAGTTGTCAGAATTACCTGTGTTTGTAATGGTTGCGTGTAATTTAAATTCTAATTATCCGAGTGCGATCAAAAATATGCGGCGAATTCATAACCGTTTATAGTGATAATGCATCTCTGTAGAAGCTTTGCAGCGTAACCGCAGCTAACTTCATAAAGGGAAGGCTTTGAGAATAGGAGCGAAAGGGTATATAAGAACCTGCCACCCACACTTCCATCTCCTTTCATTCTTCTGGCTTAACGAAAATTTAGAATAAATTGCTTTCGAATAAAGTGAAGCGTTTAAATTTTAATGGTGAAAATCACCAAAAACGTCAAGTCACTCGGTTTAAATAAATCTTTCGTAAGCCCAGAAACAAACAAAAAGAACAAGGAAAAAGCGGTTGGAAAAAATTACGATTTTTGGATACCAATCTCGACCCAGAGGCATATAAGGCGTAAGCCTAACCTAAAGACCTCGTGGGTTAACCTAAACTATATGTTGTACAGCCTCGGTCACAAGGCCAAATCAGTCAACATTTAATTCATTCATAAGGTATGTCCACTATAGAAAAAAAAAGGTTTTGATATTCGACTAAAATCAGATTAATTTATCTAGGAAAAATTTAAGTACGATTTGACATAACCTATCATAGGCGTATCCCCATCACCATAAGGCCAAGACGATCGTTTAATCAAACTCTGCGGAAGGAAAAAATTTAATCACTGGGGTTAAACATCAGTCAGCAGTGACGTCATAGCTCGACCAGTGAGATGATAGCTGTCACAAGGCGAAAATTCATGTTTAAAAGAGAGCAATTACCAAGTGGTTATATCGAATTTTGTTTTTATGGAAATTTTCCATAATATTAATTGGTGCTACTAAAAGCTCGTATAAGTCATTTGGAAAAAAATTATTGATTTGGTTGTCGGAGTGTAAACGCGAATAAATATATTAATAGATGAAGAAACGGAAATTTTGCATTGAAAGTAAACGTGTAAATTCAGTAACGATTAGAAAAATACTCCTTTTTTGTTGCACCTACAGTCGATTTATTTTTTTGAGTTTGTATGTCGGTATGAAGCACTTAAAACATGAAATCGTATAACACATTTAAACAAAACAATTAAAAAAAAAAAAAAAAAAAAAAAAACAAAAAAATCAAAAAGCAACATCTGATCCAGCTGCTGAAGGCCTTCATCGGTGGACTTTCCGAAAACCGTAAGTGTATTCTTTTTATCACTTTTACCTTTTTACTGCGAGAGCTCATATCATATGGTGATTAAGATTAAAATGCAAAAGAAAAGTAAAGAAAAAGAAGGTTTGATGCCCACACATACCTATGTTATGCAGCTCACTCGCTATTATTGTTTTCTTTTATTTGGTTTATGCATTCTAAATTTTATTTGCCATTTTATTTTAAGACAAAACAGATATGCGTAGTTATGCACAAGTCTCCTTTTTACAATTTTCTGAGTTGGGTTTGCTAGACACTGGTGCAAATGTAAGTTGCGTGGGTGCAGATTTAGCCCAGCAAGAATGGTCCAAATATAAACAATTTAAATGCATGGGTTCCAATGTGAAAACAGCTGATGGAAAGCCTCATAAGGTCTTAGGGGTAATGAAAGTAAAGCTTCAATATAAGGACCAAGAGAAAGATATGGAATTATATGTTATACCTTCTATCAAGCTACGTCTGATACTAGGCATCGATTTTTGGAGAATTTTTAATCTAGCTCCAGAAATCATAAGTTCAGTAGAACGCGTATCTGAGTTCCAATTAGAGAAAGAAACAGAAACATGTCCGAAACCGAAACCGTTAACCGAAAAACAGTTTCAACAATTAGAGATAGTCAAGGAGTTGTTTCCTAACTTTGAAAAACAGGGCCTTGGACGTACTTCTTTGCTAGAACACCACATTGATGTAGGGGAGGCCAAACCAGTAAAGCAGAGATATTATCCGGTAAGTCCTGCAGTAGAAAAACTTTTATACCAAGAAGTAGATAGAATGATAAGCCTAGGAGTCATAGAACCTTCTCAAAGTGCTTGGAGTTCTCCAATGAGAATGGTAGTGAAGCCTAACAAAGTGAGATTGTGCTTGGACGCACGAAAAGTGAATGAAGTAACTCACAAAGATGCATACCCATTACAAAGCATCGAGGGTATCTTTGCTAGATTACCGAAAGCAAATATAATTTCAAAACTTGATTTAAAGGACGCTTATTGGCAGATATGTCTGACAGAGCAATCGAAGGCGGTAACCGCATTCACAGTTCCGGGAAGGCCATTGTATCAGTTTACAGTTATGCCTTTTGGACTCTGTAATGCCGCTGCAACCATGTGTCGCCTGATGGACGAAATTATTCCACCAGAGTTACGTCATTGTGCTTTTGGTTATCTTGATGACCTATGCATTGTAACATCTGATTTTCAGTCTCATTTAGCAGTTCTGGTAAGAATAGCAGAACAGTTTCGTAAAGCCAATTTGACGCTTAACTTGGCAAAGAGCCAATTCTGTGTGACAAAAATAAACTATTTGGGCTATGTAATTGGAAGCGGACGAATTTCTACTGATCCTTCCAAGATTTCCTGTATTTTAAATTGGCCAACGCCGAAGAATATGAAACAAGTTCGTGGGTTTTTAGGAGTCTGCGGTTGGTACCGAAGGTTTATCAGAAATTTTGCAGAAATTACCTGTCCAATTACCGATATACTAGCTACAAAAAAACCATTTAAGTGGACTTTAGAGTCTCAGGAAGCAATGGATAAACTTAAATTTCTCTTAACCACGGCTCCGGTATTAGCCAATTCAAATTTCGATCAGAAATTCTACGTACATTGTGATGCTTGCGATAAAGGGGTTGGAGCAGTTTTAGTTCAGTTGTCCGATAATCAAGAAGAAAAACCTATAGCATACATGTCTAAGAAACTAAGCAAGGCGCAAAGAAATTATAGCGTAACAGAACGCGAATGTTTAGCAGTCATTTTAGCCATAGAAAAGTATCGATGTTACTTAGAGTTACAGGAGTTTGAAGTTGTGACGGATCACTCAAATTTATTATGGCTATTAAGACAACAAAACGTATCAGGACGATTAGCCAGATGGATATTAAGGTTACAAGCGTTTAAGTTTACGATTTCACACCACAAAGGAAAAGATCATATAGTTCCAGATGCATTGTCAAGAATGTGGGAAGCAGACATAGAATCTCTGGAAAAGATGGAACCAATGATAGATTTGGAATCATCAGCTTTTTTAGATCAGGAATATTTAGAACTCAAACAAAGGGTAGGTGAGAATTTAGAAAAATTCCCAGACTTACAAGTGAAGGATAAATTTGTATATATTCGAAATGAACATTCACCTGATAGTGAAGAAGATAATTCGTTCTGCTGGAAATTATGGGTACCGGAGAAATTAAGATTAATAGCCATAGAGCAAGCTCATGATAATATGTTATCGGCTCATGGAGGTGTCCAAAAAACTATAGAGCGATTAAGAAGAAATCTATTTTGGCATGGATTATCCAAACAGGTTCGAGAATATATAAGCAATTGTGCCACCTGTAAAGAAACGAAAGCTCCAAACAAAATATTAAGACCTCCCATGGGAGTACAAAGTGTTTCAGTCAGACCGTTCCAAAAACTGTATATCGACTTACTTGGACCATATCCGAGAAGTAAATCAGGCCATATTGGTTTGCTCATAGTTCTTGATCATTTTAGCAGATACCATTGGCTTTGCCCAATGAAAAAATTTACGTCAAATTTGATTCAGGAATTTTTAGAAAAGCAAATTTTTCACTGTTATGGAGTACCAGAAATTATTATCAGCGACAATGGATCCCAGTTCAAGGCTGTTGCCTTTGAAGCCTTTTTATCTAAATACGCAATTAAGCATATTTTTACGGCGCTATACTCACCGCAGAGTAACGCAGCTGAAAGAGTTAATAGATCGCTTTTGTCCGCTGTGCGCTCATATTTAAAACAAGATCAACGAGAATGGGATAAATATTTAACAAATATATCTTGTGCTCTTAGGTCAGCACTTCATCAGTCTCTAGGATGTTCACCATATAAGGCTCTATTTGGATTTAATATGATTAATCATGGCGACGAATATAAACTTTTGAGAAATTTACAATTGCTAGAAGAATCTATACCCTTTAGTAGACCGGATACGCTTACTTTGATTCGCAAGAATATTCAAGACAATAGTAAAAAAGCATACGAATGCAATGTAAAGCAGTATAATTTAAGATCCAGTCCAGTTTCATTTAAAGTCGGCCAAGAAGTTTTTAAAAGAAATTTTAACTTGAGCAATTTTAGTCAGAACTATAATAAGAAGTTAGGACCTCAGTTCTCACAATGTCGAGTTAAGAAGAAGTTTGGAAATGCGTATTATTTATTGGAAACCTTGCAAGGGAAAGTAATTGGAACTTATCATGCGAAGGACATTCGACCTTAAAATTCCAGTTAATCTTCCTCCTGATAGTTGTCAGAATTACCTGTGTTTGTAATGGTTGCGTGTAATTTAAATTCTAATTATCCGACGCACATTTGAGTTTATCGCCAACTATCGAGTGCGATCAAAAATATGCGGCGAATTCATAACCGTTTATAGTGATAATGCATCTCTGTAGAAGCTTTGCAGCGTAACCGCAGCTAACTTCATAAAGGGAAGGCTTTGAGAATAGGAGCGAAAGGGTATATAAGAACCTGCCACCCACACTTCCATCTCCTTTCATTCTTCTGGCTTAACGAAAATTTAGAATAAATTGCTTTCGAATAAAGTGAAGCGTTTAAATTTTAATGGTGAAAATCACCAAAAACGTCAAGTCACTCGGTTTAAATAAATCTTTCGTAAGCCCAGAAACAAACAAAAGAACAAGGAAAAAGCGGTTGGAAAAAATTACGATTTTTGGATACCAATCTCGACCCAGAGGCATATAAGGCGTAAGCCTAACCTAAAGACCTCGTGGGTTAACCTAAACTATATGTTGTACAGCCTCGGTCACAAGGCCAAATCAGTCAACATTTAATTCATTCATAAGGTATGTCCACTATAGAAAAAAAAAGGTTTTGATATTCGACTAAAATCAGATTAATTTATCTAGGAAAAATTTAAGTACGATTTGACATAACCTATCATAGGCGTATCCCCATCACCATAAGGCCAAGACGATCGTTTAATCAAACTCTGCGGAAGGAAAAAATTTAATCACTGGGGTTAAACATCAGTCAGCAGTGACGTCATAGCTCGACCAGTGAGATGTTAGCTGTCACAAGGCGAAAATTCATGTTTAAAAGAGAGCAATTACCAAGTGGTTATATCGAATTTTGTTTTTATGGAAATTTTCCATAATATTAATTGGTGCTACTAAAAGCTCGTATAAGTCATTTGGAAAAAAATTATTGATTTGGTTGTCGGAGTGTAAACGCGAATAAATATATTAATAGATGAAGAAACGGAAATTTTGCATTGAAAGTAAACGTGTAAATTCAGTAACGATTAGAAAAATACTCCTTTTTTTGTTGCACCTACAGTCGATTTATTTTTTTTGAGTTTGTATGTCGGTATGAAGCACTTAAAACATGAAATCGTATAACACATTTAAACAAAACAATTAAAAAAAAAAAAAAAAACAAAAAACAAAACAAAAAAATCAAAAAGCAACATCTGATCCAGCTGCTGAAGGCCTTCATCGGTGGACTTTCCGAAAACCGTAAGTGTATTCTTTTTATCACTTTTACCTTTTTACTGCGAGAGCTCATATCATATGGTGATTAAGATTAAAGTGCAAAAGAAAAGTAAAGAAAAAGAAGGTTTGATGCCCACACATACTTATGTTATGCAGCTCACTCGCTATTATTGTTTTCTTTTATTTGGTTTATGCATTCTAAATTTTATTTGCCATTGCCTCACATACAAACCATACTTAAAAATTGATCATGAAATTTTTGAATTAAATTAAATTAAAATTATTGAAAGATATAAGGGCTATCATTCCTTTCGGTGTCGCGATTAATTTTTTTAATAAGCGCGTTTACAGTAACGAATATAGCAAGAAAGAAGGAAAACAACAAAACATGTAATACAATAGTTAATAATAAATCGTAGATTTAAGTAAAGTAACGGGAGAAGTTATCTCGGGGAATAGAAGAAAATGCCCTTTGCAAATGAAATCGTTTTTGAAGAATAAGTAAATAAGAACAATGTATTTTGAATAGAAGTTTAAGTTCCCACAACATGAATTTATAAAATGGTGAAATAGAATGTGCATTTGGGGTCCATTAACATATCATAATTTTTGTATTTTTGTTATTGGCCATGGACGGGAGGGTACAGATGAATAATGGCAGCTAATATCTCAGCCATACTAAAGCAAGATGTCAAACGTTTGGAGGAGTTCACAATTATATAGCTAGTTGATTAACTTTGCTGTATTTGTTTCTGTCTTGTTGCTCGAGCCATTCGAGATCAATAAGTTTGTTTGTTTTGGATAATATAGTTCTCTCTTTTAGTTTCATTAGGGACTCTATAATAAATTATATGTAGCGAGATGCCACGGAAACTGCAGCAACAACCCATCCCACCCGGAAGAGCTAGGGTTACATATTAGGGTCCCGATCCGCTGTAAGATCGGAGCATCACGGTGTTAGATATTCAGCAAGCCAACACTACTCTGCAACAATACATAGCTCATTACTCTATTAAGTCTGTCCTGTTAGATTGTGTACCATCAGTCAAAGACTTAGGCGTTATGTTTGACCCAAAACTTTCATTTAATGTTCATATATCTTCAATTGTCAATAGAGCATGCAGTCTTCTTGGCTTCATTAAACGTTGGGCCAAAGAATTTGATGATCCATATGTGACAAAGATTTTATACACTTCGTTAGTTCGCCCTACTCTAGAATATTGCTCGCCAGTGTGGAACCCTCAATATGATGTTCACCAGCGTAGTATTGAATCGGTACAGAAGCAATTCCTTAAGTTCGCGTTACGCGGTCTTAATTGGGACCCGAGTCTCCGCCTACCTTCTTATTCTGACAGACTTCTTCTTATTAATCTTCCTTCACTTTACAACCGCAGGCTCGTATTTGGCATTCTCTTTCTCCATAAACTAGTCAACGGTGAAGTCATTTCTACCAATTTACTAGATACGCTATATTTTTGTGTTCCGTCACGTCGGACCAGAAACTTTTTCCTCTTCACCTTAGTAGATGTCTGACTAACTATTCTCTTCACGAACCTTTTCGTGTTCTTTGCCAATCGTTTAACTACCTTTCTCACCTTATTTCTCCTCATCTATCTGTCACTTCTCTTCGCGCTATACTTTTTAATTATCTACAGCGAAACCATTGATAACATTCAGAACTGGATATTGGATTGGCTGCAACTCATCCCTGACCACATTGGCTGTGAATCGGGGCATAGCTGGCACCTTGCAAATAAAACACCTCCACCGGGTCGGGGATGTTTAGATGTGCATATAGCTAAGCTACCTTCTTCATTTAATTATTATCTATATTTTAGCTCAAGCTTTTTCGTCGAGTGCTGTGTTAGTTGACGTAAATAAATAAATAAATAAATAAATAAATAACAGCTATAGAAGCTGCTGGAACCGTTCTACTGCCGCCATTTTAAGTTTTAGTTTTAAGTTGTAGCCGCCATTCGTTATTTAACAGCTATAGAAGCTGCTGGAACCGTAATTTTGAGTCTCATAGCAGGCATCCTTTATATGACAGCTAGACAAGCTGCTGGAACCATAATACAGTTGCCATTTTAGACTTATAGCCGCCATCCTTTATATAATATTTATACAAGCTACTGGAACCGTAATACGGTTGCCATTTTGAATCTTATAGCCGCCATATTTATACAACAGCTATAGAAGCTGCTGGAACCGTTCCACTGGCGTAATTTTGAGTCTCATAGCAGGCATCCTTTATATGACAGCTAGACAAGCTGCTGGAACCATAATACAGTTGCCATTTTAGACTAATAGCCGCCATCCTTTATATAATATTTATACAAGCTACTGGAACCGTAATACGGTTGCCATTTTGAGTCTTATAGCCGCCATACTTATACAACAGCTATAGAAGCTGCTGGAACCGTTCCACTGGCGTAATTTTGAGTCTCATAGCAGGCATTCTTTATATGACAGCTAGACAAGCTGATGGAACCATAATACAGTTGCCATATTTTATATAACAGCTATATAAGTTGCTGGAAACATAATTCAGTCTTATTGCCGCTATCCTTTATATAACAGCTATACAAGCTGCTGGAAACATAATACAGCCGCCATTTTAAGTCTTGTAGCCGCCATCCTGTATATAACAGTTAGACAAGCTGCTGGAACCTCTATATAACAACTATACAAGCTGATGGAACTATTCTACAGTCGTTATTTTCAGTCTTGTAGCCGCCATTCTTTGTATAACATCTATACAAGCTGATGGAACCATAATACAGCCGCCATCCTTTATATAATAGTTATACAAGCTGCTGCAACCATAATACAGTCTTATAGCCCTTATCCTTAATTTAACATCTATACAAGCTGCTGGAAGCATAATACAGCCGCCATTTTAAGTCTTGTAGCCGCCATCCTGTATATAATAGTTAGACAAGCTGCTGGAACCTCTATAAACCAGCTATACAAGCTGATGGAACTATTCTACAGCCGCCATTTTCAGTCTTGTAGCCGCCATTCGTTATATGACAGCTATACAATCTGCTGGAACCATAATACAGCCGCCATAGCCGCCATACTTTATAATATAGTTATAGAAGCTGCTGGAACTATAATACTGCCGCCATTTTAAGTCTTGTAGCCGCCATCCTTCATATAACAGGTATGCAAGCTGCTGGAACTATAATACAGCCGCCATCCTTTATATAACAGCTATAGAAGCTGCTGGAACCATTCTACTGCCGGCATTTTGAGTCTTATAGCCACCATCCTTTATAATATAGTTATACCAGCTGCTGGAACCATAATACTGCCGCCATTTTGAGTCTTGTAGCCGCCATCCTTTATATAATAGTTATACAAGCTGCTGGAACCATAATACAGCCGCCATTTTGAGTCTTATAGCCGCCATCAAAAAAAAAGCTTCTGCTCTCTGAGTTTTTTTTATATTTATATTTTTTTCTCTCAATTTTTAATTGTTCTTAATTTTTTTTCGCTTTCGCTGGTGTCGTTTGCTTGACACCCTTGTGTTTTATTTGCATAATTCGCTAAATTAAACAGTTTTTCGTGATTAGTGTTTGGTGCATTTAAATTTTTTTATTGTTGTTCTCTCTCGTCATTGCTTCTGCAGTTGCTCCCCTCATCGCCCCCATCATACCATCAGTGCTAGTGGTTTTTTTTTGTTCTCTCTGCTTTGTGCTTGTGCTCAGCTTCTCTCCCGCGTTATCACTTTTGTAAGGCCGCCTCTCAAAGCTCGTCTTATAACTGTTCTTGCACTCTCTCTTGTGCTGTGTACTCTAGCTGTCTCTTTGTTTTATTTGTAATTATTGATTTTTTATCGATAATTATCTTTGTGCTGTTTATTTAAATTTTTATATTTATTTTTTTTTTTGCCCTGTGTTTTATTTGGCTTTTTAATGGCTTGTTGTCTACCTGCTTGCAAGCATTCTGATCGTTTTGACGATCAGTATAGAGAAATATCTTGTTGGCTCTGCGATAATCTTATTCACTTAAAATGTGCTGGCCTCAACGGCCGCGACTACGACAAATTTTCTGGTTTGTCTGTGTCTAAGCCCGAGCTTGGCTTAATGCGCTGGACTTGCCCATCTTGTGCCAGCCAGCAGCTTGATTTTAGCCGAATGTATAGGGATCTTCGTTTAAAGTTTCTTTCTTTAAATAAAATGGCCAAACAGCTGTCTAACGAGTGCGAGCATATTCGCAATTCAAGTTTGTTCCACCTTCTAAGGAATTGCCCAAGAAATGTACCCTTGAGTTACCTCATATGCAGTCGCCGGCACTGTCTATTACATCTTCTCCCATTTTACTTTCGCCTACACCATCTTCTTGTCCCTCTTTATGCTCTTCTTTTCAGATTGAAGTACCCAGTACAAGCCCTGGTGTACCTCAATCTATCCCTCACGGAAACTCTAATCAATTACAGGATCAGGCTGGCTCTCAATTACTTGCGGATCCCAATGCTCCTCCGCCACCACTAACTGTAGTACCTCATCGTAAACAATTATTTATTTCTAGGCTTGCTCCTGAAACTTCTGAGTCGTCTGTGGCAGCTTACATTGGTAATATATGCCCTGCTAAAGTTCTAATTCAAAAGTTTAAGTTTTCTAGGCCTCGCGAAATCTCCTCGTTTAAAATTACAGTACCAAATGAGTATTTCTCAGCTATGGTTGACTCTAACTTTTGGCCAGAGGGCCTAGTTGTACACGAGTTTGCGGCCAATAGGTGCTCTTGTCCTTTGCCTGTCCACCTTCCTAATGCATCTTCTGCTTCAAAAAACTAATAACGTCTAGTCTTTGCATTCATTATCAAAATGTAAGAGGACTTCTTACCAAGCTCTCGAAACTATTCTGCGATAGCCAAACCTTTTCGGCTGACATATTAGCTTTCTCTGAAACTTGGCTTAACTCCTCTGTTTTGAATAATGAAATTCTTTCTAATAACTTCATTTCTTATAGGCTTGATCGTGTTGGTCGTCGTGGCGGTGGAGTACTCATTGCAGTCAACTCGAATCTGTGCTCAAGTGTTGTGCCGATTGAGCTCCCCTTAGGTGTTGAGTTTATTTGCGTCGAAGTTACATGTTCTAACTTTAGCTTATATATCTCTTGTTCATACATTCCTCCAGCTTCTGATATGATGATCTACATGCACCATGCAGATGCTTTGCGATCTATTTTTAGTCGTCTTAAAGATCGTGATTTTCTTTTAGTTTTATGTGATTTTAACTTGCCCAATGTTTCTTGGCTTGTTGATGATAATCTATCTTTCTTAATTCCTTCATCTCAACATGTTTTTCTTGATAGCCTACTTGAATGTCCGCTATATCAGTTGAATTCTTTTCTTAACTCTTCTAAAAGAATGCTCGATCTTGTTTTTGTCTCGGATCCCACTGTTAGTGCTGTATCACAAACACAGCCCCTAGTGAAGCCTGAAGATCCTTATCACCCTACCATTGAAGTTACTATTTCTTACAATTCCGTTAATAATTCATTGTTTTCGTAAAACAAATTTCAATCTTCTTAACAGCCTCATTTTCTCTTTTGATTGGTCATTTCTATTTGAGTGCTGTGATATAGATTGTGCAGTGAATTTTTTCTACTCTGCTCTTAATTCTCTAATTGATAAATGCGTTCCTTATGTGAATGTCTCTACCGTTTCCAGTGCGCCAGTCTGGTTCACATGTAGGCTCTCTAATCTCCGTAACATTAAATCGAGATATTTTAAAAAATTTAAAAAAACAGGTTCGCGACTTGACTATGCAAATTATTGTGTAGCCAAATCTCAATTTAGTCTTTTAAATACACAATGCTACAATAATTATATTGTTCGCTTTCGGCAATACCTAAGCTGTTTGAGAAAATTATTATGTCTTCCCTTCAACACCTATCCAAATCCACTATTTCTCCTTGTCAGCATGGCTTCATGAAAATCGTTCGTCGCTTACCAACCTTTTAGAATTGACTACCCTTGTACACCATGGCTTCCGTGAAAAGTGTCAAACTGATGTTATTTATACTGACTTTAGTAAGGCTTTCGATACGGTTGATCATTCTATGCTTCTCATGAAACTTAACATCATGGGTTTTTCCCTGAAACTATTGGCTTGGTTAAAGTCGTATCTTATTGGCAGAACCCAAAAGGTGTCTTTTCGTTCCTCGATATCTAAAACTGTTCGAGTTATGTCAGGTGGCCCCCAAGGCAGTCATCTAGGCCCACTGTTATTTACCTTGTTTATAAATGATTTGACTTTGGCCTTGGCTCATTCACGTCAAGATTTGTTATTCATATAATGATCCTTCTTTCCAACAGTACTTGCAATCAGATCTCGATGCGTTCTGTTATTGGTGTCACGTTAATAAATTACACCTTAACGCCTCTAAGTGCTCTTTTATGACTTTCTGTCGTTTGTCGCCGTTCCTAGCTCATTACTCTATTAAGTCTGTTCTGTTAGATTGTGTACCATCAGTCAAAGACTTAGGCGTTATGTTTGACCCAAAACTTTCATTTAATGTTCATATATCTTCAATTGTCAATAGAGCATGCAGTCTTCTTGGCTTCATTAAACGTTGGGCCAAAGAATTTGATGATCCATATGTGACAAAGGTTTTATACACTTCGTTAGTTCGCCCTACTCTAGAATATTGCTCGCCAGTGTGGAACCCTCAATATGATGTTCACCAGCGTAGTATTGAATCGGTACAGAAGCAATTCCTTAAGTTCGCGTTACGCGGTCTTAATTGGGACCCGAGTCTCCGCCTACCTTCTTATTCTGACAGACTTCTTCTTATTAATCTTCCTTCACTTTATAACCGCAGGCTCGTATTTGGCATTCTCTTTCTCCATAAACTAGTCAACGGTGAAGTCATTTCTACCAATTTACTAGATACGCTATATTTTTGTGTTCCGTCACGTCGGACCAGAAACTTTTTTCCTCTTCACCTTAGTAGATGTCTGACTAACTATTCTCTTCACGAACCTTTTCGTGTTCTTTGCCAATCGTTTAACTACCTTTCTCACCTTATTTCTCCTCATCTATCTGTCACTTCTCTTCGCGCTATACTTTTTAATTATCTACAGCGAAACCATTGATAACATTCAGAACTGGATATTGGATTGGCTGCAACTCATCCCTGACCACATTGGCTGTGAATCGGGGCATAGCTGGCACCTTGCAAATAAAACACCTCCACCGGGTCGGGGATGTTTAGATGTGCATATAGCTAAGCTACCTTCTTCATTTAATTATTATCTATATTTTAGCTCAAGCTTTTTCGTCGAGTGCTGTGTTAGTTGACGTAAATAAATAAATAAATAAATAAATAAATAACAGCTATAGAAGCTGCTGGAACCGTTCTACTGCCGCCATTTTAAGTTTTATAGACGCCATCCCTTATATAACAGCTAAAGAAGCTGCTGGAACCGTTCTACTGCTGCCATTTTGAGTCTTATAGCCGCCATCTTTTAAATAACACCTATAGAAACTGCTGGAACGGTTCTACTGCCGCCGTTTTGTGTCTTGTAGCCGCCATATTTTATATAACAGCTATACAAGCTGCTGGAAACATAATACAGTCTTATAGCCCTTATCCTTTATTTAACATCTATACAAGCCGCAATTTCAAGTCTTGTAGCCGCCATCCTGTATATAATAGTTAGACATGCTGCTGGAACCTCTATATAACAGCTATACAAGCTGATGGAACTATTCTACAGCCGCCATTTTCAGACTTGTAGCCGCCATTTTCAGTCTTGTAGCCGCCATTCGTTATTTAACAGCTATAGAAGCTGCTGGAACCGTAATTTTGAGTCTCATAGCAGGCATCCTTTATATGACAGCTAGACAAGCTGCTGGAACCATAATACAGTTGCCATTTTAGACTTATAGCCGCCATCCTTTATATAATATTTATACAAGCTACTGGAACCGTAATACGGTTGCCATTTTGAGTCTTATAGCCGCCATATTTATACAACAGCTATAGAAGCTGCTGGAACCGTTCCACTGGCGTAATTTTGAGTCTCATAGCAGGCATCCTTTATATGACAGCTAGACAAGCTGCTGGAACCATAATACAGTTGCCATTTTAGACTAATAGCCGCCATCCTTTATATAATATTTATACAAGCTACTGGAACCGTAATACGGTTGCCATTTTGAGTCTTATAGCCGCCATACTTATACAACAGCTATAGAAGCTGCTGGAACCGTTCCACTGGCGTAATTTTGAGTCTCATAGCAGGCATTCTTTATATGACAGCTAGACAAGCTGATGGAACCATAATACAGTTGCCATATTTTATATAACAGCTATATAAGTTGCTGGAAACATAATTCAGTCTTATTGCCGCTATCCTTTATATAACAGCTATACAAGCTGCTGGAACCATAATACAGCCGCCATTTTGAGTCTTACAGCCGACATCCTTTATATAATAGCTATACAAGCTGATGGAACCATAATACAGGCGCCATCCTTTATATAATAGTTATACAAGCTGCTGGAACCATAATACAGTGGCCATTTTGAGTCTTATAGCCGCAATCCTTTATATAACAGCTATAGCAGCTGCTGGAACCGTTCTACTGCCGACATTTTGAGTTTTATAGACGCCATCCCTTATATAACAGCTAAAGAAGCTGCTGGAACCGTTCAACTGCCGCCATTTTGAATCTTATAGCCGCCATCTTTTAAATAACAGTTATAGAAACTGCTGGAACGGTTCTACTGCCGCCGTTTTGTGTCTTGTAGCCGCCATATTTTATATAACAGCTATACAAGCTGCTGGAAACATAATACAGTCTTATAGCCCTTATCCTTTATTTAACATCTATAAAAGCCGCAATTTTAAGTCTTGTTGCCGCCATCCTGTATATAATAGTTAGACATGCTGCTGGAACCTCTATATAACAGCTATGCAAGCTGCTGGAACCATAATACAGCCGCCATTTTGAGTCTTATAGCCGACATCCTTTATATAACAGCTATGCAATCTGCTGGAACCATAATACAGCCGCCATTTTGAGTCTCATAGCAGCCATCCTTTATATAACAGCCATACAAGCTGCTGGACCAATAATGCAGCCGCCATTTTGAGTCTTGTAGCCGACATCCTTTATATAACAGCTATAGAAGCTGCTGGAACCGTTCTACTGCCGGCATTTTAAGTCTTATCGCCGCCATCCCTTATATAACAGCTAAAGAAGCTGCTGGAACCGTTCTACTGCTGCAATTTTGAGTCTTATAGCCGCCATCTTTTAAATAACACCTATAGAAACTGCTGGAACGGTTCTACTGCCGCCGTTTTGTGTCTTGTAGCCGCCATATTTTATATAACAGCTATACAAGCTGCTGCAAACATAATACAGTCTTATAGCCCTTATCCTTTATTTAACATCTATACAAGCCGCAATTTCAAGTCTTGTAGCCGCCATCCTGTATATAATAGTTAGACATGCTGCTGGAACCTCTATATAACAGCTATACAAGCTGATGGAACTATTCTACAGCCGCCATTTTCAGACTTGTAGCCGCCATTTTCAGTCTTGTAGCCGCCATTCGTTATTTAACAGCTATAGAAGCTGCTGGAACCGTAATTTTGAGTCTCATAGCAGGCATCCTTTTTATGACAGCTAGACAAGCTGCTGGAACCATAATACAGTTGCCATTTTAGACTTATAGCCGCCATCCTTTATATAATATTTATACAAGCTACTGGAACCGTAATACGGTTGCCATTTTGAGTCTTATAGCCGCCATAATTATACAACAGCTATAGAAGCTGCTGGAACCGTTCCACTGGCGTAATTTTGAGTCTCATAGCAGGCATCCTTTATATGACAGCTAGACAAGCTGCTGGAACCATAATACAGTTGCCATTTTAGACTAATAGCCGCCATCCTTTATATAATATTTATATAAGCTACTGGAACCGTAATACGGTTGCCATTTTGAGTCTTATAGCCGCCATACTTATACAACAGCTATAGAAGCTGCTGGAACCGTTCCACTGGCGTAATTTTAAGTCTTATAGCCGACATCCTTTATATAACAGCTATGCAAGCGGCTGGAACCATAATACAGCCGCCATTTTGAGTCTTATAGCCGACATCCTTTATATCACAGCTATGGAAGCTGCTGTAACCATAATACAGCCGCCATTTTGAGTCTTATAGCCGCCATCCTTTATATAACAGCTATAGAAGCTGCTGGAACCGTTCTACTGACGGCATTTTGAGTCTTATAGACGCCATCCTTTATATAACAGCTATAGAAACTGCTGGAACACTTCTACTGTCACCATTCAAAGTCTCAAAGCGGCCATCCTTTATATAACAGCTATACAAGCTGCTGGAACCATAATACAGCCGCCATTTTGAGTCTTACAGCCGACATCCTTTATATAATAGCTATACAAGCTGATGGAACCATAATACAGGCGCCATCCTTTATATAATAGTTATACAAGCTGCTGGAACCATAATACAGTGGCCATTTTGAGTCTTATAGCCGCAATCCTTTATATAACAGCTATAGCAGCTGCTGGAACCGTTCTACTGCCGACATTTTGAGTTTTATAGACGCCATCCCTTATATAACAGCTAAAGAAGCTGCTGGAACCGTTCAACTGCCGCCATTTTGAATCTTATAGCCGCCATCTTTTAAATAACAGTTATAGAAACTGCTGGAACGGTTCTACTGCCGCCGTTTTGTGTCTTGTAGCCGCCATATTTTATATAACAGCTATACAAGCTGCTGGAAACATAATACAGTCTTATAGCCCTTATCCTTTATTTAACATCTATAAAAGCCGCAATTTTAAGTCTTGTTGCCGCCATCCTGTATATAATAGTTAGACATGCTGCTGGAACCTCTATATAACAGCTATGCAAGCTGCTGGAACCATAATACAGCCGCCATTTTGAGTCTTATAGCCGACATCCTTTATATCACAGCTATGGAAGCTGCTGTAACCATAATACAGCCGCCATTTTGAGTCTTATAGCCGCCATCCTTTATATAACAGCTATAGAAGCTGCTGGAACCGTTCTACTGACGGCATTTTGAGTCTTATAGACGCCATCCTTTATATAACAGCTATAGAAACTGCTGGAACACTTCTACTGTCACCATTCAAAGTCTCAAAGCGGCCATCCTTTATATAACAGCTATACAAGCTGCTGGAACCATAATACAGCCGCCATTTTGAGTCTTACAGCCGACATCCTTTATATAATAGCTATACAAGCTGATGGAACCATAATACAGGCGCCATCCTTTATATAATAGTTATACAAGCTGCTGGAACCATAATACAGTGGCCATTTTGAGTCTTATAGCCGCAATCCTTTATATAACAGCTATAGCAGCTGCTGGAACCGTTCTACTGCCGACATTTTGAGTTTTATAGACGCCATCCCTTATATAACAGCTAAAGAAGCTGCTGGAACCGTTCAACTGCCGCCATTTTGAATCTTATAGCCGCCATCTTTTAAATAACAGTTATAGAAACTGCTGGAACGGTTCTACTGCCGCCGTTTTGTGTCTTGTAGCCGCCATATTTTATATAACAGCTATACAAGCTGCTGGAAACATAATACAGTCTTATAGCCCTTATCCTTTATTTAACATCTATAAAAGCCGCAATTTTAAGTCTTGTTGCCGCCATCCTGTATATAATAGTTAGACATGCTGCTGGAACCTCTATATAACAGCTATGCAAGCTGCTGGAACCATAATACAGCCGCCATTTTGAGTCTTATAGCCGACATCCTTTATATAACAGCTATGCAAGCTGCTGGAACCATAATACAGCCGCCATTTTGAGTCTCATAGCAGCCATCCTTTATATAACAGCCATACAAGCTGCTGGACCAATAATGCAGCCGCCATTTTGAGTCTTGTAGCCGCCATCCTTTATATAACAGCTATAGAAGCTGCTGGAACCGTTCTACTGCCGGCATTTTAAGTCTTATCGCCGCCATCCCTTATATAACAGCTAAAGAAGCTGCTGGAACCGTTCTACTGCTGCCATTTTGAGTCTTATAGCCGCCATCTTTTAAATAACACCTATAGAAACTGCTGGAACGGTTCTACTGCCGCCGTTTTGTGTCTTGTAGCCGCCATATTTTATATAACAGCTATACAAGCTGCTGCAAACATAATACAGTCTTATAGCCCTTATCCTTTATTTAACATCTATACAAGCCGCAATTTCAAGTCTTGTAGCCGCCATCCTGTATATAATAGTTAGACATGCTGCTGGAACCTCTATATAACAGCTATACAAGCTGATGGAACTATTCTACAGCCGCCATTTTCAGACTTGTAGCCGCCATTTTCAGTCTTGTAGCCGCCATTCGTTATTTAACAGCTATAGAAGCTGCTGGAACCGTAATTTTGAGTCTCATAGCAGTCATCCTTTTTATGACAGCTAGACAAGCTGCTGGAACCATAATACAGTTGCCATTTTAGACTTATAGCCGCCATCCTTTATATAATATTTAAACAAGCTACTGGAACCGTAATACGGTTGCCATTTTGAGTCTTATAGCCGCCATACTTATACAACAGCTATAGAAGCTGCTGGAACCGTTCCACTGGCGTAATTTTGAGTCTCATAGCAGGCATCCTTTATATGACAGCTAGACAAGCTGCTGGAACCATAATACAGTTGCCATTTTAGACTAATAGCCGCCATCCTTTATATAATATTTATACAAGCTACTGGAACCGTAATACGGTTGCCATTTTGAGTCTTATAGCCGCCATACTTATACAACAGACGCCATCCTTTATATAACAGCTATAGAAACTGCTGGAACACTTCTACTGCCACCATTCAAAGTCTCAAAGCGGCCATCCTTTATATAACAGCTATACAAGCTGCTGGAACCATAATACAGCCGCCATTTTGAGTCTTATAGCCGACATCCTTTATATAAAAGCTTCTGCTCTCTGACGTGACGGTCGTGTTTTTGCTTAGCTCCTGAGTTTTATTAATATATATTGTTTTTTCCCAATTTTTAATTGTGCCTAGTTTGTTTTCGTTTTCGCTGGTGTCATTTGCTTGAAACCCTTGTGTTTTATTTGCATAATTCGCCAAATTAAACAGTTTTGTTTTTTTCTTTTTTGTGATTAGTGTTTGGTGCATCTAAATTGTTTTTATTTTTTTTTATTGTTCTCTCCCGTCATTGCTTCTGCAGTTGCTCCCCTCATCGCCCCCATCATACCATCAGTGCTAGTGGTTTTGTTGTTCTCTCTGCTTTGTGCTTGTGCTCAGCTTCCCTCCCGCGTAATTACTTTTCTAAGGCCGCCTCTCAAAGCTCGTCTTATAACTGTTCTTGCACTCTCTCTTGTGCTGTGTACTCTAGCTGTCTCTTTGTTTTATTTGTAATTATTGATTTTTTATCGATAATTATCTTTGTGCTGTTTATTTAAATTTTTATATATATTTTTTTTTTTTTTGTTGTTTTTTTGCCTTGTGTTTATTTTGGCTTTTCAATGGCTTGTTGTCTACCCAATTGCAAGCATTCTGATCGTTTTGACGATCAGTATAGAGCAATATCGTGTTGGCTTTGCGACAATCTTATTCACTTAAAATGTGCTGGCCTCAACGGCCGTGATTACGACAAATTTTCTGGTTTGTCTGTGTCTAAGCCTGAGCTTGGCTTAATGCGCTGGACTTGCCCATCTTGGGCCAGCCAGCAGCTTGATTTTAGCCGAATGTACAGGGATCTTCGTTTAAAGTTTCTTTCTCTAAATAAAATGGCCAAACAGCTGTCTAATGAGTGTGACTCTAGCATAAATTTATTGTCGCAATTCAAGTTTGATCCACCTTCTAAGGAATTGCCCAAGAAATGTACCCTTGAGTTGCCTCATAAGCAGTCGCCCGCACTTTCTATTACATCTTCTCCCATTTTACTTTCGCCTACACCATCTTCTTGTCCCTCTTTATGCTCTTCTTTTCAGATTGATGTACCCACTACAAGCCCTGGTGTATCTCAATCTATCCCTCACGGGAACTCTGATCAATTACTGGATCATGCTGGCTTTCAATCACTTGCGGATCCCAATGCTCCTCCGCCTCCACTAACTGTTGTGCCTCATCGTAAACAATTATTTATCTCTAGGCTTGCTCCAGATACTTCTGAATCGTCTGTGGCAGCTTACATTGGTAATATATGCCCTGGTAAGGTTTTAATTCAAAAGTTTAAGTTTTCTAGGCCTCATGAAATCTCCTCTTTTAAAATTACTGTACCAAATGAGTATTTCTCAGCTATGGTTGACCCTAACTTTTGGCCAGAGGGCCTAGTTGTACACGAATTTGCGCCCAATAAGCGCTCCCGCCCTTTGCCTGTCCACCTTCCTAATGTATCTTCTGCTTCAAAAAACTAATAACGTCTAGTCTTTGCATTCATTATCAAAATGTAAGAGGACTTCTTACCAAGCTCTCGAAACTATTCTGCGATAGCCAAACCTTTTCGGCTGACATATTAGCTTTCTCTGAAACTTGGCTTAACTCCTCTGTTTTTGATAATGAAATTCTTTCTAATAACTTTATTTCTTATAGGCTTGATCGTGTTGGTCGTCGTGGCGGCGGAGTACACATTGCAGTCAACTCGAATCTGTGCTCAAGTGTTGTGCCGATTGATCTCCCCTTAGGTGTTGAGTTTATTTGCGTCGAAGTTACATGTTCTAACTTAGCTGTTTTTCTTGATAGCCTACTTGAATGTCCGCTATATCAGTTGAATTCTTTTCTTAACTCTTCTAAAAGAATCCTCGATATTGTTTTTGTCTCTGATCCCACTGTTAGTGCTGTATCACAAACACAGCCCCTAGTGAAGCCTGAAGATACTTATCACCCTACCATTGAAGTTACTATTTCTTACAATTCCGTTAATAATTCATTCAATAACATCTCAAAATCTCGTCGCAGATGTTTTCGTAAAACAAATTTCAATCTTCTTAACAGCCTTATTTTCTCTTTTGATTGGTCATTTCTATTTGAGTGCTGTGATATAGATTGTGCAGTAAATTTTTTCTACTCTGCTCTTAATTCTCTAATTGATAAATGCGTTCCTTATGTGAATGTCTCTACCGTCTCCAGTGCGCCAGTCTGGTTCACACGTAGGCTCTCTAATCTCCGTAACATTAAATCGAGATATTTTAAAAGATTTAAAAAAACTGGTTCGCGACTTGACTATGCAAAATATTGTGTAGCCAAATCTGAATTTTGCCTTTTAAATACTCAATGCTACAATAATTATATCGTTCGCTGTAAGGTTGAATTTTATAAGAACTCCAAACGATTTTATAACTTTGTTAATTCCAAAAGACGCTCTAATTTACTACCTTCCACCTTCAGACTTTATGACCAGACTGCTAATTGTGATTCAGATATTGCAGATCTGTTTGCTAAATTCTTTCAGTCGACTTATTCTTCTACTGCTTCGGATCCCACACCTTATCCCTTCACAATTCCACATTTAAATTGTATGTTTTTTCCTAATATTACTGAAGACTGTATTATCTCTAGCTTGTCATCTATGACGTCTTCCTTCGTACCCGGGCCTGATAATATACCTAGTTGCATCCTTAAAATGTGTTCGATTTCCCTATCTAAGCCTTTATCTCGGTTATTCTTTATATCGAGTGAGACTTGTCGCTTCCCTAATATTTGGAAGGAGTCTTTTATTATTCCGCTTTTTAAAAAGGGTAACAAATCGGATATTTCTAACTACCGTGGCATTGCCAAACTTTCGGCAATACCTAAGCTGTTTGAGAAAATTATCACGTCTTCCCTTCAACACCTATCCAGATCCGCTATTTCTGCTTGTCAGCATGGCTTCATGAAAGGTCGTTCGTCGCTTACCAACCTTTTAGAATTGACTACCCATGGCTTCCGTAAAAAGTGTCAAACTGATGTTATTTATACTGACTTTAGTAAGGCTTTCGATACGGTTGATCTTAACATCATGGGTTGAAACTTAACATCATGGGTTTTTCCCCGAAACTATTGGCTTGGTTAAAGTCGTATCTTATTGGCAGAACCCAAAAGGTGTCTTTTCGTTCCTCGATATCTAAAACTGTTCGAGTTACGTCAGGTGTCCCCCAAGGCAGTCATCTGGGCCCACTGTTATTTACCTTGTTTATAAACGATTTGCCTTTGGCCTTGGCTTATTCACGCGTGCTCATGTTTGCGGATGACGTGAAGATTTGCTATTCATATAATGATCCTTCTTTCCAACAGTACTTGCAATCAGATCTCGATGCGTTCTGTGTTTGGTGTCACGTTAATAAATTACACCTTAATGCCTCTAAATGCTCTTTTATGACTTTCAGTCGGTTGTCGCCGTTCCTAGCTCAATACTCTATTAAGTCTGTTCTGTTAGATTGTGTACCATCATTTAAAGACTTAGGCGTTATGTTTGACCCAAAACTTTCTTTTAATATTCATACATCTTCAATTGTTAATAGAGCATGCAGTCTTCTTGGCTTCATTAAACGTTGGGCCAAAGAATTTGATGATCCATATGTGACAAAGGTTTTATACACTTCGTTAGTTCGCCCTACTCTAGAATATTGCTCACCAGTGTGGAACCCTCAATATGATGTTCACCAGCATAGTATTGAATCGGTACAGAAGCAATTTCTTAAGTTTGCGTTACGCGGTTTTAATTGGGACCCGAATCTTCGCCTACCTTCTTATTCTGACAGACTTCTTCTTATTAATCTTCCTTCACTTTACAATCGTAGGCTCGTATTTGGGATTCTCTTTCTACATAAAGTAGTCAACGGCGAAGTCAGTTCTACCAATTTACTAGATACGCTATATTTTTGTGTTCCCTCACGTCGGACCAGAAACTTTTTTCCTCTTCACCTTAGTAGATGTTTGACTAACTACTCTCTTCACGAACCTCTTCGTGTTCTTTGCCAATCTTTTAACAACCTTTCTCACCTTATTTCTCCTCATCTATCTGTCACTTCTCTTCGCGCTATACTTTTTAATTATCTACAGCATAACCACTGAAAGTATTCTGGACTGGATATTTGATTGGCTGCAACTCATCCCTGACCACATTGGCTGTGAATCGGGGCATAGCTGGCACCTTGTTGCAAATAAAACACCTCCATCGGGTCGGGAATGTTGTGCATATAGCTAAGCTACCTTAATGAATTAATTACTATTTGTATTTTAGCTTAAGCTTTTTCGTCGACTGCTGACTTAGTTGACGTAAATAAATAAATAAATAAATAAATAAATAAATAAATAAATAAATAAATAAATAAATAAATAAATAATAGCTATACAAGCTGATGGAACCATAATACAGGCGCCATCCTTTATATAATAGTTATACAAGCTGCTGGAACCATAAAACAGTGGCCATTTTGAGTCTTATAGCCGCAATCCTTTATATAACAGCTATAGCAGCTGCTGGAACCGTTCTACTGCCGACATTTTGAGTTTTATAGACGCCATCCCTTATATAACAGCTAAAGAAGCTGCTGGAACCGTTCAACTGCCGCCATTTTGAATCTTATAGCCGCCATCTTTTAAATAACAGTTATAGAAACTGCTGGAACGGTTCTACTGCCGCCGTTTTGTGTCTTGTAGCCGCCATATTTTATATAACAGCTATACAAGCTGCTGGAAACATAATACAGTCTTATAGCCCTTATCCTTTATTTAACATCTATAAAAGCCGCAATTTTAAGTCTTGTTGCCGCCATCCTGTATATAATAGTTAGACATGCTGCTGGAACCTCTATATAACAGCTATGCAAGCTGCTGGAACCATAATACAGCCGCCATTTTGAGTCTTATAGCCGACATCCTTTATATAACAGCTATGCAAGCTGCTGGAACCATAATACAGCCGCCATTTTGAGTCTCATAGCAGCCATCCTTTATATAACAGCCATACAAGCTGCTGGACCAATAATGCAGCCGCCATTTTGAGTCTTGTAGCCGCCATCCTTTATATAACAGCTATAGAAGCTGCTGGAACCGTTCTACTGCCGGCATTTTAAGTCTTATCGCCGCCATCCCTTATATAACAGCTAAAGAAGCTGCTGGAACCGTTCTACTGCTGCCATTTTGAGTCTTATAGCCGCCATCTTTTAAATAACACCTATAGAAACTGCTGGAACGGTTCTACTGCCGCCGTTTTGTGTCTTGTAGCCGCCATATTTTATATAACAGCTATACAAGCTGCTGCAAACATAATACAGTCTTATAGCCCTTATCCTTTATTTAACATCTATACAAGCCGCAATTTCAAGTCTTGTAGCCGCCATCCTGTATATAATAGTTAGACATGCTGCTGGAACCTCTATATAACAGCTATACAAGCTGATGGAACTATTCTACAGCCGCCATTTTGAGTCTTATAGCCGACATCCTTTATATAACAGCTATGCAAGCTGCTGGAACCATAATACAGCCGCCATTTTGAGTCTTATAGCCGACATCTTTTATATAACAGCTATAGAATCTGCTGGAACCATAATGCAGCTGCCATTTTGAGTCTTATAGATGACATGCTTTATATAACAGCCATACAAGCTGCTGGACCAATAATGCAGCCGCCATTTTGAGTCTTGTAGCCGCCATCCTTTATATAACAGCTATAGAAGCTGCTGGAACCGTTCTACTGCCGGCATTTTAAGTCTTATTGCCGCCATCCTTTAAATAACAGCTATTGAAGCTGCTGGATCTGTACCACTGGCGTAATTTTGAGTCTCATAGCAGCCATCCTTTATATAACAGCTATACAAGCTGCTGGACAAATAATACAGTCGCCATTTTGAGTCTTGTAGCCGCCATCCTTTATATAATAGTTATACAAGCTACTGGCACCGTAATGTGGTTGCCATTTGAGTGAGTCTTATAGCCGCCATACTTTATATAACAGCTATAGAAGCTGCTCGAACCGTTCCACTGGCGTAATTTTGATTCTCATAGCTGCCATCCTTTATATAATTGTTAAACAAACTGATGGAACCGTTCTACTGCCGCCGTTTTTTGTCTTGTAGCCGCCATATTTTATATAACAGCTATACATGCTGCTGGAACCATAATACAGCCGCCATTTTAAGTCTTGTAGCCGCCATCCTGTATATAATAGTTAGACAAGCTGCTGGAACCTCTATATAACAACTATACAAGCTGATGGAACTTTTCTACAGCCGTTATTTTCAGTCCTGTAGCCGCCATCCTTTAACTAACAGCTATGCAAGCTGCTGGAACCATAATACAGCCGCCATTTTGAGTCTTATAGCCGCCATCCTTATATACAGTTATACAAGCTGCTGGAACCATAATACTGCCGCCATTTTGAGTCTTGTAGCCGCCATCCTTTATATAACAGGTATAAAAGCTGCTGGAACCGTTCTACTGCCGGCAATTTAAGACTTATAGCCGACATCCTTTATATAACAGCTATACAAGCTGCTGGAACCATTGTACAGCCGCCATTTACATAACAGCTATACAAACTGCTGAAACCATTCTACTGACGCCATTTTGAGTCTTATAGCCGCCATCCTTTAAATAACAGCTATAGAAACTGCTGGAACAATTGTACCGCCGCCATTTACATAACAGCTATTCAAAAAGCTGAAACCGTTCTACTGCCGCCATTTTGAGTCTTATAGCCGCCATCTGTTAAATAACAGCTATAGAAACTGCTGGAACAGTTCTACTGTCGCCATTTTAAGTCTCATAGCGGCATTTCTTTATATAACAGCTATCCAAGCTGCTGGAACAATAATACAGCCGTCATTTTGAGTCTTATAGCCGACATCCTTTATATAACAGCTATAGAAGCTGCTGGAACCATAATACAGCTGCCATTTTGAGTCTTATAGCCGCCATTTTGAGTATTATAACCGACATCCTTTATATAACAGCTATAGAAGCTGAGGAACTATTCTACAGCCGCCATTTTCAGTCTTGTAGCCGCCATTCTTTATATAACAGCTATACAAGCTGCTGGAAACATAATACAGTCTTATAGCCCTTATTCTTTATTTAACATCTATACAAGCCGCAATTTTAAGTCTTGTAGCCGCCATCCTGTACATATAAGTTAGACATGCTGCTGGAACCTCTATATAACAGCTATACAAGCTGATGGAACTATTCTACAGCCGCCATTTTCAGTCTTGTAGCCGCCATTCGTTATATAACAGCTATACAAGCTGCTGGAACCATAATACAGCCGCAATTGTGAGTCTTATAGCCGACATCCTTTATATAACGGCTATGAAAGCTGCTGGAACCATAATACAGCCGCTATTTTGAGTCTTATAGCCGACATCCTTTATATAACAGCTATAGAAGCTGATGGAACTATTCTACAGCCGCCATTTTCAGTCTTGTAGCCGCCATTCTTTATATAACAGCTATACAAGCTACTGGACCAATAACACAGCCGCCATATTGAGTCGTGTATCCGCCATCCTTTATATAAAAATTATACAAGCTGCTGGAACCATAATACAGCCGCCATTTTTAGTCTTATAGCCGCCATCCTTCAAATAACAGCTATAGAAGCTGCTGGATCCGATCCACTGGCGTAATTTTGAGTCTTATAGCCGCCATTCTTTATATAACAGCTATACAAGCTGCTGGAACCGTTCTACTGACGCTATTTTAAGCCTTGTAGCCGACATCCTTTATATATATTTTATACCCTTGCAAATAGGGTATATTAATTTTGGTCAGAAGTGTGCAACTCATGGAAGGAAGCATCTCCGACCATATAAAGTATATATATTCTTGATCAGCACGACGAGACGAGTTCAAATAGCCATGTCCGTCCGTCCGACTGGATCAACGCGAACTCGTCCGAGACCGTAAGAGCTACAGAACTGAAATTTTGCACGTAGGCTTGTATATACTGCAGTCAGTGTATATCTCGGATTCAGCCGGATCGGACCACTATATCATATAGCTCCCATACAAACGTCAAAATCACGATCATATAGGAACGATCCGTCGCAAACAGTGACTTTTGTCAATAACTTCGTTACTTTTGATGCGATTGCTTTCAAATTTAACATTTGCTAGTTTAATATATCTGTTAATGACTATGCCGAATTGGATCAAGATCCCATAGGAACGATCGGTGGAAAACAGTGACTTTGATTAATATCTTCGTTATTTCCGAAGATTGTAGGCCGTTCTTTCGCAAACAATAAAACGTTTTTTCCTGTGATGGCTATAGGTAAGGAAAGAGTTACTAAAAAAGATGCAAGGGTATACAAACTTCGACGCGGTCGTAGTTAGCCCAGGCCCTCTGGTTTTTTTTAACGTGTAATATATATTTGTTGAATCTACTCTTAAATTAGAGCCTAACAACAAGTTTGAGATATTTTTCTTAATCTAGTACTTAAGATACATCCAGGGGATATTGCAGGCGGCCCTAATCATTTATTATTGGGTTGGTCTGTCATTTCTTTTAAGACGAGAACATTAGGGTGTACATCCAGTTTTGCAGAATACTTTAGTTGTTGACTACCTATTTTAGATTTTACGCTAGGTATATTTAGATCATTTTGAATGTTGTAGTTCTGTATGTACGACGGAGCACCACCGATTGATCTTAAAATCTTCGACTGCGCCCTTTGTATAATGTCGACATTGCTGGTACTTGCATTTACGGCAGTACGGCACCGTAAGTCCAGATGGGTTTCAGTACGGAGTTGTATAGGAGGACTTTATACTCCAGACGTAGAGGTGACCGAGCATTGATGATCCAATGTAAGCTACTCGCTTTCAGTTTAAGCTGTGACTTTTTTGCCTCGATGTGCTTGCGCCAAGTTAGTCTTCTGTCTAGGTGGATACCAAGGTAAGTGACATCCACGGCTTGTGGAATTGGTACGTTGTTTAGCATTAGAGCTGGACAGTTTCTTCTGTTAAGCGTAAATGTAACATGTTTGCATTTCTGCTCGTTGACCCGGATACGCCAGGTTGCTAGCCATTCCTCTACCACCTTGAGGTGTTCCTCAAATTTTGCAGAGGCTTGTATCGGGTATTTGGATCTGCTGAGGATTGCCGTGTCATCGGCAAAAGTGGACGTAGTAAGTCCTAGACTCGTTGGTAAGTCTGCAGTGTACAGCAGATAGAGCAATGGGCCGAGTACACTGCCTTGCGGTACACCAGCTTCGATTTCAAAGTCAGCCGAGACGGAGCTATTACATCTTACAGCGAATTTTCTATTGAAAAGGTAAGATTCCATGAGTTTGTGGGTGTACTGTGGGAGTTTCTGCCGGATTTTGAACATTAGACCCTCCAGCCAGACTCTGTCGAAAGCCTGGGCAACGTCGAGAAAGACAGCCGTACAGTATTCTTTTAGTTCGAATGCTGTTCGTATTTCGCTATACGATTGACTTGTTCAATTGTCCCATGTTTTTCGCGGAAGCCGAACTGGTGTGAAGGGATTGTGTTCTCCGATGCCTGAAATGAGTTTAGACGAATCTGCAGGACCTTTCCAAAAAGCTTCGAAAGACATGGCAGCAAACTAATTGGCCTATAGAATGGAATAGAACTTTAGGAATCATGATGATAGTGGACCTTTTCCATGCTCTTGGGAAGTAGCCAATTCTTATTATAGCGTTGAACATTTTGCAGATGTATTGTATGGCGATGGTAGGGAGTTCTAGGATCATTTTCGGTGTGATTAGGTCATGGGTTTTTAGGTTTTTAATAGCTGCAGTGATCTCATCCGATTGGAGTTCCGAGTACTCACTATCCGTTAATGTGCTCGAAGGGGGAAGTACAAATGAGTTTGATGTTGGATTTGGCTGGAAAACCATTTTAAGATGTGTGGCAAATACGGATGGCCTCACTTCGTCGCTGCGGGCCCATCCACCGGTTGGGCCCCTTATTGGTGAAACTGTCTCTGTAGGAGCGCCTAATCTTGGGTGGGCTTTCTAAAGAGGATGTTTAGTGCTGGATGGACTGAGCTTTTCTATGTTTTTCCTTTGAGCCCAGATTTCCTCTTGTCTTAACTCCTTGGAGAGGTTGCGGCTGACATGCCTTAGGCGAAGTTTTGCTGCTGGGAAATCTGCCATTCTCTTCTTAGACGTCGTTTTTTCGTTACTAATTGTTCTATCCGCCTGTTCGTAGGCCTGACAGCAGGTTTGGCGTAAGTAGAGGCATGTGGAGTAGATACTCTTGCTGCAGCTCCCATCATCGACTCAAGTGCAGAGACGCACATGTCAATGTCCTCTGCAGCGTCCAGATTCAGCGAACTATCAATGTGGGCACTCATGTACATTTTAAATTTAAGCCAATTTGTTTTGTTGTTTGTAAGCATATATGGGCGATCAAGTACTTGAGGTCTTGTTAACAGTGTGAATAGCACTGGAGAGTGATCGGAGGTTAAATCTAGCAGTGTTTCCGCAGTGATCCGATTACGCGGAATCCTCTTGGTTACTGCGAAGTCAATCAAGTCAGGCACTTTCTGTGGATCTGTAGGCCAATGTTGTACAAATGCTTGCCTTTAGGATTTACCAGGCGAGATCCCCAGTGAGTATGTTTGCCGTTATAGTCCCCTGCTGCAATGAAGCGTTCTCCGAGTGTGCTAAAGAAACTGGTGTATTCCTTTTCAGAGATTGAGAAGCGTGGTGGGCAGTACAGGGCAACCAACGTAGTTTTTATATATAGCGGTTATAGCAGTTGCTTGTAGGTGCTGTGATTCGAATCTGTTGAGGAACGATTGTTTTATACGGTTTTTGATTAGGATACCAGTTCCGCCATGAGCTTTTCCGTCTGGATGGTTTGTTGCGTAGAAGGTATATTTTGGTATTTGAAAATTATTTTTTGATGTTAAATGTGTTTCCGATAGAAGAAGAATACCTCCGGTGTAGTTTTGGAGGCGTTGAAGGTGATTTTTCGTCCAGCTGGGGGTTTACGCCCGTTTAGGTACGATTTAAGATCCTTGAAGACAGGACATCCCCTGTAGTTGGCTGTGTGGTTCCCTCCACAGTTACTGCATAGTCTTAGTGCGACGTTGTTTCTGTCCTTTGTGCAAATGCCATCTTTATGATGATCGCCGCAGCCAACTCACACTGACCTAAGATTGAAATTGTTAGAGGTGTGGTTGTATTCCTGGTAGTTTTTACACTGAGGTTGTTATCTCTTGTGGGGCTCCTCTTAGGTGATTCTTCTGTGCAATAGGAGCTGAAGGTTGTAGATTGGATGCACTTCATTTGGCTTCGACCGCTTTGCATCTGGTTGGAGCTCGATTTTAAAGAGCGGCTGTGCGACTTTATTTCTGTTGATGATGTTGACAACGGACTTGACCGCAAACCCTTGAGGTGGGACCGATGGCTCGATCCCCTTTAACACAACCTGGAACGCTTTACTGCTTTTTAGTTGGTAGGTATAGAAGTTTATGTTAGCATTACGGAGGTACTATTCGATGATGCGGAAATTGTCCTCAGTTTGGGTTTGACATTTAATTTCTTTTATGTTACCCCTGTCGAGAGGGGTTACAACAAAGTTATTTGCTCCTACAGTTTCTACTAGCTTTGAAATCAGGACGCTGTAGTTGGCTCCACGGATGTATAGAGGGGGTGGTCTAGCCGATTTAACTTTACCTACAGCGCCGGCTTGATCGTCTTGCTGATCGGCAAGAATTTTAAAACGATTTCCGCTTAGAAGTGCTACACGTTCATTTGTTTTTATTATTTTCCGCGTATTGCCACTTTTTTTCTTTTGCGGGCTTAGCTTCCGCTTAGTTATTTTAATATATCTATCCACTCCAGTTTGGACAGAAGGCGTTGGGTTTCTTGTCGTGGCTGACTCTGGGCGACTTGTCGTTGACGGCTTGAGGCAGGTCAATACTTCTGCAGACGTTGCAGTAGTTGCTGTCAACGAGCTGACGGTGCTGGTCGGTGCAATCGGTGACCCAGTTATCGATATTTATAGAGAAGCACAGAAGCAGACAACGCTCACGTTGTTGTTGTACAAGTAGTCTTTTTATTTTTTACACTAAATTTGGCGGAGTGCATTAAAAAAACACGTCTGCATACGGCAGCGGTTGAATGTGAAACCTTTATGTAACAGTTATACAAGCTGCTGGAACCGTTAAACTGTCGCCATTTTAAGTCTCATAGCGGCCATCCTATATATAACAGCTATACAAGCTCCTGGTACCATTCTACAGCCGGCATTTTCAGTCTTATAGCTCCATCCAATAAATAACAGCAATACAAGCTGCAGGAACCGAAATACAGCCGCCATTTTGAGTCTTACAGCCGCCATATTTTTATATAACAGCTGTATTAGCTTCTGGAACCATAATAACCCGTCATTTTATGTCTCATAGCCGCAATCCTTTATATAACAGCTATACAAGCTGCTGGAACCATAATACAGCCGCCTTTTTGAGTCTTGTAACCGACATTCTTTATATAACAGCTATACAAGCTGGAACCATTCTACAGCCGGGATTTTCAGTCTTATAGCTCCATCCAATATATAACAGCAATACAAGCTGCTGGAACCGAAATACAGCCGCCATTTTGAGTCTTACAGCCGCCATATTTTTATATAACAGCTGTATTAGCTAAACCGCCATTTTAAGTTTTATAGCCGCAATACTTTATGTAACAGCTATAGAAGCTGCTGAAACCGTTCCACTGCCGTAATTTTGAGTCTCATAGCAGGCATCCTTTATATAACAGCTATACAAGCTGCTGAAAGCATAATACAGTTGCCATTTTCTGACTTATAGCCGCCATCCTATGTATAATATTTATACAAGTTGCTGGAACCATAACACAGTTGCCATTTTGAGTCTTATAGCCGCCATACTTTATATAAAAGCAATAGAA
Organism: Drosophila paulistorum; assembly: GCA_018152135.1. Lineage (NCBI taxonomy): Eukaryota > Metazoa > Arthropoda > Insecta > Diptera > Drosophilidae > Drosophila > Drosophila paulistorum. The sequence goes on along the minus strand of JAECXG010000612.1, from coordinate 980,096 downwards.
GCTGCTGGAACCATTCCACAGGCTCAATTTTGATTCTCATAGCCGCCATCCTTTATACAATAGTTATACAAACTGCTGGGACCATAATACAGTTGCCATTTTGAGTCTTATAGCCGCCATACTTTATATAACAGCTATAGAAGCTGCTGGAACCATTCCACTGGCTTAATTTTGATTCTCATAGCCATCTTTTATATAATAGATATACAAACTGCTGTAACCATTACACAACCGCCATTTTCAGCCATACTTTATATAACAGCTATAGAAGCTGCTGGAACCATTCCACTGGCTTAATTTTGATTCTCATAGCCATCTTTTATATAATAGATATACAAACTGCTGTAACCATTATACAACCGCCATTTTCAGTCTTGTAGCCGCCATTCTTTATATAACAGCTAAACTAGCTGCTGGACCAATAATACGGCCGCCATTTAGAGTCTTATAGCCGCCATCCTTTATATAACAGATATAGAAGCTTCTGGAACCGTTCTACTGCCGGCATTTTGAGTTTTATAGCCGCCATCTTTTAGATAACAGCAATAGAAGCTGCTGGATCCGTTCCACTGGGGTAATTTTGTGTCTCATGTGTCTTATAGCAGACCAATAATACAGTAGCCAATTTGAGTCTTATACTCGCCATCCTTTATATAATAGTTATACAAGCTGCTGGAACCATAATACAGTTCCCATATTGAGACTTATAGCCGCCATCCTTTGTATAATATTTATACAAGCTGATGGAACCATAATACAGTTGCCATTTTGAGTCTTATAGCCGCCATACTTTACATAAAAGCTATAGAAGCTGCTGGAACCATTCCACAGGCTCAATTTTGATTCTCATAGCCGCCATCCTTTATACAATAGTTATACAAACTGCTGGAACCATAATACAGTTGCCATTTTGAGTCTTATATTGCCATACTTTATATAACAGCTATAGAAGCTGCTGGAACCATTCCACTGGCTTAATTTTGATTCTCATAGCCATCCTTTATATAATAGTTATACAAACTGCTATAACCATTCTATAACCGCCATTTTCAGTCTTGTAGCCGCCATTCTTTATATAACAGCTATGCAAGCTGCTGGACCAATAATACGGCCGGCATTTTGAGTTTTATAGCCGCCATCTTTTTGATAACAGCAATAGAAGATGCTGGATCCTTTCCACTGGCGTAATTTTGAATCTCATAGCAGCCATCCTTTATATAACAGCTATACAAGCTGCTGGAACCATAATAGAGTTGCCATTTTGAGACGTATAGCCGCCATCCTTTGTATAACAGCTTTACAAGCTGATGGAACAATAATACAGCCGCCATTTTGAGTCTTATAGCCGCCATCCTTTATATAATAATTATACAAGCTGCTGGAACCATAATACAGCCGCCTTTATGAGTCTTATAACCGACATCCTCTATATAACAGCCGCCATCCTTTATATAATAATTATACAAGCTGCTGGAACCATAATACAGCCGCCTTTATGAGTCTTATAACCGACTTCCTCTATATAACAGCTATACAAGCTGATTGAACCACTCGACAACCGCCATTGCAGTCATCCTTTGTATAAGAGCTATTTTAGCTGCTGGACCAATAATACAGCCGCCATTTGGAGTCTTATAGCCGCCATCCTTTATATAACAGATAAAGAAGCTTCTGAAACCGTTCTACTCCCGGAATTTTAAGTTTTATAGCCGCCATACTTTAAATAATAGCAATAGAAGCTGCTGGATCCGTTCCACTGGCATAATTTTGAGTCTTATAGCCGCCATATGTTACATAACAGCTATACAAGCTGATAGAACCATAATACAGCCGCCATTTTGAGTCTTATAGCCGCCATCCTTTATATAATAATTATACAAGCTGCTTCAGTCTTATAGCCATTTTGAGTCTTATAGCCGCTATCCTGTATATAACAGCTACAGAGGCTGCTGGAAACGTTCTACTGCCGGCATTTTGAGTCTTATAGCCTTTATATAACAGCTATAGAAGCTACTGGTACCGTTCCAGTGCCCGCATTTTTAGTCTTATAGCCGCCATCCTCTAAATAACAGCTATAGAAGCTGCTGGATCCGTTCCACTGGCATAATTTTGAGTCTCATAGCAGCCATCCTTTAAATAACAGCTATAAAAGCTGCTGGAACCATAATAGAGTTGCCATTTTGAGACGTATAGACGCTATCCTTTGTATAACAGCTATACAAGCTGCTGGAACCATAATACAGCCGCCATTTTGAGTCTTACAGCCGACATCCTTTATATAATAGCTATACAAGCTGATGGAACCATAATACAGGCGCCATCCTTTATATAATAGTTATACAAGCTGCTGGAACCATAATACAGTGGCCATTTTGAGTCTTATAGCCGCAATCCTTTATATAACAGCTATAGCAGCTGCTGGAACCGTTCTACTGCCGACATTTTGAGTTTTATAGACGCCATCCCTTATATAACAGCTAAAGAAGCTGCTGGAACCGTTCAACTGCCGCCATTTTTAGTCTTATAGACGCCATCCCTTATATAACAGCTAAAGAAGCTGCTGGAACCGTTCAACTGCCGCCATTTTTAGTCTTATAGCCGCCATCCTCTAAATAACAGCTATAGAAGCTGCTGGATCCGTTCCACTGGCATAATTTTGAGTCTCATAGCAGCCATCCTTTAAATAACAGCTATAAAAGCTGCTGGAACCATAATAGAGTTGCCATTTTGAGACGTATAGACGCTATCCTTTGTATAACAGATATACAAGCTGCTGGAACCATAATACAGCCGCCATTTTGAGTCTCATAGCCGCCATCCTTTATATAATAATTATACAAGCTGCTGGAACCATAATACAGCCGCCTTTATGAATCTTATAACCGACATCCTCTATATAACAGCTATACAAGCTGATTGAACCATTCGACAACCGCCATTGCAGTCATCCTTTGTATAAGAGCTATTTAAGCTGCTGGACCAGTAATACAGTCGCCAATTTGAGTCTTATAGCAGCCATCCTTTATATAATAAATATACAAGCTGCTGGAACCATAATACAGCCGTCATTTTGAGTCTTATTGCCGCCATACTTTATATCACAGCTATAGAAGCTGCTGGAACCGTTCCACTGGAGTAATATTGAGTCTCATAGCAGCCATCCTTTATATAACAGCTATACAAGCTGCTGGAACCAACATACAGTTGCCATTTTGAGACTTATAGCCGCTGAATAGGGATTCCCGGAGAGAAGGAAAATAACCCAGTCTTCATTCGTTGAATTCAAAATATGAACTGATTTTATTAACAAAAGTACGGAGTTTATATAGGATTATCTTAGGCTCTAGTAGGTAACAATTGTTCTTAGAAGATCTTATTTTAGACTCACACCCACGTATTCGGGGGTTGAAAAATTATTATTTTGGGCACATCGTCGGCCACTTGACATCCTGTCGTTGTGATCTTTTGGGTTAGTTTAGAATTACAAGTGTTTTTCCCACACCGCGTGTGGCAGATTGTATTTCTAGTCATATGCTAGGTTAGTTGTTTGGTACAAAGGTACAGTTGTATTGTATTTTCTTTAGTGTATATATATTCTTGATCAGCACGACGAGACGAGTTCATATAGCCATGTCCGTCCGTCTGTCCGTCCGTCCGTCCGTCCGTCCGTCTGTCCGTCCGTCTGGATCGATGCGAACTCCTCCTAGACCGTAAGAGCTACAGAGCTGAAATTTTGCATGTAGGCTTGTATATACTGCAGGGTTTGTACAGTGGCGGACACGAATTTATGACGTTTTTTTTTTTGACTTTAGTGCTGATTTTTTCGGCTTCTAAATAATTAAATGCAATAATTTTTTCTGTAATTTGTTGGTTATTGTATTTGGATCATGAACTGTAAAAATGGCGTTCATAGTTTAATCCGTTTTTTTCACAGGTGGATTTGAACAAAGAAAAGTCAGTTTTTTGGGGGGCATGAATTTAGGACGTTTTTTCCAAAATCTTAAATATTAAAGATAGAAGTATGAACTCTTTGAAGAAGTAGATCTAGCAAAAATAAGATAAACTGCATACCACAAATTTTAATTTAGCCCCCAATTTTCGAGTTGGAGCCAATTGAAAATCTGAAATTTGTATGGAAATTTTTGGTCTTTTGGGCGAAGCTATTTTGCGAAACTAGTTTGCACTAAAGAATTTTTTTCTATGAACGACGAAAGAAAGTAAATTGAATTTCCCGTCGAATGACATATTTTTCATTAAAATCGGATAAAAATTAGACATATTTTTTTGCCTATCAATATGGGACATATTATCCAAAACTGCCCAGCGGCCGTCGGAAGGGTCATACGCATGAAAAGAAAGAGATGGAGAATAGAAGGGCAGTTTTGCATAAAATGTCCCATATTGATAGGCAAAAATATATAAATAATTTTTATCCGATTTTAATGAAAAATATGTCATTCGACGGGAAATTCAATTTACTTTCTTTCGTCGTTCTTAGAAAAAATTACTTTAGTGCAAACTAGTGTCACCATGAACGCCATTTTAACTGTTCATGATCCAAATACAATAACCAACAAATTACAGAAAAAATTATTGCATTAAATTATTTAGAAGCCGAAAAAATCAGCACTAAAGTCAAAAAAAAAAAAACGTCCTAAATTCGTGTCCGCCACTGTCGAAGTTAACCCCGGCCCTCTGGTTTAGATAATCATTATCTAATTGACCCATTGCCTTTTTAATATTCTTATTTTGTACTGGCTCTGGGATATATACTTTTTGTTCCCCAATTTTCACTTTACCTCCAATGTGAGGTCCTGACGTGGGCCATAAATTTATTTTTTGAGTTTTGCTGTGTTGTTTTTATTTTTAAATTTACCTTTCTTCTCCCAACGTTGTTCAAAACCTGTGGCATCTATTGTTGTTGCCACTACAGATTTATTCTGATTTGATTTGGTGCATTCCGAGACGATCCAACCAAATTGAGTATTTTGGCCCAGCAGGCCATCAATCTTTGTAATTCTCCTTTTTAAGATTTGGGTATATACGTTTACCCCCATTATTATATCAACCCTACCAGGTTTATTAAAGGTACGATCAGCTAGCACGTAAGTTTGCCATTTTGACATATCCACGTTTGCTATTTTTAATGGAAGAGCTTTCATTAACTTTGGCAACACAATTGCCTCAACCTTTAGATGTCCCTTCCAAGGATTTCGCGTCTTTACATCTATTTTTACCCTATATTTTGATTTATTAGATTTTATTCAAGACACGCCACTTATTTCTGTATATTGTTTAATTTTAGGTAGTTTTAATATTTGAGCGGCCTCTTCAGACAAAATAGTGCTCTGTGAACCACAATCAATAAGGGCTCTTAGAGTCTCCAGTTACATTTTTTACTTGTATTACAGCTGTGGCCAACAGTGTTGGTTGTGCGGTTACACAAGTATTTACTCTCTCCTGTTCTTCTTCAAAATGAAGTAAGGTATGGTGTTCCTTACTGCACAATGAACAGACCATTTCATTAGTGCACACCTTATTGCTTGAATAATTCAAGCATCTTATGCAAAGCTTCACTTTTTTGGCTGTTTCATACCTTTCAGTAGGTGTCAAACCTTTAAACTTATAGCACTTATACGCCTTATGCCCGGCAATTTTGCAAATCGGACATTTATTTTCGACTTCCGCATAATTTAAAACAGTTTGTAGCGGTTTTTTCTCCTCTTTGCTCATGGCACTTAGCGAGCAATATCTGTGCTCCAAGTATTCCATGACATCAGATAGCATTTGAATTTGCCTTGTTTTTCTAATCTGACTCTCATACAATTGTAGAGCCTCTCTGTCAAATTTCTTTAGTAGGAGTTACGCGAATATAACGTCAACTTCATCGGACAAATTTGCTTTTATTTTAATTAAGTAAACTGACTCATTAACTATGTCAATCACTCCGTTAACACTTTTTGCGGAATCATTGTTGATCATCGGTAAATCAACGATCCGACTTAATTGTTTCGCAAAATACCCTCCGATTATTTTCATACCGCTTGGTTAATAATTCCCAAGCGGCACTATAATTGTCAGCTGAACCTGACAATAGATGGGCTACCATGCTCCTTGCTTCGCCCTTTAACGCGTATTTTAAATAATTGAATTTAAGAGTCAAACTTAAATCTTCTCTTTTTTCAATTAATTCCGCAAATAATTCCACAAACAGGTCCCATTCTCGAGGCTCTCCAGAAAATGTGAGTACCTGAAATTTTGGCAACACTGGTAGTTCGCCTCTCACGGTTACATTCTCAACTTTCAAATTTTTCTGATAATTTATTTTCTCTTCTAATGCTACCAAAGTATTCTGAAGGTCGAATTCCAATTCTTCTATGACCTCTTTAAACGTTTCATTATGTATTAGTTCAACTGTAGGCACATCTGTACCTTCTTGAACAAGAATTTAATTTTTATACCCTTGCAAAAAGGGTATATTAATTTTGGTCAGAAGTGTGCAACGCATAGAAGGAAGCATCTCCGACCATATAAAGTATATATATTCTTGATCAGCACGACGAGACGAGTTCAAATAGCCATGTCCGTCCGTCCGTCCGTCCGTCCGTCCGTCCGTCCGTCCGTCCGTCCGTCCGTCCGTCCGTCCGTCCGTCCGTCTGGATCAACGCGAACTCCTCCGAGACCGTAAGAGCTACAGAGCTGAAATTTTGCACGTATGCTTCTATATACTGCAGGCGTTGTATATCTCGGATTCAGCCGGATCGGACCATTATATCATATAGCTCCCATACAAACGTCAAAGTCACGAACAGTGACTTTTCACACAAACTTCGTTATTTTATCAGCAATTGTCATAAAAGTTGGTATTTGTCAGTTTATTGTTCTTATTAATAATTGTGCCAAATTTGATCAAGATCGGGTGACTATATCATATAGCTCCCATACAAACGGCAAAGTCACGAACAGTGACTTTCTCAATAACTTCATTAATTTTATAGCTATAGCCAAATCAGCTTTTTTTCCCGTCAAATCTGGCTTTTTGAAAGTCCAATTGCGGGAAAAATACCAAAACAGCGGGCAGCGGGAATTCTGGATTTTTTAAAAATATAAATTGCTTTTTTCCGCTCTATTTCTACTGAACAATTTATCATTTTTGAGCGATTAATCGTAGTAAAATGTTATTCATCTAATTCAGTGGGAAAATACTGAGAACACTGCCAATTTTTGGGTTGAAGTGTTTGCCTATAAGGATTCTGGAGGATATAGCCGAGAAGTACCAAAACAGTTGCAAGGGTATACAAACTTCGACGTGGTCGAAGTTAACCCCGGCCCTCTGGTTTTAATATAGATTTCTATTGTCTATCGTACGTAAATCTTTGCTTACCATGTCCATACCTGGAGCTGACGGACTTTTTCTTAAAATTTTTCCTGGTTAACATTAGCGTTCTCATTACTGGGTCGCGACCCTCCTTTGCTACCATCCAACTTTTCAAACATCGTTGCATCTGCTTCACTGTTTTCCGAATCAACAGTGCCCTGCCTGCTTGAATCTTCTTTAGCTAATATTTTGGCAACTATTTTTAAAACCTCTTCATGTACTTTATCTCTGTAGTACTGATGATCGAAAACACCCTGCTGGAGCAATTTCTCATGGTTAGGCATCCATCGGCTACTAATCACTTTTACTTCCTCAATCACCTTGCTAGTAATGTTTCTGGGATCTAGTGCTTCCAACTGCCTTAACCTTTATGCAACTCTACCTGCTTCTCTAACAATTTTGCAGTCTTATTAGTGAATATTTTATCTTTTGCGAATATTGGGATATCGATTTAAATATATAATTATAAAAATAGATAGATGTACTTATAACTATCTTAATTTATATCTTATCTGATGATCCTGTTGACACCGTTCGCCACTAATGTCCGCCAAGTAGAGTTTGCCAAGTAGGTTTTGCCGATATTCTGCTACTGCTTGTCTGCCAATGGGTAGGGTTTGCCGATAATTTGCTGGTGGTTTGCCGTTTCTAGGTTTGCCTCGCCTCCAGTCGCCTCCAGTCGCCTCTTCTTTGCAACTATCTTGTTGCTCTGCTGCTGTTTCCAGTTGCCGACTTGCAACTGTATATATATATATAGTGTATATGTACGCTAGTTAACTCTTTCTTTTTTTTTACTTTTGATATTAAGGCTTCGAATACGCCATACACAAAAAGTCCCGCCGCCGAAATTACTACAGTTGCTCCACTAGCCAAACTGACTTTAAAATCGGACGCACGCACTTTTTTATTTATTAAGCAAAATTTTGCTTTTTATATTATACTCTGTCTTTTACCACTGGTGGGGGAAAACAAGAGTTAATTTGCACAGTTCCTTTTTTCTCGAAGGACCAAAATGAATAGGGATTCCCGGAGAGAAGGAAAATAACCCATTCTTCATTCGTTGAATTCAAAATATGAACTGATTTAATTACAAAAGTACGGAGTTTAGGATTATCTTAGGCTGTAGTAGGTAACAATTGTTCTTAGAATATCTTATTTTAGACTCACACCCACGTATTCGGGGGTTGAAAAATTATTATTTTGGGCACATCGACGGCCACTTGACATACTGTCGTTGTGATCTTTTGGGTTAGTTATACCATACACCCATAGGGTGAAATGGTATATTAAAGTCGCCAAAATGTATGTAACTGGCAGAAGGAAGCTTTTCCGACCCCATAAAGTATATATATTCTTCATCAGTATGAACAGCCGAGTCGATACAGCCATGTCCGTCTGTCCGTCCGAATGAACGCCTAGATCTCGGAGACTATAAGAGATAGAGCCACCAAATTTGGAATGTAGGCTCGTGTAGTATGTAGAGTGATCGAGATTGTTTCAAATTTTCGCCACGCCCCTTTCCGCCCCCGCAATTCAAAAAAAACGTTTATCTCAAAAACTATTGCAGCTAGAGACACCATATTTGGTATGTATATTTACTTAGTAAATCCGCTCATTTTGTATGTACAAAGATTTTGCCCCTTTCCCCCCCGAAATTTGATAAACTCGATTATCTCCCGTAATTTTTTATCTTGTGGAATCAAATTTGGCACACTTGAAATTGATACTAATACCCAACAAAATACCAAAATTTGATCAAAATCGGACAAAAAATACCCAAGTTATGGATATAAACGTTTTTCCATAAGGCCGGAGTTGGCCGTTGTCGGTTGGTGGCGCTAGGGTGCTCATATGCATGAGTCAGTGAGATACTAAGATATGATTGTAAAAAGCATGTGAACAGCATTTTTTTGAAATAGGCAAATGCATTTGTTATTACAAATTTGAAATATTTGTTTTGCTGGTGTATGGTATACCTAAGTCGGCGAGACGACATACTTGCTTCATTTAGAATTACAAGTGTTTTTCCCACACTGCGTGTGGCAGATTGTATTTCTAGTCATATGCTAAGTTAGTTGTTTGGTACAAAGGTACAGTTGTATTGTATTTTCTTTAGTGCATCTGATTTGGTCAATCCAGTTCAGATGAACACGATGTTTATTCTTAAACAGCCGCCATCCTTTATATAATATTTATACAAGCTACTGGAACCGTAATCCAGTTGCCATTCCACTGGCGTAATTTTGAGTCTCATAGCAGCCATCCTTTATATAACAGCTATACAAGCTGCTGGAACCACAATAGAGTTGTCATTTTGAGACTTATAGCCGCCATACTTTATATAATATTTATACAAGCTACTGGAACCGTAATACCGCCAGTCTTATAGCAGCTATCCTTTATATAACAGCTATACAAGCTGCTGGAACAATGATACAGCCGCCATTTTAAGTCTTGTAGCCGCCATCGTGTATATAATAGTTAGACAAGCTACTGGAACCTCTATATAACAGCTATACAAGCTGATGGAACTATTCTATAACCGCCATTTTCAGTCTTGTAGCCGCCATTCTTTATATAACAGCTATACAAGCTGTTGGACCAATAAAACAGCCGCCATTTTGAGTCATGTAGCCGCCATCCTTTATAATATAGTTATACAAGCTGATGGAACTATTCTACAGCCGCCATTTTCAGTCTTATAGCCGCCGTCCTTTAAATAACAGCTATACCAGCTGCTGGAACCGTTTTACTGCCGGCAATTTGAGACTTATAGCCGACATCCTTTAAATAAAAGCTATAGAAACGGCTGGAACCATAAAACAGCAACCATTTAGAGTCTTATAGCCGCCACCCTTTACATAACAGCTATACAAGCTGCTGAAACCGTTCTACTGCCGCCATTTTAAGTCTTATAGACGACATCCTTTATATAACAGCTATACAAGCTGCTGGAACCGCTCTACAGCCGCCATATTTTTATATAACAGCTATATTAGCTGCTGGAACCATAATAAGCCTCCATTTTGAGTCTTATAGCCGCTATCCTTTATATAACAGCTATACAAGCTGCTGGAACCATAATACAGCCGCCATTTTGAGTCTTATAGCCGCCATCCTTTATATAACAGCTACAGAAGCTTCTGAAACCGTTCTACTGCCGGCATTTTGAGTTTTATAGCCGCCATCCTTTAAATAACAGCTATACAAGCTGCTGCAAACATAATACAGTCGCCTTTTTGAGTCTTATAACCGCCATTCTCTATAGAACAGCTATACAAGCTGATTGAACCATTCTACAACCGCCATTTGCAGTCTTGTAACAGTCATCCTTTGTATAATAGTTATACAAGCTGCTGGAACCGTAATACAGCCGCCATTATGAGTCTTATAGCCGCCATACTTTATATAACAGCTATAGATGCTGCTGGAACCATTGTACAGCCGCCATTTACATAACTGCTGGAACAGTTCTACTGCCGCCATTTTAAGTCTCATAGCGGCATTCTTTTATATAACAGCCATACAAGCTGCTGGAACCATAATACAGCCGCCATTTTGAGTCTTATAGCCGCCATCATTTAAATAACAGCTATAGAAACTGCTGAAACAGTTCTACTGCCGCCATTTTAAGTCTCATAGCGGCATTCTTTTATATAACAGCTATACAAGCTGCTGGAACCATAATACAGCCGCCATTTTGAGTCTTATAGCCGCCATCCTTTATATAACAGCTATGCAAGCTGCTGGAACCATAAAGCAGCCATTTTGAGCATTATAGCCGACATCCTTTATATAACAGCTATGGAAGCTGCTGAAACCATAATACAGCTGCCATTTTCAGTCTTTTAGCCGCTATCCTTTAAATAACAGCTATACAAGCTGCTGGAACCCTTTTACTGCCGGCAATTTGAGACTTATAGCCGACATCCTTTAAATAAAAGCTATAGAAACGGCTGGAACCATAAAACAGCAACCATTTTGAGTCTTATAGCCGCCACCCTTTACATAACAGCTATACAAGCTGCTGAAACCGTTCTACTGCCGCCATTTTAAGTCTTATAGACGACATCCTTTATATAACAGCTATACAAGCTGCTGGAACCGCTCTACAGCCGCCATATTTTTATATAACAGCTATATTAGCTGCTGGAACCATAATAAGCCTCCATTTTGAGTATTATAGCCGCTATCCTTTATATAACAGCTATACAAGCTGCTTGAACCATAATACAGCCGCCATTTTGAGTCTTATAGCCGCCATCCTTTATATAACAGCTATAGAAGCTTCTGAAACCGTTCTACTGCCGGCATTTTGAGTTTTATTGCCGCCATCCTTTAAATAACAGCTATACAAGCTGCTGCAAACATAATACAGTCGCCTTTTTGAGTCTTATAACCGCCATTCTCTATAGAACAGCTATACAAGCTGATTGAACCATTCTACAACCGCCATTTGCAGTCTTGTAACAGTCATCCTTTGTATAATAGTTATACAAGCTGCTGGAACCATAATACAGCCGCCATTATGAGTCTTATAGCCGCCATACTTTATATAACAGCTATAGATGCTGCTGGAACCATTGTACAGCCGCCATTTACATAACAGCTACACAAACTGCTGAAACCGATCTAATGCCGCCATTTTGAGTCTTATAGCCGCCATCCTTTAAATAACAGCTATAGAAACTGCTGGAACAGTTCTACTGCCGCCATTTTAAGTCTCATAGCGGCATTCTTTTATATAACAGCTATACAAGCTGCTGGAACCATAATACAGCCGCCATTTTGAGTCTTATAGCCGCCATCATTTAAATAACAGCTATAGAAACTGCTGGAACAGTTCTACTGCCGCCATTTTAAGTCTCATAGCGGCATTCTTTTATATAACAGCTATACAAGCTGCTGGAACCATAATACAGCCGCCATTTTAAGTCTTATAGCCGCCATCCTTTATATAACAGCTATGCAAGCTGCTGGAACCATAAAGCAGCCATTTTGAGCATTATAGCCGACATCCTTTATATAAAAGCTATGGAAGCTGCTGAAACCATAATACAGCTGCCATTTTCAGTCTTATAGCCGCTATCCTTTAAATAACAGCTATACAAGCTGCTGGAATCATAATACAGCCGCCTTTTTGAGTCTTGTAACCGACATCCTCTATATAACAGCAATACAAGCTGATTAAACCATACTACAACCGCCATTTTCAGTCTTGTAGCCGCCTTATTTTACAAAACAGCTATACAAGCTGCTGGAACCATAGTACAGGCGCCATTTTGAGTCTTATAGCCGCTATCCTTTGCATAACACCTAACAAGCTGATGGAACCATAATACAGCCGCCATTTTGAGTTTTATAGCCGCCATCATTTGTATAATAATTATACAAGCTGCTGGAGTCTTTTGAGTCTTATAGCCGCCATCCTTTAAATAACAGCTATAGGAACTGCTGGAACCATTGTACAGCCGCCATTTACATAACAGCTATACAAACTGCTGAAACCGTTCTACTGCCGCCATTTTGAGTCTTACAGCCGCCATCCTTTAAATAACAGCTATAGAAACTGCTGAAACCGTTCAACTGCCGCAATTTTGAGTCTCATAGCGGCATTCTTATATATAACAGCTATACAACTGCCGCCATTTTAAGTCTCATAGCGGCTATCCTTTATATAACAGCTATGCAAGCTGCTGGAACCATAATACAGCCGCCATTTTAAGTCTTATAGCCGACATTCTTTATATAACAGCAATACAAGCTGCTGGAACCGCTCTACAGCCGCCATATTTTTATATAACACCTATATTAGCTGCTGGAACCATAATAAGCCGCCATTTTGAGTCTTATAGTCGCTATCCTTTATATAACAGCTATACAAGCTGCTGGAACAATAATACACCCGCCTTTTTGAGTCTTATAACCGACATCCTCTATATAACTGCTATACAAGCTGATTGACCAATTCTACAACTGCAATTTTCAGTCTTGTAACAGTCATCCTTTATATAACAGCTATACAAGCTGCTGGACCATTAATACAGTCTCCAATTTGAGTCTTGTAGACGCCATCCTTTAGATATTGATTTTGAGTCTTATAGTCGAAATCCTTTAAATAACAGCTATAGAAGCTGCTGGATCCGTTCCACTGGCATAATTTTGAGTCTCATAGCAGTCATTCTTTATACAACAGCTAAACAAGATGCTGGAACCATAATAGAGTTGCCATTTTGAGACTTATAGCCGCCATCCTTTGTATAACAGCTATACAAGCTGATGGAACCATAATACAGCCGCCATTTTGAGTCTAATAGCCGCAATCCTTTATATAACAGCTATACAAGCTGCTGGAACCATTCTACTACCGCCATTTTCAGTCTCATAGCGGCCATCCTATATATAACAGCTACATTAGCTGCTGGAACCATACTACAGCCGCCATTTTCAGTCTTATAGCCGCAATCCTTTTTATAACAGCTATACAAGCTCCTGGAACCATTCTACAGCCGGAATTTTCAGTCTTATAGCTCCAATATATAACAGCAATACAAGCTGCAGGAACCGAAATACAGCCGCCATTTTCAGTCTTACAGCCACCATCTTTTACATAATAGTTATACAAACTGCTGGAACCATAATTCAGTTGCCATTTTGAGTCTTATAGCCGCCATCCATTATATAAAAGATATACAAGCTTCTGGAACCGTTCTACTGCCGCTATTTTAGACTTACAGCCGACATGCTTTATATAACAGCTATACAAGCTGCTGAAACCGTTGAACTGCCGCCATTTTCAGTCTCATAGTGGCCATCCTATATATAACAGCTATACAAGCTGCTGCATTTCAGTCTTATAGCTCCATCCTTTATATAACAGCTATACAAGCTGCTGGAACCGCTCTACAGCCGCCATATTTTTATATAACAGCTATATTAGCTGCTGGAACCATAATAAGCCGCCATTTTGAGTCTTATAGCCGCTATCCTTTATATAACAGCTATACAAGCTGCTGGAACCATAATACAGCCGCCTTTTTGAGTCTTAGGTATAGAAGCTGCTGGAACCATTCCACTAGCGTAATTTTGAGTCTTATAGCAGCCATCCTTTATATAACAGCTATACAAGCTGCTGGAACCATAATACAGTTGCCACTTTGAGACTTATAGCCGCCATCCTTTATATAATATTTATAGAAGCTACTGGATCGTAATACAGTTGCCATTCGTAATACAGTTGCCATTCCACTGGCGTAATTTTGAGTCTCATAGCAGCCATCCTTTATATAACATCTATACAAGCTGCTGGAACCATAATACAGCCGCCATTTTAAGTCTTGTAGCCGCCATCCTGTATATAATAGTTAGACAAGCTGCTGGAACCGTTCTACTGCCGGCAATTTGAGACTTATAGCCGACATCCTTCAAATAAAAGCTATAGAAGCTGCTGGAACCATAAACAGCAACCATTTTAAGTCTTATAGCCGCCACCCTTTACATAACAGCTATACAAGCTGCTGAAACCGTTCTACTGCCATCATTTTGAGTCTTATAGCCGCCATCCTTTAGATAACAGCTATAGATGCTGCTGGAACCGTTCAACTGCCGCCATTTTAAGTCTCATAGCGGCCTTTATATAACAGCTACACAAGCTGCTAGAACCATAATACAGCCGCCATTTTAAGTCTTATAGCCGACATTCTTTATATAACAGCTATACAAGCTGCTGGAACCGCTCTACAGCCGTCATATTTTTACATATTAGCTGCTGGAACCATAATAATCCGCCATTTTGAGTCTTATAGCCGCTAACCTTTATCTAACAGCTATACAAGCTGCTGGAACAATAATACACCTGCCTTTTTGAGTCTTATAACCGACATCCTATATATAACAGCTATACCAGCTGATTGAACCATTCTACAACCGCCATTTGCAGTATTGTAACAGTCATCCTTTGTAAAAGAGCTATAAAAGCTGCTGTACCAATAATAAAGTCGCCAATTTGAGTCTTTATATAGTAGTTATTCAAGCTGCTGGAACCATAATACAGCCGCCATTTTGAGTCTTATAGCCGCCATACTTTATATAACAGCGATAGAAGCTGCTGGAACCGTTCCACTGGCGTAATTTTGAGTCTCATAGCAGCCATCCTTTATATAACAGCTATACAAGCTGCTGGAACCATAATACAGTTGCCATTTTGAGACTTAAAGACGCCATCCTTTATATAATATTTATACAAGCTGCTGGAACCTTAATACAGCCGCCATTTAAAGTCTTGTAGCCGCCATCCTATACATAATAGTTAGACAAGTTGCTGGAACCGTTCCACTGCCGGCAATTTGAGACTTATAGCCGACATCCTTTAAATAAAAGCTATATAAGCTGCTGGAACCATAATACAGCAACCATTTTGAGTCTTATAGCCGCCACCCTTTACATAACAGCTACACAAGCTGCTGAAACCGTTCTACTGCCGTCATTTTGAGTCTTATAGCCGCCATCCTGCTGGAACCGTTCAACTGCCGCCATTTTAAGTCTCATAGCGGCCATCCTTTATATAACAGCTGTGCAAGATGCTGGAACCATAATAGAGTTGCCATTTTGAGACTTATAGCCGCCATCCTTTGTATAACAGCTATACAAGCTGATGGAACCATAATACAGCCGCCATTTTGAGTCTAATAGCCGCAATCCTTTATATAACAGCTATACAAGTTCCTGGAACCATTCTACAGCCGGAATATTCAGTCTTATAGCTCCATCCAATATATAACAGCAATACAAGCTACTGGAACCGAAATACAGCCGCCATTTTGAGTCTTACAGCCACCATCTTTTATATAATAGTTATACAAACTGCAGGAACAATAATACAGTTGCCATTTTGAGTCTTATAGCCGCCATCCATTATATAACAGATATACAAGCTTCTGGAACCGTTCTACTGCGGCCATTTTAAGACTTATAGCCGACATGCTTTATATAACAGCTATACAAGCTGCTGAAACCGTTGAACTGCCGCCATTTTCACTCTCATGGTGGCCATCCTATATATAACAGCTATACAAGCTGCTGCATTTCAGTCTTATAGCTCCATCCTTTATATAACAGGTATACAAGCTGCTGGAACCGCTCTACAGCCGCCATATTTTTATATAACACCTATATTAGCTGCTGGAACCATAATAAGCCGCCATTTTGAGTCTTATAGCCGCTATCCTTTATATAACAGCTATACAAGCTGCTGGAACCATAATACAGCCGCCCTTTTAGTCTTATAACCGACATCCTCTATATAACAGCTATATCAGCTGATTGAACCATTCGACAACCGCCATTTGCAGTCTTGTAACAGTCATCCTTTATAAAAGAGCTATAAAAGCTGCTGGACCAATAATACAGTCGCCAATTTGAGTCTTTATATATATAGTAATACAAGCTGCTGGAACCATAATACAGCCGCCATTTTGAGTCTTATAGCCGCCATACTTTATATAACAGCGATAGAAGCTGCTCGAACCGTTCCAATGGCGTAATTTTGAGTCTCATAGCAGCCATCCTTTATATAACAGCTATACAAGCTGCTGGAACCGAAATACAGTTGCCATTTTGAGACTTATAGACGCCATCCTTTATATAATATTTATACAAGCTACTGGAACCGTAATACAGTTGCCATTCCACTGGCGTAATTTTGAGTCTCATAGCAGCCATCCTTTATATAACATCTATACAAGCTACTGGAACCATAATACAGTTGCCATTTTGAGACTTATAGACGCCATCCTTTATATAATATTTATACAAGCTACTGGAACCACTCTACAGCCGGAATTTTCAGTCTTATAGCTCCATCCAATATATAACAGCAATACAAGCTGCTGGAACCGAAATACAGTTGCCATTTTGAGACTTAAAGACGCCATCCTTTATATAATATTTATACAAGCTACTGGAACCGTAATACAGTTGCCATTCCACTGGCGTAATTTTGAGTCTCAATGCAGCCATCCAATATATAACAGCAATACAAGCTGCTGGAACCGAAATACAGTTGCCATTTTGAGACTTATAGACGCCATCCTTTATATAATATTTATACAAGCTGCTGGAACCATTCTACAGCCGGAATTTTTAGTCTTATAGCTCCATCCAATATATAACAGCAATACAAGCTGCTGGAACCGAAATACAGTTGCCATTTTGAGACTTATAGACGCCATCCTTTATATAATATTTATACAAGCTACTGGAACCGTAATACAGTTGCCATTCCACTGGCGTAATTTTGAGTCTCATAGCAGCCATCCTTTATATAACAGCAATACAAGCTCCTGGAACCGAAATA
Organism: Drosophila paulistorum; assembly: GCA_018152135.1. Lineage (NCBI taxonomy): Eukaryota > Metazoa > Arthropoda > Insecta > Diptera > Drosophilidae > Drosophila > Drosophila paulistorum. The sequence continues at coordinate 962,364 of JAECXG010000612.1, read as the reverse complement.
CAGTTGCCATTTTGAGACTTATAGACGCCATCCTTTATATAATATTTATACAAGCTACTGGAACCATTCTACAGCCGGAATTTTCAGTCTTATAGCTCCATCCAATATATAACAGCAATACAAGCTGCTGGAACCGAAATACAGTTGCCATTTTGAGACTTATAGACGCCATCCTTTATATAATATTTATACAAGCTACTGGAACCGTAATACGGTTGCCATTCCACTGGCGTAATTGTGATTCTCATAGCCGCCATCCTTTATATAATAGTTATACAAACTGCTGGAACCATTCTACAACCGCCATTTTCAGTCTTGTAGCCGCCATTCTTTATATAACAGCTATACAAGCTGCTGGACCAATAATACAGCCGCCATTTAGAGTCTTATAGCCGCCATCTTTTATATAACAGATATAGAAGCATATGGAACCGTTCGACTGCCGGTATTTTGAGTTTTATAGCCTCCATCTTTTAAATAACAGTAATAGAAGCTGCTAGATCCGTTCCACTGGCGTAATTTTGTGTCTCATAGCAGCCATCCTATAGATAACAGCTATATTAGCTGCTGGAACAATACTACAGCCGCCATTTTCAGTCTTATAGCCGCAATCCTTTTTATGACAGCTATACAAGCTCCTGGAACCATTCTACAGCCGGAATTTTCAGTCTTATAGCTCCATCCAATATATAACAGCAATACAAGCTGCTGGAACCGAAATACAGCCGCCATTTTCAGTCTTACAGCCACCATCTTTTATATAATAGTTATACAAACTGCTGGAACCATAATACAGTTGCCATTTTGAGTCTTATAGCCGCCATCCATTATATAACAGATATACAAGCTTCTGGAACCGTTCTACTGTCGCCATTTTAGACTTACAGCCGACATGCTTTATATAACAGCTATACAAGCTGCTGAAGCCGTTGAATTGCCGCCATTTTCAGTCTTATAATGGCCATCCTATATATAACAGCTATACAAGCTGCTGCATTTCAGTCTATTAGCTCCATCCTTTATATAACAGCTATACAAGCTGCTGGAACCGCTCTACAGCCACCACATTTTTATATAACAGCTATATTAGCTGCTGGAACCATAATAAGCCGCCATTTTGAGTCTTATAGCCGCTATCCTTTATATAACAGCTATACAAGCTGCTGGAACCATAATACAGCCGCCTTTTTGAGTCTTAGAACCGCCAAACCTTATATAACAGGTATTGGAGCTGCTGGAACCATACCACTGGCGTAATTTTGAGTCTCATAGCAGCCATCCTTTATATAACAGCTATACAAGCTGCTGGAACCATAATACAGTTGCCAGTTGGAGACTTATAGCCGCCATCCTTTATATTTATACAAGCTACTGGAACCGTAATACAGTTGCCATTCCACTGGCGTAATTTTGAGTCTCTTAGCAGCCATCCTTTATATAACATCTATACAAGCTGCTGGAACCATAATACAGCCGCCATTTTAAGTCTTGTAGCCGCCATCCTGAATATAATAGTTAGACAAGCTGCTGGAACCGTTCTACTGCCGGCAATTTGAGACTTATAGCCGACATCCTTTATATAACAGCTATACAAGCTGCTGGAACCAAAATACAGTTGACATTTTGAGTCTTATAGCCGCCATCCTTTAAATAACAGCTATAGAAGCTGCTGGAACCGTTCAACTGCCGCCATTTTAAGTCTCATAGCGGCCATCCTTTATATAACAGCTATACAAGCTGCTGGAACCATAATACAGCCGCCATTTTAAGTCTTATAGCCGACATTCTTTATATAACAGCTATACAAGCTGCTGGAACCGCTCTACAGCCGTTATATTTTTACCTAACAGCTATATTAGCTGCTGGAACCATAATACAGCCGCCATTTTAAGTCTTATAGCCGACATTCTTTATATAACAGCTATACAAGCTGCTGGAACCGCTCTACAGCCGCCATATTTTTACATAACAGCTATATTAGCTGCTAGATCCATAATAAGCCGCCATTTTGAGTCTTATAGCCGCTAACCTTTATCTAACAGCGATAGAAGATGCTGGAACCGTTTCATTGGCGTAATTTTGAGTCTCATAGCAGCCATCCTTTATATAACAGCTATACAAGCTGCTGGAACCATAATACAGTTGCCACTTTGAGACTTATAGCCGCCATCCTTTATATAATATTTATACAAGCTGCTGGAACCTTAATACAGCCGCCATTTTAAGTCTTGTAGCCGCCATCCTGTATATAATGGTTAGACAAGCTGCTGGAACCGTTCTACTGCCGGCAATTTGAGACTTATAGCCGACATCCTTTAAATAAAAGCTATATAAGCTGCTGGAACCATAATACAGCAACTATTTTGAGTCTTATAGCCGCCACCCTTTACATAACAGCTAAACAAGCTGCTGAAACCGTTCTACTGCCGTCATTTTGAGTCTTATAGCCGGCATCCTGCTGGAACCGTTCAACTGCCGCCATTTTAAGTCTCATAGCGGCCATCCTTTATATAACAGCTATGCAAGATGCTGGAACCATAATACAGCCGCCATTTTAAGTCTTATAGCCGACATTCTTTATATAACAGCTATACAAGCTGCTGGAACCGCTCTACAGCCGCCATATTTTTACATAACAGCTTTATTAGCTGCTGGAACCATAATAAGACGCCATTTTGAGTCTTATAACCGACATCCTCTATATAACTGCTATACAAGCTGATTGAACAATTCTACAACTGCCATTTTCACTCTTGTAACAGTCATCCTTTATATAACAGCTATACAAGCTGCTGGACCATTAATACAGTCGCCAATTTGAGTCTTGTAGACGCCATCCTTTAGATAATAGTTATTCAAACTGCTGGAACCATAATAGAGTTGACATTTTGAGTTTTATAGCCGCAATCCTTTATATAACAGCTATAGAAGCTGCTGGATCCGTTCCACTAGCATAATTTTGAGTCTCATAGCAGTCATTCTTTATACAACAGCTAAACAAGATGCTGGAACCATAATAGAGTTGCCATTTTGAGACTTATAGCCGCCATCCTTTGTATAACAGCTATACAAGCTGATGGAACCATAATACAGCCGCCATTTTGAGTCTAATAGCCGCAATCTTTTATATAACAGCTATACAAGCTGCTGGAACCATTCTACTACCGCCATTTTCAGTCTCATAGCGGCCATCCTATATATAACAGCTATGCAAGCTGCTGGTACAATTCTACAGCCGCCATTTTAAGCCTTATAGCCGCAATCCTTTTTATAACAGCTATACAAGCTCCTGGAACCATTCTACAGCCGGAATTTTCAGTCTTATAGCTCCATCCAATATATAACAGCAATACAAACTGCTGGAACCGAAATACAGCCGCCATTTTGAGTCTTATAGCCACCATCTTTTATATAATAGTTATACATACTGCTGGAACCATAATTCAGTTGCCATTTTGAGTCTTGTAGCCGCCATCCATTATATAACAGATATACAAGCTTCTGGAACCGTTCTACTGCCGCCATTTTAGGACTTATAGCCGACATGCTTTATATAACAGCTATACAAGCTGATGAAACCGTTGAACTGCCGCCATTTTCAGTCTCATAGTGGCCATCCTATATATAACAGCTATACAAGCTGCTGCATTTCAGTCTTATAGCTCCATCCTTTATATAACAGCTATACAAGCTGCTGGAACCGCTCTACAGCCGCCATATTTTTATATAACACCTATATTAGCTGCTGGAACCATAATAAGCCGCCATTTTGAGTCTTATAGCCGCTATCCTTTATATAACAGCTATACAAGCTGCTGGAACCATAATACAGCCGCCTTTTTGAGTCTTATAACCGACATCCTCTATATAACAGCTATATCAGCTGATTGAACCATTCTACAACCGCCATTTGCAGTCTTGTAACAGTCATCCTTTATAAAAGAGCTATAAAAGCTGCTGGACCAATAATACAGTCGCCAATTTGAGTCTTTATATAATAGTTATACAAGCTGCTGGAACCATATTACAGCCGCCATTTTGAGTCTTATAGCCGCCATACTTTATATAACAGCGATAGAAGCTGCTCGAACCGTTCCACTGGCGTAATTTTGAGTCCCATAGCAGCCATCCTTTATATAACAGCTATACAAGCTGCTGGAACCATAATACAGTTCCCATTTTGAGACTTATAGACGCCATCCTTTATATAATATTTATACAAGCTACTGGAACCGTCATACAGTTGCCATTCCACTGGCGTAATTTTGAGTCTCATAGCAGCCATCCTTTATATAACATCTATACAAGCTACTGAAACCATAATACAGTTGCCACTTTGAGGCTTATAGCCGCCTTCGTTTATATAATATTTATACAAGTTGCTGGAACCATAATGCAGCTGCCATTTTAAGTCTTGTAGTCGCCATCCTGTATATAATACTTAGACAAGCTGCTGGAACCGTTCTACTGCCGGCAATTTGAGACTTATAGCCGACATTCTTTAAATAAAAGCTATGGAAGCTGCTGGAACCATAATACATAATACATAATTGAGTCTTATAGCCGCCACCCTTTACATAACATCTATACAAGCTGCTGGAACCGTTCAACTGCCGCCATTTTAAGTCTCATAGCGGCCATCCTTTATATAACAGCTATACAAGCTGCTGGAACCATAATACAGCCGCCTTTTTGAGTCTTCTAACCGACATCCTCTATATAACAGCTATACAAGCTGATTAAACCATTCTACAGCCGACATTTTAGGTCTTATAGCCGCAATCTTTTTTATAACAGCTATGCAAGCTGCTGGAACCATTCTACAGCCGGCATTTTCAGTCTTATAGCTCCATCCAATATATAACAGCAATACCAGCTGCTGGAACCGAAATACAGCCGCCATCTTAAGACTTATAGCCGACATGCTTTCTATAACAGCTATTCAGGCTGCTGAAACCGTTGAACTGCCGCCATTTTCAGTCTCATAGTGGCCATCCTATATATAACAGCTATACAAGCTGCTGCATTTCAGTCTTATAGCTCCATCCTTTATATAACAGCTATGCAAGCTGCTGGAACCATAAAACAGCCGCCATTTTGAGCATTATAGCCGACATCCTTTATATAACAGCTATAGAAGCTGCTGAAACCATAATACATCTGCCATTTTTATTCCATTGGCGTAATTTTGTGTCTCATAGCAGCCATCCTAATTTTCAGTCTTATAGCTCCATCCAATATATAACAGCAATACAAGCTGCTGGAACGGAAATACAGCCGCCATTTTGAGTCTTACAGCCACCATCTTTTATATAATAGTTATACAAACTGCTGGAACCATAATACAGTTGCCATTTTGAGTCTTATAGCCGCCATCCATTATATAACAGATATACAAGCTTCTGGAACCGTTCTACTGCCGCCATTTTAAGACTCATGCTTTATATAACAGCTATATAAGCTGCTGAAACCGTTGAACTGACGCCATTTTCAGTCTCATAGTGGCCATCCTATATATAACAGCTATACAAGCTACTTCATTTCAGTCTTATAGCTCCATCCTTTATATAACAGGTATACAAGCTGCTGGAACCGCTCTACAGCCGCCATATTTTTATATAACACCTATATTAGCTGCTGGAACCATAATAAGCCGCCATTTTGAGTCGTATAGCCGCTATCCTTTATATAACAGCTATACAAGCTGCTGGAACCATAATAAGGCCGCCTTTTTGAGTCTTATAACCGACATCCTCTATATAACAGCTATGTCAGCTGATTGAACCATTCTACAACAGTCATTTGCAGTCTGGTAACAGTCATCCTTTATAAAAGAGCTATAAAAGCTGCTGGACCAATAATACAGTCGACAATTTGAGTCTTTATATAATAGTAATACAAGCTGCTGGAACCATAATACAGCCGCCATTTTGAGTCTTATAGCCGCCATACTTTATATAACAGCGATAGAAGCTGCTCGAACCGTTCCACTGGCGTAATTTTGATTCTCATAGCAGCCATCCTTTATATAACAGCTATACAAGCTGCTGGAACCATAATACAGTTGCCATTTTGAGACTTATAGACGCCATTCTTTATATAATATTTATAAAAGCTACTGGAACCGTCATACAGTTGCCATTCCACTGGCGTAATTTTGAGTCTCATAGCAGCCATCCTTTATATAACATCTATACAAGCTACTGAAACCATAATACAGTTGCCACTTTGAGACTTATAGCCGCCTTCCTTTATATAATATTTATACAAGCTGCTGGAACCATAATGCAGCCGCCATTTTAAGTCTTGTAGCCGCCATCCTGTATATAATAGTTAGACAAGCTGCTGGAACCGTTCTACTGCCGGCAATTTGAGACTTATAGCCGACATCCTTTAAATAAAAGCTATAGAAGCTGCTGGAACCTTTACATAACAGCTATACAAGCTGCTGAAACCGTTCTACTGCCGTCATTTTGAGTCTTATAGCCGCCATCCTTTAGATAACAGCTATAGAAGCTGCTGGAATTGTTCAACTGCCGCCATTTTAAGTCTCATAGCGGCCATCCTTTATATAACAGCTATACAAGCTGCTGGAACCATTCTACAGCCGGCATTTTCAGTCTTATAGCTCCATCCAATATATAACAGCAATACCAGCTGCTGGAACCGAAATACAGCCGCCATTTTAAGACTTATAGCCGACATGCTTTCTATAACAGCTATTCAGGCTGCTGAAACCGTTGAACTGCCGCCATTTTCAGTCTCATAGTGGCCATCCTATATATAACAGCTATACAAGCTGCTGCATTTCAGTCTTATAGCTCCATCCTTTATATAACAGCTATGCAAGCTGCTGGAACCATAAAACAGCCGCCATTTTGAGCATTATAGCCAAAATCCTTTATATAACAGCTATAGAAGCTGCTGAAACCATAATACAGCTGCCATTTTGATTCTCATAGCAGCCATCCTTTATATAACAGCTATACAAGCTGCTGGAACCATAATACAGTTGCCATTTTGAGACTTATAGACGCCATTCTTCATATAATATTTATAAAAGCTACTGGAACCGTCATACAGTTGCCATTCCACTGGCGTAATTTTGAGTCTCATAGCAGCCATCCTTTATATAACATCTATACAAGCTACTGAAACCATAATACAGTTGCCATTTTAAGTCTTGTAGCCGCCATACTTTATATAACAGCTATAGAAGCTGCTGGAACCATTCCACTGGATTAATTTTGATTCTCATAGCCGCCATCCTTTATACAATAGTTATACATACTGCTGGAACCATAATACAGTTGCCATTTTGAGTCTTATAGCCGCCATACTTTATATAACAGCTATAGAAGCTGCTGGAACTATTCCACTGGCTTAATTGTGATTCTCATAGCCGCCATCCTTTATATAATAGTTATACAAACTGCTGGAACCTTTCTACAACCGCCATTTTCAGTCTTGTAGCCGCCATTCTTTATATAACAGCTATACAAGCCGCTGGACCAATAATACAGCCGCCATTTAGAGTCTTATAGCCGCCATCCTTTATATAACAGATATAGAAGCATCTGGAACCGTTCGACTGCCGGCATTTTGAGTTTTGTAGCCTCCATCTTTTAAATAACAGTAATAGAAGCTGCTAGATCTGTTCCATTGGCGTAATTTTGTGTCTCATAGCAGCCATCCTAATTTTCAGTCTTATAGCTCCATCCAATATATAACAGCAATACAAGCTGCTGGAACGGAAATACAGCCGCCATTTTGAGTCTTACAGCCACCATCTTTTATATAATAGTTATACAAACTGCTGGAACCATAATACAGTTGCCATTTTGAGTCTTATAGCCGCCATCCATTATATAACAGATATACAAGCTTCTGGAACCGTTCTACTGCCGCCATTTTAAGACTCATAGCCGACATGCTTTATATAACAGCTATACAAGCTGCTGAAACCGTTGAACTGACGCCATTTTCAGTCTCATAGTGGCCATCCTATATATAACAGCTATACAAGCTACTTCATTTCAGTCTTATAGCTCCATCCTTTATATAACAGGTATACAAGCTGCTGGAACCGCTCTACAGCCGCCATATTTTTATATAACACCTATATTAGCTGCTGGAACCATAATAAGCCGCCATTTTGAGTCGTATAGCCGCTATCCTTTATATAACAGCTATACAAGCTGCTGGAACCATAATAAGGCCGCCTTTTTGAGTCTTATAACCGACATCCTCTATATAACAGCTATGTCAGCTGATTGAACCATTCTACAACAGTCATCTGCAGTCTGGTAACAGTCATCCTTTACAAAAGAGCTATAAAAGCTGCTGCACCAATAATACAGTCGACAATTTGAGTCTTTATATAATAGTAATCAAGCTGCTGGAACCATAATACAGCCGCCATTTTGAGTCTTATAGCCGCCATACTTTATATAACAGCGATAGAAGCCACTGGCGTAATTTTGATTCTCATAGCAGCCATCCTTTATATAACAGCTATACAAGCTGCTGGAACCATAATACAGTTGCCATTTTGAGACTTATAGACGCCATTCTTTATATAATATTTATAAAAGCTACTGGAACCGTCATACAGTTGCCATTCCACCGGCGTAATTTTGAGTCTCATAGCAGCCATCCTTTATATAACATCTATACAAGCTACTGAAACCATAATACAGTTGCCACTTTGAGACTTATAGCCGCCTTCCTTTATATAATATTTATACAAGCTGCTGGAACCATAATGCAGCCGCCATTTTAAGTCTTGTAGCCGCCATCCTGTATATAATAGTTAGACAAGCTGCTGGAACCGTTCTACTGCCGGCAATTTGAGACTTATAGCCGACATCCTTTAAATAAAAGCTATAGAAGCTGCTGGAACCTTTACATAACAGCTATACAAGCTGCTGAAACCGTTCTACTGCCGTCATTTGGAGTCTTATAGCCGCCATCCTTTAGATAACAGCTATAGAAGCTGCTGGAACCGTTCAACTGCCGCCATTTTAAGTCTCATAGCGGCCATCCTTTATATAACAGCTATACAAGCTGCTGGAACCATTCTACAGCCGGCATTTTCAGTCTTATAGCTCCATCCAATATATAACAGCAATACCAGCTGCTGGAACCGAAATACAGCTGCCATTTTAAGACTTATAGCCGACATGCTTTATATAACAGCTATACAAGCTGCTGAAACCGTTGAACTGCCGCCATTTTCAGTCTCATAGTGGCCATCCTATATATAACAGCTATTCAAGCTGCTGCATTTCAGTCTTATAGCTCCATCCTTTATATAACAGCTATGCAAGCTGCTGGAACCGAAATACAGCTGTCATTTTGATTCTTATAGCCGACATGCTTTATATAACAGCTATACAAGCTGCTGGTACCGTAATACAGTTGCCATTTTCAGTCTTATCGCCGCCATACTTTATATAACAGCTATAGAAGCTGCTGGAACCATTCCACTGGCTTAATTGTGATTCTCATAGCCGATATCCTTTATATAATAGTTATACAAACTGGTGGAACCATTCTACAACCGCCATTTTCTGTCTTGTAGCCGCCATTCTTTATATAACAGCTATACAAGCTACTGGAGCAATAATACAGCCGCAATTTAGAGTATTATAGCCGCCATCCTTTATATAAAAGATATAGAAGCATCTGGAACCGTTCGACTGCCGGCATTTTGAGTTTTATAGCCTCCATCTTTTAAATAACAGTAATAGAAGCTGATAGATCCGTTCCACTGGCGTAATTTTGTGTCTCATAGCAGCCATTCTTTATATAACAGCCATTTTCAGTCTTATAGCCGCTATCCATTAAATAACAAATATGCAAGCTTCTGGAATCATAATACAGCCGCCATTTTTAGTCTTCTAGCCGCCATTCTTTATATAATAGTTATACAAGCTGCTTGAACCAAAATACAGCCGCCATTTTGAGTCTTATAGCCGCCATCCCTTATATACAGCTATACAAGCTGCTGGACCAATAATACAGTCGCCAATTTGAGTCTTGTAGCCGCCATCTTTTATATAATAGTTATACACGCTGCTGGAACCATTCCACAGCCGCCATTTTGAGTCTTATAGCCGCCATCCTTTTTTTAAAGCTATACAAGCTGCTGGAACCGTTACATTGGTGGCATTTAGAGTCTTATAGCAGCCATTCTTTATATAACAGCTATACAAGCTGCTAGAACCATAGCCGCCATCCTTTAAATAACAGCTATAGAAGCTGCTGGAACCGTTACATTGGTGCCATTTTGAGTCTTATAGCCGCCATCCTTTATATAGCAGCTATACAAGCTGCTGGGACAATTCTACAGCCGCCATTTTGAGCCTTAAAGCCGCCATCTTTTAAATAACAGCTATAAAAGCTGCTGAAACCGTTCTACAGCCGCCATTTAAAGACTAGCCGCCATCCTTTATATAGCAGTTATACAAGCTGCTGGAACCATCATACAGCTGCCTATTCCATTCTTGTAGCCACCATTCTTAATATAAGAAATAAACATGCTGGTGCCATCTTTTATATTACAGCTGTAGAAGCTGCTGGAATCAATCTACAGATGCCATTTTGTGTGTTATAGCCGCCATAATTTATATAACAGCTATACAATTTGCGGGAACCATTCTACAGCCGCCGTTTTGAGTCTTATAGCCGCCATCCTTTATATAACTGCTATGCAACCTGCTGTAACCATTCTACAGCCACCATTTTGATTCTTCTTACCGCTATCCTTTATATAACAGCTATACAATATGCTGGAATCATTCTGCAGCCGCCATTTTGAGTCTTTTAGCCGCCATCCTTTATATAACAACTATACAAGCTGCTGGAACCATTCTGCAGCCGCCATTTTGTGTCTTTTATCCGCCATCCTTTATATAACAGCTATACAAGCTGCTGGAACCAATCTTCAGATTCCATTTTGAGTCTTATAGCCGCCATAATTTATATAACAGCTATACAATCTGCGGGAACCATTCTACAGCCGCCGTTTTGAATCTTATAGCCGCCATCCTTTATATAACTGTTATGCAACCTGCTGTAACCATTCTACAGCCACCATTTTGGTTCTTCTTACCGCCATCCTTTATATAACAGCTATACAAGATGCTGGAATCATTCTGCAGCCGCCATTTTGAGTCTTTTAGCCGCCATCCTTTATATAACAACTATACAAGTTGCTGGAACCATTCTGCACCCGCCATTTTGTGTCTTTTATCCGCCATCCTTTATATAACAGCTATACAAGCTGCTGGAACCAATCTACAGATTCCATTTTGAGTCTTATAGCCGCCATAATTTATATAACAGCTATACAATCTACGGGAACCATTCTACAGCCTCCGTTTTGAGTGCCATCCTTCATATAGCAGATATACAAGCTGCTGGAACCATTATACAGCTGCCTATTTCGTTCTTGCAGCCACCATTCTTAATATAAGAAATAAACACGCTGGTGCCATCCTCTATATATAACAGCTACACAAGCTGCTGGAAGCATTCTACAGCCGCCATTTTGAGTCTTTTAGCCGCCATCTTTTATACAGCAGCTATACAAGCTGGTGGAACCGTTCCACTGCCGCCATTTTGAGTCTTTTAGCCGCCATACTTTATATAGCAGATATACAAGCAGCTGGAACCATTATACAGCTGCCTTTTTCGTTCTTGTAGCCACCATTCTTAATATAAGAAATAAACACGCTGGTGCCATCCTTTATATAACAGCTATACAAGCTACGGGAACCATTCTACAGCCGCCATTTTGAGTATTATAGCCGCCATTTTGAGTATCATAGCCGCCATTCTTTATATAACAGCTATAAAAACTGCTGGAACCATTCTACAGCCTCCATTTGGATTTACAAGATAACATATTTACAAGCCGCTGGAACCATTCTACATCCTCCATTTTGAGTCTTATAACCGCCATCCTTTATATTACAACTTTACAAGCTGCTGGAACCTTTCTAAAGGCGCCATTTTGAATCTTATAAACGTCATAATTTATATAACAGCTATACAAGCTGCGGGAACCATTCTACAGCCGCTATTTTAAGAATTATAGCCGCTATTTTGGGTATTGTAGCCGCCATCCTTTATATAACAGCTATAAAAGCTGCTGGAACCATTCTACAGCCTCCATTTTGAATTCTGTGTCCGACATTTTTTGTAACAGATTTACAAGCCGCTGGAACCATTCTACAGCCTTCATTTTGAGTCTTATAGCCGCCATCCTTTATATAACAACTATACAAGCTGCTGGAACCATTCTGCAGCCGCCATTTTGAGTCTTATATCCGCCATCCTTTATATAACAGCTGTACAAGCTGCTGGAACCAATCTACAGATGCCATGTTGTGTGTTATAGCCGTCATAATTTATATAACAGCTATACATTCTGCGGGAACCATTCTACAGCCGCCGTTTTGAGTCTTATAGCCGCCATCCTTTATATAACAGCTATGCAACCTGCTGTAACCATTCTACAGCCACCATTTTGATTCTTCTTACCGCCATCCTTTATATAACAACTATACAAGCTGCTGGAACCATTCTGCAGCCGCCATTTTGTGTCTTTTATCCGCCATCCTTTATATAACAGCTATACAAGCAGCTGGAACCAATCTACAGATTCCATTTTGAGTCTTATAGCCGCCATAATTTATATAACAGCTAAACAATCTGCGGGAACCATTCTACAGCCGCCGTTTTGAGTCTTATAGCCGCCATCCTTTATATAACTGTTATGCAACCTGCTGTAACCATTCTACAGCCACCATTTTGATTCTTCTTACCGCCATCCTTTATATAACAGCTACACAAGATGCTAGAATCATTCTGCAGCCGCCATTTTGAGTCTTTTAGCCGCCATCCTTTATATAACAACTATACAAGCTGCTGGAACCATTCTGCAGCCGCCATTTTGTGTCTTTTATCCGCCATCCTTTATATAACAGCTATACAAGCTGCTGGAACCAATCTACAGATTCCACTTTGAGTCTTATAGCCGCCATAATTTATATAACAGCTATACAATCTGCGGGAACCATTCTACAGCCGCCGTTTTGAGTCTTATAGCCGCCATCCTTTATATAACTGTTATGCAACCTGCTGTAACCATTCTACCGCCACCATTTTGATTCTTCTTACCGTCATCCTTTATATAACAGCTATACAAGATGCTGGAATCATTCTGCAGCCACCATTTTGAGTATTTTAGCCGCCATCCTTTATATAGCAGATATTCAACCTGCTGGAACCATTATACAGCTGTCTATTTCGTTCTTGTAGCCACCATTCTTAATATAAGAAATAAACACGCTGGTGCCATCCTTCATATAGGAGATATACAAGCTGCTGGAACCATTATACAGCTGCCTATTTCGTTCTTGCAGCCACCATTCTTAATATAAGAAATAAACACGCTGGTGCCATCCTCTATATATAACAGCTATACAAGCTGTTGGAAGCATTCTACAGCCGCCGTTTTGAGTCTTTTAGCCGCCATCTTTTATATAGCAGCTATACAAGCTGGTGGAACCGTTCCACTGCCGCCATTTTGAGTCTTATAGCCGCCATCCTTTATATAGCAGCTATAAAAGCTGCTGGGACAATTCTACAGCCGCCATTTTGAGCCTTATAGCCGCCATCTCTTATATAACAGCTATAAAAGCTGCTGGAACCGTTCTTCTGCCGCCATTTTGAGTCTTTAAGCCGCCACACTTTATATAGCATATATACAAGCTGCTGGAACCATTATACAGCTGCCTATTACGTTCTTGTAGCCACCATTCTTAATATAAGAAATAAACACGCTGGTGCCATCCTTTATATAACAGCTATACAAGCTACGGGAACCATTCTACAGCCGCCATTTTGAGTATTATAGCCGCCATTTTGAGTATTATAGCCGCCATTCTTTATATAACAGCTATAAAAACTGCTGGAACCATTCTACAGCCTCCATTTTGATTTACAAAATAACAGATTTACAATCCGCTGGAACCATTCTACATCCTCCATTTTGAGTCTTATAACCGCCATCCTTTATATTACAACTTTACAAGCTGCTGGTACCTTTCTAAAGGCGCCATTTTGAATCCTATAATCGTCATAATTTATATAACAGCTATACAAGCTGCGGGAACCATTCTACAGCCGCTATTTTAAGAATTATAGCCGCCATTTTGGGTATTGTAGCCGCCATCCTTTATATAACAGCTATAAAAGCTGCTGGAACCATTCTACAGCCTCCATTTTGAATTCTGTGTCCGCCATTTTTTGTAACAGATTTTCAAGCCGCTGGAACCATTCTACAGCCTTCATTTTGAGTCTTATAGCCGCCATCCTTTATATAACAACTATACAAGCTGCTGGAACCATTCTGCAGCCGCCATTTTGAGTCTTATATCCGCCATCCTTTATATAACAGCTATACAAGCTGCTGGAACCAATCTACAGATGCCATTTTGTGTGTTATAGCCGCCATAATTTATATAACAGCTATACAATCTGCGGGAACCATTCTACAGCCGCCGTTTTGAGTCTTATAGCCGCCATCCTTTATATAACAGCTATGCAACCTGCTGTAACCATTCTACAGCCACCATTTTGATTCTTCTTACCGCCATCCTTTATATAACAGCTATACAAGATGCTGGAATCATTCTGCAGCCGCCATTTTGAGTCTTTTAGCCGCCATCCTTTATATAACAACTATACAAGCTGCTGGAACCATTCTGCAGCCGCCATTTTGTGTCTTTTATCCGCCATCATTTATATAACAGCTATACAAGCTGCTGGAACCAATCTACAGATTCCATTTTGAGTCTTATAGCCGCCATAATTTATATAACAGCTATACAATCTGCGGGAACCATTCTACAGCCGCCGTTTTGAGTCTTATAGCCGCCATCCTTTATATAACTGTTATGCAACCTGCTGTAACCATTCTACAGCCACCATTTTGATTCTTCTTACCGCCATCCTTTATATAACAGCTATACAAGATGCTGGAATCATTCTGCAGCCACCATTTTGAGTCTTTTAGCCGCCATCCTTTATATAGCAGATATTCAAGCTGCTGGAACCATTATACAGCTGCCTATTTCGTTCTTGCAGCCACCATTCTTAATATAAGAAATAAACACGCTGGTGCCATCCTCTATATATAACAGCTATACAAGCTGCTGGAAGCATTCTACAGCCGCCATTTTGAGTCTTTTAGCCGCCATCTTTTATATAGCAGCTATACAAGCTGGTGGAACCGTTCCACTGCCGCCATTTTGAGTCTTATAGCCGCCATCCTTTATATAGCAGCTATAAAAGCTGCTGGGACAATTCTACAGCCGCCATTTTGAGCCTTACAGCCGCCATCTCTTATATAACAGCTATAAAGGCTGCTGGAACCGTTCTTCTGCAGCCATTTTGAGTCTTTAAGCCGCCATACTTTATATAGCATATATACAAGCTGCTGGAACCATTATACAGCTGCCTATTTCGTTCTTGTAGCCACCATTCTTAATATAAGAAATAAACATATAACAGCTATACAAGCTACGGGAACCATTCTACAGCCGCCATTTTGAGTATTATAGCCGCCATTTTGAGTATTATAGCCGACATTCTTTATATAAGAGCTACAAAACTGCTGGAACCATTCTACAGCCTCCATTTTGATTTACAAAATAACAGATTTACAAACCGCTGGAACCATTCTACATCCTCCATTTTGAGTCTTATAACCGCCATCCTTTATATTACAACTTTACAAGCTGCTGGAACCTTTCTAAAGGCGCCATTTTGAATCTTATAAACGTCATAATTTATATAACAGCTAGAAAAGCTGCGGGAACCATTCTACAGCCGCTATTTTAAGAATTATAGCCGCCATTTTGGGTATTGTAGCCGCCATCCTTTATATAACAGCTATAAAAGCTGCTGGAACCATTCTACAGCCTCCATTTTGAATTCTGTGTCCGCCATTTTTTTATAACAGATTTACAAGCCGCTGGAACCATTCTACAGCCTTCATTTTGAGTCTTATATCCGCCATCCTTTATATAACAGCTATACAAGCTGCTGGAACCAATCTACAGATGCCATTTTGAGTCTTATAGCCGCCATATTTTATATAACAGCTATACAATCTGCGGGAACCATTCTACAGACGCCGTTTTGAGTCTTATAGCCGCCATTCTTTATATAACTGCTATGCAACCTGCTGTAACCATTCTACAGCCACCATTTTGATTCTTCTTACCGCCATCCTTTATATAACAGCTATACAAGATGCTGGAATCATTCTGCAGCCGCCATTTTGAGTCTTTTAGCCGCCATCCTTTATATAACAACTATACAAGCTGCTGGAACCATTCTGCAGCCGCCATTTTGTGTCTTTTATCCGCCATCCTTTATATAACAGCTATACAAGCTGTTGGAACCAATCTACAGATTCCATTTTGAGTCTTATAGCCGCCATAATTTATGTAACAGCTATACAATCTGCGGGAACCATTCTACAGCCGCCGTTTTGAGTCTTATATCCGCCATCCTTTATATGTTATGCAACCTGCTGTAACCATTCTACAGCCACCATTTTGATTCTTCTTACCGCCATCCTTTATATAACAGCTACACAAGATGCTAGAATCATTCTGCAGCCGCCATTTTGAGTCTATTATCCGCCATCCTTTATATAGCAGCTATACAAGTTGCTGGGACAATTCTACAGCCGCCACTTTGAGCCTTATAGCCGCCATCTTTTATATAAGAGCTATAAAAGCTGCTGGAACTGTTCTTCTGCCGCCATTTTGAGTCTTTTAGCCGCCATACTTTATATAGCAGATATACAAGCTGCTGGAACCATTATACAGCTGCCTATTTCGTTCTTGTAGCCACCATTCTTAATATAAGAAATAAACACGCTGGTGCCATCCTTTATATAACAGCTATACAAGGTACGGGAACCATTCTACAGCCGCCATTTTGAGTATTATAGCCGCCATTTTGAGTATTATAGCCGCCATTCTTTATATAACAGCTATAAAAACTGCTGGAACCATTCTACAGCCTCCATTTTAATTTACAAGATAACATATTTACAAGCCGCTGGAACCATTCTATATCCTCCATTTTGAGTCTTATAACCGCCGTCCTTTATATTACAACTTTACAAGCTGCTGGAACCTTTCTAAAGGCGCCATTTTGAATCCTATAAACGTCATAATTTATATAACAGCTATACAAGCTGCGGGAACCATTCTACAGCCGCTCTTTTAAGAATTATAGCCGCCATTTTGGGTATTGTAGCCGCCATCCTTTATATAACAGCTATAAAAGCTGCTGGAACCATTCTACAGCCTCCATTTTGAATTCTGTGTCCGCCATTTTTTGTAACAGATTTACAAACCGCTGGAACCATTCTACAGCCTTCATTTTGAGTCTTATAGCCGCCATCCTTTATATAACAACTATACAAGCTGCTGGAACCATTCTGCAGCCGCCATTTTGAGTCTTATATCCGCTATCCTTTATATAACAGCTATACAAGCTGCTGGAACCAATCTACAGATGCCATTTTATGTGTTATAGCCGCCATAATTTATATAACAGCTATACAATCTGCGGAAACCATTCTACAGCCGCCGTTTTGAGTCTTATAGCCGCCATCCTTTATATAACAGCTATGCAACCTGCTGTAACCATTCTACAGTCACCATTTTGATTCTTCTTACCGCCATCCTTTATATAACAGCTATACAAGATGCTGGAATCATTCTGCAGCCGCCATTTTGAGTCTTTTAGCCGCCATCCTTTATATAGCAACTATACAAGCTGCTGGAACCATTCTGCAGCCGCCATTTTGTGTCTTTTATCCGCCATCCTTTATATAACAGCTATACAAGCTGCTGGAACCAATCTACAGATTCCATTATGAGTATTATAGCCGCCATTTTGAGTATTATAGCCGCCATTCTTTATATAAGAGCTATAAATACTGCTGGAACCATTCTTCAGCCTCCATTTTGATTTACAAAATAACAGATTTACAAGCCGCTGGAACCATTCTACATCCTCCATTTTGAGTCTTATAACCGCCATCCTTTATATTACAACTTTACAAGCTGCTGGAACCTTTCTAAAGGCGCCATTTTGAATCTTATAAACGTCATAATTTATATAACAGCTAGAAAAGCTGCGGGAACCATTCTACAGCCGCTATTTTAAGAATTATAGCCGCCATTTTGGGTATTGTAGCCGCCATCCTTTATATAACAGCTATAAAAGCTGCTGGAACCATTCTACAGCCTCCATTTTGAATTCTGTGTCCGCCATTTTTTATAACAGATTTACAAGCCGCTGGAACCATTCTACAGCCTTCATTTTGAGTCTTATAGCTGCCATCTTTTATATAACAACTATACAAACTGCTGGAACCATTCTGCAGCCGCTATTTTGAGTCTTATATCCGCCATCCTTTATATAACAGCTATACAAGCTGCTGGAACCAATCTACAGATGCCATTTTGAGTCTTATAGCCGCAATAATTTATATAACAGCTATACAATCTGCGGGAACCATTCTACAGCCGCCGTTTTGAGTCTTATAGCCGCCATTCTTTATATAACTGCTATGCAACCTGCTGTAACCATTCTACAGCCACCATTTTGAATCTTCTTACCGCCATCCTTTATATAACAGCTATACAAGATGCTGGAATCATTCTGCGGCCACCATTTTGAGTCTTTTAGCCGCCATCCTTTATATAACAACTATACAAGCTGCTGGAACCATTCTGCAGCCGCCATTTTGTGTCTTTTATCCGCCATCCTTTATATAACAGCTATACAAGCTGCTGGAACCAATCTACAGATTCCATTTTGAGTCTTATAGCCGCCATAATTTATATAACAGGTATACAATCTGCGGGAACCATTCTACAGCCGCCGTTTTGAGTCTTATAGCCGCCATCCTTTATATAGCAGATATACAAGCTGCTGGAACCATTATACAGCTGCCTATTTCGTTCTTGTAGCCACCATTCTTAATATAAGAAATAAACACGCTGATGCCATCCTTCATATAGCAGCTATACAAGCTACTGAAACCAATCTACAGATGCAATTTTGAGTCTTATAGCCGCCATCCTTTATATAATATTTATACAAGCTGCTGGAACCTTAATACAGCCGCCATTTTAAGTCTTGTAGCCGCCATCCTGTATATAATAGTTAGACAAGCTGCTGGAACCGTTCTACTGCCGGCAATTTGAGACTTATAGCCGACATCCTTTAAATAAAAGCTATATAAGCTGCTGGGACAATTCTACAGCCGCCATTTTGAGTATTATAGCCGCTATTTTGAGTATTATAGCCACCATCCTTTATATAACAGCTATACAAGCTGCTGGAATCATTCTGCACCCGCCATTTTTAGTCTTTACATAACAGCTATACAAGTTGATGGAATCCTAATACTGCCTCCAATTTGACTCTTATAGCCGCCATTCTTTATATAACTGCTATTTTGAGTATTATAGCCGCTATTTTGAGTATTATAGCCGCCATCCTTTATATAACAGCTAGCTGCTGGAGTCATTCTGCAGCCGCCATTTTTAATCTCATAGCCGCCATCCTTTATATAACAATTATACAAGCTGCTGGAACCAATCTAACGGCGCCATTTTAAGTCTTATAGCCGCTATTTTGAGTATTATAGCCGCCATCCTTTATATAGCAGCTATACAAGCTGCTGGAATCATTCTGCACCCGCCATTTTGAGTCTTTACATAACAGCTATACAAGTTGATGTAATCATAATACTGCCTCCAATTTGACTCATAGCCGCCATTCTTTATATAACTGCTAAAAAAGCTTCTGGGACCATCCTACAGCCGCCATTTTGAGTACTATCGCCGCTATTTTTAGTATTATAACCGCCATTCTTTATATAACAGCTATACAAGCTGCTGGAATCATTCTGCAGCCGCCATTTTAAGTCTCATAGCCGCCATCCTTTATATAGCAGATATACAAGCTGCTAGAACCCTTATACAGCTGCCTATTTTGTTCTTGTAGCCACCATTCTTAATATAAGAAATAAACACGCTGGTGCCATACTTTATATAGCAGATATACAAGCTGCTGGAACCATTATACAGCTGCCTATTTGCTTTATATAACAGCTAAAAAAGCTGCTGGAACCATTCTACAGCCTCCGTTTTGATTTACAAGATAAGAGATTTACAACCCGCTGGAACAGCGAAAGAAGCTGCTGGAACCGTAATACAGTCGCAATTTTGAGTCTTATAGCCACCATCCCTTATATAAGAGCTTAACAAGCTGGTGCCATCCATTATATAACAGCTATATAAGCTGCTGGAACCATTCTACAATCGCCATATTGAGTCTTATAGCCGCCATCCTTTATATAACATCTATACAAGCTGCTGGGTCCATTCGACAGCCGCCATTTTGAGCCTTATAGCCGCCATTTTGAGTCGTTTAGCCGCCATCCTTTATATAGCAGATATACAAGCTGCTGGAACCATTCTACAACCGCCATTTTGAGTCTTATAGCCGCCATTTTGAGTCGTTTAGCCGCCATCCTTTATAGAGCAGATATACAAGCTGCTGGTACCATTATACAGCAACCTATTTCGTTCTTGTAGCCACTATTCTTAATATAAGAAATACACACGCTGGTGCCATCCTTTATATAGCAGATATACAAGCTGCTGGAACCATTATACAGATGCCTATTTCGTTCTTGTAGCCACCATTCTTAATATAAGAAATAAACACGCTGGTGCCATCCTTTATATAACAGCTATACAAGCTGCTGGAACCATTCTACAGCCGCCATTTTGAGTCTTTTAGCCGCCATCTTTTATATAGCAGCTATACAAGCTGCGGGAACCTTTCTACAGCCGCCGTTTTGAGTCTTGAATCTTTTAGCCGCCATCCTTTACATAGCAGACATACAAGCTGCTGGAACCATTATACAGCTGCTATTTTGAGTCTTATAGCCGCTATTTTGAGTATTATAGCCGCCATCCTTTATATAACAGCTATACAAGCTGCTGGAATCATTCTGCACCCGCCATTTTGAGTCTTTACATAACAGCGATACAAGTTGATGGAATCATAATACTGCCTCCAATTTGACTCTTATAGCCGCCATTCTTTATATAACTGCTATAAAAGCTTCTGGGACCATCCTACAGCCGCCATTTTGAGTACTATCGCCGCTATTTTTATACCATACACCCATAGGGTGAAATGGTATATTAAAGTCGCCAAAATGTATGTAACAGGCAGAAGGAAGCTTTTCCGACCCCATAAAGTATATATATTCTTGATCAGTATTAACAGCCGAGTCGATATAGCCATGTCCGTCTGTCCGTCCGTATGAACGCCTAGATCTCAGAGACTATAAGAGATAGAGCCACCAAATCTGGTATGTAGGCTCATGTAGTATGTAGAGTGATCGAGTTTAATTCAAAATTTTGCCACGCCCCTTTCCGCCCCCGCAATTCAAAAAAAACGTTTATCTCAAAAACTATTGCAGCTAGAGACACCATATTTGGTATGTATATTTGCTTAGTAAATGCGCTCATTTTGTAATTATAAAGAGTTTGCCACGCCCCTTTCCGCCCCCGCAATTCAAAAAAAACGTTTATTTCAAAAACTATTGTAGCTAGAGACACCGTATTTGGTATGTATATTTGCTTAGTAAATGGGCACATTTTGTATGTATAAAGATTTTGCCACGCCCTTTTCCGCCCCGGCAATTTGAAAAACTCGATTATCTCCCGCAATTTACTACCTTGTGGAATCAAATTTGGCACACTTGAATTTGATACTAATACCCAGCAAAATACCAAATTTGATCAAAATCGGACAAAAAATAGCCAAGTTATGCATATAAACGTTTTTCCATAAGGCCGGAGTTGGCCGTTGGCGGGTGGTGGCGCTAGGGTGCTCATATGCATGAGTGAGCGAGATACTAAGATATGCTTGTAAAAAGCATGTACACAGAACTTTTTTAAATTAGGCAAATGCATTTGTTATTACAAATTTGAAATATTTGTTTTGCTGGTGTATGGTATACCTAAGTCGGCGAGACGACTTACTTACTTCATTAGTATTATAACCGCCATTCTTTATATAACAGCTATACAAGCTGCTGGAATCATTCTGCAGCCGCCATTTTAAGTCTCATAGCCGCCATCCTTTATATAGCAGATATACAAGCTGCTAGAACCCTTATACAGCTGCCTATTTTGTTCTTGTAGCCACCATTCTTAATATAAGAAAATATCAAAGAAGCTAACTTCGGCAATGCCGAAGTTTATATACCCTTGCAGTCCTTGGCAATAATTTATTTACATTTTGAAATTTCTTTCCTTGCAACTCAATTCATCAACACACAAACAAAACATTCAAATTATTTCTCTTTTTACTAGAATTTTTAAGCAAAGCACAACACGCATACACATACATACATACGTGTAGCGCTACGTCTGTGTGTGCGTATGCATGTTCTCTGTTTGATTTGCTGATGACGTAGAACCGAATTGTATTGACTGTAACTTGTGTTCTATTTATCCGATCACATTCAAATTTTGGGATCTCAGATTTTATATCAAATTCTATTATATTGGTAAATTTCATGGGGATACTCCAATTTTTGCAAAAATTTTTGTTCTAGAGCTTATGATATAGTAGTCCGATCCTGACAATTTTCATACTTTATTATCTCCCGGCTAAAAGTAGCTCAAATATGAAATTTCATTCCGATAGCTCTTAAGATGCCAGCGTGAAGGTGATTTGCACAGACGGACGGACGGACGGACGGTCGGACGGACGGACGGACGGTCGGACGGTCGGACGGACGGACAGACGGACGTGGCTATATCGACTCAGCTTCTCATGCTGATCAAGAATATATATACTTTATGGGGTCGGAAACGTCTCCTTCTGTGCGTTACAAACATCTGACCAATTTTATAATACCCTCTGCAAGGGTATAATAAACACGCTGGTGCCATACTTTATATAGCAGATATACAAGCTGCTGGAACCATTATACAGCTTTACAAGCTGCTGGAACCATTCTAAAGGCGCCATTTTGAATCTTATAAACGCCATAATTTATATAACAGCTATACAAGCTGCGGGAACCATTCTACAGCCGCCATTTTAAGTATTATAGCCGCATTTTGAGTATTATAGCCGCCATCCTTTATATAACAGCTATAAAAACTTCTGGAACCATTCTAAAGCCTCCATTTTGAGTTCTGTGGCCGCCATTTTTTATAACAGATTTACAAGACGCTGGAATCATTCTACAGCCTTCATTTTGAGTCTTATAGCCGCCATCCTTTATATAACAACTATACAAGCTGCTGGAACCATTCTGCAGCCGCCATTTTGAGTCTTATATCCGCCCTCCTTTATATAACAGCTATACAAGCTGCTGGAACCAATCTACAGATGCCATGTTGTGTGTTATAGTCGCCATAATTTATATAACAGGTGTACAATCTGCGGGAACCATTCTACAGCCGCCGTTTTGAGTCTTATAGCCGCCATCCTTTATATAACATCTATACAAGCTGCTGGGACCATTCGACAGCCGCCATTTTGAGCCTTATAGCCCCCATTTTGAGTCGTTTAGCCGCGATCCTTTATATAGCAGATATACAAGCTGCTGGTACCATTATACAGCAACCTATTTCGTTCTTGTAGCCACCATTCTTAATATAAGAAATACACACGCTGGTGCCATCCTTTATATAGCAGATATACAAGCTGCTGGAACCATTATACAGAGGCCTATTTCGTTCTTGTAGCCACCATTCTTAATATAAGAAATAAACACGCTGGTTCCATCCTTTATATAACAGCTATACAAGCTGCTGGAACCATTCTACAGCCGCCATTTTGAGTCTTTTATATAGCAGCTATACAAGCTGCGGGAACCGTTCTACAGCCGCCGTTTTGAGTCTTGAATCTTTTAGCCGCCATCCTTTACATAGCAGACATACAAGCTGCTGGAACCATTATACAGCTGCTATTTTGAGTCTTATAGCCGCTATTTTGAGTATTATAGCCGCCATCCTTTATATAACAGCTATACAAGCTGCTGGAATCATTCTGCACCCGCCATTTTGAGTCTTTACATAACAGCGATACAAGTTGATGGAATCATAATACTGCCTCCAATTTGACTCTTATAGCCGCCATTCTTTATATAACTGCTATAAAAGCTTCTGGGACCATCCTACAGCCGCCATTTTGAGTACTATCGCCGCTATTTTTAGTATTGTAACCGCCATTCTTTATATAACAGCTATACAAGCTGCTGGAATCATTCTGCAGCCGCCATTTTAAGTCTCATAGCCGCCATCCTTTATATAGCAGATATACAAGCTGCTAGAACCCTTATACAGCTGCCTATTTTGTTCTTGTAGCCACCATTCTTAATATAAGAAAATATCAAAGAAGCTAACTTCGGCAATGCCGAAGTTTATATACCCTTGCAGTCCTTGGCAATAATTTATTTACATTTTGAAATTTCTTTCCTTGCAACTCAATTCATCAACACACAAACAAAACATTCAAATTATTTCTCTTTTTACTAGAATTTTTAAGCAAAGCACAACACGCATACACATACATACATACGTGTAGCGCTACGTCTGTGTGTGCGTATGCATGTGCTCTGTTTGATTTGCTGATGACGTAGAACCGAATTGTATTGACTGTAACTTGTGTTCTATTTATCCGATCACATTCAAATTTTGGGATCTCAGATTTTATATCAAATTCTATTATATTGGTAAATTTCATGGGGATACTCCAATTTTTGCAAAAATTTTTGTTCTAGAGCTTATGATATAGTAGTCCGATCCTGACAATTTTCATACTTTATTATCTCCCGGCTAAAAGTAGCTCAAATATGAAATTTCATTCCGATAGCTCTTAAGATGCCAGCGTGAAGTTGATTTGCACAGACGGACGGACGGACGGACGGTCGGACGGGCGGTCGGATGGTCGGACGGACGGACAGACGGACATGGCTATATCGACTCAGCTTCTCATGCTGATCAAGAATATATATACTTTATGGGGTCGGAAACGTCTCCTTCTGTGCGTTACAAACATCTGACCAATTTTATAATACCCTCTGCAAGGGTATAATAAACACGCTGGTGCCATACTTTATATAGCAGATATACAAGCTGCTGGAACCATTATACAGCTTTACAAGCTGCTGGAACCATTCTAAAGGCGCCATTTTGAATCTTATAAACGCCATAATTTATATAACAGCTATACAAGCTGCGGGAACCATTCTACAGCCGCCATTTTAAGTATTATAGCCGCATTTTGAGTATTATAGCCGCCATCCTTTATATAACAGCTATAAAAACTTCTGGAACCATTCTACAGCCTCCATTTTGAGTTCTGTGGCCGCCATTTTTTATAACAGATTTACAAGCCGCTGGAATCATTCTACAGCCTTCAATTTGAGTCTTATAGTTGCCATCCTTTATATAACAACTATAAAAGCTGCTGGAAACAATCTGCAGCCGCCATTTTGAGTCATATCCGCCATCCTTTATATAACAGCTATACAAGCTGCTGGAACCAATCTACAGATGCCATTTTGAGACTTATAGCCGCCATAATTTATATAACAGGTGTACAACCTGCGGGAACCATTCTACAGCCGCCGTTTTGAGTCTTATAGCCGCCATCCTTTATATAACTGTTATGCAACCTGCTGTAACCATTCTACAGCCACCATTTTGATTCGGCTTACCGCCATCCTTTATATAACAGCTATACAAGATGCTGGAATCATTCTGCAGCCGCCATTTTGAGTCTTTTAGCCGCCATCCTTTATATAACAACTATACAAGCTGCTGGAACCATTCTGCAGCCGCCATTTTGTGTCTTATATCCGTCATCCTTTATATAACAGCAATACAAGCTGCTGGAACCAATCTAAATATGCCATTTTGAGTTTTATAGCCGCCATAATTTATATAACAGCTATACTAGCTGCGGAAACCATTCTACAGCCACCGTTTTGAGTCTTATAGCCGCCATCCTTTATATAACTGTTATGCAAACTCCTGTAACCATTCTACAGCCACTATTTTGATTCTTCTTACCGCCATCCTTTATATAACAGCTATACAAGATGCTGGAATCATTCTGGAGCCGCCATTTTGAGTCTTTTAGCCGCCATCTTTTATATAACAGCTATAAAAGCTGCTGGAACCGTTCTTCTGCCGCCATTTCGAGTCTTTTAGCCGCCATCTTTTATATAGCAGCTATACAAGCTGGTGGAACCGTTCCACTGCCGCCATTTTGAGTCTTTTAGCCGCTATCTTTTATATAGCAGCTATACAAGCTGGTGGAACCGTTCCACTGCCGTCATTTTGAGTCTTAGAGCCGCCATCCTTTATATAGCAACTATACAAGCTGCTGGGACCATTCTACAGCCGCCATTTTGAGCCTTATAGCCGCCATCTTTTATATAACAGCTATAAAAGCTGCTGGAACCGTTCATCTGCCGCCATTTTGAGTCTTTTAGCCGCCATCCTTTATATAGCAGATATACAAGCTGCTGGAACCATTATACAGCTGCCTATTTCATTCTTGTAGCCACCATTCTTAATATAAGAAATAAACACGCTGGAGCCATCCTTTATATAACAGCTATACAAGCTGCTGGAACCAATCTACATATGCCATTTTGAGTCTTTTAGCCGCCATAATTTATATAACAGCTATACAATCTGCGGGAACCATTTTACAGCCGCCGTTTTGAGTCTTATAGCCGCCTTCCTTTATATAACTGTTATGCAACCTGCTGGAACCATTCTACAGCTGCCATTTTGAGTCTTATAGCCGCTATTTAAAGTATTAAAACCGCCATCCTTTATATAACAGCTATACAAGCTGCTGGAATCATTCTGCACCCGCCATTTTGAGTCTTTACATAACAGCTATACAAGTTGATGGAATCATAATACTGCCTCCAATTTGACTCTTATAGCCGCCATTCTTTATATAACTGCTATAAAAGCTTCTGGGACCATTCTACAGCCGCCATTTTGAGTATTATAGCCGCTATTTTGAGTATTATAGCCGCCATCCTTCATATAACAGCTATATAAGCTGCTGGAATCACTCTGCAGCCGCCATTTTAGGTATTATAGCCGCTATTTTGAGTATTATAGCCGCCATCCTTTATATAGCAGATATACAAGCTGCTGGAACCATTATTCAGCCGCCATTTTGAGTATTATAGCCGCTATTTTGAGTATTATAGCCGCCATCCTTTATATTACAGCTATACAAGCTGCTGGAACCATTCTGCAGCCGCCATTTTGTGTCTTATATCCGTCATCCTTTATACAACAGCTATACAAGCTGCTGGAACCATTCTACAGCCGCCATTTTGAGTCTTTTAGACGCCATCTTTTATATAGCAGCTATACAAGCTGCGGGAACCATTCTACAGCCGCCGTTTTGAGTCTTATAGCCCCCATCCTTTATATAAGTGTTATGCAACCTGCTGGAACCATTCTACAGCTGCCATTTTGAGTCTTATAGCCGCTAGTTTGAGTATTATAGCCGCCATCCTTTATATGACTGCTATAAAAGCTTCTGGGACCATTCTACAGCCGCCATTTTGAGTATTATAGCCGCTATTTTGAGTATTATAGCCGCCATTCTTTATATAACTGCTATAAAAGCTTCTGGGACCATTCTACATTTGAGTATTATAGCCGGTATTTTGAGTATTATAGCCGCCATCCTTTATATAATAGCTGTACAAGCTGCTGGAACCATTCTGCAGCCGCCATTTTAAGTCTCATAGCCGCCACCCTTTATATAGCAGATATACAAGCTGCCTATTTGCTTTATAGTACAGCTATATAAGCTGCTGGAACCATTCTACAGCCTCCGTTTTGATTTACAAGATAACAGATTTACAAGCCGCTGGAACCATTCTACATCCTCCATTTTGAGTCTTATAACCGCCATCCTTTATATAACAAATTTACAAGCTGCTGGAACCATTCTAAAGGCGCCATTTTGAGTCTTATAAACGCCATAATTTATATAACAGCTATACAAGCTGCGGAAACCATTCTACAGACGCTATTTTAAGTATAATAGCCCCCAATTTGAGTATTAAAGCCGTCATCCTTTATATAACAGCTATACAAGCTGCTGGAATCATTCTGCAGCCGCCATTTTGAGTCTTTTAGCCGCTATCCTTAATATAGCAGATATAAAAGCTGCTGGAACCGTTCTTCTGCCGCCATTTTGAGTCTTTTAGCCGCCATCCTTAATATAGCAGATATACAAGCTGCTTGAACCATTATACAGCTGCCTATTTCGTTCTTGTAGCCACCATTCTTAATATAAGAAATAAAGACGCTGGTGCCATCCTTTATATAGCAGATATACAATCTGCTGGAACCATTATACAGCTGTCTATTTCGTTCTTGTAGCCACCATTCTTAATTTAAGAAATAAACACGCTGGTGCCATCCTTTATATAACAGCTGTACAAGCTGCTGGAACCATTCTACAGCCGCCATTTTGAGCCTTATAGCCGCCATCTTTTATATAACAGCTATAAAAGCTGCTGGAACCGTTCTTCTGCCGCCATTTTAAGTCTTTTAGCCGCCATCCTTTATATAACAGATATACTAGCTGCTGGAACCATTATACAGCTGCCTATTTCGTTCTTGTAGCCACCATTCTTAATATAAGAAATAAGCACGCTGGTGCCATCCTTTATATAACAGCTATACAAGCTGCTGGAACCAATCTTCAGATGCCATTTTGAGTCTTATAGCCGCCAGATTTTTTTATAACAGCTATACAATCTGCGGGAACCATTCTACAGCCGCCGTTTTGAGTCTTATAGCCGCCATCCTTTATATAACTGTTATGCAACCTGCTGGAACCATTCCTCTGCCGCCATTTTGAGTCTTATAGCCGCCAACCTTTATATAGCAACTACACAAGCTGCTGGGACCATTACACAGCCGCCATTTTGAGCCTTATAGCCGCCATCTTTTATATAACAGCTATAAAAGCTGCTGGAACCGTTCTTCTGCCGCCATTTTGAGTCTTTTAGCCACCATCCTTTATATAGCAGATATACAAGCTGCTGGAACCATTATACAGCAGCCTATTTCGTTCTTGTAGCCACCATTCTTAATATAAGAAATAAACACGCTGGTGCCATCCTTTTATATAACAGCTATAAAAGATGCTGGAACCGTTCTTTTGCCGCCATTTTGAGTCTTTTAGCCGCCATCCTTTATGTAGCAGAAATACTAGCTGCTGGAACCATTCTACAGATGCCATTTTGAGTCTTATAGCCGCCATAATTTATGTAACAGCTATACAAGCTGCGGGAACCATTCTACAGCCGCTGTTTTGAGTCTTATAGCCGCCATCCTTTATATAACTGTTATGCAACCTCCTGTAACCATTCTACAGCCACTATTTTGATTCTTCTTACCGCCGTCCTTTATATAACAGCTATACAATATGCTGGAACCAATCTACATATGCCATTTTGAGTTTTATAGCCGCCATAATTTATGTAACAGCTATACAAGCTGCGGGAACCATTCTACAGCCGCCGTTTTGAGTCTTATAGCCGCCATCCTTTATATAACTGTTATGCAACCTCCTGTAACCATTCTACAGCCACTATTTTGATTCTTCTTACCGCCGTCCTTTATATAACAGCTATACAATATGCTGGAATCATTCTGGAGCCGTCATTTTGAGCCTTATAGCCGCCACCTTTTATATAACAGCTATAAAAGATGCTGGAACCGTTCTTCTGCCGCCATTTTGAGTCTTTTAGCCGCCATCCTTTATATAACAGCTATACAAGCTGCTGGAACCAATCTACATATGCCATTTTGAGTTTTATAGCCGCCATAATTTATATAACAGCTATACAAGCTGCGGGAACCATTCTACAGCCGCCGTTTTGAGCCTTATAGCCGCCACCTTTTATATAACAGCTATAAAAGATGCTGGAACCGTTCTTCTGCCGCCATTTTGAGTCTTTTAGCCGCCATCCTTTATGTAGCAGATATACTAGCTGCTGGAACCAATCTACAGATGCCATTTTGAGTCTTATAGCCGCCATAATTTATATAACAGGTGTACAATCTGCGGGAACCATTCTACAGCCGCCGTTTTGAGTCTTATAGCCGCCATCCTTTATATAACTGTTATGCAACCTGCTGTAACCATTCTACAGCCACCATTTTGGTTCTTCTTACCGCCATCCTTTATATAACAGCTATACAAGCTGCTGGAACCAATCTACATATGCCATTTTGAGTTTTATAGCCGCCATAATTTATATAACAGCTATACTAGCTGCGGGAACCATTCTACAGCCGCCGTTTTGAGTCTTATAGCCGCCATCCTTTATATAACTGTTATGCAACCTCCTGTAACCATTCTACAGCCACTATTTTGATTCTTCTTACCGCCGTCCTTTATATAACAGCTATACAAGATGCTGGAATCATTCTGGAGCCGCCGTTTTGAGTCTTTTAGCCGCCATCTTTTATATAACAGCTATAAAAACTGCTGGAACCGTTCTTCTGCCGCCATTTTGAGTCTTTTAGCCGCCATCTTTTATATAGCAGCTATACAAGCTGGTGGAACCGTTCCACTGCCGCCATTTTAAGTCTTTTAGCCGCTATCTTTTATATAGCAGCTATACAAGCTGGTGGAACCGTTCGATTGCCGCCATTTTCAGTCTTATAGCCGCCATCCTTTATATAGCAACTATACAAGCTGCTGGGACCATTCTACAGCCGCCATTTTGAGCCTTATAGCCGCCATCTTTTATATAACAGCTATAAAAGCTTCTGGAACCGTTCTTCTGTTATGCAACCTGCTGTAACCATTCTACAGCCACCATTTTGGTTCTTCTTACCGCCATGCTTTATATAACAGCTATACAAGTTGCTGGAATCATTCTGCAGCCGCCATTTTGAGTCTTTTAGCCGCCATCCCTTATATAACAACTATACAAGCTGCTGGAACCATTCTGCAGCCGCCATTTTGTGTCTTATATCCGTCATCCTTTATATAACAGCTATACAAGCTGCTGGAACCAATCTACATATGCCATTTTGAGTTTTATAGCCGCCATAATTTATATAACAGCTATACAAGCTGCGGGAACCATTCTACAGCCGCCGTTTTGAGTCTTATAGCCGCCATCCTTTATATAACTGTTATGCAACCTCCTGTAACCATTCTACAGCCACTATTTTGATTCTTCTTACCGCCATACTTTATATAACAGCTATACAAGATGTTGGAATCATTCTGGAGCCGCCATTTTGAGTCTTTTAGCCGCCATCTTTTATATAACAGCTATAAAAGCTGCTGGAACCGTTCTTCTGCCGCCATTTTGAGTCTTTTAGCCGCCATCTTTTATATAGCAGCTATACAAGCTGGTGGAAACGTTCCACTGCCGCCATTTTGAGTCTTTTAGCCGCTATCTTTTATATTGCAGCTATACAAGCTGGTGGAACCGTTCTTCTGCCGCCATTTTGAGTCTTTTAGCCGCCATCCTTTATATTGCAGACATACAAGCTTCTGGAACTATTATACAGCTGCCTATTTCGTTCTTGTAGCCACCATTCTTAATATAAGAAATAAACACGCTGGTGCCATCCTTTATATATCAGCTATACAAGCTGCTGAAACCAATCTACAGATGCCATTTTGAGTCTTATAGCCGCCATAATTTATATAACATTTATACAAGCTGCTAAAATCATTCTGCAGCCGCCATTTTAAGTCTCATAGCCGCCATCCTTTATATAGCAGATATACAAGCTGCTGGAACCATTATACAGCTGCCTATTTCGTTCTTGTAGCCACCATTCTTACTATAAGAAATAAACACGCTGGTGCCATACTATATATAGCAGATATACAAGCTGCTGGAACCAATTTACAGCTGCCTATTTGCTTTATAATACAGCTATAAAAGCTGCTGGAACCATTCTACAGCCTCCATTTTATTTACAAGATAACAGATTTACAAGCCGCTGGAACCATTCTACATCCTCCATTTTGAGTCTTATAACCGCCATCCTTCATATAACAAATTTACAAGCTGCTGGAACCATTCTAAAGGCGCCATTTTGAGTCTTATAAACGCCATAATTTATATAACAGCTATACAAGCTGCGGGAACCATTCTACAGACGCCATTTTAAGTATTATAGCCGCCAATTTGAGTTTTAAAGCCGCCATCCTTTATATAACAGCTATACAAGCTGCTGGAACCAATCTACAGATGCCATTTTGAGTCTTATAGCCGCCATAATTTATATAACAGCTATACAATCTGCGGGAACCAATCTACAGCCGCCGTTTTGAGTCTTATAGCCGCCATCCTTTAAATAACTGTTATGCAACCTGCTGGAACCATTCCACTGCCGCCATTTTGAGTCTCATAGCCGCCGTCCTTTATATAGCAACTATGCAAGCTGCTGGGACCATTCTACAGCCGCCATTTTGAGCCTTATAGCTGCAATCTTTTATATAACAGCTATAAAAGCTGCTGGAACCGTTCTTCTGCCGTCATTTTGAGTCTTTTAGCCGCCATCCTTTATATAGCAGATATACAAGCTGCTTGAACCATTATACAGCTGCCTATTTCGTTCTTGTAGCCACCATTCTTAATATAAGAAATAAACACGCTGGTGCCATCCTTTATATAGCAGATATACAAGCTGGAACCATTATACAGCTGTCTATTTCGTTCTTGTAGCCACCATTCTTAATATAAGAAATAATCACGCTAGTGCCATCCTTTATATAACAGATATAAAAGCTGCTGGAACCATTATACAGCTGCCATTTTGAGTCTTTTAGCCGCCATCTTTTATATAGCAGCTATACAAGCTGGTGGAACCGTTCCAGTGCCGCCATTTTGAGTCTTACAGCCGCCATCCTTTATATAGCAACTGTACAAGCTGCTGGGACCATTCTACATCCGCCATTTTGAGCCTTATAGCCGCCATCTTTTATATAACAGCTATAAAAGCTGTTGGAACCGTTCTTCTGCCGCCATTTTGAGTCTTTTAGCCGCCATCCTTTATATAACAGATATACTAGCTGCTGGAACCATATATACTAGCTGCTGGAACCAATATACAGCTGTCTATTTCGTTCTTGTAGCCACCATTCTTAATATAAGAAATAAACACGCTGGTGCCATCCTTTATATAGCAGATATACAAGCTGCTAGAACCATTATACAGCTGCCTATTTCGTTCTTGTAGCCACCATTCTGAATATAAGAAATAAACACGCTGGAGCCATCCTTTATATAACAGCTATACAAGCTGCTGGAACCAATCTACATATGCCATTTTGAGTCTTATAGCCGCAAGATTTTTATATAAAAGCTATACAAGCTGCTAGAACCATTCTACAGCCGCCATTTTGAGTCTTTTAGCCGCCATCTTTTATATAGCAGCTATACAAGCTGGTGGAACCGTTCCACTGCCGACGTTTTGAGTCTTATAGCCGCCATCCTTTATATAGCAACTAAACAAGCTGCTGGGACCATTCTACAGCCGCCACTTTGAGCCTTATAGCCGCCATCTTTTATATAACAGCTATAAAAGATGCTGGAACCGTTCTTCTGCCGCCATTATGAGTCTTTTGGCCGCCATCCTTTATATAGCAGATATACTAACTGCTGGAACCATTATACAGCTGCCTATTTCGTTCTTGTAGCCACCATTCTTAATATAAGAAAAAATAAACACGCTGGAGCCATCCTTTATATAACAGCTATACAAGCTGCTGGAACCAATCTACATATGCCATTTTGAGTCTTATAGCCGCCATCTTTTATATAGCAGCTATACAAGCTGGTGGAACCGTTCCACTGCCGCCGTTTTGAGTCTTATAGCCGCTATCCTTTATATAGCAACTATACAAGCTGCTGGGACCATTCTACAGCCGCCACTTTGAGCCTTATAGCCGCCATCTTTTATATAACAGCTATAAAAGATGCTGGAATCGTTCTTCTGCCGCCATTATGAGTCTTTTGGCCGCCATCCTTTATATAGCAGATATACTAGCTGCTGGAACCATTATACAGCTGCCTATTTCGTTCTTGTAGCCACCATTCTTAATATAAGACATAAACACGCTGGTGCCACCCTTTATATAACAGCTATACAAGCTGCTGGAACCATTCTACAGCCGCCATTTTGAGTATTATAGCCGCTATAGCTGCTGGAATAATTCTGCACCCGCCATTTTGAGTCATTACATAACAGCTATACAAGTTGATGGAATCATAATACAGCCTCCAATTTGACTGTTATAGCCGCCATTTGGAGTATTATAGCCGCCATCCTTTATATAACAGCTATAAAAGCTGCTGGAACCATTCTACAGCCTCCGTTTTGATTTACAAGATAACAGATTTACAAGCCGCTGGAACCATTCTACGTCCTCCATTTTGAGTCTTATAACCGCCATCCTTTATATAAAAAATTTACAAGCTGCTGGAACCATTCTAAAGGCGCCATTTTGAGTCTTATAAACGCTTTTTTGAGTATTATAAACGCCATCCTTTATATAACAGCTAACCAGCTGCGGGAACCTTTCTACAGCCGCCATTTTAAGTATTATAGCCGCCATTTTGAGTATTATAGCCGACATCCTTTATATAACAGCTATAAAAGCTGCTGGAAACATTCTACAGTCGCCATTTTGAGTTCTGTGGCCGCCATTTTTTTATAACAGATTTACAAGCCGCTGAAACCATTCTACAGCCTTCATTTTGAGTCTTATAGCCGCCATCCTTTATATAACAGCTATACAAGCTGCTGGAACCAATCTAAAGGCGCCATTTTGAGTCTTATAGCCGCTATTTTGAGTATTATAAACGCCATCCTTTATATAACAGCTATACAAGCTGCTGGAATCATTCTGCAGCCTTCATTTTGAGTCTTATAGCCGCCATCCTTTATATAACAGCTATACAAGCTGCTGGAATCATTCTGCAGCCGCCATTTTTAATCTCATAGCTGCCATCCTTTATATAACAATTATACAAGCTGCTGGAACCAATCTAAAGGCGCCATTTTGAGTCTTATAGCCGCTATTTTGAGTATTATAAACGCCATCCTTTATATAACAGCTATACAAGCTGCTGGAATCATTCTGTAGCCGCCATTTTAAATCTCATAGCCGCCATCCTTTATATAGCAGATATACAAGCTGTTGGAACCATTATACAGCTGCCTACTTCGTTCTTGAACCACCATTCTTAATATAAGAAATAAACACGCTGGTGCCATACTTTATATAGCAGATATACAAGCTGCTGGAACCATTCTGCAGCCGCCATTTTTAATCTCATAGCTGCCATCCTTTATATAACAATTATAAAAGCTGCTGGAACCAATCTAGAGGCGCCATTTTGAGTCTTATAGCCGCTATTTTGAGTATTATAAACACCATCCTTTATATAACAGCTATACAAGATGCTGGAATCATTCTGCAGCCGCCATTTTGAGTCTTTTAGCCGCCATCCTTTATATAA
The DNA here is from genome assembly GCA_018152135.1 of Drosophila paulistorum. Classification (NCBI taxonomy): domain Eukaryota; kingdom Metazoa; phylum Arthropoda; class Insecta; order Diptera; family Drosophilidae; genus Drosophila; species Drosophila paulistorum. The sequence continues at coordinate 926,648 of JAECXG010000612.1, read as the reverse complement.
TAACTATACAAACTGCTGGAACCATTCTGCAGCCGCCACTTTGTGTCTTATATCCGTCATCCTTTATATAACAGCTATACAATCTGCGGGAACCATTCTACAACCGCCGTTTTGAGTCTTATAGCTGCCATCCTTTATATAACTGTTATGCAACCTCCTGTAACCATTCTACAGCCACCTTTTTGATTCTTCTTACCGCCATCCTTTATATAACAGCTATACAAGATGCTGGAATCATTCTGCAGCCGCCATTTTGAGTCTTTTAGCCGCCATCTTTTATATGCCATCTATAAAAACTGCTGGAACCGTTCTTCTGCCGCCATTTTGAGTCTTTTAGCCGCCATCCTTTACACAGCAGAAATACTAGCTGCTGGAACTATACAGCTACCAATTTCGTTCTTGTAGCCACCATTCTTAATATAAGAAATAAACACGCTGGTGCCATCCTTTATATAGCAGATGTACAAGCTGCTGGAACCATTATACAGCTGCCTATTTCGTTCTTGTAGCCACCATTCTTAATATAAGAAATAAACACGCCGGTGCCATCCTTTATATAACAGCTATACGAGCTGCTGGAACCATTCTACAGCCGCCATTTTGAGTCTTTTAGCCGCCATCTTTTATATAGCAGATATACAAGTTGCTGGAACCATTATACAGCTGCCTGTTTCGTTCTTGTAGCCACCATTCTTAATATAAGAAATAAATACGCTGGTGACAACCTTTATATAACAGCTATACAAGCTGCTGGAACCAATCTACAGATGCCATTTTGAGCCTTATAGCCGCCATCTTTTATATAACATCTATAAAAACTGCTGGAACCGTTCTTCTGCCGTCATTTTGAGTCTTTTAGCCGCCATCCTTAATATAGCAGATATACAAGCTGCCTATTTCGTTCTTGTAGCCACCATTCTTAATATAAGAAATAAACACGCTGGTGCCATCCTTTATATAGCAGATATTCAAGCTGGAACCATTATACAGCTGTCTATTTCATTCTTGTAGCCACCATTCTTAATATAAGAAATAAACACGCTGGTGCCATCCTTTATATAACAGATATACAAGCTGCTGGAACCATTATACAGCTGCCATTTTGAGTCTTTTAGCCGCCATCTTTTATATAGCAGCTATACAAGCTGGTGGAACCGTTCCAGTGCCGCCATTTTGAGTCTTATAGCCGCCATCCTTTATATAGCAACTATACAAGCTGCTGGGACCATTCTACAGCCGCCATTTTGAGCCCTATAGCCGCCATCTTTTATATAGCAGCTATACAAGCTGGTGGAACCGTTCCACTGCCGCCGTTTTGAGTCTTATAGCCGCTATCCTTTATATAGCAACTATACAAGCTGCTGGGACCATTCTACAGCCGCCACTTTGAGCCTTATAGCCGCCATCTTTTATATAACAGCTATAAAAGATGCTGGAATCGTTCTTCTGCCGCCATTATGAGTCTTTTGGCCGCCATCCTTTATATAGCAGATATACTAGCTGCTGGAACCATTATACAGCTGCCTATTTCGTTCTTGTAGCCACCATTCTTAATATAAGACATAAACACGCTGGTGCCACCCTTTATATAACAGCTATACAAGCTGCTGGAACCATTCTACAGCCGCCATTTTGAGTATTATAGCCGCTATAGCTGCTGGAATAATTCTGCACCCGCCATTTTGAGTCATTACATAACAGCTATACAAGTTGATGGAATCATAATACAGCCTCCAATTTGACTGTTATAGCCGCCATTTGGAGTATTATAGCCGCCATCCTTTATATAACAGCTATAAAAGCTGCTGGAACCATTCTACAGCCTCCGTTTTGATTTACAAGATAACAGATTTACAAGCCGCTGGAACCATTCTACGTCCTCCATTTTGAGTCTTATAACCGCCATCCTTTATATAAAAAAATTTACAAGCTGCTGGAACCATTCTAAAGGCGCCATTTTGAGTCTTATAAACGCTTTTTTGAGTATTATAAACGCCATCCTTTATATAACAGCTAACCAGCTGCGGGAACCTTTCTACAGCCGCCATTTTAAGTATTATAGCCGCCATTTTGAGTATTATAGCCGACATCCTTTATATAACAGCTATAAAAGCTGCTGGAAACATTCTACAGTCGCCATTTTGAGTTCTGTGGCCGCCATTTTTTTATAACAGATTTACAAGCCGCTGAAACCATTCTACAGCCTTCATTTTGAGTCTTATAGCCGCCATCCTTTATATAACAGCTATACAAGCTGCTGGAACCAATCTAAAGGCGCCATTTTGAGTCTTATAGCCGCTATTTTGAGTATTATAAACGCCATCCTTTATATAACAGCTATACAAGCTGCTGGAATCATTCTGCAGCCTTCATTTTGAGTCTTATAGCCGCCATCCTTTATATAACAGCTATACAAGCTGCTGGAATCATTCTGCAGCCGCCATTTTTAATCTCATAGCTGCCATCCTTTATATAACAATTATACAAGCTGCTGGAACCAATCTAAAGGCGCCATTTTGAGTCTTATAGCCGCTATTTTGAGTATTATAAACGCCATCCTTTATATAACAGCTATACAAGCTGCTGGAATCATTCTGTAGCCGCCATTTTAAATCTCATAGCCGCCATCCTTTATATAGCAGATATACAAGCTGTTGGAACCATTATACAGCTGCCTACTTCGTTCTTGAACCACCATTCTTAATATAAGAAATAAACACGCTGGTGCCATACTTTATATAGCAGATATACAAGCTGCTGGAACCATTCTGCAGCCGCCATTTTTAATCTCATAGCTGCCATCCTTTATATAACAATTATAAAAGCTGCTGGAACCAATCTAGAGGCGCCATTTTGAGTCTTATAGCCGCTATTTTGAGTATTATAAACACCATCCTTTATATAACAGCTATACAAGATGCTGGAATCATTCTGCAGCCGCCATTTTGAGTCTTTTAGCCGCCATCCTTTATATAATAACTATACAAACTGCTGGAACCATTCTGCAGCCGCCACTTTGTGTCTTATATCCGTCATCCTTTATATAACAGCTATACAATCTGCGGGAACCATTCTACAACCGCCGTTTTGAGTCTTATAGCTGCCATCCTTTATATAACTGTTATGCAACCTCCTGTAACCATTCTACAGCCACCTTTTTGATTCTTCTTACCGCCATCCTTTATATAACAGCTATACAAGATGCTGGAATCATTCTGCAGCCGCCATTTTGAGTCTTTTTAGCCGCCATCTTTTATATGCCATCTATAAAAACTGCTGGAACCGTTCTTCTGCCGCCATTTTGAGTCTTTTTAGCCGCCATCCTTTACACAGCAGAAATACTAGCTGCTGGAACTATACAGCTACCAATTTCGTTCTTGTAGCCACCATTCTTAATATAAGAAATAAACACGCTGGTGCCATCCTTTATATAGCAGATGTACAAGCTGCTGGAACCATTATACAGCTGCCTATTTCGTTCTTGTAGCCACCATTCTTAATATAAGAAATAAACACGCCGGTGCCATCCTTTATATAACAGCTATACGAGCTGCTGGAACCATTCTACAGCCGCCATTTTGAGTCTTTTAGCCGCCATCTTTTATATAGCAGATATACAAGTTGCTGGAACCATTATACAGCTGCCTGTTTCGTTCTTGTAGCCACCATTCTTAATATAAGAAATAAATACGCTGGTGACAACCTTTATATAACAGCTATACAAGCTGCTGGAACCAATCTACAGATGCCATTTTGAGCCTTATAGCCGCCATCTTTTATATATGTAACATCTATAAAAACTGCTGGAACCGTTCTTCTGCCGTCATTTTGAGTCTTTTAGCCGCCATCCTTAATATAGCAGATATACAAGCTGCCTATTTCGTTCTTGTAGCCACCATTCTTAATATAAGAAATAAACACGCTGGTGCCATCCTTTATATAGCAGATATTCAAGCTGGAACCATTATACAGCTGTCTATTTCATTCTTGTAGCCACCATTCTTAATATAAGAAATAAACACGCTGGTGCCATCCTTTATATAACAGATATACAAGCTGCTGGAACCATTATACAGCTGCCATTTTGAGTCTTTTAGCCGCCATCTTTTATATAGCAGCTATACAAGCTGGTGGAACCGTTCCAGTGCCGCCATTTTGAGTCTTATAGCCGCCATCCTTTATATAGCAACTATACAAGCTGCTGGGACCATTCTACAGCCGCCATTTTGAGCCCTATAGCCGCCATCTTTTATATAACAGCTATAAAAGCTGTTGGAACCGTTCTTCTGCCGCCATTTTGAGTCTTTTAGCCGCCATCCTTTACATAACAGATATACTAACTGCTGGAACCATATATACCAGCTGCTGGAACCATTATACAGCTGCCTATTTCGTTCTTGTAGCCACCATTCTTAATATAAGAAATATACACGCTGGTGCCATCCTTTATATAGCAGATATACAAGCTGCTGGAACCATTATACAGCTGCCTATTTCGTTCTTGTAGCCACCATTCTGAATATAAGAAATAAACACGCTGGTGCCAGCCTTTATATAACAGCTATACAAGCTGCTGGAACCATTCTATAGCCGCCATTTTGAGTCTTATAGCCGCCATCTTGTATATAACAGCTATAAAAGCTGCTGGAACCGTTCTTCTGCCGCCATTTTGAGTCTTTTAGCCGCCATCCTTTATATAACAGATATACTAGCTGCTGGAACCATTATACAGCTGCCTATTGCGTTCTTGTAGCCACCATTCATAATATAAGAAATAAACAGCTATACAAGCTGCTGGAACCAATCTACATATGCCATTTTGAGTCTTATAGCCGCCAGATTTTTATATAAAAGCTATACAATCTGCGGGAACCATTCTACAGCCGCCGTTTTGAGTCTTATAGCCGCCATCCTTTATATAACTGTTATGCAACCTGCTGGAACCATTCCACTGCCGCCATTTTGAGTCTTATAGCCGCCAACCTTTATATAGCAACTATACAAGCTGCTGGGACCATTATACAGCCGCCATTTTGAGTCTTATGACCGCCATCCTTTATATAACAAATTTACAAGCTGCTGGAACCATTCTAAAGGCGCCATTTTGAGTCTTATAAACGCTATTTTGAGTATTATAAACGCCATCCTTTATATAACAGCTATACCAGCTGCGGGAACCATTCTACAGCCGCCATTTTAAGTATTATAGCCGCCATTTTGAGTATTATAGCCGACATCCTTTATATAACAGCTATAAAAGCTGCTGGAAACATTCTACCGTCGCCATTTTGAGTTCTGTGGCCACCATTTTTTTATAACAGATTTACAAGCCGCTGAAACCATTCTACAGCCTTCATTTTGAGTCTTATAGCCGCCATCCTTTATATAACAGCTATACAAGCTACTGGAATCATTCTGCAGCCGCCATTTTTAATCTCATAGCTGCCATCCTTTATATAACAATTATACAAGCTGCTAGAACCAATCTAAAGGCGCCATTTTGAGTCTTATAGCCGCTATTTTGACTATTATAAACACCATCCTTTATATAACAGCTATACAAGCTGCTGGAATCATTCTGTAGCCGCCATTTTAAATCTCATAGCCGCCATCCTTTATATAGCAGATATACAAGCTGTTGGAACCATTATACAGCTGCCTATTTCGTTCTTGAACCACCATTCTTAATATAAGAAATAAACACGCTGGTGCCATACTTTATATAGCAGATATAGAACCTGCTGGAACCATTATACAGCTGCCTATTTCGTTCTGGTAGCCACCATTCTTAATATAACAAATAAACACGCTGGTGCCATCCTTTATATAACAGCTATACAAGCTACGGGAACCATTTTACAGCCGCCATTTTGAGTATTATAGCCGCCATTTGGAGTACTATAGCCGCCATCCTTTATACAACAGCTATAAAAGCTGCTGGAACCATTCTACAGTCGCCATTTTCAGTTCTGTGGCCGCCATTTTTTTGTAACAGATTTACAAGCCGCTGAGACCATTCTACAGCCTTCATTTTGAGTCTTATAGCCGCCATCCTTTATATAACAAATATACAAGCAGCTGGAACCATTCTGCAGCCTTCATTTTGAGTCTTATAGCCGCCATCCTTTATATAACAGCTATACAAGCTGCTGTAATCATTCTGCAGCCGCCATTTTTAATCTCATAGCTGTCATCCTTTATATAACAATTATACAAGCTGCTGGAACCAATCTAAAGGCGCCATTTTGAGTCTTATAGCCGCTATTTTGAGTATTATAAACGCCATCCTTTATATAACAGCTATACAAGCTGCTGGAATCATTCTGTAGCCGCCATTTTCAATCTCATAGCCGCCATCCTTTATATAGCAGATATACAAGCTGTTGGAACCATTATACAGCTGCCTACTTCGTTCTTGAACCACCATTCTTAATATAAGAAATAAACACGCTGGTGCCATACTTTATATAGCAGATATACAAGCTGCTGAAACCATTATACAGCTGCCTATTTCGTTCTTGTAGCCACCATTCTTAATACAAGAAATAAACATGCTGGTGCCATCCTTTATATAACAGCTATACAAGCTACGGGAAACATTTTACAGCCGCCATTTTGAGTATTATAGCCGCCATTTTTAATCTCATAGCTGCCATCCTTTATATAACAATTATACAAGCTGCTGGAACCAATCTAAAGGCGCCATTTTGAGTCTTATAGCCGCTATTTTGAGTATTATAAACGCCATCCTATATATAACGGCTATACAAGCTGCTGGAATCATTCTGTAGCCGCCATTTTCAATCTCATAGCCGCCATCCTTTATATAGCAGATATACAAGCTGTTGGAACCATTATACAGCTGCCTACTTTGTTCTTGAACCACCATTCTTAATATAAGAAATAAACACGCTGGTGCCATACTTTATATAGCAGATATACAAGCTGCTGAAACCATTATACAGCTGCCTATTTCGTTCTTGTAGCCACCATTCTTTATACAAGAAATAAACATGCTGGTGCCATCCTTTATATAACAGCTATACAAGCTACGGGAAACATTTTACAGCCGCCATTTTGAGTATTATAGCCGCCATTTTTAATCTCATAGCTGCCATCCTTTATATAACAATTATACAAGCTGCTGGAAGCAATCTAAAGGCGCCATTTTGAGTCTTATAGCCGCTATTTTGAGTCTTATAACCGCCATTGTTGGCTAACGGCTGCGCCCTTGCGGAGCCCCAAACTGCTCGTTTTGTACGATGCGGCCTTCGGATGATTTCCACCGAGGCGGCTTTGAGGCACTTGCGATTTGGCAGGAATAAAATTATCAGGGTAACTTCAAGTTGCTTTATTTTCTTAACCTAAAACTAAGTAGTACAATTTCGGTGGGCAAAATGCAACCACATCGAACGAGATTAATTTCAAGAGTAAAATTCAAGTACAGCAGACCACGCTGTCTTTTACAAAATTCAAAGTTCTGGAAATTTCCATAGAAGAAGTAAGCAAGAAAAGAATTAAAGTAACGGAACTCCAAGTTTGTCTCTTCAAAGTAATTTGCGCTGTTCTTGGTCTCTCTCTCTCTCTTCGGTCGTTTTCTCTCTTCAGCAAAGAGTGTATTGATTCAGTTGTAGCCCAAACATTCTCCCCCCTTTGATGATGACGATCCTTATCATCAAATTCACGTCCGGAAGACTCCTGCGAAAAGAATAAACTGAAACGAGAAAGTAACAATTTAACGCTTAGGTGTAGGGCTGGTGTTATTCTCCATCCAATTCTCCTGAATAGGCAATGGACAGAGTTTGGCTACCGGTCGTTTCATGAGTCCCTTGACTGTCTTCAAAGTCACCACTCTCACTAGTCCATCGGGTCCTGCATGAGTCTCCATAACCCGACCTAGAGGCCATTGATGAGAAGGGAATCGCTCGTCACTGATGAGCACTATGCATCCAACTGTTAGATTTTCCTTGGTCTGCAGCCATTTTGGTCTCCTTTGTAATCGTGATAAATATTCCGAATTTCATCTTCTCCAAAACTGTTGTGCATAATATTGACAATTTTTCCATCGATCAATCAGAGTAACCTTAGCCAATTCCGGAGCAGGAGGTGCTAAAGGCGCTTCACCGATCAGAAAGTGACCGGGTGTTAATACCATTAAATCGTCGGGATCATTTGATAGGGGACATAAAGGTCTTGAATTTAAACAAGACTCAATTTGCGCCAACGTAGTTGCCATTTCCTCAAATGTTAAAACTTGTTCTCCGAGAGTTCTCTTCAGATGATACTTCATGGACTTCACTCCAGCCTCCCACAATCCACCAAAGTGTGGAGCTGATGGTGGGTTGAAATGCCAGGTGATTCCCTTTCTCAACAATGTTGGTGCAATATGTTTCGTAATGTACGAACAATATGCCAGTTTGTCCATTTGCAATTTTTTGTTGGCTCCAATAAAATTAGTACCGCAGTCACAATAAACGTCTGTGCATAGGCCACGTCTGCCAATGAAACGGTTAAATGCTCCTATAAACGCATCTGAGGTCAGATCTCCAACTGGTTCCAAATGAATGGCCTTCGTCACTAGACATACGAACACAGCAATGTATCCCTTCTGGGATATACGTCCTCTTCCTTTGCAGGGCGAAATATTTACTGGTCCAGCGTAATCCACTCCAACGGATGAGAATGCCCTAGAAGGGCGTACCCGTACTGCTGGTAACATTCCCATTTTCTGACCTGCAAATTGAGGCTTCATCTTGAAACATGTGATACATTTATGAATTTTAAAACGAACTGCATTGCGTCCATTAACAATCCAGAATTTCTTCCTTATAAAATTCAGCGTTAGTGAGGTTCCACCATGCAAGGTGCAAATATGACTGTAAGATATGACCAGATCTGTGAAAGGATGTTTATACGGTAGTATATAAGGATATTTTTCATTTATGGGCAACAGGGAATCTCGAAGCCTGCCTCCGAGACGTAAAACACGTTCGTTCGAATCATAATACGGATTAAGAGACAGTAGTATGCTGTCCTTTGCTATTACCCTTCCTTCCGATAGCGCCTTCCATTCAGAGTTAAAACAATCCTTCTGCACCATCCTAATCAATTCACGTAGGCCCTCTTCTAATTCCACAATTGAGAGTCCTAATCCTCTTCGTTCTGCCACAGATGTACGACAATTAGATACGAAACGTTTTATATATGATATAATCCATACGAGTCGTGTATACGATGAATACTTGCTGATAAATGCTACACTTGGCATTTCTTTTACTGCTATGTTATGACAGGTCATCTTTCTGACTTCAGTGTCAACAACCGACAGCGAATCCTGCGAATCCAGCGAATGGCCATTACAAGGCCATTCGATGTCCGATCCTTGTAACCATGATGGCCCATGCCATAATTCACACCATAATTCACACGATGCCAACTTGGTTGCACTCATGCCACGGCTTAGATAATCTGCAGGGTTATCTTTCGATGCGACGTGTCTCCATTGCCTTTCGTCTGAGATTTCCAGGATTTTGTTTATTCGATTGGACACAAATACTTTCCAGTTGGCAGCTCCACCACGGATCCAACTGATGGTTATCATAGAATCTGACCAAAAAATAGTGTTCGAATAATTAATGTTAATTCTTAGATTCTCCCTTAGATACTTATAGATTTTGGCTGCTTCAAGCGCAGCACATAACTCTGCCCTAGGTATGGTTAGTTTTTGTTTAGTTGGCGATACTTTCCCTTTTGACAATAACAACTCTGTGTGATACTTATCCTCTCCAATTGGGAAGCGTAAGTAGGCTGCAGCTCCATATGCCCGTGACGACGCATCGCAAAACAGGTGCAGTTCAGCCACACCACCCGGTAGCCCCCATGTAACATGCCGTGGTATTCGTATAGTTACTATGTTTGGTAACTCCTTCACGAATTTCTCCCATTCTCTCTTAATAGTGTCCGGTAATGTGCTATCCCAGCCAATTTTCTCCTTCCATAGATGCTGCATGAGAATTTTGGCAGTAATAATTATCGGACTAAGCCATCCCATGGGATCAAACAGTCGTGCAATTGCTGATAGTATTTTCCTCTTTGTAGGTGAGGTCGTTGGTGGAACGACATTCAAAGCAAAACGGAACTCATCTTCCTTAGGACTCCAGTAGAGACCTAAAGTGCGAATAGTATCATTACCTTCTACGTGTAACAATCCGCTTGATTCTCGATGCTCAACTGGTATGTTCTCTAATAGCTTTGGGCAATTACTCGCCCACTTCCTTAGTTCAAATGTACCACTACGAAGCATTCCAATCACTTGGTTCTTGACATCCTCCGTCTCTGCAATACTTTTGCCAGCAGACAGTATGTCATCTACATACATTTGATGATTCACAACATTCACCGCCAGTGGATACTTCTCGCTTTCATCCATAGCTAATTGTTTCATAACTCTCATGGCTAAATAAGGGGCGGAGCTAGTTCCAAACATTACCGTTGTGCAGGCATATTCAGCCACATGATCACTAGTGTCCGGATTCCATAGAATACGTTGGTACTGCGCGTCGTCGGGTGGAACATTAATACATCTGTACATTTTTTCAACATCCGCCATAAATACCCATTTTAGCCCTCGCCAATTGAGAATGATTCCTTGAAGATGTACGTGCAATTTTGGACCAATTGCTAGAATCTCATTAAGTGATTTCCCATTACTCGTCTTGCTCGATCCATCGAAGACAACTCGTACCTTCGTAGTTGATGACGATTCCTTTATGACTGGGTGATGCGGTAGGTAACAATGATCGACTCCCCCCAATGCAGGATTGCTCATCGTACTAGCCCGTGACGTCACACGTTCCATTTGACCCAGCTCCAGATACTCATTTATCGTGCCAACATAAGCGTTCTTCAAACTCGCATCGCTCCGCAACCGTCTGTCCAAAGAATGTAATCGTTTTAACGCGCCCTTATATGATTCTCCAATTACCATTGATTTGTCCAAGTAAGTAAGAAAAGGAAGACGAACAACATATTTCCCAGACGGCATTCGGCTATGTGTCTTAACGAAGAAATCTTCGCACCAGTTATCCTCTACTGAAAGCCCACGTGGCTCTTCGTCGAATTGTTCTAGCTCCCAGAACTTACATAACAATTGTTCAAGTATCTCATCAGCTTCCTTCTTACGGACAGTTATGGTGTAGGACGATCTGCTACCAGCTTCTTGATTCGTCTTCCCTGATACAATGTATCCCAAATGCGTATTTTGCGCCAGAGGCATACCACGTATTCCTCGATGCACTTCTCCTAACATCAGCTCATCGTAGATATCATTTCCCAGCAAAATATCAACTCCTTGTGGACTGAAGAAGTTCGGATCGGCCAACGGTAAGTCCTTCAGATGAGTCCACTCTTCAAATGGCAGTCGTTTGATTGGCATGCGCTTACTCACTATAGGTATTACTGACGCGAGCAGCTTGTATTTCGCATGTGGGTTGTAGATTGATCCTATGACAAGCTCCACCTGTGCTCTCGCATCTGTAATTTTAGTATCTGCTAATCCAGTAATCGTGATGTGAGCCCGTTTGCGCCGTAAACGTAGCTGCTGAGCTGCATTCTCTGAAATGAACGAAACTTGTGAACCTTGATCCAAAAACGCTCTAAATTGTAACGGATAGCCTTCTATCGACTCTACCCACACCGTTGCTGTTGGTAATAAAACCTCGTCTTTATGCCTTACCGCAATTTCTGTTGTACACTTTCCATTTAAAGCATTCGCAGATGCTGTTGGGATAACTCCCTTCTTTAGTGTGCCAAGTGATCTCTCGCCTCCTGACTTGTCTACATGAAGTAGTGTATGATGCCGTCCTTGACATTTTTCACAATTTACCGCACTGTCACATGCATCTATTCGGTGATTTGGTCTAAGGCATCTAAAACACAGTCGATGCCTCACCACACATGCCTTTCGTTCCGATAGCCTCATCTCCTGGAATATCTTGCATACTCCGATAAGGTGTCCATCCCCTTGACAGACAATGCATAGGTCTGTCTCTCGAGTAACAAATGAAGTCTTTGTGTAGTTCTGGTTAACGCGTAACCCATGTACACCTGGTCTTGCATTCCGATGTCTATCCCGTGATAGAATTCCCTCGATATTACCTGCTGACGCCGTAATCATTGTTCTGTACTGTGTTTCAAGATACTGACTGAGCTCCTCAAAGCTCGGCAGATTCTGTGTTGAAGATATTGACCGCTCCCAATCCACTCTTAATTGATTCGGTAATCTTTTCATCATGTAGTACACTAAAATTTCAGACTGTTGTCGCACATTCACACCCGTCTTCTCCAATGAATTCACACATGAGCGGGAAGTTTGCACAAATCTTCTCAAACTTTCCGCATCTCCATATTTAATTGGTAACTGCTGGTCGAACACATCCATGTAATGTAAAAACAACACTCGCTTGTTATCATACAAATTCATCAACATTCTCCAAGCCACTTCATAGTTCGCCGCTATTAGCGTTAGGTGTTCAATATCCTTAGCTGCGTCTCCAACCAATGAATCCTTCAAATAATGAAAACGATGTAAGTCCGTCAGCTTCTCACAGTGGTGTACTCTTGTTAAAAACACCTCCTTAAACGCCGGCCACTCAATGAATTTCCCGCTGAAGGTAGGCAGTTTAACTGTTGGAAGTTTCACTTCCTCCAAAATTGATCCCATTTGTTCATGCATCGTCTGATGCAAACAAGACTCATCAAATGCAGTCGACGCCGGGATTCTCCGATCCTTATGTCTCTGCAACTCATTTCGAATCTCAGCTAGTCCCATGATGTAGGTTTCTTCGAAACAGTCTCTGATGTCTTTGTCAAAATATCGACCCTTTATCTCCACATTATCTCGTTCTTGCACCAGTTGGTAATGATTGCGCTGAAAATCTGCGTGAAGGTGGGCAAGCGAGTCCAATCTGGCTTCCAGATGACTCTCGGTATGTACCGATTCCTCCGATTTATACCGCGCCAATGACTTCTCCAGCGAAGTAAGTAATGTGATTTGCTCCGTAGTCAACGGTAACAGTTTTTCAGCCATAATGAACACCTACCCAAACACATCAACGTTAAATTGTACTCACCCAAATCAGTCTATTCACTGGTAATTACACTCCAAATCCAATCGCCAAGATCAATCCTCCCGGGTTTCGGCACCAAAAATATGTTGGCTAACGGCTGCGCCCTTGCGGAGCCCCAAACTGCTCGTTTTGTACGATGCGGCCTTCGGATGATTTCCACCGAGGCGGCTTTGAGGCACTTGCGATTTGGCAGGAATAAAATTATCAGGGTAACTTCAAGTTGCTTTATTTTCTTAACCTAAAACTAAGTAGTACAATTTCGGTGGGCAAAATGCAACCACATCGAACGAGATTAATTTCAAGAGTAAAATTCAAGTACAGCAGACCACGCTGTCTTTTACAAAATTCAAAGTTCTGGAAATTTCCATAGAAGAAGTAAGCAAGAAAAGAATTAAAGTAACGGAACTCCAAGTTTGTCTCTTCAAAGTAATTTGCGCTGTTCTTGGTCTCTCTCTCTCTCTTCGGTCGTTTTCTCTCTTCAGCAAAGAGTGTATTGATTCAGTTGTAGCCCAAACAGCCATCCTTTATATAACAAATTTACAAGCTGCTGGAACCATTCTAAAGGCGCCATTTTGAGTCTTATAAACGCCATAATTTATATAACAGCTATACCAGCTGCGGGAACCATTCTACAGCCGCCATTTTAAGTATTATAGCCGCCATTTTAAGTATTATAGCCGCCATTCTTTATATAACTGCTATAAAAGCTTCTGGGAGCATTCTACAGCCGCCATTTTGGAAATAATAGCCGCCATCCTTTATATAACAGCTATACAAGCTGCTGGAATCATTCTGCAGCCGATATTTTTAATCTCATAGCCGCCATCCTTTATATAACAATTATACAAGCTGCTGGAACCAATCTAAAGGCGCTATTTTGAGTCTTATAGCCGCTATTTTGAGTATTATAACCGCCATCCTTTATATAACAGCTATACAAGCTGCTGGAATCATTCTGTAGCCGCCATTTTAAGTCTCATAGCCGCCATCCTTTATATAGCAAATATACAAGCTGCTGGAACCATTATACAGCTGCCTATTTCGTTCTTGAACCACCATTCTTAATATAAGAAATAAACACGCTGGTGCCATCCTTTATATAACAGCTATACAAGCTGCTGGAACCATTCTACAGCCGCCATTTTGAGCCTTATAGCCGCCATATTTTATATAACAGCTATAAAAGCTGCTGAAACCGTTCCACTGCCGCCATTTTGAGTCTCATAGCCGCCATCCTTTATATAGCAACTATGCAAGCTGCTGGGACCATTCTACAGCCGCCATTTTGAGCCTTATAGCTGCCATCTTTTATATAACAGCTATAAAAGCTGCTGGAACCGTTCTTCTGCCGCCATTTGGAGTCTTTTAGCCGCCATCCTTTATATAGCAGATATACTAGCTGCTGGAACCATTATACAGCTGCCTATTTCGTTCTTGTAGCCACCATTCTTAATATAAGAAATAAACACGCTGGTGCCATCCTTTATATAACAGCTATACAAGCTGCTGGAACCATTCTACAGCCGCCATTTTGAGTATTAAAGCCGCTATTTTGAGTATTATAGCCGCCATTCTTTATATAACAGCTATACAAGCTGCTGGAATCATTCTGCACCCGCCATTTTGAGTCTTTACATAACAGCTATACAAGTTGATAGAATCGTACTACAGCCTCCAATTTGACTGTTATAGCCGCCATTCTTTATATAACTGCTATAAAAGCTTCTGGGAGCATTCTACAGACGCCATTTTGGGAATTATAGCCGCCATCCTTCATATAACAGCTATACAAGCTGCTGGAATCATTCTGCAGCCGATATTTTTAATCTCATAGCCGCCATCCTTTATATAACAATTATACAAGCTGCTGGAACCAATCTAAAGGCGCCGTTTTGAGTCTTATAGCCGCTATTTTGAGTATTATAACCGCCATCCTTTATATAACAGCTATACAAGCTGCTGGAACCATTCTACAGCCGCCATTTTGAGTCTTTTCGCCGCCATCTTTTATATAGCATCTATACAAGCTGGTGGAACCGTTCCACTGCCGCCATTTTGAGTCTTTTAGCCGCCATCCTTTATATAGCAGATATACTAGCCGCTGGAACCATTATACAGCTGCCTATTTCGTTCTTGTAGCCACCATTCTTAATATAAGAAATAAACACGCTGGTGCCATCCTTTATATAACAGCTATACAAGCTGCTGGACATTCTACAGCGGCCATTTTGAGTATTATAGCCGCTATTTTGTGTATTATAGCCGCAATTCTTTATATAACAGCAATACAAGCTGCTGGAATCATTCTGCACCCGCCATTTTGAGTCTTTAAATAACAGCTATACAAGTTGATGGAATCATAATACAGCCTCCAATTTGACTGTTATAGCCGCCATTCTTTATATAACTGCTATAAAAGCATCTGGTACCATTCTAAAGCCGCCATTTTGGGAATTATAGCCGCCATCCTTTGTATAACAATTATACAAGCTGCTGGAACCAATCTGAAGGCGCCATTTTGAGTCTTATAGCCGCCATCCTTTATATAACAGCTATGCAAGCTGCTGGAACTATTCTACAGCTGGAACCAATCTACAGATGCCGTTTTGAGTCATTTAGCCGCCATCTTTTATATAGCAGCTATACAAGCTGGTGAAACCGTTCCACTGCCGCCATTTTGAGTCTTATAGCCGCCATCCTTTATATTGCAACTATACAAGCTGCTGGGACCATTCTGCAGCCGCCATTTTAAGTCTTATATCCGCCATCCTTTATATAACAGCTATACAAGCTGCTGGAACCAATCTACAGATGCCATTTTGAGTCATTTAGCCGCCATCTTTTATATAGCAGCTATACAAGCTGGTGAAACCGTTCCACTGCCGCCATTTTGAGTCTTATAGCCGCCATCCTTTATATTGCAACTATACAAGCTGCTGGGACCATTCTACAGCCGCCATTTTGAGCCTTATAGCCGCCATCTTTTATATAACAGCTATAAAAGCTGCTGGAACCGTTCTTCTACCGCCATTTTGAGCCTTATAGCCGCCATCTTTTATATAACAGCTATAAAGGCAGCTGGAACCGTTCTTCTGCCGCCATTTTGAGTCTTTTAGCCGCCATCCTTTATTTAGCAGCTATACTAGCTGCTGAAACCATTATACAGCTGCCTATTTCGTTCTTGTAGCCATCATTCTAAATATAAGAAAAAAACACGGTTGGTGCCATCCTTTATATAACAGCTGCTGGAACCAATCTACAGATGCCATTTTGAGTCTTATAGCCGCCATCCTTTATATAGCAGCTATACAAGCTGCTGGGACCATTCTACAGCCGCCATTTTGAGTCTTTTAGCCGCCATTCTTTATATAGCAGTTATACAAGCTGCTGGAACCATCATACAGCTGCCTATTTCATTCTTGTAGCCACCATTCTTAATATAAGAAATAAACACGCTGGTGCCATCCTTTATATAACAGCTATACAAGCTACGGGAACCATTTTACAGCCGCCATTTTGAGTATTATTGCCGCAATTTTGAGTATTATAGCCGCCATCCTTTATATAACAGCTATAAAAGCTGCTGGAACCATTCTACAGCCTCCGTTTTGATTTACAAAATAACAGATTAACAAGCCGCTGGAACCATTCTACATCCTCCATTTTGAGTCTTATAACAAATTTACCAGCTGGTGGAACCATTCTAAAGGCGCCAATTTGAGTCTTATAAACGCCATAATTTATATAACATCTAAATAAGCTGCGGGAACCATTCTACAGCCGCCATTTTAGGTATTATAGCCGCCATTTTGAGTATTATAGCCGCCATCCTTTACATAACAGCTATAAAAGCTGCTGGAACCATTCTACAGTCTCCATTCTGAGTTCTGTGGCCGCCATTTTTTTTATAGCAGATTTACAAGCCGCTGGAACCGTTCTACAGCCTTCATTTGGAGTCTTATAGCCGCCATTCTTTATATAACAACTATACAAGCTGCTGGAACCATTCTGTAGCCGCCATTTTAAGTTTTATATCCGCCATCCTTTATATAACAGCTATAAAAGCTGCGAGAACCAATCTACAGATGCCATTTTGAGTCTTATAGCCGCCAAAATTTATATAACAGCTATACAATCTGCGGGAACCATTCTACAGCCGCCGTCTTATATTACTGTTATGCAACCTGCTGTAACCATTCTACAGCCACCATTTTGATTCTTCTTACCGCCATCCTTTATATAACAACTATACAAGATATTGGAATCATTCTGCAGCCGCCATTTTGAGTCTTTTAGCCGCCATCCTTTATATAACAACTATACATTTTGAGTCTTATAAACGCCATAATTTATATAACAGCTATACCAGCTGCGGGAACCATTCTACAGCCGCCATTTTGAGTATTATAGCACCCATTATGAGTATTATAGCCGCCATCCTTTATATAACAGCGATAAAAGCCGTTGGAACTTTTTCTACAGCCTCCATTTTGAGTCTTATAGCCGCCATCCTTTATATAACAACTATACAAGCTGCTGGAACCTTTCTGCAGATGCCATTTTGAGCTGTATAACCGCCATTCTTTACATCATAGCTATACAAGCTGCTGGATCCGTAATACTGCCGCCATTTTTACTCGTATAGACGCCATCGTTTCTATAACAGCTATACGAGCTGCTGGAACCATTCTACAAGCGACAATTTGAGTCTTATAGCCGCCATTTTTTCTATAACAGCTACACAAGATGCTGGAAACCTAATACAGCCGCCATTTTCGTTCTTATAGCCGCCATCTTTTATAGAACAGCTGTAGAAGCTGCTGGAACCATAAAACAGCCGCCATTTTGAGTCTTACGCCCGCCATCTTTTATATAACAGCTAAAGAAGCTGCTGGAACCGTAATACAGCCGCCATTTTGAGTCTTATAGCCACCATCCCTTATATAAGAGCTTAACAAGCTGGTGCCATCCTTTATATAACAGCTATACAAGCTGCTCGAACCATTGTACAACCGCCGTTTTGAGTCTTATAGCCGCCATCACTTATATAACATCTATACAAGCTGCTGGGACCATTCTACAGCCACCATTTTGGGCCTTATAGCCGCCATCTTTAATATAACAGCTATAAAAGCTGCTGGAACCGTTCTTCTGCCGCCATTTCGAGTCTTTTAGCCGCCATTCCTTATATAGCAGTTATACAAGCTGCTGGAACCATCAAACAGCTGCCTATTTCATTCTTGTAGCTACCATTCTTAATATAAGTAATAAACACGTTGGTGCCATCCTTTATATAACAGCTGTACAAGCTACGGGAACCATTTTACAGCCGCCATTTTGAGTATTAAAGCCGCCATTTTGAGTATTATAGCCGCCATTTTGAGTATTATAGCCGCCACCCTTTATACAACAGCTATAAAAGCTGCTGGAACCATTCTACAGTCTCCATTTTGAGTTCTGTGGCCGCCATTTTTTTTATAACAGATTTACAAGCCGCTGGAACCATTCTGCAGCCGCCATTTGAGTCTTTTAACCGCCATCCTTTATATAACATTTATACAAGATGCTGGAATCATTCTAACGGCGACATTTTGAGTCTTATAAACGCCATAATTTATATAACAGCTATACCAGCTGGGGGAACCATTCTACAGCCGCCATTTTGAGTATTATAGCCCCCATTATCAGTATTATAGCCGCCATCCTTTATATAACAGCTATACAACCTGCTGGAACCATAAAACAGTCGCCATTTTGAGTCTTATGCCCGCCATCTTTTACATAACAGCTAAAGAAGCTGCTGGAACCGTAATACAGCCGCCATTTTGAGTCTTATAGCCACCAACCCTTATATAAGAGCTTAACAAGCTGGTGCCATCCTTTATATAACAGCTATACAAGCTGCTGGAACCATTGTACAACCGCCGTTTTGAGTCTTATAGCCGCCATCCCTTATATAACATCTATACAAGGTGCTGGCACCATTCTACAGCCGCCATTTTGAGTATTATAGCCGCTATTTTGAGTGTTATAACCGCCATCCTTTATATAACAGCTTTTCAAGCTGCTGGAATCATTCTGCATCCGCCATTTTGAGTCTTTACATAACAGCTATACAAGTTGATGGAATCATAATACAGCCTCCAATTTGACTGTTATAGCCGCCATTCTTTATATAACTGCTATAAAAGCGGCTGGGACCGTTCTACAGCCGCCATTTTGAGTATTATAGCAGCTATTTTGAGTATTATAGCCGCCATCCTTTATATAACAGCTATACAAGCTGCTGGAATCATTCTGCAGCCGCCATTTTGAGTCTCATAGCCGCCATCCTTTATATAACAATTATACAAGCTGCTGGAACCAATCTAAAGGCGCCATTTTGAGTCTTATAAACGCCATAATTTATATAACAGCTATAGAAGCTACGGGAACCATTCTACAGCCACCATTTTGAGTATTATAGCCGCCATTTTGAGTATTGTAGCCGCCATCCTTTATATAACAGCTATAAAAGCTGCTGGAACCATTTTACAGCCTCCATTTTGATTTACAAGATAACAGAGTTACAAGCCGCTGGAACCATTCTACATCCTCCATTTTGAGTATTTTAACCGCCATCCTTTATATAACAACTTTACAAGCTGCTGGAACCATTCTAAAGGCGCCATTTTGAGTCTTATAAACGCCATTATTTATACAACAGCTACACAAGCTGTGGGAACCATTCTACAGCCGCCATCTTAAGTATTATTGCCGCCATTTTGAGTATTATAGCCGCTATCCTAAAACAGCTATAAAAGCTGCTGGAACCATTCTACAGCCTCCATTTTGAGTTCTGTGGCCGCCATTTTTTTTATAACACATTTACAAGCCGCTGGAACCATTCTACAGCTGCCATTTTGAGTATTATAGCAGCTATTTTGAGTATTATAGCCGCCATCCTTTATATAACAGCTATACAAGCTGCTGGAACCATCTAAGGCGCCATTTTGAGTCTTATAAACGCCATAATTTATATAACAGCTATACAAGCACGGGAACCATTCAACAGCCACCATTTTGAGTATTATAGTCGCCATTTTGAGTATTATAACCGCCATCCTTTATATTATTGCTACAGCCTCCATTTTGATTTACAAGCCGCTGGAACCATTCTACATCCTCCATTTTGAGTCTTATAACCGCCATCCTTTACATAACAATTATACAAGCTACTGGAACCATTCTAAAGGCGCCATTTTGAGTCTTATAAACGCCATAATTTATATAACAGCTATACAAGCTGCGGGAACCATTCTACAGTCGCCATTTTGAGTATTATAGCCGCCATTTTGAGTATTATAGCCGCTATCCTATAACAGCTATAAAAGCTGCTGGAACCATTCTACAGCCTCCATTTTGAGTTCTGTGGCCGCCATTTTTTTATAACAGATTTACAAGCCGCTGGTACCATTCTATAGCCTCCATTTTGAGTCTTATAGCCGCCATCCTTTATATAATAACTATACAAGCTGCTGGAGCCATTCTGCAGCCGCCATTTTGAGTCTTATATCCGCCATAATTTATATAACAGCTATACAAGCTGCGGGAACCATTCTACAGACGCCGTTTTGAGTCTTATAGCCGCCATCCTTTATATAACTGTTATGCAACCTGCTGTAACCATTCTACAGCCACCATTTTTATTCTTCTTACTGCCGTCCTTTATATAACAGCTATACAAGATGCTGAAATCATTCTGCAGCCGCCATTTTAAGTCTTTTAGCCACCATCTTTTATATAACAGCTATAAAAGCTGCTAGAACCGTTCTTCTGCCGCCATTTTAGAAGATATACAAGCTGCTGGAACCATTATACAGCTGCCTTTTTAGTTCTTGTAGCCACCATTCTTAATATAAGAAATAAACACGCTGGTGCCATCGTTTATATAGCAGATATACAAGCTGCTAGAACCATTATACAGCTGCCTATTTCGTTCTTGTAGCCACCATTCTTAATATAAGAAATAAACACGCTGGTGCCATCCTTTATATAACAGCTATAGAAGCTGCTGGAACCATTCTACAGCCGCCATTTTGAGTATTATAGCCGCTATTTTGAGTGTTATAGCCGCCATCCTTTATATAACAGCTTTACAAGTTGCTGGAATCATTCTGCAGCCGCCATTTTGAGTCTCATAGCCGCCATCCTTTATATAACAATTATCCAGGCTGCTGGAACCAATCTAAAGGCGCCATTTTGAGTCTTATAAACGCCATTCTTTATATAACTGCTATAAAAGCTGCTGGGACCATTCTACAGCTGCCATTTTGAGTATTATAGCCGCTATTTTGAGTATTATAGCCGCCATCCTTTATATAACAGCT
Organism: Drosophila paulistorum; assembly: GCA_018152135.1. Taxonomy (NCBI): domain Eukaryota; kingdom Metazoa; phylum Arthropoda; class Insecta; order Diptera; family Drosophilidae; genus Drosophila; species Drosophila paulistorum. Next base: position 905,152 of record JAECXG010000612.1, on the reverse strand, counting down.
TTACAAGCTGCTGGAATCTTTCCGCAGCCGCCATTTTGAGTCTCAGAGCCGCCATCCTTTATATAACAATTATACAAGCTGCTGGAACCAATCTAAAGGCGCCATTTTGAGTCTTATAAACGCCATAATTTATATAACAACTAAACAAGCTACGGGAACCATTCTACTGCCGCCATTTTGAGCATTATAGCCGCCATTTTGAGTATTTTAACCGCCATCCTTTATATAACAGCTATAAAAGCTGCTGGAACCATTCTACAGCCTCCATTTTGATTTACAAGATATCAGATTTAACGCTGAACCCATTCTACATCCTTTATTTTGAGTCTTATAACCGCCACCCTTTATATAACAGCTATACAAGCTGCGGGAACCATTCTACAGGCGCCATTATAAGAATTATAGCCGCCATTTTGATTATTATAGCCGCCATCCTTTATATAATAGCTATAAAAGCTGCTGGATCCATTCTACAGCCTCCATTTTGAGTTCTGTGGCCGCCATTTTTTTTATAACAGATTTACAAGCCGCTGGAACCATTCTACAGCCTTCATTTTGAGTCTTATAGCCGCCATCCTTTATATAACAACTATACAAGCTGCTGGAACCATTCTGCAGCCGCCATTTTGAGTCTTACATCCGCCATCCTTTATATAACAGCTATACAAGCTGCTGGAACCAATCTACAGATGCCATTTTGAGTCTTATAGCCGCCATAATTTACATAACAGCTATACAATCTGCGGGAACCATTCTACAGCCGCCGTTTTGAGTCTTATAGCCGCCAAGCTTTATATAACAGCTATACCAGCTGCGGGAACCATTCTAAAGCCGCCTATTTGAGTATTATAGCCCCCATTATGAGTATTATAGCCGCCATCCTTTATAAAAGCGACAAAAGCCGCGGAACCATTCTACAGCCTCCATTTTGAGTCATATAGCCGCCATCCTTTATATAGCAACTATACAAGCTGCTGAAACCATTCTGCAGATGCCATTTTGAGCTGTATAACCGCCATTCTTTACATCATAGCTATACAAGCTGCTGGATCCGTAATACTGCCGCCATTTTTACTCGTATAGACGCCATCCTTTATATAACAGCTATACAAGCTGCTGGAACCATTCTGCAGATGCCATTTTGAGCTGTATAACCGCCATTCTTTACATCATAGCTATACAAGATGCTGGAAACCTAATACAGCCGCCATTTTCTTTCTTATAGCCGCCATCTTTTATAGAACAGCTGTAGAAGCTGCTGGAACCATAAAACAGCCGCCATTTTGAGTCTTACGCCCGCCATCTTTTATATAACAGCTAAAGAAGCTGCTGGAACCGTAATACAGCCGCCATTTTGAGTCTTATAGCCACCATCCCTTATATAAGAGCTTAACAAGCTGGTGCCATCCTTTATATAACAGCTATACAAGCTGCTCGAACCATTGTACAACCGCCGTTTTGAGTCTTATAGCCGCCATCACTTATATAACATCTATACAAGCTGCTGGGACCATTCTACAGCCGCCATTTTGGGCCTTATAGCCGCCATCTTTAATATAACAGCTATAAAAGCTGCTGGAACCGTTCTTCTGCCGCCATTTCGAGTCTTTTAGCCGCCATTCTTTATATAGCAGTTATACAAGCTGCTGGAACCATCATTTCATTCTTGTAGCTACCATTCTTAATATAAGTAATAAACACGTTGGTGCCATCCTTTATATAACAGCTATACAAGCTACGGGAACCATTTTACAGCCGCCATTTTGAGTATTAAAGCCGCCATTTTGAGTATTATAGCCGCCATTTTGAGTATTATAGCCGCCATCCTTTATACAACAGCTATAAAAGCTGCTGGAACCATTCTACAGTCTCCATTTTGAGTTCTGTGGCCGCCATTTTTTTTATAACAGATTTACAAGCCGCTGGAACCATTCTGCAGCCGCCATTTGAGTCTTTTAACCGCCATCCTTTATATAACATTTATACAAGATGCTGGAATCATTCTAACGGCGACATTTTGAGTCTTATAAACGCCATAATTTATATAACAGCTATACCAGCTGGGGGAACCATTCTACAGCCGCCATTTTGAGTATTATTTATTTATTTATTTATTTATTTATTTACGTCAACTAAGTCAGCAGTCGACGAAAAAGCTTAAGCTAAAATACAAATAGTAATTAATTCATTAAGGTAGCTTAGCTATATGCACAACATCCCCGACCCGATGGAGGTGTTTTATTTGCAACAAGGTGCCAGCTATGCCCCGATTCACAGGCAATGTGGTCAGGGATGAGTTGCAGCCAATCCAATATCCAGTCCAGAATATTTTCAATGGTTTCGCTGTAGATAATTAAAAAGTATAGCGCGAAGAGAAGTGACAGATAGATGAGGAGAAATAAGGTGAGAAAGGTTGTTAAACGATTGGCAAAGAACACGAAAAGGTTCGTGAAGAGAATAGTTAGTCAGACATCTACTAAGGTGAAGAGGAAAAAGTTTCTGGTCCGACGTGACGGAACACAAAAAATATAGCGTATCTAGTAAATTGGTAGAACTGACTTCGCCGTTGACTACTTTATGTAGAAAGAGAATCCCAAATACGAGCCTACGGTTGTAAAGTGAAGGAAGATTAATAAGAAGAAGTCTGTCAGAATAAAAAGGTAGGCGAAGATTCGGGTCCCAATTAAGACCGCGTAACGCAAACTTAAGGAATTGCTTCTGTACCGATTCAATACTACGCTGGTGAACATCATATTGAGGGTTCCACACTGGTGAGCAATTTTCTAGAGTAGGGCGAACTAACGAAGTGTATAAAACCTTTGTCACATATGGATCATCAAATTCTTTGGCCCAACGTTTAATGAAGCCAAGAAGAATGAAGATGATGAAGATGAATGAAAAATGAAGATATATGATTATTAAAAGAAAGTTTTGGGTCAAACATAACGCCTAAGTCTTTAAATGATGGTACACAATCTAAAAGAGCAGACTTAATAGAGTATTGAGCTAGGAACGGCGACAAACGACTGAAAGTCATAAAAGAGCATTTAGAGGCATTAAGGTGTTATTTATTTACGTGACACCAAACACAGAACCCATCGAGATCTGATTGCAAGTACTGTTGGAAAGAAGGATCATTATATGAATAGCAAATCTTCACGTCATCCGCAAACATGAGCACGCGTGAATGAGCCAAGGCCAAAGGCAAATCGTTTATAAACAAGGTAAATAACAGTGGGCCCAGATGACTGCCTTGGGGGACACCTGACGTAACTCGAACAGTTTTAGATATCGAGGAACGAAAAGACACCTTTTGGGTTCTGCCAATAAGATACGACTTTAACCAAGTTAATAGTTTCGGGGAAAAACCCATGATGTTAAGTTTCATGAGAAGCAAGGAATGATCAACCGTATCGAAAGCCTTACTAAAGTCAGTATAAATAACATCAGTTTGACACTTTTTACGGAAGCCATGGGTAGTCAATTCTAAAAGGTTGGTAAGCGACGAACGACCTTTCATGAAGCCATGCTGACAAGCAGAAATAGCGGATCTGGATAGGTGTTGAAGGGAAGACGTAATAATTTTCTCAAACAGCTTAGGTATTGCCGAAAGTTTGGCAATGCCACGGTAGTTAGAAATATCCGATTTGTTACCCTTTTTAAAAAGCGGAATAATAAAAGACTCCTTCCAAATATTAGGGAAGCGACAAGGTCACTCGATATAAAGAATAACCGAGATAAAGGCTTAGATAGGGAAATCGAACACATTTTAAGGATGCAACTAGGTATATTATCAGGCCCGGGTACGAAGGAAGACGTCATAGATGACAAGCTAGAGATAATACAGTCTTCAGTAATATTAGGAAAAAACATACAATTTAAATGTGGAATTGTGAAGGGATAAGGTGTGGGATCCGAAGCAGTAGAAGAATAAGTCGACTGAAAGAATTTAGCAAACAGATCTGCAATATCTGAATCACAATTAGCAGTCTGGTCATTAAGTCTGAAGGTGGAAGGTAGTAAATTAGAGCGTCTTTTGGAATTAACAAAGTTATAAAATCTTTTGGGGTTCTTATAAAATTCAACCTTACAGCGAACGATATAATTATTGTAGCATTGAGTATTTAAAAGGCAAAATTGAGATTTGGCTACACAATAATTTGCATAGTCAAGTCGCGAACCAGTTTTTTTAAATCTTTTAAAATATCTCGATTTAATGTTACGGAGATTAGAGAGCCTACGTGTGAACCAGACTGGCGCACTGGAGACGGTAGAGACATTCACATAAGGAACGCATTTATCAATTAGAGAATTAAGAGCAGAGTAGAAAAAATTTACTGCACAATCTATATCACAGCACTCAAATAGAAATGACCAATCAAAAGAGAAAATAAGGCTGTTAAGAAGATTGAAATTTGTTTTACGAAAACATCTGCGACGAGAATTTGAGATGTTATTGAATGAATTATTAACGAAATTGTAAGAAATAGTAATTTCAATGGTAGGGTGATAAGTATCTTCAGGCTTCACTAGGGGCTGTGTTTGTGATACAGCACTAACAGTGGGATCAGAGACAAAAAACAAGATCGAGGATTCTTTTAGAAGAGTTAAGAAAAGAATTCAACTGATATAGCGGACATTCAAGTAGGCTATCAAGAAAAACATGTTGAGATGAAGGAATTAAGAAAGATAGATTATCATCAGCAAGCCAAGAAACATTAGGCAAGTTAAAATCACCTAAAGCTATAAAAAAAATCACGATCTTTAAGACGACTAAAAATAGTTCGCAAAGCATCAGCATGGTGCATGTAGATCATCATATCAGAAGCTGGAGGAATGTATGAACAAGAGATATATAAGCTAAAGTTAGAACATGTAACTTCGACGCAAATAAACTCAACACCTAAGGGGAGATCAATCGGCACAACACTTGAGCACAGATTCGAGTTGACTGCAATGAGTACTCCGCCGCCACGACGACCATCACGATCAAGCCTATAAGAAATAAAGTTATTAGAAAGAATTTCATTATCCAAAACAGAGGAGTTAAGCCAAGTTTCAGAGAAAGCTAATATGTCAGCCGAAAAGGTTTGGCTATCGCAGAATAGTTTCGAGAGCTTGGTAAGAAGTCCTCTTATATTTTGATAGTGAATGCAAAGACTAGACGTTATTAGTTTTTTGAAGCAGAAGATACATTAGGAAGGTGGACAGGCAAAGGGCGGGAGCGCTTATTGGGCGCAAATTCGTGTACAACTAGGCCCTCTGGCCAAAAGTTAGGGTCAACCATAGCTGAGAAATACTCATTTGGTACAGTAATTTTAAAATGGCGTTATAGCCCCCATTATCAGTATTATAGCCGCCATCCTTTATATAACAGCTATACAACCTGCTGGAACCATAAAACAGCCGACATTTTGAGTCTTATGCCCGCCATCTTCTATATAACAGCTAAAGAAGCTGCTGGAACCGTAATACAGCCGCCATTTTGAGTCTTATAGCCACCATCCCTTATATAAGAGCTTAACAAGCTGGTGCCATCCTTCATATAACAGCTATACAAGCTGCTGGAACCATTGTACAACCGCCGTTTTGAGTCTTATAGCCGCCATCCCTTATATAACATCTATACAAGCTGCTGGAACCATCATACAGCTGCCTTTTTCATTCTTGTAGCCACCATTCTTAATATAAGTAATAAACACGTTGGTGCCATCCTTTATATAACAGCTATATAAGCTGCTGGAACCATTCTACAGATGCCATTTTGAGTATTATAGCCGCTATTTTGAGTGTTATAACCGCCATCCTTTATATAACAGCTTTTCAAGCTGCTGGAATCATTCTGCATCCGCCATTTTGAGTCTTTACATAACAGCTATACAAGTTGATGGAATCATAATACAGCCTCCAATTTGACTTTTATAGCCGCCATTCTTTATATAACTGCTATAAAAGCGGCTGGGACCGTTCTACAGCCGCCATTTTGAGTATTATAGCAGCTATTTTGAGTATTATAGCCGCCATCCTTTATATAACAGCTATACAAGCTGCTGGAATCATTCTTTTAGCCGCCATCTTTTATATTACAGCTGTAGAAGCTGCTGGAACCATTCTACAGCAGCCATTTTGTGTCTTATAGCCGCCATACCTTTATATAACAGCTATACAAGCTGGCGGAACCGTTCTACTGCTGCCATTTTGAGTCTTATAGCCGCCATCCTTTTTATAACAGCCATACAACCTGCTGGAACCATAAAACAGCCGCCATTTTGAGTCTTATGGCCGCCATCTTTTATATAACAGCAATAGAAGCTGCTAATACAGCCGCCATTTTGAGTCTTATAGCCACCATCCCTTATATAAGAGCTTAACAAGCTGGTGGCATCTTTTATATAACAGCTATACAAGCTGCTGGAACCATTGTTCAACCGCCGTTTTGAGTCTTATAGCCGCCATCCTTTATATAACATCTATACAAGCTTCTGGGACCATTCTACAGCCGCCATTTTGACCCTTATAGCCGCCATCTTTTATATAACAGCTTCCAAATCTGCTAGAACCGTTCTACAGCCGCCATTTTGAGTCTTTTAGCCGCCATCCTTTATATAGCAGTTAGACAAGCTGCTGGAACCATCAAACAGCTGCCTATTTCATTCTTGTAGCCACCAATTTTAATATAAGAAATAAACACGCTGGTGCCATCTTTTATATAACAGCTGTAGAAGCTGCTGGAACCATTCTACAATTTGACTCTTATAGCCGCCATTCTTTATGTAACAGCTATACAAGCTGCTGGAATCATCCTGCAGCCGCCATTTTGAGTCTCATAGCCGCCATCCTTTATATAACAATTATACAAGCTGCTGGAACCAATCTAAAGGCGCCATCTTGAGTCTTACAATAAACACGTTGGTGCCATCCTTTATATAACAGCTATACAAACTGCTGGAACCATTCGACAGCCGCCATTTTGAGTATTACAGCCGCTATTTTGAGTGTTATAGCCGCCATCCTTTATATAACAGCTATACAAGCTGCTGGAATCATTCTGCAGCCGCCATTTTGAGTCTTTACATAACAGCTATTGTAATGGTTGCGTGTAATTTAAATTCTAATTATCCGACGCACATTTTGGTTGATCGCCAACTATCGAGTGCGATCAAAAATTTGCGGCGAATTTATAACCGTTTATGGTAATAATGCATCTCTGTAGAAGCTTTGCAGCGTAACCGCAGCTAACTTCATAAAGGGAAGGCTTTGAGAATACGAGCGAAAGGGTGTATAAGAACCTGCCACCCACACTTCCACCTCTTTTCATTATTCTGGCTAAACGAAGAATTAGAATAAATTGCATTCGAATAAAGTCAACCGTTTAAATTTTAATGGTGAAAATCACCGAATACGTCAAGTCACTCGGGTTAAATAAATTATTCGTAAGCCCAGAAACAAACAAAAAGAACAAGGAAAAAGCGTTTGGAAAAAATATAATTTTGGATACCAATCACGACCTAGAGGCATATGAGGCGTAAGCCTAACCTAAAGACCTCGTGGTTAACCTCAGCTATATGTTGTACACCCTCGGTCACAAGGCCAAATCAGTCAACATTTAATTCATTCATAAGGTATGAATAGGGATTTAGAACCACAACTAAAAACCCAATCTTCATTCGTTGAATTCAAAATATGATCTGATTTTATTTACAAAAAGTACGGAGTTTATATAGGATTAGCTTAGGCTCTAGTAGGTAACAATTGTTCTTAGAAGATCTTATTTTAGACTCAGACCCTCGTATTTGGGGGTTGAAAAATTATTATTTTGGGCACGGCGTCGGCCACTTGACATCCTGTCGTTGTGATCTTTTGGGTTAGTTTAGAATTACAAGTGTTTTTCCCACACCGCGTGTGGCAGATTGTATTTCTAGTCATATGCTAGGTTAGTTGTTTGGTACAAAAGTACAGTTGTATTGTATTTTCTTTACTGCATCTGATTTGGTGAAGCCAGTTCAGATGAACACTATGTTTATTCTTAAACATTCTGCGAGGGGCCGCCAAATAGGGCGATTGGTATTCTTATATTTTTATTACGTTGTCTTAAACAAATTATTATTAATATTATCATTAGTAAGATGACTAATATTAAGGAAGCATGACCAGCTACATGATGGAAGTTTAAACCTAGTAATTCAATATGATGTTTCTTTAAGGATTGTAATTGACTTCCTATTCTTTCTAATTCTGCCGAATGGTTTACTATGTTTGCTACTCCTGAATTCCATGATATATTTGCTATGTTGCTAATATCGCCTACGTGCGAATTTTTAATAGCTATGTACGACTCTGACTGAACGCTATGATGAGCTACTAAAATTTTATCTTCTGCCCTAGCTGTGCAGCCTGATCTGAGGCTCAAAATTCCTTGTTCTGGTATATCCAGCACTTCCTGTTGTTCGTTACCGCATTGGACTCTGGTCTTAGTTCTACGCGGTACCTTGAATAACCTACTGCTGCTGCTATCTAATTCTACCCAGTAAGATCTTGTCTTCACAATCGTTGTGTATAAGCAGCTAGGTTTCTTATTCTGTTTAAAGGGTGTGAGCTCGCAGGCATTATCATTGGCACTACTCCATGGCCAACTTCCTTCACATGTTCTCCTGTTTGACTGCCAGCTCCGACATCTTTGCACAGCTGATTCAGACATTAAATGATACGAGTCTATTTCAAAATTATATATTAAGTACTGGCTTTCTATATGGACCATTACCATTTGATTATTATTTAATCGTACAGGTACTGGAATAACTTTATACAGAAAAGACGGATGTCTACCAAAATGTGGTATTTTTGCATTTATTATTATTTTGCTGTCAATAAAAATACCCTTAGCTGTCAACAGAGTATATATTTCTTTTAACTCAGTGCCTGTCCTTTTACCTGGTAGTACTAATGCTTCGGACAACTTGTCCTTTATTTTTGTTATTTCCAATTTCATTTGACTTGGTTTTAAAATATTAGGGTTCAACCTACCATGGTTAATGTCTATTAAAAGATTTATAATTCCTGTCTGAATTTTTCACATTCATCAACTACGGAACTTAATTGCCTTATAATCATGAAGAACTGGATGGATTCTCTATATACGTAATAGCTTTCTTTAAGTAATTCTGTCATATTTTCCATCCGGTTGTTCATGTTGCGAAAATTGTCATTTAATTCATTTATAGTTGTCTTAAGAATGTTTGCCGTTAAGTCTACTACCGATGTCTGCTTTTCTTCTAGGTGTTTCAAGTTTTGCTGATTTGGAAGTAATTTTTTCATGTTTTCTTCCATTTGTACTCTGTCCCGCATCCATGATGCCAAATAATATATGGTACAGTGAACCCATGAATTCAAACGGTGCACGCTTGCTTCTTGGCTTATTTTGACTCATGAACAATCTATTATTTTCTTCTATTTCCGTAATTCGTTTTACCGTGCTGTTTAGTAAAAAATGGCACTGGTCTTCGAAATTATAAAACTTTTGACATAAATCCCTCATTTTAGGAATCATTTTGTCACCTTGACTAAGCATTTCAAAATATGCCGACATGTCATAGTATATTACCAGATCCCATGAGGACGCTACAACTTCCACTTCACCCATTGGATCTAAGTACAACGCGGCTGTTGCGTTTAGTTCTTTTACCGTAATTTTTGGTCGATTATCTTTAGTGCTTGCTGCATTCGAAAGTTGACAAAGCAGCATCAACATTGCTAATATCATTACGGTTCCTACTTTGGAAAGATGACCGAATCTGGTACTTTTCCGATATTGATTCTCCTCAACGTTTTCGGATGATTTTACCCCAACAAGTGGACAGATTTTATTTATAGGTCTTGTAATTGACCCTTCCTGCAATTTGACTTTCACCACTCTTACTTTATCGTCCCTGCCTTTGTGAATTTCTTCAATCTTGCCCAGAGGCCACCTGGCTGGGTGACAATTTTCATCTTTGATCAGTACGACCTGTCCATTTTCTAAATCTTCTGTGTTTTGTCGCCACTTGTTCCTTTGCTGGAGAGTATATAGATACTCGTCTTTCCATTTCAACTAGAAATCCTTTTTCATTTTCTGAATTAATTTCCATCTGTCTAAATTTCCAATTTTTTCCTCTGATATGGACTCGGCTGCTTCTAATGTTGGTCTTCCAATTAGGAAATGACCGGGAGTTAATACTTCATTGTTGTCCATATCTTCACCCGTCGTATACAACGGCCGTGAATTTAGTACTGCTTCTATCTGGCACAATAACGTTGCTAGTTCTTCGTATGTGAGGTTACTATCTCCTATTACTCTTTTTAAATGATACTTTACCGATTTCACCCGCTTCCCAAATACCTCCGAAATGAGGTCCTGCCGGGGGCTAAAATGCCAGCTGATCTGTTCTCGTTCTAGAACAGGGGCAACCTGAACGTTATCTCGAACTGCTTTTTTGAAGTCTTCATCGAGCCTCCTAGCCGCTCCCACAAAATTTGTACCATTATCGGAATATATATTAGCGCATTTGCCCCGTCTTGCAACAAATCTCCGAAATGCCGCTAGGAAAGCATCAGTTGTCAAATCACTAACAACTTCTAAATGAATTGCTTTAGTTGACAAGCATACGAATACTGATATGTACCCTTTGAATGTTTTTTGTCCCCGATTTTTTGAGCATCTTATATGATATGGACCGGCGAAATCAATCCCCGTGTTATGAAATGGAGATGACACTGTTACATTTTCGGGCAGGTTACCCATAATTTGCTCCGCAGTTACTTGGCTGTATCTGGCACAAGTGACGCATTCCCTCAGGTATTTTTTAAGTGCGTTTCTTAATCCGAAAATCCAAAATTTCCTTTGAATTTGATTTTTCATAAGATTAATTCCTCCGTGTAGAGTTTCCTTATGAGCATCTTTAATCAATAGCATTGTTAGATGTGATTTATCCAAAATCACAGGATGTTTAGTATCAAAACATATGTTGGCATTTTGCAATCTTCCCCCCACGCGCAATATTCCATCGTCATCCAAAAATGGATTTAAGCTTAAAATTTTGCTTTTCATGTCGATTTGCGTGTTCTGCGTAAGACATGATATCTCTCTGCAAAATTGATATGCCTGTTGGTGTTTAATTATAAAATTTTTTGCATTCTTAAGCTCATTGACGGTGACATATGATGCGTACACTCTGTCTCTTTTTTTAATGCAAATAAATCTTAATACATATGCCGTAATTCTGGCCAGTTTATTCATACAGGAATACTTTTCAATTAGCTCCTGCATAACACTACTCTCTGTATTTAATAGTACGGAATTTACCATACTCTTGCCCTCATCTGTTTTTGGTTTAGGCCATTTTTCATTTGCCTCGCCGAGCCACTTTGGCCCATTCCACCACAATTCACAATCTTTTAACTTATTTGGGCAAATACCCCTTGAAGCTATATCTGCAGGATTATCTTCTGATTTTACATGGTTCCATGTTATTTCTTTGATTTTTAGGATATCCTCTATGCGACGTCATACGAATTTTTCCTTACTAGCACCGTTTTTTATCCAGCACAGTGTGATAGTAGAGTCACTCCAAGCATATATTTCAGCTGGAACAACAATAGATTGCTGGACTCTTTTTAGTAATTGCGATAGCAAGTGCGCTGCACATAATTCCAATTTAGGAATAGTCTTCCTATTTTTGATTGGATTAACTTTGTTCTTGCCGGCTATGAGGGTAACTGCTTCACCTATTTTAGCATATACTACCGCTGCATATGCCTTTTCTGAAGCGTCAGCAAAACCATGAATCTGTAACAACATATTAGGCTGTGTCTTGATCCATCGCGGTAATCTGATTTCTTCCAAGCACACTAAATTGTCCCTGAAGGATTTCCATTCTGTTGTATTTTTATCGGACAACTCTTGATCCCAATTTTGTTCTGCTAACCACAATTTCTGCATGAACAATTTTCCTATTACCGTAACTGGTGCAACCTAGCGGATCATATATTTTGGCTAGTGTGGATAGAACTACTCTTTTATTTATTTTTTTGTTCGCGTCACAGTGTACCTTAAACTTAAATTCGTCTTTAAATGGCTCCCACTGTAACCCTAAGGTTTTAATTGCTTCGTTCTCGTTAATTTTTAGTACTTTATTATCGCCTGTATTAATTACCCCTTCAACAATTTCGGATCTATTCGAAATCCATTTTCTTAAATTCATACCTGCCTTTTCCAACTCTCTGGAAACCTGCTGAACTTTGTGTTTTGATTCTTGTAAGGTATCACCTCCTGTCATTAAATCATCCATGTAGAATTCATCTCGGATAATTTCACTAATCATTTTATCTTTGCATTTGTTTGCTATTTCCCTAAGCATCCTTGTAGCTAAATAAGGTGCTGATGCAGTACCGTACGTTACTGTTGTCAATTTATATTTTCTTAATTTTTTCTGTGGTGAATTCCTCCACAAAATATGTAAATATTTTTGATCGTCTTGATCAATGTTTATCTGTCGATACATTTTCTCAATATCTGCAGATGCTACGAACTGCCATTTTCGCCATTTTAATATTATGTCGAATATGTCCTTTTGGAGCCGTGGCCCGATCCACATTACGTAATTTAGACTTCTGTTATTTGTTGTTTTCGCAGATGCGTCAAATACAACCATTAGTTTAGTTGTCAGACTTGTTTCTCTAACTACTGCTTGATGCGGCAGATAATAAACACCTTCATCTTTAGTTTCGACCATATGGCCCAAACCCAAATATTCTTTAATGAATTTTTCATACTCTTCTTTGAGTTTTGGATTTTTCTGAAATTTTATCTCTTAGTTAAGAAACCGCGCCGTTGCCTGAGCTTTTGAATCACCTAATTCTTTTTCTTGTTTAAATGGGATCGTTACTACATATCTTCCTGCGGCATCAATCCTAGTCGTTTTGTTAAAATTTTCTTCACATTCGTTAGCTTCTGTATCATCTTGTTCATCTGCTTCCATCTCCCAAAAACGCTCCATATCTGTGATATCCATTGTTGTAGCTACTATAGACTACTCCTTTTGATTTAGTACATCCTGACACGATCCAGCCAAATTGAGTGTTTTGTCCCAGCAAGCCATTAATCTTGGCAACTCCACTTTTTAAGATGTGGGTATATACGTCTACCCCTATTATCATATCAACCCTACCAGGTTTATTAAATGTGGGGTCAGCTAGCACGTAAGTTTGCCATTTTGACATATCCACGTTTGCTATTTTTAACGGAAGAGCTTTCATTAATTGCGGTAATACAATTTCTTCTCCGAATCACGTGTCTTCATTTCAATATTTACCTTATACTTCGACGATCTACTTTTTGTTGCAGATACGCCACTTATTTCTGTTTGTTTCTTGATCTTAGGTAATTTTAACATTTGAGCGGCTTCTTCAGATAAAATAGTGCTCTGAGAGCCATTATCAATTAAGACTCTTAATGTTTCATACTCTCCATTTATTTTTTTAACTTGTATTAGAGCTGTGGCCAACAGTTTTTGTTGTTCCGTAACACAAGTATTTACTCTCTCCTGTTTTTCCCCTAAATGAAGCAGGGTATGGTGCCCCTTGCTGCACATTGACCCTTCGATTATTTTCATATCGCTTGTTTAATAATTCCCAAGCGGCACTATAATTGTCAGCTGAACCTGACAATAGATGGGCTACCATGCTCCTTTCTTCGCCCTTAACGCGGCTTTTAAATAATTAAATTTAAGAGTCTGACTTAAATCTTCCCTTTTTTCAATTAATTCCGCAAATAATTCCACAAACAGGTCCCATTCTCGAGACTCTCCAGAAAATGTGGGTACCTGAATTTTTGGCAACACTGGTAGTTCGCCTCTCACGGTTACATTCTCAATCTTACTTTCCTTGTTGTTTAGTTTCATTTCTAATGCTGATACTGAATTCCGGACATCGAATTCTAAATCATCCATAGCATTATTAAATTTGTCATTTTTTGTCAAACCCTGGCACGCCTGTACTTTCTCCCATAAATAATTGATCTTATTAATATATATTATGCATGTCTCATTGCCTGTTGAATTATCTATAGTACGTAAATCTTTGGTTACCCTATCCAAATATTCCTGGAGCTGTCGGGCTCTACCCAAAAATATCTCCTGGTTATCATTAGTGTCTGTATTACTGGAGGTCGCATTCCCGCGCGACTCTCCTTTGCTATCATCCAACTTTTCAAACATCGTTGCATCTGCTTCACTGTTTTCCGAATCGACAGTGCCCTGCCTGCTTGACTCTCCTTTGGCTAATAATCTGGCTGCCATATCTAAACCTTCCTGATACTTTCCATCTGTGAAATAGTAGTGTTCGTTTACTCCACTCTGTAGCATTTGGCTATGGTAACTAATCCATTGCTTCTGAATCTCAGTTACCTCATTAAGAATCTTGCTAGTTAACTTACTAGCATCTAACTCTTCTAATTTTTTTAACCTTTTGTGCAACTTGTGTTGCTTCCCTAACAATTTTTCAGTTAGGAAACATTTTTGTCTTATGCGTATATTAGGATATCGATATAAGTATATTATAATAAAAAATAGATAGATGTACTTATAACTATCTTAATTTATATCTTATCTGATGATCCTGTTGACACCGTTCGCCACCGTTGTCCGCCAAGTAGAGTTTGCCCAGATAGTCTGCTACTGCTTGTCTGCCAATGGGTATGGTTTGCCGATAGTTTGCTGGTAGTTCGCCGTTTTACATTTGCCTCGCCTCCAGTCGCCTCTTCTTTGCAACTATCTTGTTGCTCTGCTGCTATTTCTAGTTCCCGACTTGCAACTGTATATAGTGTGTATGTACACTAGTAAATTCTTTTTTTTTACTTTCGATATTAGGGCTTCGAATACGCCACACACAAAAACTCCCGCCGCCGAAATTACTACAGTTGCTCCACTAGCCAAACTGACTTTAAAATCGGACGCACGCACTTTTTATTTATTAAGCAAAATTTTGCCTTTTATATTATACTCTGTCTCTTACCACTGGTGGGGGAAAACAAGAGTTATTTTATTTTTGCTACCTTTAGCTGATCTTAGCATTTACACTTGCATAAGAATTCAGACTTACAGGCGCTGATTTACCCTCTGAGTCTCTTACCACTGGTGGGGGAAAACTACAGAGTTCCTTTTTCTCGAAGGACCAAAATGAATAGGGATTTAGAACCACAACTAAAAAACCCAATCTTCATTCGTTGAATTCAAAATATGAACTGATTTTATTTACAAAAGTACGGAGTTTATATAGGATTAGCTTAGGCTCTAGTAGGTAACAATTGTTCTTAGAAGATCTTATTTTAGACTCAGACCCTCGTATTTGGGGGTTGAAAAATTATTATTTTGGGCACGGCGTCGGCCACTTGACATCCTGTCGTTGTGATCTTTTGGGTTAGTTTAGAATTACAAGTGTTTTTCCCACACCGCGTGTGGCAGATTGTATTTCTAGTCATATGCTAGGTTAGTTGTTTGGTACAAAAGTACATTTGTATTGTATTTTCTTTACTACATCTGATTTGGTGAAGCCAGTTCAGATGAACACTATGTTTATTCTTAAACAAGGTATGTCCGCTATAGAAAAAAAAAGGTTTTGATATTCGACTAAAATCAGATTAATTTATCTGGGAAAAATTTAAGTACGATTTGACATAACCTATCATAGGCCTATCCCCATCACCATACGCCCAAGACGATAATTTAATCAAACACTACGGAAGAAAATTTAATCACTGGGGTTAAACATCAGTCAGCAGTGACGTCATAGCTCGACCAGTGAGATGTTAGCTGTCACAAGGCGAAAATTCGTGTTTAAAAGAGAGCAATTACCAAGTGGTTATATCGAATTTTGTTTTTATGGAAATTTTCCATAATATTAATTTGTGCTACGAAAAGATCATTTAACGCATAAGTCATTGAAAAAAAATATTGATTTGGTTGTCGGAGTGTAAACGCGAATAATTGTAGTAATAGATGAAGAAACGGAAATTTTGTATTGAAAGTAAACGTGTAAATTCAGTAACGATTAGAAAGATACTCTTTTTTTTTGCGCACCCACAGTAGATTTATTTTTTTTTGAAGCACTTAAAACATTATGAAATCGTATAACACATTAAAACAAAACAATTAAAAAAAAAAGAATAGAACAAAAATATCAAAAAGCAACATCTGATCCAGCTGCTGAAGGCCTTCATCGGTGGTCTTTCCGAAAACCGTAAGTGTATTCTTTTTATTACTTTTACCTTTTTACTGCGAGAGCTCATAACATATGGTGATTAAGATTAAAGTGCAAAACGAAAGTAAAGAAAAAGAAGGTTTGATGCCCACATCAAACTATCGGTATTATTGTTTTCTTTTATTTGGTTTATGCATTCTAAATTTTATTTGCCTTTGCCTCACATACAAACCATACTTAAAAATTGATCATGAAATTTTGAATTAAATTAAATTATAATTATTGAAAGATATAAGGGCTATCATTCATTTCGGTGTCGCGAATAATTTTTTTTAATAAGCTCGTTTACAGTAACAAATATGTCAAGAAAGAAGGAAAACAACAAAACATGTAATACAATAGTTAATATTGAATCGTAGATTTAAGTAAAGTAACGGGAGAATTTATCTCGGTGAATAGCAAAAAAATGCCCTTTGCAAATGAAATTGTTTTTGAAGAATAAGTAAATAAGAAAAATGTATTTTAAATAGAAGTTTAAGTTCTCACAACATGAATTTATAAAATGAAGAAATAGAATGTGCATTTGAAGTCCATTAACATATCATAATTTATGTATTTTTTGTTACTGGCCATGGGGTACAGATGAATAATGGCAGCTAACATCTCAGCCATACTAAAGCAAGATGTCAAACGTTTGGAGGAGTTCACAATTATATAGCTAGTTGATTAACTTGGCTGTATTTGTTTCTGTCTTGTTGCTCGAGCCATTCGAGATCAATTTGTTTGAATATAGTTCTCTCTTTTAGTTTCATTAGGGACTCTATAATAAATTATATGTAGCGAGATGCCACGGAAACTGCAGCAACAACCCATCCCACCCGGAAGAGCTAGGTTTACGTATTAGGGTCCCGATCCGCTGTAAGATCGGAGCATCACGGTGTTAGATATTAAGAAAGCCAACACTACACTGCTACAATACATAATTTTAACGTCCAACACGTGGGACACACAGGTCAAGGTCAACGTTTATATTTTGTATAAATCGAAAGATTAAATGTAAGGCTTTGGTCTGGAGTGGCTCATGATAATGTGACTCGTCAAAGGGAAGTTTTTATTAATTTATATTTACAGTGTATGGAATTTGAGCTAGTTAGCAGAAGCTGATGGTCGTCAACCAACACGTTGGTAGAAACAATTAGTTAAAAAACTCAAGAACCGAAAGAAAAAACATATAGAGAATTTTTTGTTAATTCGCACAGGTTTAAAGCCTAGACGAATCACAATTAGCTCGTTTTGCCTTCACAGTGAATTTAAATTTTTTTAAGTAAGAAACGCATTAGTCGCGATTTGATTTATATACACATTCGGAATTCGAGTGATTGCGCATGTGATTACTATCGACCAATGTTAACGGTATAAACTAAAGTCAAAAATTAATTTTGTTTCGGATAAGGAAAAATTTAAATTGCACTTATCCTGATTAAGAATTTGTTAGTTGAAGATTATGTCGGAAAGGATTCCTGCACAATCTTTTGGAATCTCAAGGTAATGCTTAAGCGTACACTTGTCCAAAGATGAGCATAGTTGATAGAAGACATTTCTTAACACTTTCGAAATCAGCGAACTAGATTCAATAGTTAAAATCTTAAAACTCCATTTATGTAAATGATAGAAAGCTTTAGAAAAAAAAAAATCTATTTCACATATTATATCTTCGTGTTCTGTGGCTAAATTTAAAAAAAAAAAATGGCTTTACACCATTTTTGTATTGGATTATCCTTATTGTGAGATTTCTAGGATCGAACCATTTGTTCTTCCAAAAGACAAATACGGAGGAAGTATATAATCCAGCAAATTCTGGGGAAAATATTTGTCTGGTCTGTAGCGCAGATCAGAGTTATTACTAATTGCAAGCATTCATTTCACAAAGCTTGTATAGTAAATTATTTAAAAGAAAAGGAAGAATGTCCTGCGTGTCTTACTAAAGTGCAGGAGAAGGACTTAAAGATAATTAAAATAAATCAGCAAGGAAAAAAAGTTAGACCAGTCACCAGATCCTTTGCACGTAGTGTAAATGAAGACCGAAGAACGGAAGAGCTCATAAACGTAAACGTTATTGAAGCACAAATACACAACACAAGTCAAGCCGACCTATTACCATTAGATGCAGGGAATAGTACGCAACATGGAGAAGTTCCGCAATCAATACCCAGACCAATACGTCAAAGAGGTAGACCAAGTCGTCGAAGGAACACACGACATCCCGTTAATCAGCCTTTACGTAATGAAATCGAGCGGAAATGGAATCTCGTATTCAGCAGACAGTAGAAAGGGTTATTTCTTCAATAAGTAGCAACGCGCAACCAAACAGTCATATTCGACTAAACAGATCGCCGAGCAGCAGCAGAAGAACACATTATCAATTAATAGGCACAAATAAAGTTGCGGAGGTGATTCAGAAGTGGGGAATCCATTTTGATGGATCTTCTAACGGCTTACCTGTGGAAGAATTTCTATATATTTTGAAGCTTTATGTCGGAATATACACATTGTTCTGATTGGTAAAGCTAAAGATTGGTATTGGCGATACCATAAGGGAATTGACCATCTTACCTGGTCAGAGTTTTGTTTAGCGATACGCCATCAATATAAGGATAGTCGGTCCAATTATGAAATAAGAGAACAAATAAGAGTTCGCAAACAGAAACCGGGAGAAACTTTCGAAGGTTTTTACGAAGCCATATGTCAATTAATGGATCGATTGCCTACAAGATTGGAAGAAGACGAATTAGTAGAAATTGTACAAGGCAATTTACTAGCTGATCTGAAGGATCGACTACTTTTCGAGGAAATACGATCAATCAGTCACTTACGTCATCTGGTACAAAAGAGGGAGAATTTTCTTAATGAATCGAGTCGTCTCAAGTTTTCAAATACACGAGGAAAAGATATAGGATCACACCGAGTATATGCAGTAGAGGAAGTAGAAGAAGAAGTAAGCACCATGGAAGGGCATCCTCAAGTAGTAGCTCTGCAGAAAAACACTGAGAAATTATCTTGTTGGAACTGTTGTACTTAAGGCCATAAGTGGGAAGATTGCTTAGAAGAGAGAAGAATATTTTGTTACGGGTGCGGTACGCCTAACAATTATAAGCCCAATTGTTTGAACTGCAAGAAGCGTTCGGAAAACCGGTAAATCGGAGCATCCCAGTCAGTGAGGCTGTCCCACAACCAATAGAAAACAAAAAACCAAGCCTATCCGATTATTTGAATCAATCTAACACAGATAGTCAAAACAAGAAGAGCTCACATGTTGATCATAACCTTAGGTTTCTACCTTATCACGAAAAATGGAAAAAATATTTAGAAATTAAGAACAGAATTTTTGAAGCCCCTAAAAATAGAATAAAAAGAAATACACACCGAAAGAGGAAGTTTTTTAGAAATATAAGAGCTAAAAGTAAGATACTTATATCTACAATATTCCAAGACAAAACTGATACGCGTAGTTATGCACAAGTCTCCTTTTTACAATTTTCTGAATTGGTTTTGCTAGACACTGGTGCAAATGTAAGTTGCGTGGGTGCAGATTTAGCCAAGCAAGAATGGTCCAAATATAAACAATTTAAATGCATGGGTTCCAATGTGAAAACAGCTTATGGAAAGCCTCATTAGTTCTTAGGGGTGATGAAAGTAAAGCTTCAATATAAGGACCAAGAGAAAGATATGGAATTATATGTTATACCTTCTATTAAGCAACGTCTGATACTAGGCATAGATTTTTGGAGAATTTTTAATCTAGCTCCAGAAATCATAAGTTCAGTAGAACGCGTATCTGAGTTCCAATTAGAGAAAGAAACAGAAACATGTCCGTTAACCGAAAAAGAGTTTCAACAATTAGAGATAGTCAAGGAGTTGTTTCCTAACTTTGAAAAACACAGCCTTGGACGTACTTCTTTGCTAGAACACCACATTTATGTAGGTAAGGCCAAACCAGTAAAGCAGAGATATTATCCGGTAAGTCCTGCAGTAAAAAACTTTTATACCAAGAAGTAGATAGAATGATAAGCCTAGGAGTGATAGAACCATCTCAAAGTGCTTGGAGTTCTCCCATGAGAATGGTAGTGAAGCCTACCAAAGTGAGATTGTGCTTGGACGCACGAAAAGTGAATGAAGTAACTCACAAAGATGCATACCCATTGCAAAGCATCGAGGGTATCTTTGCTAGATTACCGAAAGCAAATATCATTTCAAAACTTGATTTAAAAGACGCTTATTGGCAGATATGTCTGACAGAGCAATCGAAGGCTTTAACCGCATTCACAGTTCCGGGAAGGCCATTGTATCAGTTTACAGTTATGCCTTTTGGACTCTGTAATGCCGCTGCAACCATGTATCGCCTGATGGACGAAATTATTCCACCAGAGTTACGTCATTGTGCTTTTGGTTATCTTGATGACCTATGCATTGTAACATCTGATTTTCAGTCTCATTTAGCAGTTCTGGTAAGAATAGCAGAACAGTTTCGTAAAGCCAATTTGACGCTTAACTTGGCAAAGAGCCAATTCTGTGTGACAAAAATAAACTATTTGGGCTATGTAATTGGTAGCGGAGGAATTTCTACTGATCCTTCCAAGATTTCCTGTATTTTAAATTGGCCAACGCCGAAGAATTTGAAACAAGTTCGTGGGTTTTTAGGAGTCTGCGGTTGGTACCGAAGGTTTATCAGAAATTTTGCAGAAATTACCTGTCCAATTACCGATATACTAGCTACAAAAAAATCATTTAAGTGTACTTTAGAGGCCGCTATAGAAAAAAAAAAGGTTTTGATATTCGACTAAAATCAGATTAATTTATCTGGGAAAAATTTAAGTACGATTTGACATAACCTATCATAGGCCTATCCCCATCACCATACGCCCAAGACGATAATTTAATCAAACAGTACGGAAGAAAATTTAATCACTGGGGTTAAACATCAGTCAGCAGTGACGTCATAGCTCGACCAGTGAGATGTTAGCTGTCACAAGGCGAAAATTCGTGTTTAAAAGAGAGCAATTACCAAGTGGTTATATCGAATTTTGTTTTTATGGAAATTTTCCATAATATTAATTTGTGTTACGAAAAGATCGTTTAAGGCATAAGTCATTGAAAAAAAATATTGATTTGGTTGTCGCAGTGAAAACGCGAATAATTGTAGTAATAGATGAAGAAACGGAAATTTTGTATTGAAAGTAAACGTGTAAATTCAGTAACGATTAGAAAGATACTCTTTTTTTTTGCGCACCCACAGTAGATTTATTTTTTTTTGTGAGTTTGTATGTCGGTATGAAGCACTTAAAACATTATGAAATCGTATAACACATTAAAACAAAACAATTAAAAAAAAAAAGAATAGAACAAAAATATCAAAAAGCAACATCTGATCCAGCTGCTGAAGGCCTTCATCGGTGGTCTTTCCGAAAACCGTAAGTGTATTCTTTTTATTACTTTTACCTTTTTACTGAGAGAGCTCATAACATATGGTGATTAAGATTAAAGTGCAAAACGAAAGTAAAGAAAAAGAAGGTTTGATGCCCACATCAAACTATCGGTATTATTGTTTTCTTTTATTTGGTTTATGCATTCTAAATTTTATTTGCCTTTGCCTCACATACAAACCTTACTTAAAAATTGATCATGAAATTTTTGAATTAATTTAAATTATAATTATTGAAAGATATAAGGGCTATCATTCATTTCGGTGTCGCGAATAATTTTTTTAATAAGCTCGTTTACAGTAACAAATATGTCAAGAAAGAAGGAAAACAACAAAACATGTAATACAATAGTTAATATTGAATCGTAGATTTAAGTAAAGTAACGGGAGAATTTATCTCGGTGAATAGCAAAAAAATGCCCTTTGCAAATGAAATTGTTTTTGAAGAATAAGTAAATAAGAAAAATGTATTTTAAATAGAAGTTTAAGTTCTCACAACATGAATTTATAAAATGAAGATGAATAGGGATTCCCGGAGAGAAGGAAAAAAAACCCAGTCTTCATTCGTTGAATTCAAAATATGAACTGATTTTATTGAAAAATCTTAAACTCTAAGAAGCGACAATTGTTCTTAAAAAATACTTATTCTAATGCCCCACGTCTTCGGGGTTTGGAATTTGTTTATATTTCATGCTCAGCGCTTGGCGACTTAAGTGTTAAGTGTCGACAGAGTGCGGATGCATGTTTGTTTGGTTTTAAGCAATACTTGCCATATGAATCTTTATGACATATTTTTGTTTATGTTTCGTTTGTGTATATTTCTTTGGTCAATCTGATTTGGTGAAGCCATTTCAGCTGACCACGATGTTTATTCTTAAACATTCTGCAAAGGGCCACCAAATGCGGCGTTTTGGACTTTATTTTTATAGTTAGTTGTCTTATACAAATTATTATTAAAATATCATTAGTAAGATAATTATTGTTAAAGAAGCATGACCAGTTACATGACTGATGTTTAACCTAGTCAATCTGATGTTCCTTTACCCATTGTAACTGACTTCATATTCTTACCAATTTTCCCGTATGTATTACTGAGTTGGCTTCTACTGGTTTTTATAATATTTGGCAATTTACCTAATGAGTTATGTTTCGGGATATCTACCCATTCCTGATGTGTTTTACTGTGCTGACTTCTAGCCTTTTTATAAGATGGAGAATTTAAAAAATAACTACCTTCACTTTTTGAATTGTTCCAATGTGACCGCTCCACTATTTTTAAATCTCGCTGATTGCCAAAATTTGATTGGTTATTCTGGTTACCATTAAATGTTGTCCTTTTATAATCATTTTGCCATATCTGCCTTTTTGGTAGTATAGTTTCTGATAATTTTTTACCGGAATCTATTTTGATATTATTTTTTAGATAATCATTATCTAATTGACCCATTGCCTTTTTAATATTCTTATTTTGTACTGGCTCTGGGATATATACATTTTGTTCCCCAATTTTCACTTTACCTCCAATGTGAGGTCCTGCCGGGGGCCATAAATTTATTTTTTGAGTTTTGCTGTTGCATTTCTTTCGAATTGTGTTGTTTTTATTTTGAAATTTACCTTTCCTCTCCCAACGTTGTTCAAAACCTGTGACATCTATTGTTGTTGCCACTACAGATTTATTCTGATTTGATTTGGTGCATCCCGAGACGATCCAACCAAATTGAGTATTTTGGCCCAGCAGGCCATCAATCTTTGTAATTCCCCTTTTTAAGATTTGGGTATATACGTTTACTCCCATTATTATATCAATCCTACCAGGTTTATCAAAGGTAGGATCAGCTAGCACGTAAGTTTGCCATTTCGACATATCCACGTTTGCTATTTTTAATGGAAGAGCTTTCATTAACTTTGGCAACACAATTGCCTCAACCTTTAGATGTCCTTTCCAAGGATTTCTCGTCTTTACATCTATTTTTACCTTATATTTTGATTTATTAGATTTTATTGAGGACACGCCACTTATTTCTGTATATTGTTTAATTTTAGGTAGTTTTAATATTTGAGCGGCCTCTTCAGACAAAATGGTGCTCTGTGAACCACAATCAATAAGGGCTCTTAGAGTCTTATATCCTCCATTTACATTTTTTACTTGTATTACAGCTGTGGCCAACAGTGTTGGTTGTGCCGTTACACAAGTATTAACTCCCTCCTGTTTTTCTTCAAAATGGAGTAAGGTATGGTGTTCCTTACTGCACAATGAACAGACCATTTCATTAGTGCACACCTTACTGCTTGAATGGTTCAAGCATCTTATGCAAAGCTGCACTTTTTTGGCTATTTCATACCTTTCAGTAGGTGTCAATCCTTTAAACTTATAACATTTATATGCTTTGTGCCCGGAAATTTTGCAAATCGGACATTTATCTTCAACTTCCGTATAATTTAAAACAGTTTTTATCGGTTTTTTCTCTTCTTTGCATATGGCACTTAGCGAGCAATATCTCTGCTCCAAGTATTCCATGACATCAGATAGCATTTGAATTTGCCTTGTTTTTCTAATCTGACTCTCATACAATTGTAAAGCCTCTCTGTCAAATTTCCTTAGTAGGAGTTGTGCGAATATAACGTCAACTTCATCGGACAAATTTGCTTTTATTTTAATTAAGTAAACTGACTCATTAACTATGTCAATCACTCCTTTAACACTTTTGCGGAATCATTGTTGATCATCGGTAAATCAACGATCCGACTTAATTGTTCGGAAAATACCCTCCGATTATTTTCATACCGCTTGGTTAATAATTCCCAAGCGGCACTATAATTGTCAGCTGAACCTGACAATAGATGGGCTACCATACTCTTGGCTTCGCCCTTTAACGCGGATTTTAAATAATTGAATTTAAGAGCAGGACTTAGATCCTCTCTTTTTTCAATCAGTTCCGCGAATAATTCTACAAACAGGTCCCATTCTCTAGGTTCCCCAGAAAATGTGGGTACCTGTATTTTCGGCAACACCGGTAGTTCGCCTCTTACGGTAACATTCTCAGCTTTCAAATTTTTCTGATCGTTTATTTTTTCTTCTAGTGCTGACAAGGTATTCTGAACGTCGAACTCTAGTTCTTCTATGACTTCCTTAAACGTTTCATTATCTATAAGTTCATCTGTATAAGCTTGGCACATATGTATCTTCTTGAACAAGAATTCAATTTTTTTAATATACATTTCGCCTGTTCTATTGTCTATCATACGTAAATCTTTGCTCACCATGTCCAAATATTGCTGGAGCTGACGGACCTTTCCTTGAAATTTTTCCTGGCTAACATTAGCCTTTTCATTACTGGAGGTCGCATTCCCGCGCGACTCTCCTTTGCTATCCTCTAATATTTCTGATATATTCGCTTCTGCTTCAACTAACGCTGACTTACTAGTGCCTGGTTTTTCTGACTCTCCTGCAGCTATTATTTTGGCAACTATCTTTAACATTCCTTCATGTATTTTATCTGTGAAATACTGATGATCGAAATTTCCTTGTGGTAGCAATTTGTTATGATTAGGTAACCATCGATTCCTAATCTCTTTTACTTCCTCGATCACCTTGCTAGTTATGTTACTGGGATCTAGTGCTTCTAACTGCCTTATCCTGTTATGCAACTCTAACTGCTTCCCTAACAACTTTTCAGTTTTGTTAAGAAACATTTTGTATGGCGTATGTTTGACAATCAATTGATTTTTTTTTTCGATATATTTATCCGCCTTTTTTTTTTTTTGAGAAAGAGAGAAAAAAATATCTCAACTGTGTCTTGCACAGTGAGCCAGAGACGTGGAAAAAATGTTGATAGCGTATGTGGTTGGCTCACAATTCAGATATACATTTCATTTTTTAATAAAAGAAGTTTTTTTTTTTTAATCTCCAACCACATTGTTAGTAAAAGCCTATCAAGGAGTTAGTAGTTCGCAAGTTGCACTTTCGTGCTTCAACTTGCTTATAGAGGCTTATATTTAAATTATTAAATAAGGCAAGTTAAGGCTTGCGCATTTCTGCGGCCCCTTGCGTTTCTTCGCTCTTCGGCGAAGTTCAGCTTTCAGTTGGTCAGCACGCTCTATGCAGCGTTGTCGGTCCTCTTAGCACAGGGTCTACTCGCAATAGGGTGAGTCAAATGGTCCAGGGCAGTCCTTCACCGGTGTGTTTTTTTTGCTGTGTCGTTGCTCAGCTGCTGTTGTCCAGGGCCTATGAGCTCAGGCGGTACCGGTGCCGGTCCTCGCACCAGATTTTCTCGTCAACTATCTTGTTGCTCTGCTGCTGTTTGTAGTTGCCGACTTGCAACTACATACATATACACTTTTAACTTTAACTTTTTTTTCGATATTAGGGCTTCGAATACGCCACACACCACGCCGCCGAAATTATTGCAGTTGCTCGACTAGCCAAACTGCCTTTATTTAACTCGGTCGCGCGCACTTTTTATTTTTTTTTTTATTAAGCAATATTTTGCTTTTTTGTTTTATACTCTGTCTCTTACCACTGGTGGGGGAGAACAGAGTTATTTTATTTTTTGTAACCTTTAGCTGATCTTAGCATTTACACTTGCATAAGAATTCAGACTTACAGGTACTGATTCATCCTCTGAGTCTCTTACCACTGGTGGGGGAAAACTACAGAGTTCCTTTTTTTCGAAGGACCAAAATGAATCCGGCTCGAAGGACCAAAATGAATCCGGCTCGAAGGACCAAAATGAATAGGGATTCCCGGAGAGAAGGAAAAAAAACCCAGTCTTCATTCGTTGAATTCAAAATATGAAATGATTTTATTGAAAAATCTTAAACTCTAAGAAGCGACAATTGTTCTTAAAAAATACTTATTCTAATGCCCCACGTCTTCGGGGTTTGGAATTTGTTTATATTTCATGCTCAGCGCTTGGCGACTTAAGTGTTAAGTGTCGACAGAGTGCGGATGCATGTTTGTTTGGTTTTAAGCAATACTTGCCATATGAATCTTTATGACATATTTTTGTTTATGTTTCGTTTGTGTATATTTCTTTGGTCAATCTGATTTGGTGAAGCCATTTCAGCTGACCACGATGTTTATTCTTAAACAGAAGAAATAGAATGTGCATTTGAAGTCCATTAACATATCATAATTTTTGTATTTTTTGTTACTGGCCATGGGGTACAGATGAATAATGGCAGCTAACATCTCAGCCATACTAAAGCAAGATGTCAAACGTTTGGAGGAGTTCACAATTATATAGCTAGTTGATTAACTTGGCTGTATTTGTTTCTGTCTTGTTGCTCGAGCCATTCGAGATCAATTTGTTTGTTTTGGAGAATATAGTTCTCTCTTTTAGTTTCATTAGGGACTCTATAATAAATTATATGTAGCGAGATGCCACGGAAACTGCAGCAACAACCCATCCCACCCGGAAAAGCTAGGTTTACGTATTAGGGTCCCGATCCGCTGTAAGATCGGAGCATCACGGTGTTAGATATTAAGAAAGCCAACACTACACTGCTACACACAGGTCAAGGTCAACGTTTATATTTTGTATAAATCGAAAGATTAAATGTAAGGCTTTGGTCTGGAGTGGCTCATGATAATGTGACTCGTCAAAGGGAAGTTTTTATTAATTTATATTTACAGTGTATGGAATTTGAGCTAGTTAGCAGAAGCTGATGGTTGTCAACCAACACGTTGGTAGAAATAATTAGTTAAAAAACTCAAGAACCGAAAGAAAAAACATATAGAGAATTTTTTGTTAATTCGCACAGGTTTAAAGCCTAGACGAATCACAATTAGCTCGTTTTGCCTTCACAGTGAATTTAAATTTTTTTAAGTAAGAAACGCATTAGTCGCGATTTGATTTATATACACATTCGGAATTCGAGTGATTGCGCATGTGATTACTATCGACCAATGTTAACGGTATAAACTAAAGTCAAAAATTAATTTTGTTTCGGATAAGGAAAAATTTAAATTGCACTTATCCTGATTAAGAATTTGTTAGTTGAAGATTATGTCGGAAAGGATTCCTGCACAATCTTTTGGAATCTCAAGGTAATGCTTAAGCGTACACTTGTCCAAAGATGAGCATAGTTGATAGAAGACATTTCTTAACACTTTCGAAATCAGCGAACTAGATTCAATAGTTAAAATCTTAAAACTCCATTTATGTAAATGATAGAAAGCTTTAGAAAAAAAAAAATCTATTTCACATATTATATCTTCTTGTTCTGTGGGAAAAATTTAAAAAAAAAATGGCTTTACACCATAGTACGGAGGAAGTATATAATCCAGCAAATTCTGGGGAAAATATTTGTCTGGTCTGTAGCGCAGATCAGAGTTATTACTAATTGCAAGCATTCATTTCACAAAGCTTGTATAGTAAATTATTTAAAAGAAAAGGAAGAATGTCCTGCGTGTCTTACTAAAGTGCAGGAGAAGGACTTAATGATAATTAAAATAAATCAGCAAGGAAAAAAAGTTAGACCAGTCACCAGATCCTTTGCACGTAGTGTAAATGAAGACCGAAGAATGGAAGAGCTCATAAACGTAAACGTTATTGAAGCACAAATACACAACACAAGTCAAGCCGACATATTACCATTAGATGCAGGGAATAGTACGCAACATGGAGAAGTTCCGCAATCAATACCCAGACCAATACGTCAAAGAGGTAGACCAAGTCGTCGAAGGAACACACGACATCCCGTTAATCAGCCTTTACGTAATGAAATCGAGCGGAAATGGAATCTCGTATTCAGCAGACAGTAGAAAGGGTTATTTCTTCAATAAGTAGCAACGCGCAACCAAACAGTCATATTCGACTAAACAGATCGCCGAGCAGCAGCAGAAGAACACATTATCAATTAATAGGCACAAATAAAGTTGCGGAGGTGATTCAGAAGTGGGGAATCCATTTTGATGGATCTTCTAACGGCTTCCCTGTGGAAGAATTTCTATATAGAGAGAAAACGTTGACGCGAGAACATTTAGGTGGAGATTTTGAAGCTTTATGTCGGAATATACACATTGTTCTGATTGGTAAAGCTAAAGATTGGTATTGGCGATACCATAAGGGAATTGACCATCTTACCTGGTCAGAGTTTTGTTTAGCGATACGCCATCAATATAAGGATAGTCGGTCCAATTATGAAATAAGAGAACAAATAAGAACTCGCAAACAGAAACCGGGAGAAACTTTCGAAGGTTTTTACGAAGCCATATGTCAATTAATGGATCGATTGCCTACAAGATTGGAAGAAGACGATGTAGTAGAAATTGTACAAGGCAATTTACTAGCTGATCTGAAGGATCGACTACTTTTCGAGGAAATACGATCAATCAGTCACTTACGTCATCTGGTACAAAAGAGGGAGAATTTTCTTAATGAATCGAGTCGTCTCAAGTTTTCAAATACACGAGGAAAAGATATAGGATCACACCGAGTATATGCAGTAGAGGAAGTAGAAGAAGAAGTAAGCACCATGGAAGGGCATCCTCAAGTAGTAGCTCTGCAGAAAAACACTGAGAAATTATCTTGTTTGAACTGTTGTACTTAAGGCCATAAGTGGGAAGATTGCTTAGAAGAGAGAAGAATATTTTGTTACGGGTGCGGTACGCCTAACAATTATAAGCCCAATTGTTTGAACTGCAAGAAGCGTTCGGAAAACCGGTAAATCGGAGCATCCCAGTCAGTTAGGCTGTCCCACAACCAATAGAAAACAAAAAACCAAGCCTATCCGATTATTTGAATCAATCTAACACAGATAGTCAAAACAAGAAGAGCTCACATGTTGATCATAACCTTAGGTTTCTACCTTATCACGAAAAATGGAAAAAATATTTAGAAATTAAGAACAGAATTTTTGAAGCCCCTAAAAATAGAATAAAAAGAAATACACACCGAAAGAGGAAGTTTTTTAGAAATATAAGAGCTAAAAAGTAAGATACTTATATCTACAATATTCCAAGACAAAACTGATACGCGTAGTTATGCACAAGTCTCCTTTTTACAATTTTCTGAATTGGTTTTGCTAGACACTGGTGCAAATGTAAGTTGCGTGGGTGCAGATTTAGCCAAGCAAGAATGGTCCAAATATAAACAATTTAAACGCATGGGTTCCAATGTGAAAACAGCTTATGGAAAGCCTCATTAGGTCTTAGGGGTGATGAAAGTAAAGCTTCAATATAAGGACCAAGAGAAAGATATGGAATTATATGTTATACCTTCTATTAAGCAACGTCTGATACTAGGCATAGATTTTTGGAGAATTTTTAATCTAGCTCCAGAAATCATAAGTTCAGTAGAACGCGTATCTGAGTTCCAATTAGAGAAAGAAACAGAAACATGTCCGTTAACCGAAAAAGAGTTTCAACAATTAGAGATAGTCAAGGAGTTGTTTCCTAACTTTGAAAAACACGGCCTTGGACGTACTTCTTTGCTAGAACACCACATTTATGTAGGTAAGGCCAAACCAGTAAAGCAGAGATATTATCCGGTAAGTCCTGCAGTAGAAAAACTTTTATACCAAGAAGTAGATAGAATGATAAGCCTGTAATGCAACCATGTATCGCCTGATGGACGAAATTATTCCACCAGAGTTAGTTTTTAGGAGTCTGCGGTTGGTACCGAAGGTTTATCAGAAATTTTGCAGAAATTACCTGTCCAATTACCGATATACTAGCTACAAAAAAATCATTTAAGTGTACTTTAGAGGCTCAGGAAGCAATGGATAAACTTAAATTTCTTTTAACCACGGCTCCGGTATTAGACAATCCAAATTTCGATCACAAATTCTACGTATATTGTGATACTTGCGATAAAGGGGTTGGAGCAGTTTTAGTTCAGTTGTCCGATAATCAAGAAGAAAAACCTATAGCATACTTGTCTAAGAAACTAAGCAAGGCGCAAAGAAATTATAGCGTAGCAGAACGCGAATGTTTAGCAGTCATTTTAGCCATAGAGAAGTATCTATGTTACTTAGAGTTACAGGAGTTTGTAGTTGTGACGGATTACTCAAGTTTATTATGGCTATTAAGACAACAAAACGTATCAGGACGATTAGCCAGATGGATATTAAGGTTACAAGCGTTTAAGTTTACGATTTCACACCGCAAAGGAAAAGATCACATAGTTCCAGATGCATTGTCAAGAATTTGGGAAGCAGACATAGAATCTCTGGAAAAGATGGAACCAATAATAGATTTGGAATCATCAGCTTTTTTAGATAAGGAATATTTAGAACTCAAACAAAGGGTATGGGATAATTTGTATATATTCGAACTGAACATTCACCTGGTAGTGAAGAAGATAATTCGTTCTGCTGGAAATTAATAGCCATAGAGCAAGCTCATGATAATATGTTATCGGCACATGGAGGTGTCCAAAAAACTATAGAGCGATTAAGAAGAAATCTATTTTGGCCAGGATTATCCAAACAGGTTCGAGAATATATAAGCACTTGTGCCACCTGTAAAGAAACGAAAGCTCCAAACAAAATATTAAGACCTCCCATGGGAGTACAAAGTGTTTCAGTCAGACCGTTCCAAAAATTGTATATCGACTTACTTGGACCATATCCGCGAAGTAAATCAGGCCATATTGGTTTGCTCATAGTTCTTGATCATTTTAGCAGATACCATTGGCTTTGCCCAATGAAAAAATTTACATCAAATTTGATTCAGGAATTTTTAGAAAAGCAAATCTTTCACTGTTATGGAGTACCAGAAATTATTATCAGCGACAATGGATCCCAGTTCAAGGCTGTTGCCTTTGAAGCCTTTTTATCTAAATACGCAATTAAGCATATTTTTACGGCGCTATACTCACCGCGGTGCGCTCATATTTAAAACAAGATCAACGAGAATGGGATAAATATTTAACAAATATATCTTGTGCTCTTAGGTCAGCACTTCATCAGTCTCTAGGATGTTCACCATATAAGGCTCTATTTGGATTTAATATGATTATCATGGCGACGAATATAAACTTTTGAGAAATTTACAATTGCTAGAAGAATCTATACCCTTTAGTAGACCGGATACGCTTACTTTGATTCGCAAGAATATTCAAGACAATAGTAAAAAAGCATACGAATGCAATGTAAAGCAGTATAATTTAAGATCCAGTCCAGTTTCATTTAAGGTCGGCCAAGAAGCTTTTAAATGAAATTTTAACTTGAGCAATTTTAGTCAGAACTATAATAAGAAGTAAGGACCTCAGTTCTCACAATGTCGAGTTAAGAAGAAGTTTGGAAATGCGTATTATTTATTGGAAACCTTGCAAGGGAAAGTAATTGGAACTTATCATGCGAAGGACATTCGACCTTAAAATTCCAGTTAATCTTCCTCCTGATAGTTGTCAGAATTATCTGTGTTTGTAATGGTTGCGTGTAATTTAAATTCTAATTATCCGACGCACATTTGGGTTGATCGCCAACTATCGGCCAACATAACCGTTTATGGTAATAATGCATCTCTGTAGAAGCTTTGCAGCGTAACCGCAGCTAACTTCATAAAGGGAAGGCTTTGAGAATACGAGCGAAAGGGTGTATAAGAACCTGCCACCCACACTTCCACCTCTCTTCATTATTCTGGCTTAACGAAGAATTAGAATAAATTGCATTCGAATAAAGTCAACCGTTTAAATTTTAATGGTGAAAATCACCGAATACGTCAAGTCACTCGGGTTAAATAAATTATTCGTAAGCCCAGAAACAAACAAAAGAACAAGGAAAAAGCGTTTGGAAAAAATATAATTTTGGATACCAATCACGACCTAGAGGCATATGAGGCGTAAGCCTAACCTAAAGACCTCGTGGTTAACCTCAGCTATATGTTGTACACCCTCGGTCACAAGGCCAAATCAGTCAACATTTAATTCATTCATAAGGTATGAATAGGGATTTAGAACCACAACTAAAAACCCAATCTTCATTCGTTGAATTCAAAATATGATCTGATTTTATTTACAAAAGTACGGAGTTTATATAGGATTAGCTTAGGCTCTAGTAGGTAACAATTGTTCTTAGAAGATCTTATTTTAGACTCAGACCCTCGTATTTGGGGATTGAAAAATTATTATTTTGGGCACGGCGTCGGCCACTTGACATCCTGTCGTTGTGATCTTTTGGGTTAGTTTAGAATTACAAGTGTTTTTCCCACACCGCGTGTGGCAGATTGTATTTCTAGTCATATGCTAGGTTAGTTGTTTGGTACAAAAGTACAGTTGTATTGTATTTTCTTTACTGCATCTGATTTGGTGAAGCCAGTTCAGATGAACACTATGTTTATTCTTAAACATTCTGCGAGGGGCCGCCAAATAGGGCGATTGGTATTCTTATATTTTTATTACGTTGTCTTAAACAAATTATTATTAATATTATCATTAGTAAGATGACTAATATTAAGGAAGCATGACCAGCTACATGATGGAAGTTTAAACCTAGTAATTCAATATGATGTTTCTTTAAGGATTGTAATTGACTTCCTATTCTTTCTAATTCTGCCGAATGGTTTACTATGTTTGCTACTCCTGAATTCCATGATATATTTGCTATGTTGCTAATATCGCCTACGTGCGAATTTTTAATAGCTATGTACGACTCTGACTGAACGCTATGATGAGCTACTAAAATTTTATCTTCTGCCCTAGCTGTGCAGCCTGATCTGAGGCTCAAAATTCCTTGTTCTGGTATATCCAGCACTTCCTGTTGTTCGTTACCGCATTGGACTCTGGTCTTAGTTCTACGCGGTACCTTGAATAACCTACTGCTGCTGCTATCTAATTCTACCCAGTAAGATCTTGTCTTCACAATCGTTGTGTATAAGCAGCTAGGTTTCTTATTCTGTTTAAAGGGTGTGAGCTCGCAGGCATTATCATTGGCACTACTCCATGGCCAACTTCCTTCACATGTTCTCCTGTTTGACTGCCAGCTCCGACATCTTTGCACAGCTGATTCAGACATTAAATGATACGAGTCTATTTCAAAATTATATATTAAGTACTGGCTTTCTATATGGACCATTACCATTTGATTATTATTTAATCGTACAGGTACTGGAATAACTTTATACAGAAAAGACGGATGTCTACCAAAATGTGGTATTTTTGCATTTATTATTATTTTGCTGTCAATAAAAATACCCTTAGCTGTCAACAGAGTATATATTCTTTTAACTCAGTGCCTGTCCTTTTACCTGGTAGTACTAATGCTTCGGACAACTTGTCCTTTATTTTTGTTATTTCCAATTTCATTTGACTTGGTTTTAAAATATTAGGGTTCAACCTACCATGGTTAATGTCTATTAAAAGATTTATAATTCCTGTCTGAATTTTTTCACATTCATCAACTACGGAACTTAATTGCCTTATAATCATGAAGAACTGGATGGATTCTCTATATACGTAATAGCTTTCTTTAAGTAATTCTGTCATATTTTCCATCCGGTTGTTCATGTTGCGAAAATTGTCATTTAATTCATTTATAGTTGTCTTAAGAATGTTTGCCGTTAAGTCTACTACCGATGTCTGCTTTTCTTCTAGGTGTTTCAAGTTTTGCTGATTTGGAAGTAATTTTTTCATGTTTTCTTCCATTTGTACTCTGTCCCGCATCCATGATGCCAAATAATATATGGTACAGTGAACCCATGAATTCAAACGGTGCACGCTTGCTTCTTGGCTTATTTTGACTCATGAACAATCTATTATTTTCTTCTATTTCCGTAATTCGTTTTACCGTGCTGTTTAGTAAAAAATGGCACTGGTCTTCGAAATTATAAAACTTTTGACATAAATCCCTCATTTTAGGAATCATTTTGTCACCTTGACTAAGCATTTCAAAATATGCCGACATGTCATAGTATATTACCAGATCCCATGAGGACGCTACAACTTCCACTTCACCCATTGGATCTAAGTACAACGCGGCTGTTGCGTTTAGTTCTTTTACCGTAATTTTTGGTCGATTATCTTTAGTGCTTGCTGCATTCGAAAGTTGACAAAGCAGCATCAACATTGCTAATATCATTACGGTTCCTACTTTGGAAAGATGACCGAATCTGGTACTTTTCCGATATTGATTCTCCTCAACGTTTTCGGATGATTTTACCCCAACAAGTGGACAGATTTTATTTACAGGTCTTGTAATTGACCCTTCCTGCAATTTGACTTTCACCACTCTTACTTTATCGTCCCTGCCTTTGTGAATTTCTTCAATCTTGCCCAGAGGCCACCTGGCTGGGTGACAATTTTCATCTTTGATCAGTACGACCTGTCCATTTTCTAAATCTTCTGTGTTTTGTCGCCACTTGTTTCTTTGCTGGAGAGTATATAGATACTGTCTTTCCATTTCAACTAGAAATCCTTTTTCATTTTCTGAATTAATTTCCATCTGTCTAAATTTCCAATTTTTTCCTCTGATATGGACTCGGCTGCTTCTAATGTTGGTCTTCCAATTAGAAATGACCGGGAGTTAATACTTCGTTGTTGTCCATATCTTCACCCGTCGTATACAACGGCCGTGAATTTAGTACTGCTTCTATCTGGCACAATAACGTTGCTAGTTCTTCGTATGTGAGGTTACTATCTCCTATTACTCTTTTTAAATGATACTTTACCGATTTCACACCCGCTTCCCAAATACCTCCGAAATGAGATCCTGCCGGGGGCTAAAATGCCAGCTGATCTGTTCTCGTTCTAGAACAGGGGCAACCTGAACGTTATCTCGAACTGCTTTTTTGAAGTCTTCATCGAGCCTCCTAGCCGCTCCCACAAAATTTGTACCATTATCGGAATATATATTAGCGCATTTGCCCCGTCTTGCAACAAATCTCCGAAATGCCGCTAGGAAAGCATCAGTTGTCAAATCACTAACAACTTCTAAATGAATTGCTTTAGTTGACAAGCATACGAATACTGATATGTACCCTTTGAATGTTTTTTGTCCCCGATTTTTGAGCATCTTATATGATATGGACCGGCGAAATCAATCCCCGTGTTATGAAATGGAGATGACACTGTTACATTTTCGGGCAGGTTACCCATAATTTGCTCCGCAGTTACTTGGCTGTATCTGGCACAAGTGACGCATTCCCTCAGGTATTTTTTAAGTGCGTTTCTTAATCCGAAAATCCAAAATTTCCTTTGAATTTGATTTTTCATAAGATTAATTCCTCCGTGTAGAGTTTCCTTATGAGCATCTTTAATCAATAGCATTGTTAGATGTGATTTATCCAAAATCACAGGATGTTTAGTATCAAAACATATGTTGGCATTTTGCAATCTTCCCCCCACGCGCAATATTCCATCGTCATCCAAAAATGGATTTAAGCTTAAAATTTTGCTTTTCATGTCGATTTGCTTGTTCTGCGTAAGACATGATATCTCTCTGCAAAATTGATATGCCTGTTGGTGTTTAATTATAAAATTTTTTGCATTCTTAAGCTCATTGACGGTGACATATGATGCGTACACTCTGTCTCTTTTTTTAATGCAAATAAATCTTAATACATATGCCGTAATTCTGGCCAGTTTATTCATACAGGAATACTTTTCAATTAGCTCCTGCATAACACTACTCTCTGTATTTAATAGTACGGAATTTACCATACTCTTGCCCTCTGTAAAAAAACTCCTTCGACCGGGTTCCGTTGGGTTGAAAAATAATAATCTGAGACACGTCTGTGTCGGTTGACTGGAGTTTTTGATTGAATTCTTTATTCCAAATTATTCTTTTGCTTAGGCTAATTTTACATATATATTCTTATGCTGCGACTTATGCGACAGCTACAAAAGAGAGGGAGAGTGTCAGTACATACATACATACATACTGTTGGAGCGCATGCATCAAAGTGCTTGGTCAGCGGTCACACGCTGGCCTGGCTCTAGCTCATGTTACGCTTGTGCATACAGTGCTTATGTGAATATATGTATGTGCATATACAAATGTACATACATATATGTTCATGCTTAATTGTATGTTTACTTGAATATGTTTATGTGAATACTTCAATGTATACATATGAACATATTCAAGTGCACAATTATATTTTAATGCGTATATGTTTAATTGTTTATACTTGCAACAAAGTGTTACAAGTTGAGCTCATTGTGTTGAGTTATTAGTTGTATGAACATACTACACCTCCCCTTTTTAGAGAATAACGTAATATTATGTAGTTATTGTAATGATTATTTATATAGAAAGGTAAAATAAAAGGTAAAGTAAAGGTGTATCTTAGGAAAGTTTTTTTTTTTTTTTTGTTTGTGTCTCTTTAGGCAAATTTTCTTTCTCTTGTTTTTCGAAATTGCGTGAATTTGTTTTCCATAATAGATGAATCCATAAAGATTTTTGTTTTTTTTTTTTGTAAAAATTACTTAAGTATCATGATAATTATTATTTTTTTTTCGGTTGATCATTCCGAAAATGGTTTTAGTCTGTTTTTATGAACCTTTTGGTATTTATTCTTATTATCTGCTATTAATATATTGTCATTTTCTTCTATACTCACTACCTTATAAGGCCCTATATATTTAGCATCTAGTTTATGACCTATTTCTTTTCTTAATAAAACTTTATCTCCTATGTTTAAATTGAAATCGGCAATATGTTTGTCGTAGTATTTTTTATTACTTAACTTATGGTTTTCTAACATTATCCTAGCTCTTTTATATGCTATTTCTATTCTAAACTTTATTTCCTTAGAGTAGTCGTCTAAATTGTATATTGGATCTATTCTATCGATTTTGTTAAAATCTATGAACTGATTTGGTAGTCTTCCAAATACTAGTTCGTATGGACAATATTCATGCACTGCCGAGGGTGTTGTGTTGTAACAATAAGTGAAATATTGTATCCAAGCATCCCAATCGGACTTATCTGCTGATATGTATGAACGAATATATTCATTGAATGTTCTATGACTTCGTTCTATTGTCCCTAAGGTCTGGTGGTGGTATGCTGTAGATGTCAGATTTTTAATCTTCATGTACTTGCATATATCTGTTATAATTTGGTTTTTTATACTCAGTTCCCATGTCCGTAATGAGTGTTTTCATTGGACCGTACTGTAGTATACAATTTTCGAATATAGCTTTAGCTACATTACTTGCACTCTTAGATGCAACTGGAATGGCTATTAGGTATTTTGTCAGATCGCATATCAATGTGACAATATACTCATTTTCATTATCTGATTTTGGTAGTGGACCTATTGTGTCCACTATAACCTTATCAAATGCCTTCGCTGGTGTTTCTGTTATTATCATGGGAGTCTTCGTATGTGTCGTCGTTTTTGACACCTGGCATTTATGACATCTCCTTATGTACTCTTTGATATGGCGTCCCATATTTTTCCAATAGTAGTGTCTTTTGATTTTTGCCAGCGTTCTGGTAATGCCAGTATGACCTCCTTGAATTGGATCATCATGATATGTAGACAGTATTGCTTCTTTTTCTTTTTCATTTTCTATTAGGGTCACCGGCTGGAGTAGCGCTACTCTTAATGTTTTCAATATAGTATTGCCCATATTTTTAAAAGAATCTATTGAAATAATTTCAAAGATCTTTTCGCTCGGTGCCAGTTTTAGTTGGCTGATTTCAAATATACCGGCTTGCATTTCAAGCCTTTGGAAGAACTGACCTAAGTCGAGAATTCCATTGGTATACAAATCGCTAACTTCAATTCTTGCCATAACTTTCTTTCCATGTTTCAGTGAACATTTAGATTCTGTTATTCGCAAGGTCACTACTTTTCGTACCTCGTCATTATTGATGACTTCGTATACGTTGGGCCTAGAAGCATTTTGAAGTTTTTGCCTTGGCAAAAGGTCTTCTTTATTAACTGCGCAGTTTTTCTGTCTACTTTGTTGCCTGGTAGTGACTTTCAGGACTTTTATACTCATATCTTTTAATTCGGATATAGTTATCCGCGATAAGGCGTCTGCCACAAAATTGTCTTTACCTCGCAAATACTCTACTGTAAAGTCGTACTCTTCCAATTCTAGCCGCATGCGTGTTAGTTTTGAACTCGGGTTGACCATGGAGAATAAATATGTTAATGGTCTATGGTCTGTTCGCACTGTGAAGTGTTTTCCATATATATATGGTCGAAAATGTGTTATTGCCCAATGTATTGCTGCTAGCTCTTGTTCTGTAGTACTCTTGTTGCTTTCACCTTTAGTGAACGCTCTTGATGCATATGAAACTGGAAGCTGGAGTCCATTATAGTTTTGTGTTAAAACTGCTCCACATGCTTGTTTGCTTGCATCTGTGATTATGCAAAATTCTTTGCTGAAATCTGGGTACTGCAATAGATTAGGTTGAACGAGCTTTTCTTTTAAGTATTGGAATGCATTTTCGCATTCTGCTGTCCATTCGAAGGGAACATTCTTTTTACATAATCTTGTTATGTGCCGGGAGTATTCGGCGAAATTTTTTATGAAACGTCTATAATAATTGCAAAATGCAACGAAACGTCTAGCACTATCTGCATCATGTGGGACTGGATAATTCTTGATGACGTCAAATTTTGTGTCGTCTGGCAAGATTCCTTTGTCTGTGCATTTGTGACCTAGGAATGTCACCTCATGCATAAAAAATGAGCATTTTTCTGGATGCAGTTTTAGATTGTTTTTTCTGCAAAGTTTAAAAACATCTACTAAATTTTTAATCATATGTTGTTCAGAACAACCAATAACGATTAAATCATCCATATAGAGAAAAGCTTGGCTGGGCTCAAGCCCTGAGAATGCTATTGTCATCATTCTTTGAAATGAATTAGGTGCTATTTTTAGACCGAAAGGTAATCGCGTGAAGCGATATGAGCCATTGCTCGTTGAAAAAGACGTTATATCTCTTGATTTTTCTTCTAGTTCTATTTGATGAAAACCTGACATTAAATCAAGGCAAGAAAAATATTTTGCTCTTCCCAATTGATCAAGAATATCATCAATTCTGGGGAGCGGAAACTTGTCTGACAGCAATTTTTTGTTTATTTGACGATAGTCAATTACTAATCGCCAGTTTTTTTCTTTAGATCCCGAAAGTGTTTTCTTTGGGACTAGTAAGAGTGGGCTATTATAAGGCGAAACAGACGGTTCAACAATACCCTGTTCAATTAACTTTCCAACTTGTCGCTGGATCTCGTCTATTTGGCTATGCGGGCTCCGGTAATTTTTCACATATACCGGTTCATCATCCTTAAGTCTTAAATTTTGTTTATAAAAATTATTTGTTGTGATCGGTTCGGTGTCAAGTCCGAACACATCACTATACTCAGTGCATAATTTTTCGAGTTTGTCTTTGAATAGTGTTGGGAAATTTTTCTTCAATTTATGAATTACAGATTCTTTTCTTAAATCTTTGGTATTTTGAACTATATCGTAGTTCGAAAGTGATTCAAATTTTAAATTGTTAAAGCCTACTAGTTGGCAGTTATCTGTGGTATTTAAGAATCGGACATAAGTACTTTGGGCTGTTGCAATAGTGTTTGCAACATAAACGGCCGGTTTAATTTCCTGATTCGGAATTAAAATGTTACCTTCTGCTGAAGATAGTTCTATTTTGCGTACCACTTGGGATCTTGCTGGTAGAAGTGCTGAGTTATTACCAGAATTGAATGTTATTGGAACGTAAATTGGGTACTTTAATGTTTGTGGTCTAAGTATAAACCAATCTTCTGAATTGCTGTAATCTATTTTGCAATTAAAAGTTTTTATGAAATCTAATCCTATTATTCCATCGCATGGGATTGCGAAATCTGCATGAAGCAGATGAAATTCGTATGGAATAATATATTTACTTGTCTGCAATTCTATTGAGACTAGGCCTTTGGAATTTATTACTCCTTCTCCTATGCCTCGAATGTCTACAGTTTTGTTTACTTTGATGTCATGAAATACATCAGAATTTTCTTTTATTATTGAAATATCTGCACCGGTGTCAATTAAGAATGTTATTTTCTTATTGGTTTCAACATTCTTAAATGATACGAAATTATTAAGACTTAGGTTGATAGAGTATACTTTATTTTTTAACTCTGAGCATTTGGAGGAGCTTGTCCGTTTCCCTGGTCGCTTTGGGTAATTCGGACATTTGTATTGTTATAACCATTTTGTTGGTTATTTGTGTTTTGTCTATTATTATTTTGTTGTCCACCTCCACGGCCGCCTCTTCGGTAGCGTGAATTATTTCGGCCTCGTTGGGCTCTGTGGGCATCGTTATTGCTCCAGCTCGACTTACCATAGCATTTACTGCCACTTTGGTAGTGTATTTTATAGCCTGTTCATTTGGAAGACCATCCGAAATATACGCGCCTTTTAGGGCGTCGGTCAACTCAGTAATCTCTTTTGTGTATGAAACACAGTTATTAGGGTTTCTCTGCAGATTTTTAATCTTTGCTGTTAAAAGATCCACTGATTCACCCTTAAAGATTGTTGACAGTTTTTGTATAACTTCGTCAATCGTTGTTTCCGAGCTTAGCGTATTACCCGCTTGACCTTTCAATTTTGATTTTATTATTTCGATGGCTACTGCTTCATGCGTTTCTTTTATGGTATCAAGTACGCGAAGTGCCCCAATGAAACCTTGTAG
Source organism: Drosophila paulistorum (assembly GCA_018152135.1). NCBI lineage: Eukaryota > Metazoa > Arthropoda > Insecta > Diptera > Drosophilidae > Drosophila > Drosophila paulistorum. The sequence goes on along the minus strand of JAECXG010000612.1, from coordinate 863,856 downwards.
GTTTTTAATGTCACCATCGAAGAATGGTAGCAGCCTTGTGGCTGTGTTTATGAATTCTACCACTGTTTGAGTCATTTTGTTGCTTCCTTTTGGAATTGCTGGTTTATTATGACTTATAATTGACTGATCAGAGCTCACTGGTGGTTTTTCTTGACCTCTTTCATCATCGGCCATTAGTTGCGTTTCTTCTTCCAGCACTATTGAAGTTTCCAAATCAGTTGTTTGTTTAAATTCAATATTGTGTCTGTTTAGCACAGCTATTGCTTTTTGTTTGCAATCACTGTAGAACGCATTTGCGGCTGTTTTTTGCCCTTCCTTTAGTTTGCTATAGTGCTCAGTTAATACTGCCCTAATAGCTTGGAGCTTCTCGGTTATTATTTTCGTGTGTTTGGTTACTGTGTCTTGGGATGTTTCTCTGTTTTATGAGAGGCACTTACAAGATTTAGTTAATTCTTGTGCGTGTATTCTAGCTTTTCCAATTATATCATCCCAAGTAACCATAGTTTGTTAAAAATAACAAAATTTTCGAAAATGTTTATGTTTATTTATTTTTTTTTTTTTTTATTATTCTGTATCTATTATTTCTACATCTGAGTCTGTACTCGATTCTGATATGTCTATCAGCGCGATCGAGTCCTTAAAAAGTTCGTGGACCCATCCGGGCACGTCTTTATGTAAAGGAGTCTTAGCTAACAATCTACTATAAGCTACTTTTATGGATTTTTCCATAAGATCTACAATATTTTTTGTAAATTTGTAGTTGTGGGCTATCCAATACCTTATTTCCTTGTATTTGTGATTTGTTTCGCCTGATTGTATCAGGAAATCGAGGAAAGGTAAGTATTTTTGTAGCCTTTTTTTTTTCTATCTTATCCATATTCTACACTAACTTGTTAGGCCTATTAATATGGATGTACGTATATAAAAAAATCATGGAGGCTTACTGCCTCGGTTCCTCCATTCGGTAGAAACGATATGTGCCTGCTGCGTTGGAAAAGCAACATACATATGGTACTGTGAGGATGAAACTCATCTGTACCCTAGTGCTTCCTTGAACTGGGAATTCTTCTCCCGTTATATTTAGGTAAGCTGACTTAATTTGTACCAAGTTTATTGAGTTCTGTGGTGAATTGATATGCTCATTTCTAAAAACCTCAATTAAATCTTGGACAATACTGGGATGCCTAGCGTTTATTTTTCCAAAATAATTATCAAGAGTGGCCATTGTTTTCCACATAGAAAAAAAATTTATTATTATTTTTTTTTTATTGTTATTCGCGTGTGTGCATATGTATTCTTAGACCTTATCTAGGTCATTAGCTTGGCTTATGGCTCTTTTGGTTACACATTTATTGTGTAATAGATAAGCTTTATATAAAATATATGCGCACATTATTACGACGATTATTAATAACAATATGTTCGTTAATCTCAAGTCAGTATTTGATGATTCGATTTTATTTATTACATTAGCAGTGGAGTCCACTGATTTTGTTTCTATTAACCCCATTGTGGGTATAAGAGATATATCATCAAATTTACTTATGGAATTATCGAACATATGGAGTTTATATAAAAAAAATTTTTTTTTTTGTGTATAATTCTAATAATAATCTCACTGACTAACGATCCTATATGAGACTATTTTAATTTAGCAGGATGAAAATGAATATGACAAATACGGAAAAAAAATAGGGAACAAAAGCCCATAAAAACATCTCAAAACCTTTTGTTTAAAAGTTACTAAAAAAAATTTTTTTTTTTTTTTTAAGTATTTCAAGCTTCGTTCTTATTTGCTTGAATACGAATTATAATTATAAAAATTTATATTTGAATTAAAAAAAAAATTGTTATGGATTCATGAATTTTTATGAAATTTTATTTAAAAAAATTATTAAATTTTTTTTTATACGACAAAAGAAAAAAAATTTTATCTCAACTGTGTCTTGCACAGCGAGCCAGAGACGTGGAAAAATTATAGAGCATGTGGTTGGCTCACAATTCAGATTTACATTTCATTCGTTATTGTTATTTAGAAATAAAAAAATTTATATGAAAAAAAAAATTCTCCAACCACATTGTTAGTAATAGCCTACAGAAAGTTAGTAAGTTCGCAAGTTGCACTTTCGTGCTTCAACTTGCTATTAGGCTTATAATTATTATTATTAAATTAAAGGCAAGTTAAGGCTTGCGCATTTCTGCGGCCCCCTTGCGTTTCTTCGCTCTTTGGCGAAGTTCAGTTTTTAGGTTCTCGATACGCTCTATGCAGCGTTGTCGGTCTTCTTCGTTGGTGCTGGCCTTTAGTAAATCCTGCTGCAGTCTTTTCTGGGTGAGCAGGCGTCTCACCTCACCGCCCCGTTTCGTCTTTTTGGGGATTCTCGTCTGCTGCCGGGCTCTGTACTCCTCTATTGTTAGTGGCCGCGGTCCATCGTTGGGATACAGCTCTAGCGCTTCTTTTAGCGTCAGTGCATCCCTTTGCTCGACAGGAGCAGATTCCGCAAAGGGAATATCTTCACTGTTGTTCATGTATTTTTTTTTTTTTTAGTCAAACTTATGTGTTGATGCTGATGTTCATCGTTGGGATAACGAACGAGGCTCAAATATATTCACTAGATATCTTCAGTATTATGGTGTTGAAGCTGATGTTGATAGCTGTTCTTTAGCTTTAAATGTTTAATGTCTCTGTTGTTTATGCTGTTGTTGTTGCTACAATCTCTGTCAGTTGTTTCTTTTCTTGCCAATAAGTTGCAGCATCATTTAGTTGTTGTCGCTTTTCCATATATTAGTTGTCGCAGCATCATTTAGATGTCATCGCTTTTCAATATAAAATTATATTATTATAATTTATATATATGTTGTGTGCAGCTCAGATCCTGTCACGGTCGCCATGTAAAAAAACTCCTTCGACCGGGTTCCGTTGGGTTGAAAAATAATAATCTGAGACACGTCTGTGTCGGTTGACTGGAGTTTTTGATTGAATTCTTTATTCCAAATTATTCTTTTGCTTAGGCTAATTTTACATATATATTCTTATGCTGCGACTTATGCGACAGCTACAAAAGAGAGGGAGAGTACATACATACATACATACTGTTGGAGCGCATGCATCAAAGTGCTTGGTCAGCGGTCACACGCTGGCCTGGCTCTAGCTCATGTTACGCTTGTGCATACAGTGCTTATGTGAATATATGTATGTGCATATACAAATGTACATACATATATGTTCATGCTTAATTGTATGTTTACTTGAATATGTTTATGTGAATACTTCAATGTATACATATGAACATATTCAAGTGCACAATTATATTTTAATGCGTATATCTTTAATTGTTTATACTTGCAACAAAGTGTTACAAGTTGAGCTCATTGTGTTGAGTTATTAGTTGTATGAACATACTACACCTCATCTGTTTTTGGTTTAGGCCATTTTTCATTTGCCTCGCCGAGCCACTTTGGCCCATTCCACCACAATTCACAATCTTTTAACTTATTTGGGCAAATACCCCTTGAAGCTGCAGGATTATCTTCTGATTTTACATGGTTCCATGTTATTTCTTTGATTTTTAGGATATCCTCTATGCGACGTCATACGAATTTTTCCTTACTAGCACCGTTTTTTATCCAGCACAGTGTGATAGTAGAGTCACTCCAAGCATATATTTCAGCTGGAACAACAATAGATTGCTGGACTCTTTTTTAGTAATTGCGATAGCAAGTGCGCTGCACATAATTCCAATTTAGGAATAGTCTTCCTATTTTTGATTGGATTAACTTTGTTCTTGCCGGCTATGAGGGTAACTGCTTCACCTATTTTAGCATATACTACCGCTGCATATGCCTTTTCTGAAGCGTCAGCAAAACCATGAATCTGTAACAACATATTAGGCTGTGTCTTGATCCATCGCGGTAATCTGATTTCTTCCAAGCACACTAAATTGTCCCTGAAGGATTTCCATTCTGTTGTATTTTTATCGGACAACTCTTGATCCCAATTTTGTTCTGCTAACCACAATTTCTGCATGAACAATTTTCCTATTACCGTAACTGGTGCAACCTAGCGGATCATATATTTTGGCTAGTGTGGATAGAACTACTCTTTTATTTATTTTTTTGTTCGCGTCACAGTGTACCTTAAACTTAAATTCGTCTTTAAATGGCTCCCACTGTAACCCTAAGGTTTTAATTGCTTCGTTCTCGTTAATTTTTAGTACTTTATTATCGCCTGTATTAATTACCCCTTCAACAATTTCGGATCTATTCGAAATCCATTTTCTTAAATTCATACCTGCCTTTTCCAACTCTCTGGAAACCTGCTGAACTTTGTGTTTTGATTCTTGTAAGGTATCACCTCCTGTCATTAAATCATCCATGTAGAATTCATCTCGGATAATTTCACTAATCATTTTATCTTTGCATTTGTTTGCTATTTCCCTAAGCACCCTTGTAGCTAAATAAGGTGCTGATGCAGTACCGTACGTTACTGTTGTCAATTTATATTTTCTTAATTTTTTCTGTGGTGAATTCCTCCACAAAATATGTAAATATTTTTGATCGTCTTGATCAATGTTTATCTGTCGATACATTTTCTCAATATCTGCAGATGCTACGAACTGCCATTTTCGCCATTTTAATATTATGTCGAATATGTCCTTTTGGAGCCGTGGCCCGATCCACATTACGTTATTTAGACTTCTGTTATTTGTTGTTTTCGCAGATGCGTCAAATACAACCATTAGTTTAGTTGTCAGACTTGTTTCTCTAACTACTGCTTGATGCGGCAGATAATAAACACCTTCATCTTTAGTTTCGACCATATGGCCCAAACCCAAATATTCTTTAATGAATTTTTCATACTCTTCTTTGAGTTTTGGATTTTTCTGAAATTTTATCTCTTAGTTAAGAAACCGCGCCGTTGCCTGAGCTTTTGAATCACCTAATTCTTTTCTTGTTTAAATGGGATCGTTACTACATATCTTCCTGCGGCATCAATCCTAGTCGTTTTGTTAAAATTTTCTTCACATTCGTTAGCTTCTGTATCATCTTGTTCATCTGCTTCCATCTCCCAAAAACGCTCCATATCTGTGATATCCATTGTTGTAGCTACTATAGACTCATCTCCTTTTGATTTAGTACATCCTGACACGATCCAGCCAAATTGAGTGTTTTGTCCCAGCAAGCCATTAATCTTGGCAACTCCACTTTTTAAGATGTGGGTATATACGTCTACCCCTATTATCATATCAACCCTACCAGGTTTATTAAATGTGGGGTCAGCTAGCACGTAAGTTTGCCATTTTGACATATCCACGTTTGCTATTTTTAACGGAAGAGCTTTCATTAATTGCGGTAATACAATTTCTTCTCCGAATCACGTGTCTTCATTTCAATATTTACCTTATACTTCGACGATCTACTTTTTGTTGCAGATACGCCACTTATTTCTGTTTGTTTCTTGATCTTAGGTAATTTTAACATTTGAGCGGCTTCTTCAGATAAAATAGTGCTCTGAGAGCCATTATCAATTAAGACTCTTAATGTTTCATACTCTCCATTTATTTTTTTAACTTGTATTAGAGCTGTGGCCAACAGTTTTTGTTGTTCCGTAACACAAGTATTTACTCTCTCCTGTTTTTCCCCTAAATGAAGCAGGGTATGGTGCCCCTTGCTGCACATTGACCCTTCGATTATTTTCATATCGCTTGTTTAATAATTCCCAAGCGGCACTATAATTGTCAGCTGAACCTGACAATAGATGGGCTACCATGCTCCTTTCTTCGCCCTTTAACGCGGCTTTTAAATAATTAAATTTAAGAGTCTGACTTAAATCTTCCCTTTTTTCAATTAATTCCGCAAATAATTCCACAAACAGGTCCCATTCTCGAGACTCTCCAGAAAATGTGGGTACCTGAATTTTTGGCAACACTGGTAGTTCGCCTCTCACGGTTACATTCTCAATCTTACTTTCCTTGTTGTTTAGTTTCATTTCTAATGCTGATACTGAATTCCGGACATCGAATTCTAAATCATCCATAGCATTATTAAATTTGTCATTTTTTGTCAAACCCTGGCACGCCTGTACTTTCTCCCATAAATAATTGATCTTATTAATATATATTATGCATGTCTCATTGCCTGTTGAATTATCTATAGTACGTAAATCTTTGGTTACCCTATCCAAATATTCCTGGAGCTGTCGGGCTCTACCCAAAAATATCTCCTGGTTATCATTAGCGTCTGTATTACTGGAGGTCGCATTCCCGCGCGACTCTCCTTTGCTATCATCCAACTTTTCAAACATCGTTGCATCTGCTTCACTGTTTTCCGAATCGACAGTGCCCTGCCTGCTTGACTCTCCTTTGGCTAATAATCTGGCTGCCATATCTAAACCTTCCTGATACTTTCCATCTGTGAAATAGTAGTGTTCGTTTACTCCACTCTGTAGCATTTGGCTATGGTAACTAATCCATTGCTTCTGAATCTCAGTTACCTCATTAAGAATCTTGCTAGTTAACTTACTAGCATCTAACTCTTCTAATTTTTTTAACCTTTTGTGCAACTTGTGTTGCTTCCCTAACAATTTTTCAGTTAGGAAACATTTTTGTCTTATGCGTATATTAGGATATCGATATAAGTATATTATAATAAAAAATAGATAGATGTACTTATAACTATCTTAATTTATATCTTATCTGATGATCCTGTTGACACCGTTCGCCACCGTTGTCCGCCAAGTAGAGTTTGCCCAGATAGTCTGCTACTGCTTGTCTGCCAATGGGTATGGTTTGCCGATAGTTTGCTGGTAGTTCGCCGTTTTACATTTGCCTCGCCTCCAGTCGCCTCTTCTTTGCAACTATCTTGTTGCTCTGCTGCTATTTCTAGTTCCCGACTTGCAACTGTATATAGTGTGTATGTACACTAGTAAATTCTTTTTTTTTACTTTCGATATTAGGGCTTCGAATACGCCACACACAAAAACTCCCGCCGCCGAAATTACTACAGTTGCTCCACTAGCCAAACTGACTTTAAAATCGGACGCACGCACTTTTTATTTATTAAGCAAAATTTTGCCTTTTATATTATACTCTGTCTCTTACCACTGGTGGGGAAAACAAGAGTTATTTTATTTTTGCTACCTTTAGCTGATCTTAGCATTTACACTTGCATAAGAATTCAGACTTACAGGCGCTGATTTACCCTCTGAGTCTCTTACCACTGGTGGGGAAAACTACAGAGTTCCTTTTTCTCGAAGGACCAAAATGAATAGGGATTTAGAACCACAACTAAAAAACCCAATCTTCATTCGTTGAATTCAAAATATGAACTGATTTTATTTACAAAAGTACGGAGTTTATATAGGATTAGCTTAGGCTCTAGTAGGTAACAATTGTTCTTAGAAGATCTTATTTTAGACTCAGACCCTCGTATTTGGGGGTTGAAAAATTATTATTTTGGGCACGGCGTCGGCCACTTGACATCCTGTCGTTGTGATCTTTTGGGTTAGTTTAGAATTACAAGTGTTTTTCCCACACCGCGTGTGGCAGATTGTATTTCTAGTCATATGCTAGGTTAGTTGTTTGGTACAAAAGTACATTTGTATTGTATTTTCTTTACTACATCTGATTTGGTGAAGCCAGTTCAGATGAACACTATGTTTATTCTTAAACAAGGTATGTCCGCTATAGAAAAAAAAGGTTTTGATATTCGACTAAAATCAGATTAATTTATCTGGGAAAAATTTAAGTACGATTTGACATAACCTATCAAAGGCCTATCCCCATCACCATACGCCCAAGACGATAATTTAATCAAACACTACGGAAGAAAATTTAATCACTGGGGTTAAACATCAGACAGCAGTGACGTCATAGCTCGACCAGTGAGATGTTAGCTGTCACAAGGCGAAAATTCGTGTTTAAAAGAGAGCAATTACCAAGTGGTTATATCGAATTTTGTTTTTATGGAAATTTTCCATAATATTAATTTGAGTTACGAAAAGATCGTTTAACGCATAAGTCATTGGAAAAAAATATTGATTTGGTTGTCGGAGTGTAAACGCGAATAATTGTAGTAATAGATGAAGAAACGGAAATTTTGTATTGAAAGTAAACGTGTAAATTCAGTAACGATTAGAAAGATACTCTTTTTTTTTGCGCACCCACAGTAGATTTATTTTTTTTTTGTGAGTTTGTATGTCGGTATGAAGCACTTAAAACATTATGAAATCGTATAACACATTAAAACAAAACAATTAAAAAAAAAAGAATAGAACAAAAATATCAAAAAGCAACATCTGATCCAGCTGCTGAAGGCCTTCATCGGTGGTCTTTCCGAAAACCGTAAGTGTATTCTTTTTATTACTTTTACCTTTTTACTGAGAGAGCTCATAACATATGGTGATTAAGATTAAAGTGCAAAACGAAAGTAAAGAAAAAGAAGGTTTGATGCCCACATCAAACTATCGGTATTATTGTTTTCTTTTATTTGGTTTATGCATTCTAAATTTTATTTGCCTTTGCCTCACATACAAACCATACTTAAAAATTGATCATGAAATTTTTGAATTAAATTAAATTAAAATTATTGAAAGATATAAGGGCTATCATTCATTTCGGTGACGCGATTAATTTTTTTTAATAAGCTCGTTTACAGTAACAAATATGTCAAGAAAGAAGGAAAACAACAAAACATGTAATACAATAGTTAATATTGAATCGTAGATTTAAGTAAAGTAACGGGAGAATTTATCTCGGTGAATAGCAAAAAAATGCCCTTTGCAAATGAAATTGTTTTTGAAGAATAAGTAAATAAGAACGAGCTATGGAAGTTAACTTCGGCCTTGCCGAAGTTTATATACCCTTGCAGTTCTTTATTATATTTAATTCGATAAGAAAAGTGAAATTTCATACATCAACAGCATTAGTTGTCGTATTATGAATATGCTCAAATATTTTTCAAACTACTGAATTCAAAACACATTTAATGATTATTAAACAATATATGATATAGTAGTCCGATCCCGATGATTTTCATACTTTATCTCACACAGGTAATAAAGAGTCTCCAAAAAAATTTCAACCCGATATCTCTTAAGATGGCTGAGTAAAACGCATACGCACAGACGGACGGACAGACGGACAGACGGACAGACGGACATGGCTATGTCGACTCAGCTTCTCAAGCTGATCAAGAATATATATACTTTATGGGGTCGGAAACGTCTCCTTCTGTGCGTTACAAACATCTGACCAATTTTATAATACCCTCTGCAAGGGTATAAAAATGTATTTTAAATAGAAGTTTAAGTTCTCACAACATGAATTTATAAAATGAAGAAATAGAATGTGCATTTGGAGTCCATTAACATATCATAATTTTTGTATTTTTTGTTACTGGCCATGGGGTACAGATGAATAATGGCAGCTAACATCTCAGCCATACTAAAGCAAGATGCCAAACGGTTGGAGGAGTTCACAATTATATAGCTAGTTGATTAACTTGGCTGTATTTGTTTCTGTCTTGTTGCTCGAGCCATTCGAGATCAATTTGTTTGTTTTGGAGAATATAGTTCTCTCTTTTAGTTTCATTATGGACTCTATAATAAATTATATGTAGCGAGATGCCACGGAAACTGCAGAAACAACCCATCCCACCCGGAAGAGCTAGGGTTACATATTAGGGTCCCGATCCGCTGTAAGATCGGAGCATCACGATGTTAGATATTAAGAAAGCCAACACTACTCTGCTACAATACACTATGCAAGTTGATGGAATCATAATACAGCCTCCAATTTGACTGTTATAGCCGCTATTCTTTATCAAACTGCTATAAAAGCGGCTGGGACCATTCTACAGCCTCCATTTTGATTAACAAGATAACAGATTTACAAGACGCTGGAACCATTCTACATCCTCCATTTTGAGTGTTATAACCGCCATCCTTTATATAAAAACTATACAAGCTACTGGAACAATTCTAAAGGCGCCATTTTGAATCTTATAAACGCCCTAATTTATATAACAGCTATACAAGCTACGGAAACCATTCTACAGCCTCCATTTTGAGTTCTGTTCCAATCTGCAGATGCCATTTTGAGTCTTATATTCGCCATAATTTATATAACAGCTATACAAGCTACGGGAACGAATCTACAGATGCCATTTTGAGTCTTATAGCCGCCATAATTTATATTACAGCTATACAAGCTGCGGGAACCATTCTACAGCCGCCGTGTTGAGTCTTATAGCCGCCATTCTTTATATAACTGCTATAAAAGCGGCTGGGACCATTCCGCCATTTTGAGTATTATAGCAGAAGTTTTTTGAGTTTTATAGCCGCCATCCTTTATATAGCAGCTATTCAAGATGCTGAATTCATTCTGCAGCCGCTATTTTGAGTCTTTTAGCCGCCCTTTTTTATATAAGAGCTAAAAAAGCTGCTAGAACCGTTCTTCTGCCGCCATTTTGAGTCTTTTAGCCGCCATCCTTTATATAGCATATATACAAGCTGCTGGAACCATTATGCAGCTGCCTATTTCGTTCTTGTAGCCACCATTCTTAATATAAGAAATAAACACGCTGGTGCCATCCTTTATATAGCAGATATACAAGCTAATGGAACCATTAAACAGCTGCCGAATTCGTTCTTTTAGCCACCATTCTTAATATAAGATATAAACACGCTGGTGCCATCCTTTATATAACAGCTATACAAGCTGCTGGAACCATTCTCCACCCGCCATCTTTTATATAACAGCTGTAGAAGCTGCTGGAACCATTCTACAGCCGCCATTTTGAGTCTTATAGCCGCCATACCTTTATATAACATCTATACAAGTTGCTGGAATCATTTTGCAGCCGCCATTTTGAGTCTTTACATAACAGCTATACAAGTTGATGGAATCATAATACAGCCTCCAATTTGACTGTTATAGCCGCCATTCTTTATATAACTGCTATAAAAGCGGCTGGGACCATTCTACAGCCGCCATTTTGAGTATTATAGCAGCTATTTTGAGTATTATAGCCGCCATCCTTTATATAACAGCTATACAAGCTGCTGGAATCATTCTGCAGCCGCCATTTTGAGTCTCATAGATGCCATCCTATGTAAAACAATTATACAAACTGCTGGAACCAATCTACAGACGCCATTTTAAGTATTATAGCCGCCATTTTAAGTATTATAGCCGTCATCTTTATGTAATTGCAATAAAAGCTGCTGGAACCATTCTACAGCCTCCATTTTGATTTACAAGATAACAGATTTACAAGCCGCTGGAACCATTCTACATCCTCCATTTTGAGTCTTATAACCGCCATCCTTTATATAACAACTATACAAGCTACTGGAACCATTCTAACGGCGCCATTTTGAGTCTTATAAACGCCATAATTTATATAACAGCTATACAAGCTGAGGGAACCATTCTACAGACGCCTTTTTAATTATTATAGCCGCCATTTTGAGTATTATAGTCGCCATCCTTTATATAACAGCTATAAAAGCTGCTGGAACCATTCTACAGCCTCCTTTTTGAGTTCTGCGGCCGCCATTTTTTTATAACAGATTTACAAACCGCTGGTCTTATGGCCGCCATCCTTTATATAACAACTATGCAAGCTGCTGGAACCATTCTACAGCCGCCATTTTGAGTCTTATATCCGCCATCCTTTATATAACAGCTATACAAGCTGCTGAAACCAATCTGCAGATGCCATTTTGAGTCTTATAGCCGCCATAATTTATACAACAGCTATACAAGCTGCGGGAACCATTCTACAGCCGCCGTTTTGAGTCTTATAGCCGCCATTCTTTATATAATTGCTATAAAAGCGTCTGGGACCATTCTACAGCCGCCATTTTGAGTATTATAGCAGCTATTTTGAGTATTATAGCCGCCATCTTTTATATAACAACTATACAAGATGCTGGAATCATTCTGCAGCCGCCATTTTGAGTCTTTTAGCCGCCTTTTTATATAACAGCTATAAAAGCTGCTGGAACCGTTCTTTTAGCCGCCATCCTTTATATAGCAGATATACAAGCTGCTGGAACCATTAAACAGCTGCCTATTTCGTTCCTGTAGCCACCGTTCTTAATATAACAAATAAACACGCTGGTGCCATCCTTTATATAACAGCTATACAAGCTGCTGGAACCATTCTGCAGCCGCCATTTTGAGTATTATAGCCGCTATTTTGAGAATTATAGCCGCCATCCTTTATATAACAGCTATACAAGCTGGTGGAACCATTCTACAGCCGCCATTTTGAGTATTATAGCCGCCATCCTTTATTTATTTATTTATTTACGTCAACTAACACAGCAGTCGACGAAAAAGCTTAAGCTAAAATATAGATAATAATTAAATGAAGAAGGTAGCTTAGCTATATGCACAACTAAACATCCCCGACCCGGTGGAGGTGTTTTATTTGCAACAAGGTGCCAGCTATGCCCCGATTCACAGGCAATGTGGTCAGGGATGAGTTGCAGCCAATCCAATATCCAGTCCAGAATATTTTCAATGGTTTCGCTGTAGATAATTAAAAAGTATAGCGCGAAGAGAAGTGACAGATAGATGAGGAGAAATAAGGTGAGAAAGGTTGTTAAACGATTGGCAAAGAACACGAAAAGGTTCGTGAAGAGAATAGTTAGTCAGACTGGTCCGACGTGACGGAACACAAAAATATAGCGTATCTAGTAACTTGGTAGAAATGACTTCGCCGTTGACTAGTTTATGGAGAAAGAGAATGCCAAATATGAGCCTACTGTTGTAAAGTGAAGGAAGATTAATAAGAAGTCTGTCAGAATAAGAAGGTAGGCGGAGACTCGGGTCCCAATAAAGACCGCGTAACGCGAACTTAAGGAATTGCTTCTGTAACGATTCAATACTACGCTGGTGAACATCATATTGAGGGTTCCACACTGGCGAGCAATATTCTTCTAACGAAGTGTATAAAACCTTTGTCACATATGGACCATCAAATTCTTTGGCCCAACGTTTAATGAAGCCAAGAAGACTGCATGGTCTATTGACAATTGAAGATATATGAACATTAAATGAAAGTTTTGGGTCAAACATTACACCTAAGTCTTTGACTGATGGTACACAATCTAACAGAACAGACTTAATAGAGTAATGAGCTAGGAACGGCGACAAACGACTGAAAGTCATAAAAGAGCACTTTGAGGCATTAAGGTGTAATTTATTAACGTGACACCAATCACAGAACGCATCGAGATCTGATTGCAAGTACTGTTGGAAAGAAGGATCATTATATGAATAACAAATCTTGACGTCATCCGCAAACATGAGCACGCGTGAATGAGCCAAGGCCAAGGGCAAATCATTTATAAACAAGGTAAATAACAGTGGGCCTAGATGAAGGCCTTGGGGGACACCCGACGTAACTCAAACAGTTTTAGATATCGAGGAACGAAAAGACACCTTTTGGGTTCTGCCAATAAGATACGACTTTAACCAAGCCAATAGTTTCGGGGAAAAACCCATAATGTTAAGTTTCATGAGAAGCATAGAATGATCATCGAAAGCCTTACTAAAGTCAGTATAAATAACATCAGTTTGACACTTATTACGGAAGCCATGGTGTACAAGGGTAGTCAATTCTAAAAGGTTGGTAAGCGACGAACGACCTTTCATGAAGCCATGCTGACAAGGAGAAATAGTGGCTCTGGATAGGTGTTTAAGGGAAGACGTAATAGTTTTCTCAAACAGCTTAGGTATTGCCGAAAGTTTTGCAATGCCCCGGTAGTTAGAAATATCCGATTTGCTACCCTTTTTAAAAAGCGGAATAATAAAAGATTCCTTCCAAATATCAGGAAAGCTACAAGTCTCACTCGAAATAAAGAATAACCGAGATAAAGGCTTAGATAGGGAAATCGAACACATTTTAAGGATGCAACTAGGTATATTATCAGGCCCGGGTACGAAGGAAGACATAGAAGTCATAGATGACAAGCTAGACATAATACAGTCTTTAGTAATACTAGGAAAAAACATACAATTTAAATGTGGAATTGAGAACGGATAAGGTGTGGCATCCGAAGCAGTAGTAGAATAAGTCGACTGAAAGAATTTAGCAAACAGATCTGCAATATCTGAATCATTATTAGCAGTCTGGCCATTAAGTCTGAAGGTGGAAGGTAGTAAATTAGAGCGTCTTTTGGAGGTTCTTATAAAATTCAACCTTACAGCGAACGATATAATTATTGTAGCATTATGAATTTAAAAGAAAAAATTGAGATTTGGCTACACAATAATTTGCATAGTCAAGCTGCGAACCTGTTTTTTAAATTTTTTAAAATATCTCGATTTAATGTTACGGAGATTAGAGAGCCTACGTGTGAACCAGACTGGCGCACTGGAAACGGTAGAGACATTCACATAAGGAACGCATTTATCAATTAGAGAATTAAGAGCAGAGTAGAAAAAATTCACTGCACAATATATATCACAGCACTCAAATAGAAATGACCAATCAAAAGAGAAAATGAGGCTGTTAAGAAGATTGAAATTTGTTTTACGAAAACATCGACGACGAGAATTTGAGATGTTATTAAATGAATTATTAACGGAATTGTAAGAAATAGTAACTTCAATGGTAGGGTGATAAGGATCTTCAGGCTTCACTAGGGGCTGCGTTTGTGATACAGCACTAACAGCGGGATCCGAGACAAAAACAAGATCGAGCATTCTTTTAGAAGAGTTAAGAAAAGAATTCAACTTATATAGCGGACATTCAAGTAGGCTATCAAGAAAAACATGTTGAGATGAAGGAATTAAGAAATATAGATTATCATCAACAAGCCAAAAAACATTGGGCAAGTTAAAATCACCTAAAACTAAAAGAAAATCACGATCTTTAAGACGACTAAAAATAGATCGCAAAGCATCTGCATGGTGCATGTAGATCATCATATCAGAAGCTGGAGGAATGTATGAACAAGAGATATATAAGCTAAAGTTAGGACATCTAACTTCGACGCAAATAAACTCAACACCTAAGGGGTGTTCCTCTTACATTTTGATAATGAATGCAAAGACTAGACGTTATTAGTTTTTTGAAGCAGAAGATACATTAGAAAGGTGGACAGGCAAAGGACGGGAGCGCCTATTGGCCGCAAACTCGTGTACAACTAGGCCCTCTGGCCAAAAGTTAGGGTCAACCATAGCTGAGAAATACTCATTTAGTACTGTAACTTTAAACGAGTAGATTTCGCGAGGCCTAGAAAACTTAAACTTTTGAATTAAAACTTTAGCAGGGCATATATTACCAATGTAAGCTGCCACAGACGACTCAGAAGTTTCAGGAGCAAGCCCAGAAATAAATAATTGTTTACGATGAGGTACTACAGTTAGTGGAGGCGGAGGAGCATTGGGATCCGCAAGTAATTGAGAGCCAGCCTGATCCTGTAATTGATTAGAGTTCCCGTGAGGGATAGATTGAGGTACACCAGGGCTTGTACTGGGTACTTCAATCTGAAAAGAAGAGCATAAAGAGGGACAAGAAGATGGTGTAGGCGAAAGTAAAATGGGAGAAGATGTAATAGAGAGTGCGGGCGACTGCATATGAGGTAACTCAAGGGTACATTTCTTGGGCAATTCCTTAGAAGGTGGAACAAACTTGAATTGCGACAGTAAATGTATGCTAGAGTCGCACTCGTTAGACAGCTGTTTGGCCATTTTATTTAAAGAAAGAAACTTTAAACGAAGATCCCTATACATTCGGCTAAAATCAAGCTGCTGGCTGGCACAAGATGGGCAAGTCCAGCGCATTAAGCCAAGCTCAGGTTTAGACACAGACAAACCAGAAAATTTGTCGTAGTCGCGGCCGTTGAGGCCAGCACATTTTAAGTGAATAAGATTAGCGCAGAGCCATCAAGATATTGCTCCATACTGATCGTCAAAACGATCAGAATGCTTGCAAGAAGGTAGACAACAAGCCATTAAAAAGCCAAATAAAACACAGGGCAGAAAAAAAAAATATATAGAAAAATTTAAATAAACAGCACAAAGATAATTATCGATAAAAAATCAATAATTACAAATAAAACAAAGAGACAGCTAGAGTACACACCACAAGAGAGAGTGCAAGAACAGTTATTAGACGAGCTTTGAGACCACCTGCCTTACAAAAGTGATTACGCGGGAGAGAAGCAGATCACAAGCACAAAGCAGAGAGAACAAAAAAAAAAACCACTAGCACTGACGGTATGATGCGGGCGATGAGGGGAGCAATTGCAGAAACAATGACGAGAGAGAACAATAATAAAAAAATGTAAATGCACCAAACACTAATCACGAAAAACTGTTTAATTTAACGAATTATGCAAATAAAACACAAGGGTGTCAAGCAAACGACACCAGCGAAAGCGAAAAAAATTAAGCACAATTAAAAATTGAGAGAAAACAATATAAATTAATAAAAACTCAGGAGCTATACAAAAATACAGCTATACAAGCTGCTGGAATCATTCTGCAGCCGCCATTTTGAGTCTTTACATAACAGCTATACAAGTTGATGGAATCATAATACAGCCTCCAATTTGACTCTTATAGCCGCCATTCTTTATATAACTGCTAAAGCAGCTGGGACCATTCTACAGCCGCCATTTTGAGTATTATAGCAGCTATTTTGAGTATTATAGCCGCCATCCTTTATATAACAGCTATACAAGCTTCTGGAATCATTCTGCAGTCGTCATTTTGAGTCTCATAGCCACCATCCTTTATATAACAATTATACAAGCTGCTGGAACTAATCTAAAGGCTCCATTTTGAGTCTTATAAACGCCATAATTTATATAACAGCTATACAAGCTACGGGAACCATTCTACAGCCGCCATTTTGAGTATTATAGCCGCCATTTTGAGAATTATAGCCGGCATCCTTTATATAACAGCTATAAAAGCTGCTGGAACCATTCTACAGCCTCCATTTTGATTTACAAGATAACAGATTTACAAGCCGCTGGAACCATTCTACATCCTCCATTTTGAGTCTTATAACCGCCATCCTTTATATAACAACTTTTCAAGCTGCTGAAACCATTCAAACGGCGCCATTTTGACTCTTATAAACGCCATAATTTATATAACAGCTATACAAGCTGCGGGAACCATTCTACAGCCGCCATTTTAGGTATTATAGCCGCCATCCTTTATATAACAGCTATAAAAGCTGCTGGAACCATTCTACAGCCTCCATTTTGAGTTCTGTGGCCGCCATTTTTTTTATAACAGATTTAAAAGCCGCTGGAACCATACTACAGCCTGCATTTTGAGTCTCATAGCCGCCATCCTTTATATAACAACTATACAAGCTGCTGGAACCATTCTGCATCCGCCATTTTGAGTCTTATATCCGCCATTCTTTATATAACAACTATACAAGCTTCTGGAACCAATCTACAGATGCCATTTTGAGTCTTATAGCCGCCATAATTTACATAACAGCTATACAATCTGCGGGAACCATTCTACTGCCGTCGTTTTGAGTCTTATAGGCGCCATCCTTTATATAACTGTTATGCAATCTGCTGTAACCACTCTACAGCCACCATTTTGATTCTTCTTACCGCCATCCTTTATATAACAGCTATACAAGATGCTGGAATCATTCTGCAGCCGCCATTTTGAGTCTTTTAGCCGCCATCCTTTATATAACAACTATACAAGCTGTTGGAACCATTCTAAAGGCGCCATTTTGAGTCTTATAAACGCCATAATTTATATAACAGCTATACCAGCTGCGGGAACCATTCTACAGCCGCCATTTTGAGTATTATAGCCCCCATTATGAGTATTATAGATCCTTTATATAACAGCGATAAAATCTTTTAAATAACAGCTATAAAAGCTGCTGGAACCGTTCTTCTGCCCCCATTTTGAGTCTTTTAGCCGCCATTCTTTATATAGCAGTTATAAAAGCTGCTGGAACCATCATACAGCTGCCTATTTCATTCCTGTAGCCACCATTCTTAGTATAAGAAATAAACACGCTGGTGCCATCTTTTATATAACAGCTGTAGAAGATGCTGGACCCATTCTACAGCCGCCTTTTTTAGTCTTATAGCCGCCATCCTTTATATAACAGCTATACAAGCTGGTGGAACCGTTCTACTGCTGCCATTTTGAGTCTTATAGCCGCCATCCTTTTTATAACAGCTAAACAACCTGCTGGAACGATAAAACAGCCGCCATTTTGAGTCTTATGGTCGCCATCTTTTATATAACAGCTATAGAAGCTGCTGGAACCGTAATACAGCCGCCATTTTGAGTCTTATAGCCACCATCCCTTTGATAAGAGCTTAACAAGCTGTTGCCATCCTTTATATAACAGCTATACAAGCTGCTAGAACCATTGTACAACCGCCGTTTTGAGTCTTATAGCCGTCATCCTTTATATAAAATCTATACAAGCTGCTGGGACCATTCTACAGCCGCCATTTTGAGCCTTATAGCCGCCATCTTTTATATAACATCTATGAAAGCTGGTGGAACAGTTCCACTGCCGCCATTTTGACTCTTATAGCCGCCATCCTTTGGATAGCAGCTATACAAGCTGCTGGGACCATTCTACAGCCGCCATTTTGAACCTTATAGCCGCCGTCTTTTATATAACAGCTATAAAAGCTGCTGGAACCGTTCTTCTGCTGCCATTTTGAATGTTTTAGCCGCCATCCTTTATATAGAAGATATACAAGCTGCTGGAACCATTATACAGCTGCCTATTTCGTTCTTGTAGCCACCATTCTTAATATAAGAAATAAACACGTTGGTGCCATCCTTTATATAACAGCTATACAAGCTGCTGGAACCATTCTACAGTCTCCATTTTGTGTATTATAGCCGCTATTTTGAGTGTTATAGCCGCCATCCTTTATATAACAGCTATACAAGCTGCTGGAATCATTCTGCAGCCACCATTTTGAGTCTTTACATAACAGCTATACAAGTTGATGGAATCATAATACAGCAAGCTTGTGGAACCAATCTAAAGACGCCATTTTGAGTCTTATAAACGCCATAATTTATATAACAGCTATATAAGCTACGGGAACCATTCTACAGCCTCCATTTTGAGTATTATAGCCGCCATTTTGAGTATTATAGCCGCCATCCTTTATATAACAGCTATAAAAGCTGCTGGAACCATTCTACAGCCTCCATTTTGAGTCTTATAGCCGCCATCCTTTATATAACATCTATACAAGCTGCTGGAACCATTCTGCAGCCGCCATTTTAAGCCTTAGAGCCGCCATCCTTTATATAACAGCTATACAAGCTGATGGAACCAATCTACAGATGCCATTTTGAGTCTTATAGCTGCTATAATTTATATAACAGCTATACAAGCTACGGGAACCATTCTACAGTCGCCGTTTTGAGTCTTATAGCCGGCATCCTTTATATAACTGTTATGCAACCTGCTGTAACCATTCTACAGCCACCGTTTTGATTTTTCTTACCGCCATCCTTTATATATCAGCTATACAAGATGCTGGAATCATTTTGCAGCCGACATTTTGAGTCTTTTAGCCGCCATCCTTTATATAACAACTAAACAAGCTGCTTATAAACGCCATAATTTATATAACAGCTATACCAGCTGCGGGAACCATTCTACAGCCGCCATTTTGAGTATTATAGCCCCCATGATGAGTATTATAGCCGCCATCCTTTATATAACAGCTTTAAAAGCCGCTGGAACCATTCTACAGCCTCCATTTTGAGTCTTATAGCCGCCATCCTCCATTTTGAGATTTATAGCTGCCATCCTTAATTTAACAGCTTTAAAAGCTCGTGAAACTTGTAAGGAAGTTCTGGTTGGGGTACAGTTCTCAGTCTCCAGAGTCCCGTCTACAGAACATTTATTTGATCTAAAGACCTTGAAGAGTATTATGATATGAGATTGAGACCGCATAAAGGGAGAAAAGGTAAGGGAAAGGGGTAGGAGGAGAGTCCAAGACAAGCTGCAACGACTGATCTTTTCTGCCAAGCGAAGCCCGCTTGGCCAAGATCCGTTGCTTCTTCACCTTGAGTGACTGAGCCTTGAGATCAGCGACTGACTTCGTCTGCAGCAGAATAACTCATCCTGCCGAAGTCCGCTGATCCTTCGGCTCCACTCAAAGCCTTAAGTGTTCTCTGTTCAAACCCACCCTTGCTCTGCCTACTTATGTCCTAACGGTGAAAACATACGATGCGTCTTGTGCTTTGGCACGCGTCACGATCACCGTCTCTCTCTTTCACTTTCGATTTTCTCATGGTCTCCTTAGCGTCGCCATGCAGCGGAGAGTCCGCAGTCGGGAGGATGCTCTCTCCGGCGCGTCGACGCTGCAGCCACATCAAGACGGTAGCTAGAAAGAGAGGGAAAAAAGAACTACAGTTAGTTTTGATGTTGGAATGGAAAGAACTACAGTTAGTTTTGATGTTGGAATATTTAATGTGCCCTCCATGGGCGTATGAAATAAAAAAAAATAAAGAAAAGGGGCCCTACATGGGCGTAGTTTGAATTACAGAGGTTATGTGACTCGTCACACAGTGTCCTTATTTTGAACGGACGAAATGGACCGTGACTTGCCCGTGTACCTTAACCTCGATGCAGAACAGTCGGTCGTCCGCCCTCATGAGGAAACGGTGATTCCTGCGGGGCCCATCATGACGGAGCACAGCCACACGATCTCTGTCTTCGGCGGGTACTCGGGTATCGGGGGTGTCGATGAGCCATTCCGGTGGTGTGAGGACCTCTTCGTCTGCGTTGTCAGATGGAGTTTCACTAACCCTGACGGTCGTCAGGCGAACACCTGTGTTCGCTGGGGGCTTATAGGCTCATACACGGGCCGCAGAGGTGTCTCCGATACACTTTTGGTGTGCCCGAAGTCATTCTTACCGACAACGGATCACAATTTAAGTCAAGTTGTTTCGAAGCCTTCTTAACAAGTTTTGGTGTATCGCATCGGTTTACGGCTATATACTCGCCGCAAGCTAATGCCAGCGAAAGACTTAATCGATCTATTCTTTCCGCGATTCGTGCATATGTCGGAGAAGATCATTCCAATTGGGATGTTCATCTCAACGCTCCGAGCTAACGTACATCGAAGTACCGGTTTTTCACCATATTTTCTTACGTTCGGTCAGAACATGATCTTTAACGGGAATGACTAAACACTGCACTGTGGACGGAAAGCCCGATTTTTTGGCATAAAGTCCAATTTTAAAGATAGAGAGTTGAACCTTGGTACAGGTGATACTAATGTCATACATAGTAAGCCTTTAAAATTTGAAACGGATCCGACCACGCCCAGTCAGACCGCCCATATAAATCATCTTGCTAATGAGCTATTTTTCAATTTTAATTATGTGCTTCTCTTAGTATACTACAAAATTTATTTTAAAAAACATATTAATAATAAAAAACATAAACAAAAAATAAAATATCCAATACATAACAATATTATTTAAATATATTCATTATTGGAATTCTTAAGCATTTAAATATATGGACTATAATTTAAGTCTCACTCCTCATCGCTAGCATCATATTTTTAACCGTCAATGGTTTCACTATGATTAAATGAGGGGTTTTCTAAGAGGTTAATAACTGCTGGAGGTAATATTTTTGTTTTGTTGTGTTGCGATCTTTTATTCAAAAATATGCTCGACAGCAGAGGATCCGATGTATCGATTGCTCTGTTAAAAACATCCATCAAATTGTTTTTTTAGACTATTATGGCGAGCATGGGAGAGCCTATCGCGCTTATAATATTTATTTCGCACTTCTGACGCATTTTCACCCAGGCATCCTACTGGCAGAATAGAGGCTTCCATTATTTGAAATCCATGTACTAAAATTTTATGTACTGTAGGAGACATTGAAAACCATGGATACTTATTAATATATAACGAAAACGTTTCTTTGCAAAAGTCCTTAAATTTTGGTAAATTAATTGGTAATTCACTGGAAATTGCTATCAGAATAGTGTGGAGTCTATCTATTATATCAAACTCAATATTCAAAACTAAGGCCAATAACATAGAATTTGAAAATGCTGTTCTCGCAGTATTACCGTCGGTCGTATTGCCATATCCATTTTGTTTTGGCTGATCTACAAAAAGCCCCATCTCTGAACGAAGTCTCTTTTAAATATACTTTTTTTCCTTTGACATTTCTAATTTGTCCTTGTCGTCTCGTATTTGCCACTTTTTAAAACCCATTCTATATGATAATTTTAACATAAACTCGAAGACCCTTATCCATGCATGAAGTGGACTTATTCCAAATTGCAGACTTCCAGGTTTCGGCTTATACTTTAATGAGAATGGATTGGTAATACTCATAAAATCTTTCGGGCCAGCTCCACAAATTGGGCATAATTGACATGACTTTGTAGAAGTAAGTACATATATTCAAGATTTTCCCGTAGTAGAGTCATGTACAATTCATAGCTCACACTAATTTCTATATTTGAAATTGTGTTCACAAAATCGGACAACTTCTGGATTTGTGAGTCCAAATTTAATTTTTCTGTGAGAATGTGGTCTTTGGTTTCCTTAGTGAACTCCATTTTCAAAGGTCTGCAAAATCTGATTGACTAAGGTGACCGATTTATCCGTAAGATTTCTTGCAATTTCCTGTCAACTTAAGGGGTATGATGGTAGTCACGAATAGTGAATGGTCATTACAAATGGGTTCCTCTTCGAACCGTTGCTTGTATGCACTCTGACCTGTTGATCCGTCGAATCCATAACTACAAATTAACTTGGCGCTATTGATGCTTTTGTACCACTCAATCACTTCTTCTTGCATATTTTGAATTCGGTTGACAGTGTGATCTAATAAATTTTGCAAAGTAACTTCAGCTTTGGTTTCCGTCACTGATATTTCTTTGGGCCTACATTGCAATTTTGCATTCTGCACGATATCGTAAGAAGGATATATATCACAAAAATGGTTCTTTCCAATTTCTCTTATACTATTGTACTGCTTTTTACTAAACGAATTTTCTAGTAAAAATGCTAGAGCCTCCTGTGGTGTAAGAGGAGTTGGATCTGACATGAGAATCTTCTTTATAATGCTGGGGTTGCTGTCGTTCATACACTCTTTTAACACATATGAAGTGTCTTTTTCATTGGACTTCTTTGCTGAAAGTGCTGCGGCGTGCACTAAAAGGCTTGTAGAATTATATGCTGCCATGTTGCCAGCCAATTGTCCAGCTTCCTCATAGTCCACATTTGGTCGGCCCCTTTTTTTTTGGAATGTAGGTAGTTTGTAGGGATTCTTATTGACTGAAGATGTTATTAATAGCCCATCTGAATGTTTTTATTTGAAGTTTGCCACACTTCTATGACATTTCGGACAATTTTTTCGAATGAAGTCGTGAATAGTAGCAGCTCTTTTATTTGTCGAATCTTTTTGTTGCCGATATGATCAACAATCCACTCATAAATTGATTCTTTTTTGTTTGTGTTGTTGCGCCATACATCAAGCAACTGTGCATTGCTAAATTCAAAAGTGGCTGCAATATGTGTTATGTGCAAAGAGGGATGCAAGAAGACGCAAATAAGATTATTACCTCGAACAAGTATGTACTTTTATTTATGACTTCACATATTGACTTTTTGGCCGGGTGTCGCCGGATATTAGTTCTACTCCATAATTCACGTGGACTCGGGTCTAGTTTTCAATAAAAACATATACTACAACATAAGACATTATATTTATATTAATATATTGTAATAATATATTGTACCACATAGAAGAAGGGTTTTTTTTTTTTTTTTGGAATAAAAATTCCAAAGTAACGGCGTGCCTTCCGTTGGTGTTATCTGGTTAGATTACGACCTATTGAAATTTAAATCAAACCTTTAAACCCTTTTCCTATGTGGTACAATATACCGTATATGAAATAACAGGTCGTGATATTAGTTTGGTAAGGCGAAGCTCTTACACTAATTTTTCATAGCGCCTAAGGGTATGCACAAAAAGGTGGTCTTCGGTTTTGTAGGCTTTACCAACTTTTCGGTTTTGTAGGCTTTACCAACTTTTTTCGCTTCATTTGGTTGTTATAATTCCCAACCAATTCTAGCGTTGAAGACATGGTATGGCTATTGCAATTCCGGAGTTCTTTAGCAAAGTCTGCTGATGATAGAACTTGGTAGTTCTTGAAATAGCTATACAGACAACCTGCTCACCTTTGTGTGTTGCCTTTGAAATAATCTTCTTTTGGAAGATTGACCTCGAGCCGGCTAAACTGCAAGGTTTGATTTAAATTTGAATAGGTCGTAATCTAACCAGATAACACCAACGGAAGGCACGCCGTTACTTTGGAATTTGTATTCAAAAAAAAAAAAAAACCCTTTTTCTATGTGGTACAATATACCGTATATAAAATAACAGGTCGTGATATTAGTTTGGTAAGGCAAAGCTCAACACTCATTTTTCATAGCGCCTAATGGTATGCACAAAAAGGTGGTCTTCGGTTTTGTAGGCTTTACCAACTTTTTTCGCTTCATTTGGTTGTTACAATTCCCAACCAATTCTAGCGTTGAAGACATGGTATGGCTATTGCAATTCCGGAGTTCTTTAGCAAAGTCTGCTGATGATAGAACTTGGTAGTTCTTGAAATAGCTATACAAACAACCTGCTCACCTTTTTGTGTTGCCTTTGAAATAATCTTCTTTTGGAAGATTGACCTCGAGCCGGCTAAACTGCAAGGTTTGATTTAAATTTCAATAGGTCGTAATCTAGCCAGTTAAAACAATATATATATGCATATTCAAGTATGAATACCCAAAGAACCATAAGAAAAACATATGAAGGGCACCCATATTTCAGTAGAAGACTTCAGCAGTTAGTATCCGCAACCCCTGTTAGTGTATACGAGTTAGAAATCCTTTATATAGAGATATTTAACTGTTATACCTCACCACTGTTTCCCAAAAAAAGAATAGTATTAACATCAACTCCGGGTGTGCAGGTTAGATCAAGAATAGATGAACATCCAATTTTAGGTAAAGTACTTGTTATGATGGTATCCAAGAAATAATTTATATCCATAATATAATGGAATGGAATGAATTATCAAAGGAATTATTAAACTTTAAAGCAGAATTCGACAAATCACATAAGTCACTAACACAAAATAGACCGATACAGAAAACCACAGTTAGAAAACACGTGGAAATATTAGTTAAATGCTTCAATGAAGCCCGGATACGAATATATGAACACAAACATAAACTTACTCAAGATCATTGGTCTCACGTATCAAAGTTTTTGATCAGACTAAGATCCAATTTGACAACTATTAGAGAAAAGTTCGACCTCGACATATCAATACCTAACATTCTCAACACCTCAGTAACAATTAAAACTGGTGAAGAACCAGAAACAAAAAAAGGTATTAATATCGACCAAAAGGATTTTGAAGAAGAAGAAATAGATAATCTCACTACCCTCGCTATATTAATGTCTGATTTGGACGATTCTACAGATTCAGACACCAGCTCGAGTGTAGTTGAAGAAAAATTGATTACAATGATTCTGGCGTTAGCCAGAAGTTATTCTACACAGTTGGCAGTTAAGGCAATGACGAAGAATTGCGCAATTGATAAGGTAAAACTTACCATGCAGGCTGGCACCTTTAACACCATGAATGATGCCATATCGATATTCGTAAACAGTTGCACGGAAGCAACTGGACAACCAAATACTGTCCTTTGCTATAGAAATTATCCTCAGCGTGGTGGAAACCGCGGACGTGGAAATTTCAGAGGTAACTATCGTGGTCGTAACAACAACTACAATGGTACCAATTTTAATAATAATGGAAGAGGTCAATACAGAGGAAATAGTCGAGGACGTGGTAACTCAAATCGAGGCCACAATAACAATAACAACGTGAGAATAGCCCAAAATTCATCGGGAAACTCTCAAGACCCTTTAAGTTCCCAACAGTAGAAAATGTAATGGTTCATGCAATTAATCTCAGCCAGAATATATATGTCACTTTTGTTAGCGTATCCACAGGAAAAGAACTGGTTTTTCTAGTAGGTGCAGACATTTCAATAGTCAAAGAAAATTCTGATGTCTATCATGACATAAACGTTGACTATATAATAGACCTAAATGGAATAAGTCAGGAGGTAACAAAATCAAAAGGTTTAACCTATACAGACAACTAAATATATAATCCAACACGACTTTCATATCGTAGATTTACATTTTGCTATTCCATGCGATGGCATATTAGGAATCGATTTCATAAAGAAATAAAACTGTCAATTAGACTTCAAACCGTCTGAAGATTGGTTTATAATCAGACCCGATAACCTTAAATATCCAATTTATGTACCAATAACATACTAAATACTTCTGCCAGCAAGATCCCAAGTTTTTAGAAAAATTCAATTAAATTCCCAAGAAGACAGTATATTGATTCCAAACCTGGAAATTAAACATGGTATTTACATAGCTAGTACAATAGCAACAACAAAAAATGTATTCATAAGGCTACTTAATACTACAAATAGAGATCAAGTAGTCAATACAAATAACTTGCCATATGAATCACTTTCGAACTACGAAGTAGTCAAAACTAATAATGAAACTAGAGAAAAGTCTGTATTATCTCAACTTTCAAAGAACTTTTCTTCACTATTTAAGTCACAGCTCTCAAGCTTATGCACCAAATACAGCGATACATTCGGATTGGAAACAGAACCAATCACTACAAATAATTTCTACAAACAGAAACTGAGATTAAAGGATTGTAACGATCCTTTTTCGTCCTTCGGGATATTCACGATATCTCTTGGGCTAGGTTCGGCACAACAAATTTATTTTATGCCCCGGTGAAATGAAACACACGTTTGATTTCGGTTGTTAATGCTTATATGTATGTTTATTCAAAATCACTCGGTTGGATATGATGGCTTCTCTACGGTAGTTCTGGACTTGGACAGCGTTGATGAGTTACTTCGAATCCCTCGTCGTCCCTTCTCGCCTTCCTCTTGCTCCCGTAGCCGTTGCTGGTTATTGTTTCGGCCTGTATCGTGTGTTCGACTTCTGTTCCACACCTCTGCACCCCTATGCTCGTTGAGATGTCTTTTACTTTATGGCTTTGGGACAAATCCCGTAGCTATTACCACGAAGCAGGATGTTCCTCAGCAATTGGTACTCATCAGAATATATAGATCCTGGAATTTCGGCAGTAGGATGTATCCTCGTGCCTACCACTAACTTTTGATACACATGGAGATGCTTGGCTTCTCTCAAATTTACTCTAGCTTGGGCACGGTGTTTGTTGTCCTAATTTAAGGACTTGTTGCTATCTGGTGAACTGTACAGGTTACTCGTAAGGCCTGTATAGTTTCTAGTTTTTCCTTTGCTCCTTGTGTTTCCTTGATAAGTTCTTAAGGTTACTCGTAAGGCCTTAATTACTTGTTACTTGATCACGACTTGATGACTTGATGATTACTCTGATTTGTGCCGCCTTTATATAGGCAGCTCCTCTGGCCTCAGGCACTGGCTGGTGTAATACCGCTATACAGCTGGTAATTTTCCGTCGGCCGTCTACTTTCACCCATGCATCCACTTGTTGCCATGCGTGGTGAAAGTCCCGTATTCCTGACGCATATGTGTCCACTTTCTTTGTGGATGCGCGCCCATTCATATTCTTGTCCTTGTCTAGCTCCCTTGTAACTATGTGCTTCCATCACTTTCACCCATTGGCGTCGCCTTTCTATTGGCCGCCCATCGTATCCCGTTGACTTTCTCTGCTTTCTTTCTCTGTCAGCGCTGCCGTTGCCCGTGGCTCCCTTTGATCCACTCGTCATACCCAATTTCGCCCACATTCTTTCCATATTATATTTATATACATATATACTAGTTGTATTAACTTAAACTATTGTTTAATAATAATTAGCCTGATTACTTTAATATATAACATTGTTCGATTTCCCATGCAATGCACTTTCATACGTATATCGTATCTATTAGATAGAGGGCTTCCCCATTGTTCATATTCCCCTATCCAATCCACAAACCATTATCATTTCATATATTCATGCATGCCCCGCACCCGTCTCACGGGCTTGCTTGGCCTCTCTGTGCTCTTGATTTATCTTATGAGGCCAATGCCCCCTTTTTGCATGCAATTATGCCCTCAAGCCTGGATTCATTTACTCTTATACAGCCGATATTATGCATTATGCCTCCCACGCATCTTCCCGCTTGTACGAAAATTGCCAGCGGTCGCATGTGGTTCGATCGGTCATGTCTGATGGTAAATCATGGGTTCGAGTTGATTCGATCGAGCCATGTTGGACTTGGTTGCCCATCGCATGTGTGTGCATATTGGTTTTTTGCATTATGCTTCCCACGCATCTTCCCGCTTGTACGAAAATCGCCAGCAGTCGCATGCGGTTCGATCGGTCATATTTGATCGTAAATCATGGGTTCGAGTTGATTCGATCGAGCCATGTTTGACTTGGTTGCCCATCGCATGTGTGCATGTCGTCTTTTTGCATTATGCTTCCTACGCATCTTCCCGCTTGTACGAAATCGCCAGCGGTTGCGTGTGGTTCGACTGGCCAAGTTTGATCGTAGACCACTTATATGAATCGGTTCGATCTATCAGCAGCAGGTTCGGTCGTATATCGCATGTTTGGTTTGTGTCTCGGCTGTATCTTGTATCTGGTGCATCCTTTGCACCGTTTGATTGTGTTGCTGCTGGCTTGTTGTGTGGGATATTATAATTAATTATAATGTTCCTCACAGGATGATGATCCAGTATATGTCAAAAATTATAGAAGCCCACACAGTCATGTGAACGAGATACAGAAGCAAGTCGAAAAATTGATAAATCAAAGAAATGGCGTGTAATGTACAGAAATTTCCGTTATTATACCCTTGCAGAGGGTATTATAAAATTGATCAGATGTTTGTAACGCACAGAAGGAGACGTTTCCGACCCCATAAAGTATATATATTCTTGATCAGCTTGAGAAGCTGAGTCGATATAGCCATGTCCGTCTGTCCGTCTGTCCGTCTGTCCGTCCGTCTGTGCGTATGCGTTTTACTCAGCCATCTTAAGAGATATCGGGTTGAAATTTTTTTTGGAGACTCTTTATTACCTGTGTGAGATAAAGTATGAAAATCATCGGGATCGGACTACTATATCATATATTGTTTAATAATCATTAAATGTGTTTTGAATTCAGTAGTTTGAAGTATGCGTTTTACTCAGCCATCTTAAGAGATATCGGGTTGAAATTTTTTTTTGGAGACTCTTTATTACCTGTGTGAGATAAAGTATGAAAATCATCGGGATCGGACTACTATATCATATATTGTTAAATAATCATTAAATGTGTTTTGAAAATGCGTTTTACTCAGCCATCTTAAGAGATATCGGGTTGAAATTTTTTTTGGAGACTCTTTATTACCTGTGTGAGATAAAGTATGAAAATCATCGGGATCGGACTACTATATCATATATTGTTAAATAATCATTAAATGTGTTTTGAATTCAGTAGTTTGAAAAATATTTGAGCATATTCATAATACGACAACTAATGCTGTTGATGTATGAAATTTCACTTTTCTTATCGAATTAAATATAATAAAGAACTGCAAGGGTATATAAACTTCGGCAAGGCCGAAGTTAACTTCCATAGCTCGTTTTAAAATTCAACTGATTTCGATTATTTAGTATTTTTGTTGGTGTTATCGAGATTTGCTAAAGTGGTGAGAATGGAAATTTAGGAACCAGCTGAAAAAAAGAATGAACTAAGTGGCAACGCCTAAGTGGCTGATCGGTTTGTTTGGCATTGCTTTACATTATTTTTCTACAAATGGAGTTTGGATAAAACCATAAGAGAAATAAGGCCAGAGAGACTTATTGGACAGCGTGGTTTTTGGAAAAGTGTTCTTTCTTTCCTCCACGTGAATTCCAACCGATCGGACGTATTTGTCCAAAGAGTTAAATAACCCAATAGGGGAGTGCATCATAACCCCTACGCGTGTGCGAAAAAAAAATTATATGCGTGTGTGTGTGTTCTAGAGATTGATGTAAGTTAATTTTATTACAATAATTCTTGAATTATTGTACATTTAACTTATGCATTTTCGCTTTAACAGCATCGGAAATAGTTTCCATCAAGTATTGGCAATTTTTCTAAAAGATTCGCCTTGCTTGACATTTCTTTCCCAGCAGTCTCAAAATTTTGTGAGTGAACTGTTTGCGTCATGGAAATCCGAAAGTTAAATATATTTAACTTTTGCCTCGGATTGTATTAAGGGTAAATAAAAGAAAATTACCAAAATAGTTTTGTGTCTTTTACAGTGTTATTATAGATACGGCGTTAGCGAAACAAAGTGGAATTTCGAATGTTGGGGCATGTATCATTGTCAACATCGCACTTTCGCTTATCCTGCCTCACATGTAATCCAGACCATACCAGCAGAACACGTGTAGGATTCTAAAAATAGAAGGATGTACGAAAACCTAACCTTTTTCCCAATTGTAACCTAACCTAAAGCAGGAAAGATGAACAGTAGAAGGAAGTATTAAATCTAACCTTTCTACGAACAAAACCTAAACCTAAAGAGAATTTTGGAATTATTTTCAAGTATAACCAAGGCGTTTTATTTGCGAAGGAGATTTTTATTCGTCTTCGATACGGACGAAATAATCAGGATTAATTGAAATGAGTGAACATAAGGCTCCTCAGTAGTTTAGAATCAATTTTACGTTAAGTTTACATTGAATTTCCTTTTTTTTTTGTTTGTTGGCTAAATGGTTCAATTTTAAAGGAAATGGAATTCAATGCCAGTGTATATTTTCGTTAGTTAATAATTTTAATTTTTCAGAGTAGAGTATGCATGTAAATTCACAATGTATGATGCTTTAGCTCTATTTGGAATATGTAAACCTTCCTATTTTCAACAGCGACAACCACACAACGAAAGATCTTTCTGCGTGGGAAAAATTAACAAGCTGTAAGTGTATCAAAAACCAATTTTCCCTATATTTTTATAAACTTCATCTGTTGAAATGAATTAGTTTGGAAGAGCATTAGCATTTAATACTTTGTCAATGGACATATATAAAGCAAAATATTTTTAGAGAATGAATTTTGTGAGGATATTAGCGTTATCACGCCACATAATTGTATATTTTTTTTCTCTTTTATTTTTTTATACCCTTGCAGAGGGTATTATAAAATTGGTCAGATGTTTGTAACGCACAGAAGGAGACGTTTCCGACCCCATAAAGTATATATATTCTTGATCAGCTTGAGAAGCTGAGTCGATATAGCCATGTCCGTCTGTCCGTCTGTCCGTCTGTCCGTCCGTCTGTGCGTACGCGTTTTACTCAGCCATCTTAAGAGATATCGGGTTGAAATTTTTTTTGGAGACTCTTTATTACCTGTGTGAGATAAAGTATGAAAATCATCGGGATCGGACTACTATATCATATAGCTCTGGAACAAAAATTTTTGCAAAAAAATTTTATAAAATAAAAATTGGAGTATCCCCATGAAATTTACCAATATAATAGAATTTGGTATAAAATCTCAGATCCCAAAATTTGAACCTGATCGGATAAATAGAACACAAGTTACAGTCAGAACAAATCGGTTCAAGCGCTGCCGGCAGCGCTGCTTGCTGCCTACTACGTCATCATCAAATCAACAGAACACATGCATACACACACAGCACGGATTCATAAATTGTATGTGTGTGTGTGTGTGTGAGCCGTTGGCAATTGTGGTGTCCAATTTTAAAAATTTTAACTTCGATGATTTTCGATAGATTAGTATTGTATTTAGTATTTTTGCGGCATATTCATAATACGACAACTAATGCTGTTGATGTATGAAATTTCACTTTTCTTATCGAATTAAATATAATAAAGAACTGCAAGGGTATATAAACTTCGGCAAGGCCGAAGTTAACTTCCATAGCTCGTTTTTTTTTGAACTAATGTGAAAATTAATTACAGTAAAGTTAGGAAATCATGAATATTAAATAGTAATGTAATTATTAGTAATAAGAAACAACATGCAACATTTGCAATTTGAGATTCAGCTACTTAGCTAAACATGTTTTGAAAATGAAGAATTTTTGTAGATCAAATTGATCAAACCTATCGCACGATGATGCTAATTTTTTTGAAATGTTTGAATAAATATTAAGTTCATTACGAATTATTAATTTCTTTAGTTCCCTGATGTAGAAGAAGAAGTCCTAGCTTTCGTTGCGATAACTTTCGCTGGCAGGCTCATGGTAGGGTGGGTACAGACGCGGAGCGCAATTATCATCTATAGCGCCTGCAAGAAGTGATGTCCGAAACTCTTTTGTATTCTTCTCTAATAAAAACCCAGGCAACGGATTCGGTTAATATGAATAGCCGACATACATAAAATACGCTGTGAAAATACTAGCTATGACGTTCACAAAGAACCCCCCACAGGCTGTTTTTGCTAGTTGTTTATGAATCCCATTGAGCAGTTATATGCATACTAAACATCTTTTCTAAAGTCTATCACACGCGTTCTCAATATAATCGAAGTGGTTCGGGTAACTCTAGTTCGAAATCGAGGTGAAGTCCTGGTGGAACAGCGGCAGTATGTTTATCCGTTCTGCCTCCAACTTATTGAGCAAAAGGATCGCAGTGTCACTAGCCTTTGTGTTTTGCTGACCAATGTCGACAGTTACAGGGTGCAAAACAGGAGTGTTAGACTGCTCCTTTATTTTATTGATCTACATGTGTAGTTCTCTTTAGCTAATACATATAGAAGGCGGGATGTCCCAATTTTTTTTGAGATTTTGTCGTCATGTGTCAGGTTTTAATACAGGCGACTAGTAATTGACTATCGTCAAATAAACAAAAAATTATTGTCCGATAAATTTCCACTCCCTAGAATTGATATCCTTTTAGATCAACTATGGCGAGCAAAATATTTTTCGTGTCTTGACCTTATGTCAGGATTCCACCAAATTGAACTTGAAACGAGCTATGGAAGTTAACTTCGGCCTTGCCGAAGTTTATATACCCTTGCAGTTCTTTATTATATTTAATTCGATAAGAAAAGTGAAATTTCATACATCAACAGCATTAGTTGTCGTATTATGAATATGCCGCAAAAATACTAAATACAATACTAATCTATCGAAAATCATCGAAGTTAAAATTTTTAAAATTGGACACCACAATTGCCAACGGCTCACACACACACACACATACAATTTATGAATCCGTGCTGTGTGTGTATGCATGTGTTCTGTTGATTTGATGATGACGTAGTAGGCAGCAAGCAGCGCTGCCGGCAGCGCTTGAACCGATTTGTTCTGACTGTAACTTGTGTTCTATTTATCCGATCAGGTTCAAATTTTGGGATCTGAGATTTTATACCAAATTCTATTATATTGGTAAATTTCATGGGGATACTCCAATTTTTATTTTATAAAATTTTTTTTGCAAAAATTTTTGTTCCAGAGCTATATGATATAGTAGTCCGATCCCGATTATTTTCATACTTTATCTCACACAGGTAATAAAGAGTCTCCAAAAAAAATTTCAACCCGATATCTCTTAAGATGGCTGAGTAAAACGCATACGCACAGACGGACGGACAGACGGACAGACGGACATGGCTATATCGACTCAGCTTCTCAAGCTGATCAAGAATATATATACTTTATGGGGTCGGAAACGTCTCCTTCTGTGCGTTACAAACATCTGACCAATTTTATAATACCCTCTGCAAGGCTATAAAAAGTTCAAGAGATATAACGTCATTTTCAACGAGCAACGGCTCGTATCGTTTCAAGCGATTACCTTTCGGTTTAAAAATAGCGCCTAACTCATTTCAGAGGATGATGACTATTGCATTCTCTGGACTAGAACCTTCACAGGAATTCCTTTACATGGATGACTTAATAGTTATAGGTTGTTCCGAATAACACATGCTTAAAAACTTAACAGATGTTTTTGACAAATGCAGGGAATACAACCTAAAGCTACATCCAGAAAAATGTTCATTTTTTATGCATGAGGTGACTTTTCTTGGTCATAAATGCACGGATAAAGGAATACTTCCAGATGACACGAGATATGACGTCATCATGAATTACCCAGTACCGCACAATGCGGATAGCGCTAGACGTTTTGTAGCCTTTTGCAATTATTATAGACGATTCATTAAAAACTTCGCCGAATATTCCTGGCACATAACAAGATTATGTAAACAACATTGTTACAATACCCCGACTTTAATAAAGAATTCTGTATAATTACGGATGCACGCAAAAAACCATGATGGACTCCAACTTCCCATTGCTTATGCATCTAGATCTTTCACTAAAGGAGAAAGTAATGTGTACCACTGAGCAGGAATTAGCTGCAGTACAGTGGGCAATATTACACTTTAGACCATATATATATGGAAAACATTTCTTAATAAAAACAGACCATAGTCCTTTAATATACCTCTTCTCAATGATCAATCCCAATTTTAAACTGACACGTATGAGGCTCGAATAGGAAGAAGAATATGATTTCACAGTTGAATACTTAAAGGGAAAAGACAACTATGTAGCTGATGCGTTATCAAGAATAACCACCAAAGACCTACAAAATATAACTGGCAATATCAATAAAGTCACTACAAGATATCAGAATAGACAGAAAATCCGCTCGGAAAATAAAGAACAAGAATTGCCTACTCCAACGTATATGAAGTCATAAACAATGGCGAAGTACGTAAAGTAGTGACATTGCATGTAAAAGATATGTTATGTTTATTTAAACATGGCAGAAAAATTATTGCAAGATATGATGTTAGCGATTTATATACCAATGGAATCCTAGACTTAGGTCCATTTTTCCAAAGGCTTGAAATGCAAGCCGGTATAAATAAAATCAGCCAACTCAAAGTGGCACCGTGGGAAAATATCTTTGAAAATACTTAAATAGATTGAATAGGGATTCCCGGAGAGAATGAAAGTAACCCAGTCTTCATTCGTTGAATTCAAAATATGAACTGTTTTTATTAACAAAGGTACGGAGTTTATATAGGATTATCTTAGGCTCTAGGAGGTAACAATTTTTCTTAGAAGATCTTATTCTAGACTCACACCCACGTATTGGGGGTTTAAAATTTATTATTATTTTGGGCACGGCGTCGGCCACTTGATATTCTGCCGTCGTGATCTTTTGGGTTATTTTTTAGAAAATACAAATGTTTATTTTCCACCTCGTGTGTGGCTGATTGTAATCTTAGATATATGCTGGGTTAGTTGTTTGTGCATGTGATTTGGTATTTCGAATTGTATATTTCATTGGTGCATCTGATTTGGTGAAGCCAGTTCAGATGAACACGATGTTTATTCTTAAACAAGATACCCTCTAGTACTGGTAACTAGTTCGTAGCTGGTGAAATCACTACTTACTATAGTAATTAGGTATGCATATTTAACTAAAAGCTCATTAAATCATACTTATACCTCTTAAAGAATGAATTTCTTCCACAAGAATATTCAATTTTTCCTGGGCCACTTTTGTCTCGGCTGAAAAAGAAATAAATAAATTTATTGCATCATTTTAAATAAAATATCGTGATACACTTACCACGTGACGAACGAACTTGTTCTGCTAGTTCGAAAACAAGTTGTTCAAGGCGCCCAATAGTTAAAGAACAATTGCAGATAGATAATTGATCTGAAAATGAAAAGATTAAATACTTAATTTGCTTCTATTTATTAAAATTAATTAGCACAATTTAAGCACTTACGGTTATTAGAAAAATCCATCCGCTTAAGTTTTCTTTCCGGACTGCCGGACATTTTTTTATTTAAATTATTCTAAAAATTCTTAGCTTTGATTGATTTGTAAAATTTAATTCTAAAACACGTAAATATTTAAAATCAAAAGTATGATAATCCACTCAATCTTCAATATGATGTAGTAAAGGCATTATAATAATCTCTTTCAAAAAAGGGAGAACGACCGCCTTACAAGTTAATTGACTTAATTTAAAAATTTCTTCAGATGGTGAAGGTTCTGCATCTGCTAAGTAAATACCTATGTCACAGGAGTTAAAAGGCTGAGTATAAAAGTTTCTGAGGATCATAAATCGCCTTGCTTTAAACTGTTCGACAGAGTCTTCCATAACAGATACTATAACTACAGGAATATCTCCTTCAATATAACAATAATTATTAGGTTCCTTTTGCATTAATTTGCTACCTTTGAAAATTATATATTTATTACTCTTGACGGGGTGTGATCTTGGAAAGACTGGTGAAAACTTCTCTTTGTCTATTCTCCTGTGTATTTGCTCTAAAATTTTTGTTGGCTTTCGAACGTAACTTTTAATATGCTGTAAATAATTCTCGAAAGCATATGCAGAACCGTTTACTGGATCGCCCACCTGCTCCACCGTTTGTTGAACATGGAGTAAACTATGGACGTTATATGATACGCTATTTTCACCAAATATAATTGGAAAATTTTCCACAAAAAGCTGCAACATGCGCTGACAGGTTCCCAAATTTGATTTTCTGTGGAATGGGCAGCACAACATTCTATACGCGCAATGCAGTAACTTAAACTCATAGTACTGGTCGTCAGATAGTTCATTTTTTAGTACGGAAATTCCTGTGTATAGTAAAAATTGCCTAAATTCTGTCGCTTTCCATTTTGACAGTTCATTTAGGGATCTAGGTTTTCTTACAAAATCTCTTGGCATTTTTTTTGCGTAAGTCAATTAATTTTTGCGATATATTATTTTTTTCTTTCATTAATTTATTACAAGTCTTG
This sequence comes from Drosophila paulistorum, assembly GCA_018152135.1. Lineage (NCBI taxonomy): Eukaryota > Metazoa > Arthropoda > Insecta > Diptera > Drosophilidae > Drosophila > Drosophila paulistorum. Next base: position 827,000 of record JAECXG010000612.1, on the reverse strand, counting down.
TTATTTACTAATCTGTCAAGAAATTTACGCATGACTCCTAAATCGATTAAATGCATACAATCCAATGGAATTTGGGTAACCATTTTAACATTTAGCGTTTCAAAAGGTGTAATTTTTGTCAAATAGTGCTTTGAGTGGTGATCGGAATATTTTCTATCTTTGAAGTCCTCGTCTGTAATTAAGTCTCCACTTTCTGTTTTGTATGTTAATACACCATTTATTTTTTTATGTGTAAATAAAGACCTCCGCCAATACTTGTTATTTCTGCTTTTTTTGGCGAACTATATTTGTAGAATGGAACGACATCCAAATTATGGCTTTTTAATATTTTCACTAAGTCAATCGCGCAATCACGCGTCGGCCTATGTTTAAGGAACCACAATTTTAACTGTTCATTTAAAGTATTTATTTCTTTTTCTTCGAATTTATTATTTATGCCACTGTCAATGTCTATCACATTTAATACTTCCTCAACTTCTTCCATTTCACCATCACTTTCATTATTTTTTTTTTCTTCTCCCTTTTCTAATGTCGCGGCACAATTTAATTTGTTTATATATTTGGCTTTTTGTTCCTGTTTGAGCCTTCTTAAATGCCTTTCACTATACATATTGTTTTGATTATAATTTGTTTAAATTTTCTTGGAATATTTACGATTGTTGCTGCTTCAGAACTTCACTTGCAATGCTTGATTGTATTTGGTCAACCGGCGAACGCAGCAGCCTACATATCGGTTGATAAAAGTGATTGGAAGGTATGGCTTCAATATTTTTTCTTTTGTTTCAACACGATCCCCTCTATGATTATATATAGATATAGTAGATTATAGATTATATATAGATATGTAGGAATTTGTTTTATTCAGTAGTATTTTAGTTTATTTTAACGTAACTATTTATTTGATTATTTTAATGAGATTTAGTTGGAAATTAGTCGTCTTTACTGCTCTGCGTCGTTTCGTCTTTCGTCTTTTTTGCAACCGAACTCGCTCGTCTCTTCAGTTCGACTGCCCGTCTTTAGCTCAATTCGCCCCGCTCACCAGAGTTGCCAGACCCAATCCCACAACTCGGCCATCCTAGTATGCATTCGCCACCCACGGCTTCATATAGGCAGCGCAAGTCGTAGTTCGCCTAGGACCATCGTTGAACAATGTATCTTTGATCACGTCGTATGTATCTCTGGCCTTTACCATGGTAATTCGGTACGGACCTAAATATTTGGGCTTCAGCTTCAAATCTCCTCCAAGTTGGGTTCTTTTAACAGCTATCAGATCACCGACTTTGTATATAGAAGCAGGTCTGCGACGTAAGTTTTAGGTCTTTTTATTTTATTCTTGCATACGAAGGATCTGCTGCTTCGACATATTCCGTAGATCATCTCTGTTGTCCTTAAAAATCTGAATCATCTCATCGTGAATTATTTCTTTCAGCTTAATACCAATCAGTAGTTCGAACGGCGTTGAATGTGTGCTTCTGCTGTACGTTGAGTTAATCGTTTGTTGCACTTTGCCGACAAACTTATACCCTTTGCTAGGGTCTTCTATCGAAATCTTAGACAACACGGATATAATAACAGCATTAAGGCGTTCGACTTGTCCGTTCGCTTGTGGAAGACCAGTCGTAACTGCGTGAAGTTCGATATTTTCTGCCTTGCAATACTGTTTAAACTCGTCAGAAGTAAACGCAGAACGTCTGTCAGAAATAATTTGAACTGGATTTCCAAAAATTAAACTTTGTTGTTGTAGTCTTGTGATTACTTCCTTCGTAGATGTCGTTTTCGTCGGGTACAACCAGCAAAATTTTGTAAAGCCATCGATAACTGCAAGAATGTGCTTATACTGCTTGTGAGTTGACTCTAAGGGTCCGAGAAAATCGGGCCAAGGAAACTTTGGAGCTGCTTTTGATTCATCGGCATAGAAAATTTGTTTACAGCTTTGGTGTTTGCGTCTGAGATACATATCTTCTGATTCTCTATAGTATGCCCCAAAAATTCTATTTGTCTCTTCAAAAAACAACATTTCTTTAAGTTAATGACTAAACCATATTCTTCACATCGCTTCAAAACATTTCTCAGATTGGAGACGGCTTCCTCCTCAGTTTTCCCAGGGATTATAATGTCGTCGACGTATGGAATAGCCGTACCAGCACGGGTCAAATCACGAAAAATAGCATTAACGTGTCTCTGAAATACCCCTGGGGAGTTCGTCAATCCAAAAGGAACTTTTAAAAACTGATACTGTCCGTTGTGTGTATCGAACGAGGTGAATCTTCGACTCTCTTTTTCAACATCTACATGGAAAAATCCATTCTTTAAATCGATTGTGCTGAAAACCGTTGCACCTTGTAGCCGATCCAATTGATCTTCAATCAGAGGTAATGGAAAATGGTCTTTTACTATTACCTTGTTTATTCGTCTCAATGCACAACCGTGTAGTGCCATCGCGTTTTTTTACTAATACGACCGGACTGCTGAATTCAGACTCCCGATTTGTACGCCATCACGACTGATTTTTATTTCGGCTTGCTTACAAAAGTCTTCTCCCAAAATCACTTCAACATCCAGGAATTCAGTTGATACCACTAAAAAAACCAAATCAAACTGTTCTTGGCTTACGAAAAGCCTTCCCGTAAACGAACCCATAGGTACGACTTTCTTTTTATCTCCGAAACCGTATAGAACTTTATCAACTTTAGCGAGCTTAGGTTTTTTCAAACGATTATAAATTGTTTCGTTTACGATATTATATTATATTTGCTACCAGTATCAAGTAAGGCTATACACTTTTCATTGTTGATTGATACTTCTTTACACATAAACATATGATCAGCTGATATTTTATTAGTATTACGAAAATCTGTGCTATTTTCAGGCTTTTTATTTGGACAGTCTTTTGCTATGTGACCAAAATTATTGCAACCAAAACACTTTCTTCCTTTACTCTTATTGTCACAATTCTCAGATATATGCCCTTTTTGCCCACAGTTATAGCATTTTATACCACTTTCTTTATTTTCGTATTTCATTACACTTTCTTTTTTGATTTGAACGTTCTTAGACTCACTTTTTTGATTACTCGACCTTTCCCGCATTTTTTCATAACATTTTATTTTCTCTTTAAATTCTTTTAGGTTATTAGCATTGTACAATATTGCTTTGTTCATACTCAAGTTATTAATTCCGTCAATCACATACTGCATAAGAGCACTGTTCTCAATATTACCCCGTGATGCCATCTCTTTCATTTTCAACAAATATTCTTGAACACTTTCACCTTTTTATATTTTCCGTTCTGACAATTGCTTATGTAACTCCGCGCTATTTATTACTGTTTTAAACTCATTTAAAAGTGATTCTTTCAATGTCGACCAATTTTTAATTCCGCGTTCACTCAGAATAAACAATTTAGCAAGTCCTTTAATAGCTCTTTTAGCAAAAATAAATTTTTGTAAACTATCCCATTGCATCAAGTCAGCCATGTCTTCGAAATCCTCAATCCATACTTCAACTGATAAAGTTTCATCGCCATGGAAAGGTCGCAAAGAGTCCTCAACGTCCCGAAAATTCAAAGCGAACCTCGGTGGTAGCATGTTGACATTTACTGCACTTTGCGTATCAATATTGTTGGCCACGACTGTAGAGTTTGCCCTATTCGTTTTGTTTCGCATATTTTCGTTTGTTGCAGCTGTTCTAAAATTCGTTTCGTCGCTCACTACTGACAACATTTCGTCTTCGTCTTGCATATTGCCTACATTGCCATCTCTTTCGCGGTCATCGTCATCATCTTCGTTTTGATCATTCTCTGTGTCAAGGTCAGCTAGCAAATTTCCAGCTTGCAAATTGCGAAATAAATGGGAAGTTAGATTCGATTTATCATGCGATAAACCCAAAACGTTACAAATAATCACTAAATCGTTATATAAATTCTTTTCCACATAAGACACTTTACTTTTATACAAATCGCTGTCGTAATCAAAATTAAACCCTTCAAACTTTCTTAGTCTTTAGCGATTTGCACGATCGCCTTCTTCTTCGTATATAATCTTGTGAAACAATGTAATATTAGATTTCTTTTCAGTTTTTTTTTGCCTCTTGCACATTTCCAAAGTCTTCAAGGTTGCTCATAGTTCTTTCTCTTACGCACACACACTAATATTGTATATGTATATATACGTCGTTTGCCACCACAGTTATCGTCGTATTCAAACACTTTCTCGTCGTTCGTCGAAAACTTTTTCACCGTTTCTTTGCCGCTTTTTCGTCGTTAGCCGCCAATTTTTCGTCGTTTGATGCTAATTCTTATTCGTTTTCGCACTGTTTTTTCGTCGTTTGATTCCACTGTTGCGTCGTTTTGTGTATGGTTGTTTCTTTCTCACTCACTGATATTACTTTTTACTTCTTTATAAGTTGAGTTATGCCTATTTTGTAGGTTGAGCCCCCATATTTGTAGGAATTTGTTTTATTCAGTATATTTATTTGTAGTATTTTAGTTTATTTTAACGTAAAACTATTTATTTGATTATTTTAATGAGATTTAGTTGGAAATTAGTCGTTTTTACTGCTCTGCGTCATTTCGTCTTTCGTCTTTTTTGCAACCGAACTCGCTCGTCTCTTCAGTTCGACTGCCCGTCTTTAGCTCAATTCGCCCCGCTCACCAGAGTTGCCAGACCCAATCCCACAGATATACATATATAGATTATAAGTAGCATATAAAAGAGCTAGGGTAAATGCTAGAAGAGCATAAGAATAAAAATAAGGTACTATATGATCAGAAAGTAAACAGTAGGAGATAAAGTATTACTAAGAAATGAAAGAGGTCATAAGTTAGATTATAAATATACTGGTCCGTATAAAGTAACGGAAATGGGAGATAGGATACAATAGTTAATGACAAAAACAAAAAACAGATAGTTCATAAAGATATATTAAAACTTTTTATTTCGTAATAACATACATAGGTAATAACATATATATAATTATAAATCCATTTCCTTTATAGTTGAAAAAAAAAAAATTGGATCTATTGAACTCAAAAGAAACGATCTTTATTTAAAGGATGCGTCTTAAGAACTAACTTATCATTATTCATACAATTAAGTTTACAGTTCGGTTAGAAAGCTTTTGATGTTTACAATTATGTTGAAAGTTCGGTTAGAAAGCTTTTTATGTTAGTAGTGGGAGCTTTTGATCGGATGATATCTTGATCTGGAATTTGATTGGCTTATTGATTTCGCCTACTATCGCTCTCAAGCTTGGAAGATTTTTTGGGGACAGATTTGTTTATAATCTTGAGTTCTCACGCTGGAAGAATTTTTAGGGACAGATTTGTTTATAAAGTTTTGTTTAGTCTCGGTTGCAGTAAACATCCGTTTTGTAGACTAAATATCAAAGAAGCTAACTTCGGCTATGCCAAAGTTTATATACCCTTGCAGTCCTTGGCAATAATATTTTTACATTTTGAAATTTCTTTCCCTGCAAATCAATTCATCAATACACAAACAAAACATTCAAATTATTACTCTTCTTACTACAATTTTTCTTCTTCTACAATCCAAAGCATCGCACGCATACACATACAGTTCGTGTAGCTTTGCGTCTGTGTGTGTGTATGCATGTGATCTGTTTGATTTGCTGATGACGTAGAACCGATTTGTATTGACTGTTCTATTTATCCGATCAAATTCAAATTTTGGGATCTGAGATTTTATACCAAATATTGGTAATTCGCAGTTTCATGGGGATACTCCAATTTTTGCAAAAATTTTTGTTCCAGAGCTATATGATATAGTAGTCCGATCCCGATGATTTTCATACTCTATCTCACCTGGGTAAAAATAAGCCCCCAAAAAAAATTTCATCCCGATAGCTCTTAAGATGGCTGAGTAAAACGCGTACGCACCGACGGACAGACGGACAGACGGACATGGCTATATCGACTCAGCTTCTCATGCTGATCAAGAATATATATACTTTATGGGGTCGGAAACGTCTCCTTCTGTGCGTTACAAACATCTGACCAATTTTATAATACCCTCTGCAAGGGTATAAAAAGGGGGTGACGTTATGTGGGTGGATGGAGAGGCGGATATATTACTCACCCAACACGTAGAAAATAGCCTGTGCTCAGGCGGGAAATACAGAGTATAGACTTGGAAGTGCTTGCGGTGTTGCAAGTAAGATTTCTTGGGATGGTGACAGTTCATGCAAAACGGGATTGTTAAAAGTGGATATATTACTCCCCCAACACGTAGAAAATAGCCTGTGCTCAGGCGGGAAATACAGGGTATAGACTTGGAAGTGCTTGCGGTGTTGCAAGTAAGATTTCTTGGGATGGTGACAGTTCATGCAAAACGGGATTGTTAAAAGCTGAGTCACTTGGTTGTACAAAAGTTTCATTCTTAATTTGTGTAATAATTATTTTTTTTGATATTGACTTAAATTTATAGATAAGATGAATTACAATAACTAGGAATTACAATACCTATAATAATAATTATAATCGAAGAAATTATAACAATAGAAATACAAAAGTTAATTATCCTCCTAAAACACATCAAAATAATAATGTCAGATTTACAAACGTAGGAGAAAATTCGGAAAACTCCGAAAGTCCTCTGGTGTAAAAAATCGAAAAAATAAAGTATATAATATTAATATAATTTTGACGATGTAGGGACAATAAAATTACTACTAGACACAGGAGCTGATGTATCACTAATAAAACAAAAAATATTAAGAAAAGACAAAACAGTTGACATACAAAGACGGACAAAACTTAGTGGAATAGGCAAAGACGTCGTAAGTCGAAGTAATAGAAAATGATTTCCCCATCCCATGTGACGGAATCCTGGGGCTTGACTTTATAAAAAAATTCAATTGCACACTCAATTATTCCACCAACAAATTGATAATAGATCCATATAAATCAAGATATAAATTATAATCAATATAGGGATCAGTCAAAACACACATGTATTCCATATCCCACCTAGAACAGAAAAAATTGTACGCATTGCAATATCCCCTGTTGGAGGAGACGTTTTTTATATTATTTGTTTAAGACTATTGGAATTTCTACCACTGTAATTACCTTAACATGTTCTAAAAGCTTCTGTTACATGGCTCATGAAGAGCTTCCTCATGAGAGCGAAATATTAAAATGACTTCTTACTGGAATTCGAAGAGGAGAAGACTTTTTTTTCTTACTCCACTCCACATGCTATTGAGCATTGGAGTTTTGTACCATCTGCAACTGGGCAGATCAAACATTGGCGACCGTGACAGGACTTTGCACTTCGCAAGTCCCAACACAAAACCTTAAAAACTATATAAAGTCGTTTATTCGTTAATTATATTGCATTCATCGTTACATCATCTTGGACAGTCATCATTGGACTTTTCAGCTTACATCATCATCACATTCATCATTGGACTTCATTATTACATAATCATCTTGGACAGTCGTCATCGGACCTCTTCATCATTGGCCTTTGCAAGACATATTTATCATCGTGGGACATTTACATTGGAGCCCTATCATAACCTAAGTCAACTTGAGTGTGCAAATTTACATTATCAATTTCCACTCAAACTTTGACACAATTGCCACTCATTAGCGATCGTAAAGCTTTCACATGCTGTAAGTTAAGACCAGATATGCTTCACTATCATAATCACACTCACACCACGCCCATAGAGAACATTCAAGAGTTATCATAATGAGCACTGACGTAATGAGCATCGACATAATGAGCATCGACATAATGAGCATCGGCATAATCATAGAAGGCAACGCCAAGAATGTCACCCGATAACTCTGCAACACACAATCGTCTTCACACAATCGCCAGACTAAACATTCCTAGGGTGATGGTGTCAAATTCGGTACATCAGACGGCAAGCCGCCCAATCCCATAAATCAATTCGGCAATAAGCATCATGTTCGGTGCACCAGCCATCACGTCGCCCAAATCAATTTCATGATAAACAGATCCCACGCTCGCGTTGGATTCAAACACAGAGGCTTCATTCAAACATAGTCGATCTACACAATTCAGTCTTTAATCCTAGTACAAACTTGTCACTTCGTTAGAGCTACGCGATCTTGGTTCAGTCTAGTAGTCACAAAGTCTTCCAGGAACAAAGATAGATTGTCAAATGTGTACTCAATATTAAATAAACTCAAAATAAAACTTTATTTTTTTATGCGACTAACTAAGATTGTGTTTAATTGGCGCCCGAGCAGGGACCCCGCGTTTAAAAGTTGATCAAGTGAAGTAAACGGCAATTGTGATAAGTGTTAATCAAAGTAAACGCAAATAAATACGCCTTTAGAACGATAACCGAAATATACGCAGTGCCAACAAAACTTCGCTGAGGTCAGACGGGGTTATAACAAAAACTGATCGCTGCATTCCTCTAGTATCCGTTCGGAGGAAAATTGGTACAACAAGTGTCTGGATTCGGAGCGTTAGTACCTCAACGTGGGAAAAGCGAGCACCCCTACCAACCGACCAATACAAGCACCGAAATGAAAATTATTCTAATGTAAGTTAAGCTAAAAGTTAAGAAAAACCAAAAAGAAGAAAAGAAGGAAATAATATCTAAGAGAGAAATCAAAGAAAGAAATAATATTTAAGTGAAAAATCAAAAACAGAAACGAACTAGCATCATAAGAAACGAGAAACTAACTAACATCTATAATAATTACCTCTACTAACAAAATTTTTTTAAACCAAAAGCCATTTCCATCCAAAATTTTTTCTCTAAACGGTATCGCGTCGCGAACAAATTTTCTTGTCTTTCGAATAATTATTCGACGCGTAGTGCAAGCGTTTGTTTTTTTTGAAGTGAATTAATCTCTTTTGAAATCGAAAATGCCTGAAAACGACAGTTGGGTAAAAGCCGCAGTCCTTCAGCCAGGAGGTCGTCCTACGACGGAGTCGCCAAGTGCGTCAACCTCAGCTGCTGCGAGCAGAAATATAGAAGCTTTATCCATACAAGGTTTAGATGCAGCCATTGATAGTCTTTTAGCAGCAAGAATGGGGTCTTATATCGAACAGATGAAACTAGCCCAGCCAGTAATCTCAGAATACAGAGACTTAACTCTAAATTTACAAGATAATTGGAATGAGGTAGATAAAGTCCCAGACTTAGTGAAAGGTCTAAAGGAATTCTCTGGTAATCCAGCAGAATTTACAACTTGGTTCGCTTCAACCTCGCGAGTAATGGATGCCTTTGCTCCTTTGCAAGGAACGGCAAAATACTTCGCGATTTTACTAACGGTCAGAGATAAAATTACAGGACACGCCAACATAGTACTGAAGGTGAACGACACCGCGTTACATTGGGAGGCAATCTCGAAATGCCTTCTAGAGGAGTATTCAGACAGACGAGACTTGGGAACACTAGAATATCAGTTGTTTTCTATGAGTCAGAGGAATAGCACAATTCACGAGTTTTATCTGGCAGTGAACCATCGAATGTCCTTAATTATCAGCCAAATGAAAAACATGGGACATGGTCCTGAGGTCATGGCAATCTTGTCAAAACAGATAAGGGACAGAGCCCTAGATACCTTCATTAGGGGCCTGAACGGTGATCTATCGGATAGAATAAGTCTAGCGCAACCGCTTAACTTGAAACATGAGTTGCAGATGATAGAAGACTTAACCAATAAGCACACTAAAAACTCGATTGGCTCAGGTTATCAGCACCCTCGTCCAAACCTAACACACAAGACAGGACAATACACCAGAAGTAACGCCCCCCCACAGTGGTCATACCCTCCGGTACTTCCCCCTAAACCATACAACAATATGAACTGGTACAACCCCAGGCAGACTCAAAATACTTTCGCACCTCAAAACAATTTCCCACAGAATCATGGTATTCACCAAAATATCCCTTTCCGTAACAGTAACCAAACCTTCTTTAACGCACCACCTAGACCTCTCGCCCCAAAGCCGCAACCCAAGCCTATGGAAGTGGACGGTTCTATAATGACTAAAAACGTGAACTACATGAACAGACCAAACATAAATCCTAAACAACCAGTTTTATTAAAGAGAGTAAATCCGTTTAATTCGAATCTCCCAAACAAAGTCCAAAGACAGTTCCACATCGGAGCCGAGGTACAAGATGGGCAATACAGTGCCCCACCACCAGAAGACTTTCAAGTCAATGTAACCGAAGCTCAGTTGTCCGAATACCAAGAACAGGAAGACTATTTTCAAACAGTCCCATACTCACAATTTTCGGAGTATGAACAACAACAAGAGTACCCCACCACTCAAGGTGGTATGTCCGAATTAAGTCCGCAAGATAGAGTAACAACACAACCTACAGTACAGGATCCTTATCCACAAATCGAGGATACGGTTAATTTTTTAGGATGAAGTGTTCCTCTTTGCCGTACTTTGTAGTCCGGGACAAAGACGGAACAGTATACAATTTCTTAATAGATACCGGTTCAAATAAAAACTATATCCAACCCGAGATAGCCAAGAATATAAAGCCAAATGAGCGTAATTTCTACGCGAATACTGTAAGTGGACGCATCCTGATTACGGAGCACGTCCACCTAGGTCTCTTTAATGAACCTAACAGACCCATAATTTTTTTTCTACTCCCAAATTTAAAATCGTTTCATGGAATTCTAGGCAATGACACACTAAAAGAATTAAATGCCATTATAGATGTAGGAAAAGATTTGTTACAAGTCAACAACTCTCATGTTGTTAAAGTAAGACAGATGCGAGCTCAGCAGGTTCACACGATCAACTCAGATCAATTATCGAGTCACCAAAAGTTAAAACTAGAAGCACTCCAGGAGGAATACAAATCGTTATTTGCAACTCCGGACATGAGGTTGACTTATGCTACCAACGTCCAAGGTGAAATTCGAACATCGTCAGATTCTCCAGTCTACTCAAAACACTACCCGTACCCAGCCTCCTTGAAGGAAGTAGTCGAAGAGCAAATTCAAGAACTATTAAAAGATGGTATAATACGACCCTCACGGTCGCCCTATGGCTCTCCTGTATGGATCGTCCCAAAAAAAGTGACAGTTCGGGAAAAAGAAATATAGGATGGTCATTGACTACAGAAAATTAAATTCAGTCACCATCTCGGATAAATACCCTATCCCAGAAATTGGAGAAATGATTGCTCAATTGGGCAACAACAAATACTTCTCCGTCCTTGACTTAAAGAGCGGATTTCATCAGATCCCTTTAAAGGAATCCGACATAGAAAAATCAGCATTTTTTTATAAACGGAGGAAAATATGAATTCACCAGACTCCCTTTCGGGTTAAAAAATTCCCCAGCTATATTCCAAAGAGCTCTCGACGATATTTTAAGAAAACATATAGGGAAAATATGCTACGTTTACATCGATGACATCATAATATTCAGCAAAACAGAGGAGGAACATTTTAGCCATCTGGCCCAGGTATTCTCTACCTTAGCAGAAGCAAATATGAAAGTGCAAGTCGACAAGTGTAAATTCTTGAAACATAGCGTTGATTTCCTAGGAGTGGTAATATCGAGCGAAGGCGTTAAAACCAACCCAGAAAAGGTACAAGATATAAAAAATTTCCCTGTACCAAAGAACTTGAAGCAACTAAGATCCTTTTTGGGCTTAGCTAGTTATTATAGGCGGTTTATTAAGGATTTCGCGAAGCTAGCAAGACCACTCACAAATCTACTGCGTGGCGAACACGGGAGAACGAAAATTGAATGTCTCCAACAAAATCGAAATTCGTTTTGGTAAAGAAGAATTGGACTCTTTTGGAAAGGTTAAGAATGCATTAGTTTCACAGGACGTATTATTAGCTTACCCCGATTTCAGTAAAGAATTTCATCTGACCACAGATGCCTCAAATATAGCGATAGGTGCCTCACTAGAGCAAAACGGCAGACCAATCACATTCATATCCAGAGCATTGTCTAAAACAGAGGAAAATTACGCTACGAATAAAAGAGAAATGCTAGCCATAGTATGGGCCTTAGAAAAATTGAGAATGTACCTTTATGGGAAATCAAAAGTGACCATTTATACAGACCATCAACCGCTTACCTATGCGCTTAGTCCAAAAAACAACAACACAAAGCTAAAAAAATGGAAGAGTTACCTAGAAGAATACAACTACGAGTTGAAGTATAAACCGGGTAGCTCAAATGTAGTAGCAGACGCACTTTCGAGAAATCCTACTAGCATAAATGCCAGTAGTACGTCAGCAGCTACTATGCATAGTGATGAAAGCTCAGGGCACGAACTAGTACCGACTATGGACATTCCTATCAATGTATTTAAAAATCAGTTAATTCTTCTCACAGGCGAAAATGAGAGCACGACATTCGAGTTACCATTTCCCACCTATCACAGGCACACGGTAGTTCGAAGAGACTATTCGGAAAGTGATCTTGTAGAAATCCTAAAAGCAAAATTAGATCCTAGGATAGTGAATGGTATTTTCACTTCAGAAGGTATCATGGGAAAAATTCAGCTGATATTTCCAGAACACTTTAGGAATTATAAAGCTAGTTTTACGCAGGTTCAAACTACGGATGTCCACGAGGATAGTGAGCAGCAGGAAATCATAACCAAAGAACATACTAGAGCCCACAGAAACGCAATAGAAAATAAAAAACAGATTTTATCCAAAGTTTTTTTTTTCCAGGAATGAGGAAAAAAATAGAAGCAGTAGTAAAAGCATGCCAAACTTGTAAACTTTCAAAGTACCAAAGACACCCCCCAAATCAAGAGATTCAAGCAACACCCATACCATGTTATCCAGGAGAAATAATCCACATAGACCTTTACTCGACTCAAAACAAAACCATCTTAACGGCAATAGACAAATTTTCAAAATATGCACAAATAAAGTTAGTGAATTCAAAAGCAGCGGAACATTTAAAGGTACCACTACGTGAATTATTAGTTGCCTTTGGAGCAACAAAAACAGTAGTAATGGACAATGAAAAATCATTAAATTCCGCTTCGATAAAATTCCTTTTGAACGATCAACTGGGGATAAACGTACACACAACAGCACCGTATACTTCGTCTAGCAATGGTCAGGTAGAAAGATTCCATTCCACATTCACGGAAGTAATGAGATGCCTAAAAATTGAGCATCCGGAATTAGAATTTGAAGACCTAATATTCAGAGCAGTAGATGAATACAATAGGACTATCCACAGTACAACTAACAAGAAACCGATAGAAACCTTTTTTGCTCTAGAATTGACACACTCTCCAGAAAAGCTAGCATTGGAAAGAGAGAGAACTTCAAAAAGAATTTCAGACAAACAACTTGCAGACTTACAATACCATAACCAAAACAGGGAGCCCATTAAAATTTATGACCCAGGTGAAATAATTTACGTCAAAATCAACAAAAGATTGGGTTCTAAACTAACACCGAGATACAAAAAGGAAATAATAGCTGAAGATTTGAACACAAAAGTTAAAACATTGTCAGGCAGGATAGTGCATAAGAACCAGTTGAAATACTGACCTATATCCATCTTCGACAGGTTAATGTTGATACCCCTCTGTTGGGGACACACAACTATCTTGGATTACTCGAAATCGAGAGTGGTAATGCTGGAAACTGGGATGGCAGCGAGGCAAAATGGAACGTTCAAAATTATACACGTTGTAGAGGTAGAGAAGTATGAACAGGCATTGTCGGTATTAAAAGAGGTCGTACGAAATTCAACGAAAGCGAACCCGTATTACCCTTTCCTTATTTACGAAATAACTCGTATTGAAAATGAGATTAAAAGATTAAAGCCGATAAAGTTCAGAGCTAAACGCTCGATCTACCCCAGATCATCAGGATCACAAAATTGTAATCGACAAAATCAATGAACAGCTCAAAAATAATAACAAACAAGTAGTAATCAATAAACTAGTAGAAAACAAAATAAACGATTTAATTAAGATAACTAACACTCTATTACATAAAAACAAACCAGAGTCAGACGAAAAATTAAAAGAAATAGAAGTAACAAAATTCAAACTGAGTCTCTTAAGAGAGGAAATCACAAATATCATTTATGCAATAGATTGGGCTAAAGCCAATACAATAAACTCTTTAATATTATCACCGGCAGAAATAAATATTATCGAAACTTATGCTGAGGAAAGCTTAACATTTGTAAATATCGAAGAGCTTATAGAATTTGCTGAAGTAAGTGTTGCTTCAGATGGTAGAGCTCTTCTTTATATTGTCAGCATACCTAGGGTGATTAAAGAACAATGTAAAAAAATAATGGCATTACCCATAAAATTTGGAAAAACAATCGAAAAAATAGATTACAATCACATATTAAAATGCAATAAACAATACTTTGGTTTAACTAATAAGAATAAATGTAAGAATCAAAATAACAAAATATTATGTAAACTGGAAGATTTGATTGACTTGAAGAATAGCAAATGCATAGGAGCGTATTTTCACAGGAAAAAACCAACTTGCCCAGCAACTAATAATCAGCATGTGAAATCACACTCGGAGGTAGCTCCTGGCACGATCTTGCTCAACCAATTCGAGGGTATCATCAACGTCGATGGAGAAAATCTTACTTTGGACGGAACCTTTATAATCCAATCGCAGAATGCCACAATCAACATTGATGACTCGTGGTACATCATGAAGACAAAGCGTGAAGTAGAAGTCCAACCCCCTTTACTTCAACTATTATCGGACAAACAGCACCAAGGGGAAACTCTATCCCTGGAAATGATCAAAGAACTGCATTTGAATAACACTAACAGCCTGGAAAAAATCCAGACCGACAATGTCATAATGTCATCATCCTATTGGATCATCATAGCAATTTTAGCGATCTCAGCAATCATATACTGGGTGATCAAGAAGAAATACAATCACAGGCCAGAGGAAAGCAGTCCACCAATAGTTATGCCGGTTACACCCGTACAATATGTGGTAGCGACCGAGGACGTCCGCACTTAAGAGGGGAGGAGTTAAGACCAGATATGCTTCACTATCATAATCACACTCACACCACGCCCATAGAGAACATTCAAGAGTTATCATAATGAGCACTGACGTAATGAGCATCGACATAATGAGCATCGGCATAATCATAGAAGGCAACGCCAAGAATGTCACCCGATAACCCTGCAACACACAATCGTCTTCACACAATCGCCAGACTAAACATTCCTAGGGTGATGGTGTCAAATTCGGTACATCAGACGGCAAGCCGCCCAATCCCATAAATCAATTCGGCAATAAGCATCATGTTCGGTGCACCAGCCATCACGTCGCCCAAATCAATTTCATGATAAACAGATTCCACGCTCGCGTTGGACCATTGGACTCAACAAGCGTCGCTGTCACCATCGACGCCCAAAATCAGACGCTTCATTCAAACATAATCGATCTACACAATTCAGTCTTTAATCCTAGTACAAACTTGTCACTTCGTTACAGCTCCGCGATCTTGGTTCAGTCTAGTAGTCACAAAGTCTTCCAGTAACAAAGATAGATGGTCAAATGTGTACTCAATATTAAATAAACTCAAAATAAAACTTTATTTTTTTATGCGACTAACTAAGATTGTGTTTAATTTGTACACTCACATGTAAAACACTCGTAAGCTTTAACACGTAAGTATAAAGCACAGCGGAGTAAGTACTGAAACTGTCATATAGAGAAACGATCTACATATCAAAGCTCACTTATTAGGCTCTTGAGTGAAACTTAATGCATTTGAGTGTTTTTATTAAAACCAGAACTCGTTTAGCTCACGTTTAATTCATTTCTAACTTGCTACATTTCTTTCGTTAAGGGCCCAAAATGTCTCCACCAGTTGAAACGCAGCTTCTACCTCTTAGACAACAACGGAATCAACTGCAATCTAATATTCAAAGTTTAAGAGCTAGAATCGATCTTGAAAATGACCCTATTATATTAGATTGTCGGTCTCAAATTGTTGAGTCGTATTTTAAACAGGCATTACAAGCTCTAACCAATATTGAGAAGCTAGATCCAGCAGACGCGAATCGGGCAGAGATAGAAAATCTTTTTATAGAAACAAAGGCGCAAGTAAGAAAGAAAAACCAGAAGAACTTAGTTTCTTTAATTCATCGACTTATCATGGTGGACATCATAATCGGCTTCCATCCCTTAAATTACCTAAATTCGACGGCAAATATGGGGAATTCAAAAAGTTTATTACTTCATTTACAAATATGGTACATGAAGACAACTCATTGTCCAATGTGGACAAATTTAACTATCTGATAAGTTGTCTATCTGGCCAAGCTCTAAGCGTAGTCTCGCCATTTCAATTATCAGACGAAAATTATCCCAAGGCCCTAGATCGCCTCAACGAGCGATATGACAAGAAAGTTCTTATTTTCGTAGAACATATTTCAAGTTTATTTAACATAGCCAGCATGAAAAAGGCAGACGCTGTTATCCTACGTACAATTTTGGATACGGTTTCAGATCTCCGCGGATCATTGTTGTCTCTTGGGTCTGAAGCTGATGTATTAAACGCAGTACTTATTCATATTGTTATGTCAAAAATTGATCTTGAATCCAAAAAAGCCTACGATCGGGTTCAAGAATACGATAAATTGCCAGACTGGGCCGACTGTTATCAAATTCTCAGTCGACATTGTCAGTATTTGGAAGGGTATCTGCGAAACCGACAAGAGGAAAGACCCGGCAGAGACAAAATTCATAGTACTTCAAAAGTATTTGTTGCAGCCCAAAGTAGATGCAATCAATGTCAGTCAACTAAGCATAGATTAGCATTCTGTCCAGTTTTTATTTCGCTACCGTTTATTGAGCGATTTAAGATTTTTAAATGAAGTTAAATGAACAGCGTCACTTTGTTTGAATTGCCTCAATAAGGGTCATCCAGCCTCAAAGTGTCCTTCATTGAATAGATGTCGACATTGTGGAGGTTTACATCACACAAACATGCATAAGGATTCAAACGTCCAGGGAAATTATCAACTAGATGAACCTTCTATTCATCATCAATCGCAACAAATCATTCATAATACACATAACGAAAGTAAAACATTTGCAACATCAATGTTGACTCGCCACGCTCGGCGGGGATTACTTCCAACAGCAATTGTTCTTATTCAAGACAAACTTGGTGGGTTTCAGCTCGCAAGATGATTCGTGCTTTGAGCTGACCTTTATAACTGAAGAATTAGCCAAAAGGCTTTAGCTTCCGTTTCGTTACGATCATTATGAGATTGCTGGAATCGGTGAAATACGTACACATATGAAACATTCCGTATCTACCAAAATTCGTTCAAGAATATCTCATGATAAATGGAATATGGAGTTTATCGTGACTAAATCTATAGCTCTACCTCAGATTGAAAAGAGACTAGATGTGTCAAATTGGGCCATTCCCAAAGAAATTGAGTTAGCCGTCCCATTCTTTTATAAGCCCGGAAAGGTAATGCCGTTCTTCATTGGATTAAAATGCACCCATCCCATCAACTCTAAAATGCTTTATTGCCAATCGCGTATCAACCATGCAAACTCAATCGCAGGATATTATTTGGAGTCACGTGCCGGGAAAGGATAATCCAGCCGACATTGTTTCACGTGGCTGTGCAGCGCGCGATTTGATGCAGACAATTTGGTTTCATGGACCAAAGTTCTTAACACTTGATGCATTACATTGACCGAAATCTGAAAGAAAGGCAGATTTCGAGCCCAAAGAATTAGAATTGCGAAACACCCTTGTAATGAAATGTAGCACTAGTTATAAAGAAAAGAGCATAGTTGAGCAGATCATTAGTAGATTATCATCGTTTCGTATGATTGTGAGAGTCTTAGCATACGTTTTACGAGTTTTCAACCGAGTTCCTATCAACCGCAAAAATACGATTAATGCTACAAAAAGCATTTCAGTAGAAGAATTTAAATTGGCTTTTAATTATATAATCTCTTCCATTCAGAGTGATGTGTATACGAAAGAACTAAAGGACTTACAAGCAGGACGAAGTTTGAAGCCGGAGCTTCAAAAATTAAATCCATTCATCTCAAATGAACAGAAGGGTTCTCAAAATATTCGACTTATTCGTGTTGGAGGCCGTCTAGCAATGGCTGACATACCATTGGACGCAAGAATGCCGTTATTGCTTCCAAAGACTCATCATTTCACTTATAAATATATTGAAGATTTACACTTGAGAAAATTTCACGCGGGAGCTAAGGTTCTGATAGCGATTCTGCGCCTAACAGTATGGATTGTAAATGCTCGCAAATTGGTCCGAAAGGTTGTTCGAAGTCGCACACATTGCTATCATTACAAACCAGTATTAATGCGACAAATCATTGGTAACGTCCCAGCTGACCGTCTCCTGGCCGAACGCTCGTTTCTGATATGCGGAGTGGATCTACATATGTGGACCATTCCTTACTTCGTACCGCATTCGAAGCAAAGTTCCTTACAACACATATTTGGCCAAATTTGTTTGCTTTTCTTCAAAAGCTATTCATACAGAACTAATCTCAGACTTATCTGCTAATAATTTTATTCTTTGTTTGAAGCGATTCATCGGACGACGTGTTATACCCAAAAGGATTTGTTGTGACAATGCCACCAACTTTGTCGGAGCATGTTCGCAACTTGAAGGCTTCAAACGGCAATTCTGTTCAGAACTCAATGCAAAAAATCTGGAGGAATTTAGCCGAAATGCCGGCTTTGAATTCATCTTCATTCCACCGCGTGCTCCCCATTTTGGAGGCTTATGGGAAGCCGCAGTAAAGTCAATGAAGACTCTGCTCATCAAAAATTTGACCTCTTCTCATTTGACGTATGAAGAGCTTCAATCGATTGCAATTGAAGTGGAGGCGATATTGAATACCCGTCCAATATCCATTCACAGCGATGATCCCAATGACGGAGAGGCCTTGACGCCAGGCCACTTATTAATCGGATGTTCACTGCAAGCGATCCCTGAACCGGTAGTAAATGACTCAAAACTTTCTTATCTATCCCGTTGGCAAAGGGTGACCTATCTCAAGCAACGCTTTTGGGAACTCTGAAGGCGCGACTATGTCCATCAATTACAAGAACGCTCTAAGTGGTTACATAGCAAGGGATCAATTAGTTCTCATCCATGAAGACAATCTTCCACCGCAATGCTGGATTACTGGTCGTATGGTCGAAGCGATACTTGGTGCAGATGGAAGGGTCAGAGTAGCCGATGTTCGCACCAAGAAAGGAATAATTCGCCGCAACATCTTTATCCCTAATCAAAAATTACACACGGGGGTTTTCGTCGCAAACACTATTGCTTCTAAGACTAACCCATATGTCCGCATATTAAATTCTAACAACACAGACGTGCAAATTACAAATATAAACCTATTAAATGAAAAACTGTCCGATTATGAAATCTTAGAAATTGACAAACAACATGATTCAAATCATAAATCCACAATAATGAACAAACTAGCACCCCATTTTCCCGACTTCGTGAAAGAACCTCTACATAAATTATGCTCAGAATTTGATGATGTATTCGAAATAGAATCTGAACAAATATCCTCCAACAATTTCTATAAATAAAAATTAAGACTCAAAGACACAACACCAGTCTACACCAAAAACTACAGGATAGCACACAGTCAAAAAAACGAAATCAATAAACAAGTGGACAAATTGATCAATGATGATATTATTGAACCATCAATGTCTGAGTTCAATAGTCCGATTTTATTGGTTCCTAAAAAATCGCTACCTGGCAGCAAAGAAAAACGGTGGAGATTGGTAGTTGATTATAGAAAAATTAACAAACAACTAGTAGCGGATACATTCCCATTACCTAGAATGGACGATATCCTTGACCAGCTAGGACGCGCTAAATACTTCTCTTGTTTAGACTTAATGTCAGGATTTCATCAAGTAGAATTAGAAGAAAAATCTAGGGACATAACATCATTTTCCACAGATAAGGGCTCATTCAGATTCAAGCGATTACCATACGGATAAAAAATTGCACCAAACTCGTTTCACCATCCCAAACATTCCTTTACATGGATGATCTAATTGTAATTGGGTGCTCTGAAAGTCACATGATTAGAAACTTAAGGGATGTTTTTGAAACCTGCCGAAAATATAACTTAAAATTGCACCCTGACAAATGCTCTTTCTTCAGACATGAACTTACTTTTCTAGGACACAAATGCACAAATAAAGGAATTTTACCAGACGAAAGCAAGTTCAAAATGATTCAAGATTTGTAGCATTCTGTAATTACTACCGTAGATTTATTCCAAACTTTGCATACCATGCACAATTTATCAATAGATTATCTAGGAAAAATGTAGAATTTAACTGGGATGCAAACTGTCAAGCACTGTTTGCAAAGTTCTGTTAATATTGAATTCATATATTCTGTTCCCATGTCTGTAAGAATTGTTGCAACTGATCCATAAATTAGAATGAATTTTTCAAATATTGCCTTTGCAACCGCTTTTGCACTTTTGTTTGGTATTGGTATTGATATGGGATATTGGGATAGATCGCAGATAATAGTAACTGCGTATTCATTACCATTCATTGTTTTTGGTAATGGTCCAATTGTATCTATTATTATTGTGTCAAAAGTGGTTGCAGTGGTTGTGTGTGGTTACTTTGGCTAGTTTGCACTTTTCGCAACTTTTGATGTATGTTGCAACATCTCGAGACATATTTTTCCAAAAAAATTCTCTTTTTATTTTTCCTAGCATTCTGTTTACCCCGCAGTGACCTCCCCCTATTGGGTCATTATGATATTTATTTAATGTATTTCTTATTTCTTCTTTATTTGTTATTACTTTTACTTGAGCTAGAACTGCTATTTCTACATTTTTCAATGTGTCATTTCCTTTTTGTTTAAGTTCATTAAGTGTAAGTGACCTTAATAGTTTTTCTGACATGTCTATCTTAAGTTTATAGATTCTTTGAGCACCGGCTTCTTTTTCAAGCCTTGGAAGGAATCGATCTAGATCTATTCTTCCACTAATGATCAAATCGCCTATGTTGAAGGAGAGCAAATTTTTCTTTATTTTTGGTAATAAAACATTTGCATTTTTTGAATTTAATTTGCGCGTATTTTTTGGCGTCATTAGGATCTTATAATCTATTCCTAAAAGTATGTGTATTTTATATTTGCCTGCGTATTTGTTTTCTTATTTATGTCCTGTATCATTTTTTAAAAGTATTTCTTGTCCTTCAGTTAGCGATACTTTTTTTGTGTTTTTATCATATGTTTCTTTTTGTAATGCTTTAAATTTTTCGATAAGCAGTTTCGCTGTATTTTGTGCTATTTGTATTTTAAAGTTTATTTCTTTATTGAAGTCATCAATGTTGTAAATGGGTTCTACAGTTTCGGATGAGAATGGGACAGTTTTGGGATTTTTCGCAAAGACTAGTTCAAAAGGTGCATAACCATGTACGGTGGATGGAGTGGTGTGGAAGCAATATGTGAAGTATGTTAGGTATTCATCCCAATCATCCTTTTTATACCCTTGCAGAGGGTATTATAAAATTGGTCAGATGTTTGTAACGCACAGAAGGAGACGTTTCCGACCCCATAAAGTATATATATTCTTGATCAGTATGAGAAGCTGAGTCGATACAGCATGAGAAGCTAAGTCCGTCCGTCCGTCCGTCCGTCCGTCTGTGCAAAACAACTTCACGCTGTCATCTTAAGAGCTATCGGAATGAAATTTCATATTTGAGCTACTTTTAGACGGGAGATAATAGAGTATGAAAATTGTCAGGATCGGACTACTATATCATATAGCTCTAGAACAAAAATTTTTGCAAAAATTGGAGTATCCCCATGAAATTTACCAATATAATAGAATTTGATATAAAATCTCAGATCCCAAAATTTGAGTTTGATCGGATAAATAGAACACAAGTTACAGTCAATACAAATCGGTTCTACGTCATCAGCAAATCAAACAGAGCACATGCATTCGCACACACAGACGTAGCGCTACACGTATGTATGTATGTGTATGCGTGTTGTGCTTTGCTTAAAAATTTGTAGTAAAGAGAGAAAAAATTTGAATGTTTTGTTTGTGTGTTGATGAATTGAGTTGCAAGGAAAGAAATTTCAAAATGTAAAAAAATTATTGCCAAGGACTGCAAGGGTATATAAACTTCGGCATTGCCGAAGTTAGCTTCTTTGATATTTAATAGATATATATGACCTGATGTACTCATTGAAAGTTCTATGGCTTCTTTCTACTGTTCCAAGAGTTTGATGATGGTGCGCCGTGGAGTTAATTTTACTTATGTTGAAATTTTTGCAAAGTTCTGTTAATATTGAATTCATATATTCTGTTCCCATGTCTGTAAGAATTGTTGCAACTGATCCATAAATTAGAATGAATTTTTCAAATATTGCCTTTGCAACCGCTTTTGCACTTTTGTTTGGTATTGGTATTGATATGGGATATTGGGATAGATCGCAGATAATAGTAACTGCGTATTCATTACCATTCATTGTTTTTGGTAATGGTCCAATTGTATCTATTATTATTGTGTCAAAAGTGGTTGCAGTGGTTGTGTGTGGTTACTTTGGCTAGTTTGCACTTTTCGCAACTTTTGATGTATGTTGCAACATCTCGAGACATATTTTTCCAAAAAAAATTCTCTTTTTATTTTTCCTAGCATTCTGTTTACCCCGCAGTGACCTCCCCCTATTGGGTCATTATGATATTTATTTAATGTATTTCTTATTTCTTCTTTATTTGTTATTACTTTTACTTGAGCTAGAACTGCTATTTCTACATTTTTTAATGTGTCATTTCCTTTTTGTTTAAGTTCATTAAGTGTAAGTGACCTTAATAGTTTTTCTGACATGTCTATCTTAAGTTTATAGATTCTTTGAGCACCGGCTTCTTTTTCAAGCCATTTTTTGGCGTCATTAGGATCTTATAATCTATTCCTAAAAGTATGTGTATTTTATATTTGCCTGCGTATTTGTTTTCTTATTTATGTCCTGTATCATTTTTTAAAAGTATTTCTTGTCCTTCAGTTAGCGATACTTTTTTTGTGTTTTTATCATATGTTTCTTTTTGTAATGCTTTAAATTTTTCGATAAGCAGTTTCGCTGTATTTTGTGCTATTTGTATTTTAAAGTTTATTTCTTTATTGAAGTCATCAATGTTGTAAATGGGTTCTACAGTTTCGGATGAGAATGGGACAGTTTTGGGATTTTTCGCAAAGACTAGTTCAAAAGGTGCATAACCATGTACGGTGGATGGAGTGGTGTGGAAGCAATATGTGAAGTATGTTAGGTATTCATCCCAATCATCCTTTTTATACCCTTGCAGAGGGTATTATAAAATTGGTCAGATGTTTGTAACGCACAGAAGGAGACGTTTCCGACCCCATAAAGTATATATATTCTTGATCAGCATGAGAAGCTGAGTCGATACAGCATGAGAAGCTAAGTCCGTCCGTCCGTCCGTCCGTCCGTCTGTGCAAAACAACTTCACGCTGTCATCTTAAGAGCTATCGGAATGAAATTTCATATTTGAGCTACTTTTAGACGGGAGATAATAGAGTATGAAAATTGTCAGGATCGGACTACTATATCATATAGCTCTAGAACAAAAATTTTTGCAAAAATTGGAGTATCCCCATGAAATTTACCAATATAATAGAATTTGATATAAAATCTCAGATCCCAAAATTTGAGTTTGATCGGATAAATAGAACACAAGTTACAGTCAATACAAATCGGTTCTACGTCATCAGCAAATCAAACAGAGCACATGCATTCGCACACACAGACGTAGCGCTACACGTATGTATGTATGTGTATGCGTGTTGTGCTTTGCTTAAAAATTTGTAGTAAAGAGAGAAAAAATTTGAATGTTTTGTTTGTGTGTTGATGAATTGAGTTGCAAGGAAAGAAATTTCAAAATGTAAAATAATTATTGCCAAGGACTGCAAGGGTATATAAACTTCGGCATTTCCGAAGTTAGCTTCTTTGATATTTAATAGATATATATGACCTGATGTACTCATTGAAAGTTCTATGGCTTCTTTCTACTGTTCCAAGAGTTTGATGATGGTGCGCCGTGGAGTTAATTTTACTTATGTTGAAATTTTTGCAAAGTTCTGTTAACATTGAATTCATGTATTCTGTTCCCATGTCTGTAAGAATTGTTGCAACTGATCCATAAATTAGAATGAATTTTTCAAATATTGCCTTTGCAACCGCTTTTGCACTTTTGTTTGGTATTGGTATTGATATGGGATATTGGGATAGATCGCAGATAATAGTAACTGCGTATTCATTACCATTCATTGTTTTTGGTAATGGTCCAATTGAATCTATTATTATTGTGTCAAAAGTGGTTGCAGTGGTTGTGTGTGGTTACTTTGGCTAGTTTGCACTTTTCGCAACTTTTGATGTATGTTGGAACATCCCGAGACATATTTTTCCAAAAGAAATCTCTTTTTATTTTTCCTAGTGTTCTGTTTACCCCGCAGTGACCTCCCTCTATTGGGTCATTATGATATTTATTTAATGTATTTCTTATTTCTTCTTTATTTGTTATAACTTTTACTTGGGGTAGAACTGCTATTTCTAAATGTTTTAATGCGTCTTTTCTTTTTTGTTTTAGTTCATTAAGTGTAAGTGACCTTAATAGTTTTTCTGACATGTCTATCTTAAGTTTATAGATTCTTTGAGCACCGGCTTCTTTTTCAAGCCTTGGAAGGAATCGATCTAGATCTATTCTTCCACTAATGATCAAATCACCTATGTTGAAGGAGAGCAATTTTTCTTTATTTTTGGTAATAAAACATTTGCATTTTTTGAATTTAATTTGCGCGTATTTTTTGGCGTTATTAGAATTTATTATTTCATATATTCTTGGTGCTTCTATTTTGTTATTGTTAATTTTGTTTTCCTTATGTGTTAATTTTTTTGTTTCTGATCTTGTTGCTACTTTAAGTATTTTATTAGTTTCTATGTTTTTTATATTTTCAAATTCAATTCTGGAGAGAGCATCCCCTGCGAAATTTTCTTGTCCCCTGATGTATTTTATAGTAAAATAGAAATCTTCTAAATCTAGCCTTATTCTAGTAAGCTTTGACGATGGGTTTTTTAGAGAAATTGGGTATGTTAATGGCTGATGGTCAGTTCTAATTAGGAATTTTTTTCCGTATATGTATGGTTTTAAATATTTAATTGCCCAATGTAATGCTGTTAATTCTTGCTCAATTGTCGACTTATTGCTTTCGCCTTTTGTAAATGCTTTAGATGCATATGACATGGGTAATTGGAGTCCATCATGTTCTTGGCTGAGGACGGCTCCACATGCGTTGTGATACAGAATTTTTTATTAAAATCTGGATATTGGAGTATTTGTGGGCCTAATAATTTGTTTTTTAAGTATTCAAAAGCTGCTTGACAGTTTGCATCCCAGTTAAATTCTACATTTTTCCTAGATAATCTATTGATAAATTGTGCATGGTATGCAAAGTTTGGAATAAATCTACGGTAGTAATTACAGAATGCTACAAATCTTGAATCATTTTGAACTTGCTTTCGTCTGGTAAAATTCCTTTATTTGTGCATTTGTGTTCTAAAAAAGTAACTTCATGTCTGAAGAAAGAGCATTTGTCAGGGTGCAATTTTAAGTTATATTTTCGGCAGGTTTCAAAAACATCCCTTAAGTTTCTAATCATGTGACTTTCAGAGCACCCAATTACAATTAGATCATCCATGTAAAGGAATGTTTGGGATGGTGATAGACCCGTGAATGCAAGGGACATCATTCTTTGAAACGAGTTTGGTGCAATTTTTTATCCGTATGGTAATCGCTTGAATCTGAATGAGCCCTTATCTGTGGAAAATGATGTTATGTCCCTAGATTTTTCTTCTAATTCTACTTGATGAAATCCTGACATTAAGTCTAAACAAGAGAAGTATTTAGCGCGTCCTATCTGGTCAAGGATATCGTCCATTCTAGGTAATGGGAATGTATCCGCTACTAGTTGTTTCTTAATTTTTCTATAATCAACTACCAATCTCCACCGTTTTTCTTTGCTGCCAGGTAGCGATTTTTTAGGAACCAATAAAATCGGACTATTGAACTCAGACATTGATGGTTCAATAATATCATCATTGATCAATTTGTCCACTTGTTTATTGATTTCGTTTTTTTGACTGTGTGCTATCCTGTAGTTTTTGGTGTAGACTGGTGTTGTGTCTTTGAGTCTTAATTTTTGTTTATAGAAATTGTTGGAGGATATTTGTTCAGATTCTATTTCGAATACATCATCAAATTCTGAGCATAATTTATGTAGAGGTTCTTTCACGAAGTCGGGAAAATGGGGTGCTAGTTTGTTCATTATTGTTGATTTATGTTTTGAATCATGTTGTTTGTCTATTTTTAAGATTTCATAATCGGACAGTTTTTCATTTAATAGGTTTATATTTGTAATTTGCACGTCTGTGTTGTTAGAATTTAATATGCGGACATATGGGTTAGTCTTAGAAGCAATAGTGTTTGCGACGAAAACCCCCGTGTGTAATTCTTGATTAGGGATAAAGATGTTATTATTGTTTGAGGATATTGCAATGCGTACAATTTTTTCTGTTCTATGTGGGATATGGAATACACTGCAATTGACTGATCCCTATATTGATTATAATTTTATATCTTGATTTATATGGATCTATTATCAATTTGTTGGTGGAATAATTGAGTGTGCAATTGAATTTTTTTATAAAGTCAAGCCCCAGGATTCCGTCACATGGGATGGGGAAATCATTTTCTATTACTTGGAAGGTGTGTACCGTTGAGAGGTTGCTGATCTTTAGTTTGGTTTCACCTATTGTAAATAGGGCGTCTTTGCCTATTCCACTAAGTTTTGTCCGTCTTTGTATGTCAACTGTATTGTCTTTTCTTAATATTTTTTGTTTTATTAGTGTGTCTGAATAGGGAATCCCGTTTACCCCCATTATTATATCAACCCTACCAGGTTTATTGAAGGTAGGATCAGCTAGCACGTAAGTTTGCCATTTTGACATATCCACGTTTGCAATTTTTAATGGAAGAGCTTTCATTAACTTTGGCAACACAATTGCCTCAACCCTTAAACCCAACCGACAAAATGGTGCTCTGTGAACCACAATCAATAAGGGCTCTTAGAGTCTTATATCCTCCATTTACATTTTTTACTTGTATTGCAGCTGTGGCCAACAGTGTAGGTTGTGAGGTTACAAAAGTATTTACTCCCTCCTGTTCTTCGTCAAAATGAAGTAAGGTATGGTGTTCCTTACTGCACAATGAACAGACCATTTCATTAGTGCACACCTTATTGCTTGAATGTTTCAAGCATCTTATGCAAAGCTGCACTTTTTTGGATATTTCATACCTTTCAGTAGGTGTCAATCCTTTAAACTTATAGCACTTATACGCTTTATGCCCGGCAATTTTGCAAATCGGACATTTATCTTCGACTTCCGCATAATTTAATAAAGTTTGTAGCGGTTTTTTCTCTTCTTTTCTCATGGCACTTAGCGAGCAATATCTTTGCTCCAAGTATTCCATGACATCAGATAGCATTTGAATTTGCCTTGTTTTTCTAATCTGACTCTCATACAATTGTAGAGCCTCTTTGTCAAATTTCCTTAGTAGGAGTTGTGCGAGTATTACGTCAACTTCATCGGACAAATTTGCTTTTATTTTAATTAAGTAAACTGACTCATTAACTATGTCAATCACTCCTTTTACACTTTTTGCGGATTCATTGTTTATCATCGGTAAATCAACGATCCGACTTAATTGTTCGGAAAATACCCTCCGATTATTTTCATACCGCTTGGTTAATAATTCCCAAGCGGCACTATAATTGTCAGCTGAACCTGACAATAGATGGGCTACCATGCTCATGGCTTCGCCCTTTAACGCGGATTTCAAATAGTTGAATTTAAGCGTAAGACTTAGATCCTCTCTTTTTTCAATCAGTTCCGTGAATAATTCTACAAACAAGTCCCATTCTCTTGGCTCTCCAGAAAATGTGGGTACTTGTATTTTTGGCAACACTGGTAGTTCACCTCTCACGGCAACATTCTTAACTTTCAAATTTTTCTGATCATTTATTTTCTCTTCTAATGCTACCACGGTATTCTGAAGATCAAATTTTAATTCTTCTATGACCTCTTTAAGCGCTTCATTATGTTTAAGTTCACCTGTATAAGCTTGGCACATCTGTACCTTCTTGAACAAGAACTTTATTTCCTTAATATACATTTCGCCTGTTCTATTGTCTATCGTACGTAAATCTTTGCTCACCATGTCCAAATATATCTGGAGCTGACGGACCTTTTCTTGAATTTTTCCTGGCTAACATTAGTATTCTCATTACTAGAGGTCGCGTTTCCCCGCGACTCCCCGATGCTGTCCTCAACATTTTCTGACATCGTTGCATCTGCTTCGCTGCTCTCTGACTCAACAGTGCCCTGCCTACTTGACTCTCCTTTGGCTATTAATCTGGCTGCCATCTCTAAACCCTCCTCATACTTTCCATCTGTAAAATAGTAGTGTTCGGTTACACCACTCTGTATCATTTGGCTATGGTAACTAATCCATTGCTTCTGAATCTCAGTTACCTCATTAAGAATTTTGCTAGTTAACTTACTAGCATCTAACTCTTCTATTCTTTTTAATCTTTTGTGCAACTCGTGTTGCTTCCCTAACAATTTTTCAGTTTTGGCAGGAAACATTTTTGTCTTATGCGTATATCAGGATATCGATATAAGTATATTATAATAAAAATAGATAGATGTACTTATAACTATCTTAATTTATATCTTATCTGATGATCCTGTTGACACCGTTCGCCACCGTTGTCCGCCAAGTAGAGTTTGCCAAGTAGGTTTTGCCGATAGTCTGCTACTGCTTGTCTGCCAATGGGTATGGTTTGCCGATAGTTTGCTGTTTTACATTTGCCTCGCCTACAGTCGCCTCTTCTTTGCAACTATCTTGTTGCTCTGCTGCTATTTCTAGTTGCTGTCTTGCAACTGTATATAGTGTAAATGTACACTAGTAACTTCTTTTTTTTTTTACTTTCCATATTAGGGTTTCGAATACGCCACACACAAAAACTCCGGCCGCCGAAATTACTACAGTTGCTTCACTAGCCAAACTGACTTTAAAATCGGACGCACGCACTTTTTATTTATTAAGCAAAATTTTGCCTTTTTATATTATACTCTGTCTCTTACCACTGGTGGGGGAAAACAAGAGTTAATTTATTTTGCTACCTATAGCTGATCTTAGCATTTACACTTGCATAAGAATTCAGACTTTAAGGAGCTGATTCACACTCTGAGTCTCTTACCACTGGTGGGGGAAAACTGAAGAGTTCCTTTTTTTCGAAGGACCAAAATGAATAGGGAATCCCGGAGAGAAGGAAAAAACCCAATCTTCATTCGTTGAATTCAAAATATGAACTGATTTTATTTACAAAAGTACTGAGTTTATATAGGATTAGCTTAGGCTCTAGTAGGTAACAACTGTTCTTAGACGATCTTATTTTAGACTCACACCCACGTATTCGGGGGTTGAAAAATTATTATTTTGGGCACATCGTCGGCCACTTGACATCCTGTCGTTGTGATCTTTTGGGTTAGTTTAGAATTACAAGTGTTTTTCTTACACCGCGTGTGGCAGATTGTATTTCTAGTCATATGCTAGATTAGTTGTTTGGTAAAAAGGTACAGTTGTATTGTATTTTCTTTAGTGCATCTGATTTGGTGAAGCCAGTTCAGATGAACACGATGTTTATTCTTAAACAGTGTCTAATAGTAATTTTATTGTCCCTACATCGTCAAAGTTTAAAGTTATATAGCTATTAAGGTTGCAATTTAAACTAAATATTTTATTTGTTCGATTTTTTACACCAGAGGACTTTCGGAGTTTTCCGAATTTTCTTCTACGTTTGTAAATCTGACATTATTGTTTTGTTGTGTTTTAGAAGGATAATTAGCTTTTGTATTTCTATTATAATTTCTTCGATTTTAATTATTATTATAGTTATTGTAATTCCTAGTATTGTTATAGTTAGTATTATCATTTGGGTTTCTATTTTGGTAATTATTATTATAATTTCTATTATTATTGTACGAGTTCCTATTTGTGTAATTGTTTCTTTTAGTATAAAACACTCTGTGATCCTGCCTGCTTCTATTATTGTTCTGACCTTTTCGTTATCGCAGTTCTTTATGATTGATTTCACTGCTGTTTGAGTTGCATATTTCTTTGCTTTTTCAGGGTGTACGTTGTCTGTTATGAATGCGCGTTTCAATGATTTAGTGAAATTTTCTATTTCTGACATAAATAAACTTGCGTTCTTGCCATTTTGTTTTAAATTCATTAATCTTGCCTGTGCTACCTGAACTGTTTCACCCTTAATTTCTTTCTTTAATGTTTGGATTATACCATTTATAGTGTTTTCATTTGCAACTAGTAGTCTAACGTCCCCCTTTAGTTTTGTTTTTATGACTTTAATAGCTGTTTCTTAAAGTTCTGCTTTTATTTCATTGATTAATTCCAGTGAGTCTATGAAACTTTGAATTGTTTCCACTCCACCATCATACTCCTGAATCAGCTTAGAAGCTGTATTAAGAAATTCAACCTTTGTTTGCACCATCTTTGGTTTTGTACTATCTTGAATGTCTTCTGGCTTATCTTTTACATCTGATATATCTTGAATGTCTTCTGGGTTATCTTTTACAGCTGTTTCTTCTGTGTCTTTTGCTACTAGAGGTTCAAAAGTTGCTTCTAGATTCGAATCTACCGGTATTGTGAATTTTATATTATGTTTTGTTGCTATACTTATTAGTTGTTTATTTAAACTGTATATTAGCTCAGTGAAGATTTTACTGCTTGATTCATTGCATATGTCTGTACTGCTACTCTTTATTCTATTGTAACTCTCGAAGATAGTTTCAAGGTGCTTATTAATGGTTTGAGGTTGTATGTAAATTGTTTTATTTAGGCACTTGTATGCTTTCTGAAATTTTTCTTTCAATATTTCTATGTTCTGGCCCATTGAAATATTGTTACTTTATGGCATATTTAATTCCCTTAAAATAAGTTTGTTTTCTTAGTATTCCATTTTTCTCATCTTTATATTATAATATATAAAAAAAATTTTGATTCTTCTTCTTTTTTTTCAATTTGTTTTATTATATAATTATAATTATAATTCTATTATATAATTATAATAATGTTTCCGAAAAACAATTTTATAATTTTTCTTATAGGGTATTTAGACTTTGTGACTTTTACTTGAGTTTTTTTTCTTTCAAAAGCTTGCGTTGATCGCGGCAAGCTTTACAAGTGTGCTTTTGTTGTTTGTGCACTTTTGACTGCACATGTTTGACATGTGCTCTTCTTTAGGGTATGTTGGGGTATATTAGGCTGATTGTAATTTATTATTTAATTATCTATGTATATATATTTTTTTTCTGTTTTTGTGTAGTTTTCATTTTAGTGTATATTTGAAAATATGTGATTTTTTTTTGTTTTCTCTTTTCTTTTGTTTCTAGGGTATTTAGAAATGATAGACTTATTCAAAAAAAGGAATTTATGAAAAAAATGTATTAATATTTTTCCATTTTATTTCTTGTTTTTTTTATACCCTTGCAAAAAGGGTATATTAATTTTGGTCAGAAGTGTGCAACGCATAGAAGGAAACATCTCCGACCATACAAAGTATATATATTATAACTTCGTTATTTTATCAGCAATTGCCATAAAAGTTGGTATTGGTCAGTTTTGTGTTCTTATTAATAATTGTGCCAAATTTGATCAAGATCGGGTGACTATATCATATAGCTCCCATACAAACGGCAAAGTCACGAACAGTGACTTTTCTCAATAACTTCGTTACTTTCTAAGCTATTGTCATGAAATTTAGCATAAGTAAGTTTATTGTAACTATAAACCACTGTGCCAAATTTGATCAAGATCGGGTGACTATATCATATAGCTCCTATAGGAACGATCGGTCAAAAACATTGACTTTTGTGAATAACTTCGTTACTTTTGATGCGATTGCTTTCAAATTTAACATTTGTCAGTTTAATATATCTGTTAATGACTGTGCCGAATTTGGTAAAGATTCGGTTAACTATATCATATAGCTTCCATAGGAAGGATCGGTGGAAAACAGTGACTTTCATCAGAAAGTTCGTTATATCCTATGCTAAGATTGAAGGCCGTTCTTTCGCAAACATTACCCTTTTTAGATAAAACAGTTAGTTTAGATAAAAGAGTTACTAACAAACTTGCAAGGGTATACAAACTTTGACGCGGTCGAAGTTAGCCCCGGCCCTCTGGTTTTATTTTGTGTTTTTTGTTTTTGTGTATTTACATTAATAGTGGCAGCGCAAAAATCGCCTCTTACCACAAATGTGCTATTATGAGCACTCTTTTTTATTAAATTGATTATTAAAATTTTTTATTTAATGCTGCATCTGCTGTTGTTGCTGGTCGGTTCTGCTGCTGTTGGTTGTGCTGCTTTTCCTCTTTTTGTTGTTGCTGCTGTTCCTCAAGTCGGCATATCCTAATCCAAATTTGGCATGCCTCTGCCCATGGTGGTGGTGGGTCGCTGTTTACTTGGGCCAGCAGGGCCGCTCGCCTCCTAAGTCTGACGAGAAGGCCACCTCGCCGCTTTATTTGGGTTATGGTCCTGGTCATCGGTATTTGAGTCCTTTTTTCACTTTGCCTTTTTTTTCTGTGTATGGCAAGGATTTTTTTTTCTTATTGCCTTTTTATTTGTTGCCAATGTTAGGCAGGATCGCCATGAAACAGGCGAAGGCAAGGTTTGACTTGAAGTGATTTATTGGGGCCGCAAGCCCGGTATTTATAGGGGAACATTGGTCTTATGGCTAGTGTCCTTAACGGTACTTAAAGCTAGACATTATGCTTAAGTTCTAATTACTTATAATCTATCCCTAAAAGTATGTGGCCTAATCCTATCCCTAAAAGTATACTACAATTTCTTGTGTATTTGCATTCTGCTGGTTTTGGTGTAATAATGTCAATTATACATTCTTTTATTTCTTGTTTTTTTGCTTGATTTTGCATAAATTTTATTGTCTTGAATATAGTAAGTTTCTTGAATATTTTCAATCAAGGTGTTATTATTTTCGTCTTGATAGGCTAAAATTTTAAATAGTGATGTTTTAGATATTTTTCTAGGTATATGTGAAATTATGAATATTTCATTCGTGTCTGATTTTAACCAAGTAGATGTTTTTATGTTTAAAAGGTTTTCTGTATTTATGTAAAATATTTCTTGATGATTTAAAAGTTTTGGATTAAATATTCCTAATCTTGTCAACTGCATTCCTAGTTCTATGTCTTCTATGTATTTTTTGTCTGCATCTTGTTTAAGAGTAAGGTTATTCAGGAGTTCTTTTTTTTTGTTGACTGCTTCGATAATATGATTAAGTTCATTATTTTGAACGCTATTTGCTGATAGACTATCAATTTTTTGTTCAAGCTCTTCTTTATCATTTTGATCTAAAGTGCCGAAAAGATATTTATGTGCTGTACCTATTATGTTAATTTAATATTTTTATGCCGTTTACTTCGCGATTTAATTTTACAACTAAATAGTGAATGTGGACCTTGTTCTTATATGGGTCTGACTGCTCTATCAGGTTGTTGTAAGTGTTTTGTATGTTGGTTAAATTTACAGTTAGGTAATGATATTCAAAATCTGAGGGTAAATCCATGGTTCCTGTTTTGAATACAAGATATCTATAAGGTGCCTTAATGGGATTAATTTCAATACTTTGATTATACATTGAGTGTACCATTGATAAGAGTAGAAATAGAATGGTTGGGATTTCTGAAATTAATAAGTATATTTACTTTGATGAGTTTACCATTTCTTTTTAAATTTTGATTTGTAGTGTGTTGTTTGTCTACCTCGGTTTGTTTCAATATAATGTTTGTCGTTAACTTGAGTAACTTCTCCTGTTTTCTTAAAGGGTGTTGTCGTTTTTGATCTAACTAAGGGGGCTTGTTTATATTTTGTATTTATTTCAAAATCGTGCCTAATTTCATTTAGTTTATCAATTTGTTTCACTTTATTAGCTTGCGTATTATAAAGAGGTGTGCCTGGATAAATAAAGATATCCTCTAGTGTTCTGTTTGCCGTTAGATGTTTAGTCTAATGGTTATATGTGTAAAGGATAGTTTCAAATTAATTTGTTTGTCTTCTAGCATAGAAGAAAGATTTCACAGAACCGTAAACGAAAAACCAAGAATTATTAATGCAGAATCTAGCAAGATTTTCAAATCTAGCAAGATTCTTCATTAATAATTCTTGGTTTTTGATAAGCACCTTGAAACTATCTTCGAGAATTATAATAGAATAAAGAGTAGCAGTACAGACATATGCAATGAATCAAGCAGTAAAATCTTCACTGAGCTAATATACAGTTTAAATAAACAACTAATAAGTATAGCAACAAAACATAATATAAAATTCACAATACCGGTAGATTCGAATCTAGAAGCAACTTTTGAACCTCTAGTAGCAAAAGACACAGAAGAAACAGCTGTAAAAGATAACCCAGAAGACATTCAAGATATATCAGATGTAAAAGATAACCCAGAAGACATTCAAGATAGTACAAAACCAAAGATGGTGCAAACAAAGATTAAATTTCTTAATACAGCTTCTATCCGCTAGTGTTCTGTTTGTCGTTAGATGTTCAGTCTAATGGTTATATGTGTAAAGGATAGTTTCAAATTAATTTGTTTGTCTTCTAGCATAGAAGAAAGATTTCACAGAACCGTAAACGAAAAACCAAGAATTATTAATGCAGAATCTAGCAAGATTTTCAAATCTAGCAAGATTCTGCATTAATAATTCTTGGTTTTTCGTTTACGGTTCTGTGAAATCTTTCCACATCTGAAAAGCCATTTTTGCTCGATGTTATACTTATATAAACGTTTTCTGATTGTAGCCAATTTTGAAGTGCTATACAAATAAAAGCTGAGTCCTTGTCTGCTTTGATTTTTATGATTGCCCTTTTTGTTTTAAGCCAATCTCGACTTTTAACTTCAACTAAAGTCGAGTACTTTGAGTAAATATCTATGCAATACAAAAATTGTTGGTTGCCGATTAAATAGAAATCCATCACGTATTTTTCTCTAGTGTTTAATATCTCTGGGGTGGTTTTAAAGGTTAATTTAGTATTTCGATTTTCTGATTTCGATAAATTGCACATATGGCATTCATTAATGAAGTTTTGAATTAGTTTTTGTTAGTCTGGATAATAGTATTTCTCTTTAAACCAGTTTTGAGTTTTAGTGATACCTGGATGAAGTAGTGATTTATTGTTCTTTAGTATAATTTCTTTGAATTCTGCATAAGTGGGAATGTCTTTCAATTTGTAAGTGGTTCTTAAAGTTTTTGTTTTTTAATTATTTCGAGATAAGCTTCTTGGAGTGTTTGAAAATCTAAGTCGTTTTCGATGTAAAGAGCATTATTTTTTTGGGAAAAACATTTTTTGATAATTTCTTTAGCAAACTTATTCTACATATGATATTTCTATCTTAGTTTTGTGAAAATAGTGAGTAACGTTGATTTTATTTTCATAGCATTTAGTGAATTCTATTTGACAGTTGTAGAAATTTAGAGGTTTTTCTAAAATGGTACAGTTTTCCCCTCCCCCGTAAATCCTTAAAAGTCTTCCCTCTGACCAAAAACTTTGGGAAAATCGTCTTCAAAATGCCCGAATTTGGTTCGAGTTCATTCATTCAGCTTGAATCGTATTATACAAACTATCAATAATTAAAGACTGTCATGAATGGATCCCATACCAGTTTGTGAAATTTTTGATCAGCAGATGTAATGAAAATAAATCAAATGAAATTGCAACACTTTCTAAAGAATGCAATAATCACAATTTCGTGGGATCTATTTGTAGAAACATGCTTGTTTTTTTTGTCATCTCAAGGTGTTAGCTACTCCTGTTGTGACATAATGACTTTGGCAGCTGACGGAGACGACAGGCTCCTGATTCCTGGCTCCCGGATTCTGTCATATGCGACGAGGCGTGCAAAAATCATTTTTCTCGCACATTTTTTAAATTCATCCTCCCGTTCCACCCAAGGTTCCTGGATAAAGAGAGGGGAAATGATATAAGGAGAGGAAGGAAATTCCAGCTTTTCCTGCCCCTGACAGTTAAATATTTGTAAAAATTGCAACAGCTGTTCACCGGGAAAAGAACACTAGGGGCTCTAGGCGCAGTAAAGTGTTATCAACAACAACAAAAACGAGCTATGGAAGTTAACTTCGGCCTTGCCGAAGTTTATATACCCTTGCAGTTCTTTATTATATTTAATTCGATAAGAAAAGTGAAATTTCATACATCAACAGCATTAGTTGTCGTATTATGAATATGCTCAAATATTTTTCAAACTACTGAATTCAAAACACATTTAATGATTATTTAACAATATATGATATAGTAGTCCGATCCCGATGATTTTCATACTTTATCTCACACAGGTAATAAAGAGTCTCCAAAAAAAATTTCAACCCGATATCTCTTAAGATGGCTGAGTAAAACGCATACGCACAGACGGACGGACAGACGGACAGACGAACATGGCTATATCGACTCAGCTTCTCAAGCTGATCAAGAATATATATACTTTATGGGGTCGGAAACGTCTCCTTCTGTGCGTTACAAACATCTGATCAATTTTATAATACCCTCTGCAAGGGTATAAAAATAAATAAATAAACCATTGCAATTTATTTTCGACAGATGTCAAAGTCAAAAAACTTTTTAACAAATATTTGTATTCCAGCAAAATACTTTAAAATATCAAAGAAGCTAACTTCGGTAATGCCGAAGTTTTTATACCCTTGCAGTCCTTGGCAATAATTTTTTTACATTTTGAAATTTCTTTCCTTGCAACTCAATTCATCAATACACAAACAAAACATTCCAATTATATTTCTTTTTACTACAAATTTTTCTTCCATCATTCCGTAAGCAAAGCACAACACGCATACACATACATACAGTTCGTGTAGCGCTACGTCTATTCATTTATTTAACAACCATAGTATAACAAAGTTAGATTAAGTTGAAGGGGTATAGTGTGGAAAAGGTAGAAGTGGAAAAGAAGAAGTATTGGGTGCCAATTTAACCTGCGGGACTGTCGGGGGGTATTGCTTCGCAGGCTTAAAAGGCGGGCCTCATGCCCCTCAAGCGTTTCGCTGCCTCTCCAGGCGGCGAAGAGTGTCCATAACTTTTTTAGCAAATGAGCAGGCCGCACCATTTTTCTTGGCTAGCACACATTGTGTTGACAGTGTTCTCGACCGTAGGTAGTTCCCCAAAGGTTTCTTCGAGCTCATGGCGTTCACTCTGGAATCTTGGGCAGCAGAAAAGCACGTGCTCGGCTTCCTCCACTACGCCGTTTTGGCATAGAACGCATACTGGGCTGCTTTCGTGCCCAAATCGGTGTAGATATGAGCTGAAACACCCATGCCCACTTAGCAGTTGGGTTAACTCGAACGTGACTTCGCCGTGACTTCTCGAGAGCCAGGGCTCCAGGTTCGGGATCAGCCGAAACGTCCATCTGCCTTTGGTTGAGGATGAGCATCTTGCTTGCCATTCTTCTAAGCTCGCTCTTCTGGCTGCTCTTTTGGCCTCTTGTTTTGCCAGTGGCGTCCATTCGCTAGTTTGCCATCTATTGTAGATGAACTGGGACTCCTTCGCCAGAAGATCGATAGGTGTCAGTCCAGCTATTACTAGCGCAGCCTCGTCTGACATTGTTCGGAAGCCTCGACACACTCGTATGGCTCCCAATCTATACGTTGACTTGAGCCCTTGGCGATATGATTTCTGCCGCAAAGCCTTTGCCCAAATAGGAGCTCCGTAGAGCATTATTGATCTCACCACGTTTACCAGTAGTACCCGTTGCCGTTGGCTTGGGCCTCTGGAGTTGAGCAAGAACCGCGTAATGCAGCGGCCTATTTCTGCAGCTTTTATATTTGCGTGCTCCAAGTGTTCCTTGAAACTAAGGCGGGTGTCTATTAAGATGCCTAGATAGCGTATTGCCCTGGATGACTTTATTTTGCACGTATCCAGAGAAATTTCAGCTACCTCCACGATTTTGCGACTGCTGATCAAGACAGCTTCGGTTTTTTGGACTGCAAGCTGCAAGCCAACATTGTTTAGCCATCCTTTGACTATGTCGACTGCCACGGCCGTTTTGTCCTCCGTCTCATGTAGGTGCTTCGCTACCAACACTATCGCCACGTCATCTGCAAAGCCGACGATATGGGTTCCAGATGGTAGAGAAAGCCTAAGCACGCCATCATACATCACGTTCCATAGGATTGGACCCAGAACGGAGCCTTGTGGGACACCTCCTTTGACGACATGGGTGCGCCAGTCACTTTGGGTATTGTATCGCAAGATTCGCTTTCGGAAATAGTCTTCCACCATGAGGACTAGGTACTCTGGTACCCGAAACTCCCGAAGAGAGCTTAGGATCCGACTCCAGTTTGCGGTGTTGAACGCGTTTCTCACATCTAGAGTGGTGACCAAGCAGTATTCTTTCTTGCCACCCTTCCATCGCTGGCCCTCGATGGCATTGCTGGCTATGCCAACTACCGTTTGTAGCGCGTCGATTGTGGACTTTGCGCGTCTAAACCCAAACTGCATCGGTGAGAGGTCGCCAGAGTGCTTGATGGCGGACTCAACTCTCTGCACCAGCAGTTTCTCAAACAGTTTAGAGATCGAGTCTAAAAGGCAGATTGGCCTGTATGCTGATGGGTCCTCGGCTGGCTTGTTCGGCTTTGGTAGAAGCACCAGATTTTGCGATTTCCAAATGTCTGGAAAAATGCCATCGTGCATGCATTTGTTGAAAACTTCTGCAAATTTTCCGGGCTCGAGGCGTGCGGCCAGTTTTAGCGCCTTGTTTGGTATCGCATCGGGGCCTGGAGCCTTTCGATCCTGTAACTTTGCGGCGACTGCCAGAATTTCATCGGGGCTAATGTCGCATACGTCCCGTGTGGTAGCGATCCGAGTGGGTCTTGGCGATATAGCTGAGCAGTTCGGGAACAGTGTCTCCACGATGAGCTTCATTTGGGATTCGTTTGGAGTCACGGGCTTGTTTGCGTTGAGCTTCTTCATGGCCACTTTATAAGCAGCCCCCCAAATATCGTTCTCGGCGGCGTTGCACATTTCTAAGAAGCAGTTGCGTTTACTCTCCTTAATCGCGAGTTTTAGTTCTCTTCGCCTAAGCTTGTATTGGGCCTGGAGGCTAAAGAACTCTGGCATTCCACGCGCTCTCTGGTATTGTCGTCTGCATTGAAGGCACCTCCTCCTCGCCTCGCTTATAGATGCGTTCCACCAATAGACAGGAGCATTTTGCTTGCTGGCATCACAGGCTGCTAGTACGGCGTCTACAAGCGTTTTAGCGAACTTATTTGCGTCGCCAGTGAATTCTGGGATTCTGAAGGATTCCTCGAATGTTGTAATATTTAGAGTATCCACTCTAAACATTTTAGCGTTTTGGTCTGTGGTTACGTTTTCTGCGGGACTGCTGCCGATAGTGAGCAAAATGGCTTGATGGTCGCTAGCCGTGTAGTGGCTACACAATTGCCAGTTGGTCTGTGCTGCTATCTGCCGGCTTGCAAATGTGACGTCAATCACTGATCCGTAGCCAGCTCTGCAGAACGTGTGTTTGTTGCCCGTGTTTAGCACAACAAGTTCGAGTGAGGCGAGGCGCTCAAGAATTGTGCGGCCCCTGGAGTTTGTTCGGTCACTACCCCATTCCGTGGACCACGAGTTGAAGTCGCCTGCAACGATTGTTTTGCCCTTTCCCTTGCATCCAGAGACAGCTGGTCCAGTGTCGACTCGAATTCTTGGAGAGTAAGACTTGGTGCCAAGTAGCAGCTGTACACCCATATGTCGCCTATGTATGCTCTGACAAATCCTCTATTTGCGTAGATGTGCTGCAAAGGCGGAGTACGATTGCCGCACAACCAGATTGCAGCTTTCCCTGAAGAGTCTGTTGCCCATGAGCTGCCAGGCCGAATTCTATATGGCTCGCTCAGAATCGCCACGTCTATATTTAGCTCCCTTACTGATTGCGCTAGTAAATCATGCGCCGCCGCACAGTGATTCAAATTTAATTGTAGAAACTTCATAGCGTTTGCTGCTGCTTCGCTCCTGCACTCGCCATTGGGCAACGTCGGCTGCCAGTGTAATGCCCCACCTGTTGTCGTTTGGCGTCTAAGCAGTCTAAGCAGACTGGAAAGTTGCTGCATGAGGCTGCCTTGTGATCTGTCGCCCTACATTTGAAGCACCAATTGGTGCGATCTATTGAGCTATTGCACTTTGCCGCCGTGTGGCCGAAGTTTAAACATTTGTAGCATCTTTGCTTTGATTGCCGTTCCCGAATCGGGCAGAGCGTCCATCCTATTGCAATTTTTCCCATCTTGAGTAAGGAGTCAGCAGTCGAGCGCGGCATTGATAAGACAGTCAGCTGTGTATCACCAAAGGTGTGGCGCAAGCTTCGGACACGCACGTTTGCGGTGGCATCGCCAATAATTTCCGTTATTGCTTCTGTAATGTGGTCTGCTGATACCAAGGTGTCGAGATTGCGTATCTCGATCCAAGCTTCGGTTCCTACTGCCCTTACCGACGCTTGCTGGCCTAGAACTTGGCTAAGCTCGTTTCTCAGTTTTTGGCAGTCAGGAACGCCGTCTCGCTTGAGTTCTAGAAGCAGCTCGCCCTTGGCAGTCTTCCTTGTACGCTTTACATTACTCTTGACTCCATCCAGTTTGCCGTCGGTTCGTCTTGTAACCATACCAAGAATCTCGGCGTAGGAGAAGCATGTGTATGCATGTGCTCTGTTTGATTTGCTGATGACGTAGAACCGATTTGTATTGACTGTAACTTGTGTTCTATTTATCCGATCACATTCAAATTTTGGGATCTGAGATTTTATATCAAATTCTACTCCAAATTTCGCAAAAATGTTTGCTCTAGAGCTATATGATATAGTAGTCCGATCCTCACAATTTTCATACTCTATCATCTCCCGGCCAAAAGTAGCCCAACTATGAAATTTCATTCCGATAGCTCTTAAGATGCCAGCGTGAAGTTGATTTGCACAGACGGACGGACGGACGGACGGACGGACGGACAGACGGACATGGCTATATCGACTCAGCTTCTCATGCTGTTCAAGAATAAATATACTTTATGGGGTCGGAAACGTCTCCTTCTGTGCGTTACAAACATCTGACCAATTTTATAATACCCTCTGCAAGGGTATAAAAATCAGCCTAAAATAGCAAATTTTCAAAACTAACCTAAAAAAAATGTACATTTTTATTTTTTACTTTTTGTAATTATGTTAGAAAATCAAGTTAAAACATTAAAAATTGTTACATAGTCATTTAAAGCATCGAAAAATTTCGTTTGTGATTGCAAAAAACCGGGTTTCGCTCCATTTTATAAAGGAAATATTGTCTGACTTTGAATTTTTAACGTTTTATTTTAACGTTTCATTTAATTTAACATTTCGAAACGCCCTTTATGTATACTATATGACGGATCCTTCTAGATAAGGGTATCTAAATTAAAAAGGAGGCAAAAAACCACAAAGGTCAGAGATGTCGCTACAGTTCCCTCCGTCCAATTCTGTTACATCTGCTAATTGTCGCTTGAATGCAATTGCAGTGAGTAGAGGAGGGAACTGCAGCAGCACTTCATTAAAAAAAGTAATGCGGAGGTAGAGACCAACAGCATTACCTTTGTCACAGTTAGAGGCAGCAACTCAACTCAACACAAAAATACAAGGTGAAGTCCCGCTCCAACTTAACTCTCTTTCATGTTGACTCCCACTTAACAGAAAGTCTGCAGTGAGCTCGACTCTCTTTCTCTTCAAATTTGAGTGTTGTAATGTGCCTAACAAGGAATCGTCACCCACTGTTACTCCTTGACTTAGATTTCCCCTTGACGATATAGATTTCCCCTCCCCGTAAATCTTAAGTGGTCGTCCCTCTGACCAAAAACTTTGGGAAAATCGTGTTCAAAAAGCCCGAATTTGGTTCGAGTTCATTCTTTCAGCTTGAATCGTATTATACAAACTATCAATAATTAAAGACTGTCATGAATGGATCCCATACCAGTTTGTGAAATTTTTGATCATCAGATGTAATGAAAATAAATCAAATGAAATTGCAACACTTTCCAGAGAATGCAATAATCACAATTTCGTGGGATCTATTTGTAGAAAACATGCTTGTTTTTTTTTTGTCATCTCAAGGTGTTAGCTACTCCTGTTGTGACATAACGACTGTGGCAGCTGACGGAGACGACAGGCTCCTGCTTCCTGGCTCCCGGATTCTGTCATATGCGACGAGGCGTGCAAAAATCATTTTTCTCGCACATTTTTCAAATTCATCCCCCCGTTCCCCCCAAGGTTCCTGGAGGAAAAGAGGGGAAATGATATAAGGAGAGGAAGGAAATTGCAGCTTTTCCTGCCCCTGACAGTTAATTATTTGTAAAAATTGCAACAGCTGTTCACCGGGAAAAGAATCGCTTGGGGCTCTAGGCGCAGTAAAGTGTTATCAACAACAAAAAAAAAAAAAATAAATAAATAAACCATTGCAATTTATTTTCGACAGATGTCAAAGGCAAAAACTTTTTAACAAATATTTGTGTTCTAGCAAAATACTTAAAAAATGACGCAATTTTCTACAAATTATATTTTTACATGATTGTATTTCGATTTACAAAAGCAAATAAATAAATAACCTGGCAACCAGTTTAGCCAATTTATTCTACGTGGAAACCCTAAACATATTCCACACTTTCCAGCACTTGTTACTATGATTTATCAACACTTCTTTCCATGATTTTCCAAAACAGGAGAATATACAATTTTTATACCCTTGCAAAAAGGGTATATTAATTTTGGTCAGAAGTGTGCAACGCATAGAAGGAAGCATCTCCGACCATATAAAGTATATATATTCTTGATCAGCACGACAAGACGAGTTCAAATAACCATGTCCGTCCGTCCGTCCGTCCGTCCGTCCGTCCGTCCGTCCGTCCGTCCGTCCGTCCGTCTGTCCGTCCGTCTGGATCGATGCGAACTCCTCCTAGACCGTAAGAGCTACAGAGCTGAAATTTTGCACGTTGGCTTGTATATACTGCAGGGTTTGTATATCTCGGATTCAGTCGGATCGGACCACTATATCATATAGCTCCCATACAAACGGCAAAGTCACGAACAGTGACTTTTCTCAATAACTTCGTTATTTTATAAGCAATTGCCATAAAAGTTGGTATTGGTCAGTTTTGTGTTCTTATTAATAATTGTGCCAAATTTGATCAAGATCGGGTGACTATATCATATAGCTCCCATACAAACGGCAAAGTCACGAACAGTGACTTTTCTCAATAACTTCGTTACTTTTTAAGCTATTGTCGTGAAATTTAATATAAGTAAGTTTATTGTAACTATAAACCACTGTGCCAAATTTGACCAAGAGCGGGTGACTATATCATATAGCTCCCATAGGAACGATCGGTCAAAAACAGTGACTTTTGTCAATAACTTCGTTACTTTTGATGCGATTGCTTTCAAATTAAACATTTGACAGTTAAATATATCTGTTAATGACTGTGCCGAATTTGGTAAAGATCGGGTAACTATATCATATAGCTCCCATAGGAAGGATCGGTGGAAAACAGTGACTTTCATCAGAAAATTCGTTATATCCTATGCTAAGATTGAAGGCCGTTCTTGCGCAAACATTACCCTTTTAAGATAAAACAATTAGTTTAGATAAAAGAGTTACTAACAAACTTGCAAGGGTATACAAACTTTGACGCGGTCGAAGTTAGCCCCGGCCCTCTGGTTTCAATTCAATTGTGGTCAAGTAGACTCTGAAAGTTTTTGTTAGACCTCATCTCACAATTGACTTCACTTGTTTGGAAGCAGTCAAAGAATCAAGTTCAAATTTTTTCCTCTTTTTGCCTGGTCCTTCTCCATTAAAGCATTTTAAAATTTACAATGCTCTCATTTATTCATTCACCATATGAACTCTGTAAGGAAGCTCTGGCTGGGGTACAATTCTCAGTCCCAGAGTCCAGTCTACAGAACATTTATTTGATCTGGAGACCTTGATGAGTATTAGGATTGTGGACTGAGACCACATGAAGGGGGGAAAAGGGAAGGGAAAGGAGTAGGAGGGGAGTCCAAGAGGAGTAACAACGACTGATCTCGTCTGCCAAGCGAAGCCCGCTTGGCCAAGATCCGTTCCCTCCTCACCTTGAGTGACTGAGCCTAGAGACCAGCGACTGACTTCGTCTGCAGGAGAATAACTCATCCTGCCGAAGTCCGCTGGTTCTTCGGCTCCACTCAAATGGTTAAGTGGCCAAGGAGAAGGGAAGGGAAAGGGTATACATAGATTCAGTGCCGAATAAAGAAATAATGCCGGGTGGGTTAAATGATCAGATTATAACGTTTATTAATAATTAATTAATCCTAAACATATTTTTGAAATCTGGGTCCCTACCGCA
This sequence comes from Drosophila paulistorum, assembly GCA_018152135.1. NCBI lineage: Eukaryota > Metazoa > Arthropoda > Insecta > Diptera > Drosophilidae > Drosophila > Drosophila paulistorum. The sequence goes on along the minus strand of JAECXG010000612.1, from coordinate 782,354 downwards.
CTCAAGCAAAAATAAAGGGGAACTTTGGTCATGGGCTCACCTGCTAATCCTGAAGGATCTCTTTAGGGTACTCTGTCTTCTGTTACACTTGGTTACACTTGTTGATTTTTCACTGAGACTTCTCTTGTTTGTTTCACTGGACTGCTCATCACTCTCGTGGTTACTGGCGAAGTGATTTTCTCCTAATTCTCACTCGCTGTAGAAACCCACCCTTGGCAGAGGCCTACTTATCTCCTAACGGTGAAACCATTCGATGTGTCTTGTGCTTTGGCACGCGTCACGATCGCCGTCTCTCTCTTTCTCACTTTCAATTTTCTCATGGGCTCTTTGGCGTCGGCATGCAGCGCAGCGTCCGCTGTCGGGAGGTTGTTCTCTCCGCAACGCGTCGACGCTGCAGCAGCATCAAGACGGTAGTTAGAAAGAGAGGGAGTCGTCGATCGTAAGTATTGACTATTAGAAAAAAGAGAATTACAGTTAGTTTTCATGTTGAGGTATTTAATGTGCCCTCCATGGGCGTATGAAAAATAGAAGTAACAATACAGAGGTGCCCCACATGGGCGTAGTTTAAACTGCGATGAAAATGTGACTCGTCACAACTCATCGCTTCTTGTGATAGGCAACCTTTTAGATCCATTAAGCTTAAGACATTTCAGTCATATAACATTTAGTTTCCTTATTTGTTTTCTTTCCATCAAAAGATTTTATAATTTTATTTTACTATATTTAGACGGCATAACATTTTTTTCCTTAATAAGTATTTGCAAGACCAAAATTGCACTATCGTTATCAATAGAAATATCATAAGTTCTCCCGATTTCATTTTGTTGTCTATCCACTAGCTCCAATATTATTTTCCTTTTTCCTTTTAAAGCATTTTAAAATTTAAAATGCTTTACTTTATTAGTTCGTCATTTGAAAAAATACATGTCAACTGACATTTTCTTTTCGCTGGATTAAGGGTAAGGTTCATCATGAAACATATATATTTCCCTATTTCTGTTCATTCCATAAAATAATTTTAAAATGTCAAAGAAGCTAACTTCGGCAATGCCGAACTTTATATACTTTTGCAGTCCTTGGCAATAATATTTTTACATTTTGAAATTTCTTTCCCTGCAACTCAATTCATCAATACACAAACAAAATATTGAAATTATTACTCTTTTTACTACAATTTTTCTTCTTCTACCATCCAAAGCATCGCACGCATACACATACAGTTCGTGTAGCTTTGCGTCTGTGTGATCTGTTTAATTTGCTGATGACGTAGAACCGATTTGTATTGACTGTAACTTGTGTTCTATATATCCGATCAAATTCAAATTTTGGGATCTGAGATATTGTACCAAATTCTATTATATTGGTATTTCATGGCGTTACTCCAATTATTGCAAAAATTTTCGTTCCAAAGCTATATGATATAGTAGTCCGATCCCGATGATTTTCATAGTTTATCTCACCTGGGTAAAAATAAGCCCCCAAAAAAAATTGCATCCCGATAGCTCTTAAGATGGCTGAGTAAAACGCGTACGCACCGACGGACAAACGGACATGGCTATATCGACTCAGCTTCTCATGCTGATCAAGAATATATATACTTTATGGGGTCGGAAACGTCTCCTTCTGTGCGTTACAAACATCTGACCAATTTTATAATACCCTCTGCAAGGGTATAATAAAAATTGCGTTGTAGATTGTTCGCTGTTTGTGCAAACTAATGAACGTAGTTTTCTTTAATATAAAAATGCGAATTACGCAAAAATATATATAAAGAAAAATTGCAGCTACCTGGCATTTCAAAATTTCTGAAATAAATTCTCGTTTAAAGGTAATATTTTATTCCACATATCGTATTATGAATTAGACTACTTAGTTTCTGCTCCTGTTGTTGATCCTCTCTCTACTGTTGAAGTTCCCAAGCAACCAAAGTTCTTCTCTAGCTGCTGAGTTGATGGTCCTAAACAACCAAAGATCTCCTTCTGTAGCTGCTGTGTTGATGTTCCTAACTAACCAAAGTTCTTCTCCTTTAGTAGCTTCTGTGTTAATGGTCCCAAGCAACCAAAGTTATTTTCCTTCTGTAGCTGCTGTGTATCCTTTCACCCTCAGCTTGAAAACAAATATTTTATAGCCTCCTTCGCGGTTTTTATCTTGCTATGGAAATTGAGATAAGGATCGAAAAGTTGCAAAATTTTCCACACATTGAGACATTGGGAATTTCTTATTTGCCAAAAAACCCGCATCTTAAGAGATTTGCACATTGAATTCTCAAGACTTTTTACTACCCAGTGGCGGAAATGCTCATTATTACATCGATTACTAATGGATTTTTTCTCGCCTGTGTACATTCAAAAACCGAATACAAGCTCCATTACTTTCTTAACGAATGGTAGCGTTTTCTACTAGGTGCATGAAATTATTGAATTTTGTAATGCAGAAAGTAACGACGCACAGTTGGGCCTCTGCTCGGATAGCGTTGGGAAAATCAGTTTTTATACCATACACCCATAGGGTGAATTGGTATATTAAAGTCGCCGAAATGTATGTAACAGGCAGAAGGAAGCTTTTCCGACCCCATAAAGTATATATATTCTTGATCAGTATCAACAGCCGAGTTGATTTAGCCATGTCCGTCTATCCGTCTGTCCGTCCGTCCGTCCGTATGAACGCCTAGATCTCGGAGACTATAAGAGATAGAGTCACCAAATTTGGAATGTAGGCTCGTGTAGTATGTAGAAACTATTGCAGCTAGAGACACCATATTTGGTATGTATATTTGCTTAGTAAATGTGTTCATTATGTATAAATAAAGATTTTGCCATGCCCCTTTCCGCCCCCAAAATTTGAAAAACTCGATTATCTCCCGTAATTTTTTATCCTGTGGAATCAAATTTGGTACACTTGAAATTGATACTAATACCCAGCAAAATACCAAATTTGATCAAAATCGGACAAAAAATAGCCAAGTTATGCATATAAACGTTTTTCCATAAGGCCAGAGTTGGCCGTTGGCTGGCGGTGGCGCAATCGCAACTTTAATACTGAATATTGGGCGATTTCAACAATCGATCTTGTTTTATCTTAAACTTGATTTTTAACTGTGGTGGAATACAACTAACAAGTATCAACTAGTATCACTACCGGACTACATACACTAGGTAGGGTAAATATTTACCTATCAGATGTATATGGTCCCAATATGCGGAGACCTGCGACACCGATGCGTAAGCCATAAAACTCAGGCAACCTTTTTATTTCCGTTTACCTAATTGGATATAAATATAAAGTTTTTTTCCTAATTAATACAAAAAAGGTAATACCGATTTTTCGTTTTACCCAAAAAATATAACATAAAGAGTTTATTGTTCCTCTCGTTTGCGACAGATTATTATACCATACACCCATAGGGTGAAATGGTATATTAAAGTCGCCAAAATGTATGTAACAGGCAGAAGGAAGCTTTTCCGACCCAATAAAGTATATATATTCTTGATCAGTATCAACAGCCGAGTCGATCTAGCCATGTCCGACTGTCCGTCCGTCTGTCCGTCCGTCTGTCCGTCCGTCCGTCTGACCGTCCGTATGAACGCCTAGTTCTCGGAGACTATAAGAGATAGAGCCACCAAATTTGAAATGTAGGCTCGTGTGGTATGTAGAGTGATCGAGTTTGTTTAAAATTTTTGCCACGCCCCTTTCTGCCCCCGCAATTCAAAAAAAACGTTTTTCTCAAAAACTATTGCAGCTAGAGACACCATATTTGGTATGTATATTTGCTTAGTAAATGCGCTCATTTTGTAATTATAAAGATTTTGCCACGCCCCTTTCCGCCCCCGCAATTAAAGAAAAAACGTTTATCTCAAAAACTATTGCAGCTAGAGACTGTCCGTCTGTCCGTCCGTCCGTCTGACCGTCCGTATGAACGCCTAGTTCTCGGAGACTATAAGAGATAGAGCCACCAAATTTGAAATGTAGGCTCGTGTGGTATGTAGAGTGATCGAGTTTGTTTAAAATTTTTGCCACGCCCCTTTCTACCCCCGCAATTCAAAAAAAACGTTTTTCTCAAAAACTATTGCAGCTAGAGACACCATATTTGGTATGTATATTTGCTTAGTAAATACGCTCATTTTGTAATTATAAAGATTTTGCCACGCCGCTTTCCGCCCCCGAAATTTGAAAAACTCGATTATCTCCCGTAATTTTTCACCTTGTGGAATCAAATTTGGCACACTTGAAATTGATACTAATATCCAGCAAAATATGATCAAAAATGATCAAAATCGGACAAAAAATAGCCAAGTTATGCATAAAACCGTTTTTCCATAAGGCCGGAGTTGGCCGTTGCCGAGCGGGGCGCTAGGGTGCTCAAATGCATGAGTGAGCGAGATACTAAGATATGCTTGTAAGAAGCATGTGAACAGAACTTTATTAAAATAGGCAAATGCTTTTGTTATTACAAATTTGAAATATTTGTTTTACTGGTGTATGGTATACCTAAGTCGACGAGACGACTTACTTACTTCATTTTTAACTTCAAAAGTGTTAAACGAAATTACAAACACTTCCTCAACGTTAGGGTTAGGACTTAGACGATTCAAGGAAAAACGTGAACTTCTACGAATATGAAATTTCTCCGTTTCATTGCAGAATAAAGTATATGGATTTTATTTTGAAGCTTGCTTACACATCTCGTGGGGATATTCAGAGCATGAAGGAGATTATAAAAGCTGAATTCTCTCGGAAGCTGGGACTGAAAATTGGCTGCCCAAAGTACGGATACTGAAACAAACGAATGATGGAAATACTTCAAGGAGATTTTTTGTAAATAACGAAATAACATCTTTTATAACAGGTGTTAGTCAAGAGATCATTAAAAGGTTGTCTGTTATCTTGAACGTTATAAATTGCAAGGAAATGGTAATTGGTCAAAAATTTGAAGAATATGCTTCAAAAACTGCTCAACTTTTGAATGAATTGTATCCGCAAAAAAAACTTACCCCAACGGTACATAGGATTTTGGCTCACGGAAAGGGTTTAATAAAATATCAGTGTTTACCAATTGGAGAAGAAGCACAGGAATGTAAAAACAAGGAGTACAAAAGGTTCAGATATACTAATACATTAATAACTTCTAGTGTTAGACAAAATGAAGACCTTTTTAAAATGCTGGCAGCCTCTTCCTACCCATTTATTGCATCACTGAGACACGTGCGATTAGGAAACGATTTGGAAAATATCAACTTCATTCCCGAAATGTTGAGTTTATTAGATATTGACGTAAATATTGGAAATTATTTTGAAAAAAATCATCCAAAAATAGCCGATTTTCAAAACTAACCTAAAAAAATGTACATTTTTATTTTTTACTTATTGTAATTATGTTAGAAAATCAAATTAAAACATTAAAAATTGTTACATAGTCATTTAAAGCAACGAAAAATTTCGTTTGTAATTGCAAAAAACCGCGTTTCGCTCCATTTTATAAAGGAACAACATGTATTTCAAAATATTTCCTGACTGAATTTTTAATGTATACTTTAATGTATACTTTATGTATACTATATGACGGATCCTTCTAGATAAAGGGTATCTAAATCAAAAACGTTCCCTCCGTCCACCTCTGTTACAGCTGCTAATTATCGCTTGAATGCAATTGCAGTGAGTAGAAGAGGTGAATGGGAAATATATCGACTACGTAGATCGATATCACATTTTCGATCATAAATTTTCCGGTGCTCTCAATCATTAAGTTCCCTCTGCCTATTCGTGGTGCCCGAGATCACGATACAGTTTACCCCTCCCCCGTAAATCTTAAAAGTGCGTTCCTCTGATCAAAAACATTGCGTAAATCGTGTTCAAAAAGCCCAAATTTGGTTCGAGTTCATTTATTCAGCTTGAATCGTATTATACAACCGATCAATAATTAAAGACTGTCATGAATGGATCCCATACGATTTGGAAAATGGAAACTTTAGTCCCGAAATGTTGCGTTTATTAGATATTCATGTAAATTGTGATTGCAAAAAAATAGCCAAGTTATGCATATAAACGTTTTTCCATAAGGCCAGAGTTGGCCGTTGGCGGGTGGTGGCGCTAGGGTGCTCATATGCATGAGTCAGTGAGATACTAAGATATGCTTGTAAAAAGCATGTGAACAGAATTTTTTTGAAATAGGCAAATGCATTTGTTATTACAAATTTGAAATATTTGTTTTACTGGTGTATGGTATACCTAAGTCGGCGAGACGACTTACTTACTTCATTTCATGATCGCGTTTGTCAAAAAATATATACGCAATCTATAGGGAATACTTCAGAGGTTTTTAGTAATTGGGAATAAATGATAATTTTTACAAAAAATCGCAACTTTAATACTGAATATTGGGCGATTTCAACAATCGATCTTGTTTTATCTTAAACTTGATTTTTAACTGTGGTGGAATACAACTAACAAGTATCAACTAGTATCACTACCGGACTACATACACTAGGTAGGGTAAATATTTACCTATCAGATGTATATGGTCCCAATATGCGGAGACCTGCGACACCGATGCGTAAGCCATAAAACTCAGGCAACCTTTTTATTTCCGTTTACCTAATTGGATATAAATATAAAGTTTTTTTCCTAATTAATACAAAAAAGGTAATACCGATTTTTCGTTTTACCCAAAAAATATAACATAAAGAGTTTATTGTTCCTCTCGTTTGCGACAGATTATTATACCATACACCCATAGGGTGAAATGGTATATTAAAGTCGCCAAAATGTATGTAACAGGCAGAAGGAAGCTTTTCCGACCCAATAAAGTATATATATTCTTGATCAGTATCAACAGCCGAGTCGATCTAGCCATGTCCGTCTGTCCGTCCGTCTGTCCGTCCGTCTGTCCGTCCGTCCGTCTGACCGTCCGTATGAACGCCTAGTTCTCGGAGACTATAAGAGATAGAGCCACCAAATTTGAAATGTAGGCTCGTGTGGTATGTAGAGTGATCGAGTTTGTTTAAAATTTTTGCCACGCCCCTTTCTGCCCCCGCAATTCAAAAAAAACGTTTTTCTCAAAAACTATTGCAGCTAGAGACACCATATTTGGTATGTATATTTGCTTAGTAAATGCGCTCATTTTGTAATTATAAAGATTTTGCCACGCCCCTTTCCGCCCCCGCAATTAAAAAAAAAAACGTTTATCTCAAAAACTATTGCAGCTAGAGACACCATATTTGGTATGTATATTTGCTTAGTAAATACTCTCATTTTGTAATTATAAAGATTTTGCCACGCCCCTTTCCGCCCCGAAATTTGAAAAACTCGATTATCTCCCGTAATTTTTCACCTTGTGGAATCAAATTTGGCACACTTGAAATTGATACTAATAAAATATCAGTGTTTACCAATTGGAGAAGAAGCACAGGAATGTAAAAACAAGGAGTACAAAAGGTTCAGATATACTAATACATTAATAACTTCTAGTGTTAGACAAAATGAAGACCTTTTTAAAATGCTGGCAGCCTCTTCCTACCCTACAAAAACGTTCCCTCCGTCCACCTCTGTTACAGCTGCTAATTATCGCTTGAATGCAATTGCAGTGAGTAGAAGAGGTGAATGGGAAATATATCGACTACGTAGATCGATATCACATTTTCGATCATAAATTTTCCGGTGCTCTCAATCATTAAGTTCCCTCTGCCTATTCGTGGTGCCCGAGATCACGATACAGTTTACCCCTCCCCCGTAAATCTTAAAAGTGCGTTCGTCTGATCAAAAACATTGCGTAAATCGTGTTCAAAAAAGCCAAATTTGGTTCGAGTTCATTTATTCAGCTTGAATCGTATTATACAACCGATCAATAATTAAAGACTGTCATGAATGGATCCCATACGATTTGGAAAATGGAAACTTTAGTCCCGAAATGTTGCGTTTATTAGATATTCATGTAAATTGTGATTGCAAAAAAATAGCCAAGTTATGCATATAAACGTTTTTCCATAAGGCCAGAGTTGGCCGTTGGCGGGTGGTGGCGCTAGGGTGCTCATATGCATGAGTCAGTGAGATACTAAGATATGCTTGTAAAAAGCATGTGAACAGAATTTTTTTGAAATAGGCAAATGCATTTGTTATTACAAATTTGAAATATTTGTTTTACTGGTGTATGGTATACCTAAGTCGGCGAGACGACTTACTTACTTCATTTCATGATCGCGTTTGTCAAAAAATATATACGCAATCTATAGGGAATACTTCAGAGGTTTTTAGTAATTGGGAATAAATGATAATTTTTACAAAAAATCGCAACTTTAATACTGAATATTGGGCGATTTCAACAATCGATCTTGTTTTATCCTTAAACTTGATTTTTAACTGTGGTGGAATACAACTAACAAGTATCAACTAGTATCACTACCGGACTACATACACTAGGTAGGGTAAATATTTACCTATCAGATGTATATGGTCCCAATATGCGGAGACCTGCGACACCGATGCGTAAGCCATAAAACTCAGGCAACCTTTTTATTTCCGTTTACCTAATTGGATATAAATATAAAGTTTTTTTCCTAATTAATACAAAAAAGGTAATACCGATTTTTCGTTTTACCCAAAAAATATAACATAAAGAGTTTATTGTTCCTCTCGTTTGCGACAGATTATTATACCATACACCCATAGGGTGAAATGGTATATTAAAGTCGCCAAAATGTATGTAACAGGCAGAAGGAAGCTTTTCCGACCCAATAAAGTATATATATTCTTGATCAGTATCAACAGCCGAGTCGATCTAGCCATGTCCGTCTGTCCGTCCGTCTGTCCGTCCGTCTGTCCGTCCGTCTGACCGTCCGTATGAACGCCTAGTTCTCGGAGACTATAAGAGATAGAGCCACCAAATTTGAAATGTAGGCTCGTGTGGTATGTAGAGTGATCGAGTTTGTTTAAAATTTTTGCCACGCCCCTTTCCGCCCCCGCAATTCAAAAAAAACGTTTTTCTCAAAAACTATTGCAGCTAGAGACACCATATTTGGTATGTATATTTGCTTAGTAAATACTCTCATTTTGTAATTATAAAGATTTTGCCACGCCCCTTTCCGCCCCGAAATTTGAAAAACTCGATTATCTCCCGTAATTTTTCACCTTGTGGAATCAAATTTGGCACACTTGAAATTGATACTAATATCCAGCAAAATATGATCAAAAATGATCAAAATCGGACAAAAAATAGCCAAGTTATGCATAAAACCGTTTTTCCATAAGGCCGGAGTTGGCCGTTGCCGAGCGGGGCGCTAGGGTGCTCAAATGCATGAGTGAGCGAGATACTAAGATATGCTTGTAAGAAGCATGTGAACAGAACTTTATTAAAATAGGCAAATGCTTTTGTTATTACAAATTTGAAATATTTGTTTTACTGGTGTATGGTATACCTAAGTCGACGAGACGACTTACTTACTTCATTTTTAACTTCAAAAGTGTTAAACGAAATTACAAACACTTCCTCAACTTTAGGGTTAGGACTTAGACGTTTCAAGGAAAAACGTGAACTTCTACGAATATGAAATTTCTCCGTTTCATTGCAGAATAAAGTATATGGATTTTATTTTGAAGCTTGCTTACACATCTCGTGGGGATATTCAGAGCATGAAGGAGATTATAAAAGCTGAATTCTCTCGGAAGCTGGGACTGAAAATTGGCTGCCCAAAGTACGGATACTGAAACAAACGAATGATGGAAATACTTCAAGGAGATTTTTTGTAAATAACGAAATAACATCTTTTATAACAGGTGTTAGTCAAGAGATCATTAAAAGGTTGTCTGTTATCTTGAACGTTATAAATTGCAAGGAAATGGTAATTGGTCAAAAATTTGAAGAATATGCTTCAAAAACTGCTCAACTTTTGAATGAATTGTATCCGCAAAAAAAACTTACCCCAACGGTACATAGGATTTTGGCTCACGGAAAGGGTTTAATAAAATATCAGTGTTTACCAATTGGAGAAGAAGCACAGGAATGTAAAAACAAGGAGTACAAAAGGTTCAGATATACTAATACATTAATAACTTCTAGTGTTAGACAAAATGAAGACCTTTTTAAAATGCTGGCAGCCTCTTCCTACCCATTTATTGCATCACTGAGACACGTGCGATTAGGAAACGATTTGGAAAATATCAACTTCATTCCCGAAATGTTGAGTTTATTAGATATTGACGTAAATATTGGAAATTATTTTGAAAAAAATCATCCAAAAATAGCCAATTTTCAAAACTAACCTAAAAAAATGTACATTTTTATTTTTTACTTTTTGTAATTATGTTAGAAAATCAAATTAAAACATTAAAAATTGTTACATAGTCATTTAAAGCAACGAAAAATTTCGTTTGTAATTGCAAAAAACCGCGTTTCGCTCCATTTTATAAAGGAACAACATGTTTGGAAATATTTCCTGACTGAATTTTTAATGTATACTTTAATGTATACTTTATGTATACTATATGACGGATCCTTCTAGATAAAGGGTATCTAAATCAAAAACGTTCCCTCCGTCCACCTCTGTTACAGCTGCTAATTATCGCTTGAATGCAATTGCAGTGAGTAGATGTGGTGAATGGGAAATATATCGACTACGTAGATCGATATCACATTTTCGATCATAAATTTTCCGGTGCTCTCAATCATTAAGTTCCCTCTGCCTATTCGTGGTGCCCGAGATCACGATACAGTTTACCCCTCCCCCGTAAATCTTAAAAGTGCGTTCCTCTGATCAAAAACATTGCGTAAATCGTGTTCAAAAAGCCCAAATTTGGTTCGAGTTCATTTATTCAGCTTGAATCGTATTATACAACCGATCAATAATTAAAGACTGTCATGAATGGATCCCATACGATTTGGAAAATGGAAACTTTAGTCCCGAAATGTTGCGTTTATTAGATATTCATGTAAATTGTGATTGCAAAAAACCGGGTTTCGCTCCATTTTATAAAGGAAAAACATGCTTGGAAATATTTTCTGACTTTCACCTTTTAACGTTTCATTTTAACGTTTCATTTAATTTAACATTTCGAACCGCTCTTTATGTATACTATATGACGGATCCTTCTAGATAAAGGGTGTCTAAATCAAAAACGGGGCAAAAAACCACAAAGGTCAGAGATGTCGCTACAGTTCCACCCGTCCACCTCTGCTACAGCTACTAATTATCGCTTGAATGCAATTGCAGTGAGTAGAAGAGGGAACTGCAGCAGCACTTCATTAAAAAAGTAATGCGGAGGTAGAGACCAACAGCTTTACCTCTGCCACAGCTAGAGGCAGCAACTCAACTCAACACAAAAATACAAGGTGAAGTCCCGCTCCAACTTAACTTTTTTTCATGTTGACTCCCACTTAACAGAAAGTCTGCAGGGAGCTCGACTCTCTTTCTCTTCAAATTTGAGTGATGTAATGTGCCTAACAAGGAATCGTCACCCACTGTTACTCCTTGACTTAGCCATTGTTGTGCTCTTGTTGACATAACGAATGCCTTAACATTTTTTTGAGATGGCTTTGTTGCTTTCCCTCTCCACTAACCATTCCGCTCAACGGGACCACAACATAACCGTTGCTGTCTCTAAGAGATGGCAAAAGCTTCAAGGAGTAAATTTATAGTACTAAAGTCAATGGGAAATATATCGACTACGTGATTGATATCACATTTTCGATCATAAATTTTCCGGTGCTCTCAATACTTAAGTTCCCTCTGCCTATAAGTCGTGCTCGAGATCACGATACAGTTTTCCCCTCCCCCGTAAATCTTAAAAGGTCGTCCCTCTGACCAAAAACTTTGGGAAAATCGTGTTCAAAAAGCCCGAATTTGGTTCGAGTTCATTCATTCAGCTTGAATCGTATTATACAAACTATCAATAATTAAAGACTGTCATGAATGGATCCCATACCAGTTTGTGAAATTTTTGATCAGCAGATGTAATGAAAATAAATCAAATGAAATTGCAACACTTTCTAAAGAATGCAATAATCACAATTTCGTGGGATCTATTTGTAGAAAACATGCTTGTTTTTTTTGTCATCTCAAGGTGTTAGCTACTCCTGTTGTGACATAATGACTTTGGCAGGTGACGTAGACGACAGGCTCCTGCTTCCTGGCTTCCGGATTCTGTCATATGCGACGAGGCGTGCAAAAATCATTTTTCTCGCACATTTTTCAAATTCATCCCCCCGTTCCCCCCAAGGTTCATGGAGGAAAAGAGGGGAAATGATATAAGGAGAGGAAGGAAATTCCTAATATTTTCCTGCTCCTGACAGTTAATTATTTGTAAAAATTGCAACAGCTGGGAAAAGAATCGCTAGGGGCTCTAGGCGCAGTAAAGTGTTATCAACAACAAAAAAAAAAAAAAATAAATAAATAAACCATTGCAATTTATTTTCGACAGATGCCAAAGTCAAAAAACTTTTTAACAAATATTTGTATTCCAGCAAAATACTTTAAAAAATACGCAATGTTCTGCAAATTATATTTTTACATGATTGTATTTCGATTTACAAAAGCGAATAAATAAATAACCAGGGAACCAGTTTAACCAATTTATTTTACGTGGAAACCCTAAACATATTCCACACTTTCCAGCACTTGTTACTATGATTTATCAACACTTCTTTCCATGATTTTCCAAAACTGGAGAATATACAATTTTTTCAATTCATTGTGGTCAAGTAGACTCTGAAAGTTTTTGTTAGACCTCATCTCACAATTGACTTCACTTGTTTGGAAGCAGTCAAAGAATCAAGTTCAAATTTTTTCCTCTTTTTGCCTGGTCCTTCTCCTTTAAAATTTTTTTTTTTAAATTTACAATGCTCTCTTTTTTTATTCACCATATGAACTCTATAAGGAAGCTCTGGCTGGGGTACAATTCTCAGTCCCAGAGTCCAGTCTACAGAATATTTATTTGATCTGGAGACCTTGATGAGTATTAGGATTGGGGACTGAGACCACATGAAGGGGGGAAAAGGGAAGGGAAAGGAGTAGGAGGGGAGTCCAAGAGGAGTAGCAACGACTGATCTCGTCTGCCAAGCGAAGCCCGCTTAGCCAAGATCCGTTGCCTCTTGGACGGGAAAGGGAAGCGGGAAAGGGAATGTTAATGTGGTAATGGGAAAGGGATGGCGAAGAGGAACTGCAACGACTGATCTCGTCTGCCAAGCGAAGCCCGCTTGGCCAAGATCCGTTGCCTCCTCACCTTGAGTGATTGAGCCTAGAGATCAGCGACTGACTTTGTCTGCAGGAGAATAAATCATCCTGCCGAAGTCCGCTGGTTCTTCGGCTCCAATCAAATGGTTAAGTGGCCAAGGAGAAGGGAAGGGAAAGGGTATACATAGATTCAGTGCCGAATAAAGAAATAATGCCGGGTGGGTTAAATGATCAGATTATAACGTTTATTAATAATTAATTAATCCTAAACATATTTTTGAAATCTGGGTCCCTACCGCACTCAAGCAAAAATAAAGGGGAACTTTGGTCATGGGCTCACCTGCTAATCCTGAAGGATCTCTTTAGGGTACTCTGTCTTCTGTTACACTTGGTTACACTTGTTGATTTTTCACTGAGACTTCTCTTGTTTGTTTCACTGGACTACTCATCACTCTCGTGGTTACTGGCGAAGTGATTTTCTCCTAATTCTCACTCGCTGTCGAAACCCACCCTTGCTCTGCCGGAAAGGGTTTAATAAAATATCAGTGTTTACCAATTGGAGAAGAAGCACAGGAATGTAAAAACAAGGAGTACAAAAGGTTCAGATATACTAATACATTAATAACTTCTAGTGTTAGACAAAATGAAGACCTTTTTAAAATGCTGGCAGCCTCTTCTTACCCATTTATTGCATCACTGAGACACGTGCGATTAGGAAACTATTTGGAAAATATCAACTTCATTCCCGAAATGTTGAGTTTATTAGATATTGACGTAAATATTGAAAATTATTTTGAAAAAAATCATCCAAAAATAGCCAATTTTCAAAACTAACCTAAAAAAATGTACATTTTTATTTTTTACTTATTGTAATTATGTTAGAAAATCAAATTAAAACATTAAAAATTGTTACATAGTCATTTAAAGCAACGAAAAATTTCGTTTGTAATTGCAAAAAACCGCGTTTCGCTCCATTTTATAAAGGAAAAACATGTTTGGAAATATTTCCTGACTGAATTTTTAACGTTTTATTTTAACGTTTCATTTGATTTAACATTTTGAAACGCCCTTTATGTATACTATATGAAGGATCCTTCTAGATAAAGGGTATCTAAATCAAAAACGTTCCCTCCGTCCACCTCTGTTACAGCTGCTAATTATCGCTTGAATGCAATTGCAGTGAGTAGAAGAGGTCAATGGGAAATATATCGACTACGTAGATCGATATCACATTTTCGATCATAAATTTTCCGGTGCTCTCAATCATTAAGTTCCCTCTGCCTATTCGTGGTGCCCGAGATCACGATACAGTTTACCCCTCCCCCGTAAATCTTAAAAGTGCGTTCCTCTGATCAAAAACTTTGCGTAAATCGTGTTAAAAAAGCCCAAATTTGGTTCGAGTTCATTCATTCAGCTTGAATCGTATTATACAACCGATAAATAATTAAAGACTGTCATGAATGGATCCCATAGGATTTGGAAAATAGAAACTTTAGTCCCGAAATGTTGCGTTTATTAGATATTCATGTAAATATTAAAAATTATTTTGAAAAAAATTATTTTAAAAAATCAGCCAAAAATTTCAAATTTTCAAAACTAACCTACAAAAAATTTACAAAATTTTTATTTTTTAATTTTTGTAATTATGTTACAAAATTAAATTAAAACATTAAAAAATGTTACATAGTCATTTAAAACAATGTGTTCACGCCACCGGGTGAACAGCAGAGAGTGAGGGGTAGGGTTTTTCCCAAAACGGAATGCGGTCATACTGAGGAGGGTGACGAAGCGCTCTCCTGTAAATCGCCATCATCACTCCAGTACGAAATTTCAACCCGAACACCCGTTCTTTCTTTCCATTGAATTTTTCCTCCTTTCGAATTGTATATATTTTAACCCGAGACATTTTCGTGTGTGTCGGGCAACCTATGAATATTAATGAATAAAGTATAAGTTTTTGTAACCGAAGTTATCGCGCGTTATCAATTCACCACTCACTCACCACCCGAAGAAATTGGCACCCGCCAACCCCTTGTATTATAATTTGGATCCTTCCGCCCCGCCACAAACATTGGTCCTTCGAGCCGGATATCCTTCCGCTCTTCCAGCATGCATCGGCGGAATTCCTGATAAGTACAACATTTCTTATTAAAAATCCCATTCACATTATATCCGATTACATACTTATAAAAGTGTGAGGTTTCCCGCTCTTCCATAGCGACCTACACACTTTTGTTTACTTTATGTACATACCTGACCTGTTCCAAAGGTTACATGGTTTATGAAGTGTCTTTTCCATTCTTTGAAATTCTGAATGTCTAAAAGTCCAATTGCATAACAATACATATGTATGTACATATGTGTATGTATACATATATATACGTACATGTAAAAACAGCTGTTTTCTAACCTGCAAGTAAAAGTGTTTATAAAGTACCACTTACCTTTCCTTAAAGTGTAAAGCACACTCCACGGGCTGATCATTAGTCCATCGGCATAAATTATTTATGCCAAATACTTTGTATATGCATACATATATATGTACATATGTAATAATTTTTGCCGCGGTAAGCTCACTCATACGACATACTTACATATATACATATGTATGTACATATGTACATACATATGTATGTCCACATACAATTTGATTCCACCCACACAAAATAAATTGCAGCCACTCCGATTGGCTCTCCGCAATTTAATAATTCGAAACCTACATAATTAAAGCAGGAAATCGTGATCTTCGTTAAACAATTTAAAATTAATTAAATTCATAAAACATAAACAACGGCAGAACAGCTGACTCCCGATCAGTGCTGACACTCAAGTCTCATCAGTGCTGACACTTGAGCCAAGCCGTGACTCGGTCACGACATCCATTTTTTCCATCGTGATTTTCGTATTGTGCAAAAAATATTTCAATCGACTAATTGAATTTAATTCGCAAAATATTTTCTAACGAAAAATAAGTACAATTTTATTTATATGGAATTAGTATTTTGTCTTGGTGCATTTTTGATTTTTTCCTCACAGATACATGAAATTGATCTAGTCCGTTTAATGAAAATTAATTCCGAGTTTTTTGCCCTCCATTGAAAAGTAATCCTACTGATCTCAATTTCTCCATATTTTTGTTTTTTTTATACTCTTATAAATTTCAACAAATTTCCACATTGTATAAATTTTAATATCCGAGTGATTATATATCCTTATAATTATTCACACAACTGCGAGGAAAATTATAAATTCTTCTAATTTCATTTATCCAGTGTGTTCATTAAAAAGAGGAGACATTTTTCCTTCTCACTCCTCTATCCTTAAATTATACAGTCCACTTACAGCTTCGTTTCGATCTCCTCGCTTGAGAGCTCTAATTCCAAGCAGTTTTTTGTTTCCATTCGATTCGTAATAGCTCAGAGAACACTCTACGATGTCTCTTTCCGACTTTGTTGCCGTGTGCGAGGCTCGCGAGGCCCAGGCTTTAGCGGACGATGTGCCACTCGTCTCCATTAAAATACACTTAGACCAGCTTAAGTCGCTTTGGGTCGCTTTTTCACGATGTTATATGGCCTTGACGGCTCAAAAGAAGGAAGATAGTCCGAAGCACATAGCTACAATTAAAGCTAAACATGAATATTGTTATATGGTATATGTTCGAGGCGGGACTTTGTTTGGAGAGCGAATCGAGCAGCTGTCAGCGAAAACGGTTACCCCACCAGTCAGACTCTCCGTCGATTCCACCCATCAAAGCCACACAGTTCCCCCGTGTGAAGTCGAAATCTTCAACGGAGACAGCCTGGCTTGGCCTACATTCCGGGACTTGTTTACCGCGATTTTTATCCATAATCCAAGCCTAACACAAGTGGAGAAACTGTACCACTTAAGTTGCAAAACTCGCGGTGAAGCCAGAGCCATTGTTTCTAGGTCACCCTTGACCAATGAAGGGTTCCAGTCCGCGTGGGATAACCTCACTGCGCGATACGAAAATAATCGATTATTGATTATGAGCCAAGCCAAGCAGCTTCTACAGATCCCAGCTGTAACCCAAGAGTCTGGCAAAGCGTTGAGATAACTGCAGACGTCAATTCAAGGTTGCTTAACCGGTCTTGAGCTTTCCGGGGCTTGTACAGACAATTGGGATATCCTTCTCATAGCAATCTGTACGAGCAAAATGCCCAAAGCCACCCTTCTGTTGTGGGAACAGTCCGTTCCAAATAAGACCGCCGTCTCATCCTGGGACGACCTGAATCGATTCCTAACTGATCGCCACCGTGTACTAGAGGCCACAGATGTCCTTCAACCAAGCTCTAGCGGTCAGGCCTTTCCATCCGTGAGCCGAAAACCTACGGCACGAACTCAGGCCTTTTCCACTCAAGTGCAAGAGAGCTCAGCACCTGATGCTTGTATAATTCAGAATCCTGCGTCCTCCGATTCTTCCAGCAGTCCCCATGTAAACATGGGAAGTTACTTCGCATCCACTCGCAACACTGGCCTCCTGGGTACTGCGAGGGTAACTATTCATCATCGTGGCAAGCAGTTTCAAATCCGCGCTTTGATTGATATGGGATCCGAAGCATCCTTTATTTCCCAAAGAATGATTGAATTGATTAATCCTCCAAGCTGCAAAGTATCAACTAGCATTCGCGGCATTGGGCAATGCGATGCGGGTAGCGGCGACAAAGTGTGTCGCTTACAGATTTCTCCTCCTGACGAACCGCTGCGACAGTTCGAAGCAGTCGCCGTGGTGCTGCCTAGTGTAGCTGAAGCACTTCCGTCCTGCGCCGTCCCGAATAAGGTGAAGCAGGATTCGCTTGACCTTCCGCTCGCTGATCCGCAATTTAACCAAAAAGCTCCTGTGGATTTGGTGCTTGGAGCCGAGCTCCTTCCCGCTATCCTCGGGGAACGAATCATCAGGCTACGGGTAGTCTTGAGCAACGGATACTGCCCAAACTGTTTGGCTCATGAGCATTCCAATGGTTCCTCCAGGAGCAAGGCAGGATTCCATCGATGTGGCAAGCAACACCACACGCTCTTGCACATCGGCAGCTCAGTCGCGTACATCCAACCCAAAGCGTCCAAAGAGCAAAGACCCGAAAGGCACCCGCCTTTCATTTGGACTTCTATCCAGAGGTCATCAGTCATCGCGCCGCCTACTCCATCTACATCCAAAGTTCCCCCTCCATCTCCACTCGTGTCTTGGCGATCCAGAACGCTGCCATCCCCCAACCTTAGACATGTCCAGCGAGGCAATTGCAACTTGTTGCAAGGGGGGCGGTATGTTCACGCCACCGGGTGAACAGCAGAGAGTGAGGGGTAGGGTTTTTTCCATATTCAGTCCAGTACGAGCATCTAACCCGAACACCCGTTCTTTCACTGTGCTTTTTTTCCGATAATGTATTTTTCCAACCCGAAACATTTTCGTGTGTGTCGGGACATTTTGTAAAGAAACTAAATAAACCAAAATTAATTATAAACGAAGGTTTGCGCGCGTTTCAATTTCATTCCTCACTCACCAGACCCCTGAAGAAATTGGCACCCGCCAAACACTTGTGACCTATTTGGATCCTTCCGCCCCGCTACGAACAGAGCGAACCCCGGTTTTTTGCAATAACAAACGAAATTTTTCGTTGTTTTAAATGACTATGTAACAATTTTTTATTACAAAAAGTAAAAAATAAAAATTTGTTTAAGAATAAATATCGTGTTCATCTGAACTGGCTTCACCAAATCAGAAAAATCAGAATCAAATCAAATCAGAAGAAAATACAAATGTACCTTTGTACCAAACAACTAACCTAGCATATGACTAGAATTACAATCTGCCACACTCGGTGTGGGAAAAAACACTTGTAATTCCAAACTAACCCAAAAGATCACAACGACAGGATGTCAAGTGGCCGACGATGTGCCCAAAATAATAATTTTTCAACGCCCGAATACGTGGGTGTGAGTCTAAAATAAGATCTTCTAAGAACAATGGTTACCTACTAGAGCCTAAGATAATCCTATATAAACTCCGTACTTTTGTAAATAAAATCAGTTCATATTTTGAATTCAACGAATGAAGATTGGGTCTTTTAGTTGTGGTTCTAAATCCCTATTTATTTTGGTCCTTCGAAAAAAGGAACTCTGCAGTTTTCCCCCACCAGTGGTAAGAGACAGAGTGTGAATCAGCTCCTTAAAGTCTGAATTCTTATGCAAGTGTAAATTCTAAGATCAGCTATAGGTAGCAAAATAAATTAACTCTTGTTTTCCCCACCAGTGGTAAGAGACAGAGTATAATATAAAAGGCAAAATTTTGCTTAATAAATAAAAAGTGCGTGCGTCCGATTTTAAAGTCAGTTTGGCTAGTGGAGCAACTGTAGTAATTTCGGCGGCGGGAGTTTTTGTGTGTGGCGTATTCGAAGCCCTAATATCGAAAGTAAAAAAAAAAAGAATTTACTAGTGTACATACACACTATTTACAGTTGCAAGTCGGCAACTAGAAATAGCAGCAGAGCAACAAAAAAAGAGGCAACTGGAGGCGAGGCAAATGTAAAGAAACGGCGAACTACCAGCAAACTATCGGCAAACCCTACCCATTGGCAGACAAGCAGTAGCAGAATATCGGCAAAACCTACTTGGCAAACTCTACTTGGCGGACATTAGTGGCGAACGGTGTCAACAGGATCATCAGATAAGATATAAATTAAGATAGTTATAAGTACATCTAACTATTTTTATAATTATATATTTAAATCGATATCCCAATATTCGCACAAGGTAAAATGTAATAAGACTGCAAAATTGTTAGAGAAGCAGGTAGAGGCAGTTTGAAGCACTAGATCCCAGAAACATTACTAGCAAGTGATTGAGGAAGTAAAAGTGATTAGTAGCCGATATATGCCTAACCATGAGAAATTGCTCCAGCAGGGGGTTTTCGATCATCAGTACTACAGAAGAGGTTTTAAAGATAGTTCCCAAAATAATAGCTACAGGAGAGTCAGAAAAACCAGGCACTATTAACTCGGTGTTAGTTGAAACAGAAGCAGATAGGTCAGAAATGTTTAAGGATAGCAAAGGAGAGTCGCGCGGGAATGCGACCTCCAGTAATGAAAACGCTAATGTTAGTTAGGAAAAATTTCAAGGAAAGGTCCGTCAGCTCCAGCAATATTTGGACATGGTGAGCAAAGATTGACGTATGATAGACAATAGAACAGGCGAAATGTATATTAAAAAAATAGAATTCTTGTTCAAGAAGGTACAGATGTGCCAAGCTTATACAGATGAACTTATATGAAATGAAACGTTGAAAGAAACTACGTTCATTAGTTTGCAGCGAACAATCTCAAACGCAATTTTTATTTTAAATTATTTTATGGAATGAAAAGAAATAGGGCAAAATATATGTTTCATGATGAACCTTACTCTTAATCCAGCGAAAAGAAAATGTCAGTTAGTATTTTTTCAAACGACGAACTAATAAAGTGAAGGATTTTAAATTTTAAAATGCTTTAAAAGACCAAAGGAAAATATTATTGGAGCTAGTGGAAAGACAACAAAATGAAATCGGGAGAACTTATGATATTTCTATTGATAACGATAGTGTAATTTTGGTCTAGAACAAAAATTTTTGCAAAAATTGGAGTATCCCCATGAAATTTACCAATATAATAGAATTT
This sequence comes from Drosophila paulistorum, assembly GCA_018152135.1. Classification (NCBI taxonomy): domain Eukaryota; kingdom Metazoa; phylum Arthropoda; class Insecta; order Diptera; family Drosophilidae; genus Drosophila; species Drosophila paulistorum. Next base: position 761,533 of record JAECXG010000612.1, on the reverse strand, counting down.
GATATAAAATCTGAGATCCCAAAATTTGAATGTGATCGGATAAATAGAACACAAGTTACAGTCAATACAAATCGGTTCTACGTCATCAGCAAATCAAACAGAGCACATGCATACACACACACAGACGCAAAGCTACACGAACTGTATGTGTATGCGTGCGATGCTTTGGATGGTAGAAGAAGAAAAATTGTAGTAAGAAGAGTAATAATTTGAATGTTTTGTTTGTGTTATGATGAATTGAGTTGCAGGGAAAGAAATTTCAAAATGTAAAAATATTATTGCCAAGGACTGCAAGGGTATATAAACTTCGGCATTGCCGAAGTTAGCTTCTTTGATACTTTAAAGTATTTGGCTGGAATACAAATATTTGTTTAAAAGTTTTTTGACTTTGACATCTGTCGAAAATAAATTGCAATGGTTTATTTATTTTTTTTTTTTTGTTGTTGTTGATAACACTTTACTGCGCCTAGAGCCCCCAGTGATTCTTTTCCCGGTGAACAGCTGTTGCAATTTTTACAAATAATTAACTGTCAGGGGCAGGAAAAGCTGGAATTTCCGTCCTCTCCTTATATCATTTCCCCTCTCTTCCTCCGGGTACCGTGGTGGGAACGGGGGAATGAATTTGAAAAATGTGCGAGAAAAATGATTTTTGCACGCCTCGTCGGATATGACAGAATCCGGGAGCCAGGAAGCAGGAGCCTGTCGTCTCCGTCAGCTGCCAAAGTCATATGTCACAACAGGAGTAGCTAACACCTTGAGATGACAAAAAAAAAATCATGTTTTCTACAAATAGATCCCACGAAATTGTGATTATTGCATTCTTTAGAAAGTGTTGCAATTTCATTTGTTTTATTTTCATTACATCCGCTGATCAAAAATTTCACAAACTGGGATCCATTCATGACAGTCTTTAATTATTGATCGTTTGTATATTACGATTCAAGCTGAATGAATGAACTCGGACCAAATGCGGGCTTTTTGAACACGATTTACGCAAAGTTTTTGATCAGAGGGACGCACTTTTAAGATTTACGGGGAAGGGAAAAACTGTATCGTGATCTCGGGCACCACTTATAGGCAGAGGGAACTTAATGATTGAGAGCACCGCAAAATTTATGATCGAAAATGTGATAACGATCTACGCATTCGATATATTTCCCATCGACCTCTTCTACTCACTGCAATTGCATTCGAGCGATAATTAGCAGCTGTAACAGAGGTGGACGGAGGGAACTGTAGCGACGTCTGGTCTTTGTGCTTTGTGGGCACGTTTTTGATTTAGATACCCTGTATCTAGAAGGATCCATCATACAGTATACATAAAGGGCGTTTCGAAATGTTAAATTAAATGAAACGTTAAAATGAAACGTTAAAAGGTCAAAGTCAGAAAATATTTCCAAGCCTGTTTTTCCTTTATCAAATGGAGCGAAACCCGGTTTTTTGCAATAACAAACGAAATTTTTCGTTGTTTTAAATGACTATGTTGTAAACACCTATTTATTCTGTGAAAAAGATAACGATTAGTTTGTATTTCTTAGATTTAATTTTCCATTTTCTGCGCGAATGCAACTTGCTCGTTGCATCGCCGGAAGAGAAGAAAGAGTTCAAACTTCACATATCGATGACTTCTCACTAACTCGATACTTATGACTTACAATCGCTACTTATGACTTACAATCGATACTTATTACTAACAATCGATACTTAAAAATACTGACCGCGACATATGTGTAGATAGCTAAAATTAATCGAACAGAACATAAATAAATGACATCTTACAGCTCGGCCATCCTGACGAGGGATCGACCTCGATCCCAATGGCTAACAAGGGGGTAAAGAAGAACATCAGTGGTTAAGACGGCGGTTTGGGGGGGTGTCTTCAGATTGACGTATAAAACTAAGAACATCAGTGGCTAAGACGGCGGTTTGAGGGGGGGGACTTCAGGTTGACGTATAAAACTCTTCGGGCAGTTATAACTGATACAGGTTAAATCTCACCTCATCAGCAGCGGCAGTGGTGGCGGCGGCAGTTGCAGCAACTCAGAAACAGCAGGCGTGATGACTGTAGAGGGAGACGGCATGGAGGGCACTACGTCAGGCATGTCTTCCCATTGGTCAGCGGCCAAGGGAACATCAGAGTCAGTAGGATGCGGCCGGCAATATGCATGGGGGTATGCAGCAGGCGTCATCGTCAGATGAAGAGCAGGAGTAGTAACGGAGGTGCCAGTGGCTCGAATTGCCACCGACTGTACAGCGGGCCGGGCAGCGGTAGGCTCGGAAGCGGCAGCCGAGATAGCAGCGGGAACTGCAGAGGCCGGCGTGGACGCGGCGGACACCGCAGGGGTGGGCACAGCAGGGGCGGGAGCGGCGGCAGTGGTTACAGCAGGAGCGAATATAGCAGCAGCGGGACCGGTAGGGGCGAATATGGCAGCAGTTGGCTCAGCAGGGGCGAGTACGGCAGCAGTTGGACCAGCAGGGCCGAGTATGGCGGCAGTTGGCTCAGCAGGGGCGAGTATATCGGCAGTTGGCCCGGCAGGGGTGAGTATATCGGCAGTTGGCCCGGCAGGGGCAAGTATGTCAGCAGTTGGCCCGGCAGGGGCGAGTATGTCAGCAGTTGGCCCGACAGGGGCGAGTATGTCAGCAGTTAGCCCGGCAGGGGCGAGTATGTCAGCAGTTGGCCCGGCAGGGGCGAGTATATCGGCAGTTGGCCCGGCAGGGGCGAGTATATCGGCAGTTGGCCCGGCAGGGGCGAGTATATCGGCAATTGGCCCAGCAGCGACGGGCCCGGCAGAGGCGATTGTGTCAGCAGTTGGCCCGGCAGGGGCGAGTATATCGGCAGTTGGCTCGGCAGGGGCGGATGTGTCAGCAGTTGGCCCGGCAGGGGCGAGTATGGCGGCAGTTCGCCCAGCCGGGGCGAGTATAGCAGCGGCTGGCCCGGCAGGGGCGAGTGTATCGGCAGTCGGCACAGCGGCTCTCGGTACTGCAGCGGCAGGCGCAACAGTGGGCATGTGAACAGCGGGTACAGCAGCGGCGGGCACAATGGCAACCGCTACTGCAGCGGCGGGCACAGCAGTGGGCAAGTCAGCGGCGGGCACAATGGCAACCGGTACTGCGGTCGCAGGCATAGCAGTGGGCACGTGAACAGCGGGTACAGCAGCGGCGGGCACAATGCCAACCGGTACTGCAGCGGCGGGCACAGCAGTGGGCACGTCAGCGGCGGGCACAATGGCAGCCGGTGCTGCGGTTACGGGCACAGCAGTGGGCACGTGAACAGCGGGTACAGCAGCGGCGGGCACAATGCCAACCGGTACTGCAGCGGCGGGCACAGCAGTGGGCACGTCAGCGGCGGGCACAATGGCAGCCGGTGCTGCGGTTACGGGCACAGCAGTGGGCACGTGAACAGCGGGTACAGCAGCGGCGGGCACAATGGCAACCGGTACTGCGGTTGCAGGCACAGCAGTGGGCACGTGAACAGCGGGTACAGCAGCGGCGGGCACAATGGCAACCGGTGCTGCGGTTACGGGCACAGCAGTGGGCACGTGAACAGCGGGTACAGCAGCGGCGGGCACAATGGCAACCGGTACTGCGGTTGCAGGCACAGCAGTGGTGTCAGTGGCAGCGGCGGGCGTGGAGGCGGCCACCTTAGACGCGGAGCGTGTGGCCTGCCTTGTACCGAAATATGTATCCATTCGGGTTGTAATCCCACTTCTGAGTTGTAAACACCTTTTTATTCTGTGAAAAAGATAACGATTAGTTTGTATTTCTTAGATTTAATTTTCCATTTTCTGCGCGAATGCAACTTGCTCGTTGCATCGCCGGAAGAGAAGAAAGAGTTCAAACTTCACATATGACTTCTCACTAACTCGATACTTATGACTAACAATCGCTACTTATGACTAACAATCGATACTTATTACTAACAATCGATACTTAAAAATACTGACAGCGACATATGTGTAGATAGCTAAAATTAATCGAACAGAACATAAATAAATGACATCTTACAATGTAACAATTTTTTATTACAAAAAGTAAAAAATAAAAATTTGTTTAAGAATAAATATCGTGTTCATCTGAACTGGCTTCACCAAATCAGATGCACTAAAGAAAATACAAATGTACCTTTGTACCAAACAACTACTTTTGTAAATAAAATCAGTTCATATTTTGAATTCAACGAATGAAGATTGGGTCTTTTAGTTGTGGTTCTAAATCCCTATTTATTTTGGTCCTTCGAAAAAAGGAACTCTGCAGTTTTCCCCCACCAGTGGTAAGAGACTCAGAGTGTGAATCAGCTCCTTAAAGTCTGAATTCTTATGCAAGTGTAAATTCTAAGATCAGCTATAGGTAGCAAAATAAATTAACTCTTGTTTTCCCCACCAGTGGTAAGAGACAGAGTATAATATAAAAGGCAAAATTTTGCTTAATAAATAAAAAGTGCGTGCGTCCGATTTTAAAGTCAGTTTGGCTAGTGGAGCAACTGTAGTAATTTCGGCGGCGGGAGTTTTTGTGTGTGGCGTATTCGAAGCCCTAATATCGAAAGTAAAAAAAAAAGAATTTACTAGTGTACATACACACTATTTACAGTTGCAAGTCGGCAACTAGAAATAGCAGCAGAGCAACAAGATAGTTACAAAAAAGAGGCAACTGGAGGCGAGGCAAATGTAAAGAAACGGCGAACTACCAGCAAACTATCGGCAAACCCTACCTATTGGCAGACAAGCAGTAGCAGAATATCGGCAAAACCTACTTGGCAAACTCTACTTGGCGGACATTAGTGGCGAACGGTGTCAACAGGATCATCAGATAAGATATAAATTAAGATAGTTATAAGTACATCTAACTATTTTTATAATTATATATTTAAATCGATATCCCAATATTCGCACAAGATAAAATGTTCACTAATAAGACTGCAAAATTGTTAGAGAAGCAGGTAGAGGCAGTTTGAAGCACTAGATCCCAGAAACATTACTAGCAAAGTGATTGAGGAAGTAAAAGTGATTAGTAGCCGATGGATGCCTAACCATGAGAAATTGCTCCAGCAGGGGGTTTTCGATCATCAGTACTACAGAGATAAAGTACATGAAGAGGTTTTAAAGATAGTTCCCAAAATAATAGCTACAGAAGAGTCAGAAAAACCAGGCACTATTATGTCGGTGTTAGTTGAAACAGAAGCAGATAGGTCAGAAATGTTTGAGGATAGCAAAGGAGAGTCGCGCGGGAATGCGACCTCCAGTAATGAAAACGCTAATGTTAGTTAGGAAAAATTTCAAGGAAAGGTCCGTCAGCTCCAGAAATATTTGGACATGGTGAGCAAAGATTGACGTATGATAGACAATAGAACAGGCGAAATGTATATTAAAAAAATAGAATTCTTGTTCAAGAAGGTACAGATGTGCCAAGCTTATACAGATGAACTTATATGAAATGAAACGTTGAAAGAAGTCATAGAAGAACTAGAGTTCGACGTTCAGAATAACTTGTCAGCACTATAAAGAAAATAAACGATCAGAATAATTTGAAAGCTGAGAAGGTTACCGTAAGAGGCGAACTACCGGTGTTGCCGAAAATACAGGTACCCACATTTTCTGGGAAACATTGAGAATGGGACCTGTTTGTAGAATTATTCGCGGAACTGATTGAAAAAAGAGAGGATCTAAGTCCTACTCTTAAATTCAATTATTTAAAATCCGCGTTAAAGGGCGAAGCAAAGAGCATGGTAGCCCATCTATTGTCAGGTTCAGCTGACAATTTAGTGCCGCTTGGGAATTATTAAACAAGCGATATGAAAGTAATCGGAGGGTAATTTCCGACAATTAAGTCGGATCGTTGATTTACCGATGACCAACAAAGAATCCGCAAAAAGTGTAAAAGGAGTGATGACATAATTAATGAGTCAATACACTTAATTAAAATTAAAGCAAATTTGTCCGATGAAGTTGACGTAATAGTCGCTCAACTAATACTTCGGAAATTTGACAGAGAGGCTCTACAATTGTACGAGAGTCGGATTAGTAAAACAAAGCAGATAGTCGAAGATAAATGCCCGATTTTCAAAATTTCCGGGCATAAAGCGTATAAGTGCTATAAGTTTAAAGGATTGACACCTACTGAAAGGTATGAAACAGCCAAAAAAGTGCAGCTTTCAAGCAATAAGGTGTGCACTAATGAAATGGTCTGTTCATTGTGTAGTAAGGAACACCATACCTTACTCCATTTTGACGAAGAACAGGAGAGTGTAAATACTTGTGTAACCGCACAACCAACACTGTTGGCCACAGCTGTAACACAAATAAAAAATGTAAATTGAGGATATAAGACTCTAAGAGCCCTTATTGATTGTGGTTCACAGAGCACTATTTTGTCTGAAGAGGCCGCTCAAATATTAAAACTACCTAAAATTAAATAATATACAGAAATAACTGGCGTGTCTTCAATAAAATCAAATAAATTAAAATATAAGGTAAAAAAAATAAATAGATGTAAAGACGCGAAATCCTTGGAAAGGACATCTAAAGGTTGATGCAATTGTGTTGCCAAAGTTTATGAAAGCTCTTCCATTAAAAATTGCAAACGTGGATATGTCAAAATGGCAAACTTACGTGCTAGCTGATCCTACCTTCAATAAACCTGGTAGGGTTGACATAATAATGGGGGTAAAGGTATATACCCAAATCTTAAAAAGGGGAATTACAAAGATTGGTGGCCTGCTAGGCCAAAATACTCAATTTGGCTGGATCGTCTCGGGATGCACCAAATCAAATCAGAATAAATCTGTAGTGGCAAAAATAATAGATGTCACAGGTTTTGAACAACGTTGGGAGAGGAAAGGTAATTTTCAAAATAAAAACAACACAATTCCAAAGAAATGCAACAGTAAAACTTAAAAAATAAATTTATGGCCCCCGGCAGGACCTCACACTGCAGATAAAGTGAAAATTGATGAACAAAATGTATATATCCCAGAGCCAATACAAATTGAGAATATTCCAAAGGCAATGGGTCAATTAGATAATGATTATCTAACACATAATATCAAAATAGATTCCTGTAACAAATTGTCAGAAACTATAGTACCAAAAAGGCAGATATGGCAAAATATTTATAAAAAGGCAACATTTAATGATAGCCAGAATAACCACTCAAGTTTTAGCAGTCAGCGATATTTAAAAATGGTGGAGCGAAGATCACATTGGTACAATTCAAAAAAGAAAGATAGTTATTTTTTAAATGCTCCAGCTTATAAAAAGGTTAGCAGTCAGCACAGTAATACACATCAGGAATGGGTAGATATCCCGAAACATAAATCATTAGGTAATATGCCAAATATTATAAAAACCAGTAGAAGCCAATTCAGTAATACATACGGGAGAATTGGTAAGAATAGGAAGTCAGTGACAATGGTAAAGGAACATCAGATTGACTAGGTTCAACGTCCATCATGTAACTGGTCATGCTTCTTTAACAATAATTATCTTACTAATGATAGTTTAATAATAATTGTATAAGACAACTAACTATAAAAATAGAGTCCAAAACGCCGCATTTGGTGGCCCTTTGCAGAATGTTTAAGAATAAACATCGTGTTCATCTGGCTTCACCAAATCAGATGCACTAAAGAAAATACAATAAAACTGTATCTTTGTACCAAACAACTAACTAGCATATGACTAGAATTACAATCTGCCACACTCGGTGTGGGAAAAAACACTTGTAATTCTAAACAAACCCAAAAGATCACAACGACAGGATGTCAAGTGCCAAAATAATAATTTTTCAACCCCCGAATACGTGGGTGTGAGTCTAAAATAAGATCTTCTAAGAACAATTGTTACCTACTAGAGCCTAAGATAATCCTATATAAACTCCGTACTTTTGTAAATAAAATCAGTTCATATTTTGAATTCAACGAATGAAGATTGGGTCTTTTAGTTGTGGTTCTAAATCCCTATTCAAATTTTTTTTAATTTTTTGTAGGTGAGTTTTGAAAATTTGCTATTTTTGGCTGATTTTTTTCAAAATAATTTTTAATATTTACGTCAATATCTAATAAACTCAACATTTCGGAAATAAAGTTGCTATTTTCCAAATCGTTTCGTGATCGCACGTGTCTCAGTGATGGGTACGAAGAGGCTGCCAGCATTTTAAAAAGGCCTTCATTTTGTCTAACACTAGAAGTTATTAATGTATTAGTATATCTGAACCTTTTGTACTCCTTGTTTTTACATTCCTGTGCTTCTTCGATATCTCTGCAATTGGTAAACACTAATATTCTATTAAATCCATTCCGTGAGCCAAAATCCTATGTATCGTTGGGGTAGGTTTTTTTCGGATAGAATTCAGTCAAAAGTTGAGCAGTTTTTGAAGCATATTCGGCAAATTTTTCACCATTTACCATTTCCTTGCAATTTATAACGTTCAATATAACAGCCAACCTTTTAATGATCTCTTGACTAACACCTATTATGCTTCCGAGAGAATTCAGCTTGTATAATCTCCTTCCTGCTCTGATTGGAGAGATGTTTTATTCGTTTTTGCTTCTCCTGGCCGAGGAAGTGTGTAAGCAAATAAAATAAAATCCATTGAAATAGGCGAAGGCAAGGTTTGACTTGAAGTGATTTATTGGGGCCGCAAGCCCGGTATTTATAGGAGAACGTTTACATTGGTCTTATGGCTAGTGTCCTTAACGGTACTTAAAGCTAGACATTATGCTTAAGTTCTAATTACTTATAATCTATCCCTAAAAGTATGTGCCCTAATCTTATCCCTAAAAGTATACTACACCTCCTTTTTTTTAAAAAGAAAAATTTATATTTTTCTAACATCCTTTTTATGTTATTTTTATACTATCTAAATGTACTGTTTGCTTTTTGTTTTTATCATCCGCTATTACTATATTATTGTTAGGACCTATGCTCTGTATTGTATATTTGCCTGTGTATTTGTTATCTAATTTATGTCCTGTATCATTTTTTAAAAGTATTTCTTGTCCTTCAGTTAGCGATACTTTTTTTGTGTTTTTATCATATATTTCTTTTTGTAATGCTTTAAATTTTTCGATAAGCAATTTCGCTCTATTTTGTGCTATTTGTAATTTAAATTTTATTTCTTTATTGAAATCATCAATGTTGTAAATGGGTTCTACCGTTTCAGACGAGAATGGGACAGTTTTAGGATGTTTTGCAAAGACTAGTTCAAAAGGTGCATAACCATGTACCGTGGATGGAGTGGTGTTAAAGCAATATGTGAAGTATGCTAGATATTCATCCCAATCGTCTTTTTTTTATGGATATATATGACCTGATGTATTCATTGAAAGTTCTATGGCTTCTTTCTACTGTTCCAAGAGTTTGATGATGGTGCGCCGTGGAATTAATTTTAGTTATGTTAAAATTTTTGCAAAGTTCTATTAGTATTGAATTCATATATTCTGTTCCCATGTCTGTTAGAATTGTTTTCACTGAACCGTAAATTAAAATGAATTTTTCGAATATTGCCTTTGCAACCGCTTTTGCACTTTTGTTTGGTATTGGTATTGATATGAGATATTTGGACAGATCGCAGATAATAGTAACTGCGTATTCATTACCGTTCATTGTTTTTGGTAACGGTCCAATTGTATCTATTATTATTGTGTCAAAAGTGGTTGCAGGGGTTGGTGTTATGACCAATGGGGAGTGGTTGTGTCTGGTTACTTTGGCTAGTTTGCACTTTTCGCAATTTTTGATGTATGTTGGAACATCCCGAGACATATTTTTCCAAAAGAAATCTCTTTTTATTTTTCCTAGTGTTCTGTTTACCCCGCAGTGACCTCCCTCTATTGGGTCATTATGATATTTATTTAATGTATTTCTTATTTCTTCTTTATTTGTTATAACTTTTACTTGGGGTAGAACTGCTATTTCTAAATGTTTTAATGCGTCTTTTCTTTTTTGTTTTAGTTCATTAGGTGTAAGTGACCTAAATAGTTTTTCTGACATGTCTATCTTCAGTTTATAGATTTTTTGAGCACCGGCTTCTTTTTCAAGCCTTGGAAGGAATCGATCTAGATCTATTCTTCCACTAATGATCAAATCACCTATGTTGAAGGAGAGCAATTTTTCTTTATTTTTGGTAATAAAACATTTGCATTTTTTGAATTTAATTTGCGCGTATTTTTTGGCTTCGCTAGGATTTATTATTTCATATATTCTTGGTGCTTCTATTCTGCTATTGTTAATTTTGTTTTCCTTATGTACTAATTTTTTTGTTTCTGATCTTGTTGCTACTTTAAGTATTTTATTAGTTTCTATGTTTTTTATATTTTCAAATTCAATTCTGGAGAGAGCATCCGCTGCGAAATTTTCTTGTCCCCTGATGTATTCTATAGTAAAATCGAACTCTTCTAAATCTACCCTTATTCTAGTAAGCTTTGACGATGGGTTTTTTAGAGAAAATAGGTATCTTAATGGCTGATGGTCAGTTCTAATTAGGAATTTTTTCCCGTATATGTATGGTTTGAAATATTGAATTGCCCAATGTATTGCTGTTAATTCTTGCTCTATTGTTGACTTATTGCTTTCGCCTTTTGTAAATGCTTTAGATGCATATGATATGGGTAATTGGAGTCCATCAAATTCTTGGCTGAGGACGGCTCCACATGCGATCTTGCTTGCATCAGTTGTGATACAGAATTTTTTATTAAAATCTGGATATTGAAGTATTTGTGGGCTTAATAATTTGTTTTTTAAGTATTCAAAAGCTGCTTGACAGTTTGCATCCCAGATAAATTCTACATTTTTCCTAGATAATCTATTGATAAATTGTGCATGGTATGCAAAGTTTGGAATGAATCTACGGTAGTAATTACAGAATGCTACAAATCTTTTGGCTTCGTCTCCATTTTTGGGAGTCGGGTAATCTTGAATCGTTTTGAACTTGCTTTCGTCTGGTAAAATTCCTTTATTTGTGTATTTGTGTCCTAGAAAAGTAACTTCATGTCTGAAGAAAGAGCATTTGTCTGGGTGCAATTTTAGGTTATATTTTCGGCAAGTTTCAAAAACATCCCTTAAGTTTCTGATCATGTGACTTTCAGAGCAACCAATTACAATTAGATCATCCATATAAAGGAATGTTTGGGATGGTGATCGACCCGTGAATGCAAGGGACATCATTCTTTGAAACGAGTTTGGTGCAATTTTTAATCCGTATGGTAATCGCTTGAATCTGAATGAGCCCTTATCTGTGGAAAATGATGTTATGTCCCGATATTTTTCTTCTAATTCTACTTGATGAAATCCTGACATTAAGTCTAAACAAGAGAAGTATTTAGCGCGTCCTAGCTGGTCAAGGATATCGTCCATTCTGGGTAGTGGGAATGTATCCGCTACTAGTTGTTTGTTAATTTTTCTATAGTCAACTACCAATCTCCACCGTTTTTCTTTACTGCCAGGTAGCGCTTTTTTAGGAACCAATAAAATCGGACTATTGAACTCAGACATTGATGGTTCAATAATATCATCATTGATCAATTTGTCCACTTGTTTATTGATTTCGTTTTTTTGACTGTGTGCTATCCTGTAGTTTTTGGTGTAGACTGGTGTTGTGTCTTTGAGTCTTAATTTTTGTTTATAGAAATTGTTGGACGATATTTGTTCAGATTCTATTGCGAATACATCATCAAATTCTGAGCATAATTTATGTAGAGGTTCTTTCACGAAATCGGGAAAATGGGGTGCTAGTTTGTTCATTATTGTGGATTTATGTTTTGAATCATGTTGTTTGTCTATTTTTAAGATTTCATAATCGGACAGTTTTTCATTTAATAGGTTTATATTTGTAATTTGCACGTCTGTGTTGTTAGTATTTAATATGCGGACATATGGGTTAGTCTTTGAAGCAATAGTGTTTGCGACGAATACCCCCGGGTGTAATTCTTGATTAGGGATAAAGATGTTATTGTTGTTTGAGGATATTGTAATGCGTACAATTTTTTCTGTTCTAGGTGGGATATGGAATACATGTGTGTTTTGACTGATCCCTATATTGATTATAGTTTTATATCTTGATTTATATGGATCTATTATCAATTTGTTGGTGGAATAATTGAGTGTGCAATTGAATTTTTTTATAAAGTCAAGCCCCAAGATTCCGTCACATGGGATGGGGAAATCATTTTCTATTACTTGGAAGGTGTGTACCGTTGAGAGGTTGCTGACCTTTAGTTTGGTTTCGCCTATTGTAAATAGGACGTCTTTGCCTATTCCACTAAGCTTTGTCCGTTTTTGTATGTTAACTGTATTGTCTTTTCTTAATATTTCTTGTTTTCTTAGTGATACATCAGCTCCTGTGTCTAATAGTAATTTTATTGTCCCTACATCGTCAAAGTTTAAAGTTATGTAGCTATTAAGGTTGCAATTTAAATTATATATTTTATTTGTTCGATTTTTTACACCAGAGGACTTTCGGAGTTTTCCGAATTTTCTTCTATATTTGTAAATCTAACATTATTATTTTGTTGTGTTTTAGGAGGATAATTAGTGTTGGTATATCTATTGTTATAATTTCTTCGATTATAATTATTACTATAGTTATTGTAATTCCTAGTATTGTTATAGTTAGTATTATCATTTGGGTTTCTATTTTGGTAATTATTATTATAATATCTATTATTATTGTACGAGTTCCTATTTGTGTAATTGTTTCTTTTAGTATAAAATACGCTGTGATCTTGTTCTATATTTGTAGATGTATTTACAAATTTAGCTATAACATCATTCATTTCAGTAAAATTGCCTGCTTCTATTATTGTTCTGACCTTTTCGTTATCGCAGTTCTTTATGATTGATTTCACTGCTGTTTGAGTGGCATATTTCTTTGCTGTTTCAGGGTTTACGTTGTCTGTTATGAATGCGCGTTTCAATAATTTAGTAATATTTTCTATTTCTGACATAAATGAATTTGCGTTCTTGCCATTTTGTTTTAAATTCATTAATCTTGCCTGTGCTACCTGAACTGTTTCACCCTTAATTTCTTTCTTTAATGTTTGGATTATACCATTTATAGTGTTTTCATTAGTAACTAGTAGTCTAACGTCCCCTTTTAGTTTTGTTTTTATGACTTTAATAGCTGTTTCTTCATGTTCTGCTTTTATTTCGTTGATTAATTCCAGTGAATCTATGAAACTTTGAATTGTTTCTACTCCACCATCATACTCTTGAATCAGCTTAGAGGCTGTATTAAGAAATTCAATCTTTGTTTGCACCATCTTTGGTTTTGTATTATCTTGAATGTTTTCTGGGTTATCTTTTACACCTGATGTATCTTGAATGTCTCCTGGGTTATCTTTTACAGCTGGTTCTTCTGTGTCTTTTGCTATTAGAGGTTCAAAAGTTGCTTCTAGATTCGAATCTACCGGTATTGTGAATTTTATATTATGTTTTGTTGCTATACTTATTAGTTGTTTATTTAAACTATATATTAGCTCAGTAAAGCTTTTACTGCTAGATTCATTGCATATGTCTGTACTGCTACTCTTTATTCTATTATAACTGTCGAAGATAGTTTCAAGGTGCTTGTTTATGGTTTGAGGGTGTATATAAATTGTTTTATTTAGGCACTTGTATGCTTTCTGAAATTTTTCTTTCAATATTTCTATGTTCTGGTCCATTGAAATTATGTTAAAATAATTTTGTTCTTTTAATTATTTCATTTTCTGATTCTCCTATATTTTTTTTTTTTGTTATTGTTTTTTTTTTTCAAATTGTTTGTAATTCTATTTTCTAATATTTAATTATTTCCAAAAAAAAGGGTATTTATAGGGTATTTAGACTTCGTTATTGGCCAGTTTTGATCTTGTTGAGCTTGCTGCGATCAGAAAGCTTTATGTGTGCTTGCAAGCTTTGTGAGTTTTACTTGAGCTTTTTTTCAAAAGTTTGCTTTGATCGCGGCAAGCTTTTCAAGTGTGCTTTTGTTGTTTGTGCACTTTTGACTGCACATGTTTGACATGTGCTCTTCTTTAGGGTATGTTGGGGTATATTAGGCTGTTTGTAATTTATTATTTAATTATCTATGTATATATTTGTTTTTTTTTCGTTTTTGTGTAATTTTCAGTTTAGTGTATATTTGAAATTATATGATTTTTTTTTTGTTTTCTTCTTTCTTTTGTTTCTAGGGTATTTTGGCAATGATAGACTTATTCAAATAAAGGAATTTATAAACAAAATATATTAAGATTTTTCCATTTCATTTAATTTTTCTTTGTGGTTTTTTTTTGTTTTTGTGTATTTACATTAATTTATTCCAGAGTTTCCAGAGTTTGCACGCTTCTGCCCAGGGTGGTGGCGGGTCGCTGTTGATTTGCGCCAGTAGAGCCGCACGTTGCTTCCTAAAGCGGACCAGGTGGCCGCCTCGGCGCTTTGGCCTTAGGACAAGGGGGATTGCCGTCAGCGCGTCCTCCTCTCGCCTCCTTCTTGCCAGCTCCGCTCGTACTGCAGTTTGCCTGGCTCGGTATTCCTCAATAGTCAGCGGCCGTGGTCCGTCCAGCGGGCAGTCCTCCAACGCCTTTTGTAGCGCTTCGTTGTCCTTTGGCATTGATACTTCAGCTAATCCTTTTTGTGTTTTTTTTTTTTACTTTTGCCTTTTTTGTATGGCAAGGATTTATTTTATTTTGCCTTTATTTTATTTGTTGCCGATAGTAGGCAGGATCGCCATGAAATAGGCGAAGGCAAGGTTTGACTTAAAGTGATTTATTGGGGCCGCAAGCCCGGTATTTATAGGAGAACGTTTACATTGGTCTTATGGCTAGTGTCCTTAACGGTACTTAAAGCTAGACATTATGCTTAAGTTCTAATTACTTATAATCTATCCCTGAAAGTATGTGCCTTAATCTTATCCCTAAAAGTATACTACACCATACACTTTATTCTGCAATGAAACGGAGAAATTCCATATTCGTAGCAGTTCTTCTCACTGGTTGAATCGTCCAAGTCCTAACCCTAACGTTGAGGAAGTGTTTGTAATTTCGTTTAACACTTATGAAGTTAAAAATAAACTGTCGCAAGCGAGAGGAACAATTAGCTCTTTATGTCATATTTTTTGGACTAGCTAGGTAGTACGAAAAATCGGTATTACCCTTTTTGTATTAATTAGGTAAAAACTTAATATTTACATCCAATTAGGTAAACGGAAATAAAAAGGACCTACAACTAGGAAAAATTCTTCATCTTTTAAATAACATTTACCTGCCTTGCCAGTTTTTCCAAATCAGGTAATTAGCAATCTAACATTGTAGAAAGGCATATATATAAACAGGTAGTATTTGCAAAACAGCATTACGCAATGTTATAATTTAAATACTTAGAATCTACAGGCAAAAACGCATGCGCTCTTGTTCTTCCTTATACATGCAGCGCAGTTTTTAAGGCGAGGTTGCCTTATTTTTATGGCTTACGCATCGGTGTCGCAGGTCTCCGCATATTAGGACCATATATGTACATCTGACAGGTAAATATTTACCCTACCTAGTGTATATAGTTCGGTAGTGATACTAGTTGATAATTGTTAGTTGTATTCCACCACAGTTAAAAAACGCCAATATTTAGTGTATTTTTTAAACGCTTCAAGTTTAATAATAATTTAAGTAATGATTAAAATTTATGAAACATTCTATTACTAAAGAACATACTTTTCAGATAAAACAAGATCGATTGTTGAAATCGCCCAATATTCAGTATTAAAGTTGCGATTTTTTGTAAAAATTATCATTTATTCCCAATTACTAAAAAGCTCTGAAGTATTCCCTATAGATTGCGTATATATTTTTTGACAAACGCCATCATGAAAAAACTGATTTTTGCAACGCTATCCGAGCAGAGGCCGTGCGCGTCGTTACTTTCTGCATTACAAAATACAATAATAGCTTATATTCTGTTTTTGAATGTACACAGGCGAGAAAAAATCCACTAGTATTCGATGTAATAATGAGCATTTCCGCCACTGGGTAGTAAACAGTCTTGAGAATTCAATGTGCAAATCTCTTGAGATGCGGGTTTTTGGGCAAATAAGAAATTCCCACAGGACCAAAGTGCTCTCAATGTGCGTCAATGTGTGGAAAATTTTGTAACTTTTCGATCCTTATCTCATTCTTTTCTATTGCCCCCTTATCAATTTCCATAGCAAGACAAAAATCGTGAAGGAGGCTATAAAATATTTATTGTTTTCTAGCTGAGGGTGAAGGGATACACAGCAGCTACAGAAGGAAAATAACTTTGGTTGCTTGGAACCATCAACGCAGAAGCTACTGAATGAGAAGAACTTCGGTTGCTTGGGACCATGAACACAGCAGCTATTAAAGGAGAAGATCTTTGGTTGGTTAGGAACATCAACACAGCAGCTACAGATACAATTCCACATTTTAATTGTATGTTTTTTCCTAGTATTACTGAAGACTGTATTATCTCTAGCTTGTCATCTATGACGTATTCCTTCGTACCCGGGCCTGATAATATACCTAGTTGCATCCTTAAAATGTGTTCTATTTCCCTATCTAAGCCTTTATCTCGGTTATTCTTTATATCGAGTGAGACTTGTAGCTTTCCTGATATTTGGAAGGAGTCTTTTATTATTCCGCTTTTTAAAAAGGGTAGCAAATCGGATATTTCTAACTACCGTAACATTGCCAAACTTTCGGCAATACCTAAGCTGTTTGGGAAAATTATTACATCTTCCCTTCAACACCTATCCAGATCCAATATTTCTCCTTGTCAGCATGGCTTTATGAAAGGTCGTTCGTCGCTTACTAACCTTTTAGAATTGACTACTCTTGTGATACTTCAGGTGTCCCCCAAGGCAGTCATCTGGGCCCACTGTTATTTACCTTGTTTATAAATGATTTGCCTTTGGCCTTGGCTCATTCACGCGTGCTCATGTTTGCTGATGACGTCAAGATTTGTTATTGCAATCAGATCTCGATGCGTTCTGTGATTGGTGTCACGTTAATAAATTACACCATAATGTCTCTAAGTTCTCTTTTATGACTTTCAGTCGTTTGTCGCCGTTCCTAGCTTATCACTCTATTAAGTCTGTTCTGTTAGATTGTGTACCATCATTCAAAGACTTAGGCGTTATGTTTGACCCAAAACTTTCATTTAATGTTCATATATCTTCAATTGTCAATAGAGCATGCAGTCTTCTTGGCTTCATTAAACGTTGGGCCAAAGAATTTGATGATCCATATGTGACAAAGGTTTTATACACTTCGTTAGTTCGCCCTACTCTGGAATATTGCTCGCCAGTGTAGAACCCTCAATATGATGTTCACCAGCGTAGAATTGAATTCCTTAAGCTCCCGTTTCGCGGTCTTAATTGGGACCCGAGTCTTCGCCTACCTTCTTATTCTGACAGACTTCTTCTTATTAATCTTCCTTCACTTTACAACCGTAGGCTCGTATTTGGCATTCTCTTTCTCCATAAACTAGTCAACGGCGAAGTCATTTCTACCAATTTACTAGATACGCTATATTTTTGTGTTCCCTCACGTCGGACCAGAAACTTTTTTCCTCTTCACCTTAGTAGATGTTTGACTAACTACTCTCTTCACGAACCTTTCTTACCTTATTTCTCCTCATTTATCTTTCACTTCTTTTCGCGCTATACTGTTTAATTATCTACAGCAAAACCACTGAAAATATTCTGGACTGGATATTGGATTGGCTGCAACTCATCCCTGACCTCATTGGCTGTGAATCGGGGCATAGCTGGCACCTTGTTGCAAATAAAACACTTCCACGGGGTCGGGGATGTTTAGTTGTGCAGAAAGCTAAGCTACCTTCGTGAATTAATTATTATATGTATTTTAACTTAAGCTTTTTCTTCGACTGCTGATTTAGTTGACGTGAATAAATAAATAAATAAAATAACCCTTTACTGCGCCTAGAGCCCTAGCGATTCTTTTCCCGGTGAACAGCTGTTGCAAATTTTACAAATAAGGAAAAGCTGGAATTTCCTTCCTCTCCTTATATCATTTCCCCTCTCTCCCTCCAGGAACCATGCTAAAAGACACGTTGGAGGCAACAACTACAACAGCAAAAATTCCCAACACACACACTCACACACTATCACTTGAAAATTATAGGCAATTTTAGTAAAAAATGGAAAATATTAATAAATGTTGATGGTTGTGTGAAAGGTGCCGAGAGTATCATGGCAAGAAGCAACGGGGGGATGAATTTAAAAAACGTGCGAGAAAAATGATTTTTGCATGCCTCGTCGCATATGACAGAGTCCGGGAGCCAGGAAGCAGGAGTTCATTTGTTTTATTTGCATTACATCCGCTTATCAAAAATTCCTCAAACTGGGATCCATTCATGACAGTCTTTAATTATTAATCGTTCATATAATAAGATTCAAGCTGAATGAATGAACTCGAACCAAATTCGGCCATTTTGAACACGTTTTACGCAAAGTTTTTGATCAGAGGGACGCACTTTTAAGATTTACGGGGGAGGGGAAAACTGTATCGTGATCTCGGGCACCACGTATAGGCAGAGGGAACTTAATGATTGAGAGCACCGCAAAATTTATGATCGAAAATGTGATATCGATCTACGTAGTCGATATATTTCCCATTGACCTCTTCTACTCACTGCAATTGCATTCGAGCGATAATTAGCAGCTGTAGCAGAGGTGGACGGAGGGAACTGTAGCGACGTCTGGTCTTTGTGCTTTGTGGGCACGTTTTTTATTTAGATACCCTGTATCTAGAAGGATCCATCATATAGTATACATAAAGGGCGTTTCGAAATGTTAAATTAAATTTTTCTTTTTAACGTTTAATATATATTTGTTGAATCTACTCTTAAATTAGAGCCTAACAACAAGTTTGAGATATTTTTCTTAATCTAGTACTTAAGATATATCCAGGGGATATTGCAGGCGGCCCTAATCATTTATTATTGGGTTGGTCTGTCATTTCTTTTAAGACGAGTTCTATTATTAGTTCGCGTAAGGGAATTGGCAAGAACATTAGGGTGTACATCCAGTTTCGCAGAATACTTTAGTTGTTGACTACCTATTTCAGATTTTACGATAAGTATATTTTGAGAATGGGACCTGTTTGTAGAATTATTCGCGGAACTGATTGAAAAAAGAGAGGATCTAAGTCCTACTCTTAAATTCAATTATTTAAAATCCGCGTTAAAGGGCGAAGCAAAGAGCATGGTAGCCCATCTATTGTCAGGTTCAGCTGACAATTATAGTGCCGCTTGGGAATTATTAAACAAGCGATATGGAAATAATCGGAGGGTAATTTCCGAACAATTAAGTCGGATCGTTGATTTACCGATGACCAACAAAGAATCCGCAAAAAGTGTAAAAGGAGTTAATGAGTCAATACACTTAATTAAAATTAAAGCAAATTTGTCCGATGAAGTTGACGTAATAGTCGCTCAACTAATACTTCGGAAATTTGTCAGAGAGGCTCTACAATTGTACGAGAGTCGGATTAGAAAAACAAAGCAGATAGTCGAAGATAAATGCCCGATTTTCAAAATTGCCGGGCATAAAGCGTATAAGTGCTATAAGTTTAAAGGATTGACACCTACTGAAAGGTATGAAACAGCCAAAAAAGTGCAGCTTTCAAGCAATAAGGTGTGCACTAATGAAATGGTCTGTTCATTGTGTAGTAAGGAACACCATACCTTACTCCATTTTGACGAAGAACAGGAGAGTGTAAATACTTGTGTAACCGCACAACCAACACTGTTGGCCACAGCTGTAACACAAGTAAAAAATGTAAATTGAGGATATAAGACTCTAAGAGCCCTTATTGATTGTGGTTCACAGAGCACTATTTTGTCTGAAGAGGCCGCTCAAATATTAAAACTACCTAAAATTAAATAATATACAGAAATAACTGGCGTGTCTTCAATAAAATCTAATAAATTAAAATATAAGGTAAAAAAAATAAATAGATGTAAAGACGCGAAATCCTTGGAAAGGACATCTAAAGGTTGAGGCAATTGTGTTGCCAAAGTTAATGAAAGCTCTTCCATTAAAAATTGCAAACGTGGATATGTCAAAATGGCAAACTTACGTGCTAGCTGATCCTACCTTCAATAAACCTGGTAGGGTTGATATAATAATGGGGGTAAACGTATATACCCAAATCTTAAAAAGGGGAATTACAAAGATTGATGCTCAATACTCAATACTCAATACTCAATTTGGTTGGATCGTCTCGGGATGCACCAAATCAAGTCAGAATAAATCTGTAGTGGCAACAACAATAGATGCCACAGGTTTTGAACAACGTTGGTAGAGGAAAGGTAAATTTCAAAATAAAAACAACACAATTCCAAAGAAATGCAACAGTAAAACTCAAAAAATAATTTTTGGCCCCCGGCAGGACCTCACACTGCAGATAAAGTGAAAATTGATGAACAAAAAGTATATATCCCAGAGCCAATACAAATTTAGAATATTCCAAAGCCAATGGGTCAATTAGATAATGCTTATCTAACACATAATATCAAAATAGATTCCGGTAACAAATTGTCAGAAACTATAGTACCAAAAAGGCAGATATGGCAAAATATTTACAAAAAGGCAACATTTAATGATAGCCAGAATAACCACTCAAGTTTTAGCAGTCAGCGATATTTAAAAATGGTGGAGCGAAGATCACATTGGTACAATTCAAAAAGGAAAGTTAGTTCTTTTTTAAATTCTCCAGCTTATAAAAAGGTTAGAAGTCAGCGCAGTAATACACATCAGGAATGGGTAGATATCCCGAAACAGAAATCATTAGGTAATATGCCAAATGTTATAAAAACCAGTAGAAGCCAACTCAGTAATACATACGCGAGAATTGGTAAGAATGGGAAGTCAGTGACAATGGCAAAGGAACATCAGATTGACTAGGTTCAACGTCCATCATGTAACTGGTCATGCTTCTTTAACAATAGTTATCTTACTAATGATAATATTAATAATAATTTGTATAAGACAACTAACTATAAAAATAAAGTCCAAAACGCCGCATTTGGTGGCCCTTTGCAGAATGTTTAAGAATAAACATCGTGTTCATCTGAACTGGCTTCACCAAACCAGATGCACTAAAGAAAATACAATACAACTGTACCTTTTTACCAAACAACTAACCTAGCATATGACTAGAAATACAATCTGCCACACGCGGTGTAAGAAAAACACTTGTAATTCTAAACTAACCCAAAAGATCACAACGACAGGATGTCAAGTGGCCGACGATGTGCCCAAAATAATAATTTTTCAACCCCCGAATACGTGGGTGTGAGTCTAAAATAAGATCTTCTAAGAACAATTGTTACCTACTAGAGCCTAAGATAATCCTATATAAACTCCGTACTTTTGTAAATAAAATCAGTTCATATTTTGAATTCAACGAATGAAGATTGGGTCTTTTAGTTGTGGTTCTAAATCCCTATTCAAATTTTTTTTAACTTTTTGTAGGTGAGTTTTGAAAATTTGCTATTTTTGGCTGATTTTTTTCAAAATAATTTTTAATATTTACGTCAATATCTAATAAACTCAACATTTCGGAAATAAAGTTGCTATTTTCCAAATCGTTCCTTATCGCACGTGTCTCAGTGATGGGTACGAAGAGGCTGCCAGCATTTTAAAAAGGCCTTCATTTTGTCTAACACTAGAAGTTATTAATGTATTAGTATATCTGAACCTTTTGTACTCCTTGTTTTTACATTCCTGTGCTTCTTCGATATCTCTCCAATTGGTAAACACTAATATTCTATTAAATCCATTCCGTGAGCCAAAATCCTATGTATCGTTGGGGTAGGTTTTTTTCGGATAGAATTCAGTCAAAAGTTGAGCAGTTTTTGAAGCATATTCGGCAAATTTTTCACCATTTACCATTTCCTTGCAATTTATAACGTTCAAGATAACAGCCAACCTTTTAATGATCTCTTGACTAACACCTATTATGCTTCCGAGAGAATTCAGCTTGTATAATCTCCTTCCTGCTCTGATTGGAGAGATGTTTTATTCGTTTTTGCTTCTCCTGGCCGAGGAAGTGTGTAAGCAAATATAATAAAATCCATACACTTTATTCTGCAATGAAACGGAGAAATTCCATATTCGTAGCAGTTCTTCTCACTGGTTGAATCGTCCAAGTCCTAACCCTAACGTTGAGGAAGTGTTTGTAATTTCGTTTAACACTTATGAAGTTAAAAATAAACTGTCGCAAGCGAGAGGAACAATTAGCTCTTTATGTCATATTTTTTGAACTAGCCAGGTAGTACGAAAAATTGGTATTACCCTTTTTGTATTAATTAGGTAAAAACTTAATATTTACTTCCAATTAGGTAAACGGAAATAAAAAGGACCAACCTACAACTAGGAAAAATTCTTCATCTTTTAAATAACATTTACCTGCCTTGCCAGTTTTTCCAAATCAGGTAATTAGCAATCTAACATTGTAGAAAGGCATATATATAAACAGGTAGTATTTGCAAAACAGCATTACGCAATGTTATAATTTAAATACTTAGAATCTACAGGCAAAAACGCATGCACTCTTGTTCTTCCTTATGCATGCAGCGCAGTTTTTAAGGCGACGTTGCCTTAGTTTTATGGCTTACGCATCGGTGTCACAGGTCTCCGCATATTAGGACCATATATGTACATCTGACAGGTAAATATTTACCCTACCTAGTGTATATAGTTCGGTAGTGATACTAGTTGATACTTGTTAGTTGTATTCCACCACAGTTAAAAAACGCCAATATTTACTGTATTTTTTAAACGCTTCAAGTTTAATAATTATTTAAGTACTGATTAAAATTTATGAAACATTTTATTACTAAAGAACATACTTTTCAGATAAAACAAGATCTATTGCAGAAATCACCCAATATTCAGTATAAAAGTTGCGATTTTTTGTAAAAATTATCATTTATTTCCATTTACTAAAAATGTCCCAACTTTGGGCGCCTCTAGCATCCATGAATCTCAACCGATTTCAAAAACTTTTTGGATTCATAATCTCTGAAGTATTCCCTATAGATAGCATATATATTTTTTGCCAAACGCGATAATGAAAAAACTGATTTTTGCAACGCTAACCGAGCAGAGGCGCAACTGTGCGTCGTTACTTTCTGCATTACAAATTTCACTAATTTCATGCACCTAGTAGAAAACGCTGCCATTCGTTAAGAAAGTAATGGAGCTTGTAACTGTTTTTGAATGTACACAGGCGAGAAGTAATTCATTAGTAATCGATGTAATATGATAATGAGATGTGCGGAAAATTTTGCAACTTTTCGATCCTTATCTCATTCTTTTCTATTGCCCCATTATCAATTTCCATAGCAAGATAAAAATCGTGAAGGAGGCTATAAAATATTTATTGTTTTCTAGCTGAGGGTGAAGGGATACACAGCAGCTACAGAAGGAAAATAACTTTGGTTGCTTGGGACCATCAACACAGAAGCTACCGAATGAGAAGAACTTCGGTTGCTTGGGACCATGAACACAGCAGCTATTAAAAGAGAAGAACTTTGGTTGGTTAGGAACATCAACACAGCAGCTACAGATACAATTCCACATTTTAATTGTATGTTTTTCCTAGTATTACTGAAGACTGTATTATCTCTAGCTTGTCATCTATGACGTATTCCTTCGTACCCGGGCCTGATAATATACCTAGTTGCATCCTTAAAATGTGTTCTATTTCCCTATCTCGGTTATTCTTTATATCGAGTGAGACTTGTAGCTTTCCTGATATTTGGAAGGAGTCTTTTATTATTCCGCTTTTTAAAAAGGGTAGCAAATCGGATATTTCTCCTCATCTATCTTTCACTTCTCTTCGCGCTATACTTTTTAATTATCTACAGCAAAACCACTGAAAATATTCTGGACTGGATATTGGATTGGCTGCAACTCATCCCTGACCACATTGGCTGTGAATCGGGGCATAGCTGGCACCTTGTTGCAAATAAAACACCTCCACGGGGTCGGGGATGTTTAGTTGTGCAAAAAGCTAAGCTACCTTCGTGAATTAATTATTATATGTATTTTAACTTAAGCTTTTTCTTCGACTGCTGATTTAGTTGACGTGAATAAATAAATAAATAAAATAACCCTTTACTGCGCCTAGAGCCCTAGCGATTCTTTTCCCGGTGAACAGCTGTTGCAAATTTTACAAATAAGGAAAAGCTGGAATTTCCTTCTTCTCCTTATATCATTTCCCCTCTCTCCCTACAGGAACCATGCTAAAAGACGCGTTGGAGGCAACAACTACAAAAGAAAAATTCCCAACACACACTCACACACTATCACTTGAAAATTATAGGCAATTTTAGTAAAAAATGGAAAATATTAATAAATGTTGATGGTTGTGTGAAAGGTGCCGAGAGTGTCATGGCAAGAAGCAACGGGGGGATGAATTTAAAAAACGTGCGAGAAAAATGATTTTTGCATGCCTCGTCGCATATGACAGAGTCCGGGAGCCAGGAAGCAGGAGTTCATTTGTTTTATTTGCATTACATCCGCTTATCAAAAATTCCTCAAACTGGGATCCATTCATGACAGTCTTTAATTATTAATCGTTCATATAATAAGATTCAAGCTGAATGAATGAACTCGAACCAAATTCGGCCATTTTGAACACGTTTTACGCAAAGTTTTTGATCAGAGGGACGCACTTTTAAGATTTACGGGGGAGGGGAAAACTGTATCGTGATCTCGGGCACCACGTATAGGCAGAGGGAACTTAATGATTGAGAGCACCGCAAAATTTATGATCGAAAATGTGATATCGATCTACGTAGTCGATATATTTCCCATTGACCTCTTCTACTCACTGCAATTGCATTCGAGCGATAATTAGCAGCTGTAGCAGAGGTGGACGGAGGGAACTGTAGCGACGTCTGGCCTTTGTGCTTTGTGGGCACGTTTTTGATTTAGATACCCCTTCTGTAGAAGGATCCATCATATAGTATACATAAAGGGCGTTTCGAAATGTTAAATTAAAATTTTTTTTTTTTAACGTTTAATATATATTTGTTGAATCTACTCTTAAATTAGAGCCTAACAACAAGTTTGAGATATTTTTCTTAATCTAGTACTTAAGATATATCCAGGGCATATTGCAGGCGGCCCTAATCATTTATTATTGGGTTGGTCTGTCATTTCTTTTAAGACGAGTTCTATTATTAGTTCGCGTAAGGGAATTGGCAAGAACATTAGGGTGTACATCCAGTTTCGCAGAATACTTTAGTTGTTGACTACCTATTTCAGATTTTACGCTAGGTATATTTAGATCATTTTGAATGTTGTCGTTCCGTATGTACCACGGAGCCCCAGTGATTGATCTTAAAATCTTCGACTGCGTCCTTTGTATAATGTCGACATTGCTGGTACTTGCATTTCCCCATAGTACGGCACCGTAAGTCCAGATGGGTTTCAATACGGAGTTGTATAGGAGGACTTTATACTCCAGACGTAGAGGTGACCGAGCATTGATGATCCAATGTAAGCTACTCGCTTTCAGTTTAAGCTGTAACTTTTTTGCCTCAATGCGCTTGCGCCAAGTTAGTCTTCTGTCTAGGTGGATACCAAGGTAAGTGACATCCACGGCTTGAGGAATTGGTACGTTGTTTAGCATTATAGCTGGACAGTTTCTTCTGTTAAGCGTAAATGTAACATGTTTGCATTTCTGCTCGTTGACCCGGATACGCCAGGTTGCTAGCCATTCCTCTACCACCTTGAGGTGTTCCTCTAATTTAGCAGAGGCTTGTATCGGGCATTTGGATCTGCTGAGGATTGCCGTGTCATCGGCAAAAGTGGACGTTGTAAGTCCTAGACTCGTTGGTAAGTCTGCAGTGTACAGCAGATAGAGTAATGGTCCGAGTACACTGCCTTGCGGTACACCAGCTTCGATTTCAAAGTCAGCCGAGACGGAGCCATTACATCTTACAGCGAATTTCCTATTGTAAAGGTAAGATTCCATGAGTTTGTGGGTGTACTGTGGGAGTTTCTGCCGGGTTTTGAACATTAGACCCTCCAGCCAGACTCTGTCGAAAGCCTGGGCAACGTCGAGAAAGACAGCCGTACAGTATTCTTTTAGTTCGAATTCTGTTCTTATTTCGGATGTTATACGATTGACTTGTTCAATTGTCCCATGTTTTTCGCGGAAGCCGAACTGGTGAGAAGGGATTGTGTTCTCCGATGCCAGAAATGAGTTTAGACGAATCTGCAGGACCTTTTCAAAAAGCTTCGAAAGACATGGCAGCAAACTAATTGGCCTATAGGATGATGGTTGGGTTTTGTCCTTTCCCACTTTAGGAATCATGATGATAGTGGACCTTTTCCATGCTCTTGGGAAGTAGTCAATTCTTATTATAGCGTTGAACATTTGGCAGATGTATTGTATGGCGATGGTAGGGAGTTCTAGGATCATTTTCAATGTGATTAGGTCATGGCCAGGGGCTTTGTTCGGCTTTATGTGGTTTTTAATAACTGCAGTGATCTCATCCGATTGGAGTTCCGAGTACTCACTATCCGTTAATGTGCTCGAAGGGGGAAGTACAAATGAGTTTGATGTTGGATTTGGCTGGAAAACTATTTTAAGATGTGTGGCAAATACGGATGCCCTCTCTTCATCGCTGCGGGCCCATCCACCGGTTGGGCCCCTTATTGGTGAAACTGTCTCTGTAGGAGCGCTTAAAGTTGGGTGGGCTTTCTACAGAGGATGTTTAGTGCTGGATGGACTGAGCTTTTCTATGTATTTCCTTTGAGCCCAGATTTCAACTTGTCTTAACTCCTTGGAGAGGTTACGGCTGGCATGCCTTAGGCGAAGTTTTGCTGCTGGTGATCGAGTAATCTGCCATTCTCTTCTTAGACGTCGTTTTTCCGTTACTTATTGTTCTGTCCGCCGGTAAGTAGAGGCATGTGGAGTACATACTCTTGCTGCTGCTCCCAGCATCGACTCAAGTGCAGAGACGCACATGTCAATGTCCTCTGCAGCATCCAGTTTCGGCGAACAGTCAATGTGGGCACTCATGTACATTTTAAATTTAAGCCAATTTGTTTTGTTGTTTGTAAGCATATATGGGCGATCAAGTACTTGAGGTCTTGTTAACAGTGTGAATAGCACTGGAGAGTAATCAGAGGTTAAATCTAGCAGTGTTTTCGCAGTGATCCGATTACGCGGAATCCTCTTGGTTACTGCGAAATCAATCAAGTTAGGCATTTTCTGTGCATCTGTGGGCCAATAAGTAGGCCTACCCGGTGAGACGCAATCCATCTTATTGAGTGGGTTGACTATTGTATTGTACAACTGCTTGCCTTTAGGATTTACCAGGCGAGATCCCCAGTGCGTATGTTTGGCGTTATAGTCCCCTGCTGCAATGAAGCGTTCTCCGAGTGTGTTAAAGAAACCGGTGAATTCCTTTTCAGAGATTGAGAAGCGTGGTGGGCAGTACAGGGCAACCAACGTAGTGTTGCCGCAGCTGGTTTGGACGGTTATAGCAGTTGCTTGTAGGTGCTGTGTTTCGAATCTGTTGAGGAACGAGTGTTTTATACGCTTTTTGATTAGGATACCAGTCCCGCCATGAGCTTTTCCGTCTGGATGGTTTGTTGCGTAGAAGGTGTATTTTGGTATTTGAAAGTTATTTTTGATGTTAAATGTGTTTCCGATATCAGCATGACGTCGATTTCACTTGAGTCTAGGAATAGTTGCAGTTCATTTTTGTGCTTGGAGACGCCATTAGCATTCCAAAGACATAGACGTAGGGAAGCCATTATTTATTCTCGATAAGCTTCTGGATAAGCAGGTTTTGATTCCGCATCAGTTCCTGCATACAGTTTTGCATGAACGTCATAAAAGTGGTCATGTTTTGATTAAGTGAGATCAATAGGGCCTCTAAACCACTTGGAGTTTGCTGGCCAAGCTCTGGTGCGCTAGGTTGCGGATTCTGTAGATGGTGGAGTGACGGGGTCTCTTTCGCGGGCTCCGTCTGTCCAGTTCGGAGTACACTAGCGAAGGATACACTAGGATTGGTTGTAGCAGGCATGTTAGATGATCTAACAGCCTTGACGAAGAATACCTCCTTTTGGAGGCGTTGAAGGTGATTTTTGGTGCAGCTGGGGGTTTACGCCCGTTTAGGTGCGATTTAAGATCCTTGAAGACAGGACATCCCCTGTAGTTGGCTGTGTGGTTCCCTCCACAGTTACTGCATAGTCTTAGTGCGACGTTGTTTCTGTCCTTGGTGCAAATGCCATCTTTATGATGTTCGCCGCAGCCAACACACACTGACCTAAGATTGCAATTGTTAAAGGTGTGGTTGTATTCCTGGCAGTTTTTACACTGAGGTGGTTGGTATCTCTTATGGGGATCCTCTACGGTGATTCTTCTGTGCAATAGGAGCTGAAGGTTGTAGATTGGATGCACTTCATTTGGCTTCGACCGCTTTGCATCTGGTTGGAGCTCGATTTTAAAGAGCGGCTGTGCGACTTTATTCCTGTTGATGATATTGACAACGGACTTAACCGCAAACCCTTTTTCGGCCAATGCATCTGCTATTTCTTGGCTCGATCCCCTTTAACACAACCTGGAGCCCTTTACTGCTTTTTAGTTGGTAGGTATAGAAGTTGATGTTAGCATTACGGAGGTACTTTTCGATGATGCGGAAATTGTCCTCAGTTTGGGTTTGACATTTAATTTCTTTTATGTTACCCCTGTTGAGAGGGGTTACAACAAAGTTATTTGCCCCTACTATTTCTACTAGCTTCGAAATCAGGGCGCTGCAGTTGGCTCCACGGATGTATAGAAGTGGTGGTCTAGCCGATTTAACTTTATCCACAGCGCCGGCTTGATCGTCTTGCTGATCGGCAAGAATTTTAAAACGATTTCCGCTTAGAAGTGCTGCTCGTTCATTAGTTTTGGTTATTTTCGGCGTATTGCCAATTTTTTTCTTTTGCGGGCTTAGCTTCCGCTTAGTTATTTTAATGTATCTATCCATTCCAGTTTGGACAGAAGGCGTTGGGTTTCTTGTCGTGGCTGACTCTGGGCGACTTGTCGATGACGGCTTGAGGCAGGTCAATACTTCTGCAGACGTTGCAGTAGTTGCTGTCAACGAGCTGACGGTGCTGGTCGGTGCAATCGGTGACCCAGTTATCGATATTGATGGAGAAGCACACTGCTCTCTCCACGGTAAATTGCTGTTGTGGCTTGCTGTTGCTGAGTGGCTTGCACTTTCGGTGTTATTGCTTACGGCAGCATTCATTGTTGCGTTGGACCGAGAGACGACGCTCACGTTGTTGTTGTACAAGTAGTTCTTGTAGCTGTTGCTGGTGGGGACCGAGAGAGCTTGGGACCGAATTGGTGGACATGGCTTTTCCAAAAAAAGTGCTCACTTTGTTATTGCAATAGTATTCATTGCTATTAGAACAAACTAATAGCAATATGATTGTAAATAGGCGTCTCTGAGGCGACTGAGAGCCCTACACAATTTTTGCAATCGCGGTCTTTTTATTTTTTAATAAAAAGAGTGCGGAGTGCATTAAAAAACACGTCTGTACGCGGCGGCGGTTGAATTGATTGTTAAATTAAATGAAACGTAAAAATGAAAAGTTAAAAGGTCAAAGTCAGAAAATATTTCCAAGCATGTTTTTCCTTTATAAAATGGAGCGAAACCCAGTTTTTTGCAATAACAAACGAAATTTTTCATTGTTTTAAATGACTATGTAACAATTTTTAATGTTTTAATTTGATTTTCTAACATAATTACAAAAAGTAATGAAGTAAGTAAGTCATCTCGCCGACTTAGGTATACCATACACCAGTAAAACAAATATTTCAAATTTGTAATAACAAATGCATTTACCTATTTTAAAAAAAATTCTGTTAACATGCTTTTTACAAGCATATCTTAGTATCTCGCTCACTCATGCATATGGAGCACCCTACCGCCCTCACCCGCCAACGGGCAACTCCGGCCTTATGGAAAAACGTTTATATGCATAACTTGGCTATTTTTTGTTCGATTTTGATCAAATTTTGTATTTTGCTAGGTATTAGTATTAAATTTGAGTGTGCCAAATTTGATTCCACAAGGTAAAAATTGCGGGAGATAATCGAGTTTTTCAAATTTCGGGGGCGGAAAGGGGCGTGGCAAAATCTTTATACATACAAATTGTTCGCATTTACTAAGCAAATATACATACCAAATACGGTGTCTCTAGCTGGAATAGTTTTTGAGATAAACGTTTTTTTGAATTGCGGGGGCGAACAGGGGCGTGGCAAAAATTTGAAATAAACTTGATCACTCTACATACTACATGAGCCTACATTCCAAATTTGGTGGCTCTATCTCTTATAGTCTCCGAGATCTACGCGTTCATGCGGACGGACGGACGGACGGACGGACGGACAGGCGGACGGACAGACGGACATGGCTAGATCGACTCGGCTGTTGATACTGATCAAGAATATATATACTTTATGGGGTCGGAAAAGCATCCTTCTGCCTGTTACATACATTTTGGCGACTTTAATGGTATAAAAAACAAACATTTTTAAAATTTTTTATACCCTTGCATTATAAAATTGGTCAGATGTTTGTAACGCACAGAAGGAGACGTTTCCGACCCCATAAAGTATATATATTCTTGATCAGCATGAGAAGCTGAGTCGATATAGCCATGTCCGTCTGTCCGTCGGTGCGTACGCGTTTTACTCAGCCATCTTAAGAGCTATCGGGATGAAATTTTTTTGGGGAGCTTATTTTTACCCGGGTGAGATAAAGTATGAAAATCATCGGGATCGGACTACTATATCATATAGCTCTGGAACAAAAATTTTTGCAAAAATTGGAGTATCCCTATGAAATTTACCAATATAATAGAATTTGATATAAAATCTCAGATCCCAAAATTTGAACTTGATCGGATATACAGAACACAAGTTACAGTCAATACAAATCGGTTCTACGTCATCATCAAATCAAACAGAGCACATGCATATACACACACAGACGTAGCGCTATGCGAGTATGTATGTGTATGCGTGTTGTGCTTTGCTTACGGAATGATAGAAGAAAAATTTGGAGTAAAAAGAGAAATAATTTGAATGTTTTGTTTGTGTATTGATGATGCCAATATGTTAGTTTTGAAAATTTGCTATTTTTGGCTGATTTTTTTCAAAATAATTTTTAATATTTACGTCAATATCTAATAAACTCAACATTTCGGGAATGAAGTTGATATTTTCCAAATCGTTCCTTATCGCACGTGTCTCAGTGATGCAATAAATGGGTAAGAAGAGGCTGCCAGCATTTTAAAAAGGTCTTCATTATGTCTAACACTAGAAGTTATTAATGTATTAGTATATCTGAACCTTTTGTACTCCTTGCTTTTACATTCCTGTGCTTCTTCTCCAATTGGTAAACACTGATATTTTATTAAATCCTTTCCGTGAGCCGAAATCCTATGTATCGTTGGGGTAAGTTTTTTTTGCAGATACAATTCAGTCAAAAGTTAAGCAGTTTTTGAAGCATATTCTTCAAATTTTTCACCATTTACCATTTCCTTGCAATTTATAACGTTCAAGATAACAGCCAACCTTTTAATGATCTCTTGACTAACACCTGTTATAAAAGATGTTATTTCGTTATTTACAAAAAATCTTTTATTTCCATCATTCGTTTGTTTCCGTATCCGTACTTTGGGCAGCCAATTTTCGGTCCCAGCTTCCGAGAGAATTCAGCTTGTATAATCTCCTGAATATCCTCACGAAATGTGTAAGCAAGCTTCAAAATAAAATCCATACACTTTATTCTGCAATGTAACGGAGAAATTCCATATTCGTAGTAGTTCTCCTCACTCGTTGAATCGTCTAAGTCCTAACCCTAACGTTGAGGAAGTGGTTGTAATTTCGTTTAACACTTTTGAAGTTAAAAATAAACTGTCGCAAACGAGAGGAACAATTAGCTCTTTATGTTATATTTTTTAGGTAGCACGAAAAAACGGGTTTACCCTTTTTGTATTAATTAGGAAAAAACTTAATATTTACATCCAATTAGGTAAACGGAAATAAAAAGGTTGCCTTAGTTTTATGGTTAGTTTTATATTTACCCTACCTAGTGTATGTAGTCCGGTAGTTGATACTTGTTAGTTGTATTTCACTACAGTTAAAAACGCCAATATTTAGTGTATTTTTTAAATGCTTCAAGTTTAAGATAAAACAAGATCGATTGTTGAAATCGCCCAATATTCATTATTAAAGTTGCGATTTTTTGTAAAAATTATCATTTATTCCCAATTACTAAAAAGCTCTGAAGTATTCCCTATAGATTGCGTATATATTTTTTGACAAACGCCATCATGAAAAAACTGATTTTTGCAACGCTATCCGAGCAGAGGCCGTGCGCGTCGTTACTTTCTGCATTACAAAATACAATAATTTCATGCACCTAGTAGACAACGCTAACATTCATTAAGAAAGTAATGTAGCTTATATTCTGTTTTTGAATGTACACAGGCGAGAAAAAATCCACTAGTAATCGATGTAATAATGAGCATTTCCGCCACTGGGTAGTAAACAGTCTTGAGAATTCAATGTGCAAATCTCTTGAGATGCGGGTTTTTGGGCAAATAAGAAATTCCCACAGGACCAAAGTGCTCTCAATGTGCGTCAATGTGTGGAAAATTTTGCAACTTTTCGATCCTTATCTCATTCTCTTCTATTGCCCCCTTATCAATTTCGATAGCAAGATAAAAACCGTGAAGGAGGCTATAAAATATTTATTGTTTTCAAGCTGAGGGTGAAGTTACTGAAGGAAAATAACTTTGGTTGCTTGGGACCATTAACATAGCAGATACTAAAGGAGAAGAACTTTGGTTAGTTAGGAACATCAACACAGCAGCTACAGAAGGAGAACTTTGGTTGATTGGGACAATCATCTCAGCAGCTACAGAAGGAGAAGAACTTTGGTTGCTTAGGAACTTCAACAATAGAGAGAGGATCAACAACAGGAGCAGGAACTAAGTAGTCTAATTCATAATACGATATGTGGAATAAAAAATATTACCTTTAAACGAGAATTTATTTCAGAAATTTTGAAATGCCAAGTAGCTGCAATTTTATGTTTATGTATATTTTTGCGTAATTCGCATTTTTATATTAAGGAAAATTAGAATTAAAACTAGGTTCATTAGTTTGCACAAACAGCGAACAATCTCAAACGCAATTTTTATTTAAAATTATTTTATGGAATGAACAAAAATATGGCAAAATATATGTTTCATGATGAACCTTACCCTTAATCCAGGGGAAAATATATGTCAGTTGACATTTTTTTTTTTTCAAATGACGAACTAATAAAGTGAATCATTTTAAATTTTAAAATGCTTTAAAAGACCAAAGGAAAATAATATTGGAGCTAGTGGAAAGACAACAAAATTAAATCGGGTGAACTTATGATATTTCCATTAATAGCGATAGTGTAATTTTGGTCTTGCAAATACTTATTAAGGAAAAAAATGTTATACCGTCTAAATATAGTAAAATAAAATTATAAAATCTTTTGATGGAAAGGAAACAAAATGTTATATGACTGAAATGTCTTAACCTTAATGGATCTAAAAGGTTGCCTATCACACGAAGCGCTTAGTTCATATGGTGAATGAATAAATGAGAGCATTGTAAATTTTAAAATGCTTTAAAGGAGAAGGACCAGGCAAAAAGAGAAAAAAATTTGAACATGATTCTTTGACTGCTTCCAAACAAGTGAAATCAATTGTGAGATGAGGTCTAACAAAAACTTTCAGAGCCTATTTGACCACAATGAATTGAAAAAATTGTATATTCTCCAGTTTTGGAAAATCATGGAAAGAAGTGTTGATAAATCATAGTAACAAGTGCTGGAAAGTGTGGAATATGTTTAGGGTTTCCACCTAAAATAAATTGGATAAACTGGTTCCCAGGTTATTTAATTATTTGCTTTTGTAAATCGAAGTACAATCATGTAAAAATATATTTGCAGAAAATTGCGTATTTTTTAAAGTATTTTGCTGGAATACAAATATTTGTTAAAAAGTTTTTTGACTTTGACATCTGTCGAAAATAAATTGCAATGGTTTATTTATTTATTTTTTTTGTTGTTGTTGATAACACTTTACTGCGCCTAGAGCCCCTGGCGATTCTTTTCCCGGTGAACAATTTTTACAAATAATTAACTGTCAGGGGCAGGAAAAGCTGGAATTTTCGTCCTCTCCTTATATCATATCCCCTCTCTTCCTCCAGGAACAGTGGTGGGAACGGGGGGATGAATTTGAAAAATGTGCTAGAAAAATGATTTTTGCACGCCTCGTCGCATATGACAGAATCCGGGAGCCAGGAAGCAGGAGCCTGTCGCCTCCGTCAGCTGCCAAAGTCATTATGTCACAACAGGAGTAGCTAACACCTTGAGATGACAAAAAAAAAAGCATGTTTTCTACAAATAGATCCCACGAAATTGTGATTATTGCATTCTTTAGAAAGTGTTGCAATTTCATTTGTTTTATTTTCATTACATCCGCTGGTCAAAAATTTTACAAACTGGGATCCATTCATGACAGTCTTTAATTATTGATCGTTTGTATAATACGATTAAAGCTGAATGAATGAACTCGGACCGAATGCGCACTTTTAAGATTTACGGGGGAGGGAAAAACTGTATCGTGATCTCGGGCACCACTTATAGGCAGAGAGATCTACGTAGTCGATATATTTCCCATTGACCTCTTCTACTCACTGCAATTGCATTCGAACGATAATTAGTAGCTGTAACAGAGGTGGACGGAGGGAACTGTAGCGACGTCTGGCCTTTGTGCTTTGTGGGCACGTTTTTGATTTAGATACCCTGTATCTAGAAGGATCCATTATATAGTATACATAAAGGGCGTTCCGAAATGTTAAATTAAATGAAACGTTAAAATGAAACGTTAAAAGGTCAAAGTCAGAAAATATTTCCAAGCATGTTTTTCCTTTATCAAATGAAGCGAAACCCGGTTTTTTGCGATAACAAACGAAATTGTTCGTTGTTTTAAATGACTATGTAACAATTTTTTATTCCAAAAAGTAAAAAATAAAAATTTGTTTAAGAATAAACATCGTGTTCATCTGAACTGGCTTCACCAAATCAGATGCACTAAAGAAAATACAATACAAATGTACCTTTGTACCAAACATCTAACCTAGCATATGACTAGAATTACAATCTGCCACACTCGGTGTGGGAAAAAACACTTGTAATTCTAAACTAACCCAAAAGATCACAACGACAGGATGTCAATTGGCCGACGATGTGCCCAAAATAATAATTTTTTAACCCCCGAATACGTGGGTGTGAGTCTAAAATAAGATCTTCTAAGAACAATGGTTACCTACTAGAGCCTAAGATAATCCTATACAAACTCCGTACTTTTGTAAATAAAATCAGTCATATTTTGAATTCAACGAATGAAGATTGGGTCTTTTAGTTGTGGTTCTTTTTTTTTTTTTTTTTTTAACGTTTAATATATATTTGTTGAATCTACTCTTAAATTAGAGCCTAACAACAAGTTTGAGATATTTTTCTTAATCTAGTACTTAAGATCCAGGGGATATTGCAGACGGCCCTAATCATTTATTATTGGGTTGGTCTGTCATTTCTTTTAAGACGAGTTCTATTATTAGTTCGCGTAAGGGAATTGGCAAGAACATTAGGGTGTACATCCAGTTTCGCAGAATACTTTAGTTGTTGACTACCTATTTCAGATTTTACGCTAGGTATATTTAGATCATTTTGAATGTTGTCGTTCCGTATGTACCACGGAGCCCCAGTGATTGATCTTAAAATCTTCGACTGCGCCCTTTGTATAATGTCGACATTGCTGGTACTTGCATTTCCCCATAGTACGGCACCGTAAGTCCAGATGGGTTTCAGTACGGAGTTATATAGGAGGACTTTATACTCCAGACGTAGAGGTGACCGAGCATTGATGATCCAATGTAAGCTACTCGCTTTCAGTTTAAGCTGTGACTTTTTTGCCTCAATGTGCTTGCGCCAAGTTAGTCTTCTGTCTAGGTGGATACCAAGGTAAGTGACATCCACGGCTTGAGGAATTGGTACGTTGTTTAGCATTATAGCTGGACAGTTTCTTCTGTTAAGCGTAAATGTAACATGTTTGCATTTCTGCTCGTTGACCC
This sequence comes from Drosophila paulistorum, assembly GCA_018152135.1. Classification (NCBI taxonomy): domain Eukaryota; kingdom Metazoa; phylum Arthropoda; class Insecta; order Diptera; family Drosophilidae; genus Drosophila; species Drosophila paulistorum. The sequence goes on along the minus strand of JAECXG010000612.1, from coordinate 725,325 downwards.
AGATACGCCAGGTTGCTAGCCATTCCTCTACCACCTTGAGGTGTTCCTCTAATTTTGCAGAGGCTTGTATCGGGCATTTGGATCTGCTGAGGATTGCCGTGTCATCGGCAAAAGTGGACGTTGTAAGTCCTAGACTCGTTGGTAAGTCTGCAGTGTACAGCAGATAGAGCAATGGTCCGAGTACACTGCCTTGCGGTACACCAGCTTCGATTTCAAAGTCAGCCGAGACGGAGCCATTACATCTTACAGCGAATTTCCTATTGTAAAGGTAAGATTCCATGAGTTTGTGGGTGTACTGTGGGAGTTTCTGCCGGATTTTGAACATTAAACCCTCCAGCCAGACTCTGTCGAAAGCCTGGGCAACGTCGAGAAAGACAGCCGTACAGTATTCTTTAGTTCGAATGCTGTTCTTATTTCGGATGTTATACGATTGACTTGTTCAATTGTTCCATGTTTTTCGCGGAAGCCGAACTGGTGAGAAGGGATTGTGTTCTCCGATGCCAGAAATGAGTTTAGACGAATCTGCAGGACCTTTTCAAAAAGCTTCGAAAGACATGGTAGCAAACTAATTGGCCTATAGGATGATGGTTGGGTTTTGTCCTTTCCCACTTTAGGAATCATGATGATAGTGGACCTTTTCCATGCTCTTGGGAAGTAGCCAATTCTTATTATAGCGTTGAACATTTTGCAGATGTATTGTATGGCGATAGTAGGGAGTTCTAGGATCATTTTTGGTGTGATTAGGTCATGGCCAGGGGCTTTGTTCGGCTTTATGTGGTTTTTAATAACTGCAGTGATCTCATCCGATTGGAGTTCCGAGTACTCACTATCCGTTAATGTGCTCGAAGGGGGAAGTACAAATGAGTTTGATGTTGGATTTGGCTGGAAAACCATTTTAAGATGTGTGGCAAATATGGATGCCCTCTCTTCGTCGCTGCGGGCCCATCCACCTGTTGGGCCCCTTATTGGTGAAACTGTCTCTGTAGGCGCGCTTAAAGTTGGGTGGGCTTTCCACAGAGGATGTTTAGTGCTGGATGGACTGAGCTTTTCTATGTATTTCCTTTGAGCCCAGATTTCCTCTTGTCTTAACTCCTTGGAGAGGTTGCGGCTGGCATGCCTTAGGCGAAGTTTTGCTGCTGGTGATCGAGTAATCTGCCATTCTCTTCTTAGACGTCGTTTTTCCGTTACTAATTGTTCTATCCGCCGGATCGTAGGCCTGACAGCAGGTTTAGCGTAAGTAGAGGCATGTGGCGTAGATACTCTTGCTGCAGCTCCCAGCATCGACTCAAGTGCAGAGACGCACATGTCAATGTCCTCTGCAGCATCCAGTTTCGGCGAACAGTCAATGTGGGCACTCATGTACATTTTAAATTTAAGCCAATTTGTTTTGTTGTTTGTAAGCATATATGGGCGATCAAGTACTTGAGGTCTTGTTAACAGTGTGAATAGCACTGGAGAGTGATCGGAGGTTAAATCTAGCAGTGTTTCCGCAGTGATCCGATTACGCGGAATCCTCTTGGTTACTGCGAAATCAATCAAGTCAGGCATTTTCTGTGGATCTGTGGGCCAATAAGTGGGCCTACCCGGTGAGACGCAATCCATCTTATTGAGTGGGTTGACTATTGCATTGTACAACTGCTTGCCTTTAGGATTTACCAGGCGAGATCCCCAGTGCGTATGTTTGGCGTTATAGTCCCCTGCTGCAATGAAGCGTTCTCCGAGTGTGTTAAAGAAACCGGTGAATTCCTTTTCAGAGATTGAGAAGCGTGGTGGGCAGTACAGGGCAACCAACGTAGTGTTGCCGCAGCTGGTTTGGACGGTTATAGCAGTTGCTTGTAGGTGCTGTGTTTCGAATCTGTTGAGGAACGAGTGTTTTATACGGTTTTTGATTAGGATACCAGTCCCGCCATGAGCTTTTCCGTCTGGATGGTTTGTTGCGTAGAAGGTGTATTTTGGTATTTGAAAGTTATTTTTTGATGTTAAATGTGTTTCCGTTATCAGCATGACGTCGATTTCACTTGAGTTTAGGAATAGTTGCAGTTCATTTTTGTGCTTGGAGACGCCATTAGCATTCCAAAGACATAGACGTAGGGAAGCCATTATTTATTCTCGATAAGCTTCTGGATAAGCAGGTTTTGATTCCGCATCAGTTCCTGCATACAGTTTTGCATGAACGACATAAAAGTGGTCATGTTTTGATTAAGTGAGATCAATAGGGCCTCTAAACCACTTGGAGTTTGCTGGCCAAGCTCTGGTGCGCTAGGTTGCGGATTCTGTAGATGGTGGAGTGACGGGGTCTCTTTCGCGGGCTCCGTCTGTCCAGTTCGGAGTACACTAGCGAAGGATACACTAGGATTGGTTGTAGCAGGCATGTTAGATGATCTAACAGCCTTGGCGAAGAATACCTCCGGTGTAGTTTTGGAGGCGTTGAAGGTGATTTTTGGTCCAGCTGGGGGTTTACGCCCGTTTAGGTGCGATTTAAGATCCTTGAAGACAGGACATCCCCTGTAGTTGGCTGTGTGGTTCCCTCCACAGTTACTGCATAGTCTTAGTGCGACGTTGTTTCTGTCCTTGGTGCAAATGCCATCTTTATGATGTTCGCCGCAGCCAACACACACTGACCTAAGATTGCAATTGTTAGAGGTGTGGTTGTATTCCTGGCAGTTCTTACACTGAGGTGGTTGATATCTCTTATGGGGATCCTCTACGGTGATTCTTCTGTGCAATAGGAGCTGAAGGTTGTAGATTGGATGCACTTCATTTGGCTTCGACCGCTTTGCATCTGGTTAACCGCAAACCCTTTTTCGGCCAATGCGTCTGCTATTTCTTGAAGTGGGACCGATGGCTCGATCCCCTTTAACACAACCTGGAGCCCTTTACTGCTTTTTAGTTGGTAGGTATAGAAGTTTATGTTAGCATTACGGAGGTACTTTTCGATGATGCGGAAATTGTCCTCAGTTTGGGTTTGACATTTAATTTCTTTTATGTTACCCCTGTTGAGAGGGGTTACAACAAAGTTATTTGCCCCTACTGTTTCTACTAGCTTCGAAATCAGGGCGCTGCAGTTGGCTCCACGGATGTATAGAGGGGGTGGTCTAGCCGATTTAACTTTATCCACAGCGCCGGCTTGATCGTCTTGCTGATCGGCAAGAATTTTAAAACGATTTCCGCTTAGAAGTGCTGCTCGTTCATTTGTTTTGGTTATTTTAGGCGTATTGCCAATTTTTTTTCTTTTGCGGGCTTAGCTTCCGCTTAGTTATTTTAATATATCTATCCATTCCAGTTTGGACAGAAGGCGTTGGGTTTCTTGTCGTGGCTGACTCTGGGCGACTTGTCGATGACGGCTTGAGGCAGGTCAATACTTCTGCAGACGTTGCAGCAGTTGCTGTCAACGAGCTGACGGTGCTGGTCGGTGCAATCGGTGACCCAGTTATCGATATTGATGGAGAAGCACACTGCTCTCTCCACGGTAAATTGCTGTTGTGGCTTGCTGTTGCTGAGTGGCTTGCACTTTCGGTGTTATTGCTTACGGTAGCATTCAGTGGGGTCGGCGACACCACCGAAAAGTACGCGTTGTTGCGTTGGACCGAGAGACGACGCTCACGTTGGTGTTGTACAAGTAGTTCTTGTAGCTGTTGCTGGTGGGGATCAAGAGAGCTTGGGCCCGAATAGGTGGACATGGCTTTTCCAAAAAAGGTGCTCACTTTGTTGTTGCAACTTAGTATTTATTGCTATTAGAACAAACTAATAGCAATATGATTGTAAATTGGCGTCTCTGAGGCGACTGAGAGCCCTACACAATTTTTGCAAACGCGGTCTTTTTATTTTTTACACTAAATTTTGCGGAGTGCATTAAAAAACACGTCTGTACGCGGCGGCGGTTGAAATGAAATGAAGTTGTGGTTCTAAATCCCTATTCATTTTGGTCCTTCGAAAAAAGGAACTCTGCAGTTTTCCCCCACCAGTGGTAAGAGACAGAGTATAATATAAAAGGCAAAATTTTGCTTAATAAATAAAAAGTGCGTGCGTCCGATTTTAAAGTCAGTCTGGCTAGTGTAGCCAACTGTAGTAATTTCGGCGGCGGGAGTTTTGCGTGTGGCGTATTCGAAGTATATTGCAAGTCGGCAACTAGAAATAGCAGCAGAGCAACAAGATAGTTACAAAAAAGAGGCAACTGGAGGCGAGGCAAATGTAAAGAAACGGCGAACTACCAGCAAACTATCGGCAAACCCTACCCATTGGCAGACAAGCAGTGACAGAATATCGGCAAAACCTACTTGGCAAACTCTACTTGGCGGACATTAGTGGCGACCAGTGTCAACAGGATCATCAGATAAGATATAAATTAAGATAGTTATAAGTACATCTATCTATTTTTATAATTATACATTTAAATCGATATCCCAATATTCGCACAAGATAAAATGTTCACTAATAAGACTGCAAAATTGTTAGAGAAGCAGGTAGAGTTGCATACCAGGTTAAGGCAGTTTGAAGCACTAGATTTTCTATCATCAGTACTACAGAGATAAAGTACATGAAGAGGTTTTAAAGATAGTTCCCAAAATAATAGCTACAGGAGAGTCAGAAAAACCAGGCACTATTAAGTCGGTGTTAGTTGAAACAGAAGCAGATAGGTCAGAAATGTTTGAGGATAGCAAAGGAGAGTCGCGCGGGAATGCGACCTCCAGTAATGAAAACGCTAATGTTAGCGAGGAAAAATTTCAAGGAAAGGTCCGTCAGCTCCAGATATATTTGGACATGGAGAGCAAAGATTTACGTATGATAGACAATAGAACAGGCGAAATGTATATTAAAAAAATAGAATTCTTGTTCAAGAAGGTACAGATGTGCCAAGCTTATACAGATGAACTTATATGTAATGAAACGTTTAAAGAAGTCATAGAAGAACAAGAGTTCGACGTTCAGAATATCTTGTCAGCACTAGAAGAGAAAATAAACGATCAGAATAATTTGAAAGCTGAGGTTACCGTAAGAGGCGAACTACCGGTGTTGCCGAAAATACAGGTACCCACATATTCTGATGAACATTGAGAATGGGACCTGTTTGTAGAATTATTCGCGGAACTGATTGAAAAAAGAGAGAATCTAAGTCCATCTATTGTCAGGTTCAGATGACAATTATAGTGCCGCTTGGGAATTTTTTAACAATTATGATCAACAATGAATCCGCAAAAAGTGTAGAAGGAGTGATGACATAATTAATGAGTCAATACACTTAATTAAAATTAAAGCAAATTTGTCCGATGAAGTTGACATAATAGTCGCTCAACTAATACTTCGGAAATTTGACAGTTGACAGTACAATTGTATGAGAGTCAGATTAGAAAAACAAAGTAGATACAATTGCTATCTGATGTCATGGAATACTTAGAGCAAAGATATTGCTCGCTAAGTGCCATGAGAAAGGAAGAGAAAAAACGGCTACAAACTGTTTTAAATTATGCGGAAGTCGAAGATAAATGTCCGATTTGCAAAATTGCCGGGCACAAAACATATAAATGCTATAAGTTTAAAGGTTTGGCACCTATTGAACGATATGAGACAGCCAAAAAAAATGCAGCTTTGCATAAGATGCTTGAACCATTCAAGCAATAAGGTGTGCACTAATGAAATGGTCTGTTCATTGTGTAGTAAGGAACACCATACCTTACTCCATTTTGACGAAGAACAGGAGAGTGTAAATACTTGTGTAACCGCACAACCTACACTGTTGGCCACAGCTGTAATACAAGTAAAAAATGTAAATGGAGGATATAAGACTCTAAGAGCCCTTATTGATTGTGGTTCACAGAGCACTATTTTGTCTGAAGGGGCCGCTCAAATATTAAAACTACCTAAAATTAAACAATATACAGAAATAAGTGGCGTGTCTTCAATAAAATTTAATAAATTAAAATATAAGGTAAAAATAGATGTAAAGACGCGAAATCCTTGGAAAGGACATCTAAAGGTTGAGACAATTGTGTTGCCAAAGTTAATGAAAGCTCTTCCATTAAAAATTGCAAACGTGGATAGAGTTGGAGAGGAAAGGTAAATTTCAAAATAAAAACAACACAATTCCAAATAAATGCAACAGCAAAACTCAAAAAATAAATTTATGCCCCCCGGCAGGACCTCACATTGGAGGTAAAGTGAAAATTGAGGAATAAAAAGTATATATACCAGAGCCAATACAAAATGAGAATATTCCAAAGGCAATGGGTCAATTAGATTATCAACTAGATTATCAATTAATGATTATCTAACACAAAATATCAAAATAGATTCCGGTAACAAATTGTCAGAAACTATAGTACCAAAAAGGCAGATATGGCAAAATATTTATAAAAAGGCAACATTTAATGATAGCCAGAATAACCACTCAAGTTTTAGCAGTCAGCGATATTTAAAAATGGTGGAGCGAAGATCACATTGGTACAATTCAAAAAGGAAAGATAGTTCTTTTTTAAATTCTCCAGCTTATAAAAAGGCTAGAAGTCAGCACAGTAATACACATCAGGAATGGGTAGATATCCCGAAACAGAAATCATTAGGTAATATGCCAAATATTATAAAAACCAGTAGAAGCCAACTCAGTAATACATACGGGAGAATTGGTAAGAATAGGAAATCAGTGACAATGGCAAAGGAACATCAGATTGACTAGGTTCAACTAATTATCTTACTAATGATAGTTTAATAATAATTTGTATAAGACAACTAACTATAAAAATAAAGTCCAAAACGCCGCATTTGGTGGCCCTTTGCAGAATGTTTAAGAATAAACATCGTGTTCATCTGAACTGGCTTCACCAATTATTTAAGTAATGATTAAAATTTATGAAACATTCTATTACTAAAGAACATACTTTTCAGATAAAACAAGATCGATTGTTGAAATCACCCAATATTCAGTAATAAAGTTGCGATCTTTTGTAAAAATTATCATTTATTCCCATTTACTAAAAATGTCCCAACTTTGGGCGCCTCTAGCATTGATGAATCTCAACCGATTTCAAAAACTTTTTGGATTCATAATCTCTGAGGTATTCCCTATAGATAGCATATATATTTTTTGCCAAACGCGATAATGAAAAAACTGATTTTTGCAACGCTATCCGAGCAGAGGCCCAACTGTGCGTAGTTACTTTCTGCATTACAAATTTCACTAATTTAATGCACCTAGTAGAAAACGCTGCCATTCGTTAAGAAAGTAATGGAGCTTGTAACTGTTTTTGAATGTACACAGACGAGAAGTAATTCATTAGTAATCGATGTAATATGATAATGAGATGTGCGGAAAATTTTGCAACTTTTCGATCCTTATCTCATTCATTTCTAATGCCCCCTTTTCAATTTCCATGGCAAGATAAAAATCGTGAAGGAGGCTATAAAATATTTATTGTTTTCTAGCTGAGGGTGAAGGGATACACAGCAGCTACAGAAGGAAAATAACTTTGGTTGCTTGGGACCATTAACACAGCAGCTACAGAATGAGAAGAACTTTGGTTGCTTGGGACCATCAACACAGCAGCTACTAAAGGAGAAGAACTTTGGTTGGTTAGGAACATCAACCCAGCAGCTACAGAAGGAGAACCTTGGTTGCATGGGACCATCAACTCAGCAGCTACAGAAGGAGAAGAACTTTGATTGCTTGGGAACTTCAACAGTAGAGAGAGGATCAAAAACAGGTGCAGAAACTAAGTAGTTTCATTCATAATAAGATATGTAGAATAAAATATTACCTTTAAACGAGAATTTATTTCAGAAATTTTGAAATGGCAGGTAGCAGGTAGGGTGAAATGGTATATTAAAGTCGCCAAAATGTATGTAACAGGCAGAAGGAAGCTTTTCCGACCCCATAAAGTATATATATTCATGATCAGTATCAACAGCCGAGTCGATATAGCCATGTCCGTCTGTCCGTCCGTCTGTCCGTCCGTATGAACGCCTAGATCTCTGAGACTATAAGAGATAGAGCCACCAAATTTGGAATGTAGGCTCGTGTAGTATTTAGAGTGATCGAGTGTGTTTCAAATTTTTGCCACGACCCTTTCCGCCCCCGCAATTCAAAAAAAACCGTTTATCTCAAAAACTATTCCAGCTAGAGACACCATATTTGGTATGTATATTTGCTTAGTATATGCGCTCATTTTGTATGTACAAAGATTTTGCCACGCCCCTTTCCGCCCCCGAAATTTGAAAAACTCGATTATCTCCCGTAATTTTTTATCCTGTGGAATCAAATTTGGCACACTTGAAATTGATACTAATACCCAAATACCAAATTTGATCAAAATCGGACAAAAAATAGCCAAGTTATGCATATAAACGTTTTTCCATAAGGCCGGAGTTGGCCGTTGGCGGGTGGTGGCGCTAGGGTGCTCATATGCATGAGTCAGTGAGATACTAAGATATGCTTGTAAAAAGCATGTGAACAGAATTTTTTTGAAATAGGCAAATGCATTTGTTATTACAATGCGTTACAATCAGTAACTATGGTGAATCGAGATCCTAGGACATAAACACGCCATTTGGTTAGTGCTCCAATTATAGCAAGCACTTCGAGTTCGTAAGAATGATACCTTTCTTCACACAATTTTGTCTTACGACTCATATATTCAACGGGATGAAATGAATTATTTTCTGATTGCTTTTGTAACAAAGCTGCCCCAAATCCGTATTTTGAAGCGTCCGCATGTATTTCAGTTTGCAATTTCGGGTTAAACAATTTAAGGACGGGTTCTTTAGTCAACGCAGCTCTGAGTTCTTCGAAAGCGAGTTTGTGTATATCTTTAAATTCAAACTTCGAATCCTTACGCATTAAATCGGACAACGGCTTCGCGATTGCTGCGATGGGAAAGCCATGGGAAAGTTATCACGAAGTATCTTTTCATTTAATTTCCTGTAGTCACAGCATAAACGCTTCTGACCATTCTTTTTCGAGACTAAGACAACGGGAGACGCGCACTCAGAAGTACTGGTTTTAAATATTTTCTCTGCTAGCCATTCTTGAATTTGTTTGTCAACTATTTCCTGGTCACAAAGGGCTAAACGTTTTGGGTGCTGATAGACAGGTATTTCGTCGCTCAATATAATTTTCATGCTTACTGGTGCTTTGGTATTTCTTTTTGGTTGGTAGTTTCGAATTAATTTCTCTACTTCCCCTATCAAATGGTTCAACTGCGAAAGCTTTTTGTCTGGACTCTTATCCCTCTCTTCAATATTTGTGATGAAGATATTTCTAATCTCTCCTGCCCACTGAGTATCGGACTCATTTTGTTCTCTCTTTGGTATACTATGGGTGTGACAAACTTCTATATCGTTGCGAATAGCAAACTTAGATCCAATTGCTGTTACACTTATATTGACAGTGATCAATATCGTTCGACCCAGTATAGCATCAAAAAGTGTCCTGATCTGGCACTACATCGAATTCTATGTTCATAACTAAGCCATCCACTTCCACAGGTATTATAGAACTACCGAAAGTCAACACCTTACTTTCGCCAATTCCTGTTAAGTGTCTAGCTCCGGCTAATAACGGTTTGGATCCAATCATAAAATAAATTTTTCTTCGCATAAGACATAAACCAGCGCCAGTATCTACAAGTCCTTTAAATATAACGTTAGAATATACGATGTCTTTAAGTTCTAACCCTGACGGAGTAAATTCGCTTGACGGCTGTATTACTATATCTTCATTTTCTACCACGTTTGTATTTCTCCCATATTTAATTGCATTTTCTGGTTTGCACTGGGTCATTCGATGTCCTACATTACCACATTTAAAACACTTTTGATCGTTCTTTGGACAGTCTCGTCTGATATGTGATGTATCACCGCATCCATAGCACTTTCGATTCTTAGATGTATCTATTATTGTACCCTGATTAATCTTTTTTTCCTGACTGAGCATCAAACTTGTTTAACGACTTGTGTGAAGCCCGCACTTTTTGATACGTTTCTATTTGAAATTTCAGTTGTTCTAGATTCCTGGCTTGAAATAGAATAGCTTTATTTACTTGTAAGTCTGGAATGCCCTTTACAAAGTATTCTATCAAGCTCTCATCGTCCAAATTCACTGGTTTGGCAATTTCCATTAAAGCATACAAATATTCATGGAAAGTCTCCTCTCTTTTCTGAGAACGTTGCGATAATATTCTATGAATCTCAGCTGCTGATCGTTTCGAACCAAATTCCTTGCGCAATGCTGCTTTTAATAGTTCCCAATTGTGTATACCATGTTGACTCCGAATAAATAATTTGCCGCAGCTAACAAGTGTTTGGCGTATATAAAGGTCTGTAGCTTATCCCATTGTACTGTAATGGCATACTCTTCTATCTCATGCACCCACAAATCAATATCGGGACTACCTGAGCCGGAAAAATAGGATACACTGCCCTCAACACCTTTTAAGGTGTACCAAGATCGACCAAAATTATTTGTAGGCAGTTCGCCTGTAGCTGTAACTACTGATTCAACTTCTTCCTCGCTATCCTGGTCTTTAATATTGTAATGACTAATTTGTTTTAGATTTTCAACTGCCTCCGTTTGTATTTTCTTCCTATGTTCTGCTAGTTCTTCGATTAGCAGATCATCGAGCAGTTCTTTAAGGTCGACATCCTCTGATCTACGCATGTCAATACAGGTTAGGATCTTAAAGGGAGCGATCTTAGTACTTCTAGGTGCCGTATCGTTGATGATTTGCTGAACTTTCCCTACGTATTTATACAATGAAGCTGGATTATCTAAATTCATTTTAGCTAACATTGGAATAACAATCTTGTAAATCCTTTCAACCTGCCCAATTCCTCGCGGTACTCCGGTGGTAATCAATAAATGCACAATGTCGTGATCCTCGAAATACTTTTTGAAGATGTGCGAAGTAAAAGCCACGCCCCTATCAGACATCTTTAAACAAACATCTTTAAAGGTGTACCAAGATCGACCAAAATTATTTGTAGGCAGTTCGCCTGTAGCTGTAACTACTGATTCCACTTCTTCCTCGCTATCCTTGTCTTGAATATTGTAATGATTAAGAAGTCTATTCTGTAAATCACGTTTTCTTCCCACTGTGTTTAGGTTCAATTCGGCCAACTTGTTTCGCAAATCTGCGACTCGCAATGCCATAACCTCGTCAAGCTCCATATTACAATATTTTCTTTTGTTCGATACCAATAATTATTGCTAAGGTTAGTTTTAGTAAATTCAATTAAGGTTAGAACTATCTACATATAGTCCCCAAAAATTTACCCAACTCCGCTCCTGTCCCACGAAGTCTTCGTTTAAATTCTGCCAGCGGATTGTCTGGCCTCTTTTAACGTTTTGTCTCTTGCCTCGTCCAGCTTCTGCCTCTGCCAACGGGTTGCCTCTGCCTCTGCTTAAGTTTCACCTCACGCTACGTCCAGCTTTGCCTCTGCAAACGGGTTGCACCTGCCTCTGCTTACGTTTCAACTCACGCTACGCACAGTGGGGCCTTCAGGCATTTAGCATTGCAAAAATCATAGCGTCTAAACCAATAAAGCGATTTAAAAATTTTAAAAGCATATGATAAAGAATACCTTAAGCTTCAAAACGAATGTTTGTCAAACGTGCTGGGTGTTCGTGGTGCTGTAATATTCAAGATCAAAGTCAGAAAATATTTCCAAGCATGTTTTTCCTTTAAAAATGGATCGAAAGCCAGTTTTTTTCAATCACAAATGGAATTTTTCATTGTTTTAGACGACTATGTAACATTTTTTAATGTTTTAATTTGATTTTTTAACATAATTACAAAAAGAAAAAAAAAATTGTTTTTTAATTTTTTTTTTAGGTTATTTAAAATATGTTTAAGAATAAACATCGTGTTCATCTGGCTTCATCAAATCAGATGCACTAAAGAAAATACAATAAAACTGTATCTTTGTACCAAACAACTAACTAGCATATGACTAGAATTATAATCTGCCACGCTCGGTGTGGGAAAAAACACTTGTAATTCTAAACTAACCCAAAAGATCACAACGACAGGATGTCAAGTGCCAAAATAATAATTTTTCAACCCCCGAATACGTGGGTGTGAGTCTAAAATAAGATCTTCTAAGAACAATTGTTACCTACTAGAGCCTAAGATAATCCTATATAAACTCCGTACTTTTGTAAATAAAATCAGTTCATATTTTGAATTCAACGAATGAAGATTGGGTATTTTAGTTGTGGTTTTAAATCCCTATTCAATTTTTTTTTAATTTTTTGTAGGTTAGTTTTGAAAATTTGCTATTAATGGCTGATTTTCTTCAAAATAATTTTCAATATTTACTTCAATATCTAATAAACTCAACATTTCGGGACTATAGATGCTATTTTCCAAATCCTTTCGTGATCGCACGTGTCTCAGTGATGCAATAAGTGGGCCCGAAGAGGCTGCTAGCATGTTAAAAAGGTCTTCATTTTGTCTAAGACGAGAAGTTTTTAATGTATTAGTGTATCTGAACCTTTTGTAGTCCTTGTTATTCGATTCCTGTGCTTCTTCGGATAGCTCTCCAATTGGTAAACACTGATATTCTATTAAATCCTTTCCGTGAGCCAAAATCCTATGTACCGTTGGGGTAAGTTTTTTTTGCGGATACAATTCAGTCAAAAGTTGAGCAGTCTTTGAAGTATATTCGGCAAATTTTTCACCATTTATCATTTCCTTGCAATTTATAACATTCAAGATAACAGCCAACCTTTTAATGATCTCTTGACTAACACCTATTATAAAAGATGAAACGCTCATCTCCTTTAGCAATCCCATTTCAAAATCATTTAAGTTTTCACACTCGTGGAAAACTTTTAAAATCCTTTCATTCTTTAACAACATTTTTGCACAAATAAATAAAACTGTGTTGAATTATATTGACAAATACTATTCAGTCCTGATTTAAGATGTTTCCACTTACGAAGTTAAAAATAAACTGTCGTAAACAAGAGGAATAATTAGCTCTTATATTATATTTTTTGAATTAACTAGGTAGAACGAAAAATCGGTATTACCCTATTTGTATTAATTAGGTAAAAAACTCAATATTTACATCCACTTAGGTAAACGGAAATAAAAACGACCAACCCACAATTAGGACAAATTTTTCATCAACTTAAATAACATTTACTTGACTTGTCAGTTTTTCCAAAGCAGGTTATTAGCAATTTATCATTGTAGAAAGGCATATATGTAAACAGGTAGTATTTGCAAAACAGCATTACGCAATGTTATCATTTAAATACAAAGAAGCTACAGGCCAATACGCATGCGCTCTTCTTCTTCCTTATACCTGCAGCGCATTTTTTAGACGAGGTTGCCTTAGTTTTATGGCTTACGCATCGCTGTCGCACCTCTCCGCATATTGGGACTATATACATCTGATAGGTAAATATTTCACCTACCTAGTGTATGTAGTCCGGTAGTGATACTAGGTGATACTTGTTAGTTGTATTCCACCAAAGTTCAAAAAACGCCAATATTTAGTGTATTTTTTAAACGCTTCTAGTTCAATAACTATTTAAGTAATTATTAAAATTTATGAAACATGCTATTAACAATACTTTTCAGATAAAACCAAAAAATCCAAGATCGATTGTTGAAATCGCCCAATATTCAGTTTTAAAGTTGCGACTTTTTTTAAAAATTATCATTTTTTCCTTTTCACTAAAATTGTCTCAACTTTGGGCGCCTCTAGCACCCGGATTCATAATCTCTGAAGTATTTCCTATCGATTTCATATATCATTTTTGCCAAACGCGATCATGAAAAAACGTATTTTTGCAATGCTATCCGAGCAGAGGCCCAACTGTGCTACGTCCAGCTTTGCCTCTGCCAACGGGTTGCCTCTGCCTCTGCTGACGTTTTGCCTCGCGCTACGTCCAGCTTCGCCTCTGCCAACGGGTTGCCTCTTCTAGACTGTTCTAGAAAGATTCACTGATCGCCTTCCGTTACCAAACGTGCTCGTGCATGTAGTGTCTGCTTCGTAACGTATTTGGGCATACACGATTTTACGCAACAAATCTAGCACAGCCTATCTCGCTTGCTCTTAAACAATGATCCCGACACAAACGGTTTTTGCTTTGTCACTTCGTAGAACTTTATTTGTTGTCTCTTTCATTCACGTGGTGTTATATGTTATGTTAATTTCTTTAAACAATATTTCGGGCGAGCCCCCAAAAATGTAGTGGTGATTTAATGATCGTTATTATATTTATTTATTTATTAATATTTGAATTGTTTGATGACAATCAAGTTCAATATATTGTTAAGATTTAAACATACTTATAAATATCAAAGAAGCTAACTTCGGCTATGCCAAAGTTTATATACCCTTGCAGTCCTTGGCAATAATATTTTTACATTTTGAAATTTGTTTGCCTTCAATTCCATTCATCAATACACAAACAAAACATTCAAATTATTACTCTTCTTACTACAATTTTTCTTCTCCTACCATCCAAAGCATCGCACGCATACACATACAAATCGTGTAGCTTTGCGTCTGTGTGTGTGTATGCATGTGATCTGTTTGATTTGCTGATGACGTAGAACCGATTTGTATTGACTGTAACTTGTGTTCTATTTATCCGAACAAATTCAAATTTTGGGATCTGAGATTTTATATCAAGTTCTATTATATTGGTAAATTTCATGGGGATACTCCAATTTTTGCAAAAATTTTTGTTCCAGAGCTATATGATATAGTAGTCCGATCCCGATGATTTTCATACTTTATCTCACCCGGGTAAAAATAAGCCTCCAAAAAAAATTTCATCCCGATAGCTCTTAAGATGGCTTGACGTGCGACTCAGTTGACAGTCTCTTTGCGAATGCCCCGCGGCCTCTTTAACAAGCTCTCTCTCAACTTATATAATGATCGTATGCCCTGCTCTCTCTCAACTACTAGAATGTTCGGCCACTACGTGTTTGTCTCTCTCTCAATGCCATTTCCCACGTATATGTTTCATAATGAACCTTACCCCTAATCCAGGGGAAAATAAATGTCAGTTGACAAGAATTTTTTCAAATGACGAACTAATAAATTGAAGCATTTTAAATTTTAAAATGCTTTAAAAGACCAAAGGAAAATAATATTGGAGCTAGTGGAAAGACAACAAATCGAAATCGGAAAAACTTACGATATTTCTATTGATAACGGTAGTGTAATTTTGGTCTTGCAAATATTAAGGAAAAACATTGTACACCGTATAAATATAGTTAAATAAAATTTCAAAATCTTTTGATGGAAAGAAAACAAATAAGAAAACTAAATGTTATATGACTGAAACGTCTTAACCTTAATGGATCTAAAAGGTTGCCTTTCACAAGAAGCGCTCAGTTCATATGGTGAATGAATAAATGAGAGCATTGTAAATTTTAAAATGCTTTAAAGGAGAAGGACCAGGCAAAAAGAGTAAAAAATTTGAACTTGATTCTTTGACTGCTTCGAAACAAGTGAAGTCAATTGTGAGATGAGGTCTAACAAAAACTTTCAGAGCCTACTAGACCACAATAAATTGAAAAAATTTCATATTTTCCAGTTTAGGAAAATCATGGAAAGAAGTGTTGACAAATCGTAGTAACAAGTGCTGGAAAGCGTGAAATACGTTTAGGGTTTCCGCTTATAACAAATTGGCATCCATTTTCAGGGTGTAGTTGACCACAATGAATTGACAAAATAGTATATTCTCCAGTTTTGGAAAATCATGGAAAGAAGTGTTGATAAATCATAGTAACAAGTGTTGGAAAGTGTGGAATATGTTTAGGGTTTCCAGTTATAATATATTGGCTAAACTGATTCCCAGGTTATTTATAAAGCAAATAAATCGAAATGCAATCATGTAAAAATATAATTTGCTGAAAATTGCGTATTTTTTAAAGTATTTTGCTGGAATACAAATATTTGTTAAAAAGTTTTTTGACTTTGACATCTGTCGAAAATAAATTAATGGTTCATTTATTTTTTTTTTTTTCTATACCCTTGCAGAGGGTATTATAAAATTGGTCAGATGTTTGTAACGCACAGAAGGAGACGTTTCCGAGCTGAGTTGATATAGCCATGTCCGTCTGTCCGTCCGTCCGTCCGTCTGTGCAAATCAACTTCACGCTGGCATCTTAAGAGCTATCGGAATGAAATTTCATATTTGAGCTACTTTTAGCCGGGAGATAATAAAGTATGAAAATTGTCATGATCGGACTACTATATCAGATAGCTCTAGAACAAAAATGTTTGCAAAAATTGGAGTATCCCCATGAAATTTACCAATATAATAGAATTTGATATAAAATCTCAGATCCCAAAATTTGAATTTGATCGGATAAATAGAACACAAGTTACAGTCAATACAAATCGGTTCTACGTCATCAGCAAATCAAACAGAGCACATGCATTCGCACACACAGACGTAGCGCTACGCGTATGTATGTATGTGTATGCGTGTTGTGCTTTGCTTAAAAATTTGTAGTAAAAAGAGAAATAATTTGAATGTTCTGTTTGTGTGTTGATGAATTGAGTTGCAAGGAAAAAAATTTCAAAATGTAAAAAAATTATTGCCAAGGACTGCAAGGGTATGGTTGGGACCATATACATCTGATAGGTAAATATTTACCCTACCTAGTGTATGTAGTCCGGTAGTGATACTAGTTGATACTTGTTAGTTGTATTCCACCACAGTTAAAAAACGACAATATTTAGTGTATTTTTTAAACGCCTAAAGTTTAAGATAAAACAAGATCGATTGTTGAAATCGCTTAATATTTATTTATATATATTCATTATATATTCATTTATTCCCAATTACTAAAAACCTCTGAAGTATTCCCTATAGATTGCGTATATATTTTTTGACAAACGCGATCATGAAAAAACTGATTTTCGCAACGGTATCCGAGCAGAGGCCCAACTGTGCGTCGTTACTTTCTGCATTACAAAATTCAATAATTTCATGCACCTAGTAGAAAACGCTACCACTCGTTAAGAAAGTAATGGAGCTTGTATTCGGTTTTTGAATGTACACAGGCGAGAAAAAATCAATTAGTAATCGATGTAATAATGAGCATTTCCGCCACTGGGTAGTAAGCAGTCTTAAGAATTCAATGTGCAAATCTCTTGAGATGCGGGTTTTTTGGTAAATAAGAAATTCCCACAGGACCAAAGTGCTCTCAATGTGCGTCAATGTGTGGAAAATTTTGCAACTTTTCGATCCTTATCTCATTCTTTTCTATTGCCCCCTTATCAATTTCCATAGCAAGATTAAAATCGTGAAGGAGGCTATAAAATATTTATTGTTTTCAAGCTGAGGGTGAAGCTACTGGTTAGGAACATCAACACAGCAGCTACAGAAGGAGAACTTCGGTTGCTTGGGACCATCAACTCATCAGCTATAGAAGGAGAAGAACTTTGGTTGCTTGGGAACTTCAACAGTAGAGAGAGATCAACAACAGGAGCAGGAACTAAAAGAAAATCTTTTGATGGAAAGAAAACATATAGGGATACTAAATGTTATAAGACTGAAATGTCTTAACCTTAATGGATCTAACAGGTTGCCTATCACAAGAAGCGCTGAGTTCATATGGTGAATGTATAAATAAGAGCATTGTAAATTTTAAAATGCTTTAAAGGAAAAGAACCAGGCAAAAAGAGGAAAAAATTTGAACTTGATTCTTTGACTGCTTCCAAACAAGTGAAGTCAATTGTGAGATGAGGTCTAACAAAAATTTTCAGAGCCTACTTGATCACGAGTAGAGGCCCAACTGTGCGTCGTTACTTTCTGCATTACAAATTTCACTAATTTCATGCACCTAGTAGAAAATGCTGTCATTCGTTAAGAAAGTAATGGAGCTTGTATTCTGTTTTTGAATGTACACAGGCGAGAAGTAATTCATTAGTAATCGATGTAATATAATAATGAGATATGACCTTGAGATGAGAAAAAAAACAAGCATGTTTTCTACAAATAGATCCCACGAAATTGTGATTATTGCGTTCTTTAGAAAGTGTTGCAATTTCATTTGATTTATTTTCATTACATCTGCTGATCAAAAATTTCACAAACTGGTACGGGATCCATTCATGACAGTCTTTAATTATTGATAGTTTGTTTAATACGATTCAAGCTGAATGAATGAACTCGAACCAAATTCGGGCTGTTTGAACACGATTTTCGTGAAGTTTTGGGTCAGAGGGACGACCTTTTAAGATTTACGGGGGAGGGTATGTGATATCGATCTACGTAGTCGATATATATCCCATTGACTTTAGTACTATAAATTTACTCCTTGAAGCTTTTGCCATCTCTTAGAGACAGCAACGGTTATGTTGTGGCCTCGTTGAGCGGAATGGTTAGTGGAGAGGGAAAGCAACAAAGCCATCTCAAAAAAATGTTAAGGCATTCGTTATGTCAACAAGAGCACAACAATGGCTAAGTCAAGGAGTAACAGTGGGTGACGATTCCTTGTTAGGCACATTACATCACTCAAATTTGAAGAGAAAGAGAGTCGAGCTCACTGCAGACTTTCTGTTAAGTGGGAGTCAACATGGAAGAGAGTTAAGTTGGAGCGGGATTTCATCTTGTATTTTTGTGTTGAGTTGAGTTGCTGCCTCTAACTGTGGAAGAGGTAAAGCTGTTGGTCTCTACCTCCGCATTACTTTTTTAATGAAGTGCTGCTGCAGTTCCCTCTTCTACTCACTGCAATTGCATTCAAGCGACAATTAGCAGCTGTAGCGACATCTGACCTTTGTGGTTTTTTGCCACGCTTTTGATTTAGACACCCTTTATCTAGAAGGATCCGTCATAAAGTATACATAAAGGGCGGTTCGAAATGTTATATTAAATGAAACGTTAAAATGAAACGTTAAAAGGTCAAAGTCAGAAAATATTTCCACGCATGTTTTTCCTTTATAAAATGGAGCGAAACTACCAAAACCATTTTTGCAATCACAAACGAAATTTTTCGTTGCTTTAAATGACTATGTAACAATTTTTAATGTTTTAATTTGATTTTCTAACATAATTACAAAAAGTAAAAAATAAAAATGTACATTTTTTTAAGTTAGTTTTGAAAATTTGCTATTTTTGGCTGATTTTTTTCAAAATAATTTTCAATATTTACTTCAATATCTAATAAACTCAACATTTCGGGAATGAAGTTGATATTTTCCAAATTGTTTCATGATCGCACGTGTCTCAGTGATGCAATAAATTGGTACGAAGAGGCTGCCAGCATTTTAAAAAGGTCTTCATTTTGTCTAACACTAGAAGTTATTAATGTATTAGTATATCTGAACCTTTTGTACTCCTTGTTTTTACATTCCTGTGCTTCTCCTCCAATTTTTAATCCTTTAAATCCTTTCCGTGAGCCAAAATCCTATGTACCTTTGGGGTAAGTTTTTTTTGCGGATACAATTCAGTCAAAAGTTGAGCAGTTTTTGAAGCATATTCTTCAAATTTTTCACCATTTACCATTTCCTTGCAATTTATAACGTTCAAGATAACAGCCAACCTTTTAATGATCTCTTGACTAACACCTGTTTTAAAGGATGTTATTTCGTTAATTACAAAAAATCTCCTTGAAGTATTTCCATCATTCGTTTGTTTCCGTATCGGTACTTTGGGCAGCCAATTTTCGGTCCCAGCATCCGAGAGAATTCAGCTTGTATAATCTCCTTCATGCTCTGAATATCCCCACGAGATGTGTAAGCAAGATTCAAAATAAAATCCATACACTTTATTCTGCAATGAAACGGAGAAATTCCATATTCGTAGCAGTTCACCTCTTTCCTTGAATCGTCTAAGTCCTAACCCTAACGTTGAGGAAGTGTTTGTAATTTCGTTTAACACTTTTGAAGTTAAAAATGTAGCAGGCTTGCTCACTAAAGACGGTAGTACTCATCCTCTCAGAGAGAGAACATGCTCGTCTCTAAATGAGAGCGAAGTACGAGAGAGCGTCGAGTCAGTCTGGGTTGAACGAGTTTGCGAATCGGTCGTGCTAACGAGAATAAGAATCATAGAATAAGCTCACACTTGCTTGTAATAAATACATATATACTAAACAATTTAAACAAGTCAACCTATTACAATATCAGAAGTGGTCCTAACCCAAAACCATGAGTAACGCAGCTCAAATATCCGATTTAACCCTCGATCAACTAAAACAATGAAATGATTGAATTAGTGCTCCGCCTGTATAGCGTACCAGTCGAAACACGTGGTCATGCCCCACCTGGTTGGAACGAACATGATATTTCAGATCATAATTTAAACGACATTCAATTGATGCAGCCTAACCCAGACCAACTAAATGAAGCGTCAATTGGCGACGCGATTCCGAGAAGCGTACAACAAGAAGCGGCAAACTCCAATTTCAACAACAACAACGATGTCGCGTTGGTTCAACAATTGCTACAACAACTTCAAGTGCTGATTCCTAGAATCGAGCGTGGTCACGATTTGAGCAGATCTTTCCAGAATTTGGAAAACAATGGCAACGCCATTGACAATGGTATCGATAACAATGCAAATATCGATGACAGCAGCATTCCCATCAGTGGCAACGCCACAGTCGAAGCCACCAATCAACACTCTGGCAACTCAAACGGCGAATCTCCAGGCATAGCTTTTTCACTGGCGAAGGAAGTATTGATGGACTTCAACGGCGAGTCGTGCTCCAAAAAGTGGGTGGCTCAGCTTGAAAGTATCGGAGAAGTGTATAACATAGGCAACACTCACTTACGAATGCTCTTCATTTGCTAGATGAAAGGCAAGGCGCATTCATGGCTTCATTCGGAGGTTACACGCATTCGCGAGCCAGTAGCAGTCATTTCGAACAGCGTAATTGGAAGTTTGGCGAAAAGTTTGCAGCTTATCTGGACGACAAACTAATGTTAGCCAACAGCATTAACATCGATGAAGAGGAGCTCCTTGATAAGGTTATCGAGGGCATACCTGACAAGGGATTGCGAACTCAGGCACGGATCCAATGTTTCGCCAACCCCAAGCAGATGTTAGCTGCTTTCGCTGAGATACATCTAGAGGACATTCGAAGCGCAGCTAAAGATGAAAACGAAGCTGGCAGACCAAACAGGCTCCGAGAGATGCGCTGTCGTAGATGCAACACCTGGTGAAGGACTGCCACAGGCCGGATCGTGTATCAGGCTCTTGTTTCATTTGTGGATCCATGGAGCATTGGGCGGCCAAATGTCCAGATAGGAAGGGCAATCGTGAAACTAATGGACTCAACCGCACGAACCAGAGCAGCAACAATTTTGTAAGAGAATTTATTATACATTTTGTAGACTTCCCAAATAATTCCTTTATTGCAGCGTGCCTCATAGATTCTGGGAGTCCAGTTTCCTTAATCAAGAAGAAACATTTACCTAATCATTCATATCTTTATTCCGTTGAGCAATCTAATCAAGGGCTAAATGGAAGTCCTCTCATTACATTTGGAAAACTACAATGTTACGTTGTGAAAAAGTCAATAAAGATTTACTTTTATTTACTCGTTATCCCAGACGAATCTATGAGTCACGATGTAATTTTTGGAAGGGATTTTTTGACATCATGTAATCTAAAACTAGATTTAGATTCTTTTGAAAAAAGTACGCGAATAACTTCTCAGAGCCACGAAAACGTAAGAAAAGTCAATTTTAAAGAAATTGGAATTTTGATGTCAGAATTAATGGAAAATGAAATTGTTAACATAAGTGTAACGGGTAATACAGATAACGAAAATATTAATACAAATGGTAATAAGGATAAGGAAATTATTGAATACAGTGTTATAGACAAAAGAACATGCATAGATAAAGAAATTACTTTAGAGTTTGAAGAGAATATAATCAAAGGTACAAATGAGGAAAAGTATAAGATTGAAGAAATTAAATTAAAGGAACCCCGTAGTGAGTCTGAAGCAAATATGGAAGATAACTTTGAGAGGAGAATGTTAGAAATTTGTTACATAGATAATGAAAATCCAGAGCTAGAATATGCGATCGGTGAAAACATAGATTATAAAACGGTTCAGAGTTTTGATAAGCTAGTCAGGGATAGGTATGTGAATGCGCCAAGACCGGATAAACCGAATATCAGATGTGAAATGAAATTAAACCTAGAAAATTGCAAACCATTTAGTTACGCGCCAAGACGGTTATCATATTTTGAAAAGGAAAAACTACAGAACTTGTTAGATGAATATATAAGAGACGAAATTATCAGACCAAGCGATTCGGAGTATTGTAGCATGTTGTGGAATAACATATTAACAACAATACAAATATATTGTAGCAATTAGTTACAATATTTATGTGCGCAACATTCAAGTGCATTTGCCTCTTAAGTAACATGACCACCCATGAGTGCATGGTGCTGGACAATTGCTGTGTCGGCAAATATAACGCGCGCGTCTGCTTTGGCCCAATATGCAATATGATACATCCTCACTCCACCGCTGCGACGGTATATAAACATACATACTTTTATGTAAACATTTATTCATTTATACATAAGTATGTTTATACATAAGCATACCGCTCCTCTGCCTGCATGACTAGCAGCGCAGCTACGCGGTCTTAGCTATAGTCGACAAATGTTAGAGAATTAAGAATTATTCAATAAAGTAAACTCAAACCCACAACAACTGATTGTTTCTTGAATTCAAAAACCCTTCAAATGGCATAATATATATATGGAGATATTACAGTATGCGTCTCCAGTAGTTTTAGTGAAAAAGAAAACAGGAGACATCAGATTATGCATAGATTTCCGAAAACTGAACAAGATGATTATAAAGGACAACTATCCGTTACCACTGATAGACGACCTATTAGACAGACTAGTCAACAAACGTGTTTTTTCCAAATTAGATCTTAAAAATGGATATTTCCATGTATTCGTCGATAAAGAGTCAGTAAAATATAAGTCTTTTATCACGCCGCTTGGTCAATTCGAGTTCCTAAGAATGCCAATGGGGATCAAGAATACATCACATGTTTTCCAAAGGTTTATAAATCGAATTTTTGAAGACATGATCAGAAAAGGGCAGGTCCTAGTATACATGGACGATATAATGATAGCCAGTGCAGATACAACAGAGCACCTACAGACTCTAGAAGAAGTTTTTGATAGGTTAGTAAGAAACAAATTAAGACTACGAATGGACAAATGCGAGTTTTTCATGTCAAGTATAAAATACCTGGGATATAAAACCACAGAAAACAAGATATGCGCTGACGATAAAGGTTTGGAGGCAGTAAAAAACTTTCCAGTGCCAGGCAATGCACACGCAGTGAAAAGTTTCTTAGGTTTGTGCTCCTACTTTAGAGGATTTATAAAAAAACTTCTCCATAATCGCTAAACCTTTGTATGACTTGATGAAAAAAGACAAAGAATTTCAATTCGGAAAAGAGGAATTAGAATGCTTTCTCAACTTAAAGCAAAAACAATTGGAAGCACCAGTATTGGCGATATATGACCCCAGAGACGATACAGAGCTTCATTGCGATGCAAGCGCATTAGGTTTTGGAGCCCTTATTGCATAAGAAAGCGGATAAAAAACTACATCCAATATTTTATTTTTCAAAGAGGACAAGTGAGGTTGAGTCGAAGTATCACAGTTTTGAACTCGAAACGTTAGCGATTGTGTATGCCCTGCGCAGATTTAGGATTTATGTCCAAGGAAAGAATTTTTAAATTTTAACTGACTGCAATTCTCTAACTCTTACGCTAAATAAGATAGAATTAAACCCTAGGAGTACGATTACGAGTTAACGCATAGATCAGGGAAGCAAATGCAGCACGTAGACGCGTTAAGCAGATACACCAATATCATGGTAATAGAACCGAATAGCTTCGAACACAACCTGGTTATTTGTCAAGGAAAAGACATAGAACTGAAAAAAATAAAGGAAATGCTAGAAAAATCAGAGCACAAATTGTTTGAAATGAGAAACGGAGTATTATACCGAAAGTCCAATGACAAGAAAATATTGTTCTACGTTCCAAAAGAAATGGAAAATCACGTTTTATACAAATACCACGACGAATTAGGCCATGTAAGTAGAGACAAAATGTTGGACGCAATAGGCAAAAACTACTGGTTCCCAAGTCTTAAGGATAAAGCAACGAGACATATAGAAAATTGTCTCAGATGCATAGCATTCTCACCTAAATGCGGCAAAGGCGATGGATTTCTGAACAGTATACCGAAAGGCGATAAACCTTTCGAATTATTTCATATCGATCACTATGGACCAATAGAAACCGGAAGGTCAAAAAAACACATACTTGCTATAGTAGACGGTTTTACGAAATTCGTTAGGCTATATACAACAAAAACCACAAAAACAAATGAAGCAATAGATGCGTTAAAAATGTATTTTAGAAGTTATAGCCGGCCGAAATGCATAATATCCGACAGAGGGAGTTGTTTTACTTCGTCTGAATTCGTATCTTTTTTGGTTGAACAGAAGGTACAGCACGTTAAAATAGCAACGGGTTCCCCTTAGGCAAATGGACAAGTGGAAAGAATAAACAGGAGTCTAGGGCCTATGCTGGCAAAATTGACAGATCCAGATAGGGGGAATTACTGGGATACGGTTGTCGAAAACGTAGAGTACACATTAAATAATACAATTCATAAAAGTATAAAACAGTACCCCAGTATAATGTTATTTGCCATAGAACAAAGAGGAGTAGTCATAGACGAACTGAAAAAAGAGATCAAAGAGTTAAGAAATACAGATAATCAAATAAACCTTGAGATGATAAGAAAGAAGGCAGCGTTAAACCAGCAAAAATCACAAGCATACAATGAAAGATATTACAATAGTAAAAGAACAGTACAAAAAGAATATAAAGAAGGGGACTATGTCATGGTTAAAAATTTCGACAGTATAGCGGGAGTGTCTCGAATATTAATACCGAAAAACAAAGGACCATAAGTATGTAGTAGATAAAGTCCTGAAAAACAACAGATTTTTACTTAAAGATGTAGAGGGATTTCAACTTTCCCGTAACCCTTATCAGGGAGTATGGTGTGGCCAAAATATTAAGCCCTGGTTAAGAACTTCGATGTAATCATTAACTTTCGTTTCAATAATTGATACAAGTTGTAAAATATGAACAAAATATGTATAGCTCGTAGAAATGTATACCACCCAAGATCAGGAGATTTTATTATGTCAGGACGGCCGAATTGTAGCAGGCTTGCTCACTAAAGACGGTAGTACTCATCCTCTCAGAGAGAGAACATGCTCGTCTCTAAATGAGAGCGAAGTACGAGAGAGCGTCGAGTCAGTCTGGGTTGAACGAGTTTGCGAATCGGTCGTGCTAACGAGAATAAGAATCATAGAATAAGCTCACACTTGCTTGTAATAAATACATATATACTAAACAATTTAAACAAGTCAACCTATTACAAAAATAAACTGTCGCAAACGAGAGGAACAATAAGCTCTTTATGGTATATTTTTTAGGTAGAACGAAAAATCGGTATTACTCTTTTTGTATTAATTAGGAAAAAAACTTAATATTTACATCAATTAGGTAAACTGAAATAAAAAGGTTGCCTTATTTTTACGCATCGGTGTCGCAGGTCTCAGCATATTGGGACCATATACATCTGATAGGTAAATATTTACCCTACCTAGTGTATGTAGTCCGGTAGTGATACTAGTTGATACTTGTTAGTTGTATTCCACCACAGTTAAAAAACGCCAATATTTAGTGTATTTTTTAAACGCCTAAAGTTTAAGATAAAACAAGATCGATTGTTGAAATCGCCCAATATTGAGTATTAAAGTTGCGATTTTTTGTGAAAGTTATCATTTATTCCCAATTACTAAAAACCTCTGAAGTATTCCCTATAGATTGCGTATATATTTTTTGACAAACGCGATCATGAAAAAACTGATTTTCGCAACGCTATCCAAGCAGAGGCCCAACTGTGCGTCGTTACTTTCTGCATTACAAAATTCAATAATTTCATGCACCTAGTAGAAAACGCTACCACTCGTTAAGAAAGTAATGGAGCTTGTATTCGGTTTTTGAATGTACACAGGCGAGAAAAAATCCATTAGTAATCGATGTAATAATGAGCATTTCCGCCACTGGGTAGTAAACAGTCTTAAGAATTTAATGTGTAAATCTCTTGAGATGCGGGTTTTTTGGTAAATAAGAAATTCCCACAGGACCAAAGTGCTCTCAATGTGCGTCAATGTGTGGAAAATTTTGCAACTTTTCGATCCTTATCTCATTCTCTTCTATTGCCCCCTTATCAATTTCCATAGCAAGATAAAAATCGTGAAGGAGGCTATAAAATATTTATTGTTTTCAAGCTGAGGGTGAAAGGATACACAGCAGCTACAGAAGGAAAATAACTTTGGTTGCTTGGGACCATTAACACAGCAGCTACTGAATGAGAAGAACTTCGGTTGCTTGGGACCATCAACACAGCAGCTATTAAAGGAGAAGAACTTTGGTTGGTTAGGAACATCAACACAGCAGCTACAGAAGGAGAACTTTGGTTGCTTGGGACCATCAACTCAGCAGCTATAGAAGGAGAAGAACTTTGGTTGCTTGGGAACTTCAACAGTAGAGAGAGATCAACAACACGAGCAGGAACTAAGAAGTTTCATTCATAATACGATATGTGGAATAAAATATTTTCTTTAAACGAGAATTTATTTCAGAAATTTTAAAATGGCAGGTAGCTGCAATTTTTTGTTTATGTATATTTTTGCGTAATTCGCATTTTTATATTAAGGAAAATTAGAATTAAAACTAGGTTCATTAGTTTGCACAAACAGCGAACAATCTCAAACACAATTTTTATTTTAAATTATTTTATGGAATGAACAGAAATAGGGCAAAATATATGTTTCATGATAAACGTTACCCTTAATAAATGTCAGTTGACATGAATTTTTTCAAATGACGAACTAATAAAGTGAAGCATTTTAAATTTTAAAATGCTTTAAAAGACCAAAGGAAAATAATATTGGAGCTAGTGGAAAGACAACAAAACGAAATCGGGAAAACTTACGATATTTCTTTTGATAACGATAGTGTAATTTTGGTCTTGCAAATATTAAGGAAAAAATTGTATACCGTCTAAAAATAGTAAAATAAAATTTTAAAATCTTTTGATGGAAAGAAAACAAATAAGAAAACTAAATGTTATATGACTGAAACGTCTCAACCTTAATAGATCTAAAAGGTTGCTTTTCACAAGAAGCGCTCAGTTCATATGGTGAATGAGTAAATGAGAGCATTGTAAATTTTAAAATGCTTTAAAGGAGAAGGACCAGGCAAAAAGAGGAAAAAATTTGAACTTGATTCTTTGACTGCTTCGAAACAAGTGAAGTCAATTGTGAGATGAGCTCTAACGAAAACTTTCAGAGCCTACTAAGTAGACCACAATGAATTGAAAAAATTGCATAGTCTGCAGTTAGGAAAATCATGGAAAGAAGTGTTGACAAATCATAGTAACAAGTGCTGGAAAGTGTGAAATACGTTTTGGGTTTCCGCCTATAACAAATTGGCAATCACTTTCAGGGCGTAGTTGACCACAATGAATTGACACAATAGTATATTCTCCAGTTTTGGAAAATCATGGAAAGAAGTGTTGATAAATAATAGTAACAAGTGTTGGAAAGTGTGGAATATGTTTAGGGTTTCCACCTATAATATATTAGCTAAACTGATTCCCAGGTTATTTATTTATTTGCTTTTGTAAATCGAAATGCAATCATTTAAAAATATATCTTGCAGAAAATTGCGCATTTTTTTTTGACTTTGACATCTGTCGAAAATAAATTTCAATGGTTCATTTATTTATTTTTTTTTTTGTTGTTGTTGATAACCCTTTACTGCCCCTAGAGCCCCCCTAGCGATTCTTTTCACGGTGAATAGCTGTTGCAATTTTATAAACAATTAACTATCAGCGGCAGGAAAAGCTGGAATTCTCCTTATATCACTTCCTCTCCTTATATCATCTCCCCTCTCCCTGCTAAAAGACACCTTGGAGGCGACAACTACAAGGGCAAAAATTCCATACACACACACTCCACTTGAAAATTATAGGCAGTTTTAGTGAAAAATTGAAAATATTAATAAGTGTTGATGGTTGTGTGAAACGTGCCGAAAGTGTCATGGCAAGAAGCAACGGGGGGATGAATTTGAAAAATGTGCGAGAAAAATGATTTTTGCACGCCTCGTCGCATATGACAGAATATGGGAGCCAGGAAGCAGGAGCCTGTCGTCTCTGTCAGCTGCCAAAGTCATTGTCTCACATCATGAGTAGCTAACACCTTGAGATGACAAAAAAAAAGCATGTTTTCTACGAATAGATCCCACGATATTGTGATAATTGCATTCTTTAGAAAGTGTTGCAATTTCATTTGATTTATTTTCATTACATCTGCTGATCAAAAATTTCACAAACTGGTATGGGATTCATTCATGACAGTCTTTAATTATTGATAGTTTGTATAATACGATTCAAGCTGAATGAATGAACTCGAACCAAATTCGGGCTTTTTGAACACGATTTTCGTAAAGTTTTTGGTCAGAGGGACGACCTTTTAAGATTTACGCGGGAGGGGAAAACTGTATCGTGATCTCGGGCACCACTTATAGGCAGAAGTAACTTAATAATTGAGAGCACCGGAAAATTTATGATCGAAAATGTGATATCGATCTACGTAGTCGATATATATCCCATTGACTTTAGTACTATAAATTTACTCCTTGAAGCTTTTGCCATCTCTTATGGACAGCAACGGTTATGTTGTGGCCTCGTTGAGCGGAATGGTTAGTGGAGAGGGAAAGCAACAAAGCCATCTCAAAAAAATGTTAAGGCATTCGTTATGTCAACAAGAGCACAACAATGGCTAAGTCAAGGAGTAACAGTGGGTGACGATTCCTTGTTAGGCACATTACATCACTCAAATTTGAAGAGAAAGAGAGTCGAGCTCACTGCAGACTTTCTGTTAAGTGGGAGTCAACATGGAAGAGAGTTAAGTTGGAGCGGGATTTCATCTTGTATTTTTGTGTTGAGTTGAGTTGCTGCCTCTAACTGTGGCAGAGGTAAAGCTGTTGGTCTCTACCTCCGCATTACTTTTTTAATGAAGTGCTGCTGCAGTTCCCTCTTCTACTCACTGCAATTGCATTCAAGCGACAATTAGCAGCTGTAGCGACATCTGACCTTTGTGGTTTTTTGCCACGCTTTTGATTTAGACACCCTTTATCTAGAAGGATCCGTCATATAGTATACATAAAGTATACATTAAAGTATACATTAAAAATTCAGTCAGGAAATATTTCAAAACATGTTGTTCCTTTATAAAATGGAACGAAACGCGGTTTTTTGCAATTACAAACGAAATTTTTCGTTGCTTTAAATGACTATGTAACAATTTTTAATGTTTTAATTTGATTTTCTACCATAATTACAAAAAGTAAAAAATAAAAATGTACATTTTTATACCCTTGCAGAGGGTATTATAAAATTGGTCAGATGTTTGTAACGCACAGAAGGAGACGTTTCCGACCCCATAAAGTATATATATTCTTGATCAGCATGAGAAGCAGAGTCGATATAGCCATGTCCGTCTGTCCGTCCGTCCGTCCGTCCGTCCGTCCGTCCGTCCGTCCGTCCGTCCGTCTGTGCAAATCAACTTCACGCTGTCATCTTAAGAGCTATCGGAATGAAATTTCATATTTGAGCTACTTTTAGCCGGGAGATAATAGAGTATGAAAATTGTCAGGATCGGACTACTATATCATATAGCTCTAGAACAAAAATGTTTGCAAAAATTGGAGTATCCCCATGAAATTTACCAATACAATAGAATTTGATATAAAATCTCAGATCCAAAAATTTGAGTTTGATCGGATAAATAGAACACAAGTTACAGTCAATACAAATCGGTTCTACGTCATCAGCAAATCAAACAGAGCACATGCATACGCACACACAGACGTAGCGCTACACGTATGTATGTATGTGTATGCGTGTTGTGCTTTGCTTAAAAATTTGTAGTAAAGAGAGAAATAATTTGAATGTTTTGTTTGTGTGTTGATGAATTGAGCTGCAAGGAAAGAAATTTCAAAATGGAAAAAAAATTATTGCTAAGGACTGCAAGGGTATATAAACTTCGGCATTGCCGAAGTTAGCTTCTTTGATATTTTTAGGTTAGTTTTGAAAATTGGCTATTTTTGGCTGATTTTTTTCAAAATAATTTTCAATATTTACGTCAATATCTCATAAACTCAACATTTCGGGAATGAAGTTGATATTTTCCAAATCGTTCCTTATCGCACGTGTCTCAGTGATGCAATAAATGGGTAAGAAGAGGCTGCCAGCATTTTAAAAAGGTCTTCATTATGTCTAACACTAGAAGTTATTAATGTATTAGTATATCTGAACCTTTTGTACTCCTTGTTTTTACATTCCTGTGCTTCTTCTCCAATTGGTAAACACTGATATTTTATTAAACCCTTTCCGTGAGCCAAAATCCTATGTACCGTTGGGGTAAGTTTTATTTGCGGATACAATTCAGTCAAAAGTTGAGCAGTTTTTGAAGCATATTCTTCAAATTTTTCACCATTTACTATTTCCTTGCAATTTATAACGTTCAAGATAACAGACAACCTTTTAATGATCTCTTGACTAACACCTGTTATAAAAGATGTTATTTCGTTATTTTTAAAAAATCTCCTTGAAGTATTTCCATCATTCGTTTGTTTCAGTATCCGTACTTTGGGCAGCCCATTTTCAGTCCCAGCTTCCGAGAGAATTCAGCTTTTATAATCTCCTTCATGCTCTGAATATCCCCACGAGATGTGTAAGCAAGCTTCAAAATAAAATCCATATACTTTATTCTGCAATGAAACGGAGAAATTTCATATTCGTAGCAGTTCACTTTTTTCCTTGAATCGTCTAAGTCCTAACCCTAACGTTGAGGAAGTGTTTGTAATTTCGTTTAACACTTTTGAAGTTAAAAATAAACTGTCGCAAACGAGAGGAACAATAAACTCTTTATGTTATATTTTTTGGGTAAAACGAAAAATTGGTATTACCCTTTTTGTATTAATTAGCAAAAAAAACTTTATATTTACATCCAATTAGGTAAACGGAAATAAAAAGGTTGCCTGAGTTTTATGGCTTACGCATCGGTGTCGCAGGTCTTCGCATATTGGGACCATATACATCTGATAGGTAAATATTTACCCTACCTAGTGTATGTAGTCCGGTAGTGATACTAGTTGATTCTTGTTAGTTGTATTCCACCACAGTTAAAAAACGCCAATATTTAGCATATTTTTTAAACGCTTCAAGTTTAATATAAAACAAAATCGATTGTTGAAATCGCCCAATATCAGTATTAAAGTTGCGATTTTTTGTAAAAATTATCATATATTCCCAATTACTAAAAACCTCTGAAGTATTCCCTATAGATTGCGTATATATTTTTTGACAAACGCGATCATGAAAAAACTGATTTTCGCAACGCTATCCGAGCAGAGGCCCAACTGTGCTTCGTTACTTTCTGCATTACAAAATTCAAAAATTTCATGCACCTAGTAGAAAACGCTACCATTCCTTAAGAAAGTAATGGAGCTTGTATTCGGTTTTTGAATGTACACAGGCGAGAAAAAATCCATTAGTAATCGATGTAATAATGAGCATTTCCGCCACTGGGTAGTAAACAGTCTTGAGAATTCAATGTGTAAATCTCTTGAGATGCGGGTTTTTTGGCAAATAAGAAATTCCCACAGGACCAAAGTGCTCTCAATGTGCGTCAATGTGTGGAAAATTTTGCAACTTTTCGATCCTTATCTCAATTTCCATAGTAAGATAAAAACCGTGAAGGAGGCTATAAAATATTTGTTTTCAAGCTAAGGGTGAAAGGATACACAGCAGCTACAGAAGGAAAATAACTTTGGTTGCTTGGGACCATTAACACAGCAGCTACTAAAGGAGAAGAACTTTGGTTAGTTAGGAACATCAACACAGCAGCTACAGAAGGAGAACTTTGGTTGCTTGGGACCATCAACTCAGCAGCTATAGAAGGAGAAGAACTTTGGTTGCTTGGGAACTTCAACAGTAGAGAGAGGATCAACAACAGGAGCAGAAACTAAGTAGTCTAATTCATAATACGATATGTGGAATAAAATATTACCTTTAAACGAGAATTTATTTCAGAAATTTTGAAATGCCAGGTAGCTGCAATTTTTGTTTATATATATTTTTGCGTAATTCGCATTTTTATATTAAAGAAAACTACGTTCATTAGTTTGCACAAACAGCGAACAATCTACAACGCAATTTTTATTTAAAATTATTTTATGGAATGAACAGAAATAGGGAAATATATATGTTTCATGATGAGCCTTACCCTTAATCCAGCGAAAAGAAAATGTCAGTTGACATGTATTTTTTCAAATGACGAACTAATAAAGTGAAGCATTTTAAATTTTAAAATGCTTTAAAAGGACAAAGGAAAATAATATTGGAGCTAGTGGATAGACAACAAAATGAAATCGGGAGAACTTATGATATTTCTATTGATAACGATAGTGTAATTTTGGTCTTGCAAATACTTATTAAGGAAAAACATGTTATACCGTGTAAATATAGTGAAATAAAATTATAAAATCTTTTGATGGAAAGAAAACAAATAAGGAAACTAAATGTTATATGACTGAAATGTCTTAAGCTTAATGGATCTAAAAGGTTGCCTATCACAAGAAGCGCTGAGTTGTGACGAGTCACATTTTCATCGCAGTTTAAACTACGCCCATGTGGGGCCCCTCTGTATTGTTACTTCTATTTTTCATACGCCCATGGAGGGCACATTAAATACCTCAACATGAAAACTAACTGTAGTTCTCTTTTTTCTAATAGTCAATACTTACGATCGACGCCTCCCTCTCTTTCTAACTACCATATTGATGCGGCTGCAGCGTCGACGCGTTGCGGAGAGAACAACCTCCCGACAGCGGACGCTGCGCTGCATGCCGACGCCAAAGAGCCCATGAGAAAATTAAAAGTGAGAGAGAGAGAGACGGCGATCGTGACGCGAATTATATTCGTTGAAAGAACGAATTTTAGTCACTAGATATCTTTAGATATCCTTATTTATTTATTTAAATTTAGATTTAAATTTGATTAAGTTTGTTGAATTAAACGATATTTTTTTTCACTAGATATCTTTAGATATCGTGAGTTTCTTTATTAGTTTTAGAACTTGGACTTCTGTCCGGTTACAATTGAATCTTAAGACTGAAAAATATAATTTTCTTTGGCATATGCAAATGCCCATTTCGTTTGTTTCATAAATTGCTGATCGAGCATTTGCAACGGGAGCGACGGCGACGCTTCCGTTGTTTATACTTTTGAAATTTGATTTCGGTTCAAGTACTTCTGCATGATTATGCTGATCTCGTCGTTATCAACATTCCCATGCATAGGCTTATTTATTTGTCCAGCTTTGGCTTTTTGTACAATTATGTTATTTGTTTGTGCGACTTTAATTGGTTGCATAACTCCTCCCCCCTTTGATGAGGGATTCTCCTGGATTCCTCTTTTACATTTGTTATAGGAATATATTCCTATGAAGAGGGGTACAAGAGTAATTGATACTATGCCAAAACTGTTGGAAACTATTGTTTGTATTTTTATTTCTTTAATTGTTTTTGTGTTTTCTATTTCTTTTAATACGATTTCTTTAAACGTCTGCTTTTCGGTGAAGTTAAATGAGTTTTCCTCCTCTTCTTCATTGGCAAATGATTGTATATAAATTTCTTGGTTATTTTTGTAGTATGTTTCATCTATGAGGACTGTGCAATTTGTGAATTCTATGAGGAAGTTTCCTCTTAATATTTCGCTATTGGTGGTATTGTTGCAATTGTATTGAATTTCATTATCTTGTGCATTACTTATTAACAATGTTCCTTCGTTTACTAATTTTGTCTTAAATTCTACATCTATCATTTTACAATTTCTTTTAATTATACAGTTAGAACTAAGCTTAAGTTCATTTATTGTTTTCTGTTCCTCGTATGTATAAGTTTTGTTCTCTATTTTTATTACTCTTTCGGGGCTCATGTCGATTCTTTTATTCTTCTGATTAGTTAGTGGGGTTATTAAGAATACTGTGGTAGTTATTATGCTAGTTGGTATTTTGATTGCTAGGATTATATTAGTGTCATAGGTCATGACTAACATGCGAATTAATTTAATTTTGTAAAAATCTATATTATAGAGTATAAACTCTTTGTTCGTTAGTATTGAGGGGTGAAAGAGGATATATTTAGCTGACGCTATTGTGTCCAAGATGGTGTCTACTTTATCATGCAAAAATTTCAACTTCAACAGCTGGTCATGATACATTATGTCTGTTCTGAGCATGGTATTATATGTCTCAATGTTGTTAAGGGTTTTGGTTATTTATTCCCTGTCATCCAATATTACTTCTTTAAGTGTGTTAATAGAATTTTGTAAGTCGTTATTTATTTTTACTTGTTTGTTAATATTGTTAATTATGTTATTTTGGTTTTCTTGGTTATTAAGGAGATGATTCATAATGGTTTCCCTATCGTCATCATCCATGAGACCGGTGAGCCACTTCTGAGCTTTTCCTATTGCGTTGATAAGGCCGCGTTTTTGTCTTGCTAGCTAATTTGGGGTTATGGATCTTATTTTGATTTTTATAGTTTCTATCTCTATATCTAGCCTATGCCTGTCTTTCTTAACCAGAATTTTCGTATTATTCTGGATTATGTTGGTTAATTCTAATATTTCTTCTGGACTTATTATATGTAGGACCATTTTGAACTCGCTAACCAGCTCCACCGTACTTTGCCCCAGCCATATGAATCCGGTTTCAGCCTGGATCGGGGTAATGTTGATCATTGCCGTCGACAGTGTTGGTAACAGGCACATGATGAGGAGTGTCAACGTTATCTGAAAATTTTGTAGGTCTTTTAATGTTTGTTGTATGGATGTTTTGTAATTTTGTGTTCCTAAATTTGGGTTCTTCCTTGTGTCTTAAGTTTTTGTAATTTTTTATAAATCCTTCTGTTCTGGTTTCTATGTAAGTTTCCCTGTTATTGTTTAGCTTTGTAAACACCTATTTATTTAATGAAAAAGATAACGATTAGTTTGTATTTGTCGGATTTGATTTTTCTTCGTTTTATGCGCAAATGCAACTTGCTCGTTGCCTTGCCGGAAAGAAAGAGAGCAGCTGTCTCGCCACCTATCGATGACTTATCGCTAACCATCGATACTTAATATTAACAATCGATACTTATTACTAACAATCGATACTTATCACTAACAATACTGGTTTCGGTATATTTAACAGACTTTGTAAATAATTGGAATCTTACAACTCGGCCGTCCTGACGAGGAATCGACCTCGATTCCAATTGTTAACAACAGGGGGGGGGTGGGTAAACAAGAACCTTAAGTGGCTGGTGTCGCCTTTGTTTGGTTATCAGAAGTGCAATCCTGATCAGGGGCAACCCATAGGTTTAATTTGGAGGCTTCTAGGACCCCGTCCTATGGTAGTTGGGTGATTTGGGAACCTTCTACATCCCGGATAACATATCGGTCATTCGGAAGTTTTTTATGAACCACATATGGACCACGATATCGCCTGATAAGCTTTTTGTTTGTGCCTGCCGAAGTGTCACATTCTTAATAACTACGAAATCCCCCTCCTCAAAACTAACGGCCGGGGGGTGATGCTTCGAATAATATTCCAAATTATATTTCTGGGACTTCACAATGTTACGAAAGGCTAATCTCCGGACGTCTACCTCTGAGGCATCGACCTCCTCCGTTCTCTCACCCAACCGTTCGGTTAGTTCATCGACTACCACACCTCGTTGTTCAACACCGAACAGAAGTACGGAAGCGGCGAATTTGGTTGTGGAGTGGACGGAGTTGTTCAATGCGAACTCTATGTACGGCAGTTGTTGGACCCAATCTGCGTGGTCCACAGGTTCCGTTAGTTTACCCAACATGGGGCCCAAAACACGGTTAACCCGCTCGACTTGGCCGTTGGCCCGGGGTGAGGCAGTGGCATTCAGTACATGAATTATATTATTGGCCTTCAGAAATTCTTCAAACTCGGCGGAAGTAAAGCAGGTACCTCGATCGCTGATGATTCGGCGGGGTCTACTGTAATTTGCGAAATACTGAGATTCTAACGTCTGACATACTTCACGTGAATTAGTCGTGGCGGCAGGCTATAGCTTAACGAATTTGGTGAAAGCGTCAATGACAACCAGAAGATACTTTTT
The DNA here is from genome assembly GCA_018152135.1 of Drosophila paulistorum. Classification (NCBI taxonomy): domain Eukaryota; kingdom Metazoa; phylum Arthropoda; class Insecta; order Diptera; family Drosophilidae; genus Drosophila; species Drosophila paulistorum. The sequence continues at coordinate 689,003 of JAECXG010000612.1, read as the reverse complement.
CTTGGAGCGTATGGACGGAAGGGGGCCCAGATGGTCAATATGAACGGTATCAAACGGAAGGGGCACTTTCGGAATACTATGTAGCGTGACGCGGTGGTCCGAAGCGGACGCGGAGTAGTAGATACACTTGAGGCAATTTTTAATGTAATTATTAACATAAGACTTCATACACGGGAACCAGTAATGCTTCTTGATCTGTGTACAACATTTCTCCGTGGCCATATGGCCAAGCTTCTCATGCACTACTCGTATGACATGATTTATCATTTCGGAAGGGACATAAAGTTGGGGTCCACTCGTCGAGGACAGGCGGTACACTACTCCATCTCGCAGTTCCAAATCCGCTATCTCATATTTCTCCAACTCATCTCGGAGTTTGACAATCTCAGGGTCCCGGTTCTGGGTTAACTGCAGTTGGAAGTCGAGGTTTAGATCGTCAACGTAGGCGGCAGTTTCCATTCTGCTTAGAGCATCAGCATGGGGCATACCCACCCCCGAGCGGTGTACAATCGTGTAATTATAGTTTTCTAACAGCAGGGCCCAGCGAGCAATCTTGGCGGAATGTCCACCATTTCTCAGTGTCAGAGCAAGAGAATTACAATCGGTCACGATTTTAAACGGGATGAACTTAAGGTATGTCTCAAAACGTTTTAAGGAATACACGATAGCTAACGTCTCTAGCTCATAACTGTGTAGTTTCGATTCAGCGGCGGAGGCCATCTTAGAGAAGTAGGACACAGGATGTAATTTACCGTCTGTTTGTTTCTGGAGGAGCACTGCTCCGAAACCGATTGAACTAGCATCGCAGTGTAACTCTGTTTCAGACTTCGGGTTGTAAATAGATAACACGGGGGGATTCGATCAATTTCAACTTCAGTGTTCGGAAGGCTTCAAGGCATTCCTCGGAGAAGACATAAGGGGTATCTTTTCTTAACAATCGGGACAGCGGACACGCAATCTTAGCGAAACCTGATACAAATCGGCGGAAGTATGAGAATAGGCCTAAGCAACGCTCTAATTCCTTGCTATTCCTTGGGATGGGCAAATCTCGTATCGCCTGAATATGAGCTGGTTTAGGCGTGATACCAGCGGAACTGGCTAAATAGCCCAAGTACTCTAATTCCCTATACGCAAAACGGCATTTAGTCAGCTTCAGGCATAGCCCGTTCACTCTTAACACATACAATATTTCCTTCAGAATCTCAAGGTGGGTTTCAAAGTCATGGTCTAGCGAACACGGAAGGGCCATTACAAAGTCCGAAGGGCATGCGTACATATTCAAACTGGCCATCAGGGGTTACAAAGGCAGTATATTTGATTGAGTCTGGGTGCATTTTCACATGGTGGAAACCGTTCTTCAAGTCCAAGATAGTGAAGAATAATTTGCCACCCAGATGTTCAATACAATCGTCTAACAGAGGAATCGGAAAATGATCTCGAACTGTAATTTTGTTTAACGGCCGGTAATCTACACATTTCCTCATTGTGTTGTCCTTTTTCCGGACAGGGACAATAGCGGCAGCGTAAGGAGAGCTACTGTGGCGAATAATACCAGCTTTCAAGAGATCGTCACAAATCTCACGCACCTCGATGCGTTCGTGGTGCGACAGACGGCGGGGGCGGCAGAAAATCGGAGTTTGGCTAGTCAATTCTATTTTCATCTCATAGTTCATGGGCTCGACTAAATCTGGATTAACTTGTACATACGAAGTGGAAATAATAGACTTAAGGGCTGCGGTTTGCTCTTCCCGTAACGTGGGCTCTATATCAAAGTTTAACTCACTGACAGCAGGGAGCTCAATGGCATTTATCGCCATCAGTGCATCATTCAGTGTTTCCGAAGGTACAGCAGAAGTTTCTAGAAGGGGAGAATCGGCCAACAATTCGGCAGATAAAATCTCATTCCTGTCGTGCGGTAGTACCGCTAGATCTTTCCTAAATATATTAAAAGACTTCAGAACGCTAGTTATTTTTGGATTTATAGATTCAGTCGGTTTATTCATGAGTATCAACGATTCTTTTCCATATTTCAGTTCTTTAAATGTAAAATTACAGAGTCTAATTTTAATCTTATACAGGAGATCTCTGCCTATAATCATCGGCAGTTCGGTTGCTTGGTTCGTCAGGACTTCAAACGTATGTATTGTCTGTATGTTGCGGAGGTGAATCCTACACTGGACTTGGCCTAATGACGTAAGTTGGCGATTTCCTAACCCACGGCAGTTCAATTTATGGGGTCTAAGACGGCAGTTGGAAGGGACTTCAGAGTGACGTATAAAACTCTTAGGGCTGCCCGAATCAAGGAGAGAAAACATATCTATAAATTTCCTATCTTGCACTTCATCACAAACAAAAGCAACACTCACCAGTTGTAGATGGTCTAGTCGATCTCCTACATCATCAGCAGTGGCGGCAGTGGTGATATTGGTGGCATTCCCAATCCGAGACGGGCAGTTTTTGTAGATGTGGCCCACTATGCCACACTTGAAGCACGAATTCGGGGGTCGAATTGGTTTGAAATGCCCTCTTGAAATGCCCCCATCCCGAGCAGTTGAAGCATCTGGTCTCACTTGAGGCGGGGCCAAACGATTTGTTTCCAGCAGTTGTTGTTGGCTGCGCCTTCACGCTATTATTTTGTCTGGAGGCAGCGGCCTGCATACGGAGGCGCTCGTAGCGTTCCAGTAGGGGCTTCAGTTCAGCCCACGTCCGAGCTGAGTACAGCATGCCGACACGAGTAGAGTTGTCCCGCAATCCATCAATGATCAGGTCGACCAGCTCGTTCTCCGGAATCGGAGCATTCATGGCAATCTCCTGCATCTCGATTGCGAATCTTAAACATCCCTCGCCTGCCTTGATGCGCCGGCCACGCAGAGCGTGGTACACTTCCTCGATGCTACACGAGCGTCCAAATTCTCGCAGGAGGATTGCCTTCAATTCTTCGTAGCTGTGGACCGATACCGTGCGCAGCAGCACCGCCGCCGTACCTTCCAGCATCCGACGGCATGCGACCAAACGTAGGCGGTCGTTCAACTGCAGAATTTCAAATGCGTCTTCCAGATCGTTCAGCCATTTCTTCACATCGTATGCGGTATCCGCTGAAAATCGAGCCACCATGCTCTCAATGACACTCACGTCACTGACTTGTTGCCTCGGTGCTTGGAATTCGCCAATCCCTTGCTGCAGTTTGAGGATTTGATGCTGTAGCTGTAGCAACTCATGTTGTTTCTGCAGCGTCACCAGTTGCTCATCCAGGCTGGGGGAGGAGGGCACTAAAGCGGGCATCTCTTCCCATGGGTCCGCGTCGGGACCAGTGACGGGGGCGGCGAGCGAGGACGCAGCCCGCATTGAAGGCATATAGACGGCGGTACACTGATGGATGCGGCGGGTACAGCATTGGCAGCGGTGGTGGGTACAGCAGTGGCAGCGGTGGTGGGTACAGCAGTGGCAGCGGGTACAACAGTGGCAGCGGGTGCAGAGGCGGCAGCGGGTGCAGCAGTGGCAGCGGGTACGGCAGTGGCAGCGGGTACAGCAGTGGCATCGGGTACAGCAGTGGCAGCGGGTGCAGAGGCGGCAGCGGGTACAGCGGTGGCAGCGGGTGCAGAAGCGGCAGCAGTTACAGCAGAAGCGAACATGGCAGCAGTTGGCCCGGCAGTGGCGAGCATGTCAGCCGTTGGCCCGGCAGGGGCGAGCACGTCGACAGTTGGCCCTGCAGTGGCGAGCATGTCATCCATTAGCCCAGCAGGGGCGGATGCGGCAACAGTGTGCTCAGCAGGGGCTAGTATAGCGGCAGTCGGCCCGGCAGGGGCTAGTATAGCGGCAGTCGGCCCGGCAGGGGCGAGCACGTCGACAGTTGGCCCGGCAGTGGCGAGCATGTCATCCGTTGGCCCAATAGGAGCGGATGCGGCAGCAGCGGGCCCAGCAGAAGCGAGTGTGGCGGCAGTTGGCCCAGCAGAAGCGAGTGTGGCGGCAGTTGGCCCAGCAGCGGCGGGCTCGGCAGGTGCGAGTGTGTCAGCAATGGGACCCGCAGGGGCACGTGTGTCAGCAGTTGGCCCAGCAGCGGCGGTCCCGAGTACATCAGCAGTCGGCACAGCGGTTTTCGGTACTGCAGCGGTGGGCGTGGAGGCGGCCGTCCTAGATGTGGAACGTGTGGCCTGCCGTGTCCCGAAATATGTATCCTTTCGGGTGGTCATCCCACTTCTGAGTTGTAAACACCTATTTATTTAATGAAAAAGATAACGATTAGTTTGTATTTGTCGGATTTGATTTTTCTTCGTTTTATGCGCAAATGCAACTTGCTCGTTGCCTTGCCGGAAAGAAAGAGAGCATCTGTCTCGCCACCTATCGATGACTTATCGCTAACCATCGATACTTAATATTAACAATCGATACTTATTACTAACAATCGATACTTATCACTAACAATACTGGTTTCGGTATATTTAACAGACTTTGTAAATAATTGGAATCTTACAGCTTTGCTATTTTTTCAGCTTTTTGTGCTGACATTCTGTCATATAATTCTTTGTGATCGACTTTATGGTTTTGTACTTCGAACGGTGTAGATTTTGTGGTGGTGTGGTGTGTATTGTTGTAAAAGTATACAGCTCTGGCCATTTGTTCAATTATAGGTCTTTTCTCTTCTATATTTAGTGTACGAATTTTCTCTGTCAATGTATTATTAAGTCTTTCGACATCGCTATTGCCAGTATGACTATTTGGCTTTGTTAAGTGGTATTCTATGCCTTCTTTTTCCAGGAATTCCCTGACGTTCAAGCTATTGAATTCGTTGTCGAAGACAAATTTCTGGACTTTCCCTTTAATGTACAAGAACTGTTGAATGTGTTCTACTATTGTGATACTATTTCTATCGGTCAGTGGCAAGCAAGTGGCGTGTTTTGAGAATTTATCAATGAATATTATGAAAGATTGTCTTGAATTCACATATGTGTCCACATGTATTATCTCGTTGCAGGTTTTTGGTGTTTCTGTTAGATGGAATATGTTTTTAATGGGTTTTCTATCATATTTCCCACCACTGCAAACGTCGCAATTATTTATTATTCTGTGGATATGTGTTTTTAGATTGGGATGGTAAATTTTAAGTTTAAGTTTCTGATAGGTAGCAACTATCCCGCAATGGCCACTCTCGTTTTTATGAAACAGAGCTATTTGGGTGTGCAACTCATCTTCAGACTCTATGTCTGTAGCGAACCTGGTACATTTTACGAACCTTACTTTTGGATTGGAAGTGTATTCCTTTGTCAATATTTTTTTGAAATTGTGAAAAAACTCCTATCTTTCCTGCTGTTATTTCTCGTCTGAGGATGTTTACTGCTTGGTTGTTTTCCAAGTCTTCTTTGCTAAGATAAATTCTCTTTCTGCCAAACACTTGTACTATGGTGTTGGGTTTCTTTTCTGTGAAAATTATTTGTGTTTTGAATCTGTTGAATGCCGTTTCTAGTATGGACATATTAAAACCCTGATCCTCTTCTTTAGAGTGAACCGTTTCAGTCAGGGATTTGTTGTCTTCTTCGTCTGTTGGTTCGACCTCCATTAGGTTAATTTCGTCTTCTTTAATCCTACTCAAAAAATCGGCAATATTATTATTTTTTCCTTTTATGTATTCTATATGGAAATTGTACTCCCCTAGATTAATGAGCCATCTCTGCAGTCTTGGGCTTATATCTTTGCCCGTATATTTAGCCATCAGCCATTTTAAGGGTTGGTGATCGCTCTCGAGGTCGAATTCTCTACCATAAACATACGGTCGAAAGTACTTTACGGCCCACACTATGGCTAGAAGCTCTTTCTCTATAGTCGAGTAGTTGCATTCATGTTGATTTAATGTTCGGGATGCATATGCGATTGGGTGGCTCTCTTGCGATAGCACTGCTCCCACCGCGAAATTACTGGCGTCTGTAGTGACAGTGAATTTCTTGGAAAAATTTGGGTATCGTAGGACTGGACTGTTTGTAACTAGTGTCTTCAACTTTTCGAATGCAGCTATATAGCTTGGGTCATCAGTGTTGATCGTCTCGTTTTTCTTCAGATACGTTGACATGGGGAACGCTATTTTTGCATAATCCTTAACGAACTTTCTGTAAAATCCTGTCATTCCCAGGAATGATTTAATCTGTTTTGCCGTTTTGGGTAATTTTAAATTCTGTATAATATTTACTTTGTCTGGGTTCGGTCTAATACCGTGAGTGGTCAGGATGTGGCCAAGAAATTGTGTTTCTTTCTTAAGGAAGTCACTTTTATCTACTTGAATTTTCAAATTTGCCTCCTTCAAGGTTCTAAATATCTTCCTTAGGGTGGTCATATGTTCCTGAAGGGAAGTGCTAAAAATTAATATGTCGTCCATGTAGACGAAACAGTTGTCATTAATATGATCTTTCAAGACTTCATTCATGAGCCTCTGAAATGTCGATGGAGCATTTTTTAGTCCGAACGGCATTCTGACAAATAAATAGTGACCTGACGGTGTTGAAAATGCCGTTTTTGGTCTGTCTTCCTCTCTTACGAGAATTTGGTGAAAACCCTTCTCCAGATCGAGGGTTGTGAAATATTGGGATCTACCTAATTTATCCAATAGAGAGTTTAGATTAGGGATTGGAAATCTGTCATCGACCGTGAATTCGTTTAATTTACGGTAATCGATGACGATTCTGAACTTTTTTGACCCTGAATTATCGAGTTTTTTCTCGACTATCCATAAGGGACTGTTGTAGGGTGAGTTACTCTTTTTTATTATGTTCTGCTCAAGCATTTCCTTTATCTGTCTATTTATTTCTTTTTCATGTATTTGGGGATATCTATATATTTTAGAATATAAAGGCCTATCCACTGTGGTAATTATTTCGTGGGAAATCTGGTTTGTTGCTGACAAAACGTCACCCTCTCTTTTGGAAGTGGTGTTGTTACGGTGTATTTCACGACGTTAATGCCGTTAAGAGTTTTATAAGTGCATGGTTTGGTGAGTTCTGTGTTGTGGTATTGAAATTCGAGAATTTTTGATTTTAAGATGCTTGTCATCGCACCAGTGTCGACTAAGCATTTAATTTTTTCTTTTTCTATTGTCCACACTATTATGGGTAAGGTTGCTCTAGGCAAGGAATCAAAAAATTTACCTGTTCTTCCTCTTCTTCTTCTGCCTGTTTTTCTTCTAAAGTCCCAATCTCCATGGGTGTGGGATCATTCTTTTGAGTGTCAACGCTCATATGAGACATTCTTGTCTGTCTTGAGCTGTTACCCTTGTTGTTATAGTTAGGTTTAAAATTTGGATTTTGGGTGGGTTGTGACCTGTTATACGACTGTTGGTTGACTTGGTCACTCTGAGGTGGGCTGGCGTTATTATTGGTGTTTGGTTGGCCACCCTGATTCTGTTTGGTATTGTTATTATTACTAGCAAACTGATTATTCTGAGTTGCGTTTTTATGAGTGGTGCTACTGTTGGTGTTAGCGTTAGTGTTACCCTGTTTGTTATAGGTATTGTTCGAATTTTTCCTATACCTCTGTAAAATAGCTCTGGGATCGTTCAGTGCTTTAATATTTGAATATTTCGTTTGTAAAGCATGCATAGATATGCCCTGATCGACATGAATCCTGAATGGAGTGTCTATTTTATTGATTAGCATGTTTAACAAATCTCTATCTACTTTATCATTTTCATACATGGCTGGTTTGGATTCGTCTAACATATATATTTTATTTATTTCGCACTTTGCTTTCTCAAAGAACAAATCTCCTGGAACAAATCTCTTAAACTACTCACTTTGATGAATCTGCATCTATCGAATACGTCCTCGTAGGTCATCCTGGGTTGCATTTGCTCCATCAGTTTGGTCTTCATTTGGTCCCAGCTAGGCTCCATCCCCAATTGTCTGATGAAATTTGCTGCTGTTCCCGACACCTTTTCATTAGCGACGATGCTAGTGCCAAACTGGATCAGCAATGCGTTTCCCTGGCATAATGTCATGAGGAACTCCACAGATTTTATAAAAGCCAACACATCATGTTGGTCGTCAAGCTGCCTTAGCTGGCGACACTGCTGGATGATATCTTTGTTTGACAGCCACTGGATTGGTTGTTGTTGTAGTTGATGTTGTTGCTCTTGATATTGTGGTTGTTGTTGTTGTTGTTGCTGCTGTTGTTGTTGCAGTTGTTGTTGATTTTGTTGCCTTAATAGGTTCAACTCTCCTTCCTGTTGAAGCAATACTGCTCTTAAATTATCCATCTCTGCTTCCATTGTGGTTTAAATTAAAAAAAAAATTTCTCGCGGATTAAGTTTGGTTAATTCTGAACGTATTTGTCCGATTTCGACTGCGCCAATTATATTCGTTGAAAGAACGAATTTTAGTCACTAGATATCTTTAGATCCTTATTTATTTATTTAAATTTAGATTTAAATTTGATTAAGTTTGTTGAATTAAACGATATTTTTTTTCACTAGATAGAACTTGGACTTCTCTCCGGTTACAATTGAATCTTAAGACTGAAAAATATAATTTTCTTTGGCATATGCAAATGCCCATTTCGTTTGTTTCATAAATTGCTGATCGAGCATTTGCAACGGGAGCGACGGCGACGCTTCCGTTGTTTATGCTTTTGAAATTTGATTTTGGTTCAAGTACTTCTGCATGATTACGCTGATCTCGTCGTTATCAACATTCCCATGCATAGGCTTATTTGTTTGTCCAGCTTTGGCTTTTTGTACAATTATGTTATTTGTTTGTGCGACTTTAATTGGTTGCATAACTCGCGTGCCAAAGCACAAGACACATCGAATGGTTTCACCGTTAGTTGATAAGTAGGCAGAGCAAGGGTGGCTTTCGACAGCGAGTGAGAATTAGGAGAAAATCACTTCGCCAGTAACCACGAGAGTGATGAGTAGTCCAGTCAAACAAACAAGAGAAGTCTTAGTGAAAAATCAACAAGTGTATCCAAGTGTAACAGAAGACAGAGTACCCTAAAGAGATCCTTCAGGATTAGCAGGTGAGCCCATGACCAAAGTTCCCCTTTATTTTTGCTTGAGTGCGGTAGGGACCCAGATTTCAAAAATATGTTTAGGATTAATTAATTATTAATAAACGTTATAATCTGATCATTTAACCCACCCGGCATTATTTCTTTATTCGGCACTGAATCTATGTATACCCTTTCCCTTCCCTTCTCCTTGGCCACTTAACTTCTGACTTCGGCAGGATGAGTTATTCTACTGCAGACGAAGTCAGTCGCTGGTCTCTAGGCTCAGTCACTCAAGGTGAGGAGGCAACGGATCTTGGCCAAGCGGGCTTCGCTTGGCAGACGAGATCAGTCGTTGCAGTTCCTCTTCACCATCCCTTTCCCATTACCACACTAACATTCCCTTTCCCGCTTCCCTTTCCCGTCCAAGAGGCAACGGATCTTGGCTAAGCGGGCTTCGCATGTCAGACCCTTCATGCCCCTTCATGTGGTCTCAGTCTCTCAAATAAATATTCTGTAGACTGGACTCTGGGACTGAGAATTGTACCCCAGCCAGAGCTTCCTTATAGAGTTCATATGGTGAATGAATAAATGAGAGCATTGTAAATTTTAAAAAAAAATTTTAAAGGAGAAGGACCAGGCAAAAAGAGGAAAAAATTTGAACTTGATTCTTTGACTGCTTCCAAACAAGTGAAGTCAATTGTGGATGAGGTCTAACAAAAACTTTCAGAGTCTACTTGACCACAATGAATTGAAAAAATTGTATATTCTCCAGTTTTGGAAAATCATGGAAAGAAGTGTTGATAAATCATAGTAACAAGTGCTGGAAAGTGTGGAATATGTTTAGGGTTTCCACGTAAAATAAATTGGTTAAACTGGTTCCCTGGTTATTTATTTATTTGCTTTTGTAAATCGAAATACAATCATGTAAAAATATAATTTGCAGAACATTGCGTATTTTTTAAAGTATTTTGCTGGAATACAAATATTTGTTAAAAAGTTTTTTGACTTTGGCATCTGTCGAAAATAAATTGCAATGGTTTATTTATTTATTTTTTTTTTTTTTTGTTGTTGATAACACTTTACTGCGCCTAGAGCCCCTAGCGATTCTTTTCCCAGCTGTTGCAATTTTTACAAATAATTAACTGTCAGGAGCAGGAAAATATTAGGAATTTCCTTCCTCTCCTTATATCATTTCCCCTCTTTTCCTCCATGAACCTTGGGGGGAACGGGGGATGAATTTGAAAAATGTGCGAGAAAAATGATTTTTGCACGCCTCGTCGCATATGACAGAATCCGGAAGCCAGGAAGCAGGAGCCTGTCGTCTACGTCACCTGCCAAAGTCATTATGTCACAACAGGAGTAGCTAACACCTTGAGATGACAAAAAAAAACAAGCATGTTTTCTACATGGTATGGGATCCATTCATGACAGTCTTTAACGACCTTTTAAGATTTACGGGGGAGGGGAAAACTGTATCGTGATCTCGAGCACGACTTATAGGCAGAGGGAACTTAAGTATTGAGAGCACCGGAAAATTTATGATCGAAAATGTGATATCGATCTACGTAGTCGATATATTTCCCATTGACTTTAGTACTATAAATTTACTCCTTGAAGCTTTTGCCATCTCTTAGAGACAGCAACGGTTACGTTGTGGCCCGTTGAGCGGAATGGTTATGGGAGAGGGAAAGCAACAAAGCCATCTCAAAAAAATGTTAAGGCATTCGTTATGTCAACAAGAGCACAACAATGGCTAAGTCAAGGAGTAACAGTGGGTGACGATTCCTTGTTAGGCACATTACATCACTCAAATTTGAAGAGAAAGAGAGTCGAGCTCCCTGCAGACTTTCTGTTAAGTGGGAGTCAACATGAAAAAAAGTTAAGTTGGAGCGGGACTTCACCTTGTATTTTTGTGTTGAGTTGAGTTGCTGCCTCTAACTGTGGCAGAGGTAAAGCTGTTGGTCTCTACCTCCGCATTACTTTTTTAATGAAGTGCTGCTGCAGTTCCCTCTTCTACTCACTGCAATTGCATTCAAGCGATAATTAGTAGCTGTAGCAGAGGTGGACGGAGGGAACTGTAGCGACATCTCTGACCTTTGTGGTTTTTTGCCCCGTTTTTGATTTAGACACCCTTTATCTAGAAGGATCCGTCATATAGTATACATAAAGAGCGGTTCGAAATGTTAAATTAAATGAAACGTTAAAATGAAACGTTAAAAGGTGAAAGTCAAAGTCAAAGGGTTTTGTGTTGAGTTGAGTTGCTGCCTCTAACTGTGGCAGAGGTAAAGCTGTTGGTCTCTACCTCCGCATTACTTTTTTAATGAAGTGCTGCTGCAGTTCCCTCTTCTACTCACTGCAATTGCATTCAAGCGATAATTAGTAGCTGTAGCAGAGGTGGACGGAGGGAACTGTAGCGACATCTCTGACCTTTGTGGTTTTTTGCCCCGTTTTTGATTTAGACACCCTTTATCTAGAAGGATCCGTCATACAGTATACATAAAGAGCGGTTCGAAATGTTAAATTAAATGAAACGTTAAAATGAAACGTTAAAAGATGAAAGTCAGAAAATATTTCCAAGCATGTTTTTCCTTTATAAAATGGAGCGAAACCCGGTTTTTTGCAATCACAAACGAAATTTTTCATTGTGTTTGTGGCGGGGCGGAAGGATCCAAATTATAATACAAGGGGTTGGCGGGTGCCAATTTCTTCGGGTGGTGAGTGAGTGGTGAATTGATAACGCGCGATAACTTCGGTTACAAAAACTTATACTTTATTCATTAATATTCATAGGTTGCCCGACACACACGAAAATGTCTCGGGTTAAAATATATACAATTCGAAAGGAGGAAAAATTCAATGGAAAGAAAGAACGGGTGTTCGGGTTGAAATTTCGTACTGGAGTGATGATGGCGATTTACAGGAGAGCGCTTCGTCACCCTCCTCAGTATGACCGCATTCCGTTTTGGGAAAAACCCTACCCCTTACTCTCTGCTGTTCACCCGGTGGCGTGAACATACCGCCCCCTTGCAACAAGTTGCAATTGCCTCGCTGGACATGTCTAAGGATGGGGGATGGCAGCGTTCTGGATCGCCAAGACACGGGTGGAGATGGAGGGGGAACTTTGAATGCAGGTGGAATAGGCGGCACGAGGGCTGATGACCTCTGGATAGAAGTCCGAATGAAAGGCTGGTGCCTTTCGGGTCTTTGCTCTTTGGGTTGGATGTACGCGACTGAGCTGTCGCTGTGTAAGAGCGTGTGGTGTTGTTTGCCACAACGATGGCATCCTGTTGTGCTCCTGCAGAAACCATTGGAATGCTCATGAGCCAAACAGTTCGGGCAGTATCCGTTGCTCAAGACTACCCGTAACCTGTATTCAGCTTGTAGTCCTCGAAACTGTCGGCACTGACGGAGCGCGTGTGCCCCTTGACAAACGCGGCACCTGAAACAATTGGAACTGCATTCTAAATCGGACGGTGCTGCTGTCCTTGGAGACATCTTCGGACTGCCGGAGGAGGTGGACCGAGACCGACTGGATTTATCAGTAACGGATCCACAGAGAACCCATCCGAACATCGTCTCGATTCCCACGAAAGAATCACCAACATTCTTGATGATTCGTTCCCCAAGGATAGTGGGAAGGAGCTCGACTCCAAGCACCAAATCCACAGGAGCCCTTTGGTAAAATTGCGGATCAGCGAGCGGAAGGTCCAGCGCATCCTGCTTAACCTTATCCGGGACGGCGCGGGAGGGAAGTTCCTCTGCTACCCTAGGCAGCACAACGGCGACTGCTTGGAACTGTCGGAGCGGTTCGTCAGGAGGAGAAATCTGTAAGCGGCACACTTTGTCGCCGCTACCAGCATCGCATTGCCCAATGCCGCGAATGCTAGTTGATACTTGGCAGCTTGGAGGATTAATCAATTCAAACATTCTTTGGTTTCCCAATAATAATATAAATAAAGGACGCTTCGGATCCCATATCAATCAAAGCGCGGATTTGAAACTGCTTGCCACGATGATGAATAGTTACCCTCGCTGTACCCAGGAGGCCAGTGTTGCGAGTGGAGGCGAAGTAACTTCCCACGTTTACATGAGGGCTGCTGGAATAATCGGAGGACGCAGGATTCGGAATTATACAAGTAGTAGGTGCTGAGCTCTCTTGCACTTGAGCGGGAAAGGCCTGAGCTCTTACCGTAGGTTTTCGGCTTACGGAAGGAAAGGTCTGACTACTAGAGCTTGGTTGAAGGACATCTGTGGCCTCTAGTACACGGTGGCGATCAGTTAGGAATCGATTCAGGTCGTCCCAGGATGAGACGGCGGTCTTATTTGGAACGGACTGTTCCCACAACAGAAGGGTGGCTTTGGGCATTTTGCTCGTACAGATTGCTATGAGAAGGATATCCCAATTGTCTGTTCGAGCCCCGGAAAGCTCAAGACCGGTTAAGCAACCTTGAATTGACGTCTGCAGTTCTCTCAACGCTTTGCCAGACTCTTGGGTTACAGCTGGGATCTGTAGAAGCTGCTTGGCTTGGCTCATAATCAATAATCTATTATTTTCGTATCGCGCAGTGAGGTTATCCCACGCGGACTGGAACCCTTCATTGGTCAAGGGTGACCTAGAAACAATGGCTCTGGCTTCACCGCGAGTTTTGCAACTTAAGTGGTACAGTTTCTCCACTTGTGTTAGGCTTGGATTATGGATAAAAATCGCGGTAAACAAATCACGGAATGTAGGCCAAGCCAGGCTGTCTCCGTTGAAGATTTCGACTTCACACGGGGGAACTGTGTGGCTTTGATGGGTGGAATCGACGGAGAGTCTGACTGGTGGGGGAACCGTTTTCGCTGACAGCTGCTCGATTCGCTCTCCAAACAAAGTCCCGCCTCGAACATATACCATATAACAATATTCATGTTTAGCTTTAATTGTAGCTATGTGCTTCGGACTATCTTCCTTCTTTTGAGCCGTCAAGGCCATATAACATCGTGAAAACTCTGTCTCGACTTGTGCCCAAAGCGACTTAAGCTGGTCTAAGTGTATTTTAATGGAGACGAGTGGCACGTCGTCCGCTAAAGCCTGGGCCTCGCGAGCCTCGCACACGGCAACAAAGTCGGAAAGAGACATCGTAGAGTTTTCTCTGAGCTATTACGAATCGAATGGAAACAAAAAACTGCTTGGAATTAGAGCTCTCAAGCGAGGAGATCGAAACGAAGCTGTAAGTGGACTGTATAATTTAGGGATAGAGGAGTGAGAAGGAAAAATGTCTCCTCTTTTTAATGAACACAATGGATAAATGAAATTAGAAGAATTTATAATTTTCCTCGCAGTTGTGTGAATAATTATAAGGATATATAATCACTTGGATATTAAAATTTACACAATGTGGAAATTTGTTGAAATTTATAAGAGTATAAAAAAACAAAAATATGGAGAAATTGAGATCAGTAGGATTACTTTTCAATGGAGGGCAAAAAACTCGGAATTAATTTTCATTAAACGGACTAGATCAATTTCATGTATCTGTGAGGAAAAAATCCAAAAAGGCACCAAGACAAAATACTAATTCCATATAAATAAATAAATAAAATTGTACATATTTTTCGTTACAAAATATTTTGCGAATTAAATTCAATCAGTCGATTGAAATATTTTTTGCACAATACGAAAATCACGATGGAAAAAATGTATGTCGTGACCGAGTCACGGCTTGGCTCAAGTGTCAGCACTGATGAGACTTGAGTGTCAGCACTGATCGGGAATCAGCTGTTTTGTCGTTGTTTATGTTTTATGAATTTAATTAATTTTAAATTGTTTAACGAAGATCACGATTTCCTGCTTTAATTATGTAGGTTTCGAATTATTAAATTGCGGAGAGCCAATCGGAGTGGCTGCAGTTTATTTTGTGTGGGTGGAATCAAATTGTATGTGGACATATGTACATATGTATATATGTAAGTATGTCGTATGAGTGTGCTTACCGCGGCAAAAATTATTACATATGTACATATATATGTATGCATATACAAAGTATTTGGCATAAATAATTTATGCCGCTGGACTAATGATCAGCCCGTGGAGTGTGCTTTACACTTTAAGGAAAGGTAAGTGGTACTTTAAAAACACTTTTACTTGCAGGTTAGAAAACAGCTGTTTTTACATGTACGTATATATATGTATACATACATATATGTCCATACATATATATTGTTATGCAATTGGACTTTTACACATTCAGAATTTCAAAGAATGGGAAAAAGACACTTCATAAACCATGTAACCTTTGGAACAGGTCAGGTATGTGCATACAAGTATACAAAAGTGTGTAGGTCGCTATGGAAGAGCGGGAAACCTCACACTTTTATAAGTTTGCAATGGGGTATAATGTGAATGAGATTTTTATTAAGAAATGTTGTACTTATCAGGAATTCCGCCGATGCAAGCTGGAAGAGCGGAAGGATATCCGGCTCGAAGGACCAATGTTCGTAGCGGGGCGGAAGGATCCAAATAGGTCACAAGTGTTTGGCGGGTGCCAATTTCTTCAGGAGTCTGGTGAGTGAGGAATGAAATTGAAACGCGCGCAAACCTTCGTTTATAATTAATTTTGGTTTATTTAGTTTCTTTACAAAATGTCCCGACACACACGAAAATGTTTCGGGTTGGAAAAATACAATATCGGAAAAAAAGCACAGTGAAAGAACGGGTGTTCGGGTTAGATGCTCGTACTGGATTGAATATGGCGATTTACTCGAGAACTCTTCGTCAGCTTCCTCAGTATGACCGAATTTGGTTTTTGGAAAAAACCCTACCCCTCACTCTCTGCTGTTCACCCGGTGGCGTGAACACGCTCCATTTGATAAAAGAAAAACAGGCTTGGAAATATTTTCTGACTTTGACCTTTTAACGTTTCATTTTAACGTTTCATTTAATTTAACATTTCGAACCGCCCTTTATGTATACTGTATGATGGATCCTTCTAGATACAGTAGATCTAAATCAAAAACGTGCCCACAAAGCACAAAGACCAGACGTCGCTACAGTTCCCTCCGTCCACCTCTGTTACAGCTGCTAATTATCGCTCGAATGCAATTGCAGTGAGTAGAAGAGGTCGATGGGAAATATATCGAATACGTAGATCGTTATCACATTTTCGATCATAAATTTTGCGGTGCTCTCAATCATTAAGTTCCCTCTGCCTATAAGTGGTGCCCGAGATCACGATACAGTTTTTCCCTTCCCCGTAAATCTTAAAAGTGCGTCCCTCTGATCAAAAACTTTGCGTAAATCGTGTTCAAAAAGCCCGCATTTGGTCCGAGTTCATTCATTCAGCTTGAATCGTAATATACAAACGATGAATAATTAAAGACTGTCATGAATGGATCCCAGTTTGTGAAATTTTTGATCAGCGGATGTAATGAAAATAAAACAAATGAAATTGCAACACTTTCTAAAGAATGCAATAATCACAATTTCGTGGGATCTATTTGTAGAAAACATGCTTTTTATACCCTTGCAGAGGGTATTATAAAATTGGTCAGATGTTTGTAACGCACAGAAGGAGACGTTTCCGAACCCATAAAGTATATATATTCTTGATCACCCGGGTGAGATAAAGTATGAAAATCATCGGGATCGGACCACTTTATCATATAGCTCTGGAACAAAAATTTTTGCAAAAATTGGAGTATCCCTATGAAATTTACCAATATAATAGAATTTGATATAAAATCTCAGATCCCAAAATTTGAATTTGATCGGATAAATAGAACACAAGTTACAGTCAATACAAATCGGTTCAAGCGCTGCCGGCAGCGCTGCTTGCTGCCTACTACGTCATCAGCAAATCAAACAAAGCACATGCATACACATACACAGACGCAAAGCTACACGAACTGTATGTGTATGCGTGCGATGCTTTGGATGGTAGAAGAATAAAAATTGTAGTAAAAAGAGTAATAATTTGAATGTTTTGTTTGTGTATTGATGAATTGAGTTGCAGGGAAAGAAATTTCGAAATGTAAAAATATTATTGCCAAGGACTGCAAGGGTATATAAACTTTGGCATAGCCGAAGTTAGCTTTTCAATTCATCATAACACAAACAAAACATTCAAATTATTACTCTTCTTACTATAATTTTTCTCCTCCTACCATCCAAAGCATCGCACGCATACACATACAGTTCGTGTAGCTTTGCGTCTGTGTGTGTGTATGCATGTGCTCTGTTTGATTTGCTGATGACGTAGAACCGATTTGTATTGACTGTAACTTGTGTTCTATTTACCCGATCACATTCAAATTTTGCGATGTCAGATTTTATATCAAATTTTATTATGTTGGTAAATTTCATGGGGATACTCCAATTTTTGCAAAAATTTTTGTTCTAGACCAAAATTACACTATCGTTATCAATAGAAATATCATAAGTTCTCCCGATTTCATTTTGTTGTCTTTCCACTAGCTCCAATAATATTTTCCTTTGGTCTTTTAAAGCATTTTAAAATTTAAAATGCTTCACTTCATTAGTTCGTCATTTGAAAAAATACTAACTGACATTTTCTTTTCGCTGGATTAAGAGTAAGGTTCATCATGAAACATATATTTTGCCCTATTTCTTTTCATTCCATAAAATAATTTTAAATAAAAATTGCGTTTGAGATTGTTCGCTGCAAACTAATGAACTGTAAGATGTCATTTATTTATGTTCTGTTCGATTAATTTTAGCTATTGTAAGATGTCATTTATTTATGTTCTGTTCGATTAATTTTAGCTATCTACACATATGTCGCGGTCAGTATTTCTAAGTATCGATTGTTAGTCATAAGTATCGAGTTAGTGAGAAGTCATCGATATGTGGAGATTGAACTCCTTCTTCTCTTCCGGCGATGCAACGAGCAAGTTGCATCCGCGAAGAAAATGGAAAATTAAATCCGAAAAATACAAACTAATCTTTATAATTTTTACCCAATAAATAGGTGTTTACAACTCAGGGTACAAGGCAGGCCACACGCTCCGCGTCTAAGGTGGCTGCCTCCACGCCCGCCGCTGCCACTGACCCCATTGCCGTGTCTGCTGCGGCCGCGCCCACCGCCGTGCCCACTGCTGTGCCCGCCGCTGCAGTACCGGTTGCTACTGCACCCGCTGTTCACGTGCCCACTGCTGTGCCTGCAACCGCAGTACCGGTTGCCATTGTGCCCGCCGCTGACGTGCCCACTGCTGTGTCTGCCGCTGCAGTACCGGTTGCTACTGTACCCGCTGTTCACGTGCCCACTGCTGTGCCTGCAACCGCAGTACCGGTTGCCATTGTGCCCGCCGCTGCTGTACCCGCTGTTCACGTGCCCACTGCTGTGCCTGTAACCGCAGTACCGGTTGCCATTGTGCCCGCCGCTGACGTGCCCACTGCTGTGCCTGCCGCTGCAGTACCGGTTGCTACTGTACCCGCTGTTCACGTGCCCACTGCTGTGGCTGCAACCGCAGTACCGGTTGCCATTGTGCCCGCCGCTGCTGTACCCGCTGTTCACGTGCCCACTGTTGTGCCTGTAACCGCAGTACCGGTTGCTACTGTACCCGCTGTTCACGTGCCCACTGCTGTGCCTGTAACCGCAGTACCGGTTGCCATTATGCCCGCCGCTGACGTGCCCACTGCTGTGCCCGCCGCTGCAGTACCGGTTGCTACTATACCCTCTGCTCACGTGCCCACTGCTGTGTCTGCCGCTGAAGTACCGGTTGGCACTGTGCCCGCCGCTGCTGATGCGCCCAACGGCTTGCCTGCCGCCACAGTATCTGTTGCCACTGTGCCGGCCGCTGCTGACATGCCCACTGCTGCGCCCGCCGCTGCAGTACCGAGAGCCGCTGTGCCGACTGCCGATATACTCGCCAATGCCGGGCCAACTGCTGATATACTCGCCTCTGCCGGGCCCCCCGCTGCTGGGCCAACTGCCGATATACTCGCCCCTGCCGGGCCAACTGCTGATATACTCGCCCCTGCCGGGCCCGCCGCTGCTGGGCCAACTGCTGACATACTCGCCCCTACCGGGCCAACTGCCGATATACTCGCCCCTGCCGGGCTAACTGCTGACATACTCGCCCCTGCCGGGCCCGCCGCCGCTATACTCGCCCCGGCTGGGCCAACTGCCGATATACTCGCCCCTGCCGGGCCAACTGCTGATATACTCGCATCTGCCGGGCCCGCCGCTGCTGGGCCAACTGCCGATATACTCGCCCCTGCCGGGCCAACTGCTGATATACTCGCCCCTGCCGGGCCGCCGCTGCTGGGCCAACTGCTGACATACTCGCCCCTGCCGGGCCAACTGCTTACATGCTCGCCCCTGCTGAGCCCGCTGCTGACACACGCCCCTGCCGGGCCAACTGCTGACATGCTCGCCCCTGCCGGGCCAACTGCTGCTATACTAGCCCCTGCTTAGCCAACTGCTTACATGCTCGCCCTTGCTTTTCCTGCTGCTGACACACTCGCCCCTGCCGGGCCAACTGCTGACATGCTCGCCCCTGCTGGGCCCGCTGCAGCCGCATCCGCCCCTGCTGGGCCAACTGCCGCCATACTCGCCCCTGCTGGTCCAACTGCCGATATACTCGCCCCTGCCGGGCTAACTGCTGACATACTCGCCCCTGCCGGGCCAACTGCTGCTATATTCTCCTCTGCCGGGCCCGCCGCTGCTGTGCCGTCTGCCGATATACTCGCCCCTGCTGGGCCAACTGCTGATATACTCGCCCCTGCCGGGCCGCCGCTGCTGGGCCAACTGCTGACATACTCGCCCCTGCCGGGCCAACTGCTTACATGCTCGCCCCTGCTGAGCCCGCTGCTGACACACGCCCCTGCCGGGCCAACTGCTGACATGCTCGCCCCTGCCGGGCCAACTGCTGCTATACTAGCCCCTGCTTAGCCAACTGCTTACATGCTCGCCCTTGCTTTTCCTGCTGCTGACACACTTGCCCCTGCCGGGCCAACTGCTGACATGCTCGCCCCTGCTGGGCCCGCTGCTGCCGCATCCGCCCCTGCTGGGCCAACTGCAGCCGCATCCGCCCCTGCTGGGCCAACTGCCGATATACTCGCCCCTGCCGGGCTAACTGCTGACATACTCGCCCCTGCCGGGCCAACTGCTGCTATATTCTCCTCTGCCGGGCCCGCCGCTGCTGGGCCGTCTGCCGATATACTCGCCCCTGCTGGGCCAACTGCTGATATACTCGCCCCTGCCGGGCCCGCCGCTGCTGGGCCAACTGCCGATATACTCGCCCCTGCCGGGCCAACTGCTGACACACTCGCCTCTGCCGGGCCCGCCACTGCTGGGCCAACTGCCGATATACTCGCCCCTGCCGGGCCAACTGCTGATATACTCGCCCCTGCCGGGCCAACTGCTGATATACTCGCCCCTGCCGGGCCCGCGGCTGCTGGGCCAACTGCTGACATACTCGCCCCTGCCGGTCCCACTGCTGCTATACTAGCCCCTGCTGGGCCCGCTGCTGCCGCATCCACCCCTGCTGGGCCAACTGCTGACATACTCGCCCCTGCCGGGCCAACTGCTTACATGCTCGCCCCTGCTTAGCCAACTGCTTACATGCTCGCCCTTGCTTTTCCTGCTGCTGACACACTCGCCCCTGCCGGGCCAACTGCTGACATGCTCGCCCCTGCTGGGCCCGCTGCAGCCGCATCCGCCCCTGCTGGGCCAACTGCCGCCATACTCGCCCCTGCTGGTCCAACTGCTGCCGTACTGGCCCCTACCGGTCCCACTGCTATATTTGCCCCTGCTGTAACCACTGCCGCCGAACCCGCCCCTGCTGTGCCCACCGCTGCGGTGTCCGCCGCTTCCACGCCGGCCTCTGCAGTTCCCGCTGCTGTCTCGGCTGCCGCTTCCGAGCCTACCGCTGCCCGGCCCGCTGTACAGTCGGTGGCTCTTCATCTGACGATGACGCCTGCTGCCCTGCTTGATGCCCTGCATGCCGCCATGCAGACTGCCGGCCGCATCCTACTGACTCCAACGTTCCCTTGTCCGCTGACCAATGGGAAGACATGCCTGCCGTAGTGCCCTCCGTGCCGTCTTCCGCTACAGTCATCACGCCTGCTACTTCTGCCTCCTCCAGTCCGGACGAGCAGTTGTCGTCAGTTGACGACGCTGGTAGGACGTCATGAGTTGCTGCAACTGCCGCCGCCACCACTGCCGCTGCCGCGATGAGGTGAAATTTAACCTGTACCAGTTATAACTGCCCGAAGAGTTTTATACGTCAATCTGAAGTTCCCCCTCCCCCAACCGCCGTCTTAGCCACTGATGTTCTTGTTTACCCCCTGGTTAGCCACTGGGATCGAGGTCGATCCCCCCCGAGCTGTAAGATGTCATTTTTTTATGTTCTGTTCGATTAATTTTAGCTATCTACACATACATATGTCGCGGTCAGTATTTCTAAGTATCGATTGTTAGTAATTAGTATCGATTGTTAGTCATAAGTATCGATTGTTAGTCATAAGTATCGAGTTAGTGAGAAGTCATCGATATGTGGAGATTGAACTCCTTCTTCTCTTCCGGCGATGCAACGAGCAAGTTGCATCCGCGCAGAAAATGGAAAATTAAATCCGAAAAATACAAACCAATCTTTATAATTTTTACCCAATAAATAGGTGTTTACACTATCTACACATAGGTCGCGGTCAGTATTTTTAAGTATCGATTGTTAGTAATAAGTATCGATTGTTAGTCATAAGTATCGATTGTTAGTCATAAGTATCGAGTTATATATATATATGTGGAGATTGAACTCTTCTCTTCTCTTCCGGCGATGCAACGAGCAAGTTGCATCCGCGCAGAAAATGGAAAATTAAATCCGAAAAATACAAACTAATCTTTATAATTTTTACCCAATAATTAGGTGTTTACAACTCCGAAGTGGGATTACAACCCGAATGGATACATATTTCGGTACAAGGCAGGCCACACGCTCCGCGTCTAAGGTGGCCGCCTCCACGCCCGCCGCTGCCACTGACCCCATTGCCGTGTCTGCTGCGGCCGCGCCCACCGCCGTGCCCACTGCTGTGCCCGCCGCTGCAGTACCGGTTGCTACTGTACCCGCTGTTCAAGTGCCCACTGCTGTGCCTGCAACCGCAGTACCGGTTGCCATTGTGCCCGCCGCTGACGTGCCCACTCTGTGCCTGCAACCGCAGTACCGGTTGCCATTGTGCCCGCCGCTGCTGTACCCGCTGTTCACGTGTCCACTGCTGTGCCTGTAACCGCAGTACCGGTTGCCAGTGTGCCCGCCGCTGACGTGCCCACTGCTGTGCCCGCCGCTGCAGTACCGGTTGCTACTGTACCCGCTGTTCACGTGCCCACTGCTGTGCCGGCCGCCGCAGTATCGGTTGCCATTGTGCCCGCCGCTGACGTGCTCACTGCTGTGTCTGCCGCTGCAGTACCGGTTGGCACTGTGCCCGCCGCTGCTGTAGCCGCTGCTGACGCGCCCACCGCTGTGCCTGCCGCCGCAGTATCTTTTGCCACTGTGCCGGCCGCTGCTGACATGCCCACTGCTGCGCCCGCCGCTGACACACTCGCCCCTGCCGGGCCAACTGCTGACATGCTCGCCCCTGCCGGGCCAACTGCTGCTATACTAGCCCCTGCTGGGCCCGCTGCTACCGCATCCGCCCCTGCTGGTCCAACTGCTGCCGTACTGGCCCCTGCTGGGCCAACTGCTGCCATACTCGCCCCTGCTGGGCCAACTGCTGACATACTCGCCCCTGCTGGGCTAACTGCTGCCACATTCGCCCCTGCCGGGCCCGCCGCTGCCGCATCCGCTCCTGCTGGGCCAACCGCTGCCACACTCGCCCCTACTGGGCCGGCTGCTGCCGCATCCGCCCCTGCTGGTCCAACTGCTGCCGTACTGGCCCCTGCTGGGCCAACTGCTGCCATATTCGCCCCTGCCGGTCCCGCCGCTGCTATATTCGCCCATGCTGAGCCAACTGCCGCCATACTCGCCCCTACCGGTCCCGCTGCTGCTATATTCGCCCCTGCTGTAACCACTGCCGCCGCACCCGCCCCTGCTGTGCCCACTGTCTCGGCTGCCGCTTCCGAGCCTACCGCTGCCCGGCCCGCTGTACAGTCGGTGGCGCCTGCTGCCCTGCTTGATGCCCTGCATGCCGCCATGCAGACTGCCGGCCGCATCCTACTGACTCTGACGTTCCCTTGTCCGCTGACCAATGGGAAGACATGCCTGACGTAGTGCCCTCCATGCCGTCTCCCTCTACAGTCATCACGCCTGCTGTTTCTGCCTCCTCCAGTCCGGACGAGCAACTGACGACGCTGGGAGGACGGTATGAGTTGCTGCAACTGCCGCCGCCACCACTGCCGCTGCTGATGAGGTGAAATTTAACCTGTACCAGTTATAACTGCCTGAAGAGTTTTATACGTCAATCTGAAGTTCCCCCCCCCAACCTCCATCTTAGCCACTGATGTTCTTGTTTACCCCCTTGTTAGCCTCTGGGATCGAGGTCGATCCCTCGTCAGGACGTCCGAGCTGTAAGATGTCATTTATTTATGTTCTGTTCGATTAATTTTAGCTATCTACACATAGGTCGCGGTCAGTATTTTTAAGTATCGATTGTTAGTAATAAGTATCGATTGTTGGTCATAAGTATCGATTGTTAGTCATAAGTATCGAGTTATATATATATGTAGAGATTGACCTCTTCTCTTCTCTTCCGGCGATGCAACAAGCAAGTTGCATCCGCGCAGAAAATGGAAAATTCAATCCGAAAAATACAAACTAACCTTTTTCATTTTTACCCAATAACTAGGTGTTTACAGAACGTAGTTTTAATTCTAATTTTCCTTAATATAAAAATACGAATTATAGTAGTCCGTTCCTGACAATTTTCATACACACTATCATCTCCCGGCTAAAAGTAGCTCAAATATGAAATTTCATTCCGATAGCTCTTAAGGTGCCAGCGTGAAGTTGATTTGCAAAGACGGACGGACGGACGGACAGACGGACGGACAGACGGACATGGCTATATCGACTCAGCTTCTCATGCTGATCAGGAATATATATACTTTATGGGGTCGGAAACGTCTCCTTCTGTGCGTTACAAACATCTGACCAATTTTATAATACCCTCTGCAAGGGTATAAAAATAGGCAATTTTCTGCAAATATATTTTTACAAGATTGTATTTCTATTTACAAAAGCAAATAAATAAATAACCTGGGAACCAGTTTAGCCAATTTATTTTAGGTGGAAACCCTAAACATATTCCACACTTTCCAGCACTTGTTATTTTGATTTATCAACACTTCTTTTCATGATTTTCCAAAACTGGAGAATATACAACTTTTTCAATTCATTGTGGTCAAGTAGGCTCTGAAAGTTTTTGTTAGACCTTATCTCACAATTGACTTCACTTGTTTGGAAGCAGTCAAAGAACCAAGTTAAAATTTTTTCCTCTTTTTGCCTGGTCCTTCTCCTTTAAAGCATTTTAAAATTTACAATGCTCTCATTTATTCATTCACCATATGAACTCAGCGCTTGTGATAGGCAACCTTTTAGATCCATTAAGGTTAAGACATTTCAGTCATATAACATTTTGTTTCCTTATTTGTTTTCTTTCCATCAAAAGATTTTATAATTTTATTTTACAATATTTAGACGGTATAACATTTTTTTCCTTAATAAGTATTTGCAAGACCAAAATTACACTATCGTTATCAATAGAAATATCATAAGTTCTCCCGATTTCATTTTGTTGTCTTTCCACTAGCTCCGATAATATTTTCCTTTGGTCTTTTAAAGCATTTTAAAATTTAAAATGCTTCACTTTATTAGTTCGTCATTTGAAAAAATACTAACTGACATTTTCTTTTCGCTGGATTAAGAGAAAGGTTCATCATGAAACATATATTTTGCCCTATTTCTTTTCATTCCATAAAATAATTTAAAATAAAAATTGCGTTTGAGATTGTTCGCTGCAAACTAATAAACGTAGTTTTAATTCTAATTT
Source organism: Drosophila paulistorum (assembly GCA_018152135.1). NCBI lineage: Eukaryota > Metazoa > Arthropoda > Insecta > Diptera > Drosophilidae > Drosophila > Drosophila paulistorum. Next base: position 664,054 of record JAECXG010000612.1, on the reverse strand, counting down.
TCCTTAATATAAAAATACGAATTACGCAAAAATATACATAAACATAAAATTGCAGCTACTTGGCATTTCAAAATTTCTAAAATAAATTCGCGTTTAAAGGTAATATTTTATTCCACATATCGTATTATGAATGAAACTACTTAGTTCCTGCTCATGTTGTTGATCCTCTCTCTACTGTTGAAGTTCCCAAGCAACCAAAGTTCTTCTCCTTCTGTAGCTGCTGAGTTGATGGTCCCAAGCAACCAAAGTTCTCCTTCTGTAGCTGCTGTGTTGATATTCCTAACTAACCAAAGTTCTTCTCCTTTAGTAGCTGCTGTGTTAATGGTCCCAAGCAACCAAAGTTATTTTCCTTCTGTAGCTGCTGTGTATCCTTTCACCCTCAGCTTGAAAACAATAAATATTTTATAGCCTCCTTCACGGTTTTTATCTTGCTATCGAAATTGATAAGGGGGCAATAGAAGAGAATGAGATAAGGATCGAAAAGTTACAAAATTTTCCACACATTGACGCACATTGAGAGCACTTTGGTCCTGTGGGAATTTCTTATTTGCCCAAAAACCCGCATCTCAAGAGATTTGCTGTTTGAATTCTCAAGACTGTTTACTACCCAGTGGCGGAAATGCTCATTATTACATCGATTACTAATGGATTTTTTCTCGCCTGTGTACATTCAAAAACCGAATACAAGCTCCATTACTTTCTTAAGGAATGGTAGCGTTTTCTACTAGGTGCATGAAATTTTTGAATTTTGTAATGCAGAAAGTAACGACGCGCACGGCCTCTGCTCGGATAGCGTTGCGAAAATCTGTTTTTTCATGATCGCGTTTGTCAAAAAATATATACGCAATCTATAGGGAATACTTCAGAGCTTTTTAGTAATTGGGAATAAATGATAATTTTTACAAAAAATCGCAACTTTAATACTGAATATTGGGCAATTTCAACAATCGATCTTGTGTTATCTTAAACTTGAAGCGTTTAAAAAATACCCTTAATATTTGCGTTTTTAACTGTAGTGAAATACAACTAAAAAGTATCAACTAGTATCACTACCGGACTACATACACTAGGTAGGGTAAATATTTACCTATAAGATGTATATGGTCCCAATATGCGGAGACCTGCGACACCGATGCGTAAGCCATAAGACTTAGGCAACCTTTTTATTTCCGTTTACCTAATTGGATGTAAATATTAAGTCTTTTCCTAATTAATACAAAAAGGGTAAACCCGTTTTTTCGTTCTACCTAAAATATATAACATAAAGAGCTAATTGTTCCTCTCGTTTGCGATAGTGTTAAACGAAATTACAAACACTTCCTCAACGTTAGGGTTAGGACTTCGATTCAACGAGTGAGGAGAACTACTACGAATATGAAATTTCTCCGTTTCATTGCAGAATAAAGTGTATGGATTTTATTTTGAAGCTTGCTTACACATCTCGTGAGGATATTCAGAGCATGAAGGAGATTATACAAGCTGAATTCTCTCGGAAGCTGGTACCGAAAATTGGCTGCCCAAAGTACGGATACTGAAACAAACGAATGATGGAAATAAAAGATTTTTTGTAAATAACGAAATAACATCTTTTATAACAGGTGCTAGTCAAGAGATTATTAAAAGGTTGGCTGCTATCTTGAACGTTATAAATTGCAAGGAAATGGTAAATGGTGGTAAATTTGCCGAATATGCTTCAAAAACTGCTTAACTTTTGACTTTGTATCTGCAAGAAAAACTTACCCCAAAGGTACATAGGATTTTGGCTCACGGAAAGGATTTAATAAAATATTAGTGTTTACCAATTGGAGAAGAAGCACAGGAATGTAAAAACAAGGAGTACAAAAGGTTCAGATATACTAATACATAAATAACTTCTAGTGTTAGACAAAATAAAGACCTTTTTAAAATGGTGGCAGCCTCTTCCTACCCATTATTGCATCACTGAGACACGTGCGATCACGAAACGATTTTGAAAATAGCAACTTCATTCCCGAAATGTTGAGTTTTTTAGATATTGACGTAAATATTGAAAATTATTTTGAAAAAAATCAGCCAAAAATAGCAAATTTTCAAAACTAACATAAAAAAAATTTTAAAAATGTTAGTTTTTTATACCATTAAAGTCGCCAAAATGTATGTAACAGGCAGAAGGAAGCTTTTCCGACCCCATAAAGTATATATATTCTTGATCAGTAAAAACAGCCGAGTCAATCTAGCCATGTCCGTCTGTCCGTCTGTCCGTCCGTCCGTCCGTATGAACGCGTAGATCTCGGAGACTATAAGAGATAGAGCCACCAAATTTGGAGTGTAGGCTCATGTAGTATGTAGAGTGATCAAGTTTATTTCAAATTTTTGCCACGCCCCTGTTCGCCCCCGCAATTCAAAAAAAACGTTTATCTCAAAAACTATTCCAGCTAGAGACACCATATTTGGTATGTTTAGTAAATGCGCTCATTTTGTATAAATAAAGATTTTGCCACGCCCCTTTTCGCCCCAAAATTTGAAAAACTCGATTATCTCCCGTAATTTTTTATCCTGTGGAATCAAATTTGGCACACTCAAATTTGATACTAATAATACCTAGCAAAATACCAAACTTGATCAAAATATAAACGTTTTTCCACTTTATTCTGCCGGAGTTGCCCGTTGTCGGGTGGGGGCTCTAGGGTGCTCATATGCATGAGTAAGCGAGATACTAAGATATGCTTGTAAAAAGCATGTGAACAGAATTTTTTTTAAATAGGCAAATGCATTTGTTATTACAAATTTGAAATATTTGTTTTACTGGTGTATGGTATACCTAAGTCGGCGAGACGACTTACTTACTTCATTACTATTTGTAATTATGTTAGAAAATCAAATTAAAACATTAAAAATTGTTACATAGTCATTTAAAACAACGAAAAATTTCGTTTGTGATTGCAAAAAACCGGGTTTCGCTCCATTTTATAAAGGAAAAACATGCTTGGAAATATTTTCTGACTTTGACCTTTTAACTTTTCATTTTAACGTTTCAAAAACGTGCCCACAAAGCACAAAGGCCAGACGTCGCTACAGTTCCCTCCGTAGTTATCTTGCTATGGAAATTTATAAGTGTGCAATAGAAAAGAATGAGATAAGGATCGAAAAGTTTCAAAATTTTCCGCACATCTCATTATCATATTACATCGATTACTAATGAATTACTTCTCGCCTGTGTACATTCAAAAACAGTTACAAGCTCCATTACTTTCTTAACGAATGGCAGCGTTTTCTACTAGGTGCATGAAATTAGTGAAATTTGTAATGCAGAAAGTAACGACGCACAGTTGGGCCTCTGCTCGGTTAGCGTTGCAAAAATCAGTTTGTTCATTATCGCGTTTGGCAAAAAATATATATGCTATCTATAGGGAATACTTCAGAGATTATGAATCCAAAAAGTTTTTGAAATCGGTTGAGATTCATGGATGCTAGAGGCGCCCAAAGTTGGGACATTTTTAGTAAATGGGAATAAATGATAATTTTTACAATAAATCGCAACTTTTATACTGAATATTGGGTGACTTCAACAATCGATCTTGTTTTATCTGAAAAGTATGTTCTTTAGTAATAGAATGTTTCATAAATTTTAATCATTACTTAAATTATTATTAAACTTGAAGCGTTTAAAAAATACACTAAATATTGGCGTTTTTTAACTGTGGTGGAATACAACTAACAATTATCAACTAGTATCACTACCGAACTATATACACTAGGTAGGGTAAATATTTACCTGTCAGATGTACATATATGGTCCTAATATGCGGAGACCTGCGACACCGATGCGTAAGCCATAAAAATAAGGCAACCTCGCCTTAAAAACTGCGCTGCATGTATAAGGAAGAACAAGAGCGCATGCATTTTTGCCTGTAGATTCTAAGTATTTAAATTATAACATTGCGTAATGCTGTTTTGCAAATACTACCTGTTTATATATATGCCTTTCTACAATGTTAGATTGCTAATTACCTGATTTGGAAAAACTGGCAAGGCAGGTAAATGTTATTTAAAAGATGAAGAATTTTTCCTAGTTGTAGGTCCTTTTTATTTCCGTTTACCTAATTGGATGTAAATATTAAGTTTTTACCTAATTAATACAAAAAGGGTAATACCGATTTTTCGTACTACCTAGCTAGTCCAAAAAATATGACATAAAGAGCTAATTGTTCCTCTCGCTTGCGACAGTTTATTTTTAACTGCATAAGTGTTAAACGAAATTACAAACACTTCCTCAACGTTAGGGTTAGGACTTGGACGATTCAACCAGTGAGAAGAACTACTTCGAATATGGAATTTCTCCGTTTCATTGCAGAATAAAGTGTATGGATTTTATTTTATTTGCTTACACACTTCCTCGGCCAGGAGAAGCAAAAACGAATAAAACATCTCTGAATATCCAATCAGAGCAGGAAGGAGCTGAGTTCTCTCGGAAGCATAATAGGTGTTAGTCAAGAGATCATTAAAAGGTTGGCTGCTATCTTGAACGTTATAAAGGAAGGAAATGGTAAATGGTGGTAAATTTGCCGAATATGCTTCAAAAACTGCTTAACTTTTGACTGAATTCTATGCGAAAAAAACCTACCCCAACGATACATAGGATTTTGGATCACGGAAAGGATTTAATAGAATATTAGTGTTTACCAATTGGAGAAGAAGCACAGGAATGTAAAAACAAGGAGTACAAAAGGTTCAGATATACTAATACATTAATAACTTCTAGTGTTAGACAAAATGAAGGCCTTTTTAAAATGCTGGCAGCCTCTTCGTACCCATTTATTGCATCACTGAGACACGTGCGATCACGAAACGAGGATTATCTTAGGCTCTAGTAGGTAACAATTGTTCTTAGAAGATCTTATTTTAGACTCACACCCACGTATTCGGGGGTTGAAAAATTATTATTTTGGGCACATCGTCGGCCACTTGACATCCTGTCGTTGTGATCTTTTGGGTTAGTTTAGAATTACAAGTGTTTTTTCCCACACCGAGTGTGGCAGATTATAATTCTAGTCATATGCTAGGTTAGTTGTTTGGTACAAAGATACAGTTGTATTGTATTTTCTTTAGTGCATCTGATTTGGTGAAGCCAGTTCAGATGAACACGATGTTTATTCTTAAACATTCCGCAAAGAGCCACCAAATGCGGCGTTTTGGACTCTATTTTTATAGTTAGTTGTCTCATACAATTATTATTAAGCTATCATTAGTAAGATAATTATTGTTAAAGAAGCATGACCAGTTACATGATGGACGTTGAACCTAGTCAATCTGATGTTCCTTTATCATTGTCACTGACTTCCTATTCTTACCAATTCTCCCGTATGTATTACTGAATTGGCTTCTACTGGTTTTTATAATATTTGGCATATTACCTAATGATTTATGTTTCGGGATATCTACCCATTCCTGATGTGTATTACTGTGCTGACTGCTAACCTTTTTATAAGCTGGAGCATTTAAAAAATAACTATCTTTCCTTTTTGAATTGTACCAATGTGATCTTCGCTCCACCATTTTTAAATATCGCTGACTGCTAAAACTTGAGTGGTTATTCTGGCTATCATTAAATGTTGCCTTTTTATAAATATTTTGCCATATCTGCCTTTTTGGTACTATAGTTTCTGACAATTTGTTACAGGAATCTATTTTGATATTATGTGTTAGATAATCATTATCTAATTGACCCATTGCCTTTGGAATATTCTCAATTTGTATTGGCTCTGGGATATATACTTTTTGTTCATCAATTTTCACTTTATCTGCAGTGTGAGGTCCTGCCGGGGGCCATAAATTTATTTTTTGAGTTTTACTGTTGCATTTCTTTGGAATTGTGTTGTTTTTATTTTGAAAATTACCTTTCCTCTCCCAACGTTGTTCAAAACCTGTGACATCTATTATTTTTGCCACTACAGATTTATTCTGATTTGATTTGGTGCATCCCGAGACGATCCAGCCAAATTGAGTATTTTGGCCTAGCAGGCCATCAATCTTTGTAATTCCCCTTTTTAAGATTTGGGTATATACCTTTACCCCCATTATTATGTCAACCCTACCAGGTTTATTGAAGGTAGGATCAGCTAGCACGTAAGTTTGCCATTTTGACATATCCACGTTTGCAATTTTTAATGGAAGAGCTTTCATTAACTTTAGCAACACAATTGCCTCAACCTTTAGATGTCCTTTCCAAGGATTTCGCGTCTTTACATCTATTTTTACCCTATATTTTAATTTATTAGATTTTATTGAAGACACGCCACTTATTTCTGTATATTGTTTAATTTTAGGTAGTTTTAATATTTGAGCGGCCTCTTCAGGCAAAATAGTGCTCCTTGAACCACAATCAATAAGGGCTCTTAGAGTCGTATATTCTCCATTTACATTTTTTACAGTGTTGGTTGTGCGGTTACACAAGTATTTACACTCTCCTGTTCTTCGTCAAAATGGAATAAGGTATGGTGTTCCTTACTACACAATGAACAGACCATTTCATCTTATGCAAAGCTGCACTTTTTTGGCTGTTTCATACCTTTCAGTAGGTGTCAATCCTTTATTCATATAGCACTTATACACTTTATGCCCGGCAATTTTGCAAATCGGGCATTTATCTTCGACTTCCGCATAATTTAAAACAGTTTGTATCGGTTTTTTCTCTTCCTTTCTCATGGCACTTAGCGAGCAATATCTTTGCTCTAAGTATTCCATGACATCAGATAGCAATTGTATCTGCTTTGTTTTTCTAATCTGACTCTCATACAATTGTACTGTCAACTGTCAAATTTCCGAAGTATTAGTTGAGCGACTTTTACGTCAACTTCATCGGACAAATTTGCTTTAATTTTAATTAAGCGTATTGACTCATTAATTATGTCATCACTCCTTTTACACTTTTTGCGGATTCGTTGTTGGTCATCGGTAAATCAACGATCCGACTTAATTGTTCGGAAATTACCCTCCGATTATTTTCATATCGCTTGTTTAATAATTCCCAAGCGGCACTATAATTGTCATCTGAACCTGACAATAGATGGGCTACCATGCTCTTTGCTTCGCTCTTTAACGCGGATTTTAAATAATTGAATTTAAGAGTAGGACTTAGATCCTCTCTTTTTTCAATCAGTTCCGCGAATAATTCTACAAACAGGTCCCATTCTCAATGTTTCCCAGAAAATGTGGGTACCTGCATTTTCGGCAACACCGGTAGTTCGCCTCTTACCGTAACCTTCTCAGCTTTCAAATTATTCTGATCGTTTATTTTCTTTATAGTGCTGACAAGTTATTATGAACGTCGAACTCTAGTTCTTCTATGACTTCTTTCAACGTTTCATTTCTATTTTTTTAATATACATTTCGCCTGTTCTATTGTCTATCATACGAAAATCTTTGCTCACCATGTCCAAATATTGCTGGAGCTGACGGACCTTTCCTTGAAATTTTTCCTGGCTAACATTAGCGTTCTCATTACTGGAGGTCGCATTCCCGCGCGACTCGCCTTTGCTATCCTCAAACATTTCTGACCTATAAGCTTCTGTTTCAACTAACACCGACTTAATAGAGCCTGGTTTTTCTGACTCTCCTGTAGCTATTATTTCGGCAACTATCTTTAAAACCTCTTCATGTACTTTATCTCTGTAGTACTGATGATCGAAAACCCCTTGCTGGAGCAATTTCTCATGGTTAGGCATCCATCGGCTACTAATTACTTTTACTTCCTCAATCACTTTGCTAGTAATGTTTCTGGGATCTAGTGCTTTAAACTGCCTTAACCTGGTATGACACTCTACCTGCTTCTCTAACAATATTGCAGTCTTATTAGTGAACATTTTATCTTGTGCGAATATTGGGATATCGATATAAATATATAATTATAAAAATAGTTAGATGTACTTATAACTATCTTAATTTATATCTTATCTGATGATCCTGTTGACACCGTTCGCCACTAATGTCCGCCAAGTAGAGTTTGCCAAGTATGTTTTGCCGATATTCTGCTACTGCTTGTCTGCCAATGGGTAGGGTTTGCCGATAGTTTGCTGGTAGTTCGCCGTTTCTTTATATTTGCCTCGCCTCCAGTTGCCTCTTTTTATACCCTTGCAGAGGGTATTATAAAATTGGTCAGATGTTTGTAACGCACAGAAGGAGACGTTTCCGACCCCATAAAGTATATATATTCTTGATCAGCATGAGAAGCTGAGTCGATATAGCCATGTCCGTCCGTCCGTCTGTCCGTCTGTCCGTATGAACAACTAGATCTCGGAGACTATAAGAGATAGAGCCACCAAATTTGGTGTGTAGGTTCGTGTAGTATGTAGAGTGATCAAGTTTATTTCAAATTTTTGCCACGCCCCTTTCCCCCCCCGCAATTAAAAAAAAACGTTTATCTCAAAAACTATTGCAGCTAGAGACACCATATTTGGTATTTATATTTGCTTAGTAAATGCGCTCATTTTGTTTGTAAAAAGATTTTGCCACGCCCCTTTCCGCCCCCGACATTTGAAAAAATCGATTATCTCCCGTAATTTTTAACTTTAAATTTGGCACACTTGAATTTGATACTAATACCCAGCAAAATACCAAATTTGATCAAAATCGGACAAACAATAGCCAAGTTATGTATATAAACGTTTTTCCATAAGGCCGGAGTTGTCCGTTGGCGGGTGGTGGCGCTAGGGTGCTCATATGCATGGGTGAGTGAGATACTAAGATATGCTTGTAAAAAGCATGTGAACAGAATTTTTTTAAAATAGGCAAATGCATTTGTTATTACAAATTTGAAATATTTGTTTTACTGGTGTATGGTATACCTAAGTCGGCGAGACGACTTACTTACTTCATTCTTCTTCTACCATCCAAAGCATCGCACACATACACATACAGTTCGTGTGGCTTTGCGTCTGTGTGTGTGTATGCATGTGCTCTGTTTGATTTGCTGATGACGTAGAACCGATTTGTATTGACTGTAACTTGTGTTCTATTTATCCGATCACATTTAAATTTTGGGATCTCAGATTATATATCAAATTCTATTATATTGGTATATTATTTCATGGGGACACTCCAATTTTTGCAAAAGTTTTTGTTCTAGACCAAAATTACACTATCGTTATCAATAGAAATATCATAAGTTCTCCCGATTTCATTTTGTTGTCTTTCCACTAGCTCCAATAATATTTTCCTTTGGTCTTTTAAAGCATTTTAAAATTTAAAATGCTTCACTTCATTAGTTCGTCATTTGAAAAAATACTAACTGACATTTTCTTTTCGCTGGATTAAGAGTAAGGTTCATCATGAAACATATATTTTGCCCTATTTCTTTTCATTCTATAAAATAATTTTAAATAAAAATTGCGTTTGAGATTGTTCGCTGCAAACTAATGAACGTAGTTTTAATTCTAATTTTCCTTAATATAAAAATACGAATTATAGTAGTCCGTTCCTGACAATTTTCATACTTTATCATCTCCCGGCTAAAAGTAGCTCAAATATGAAATTTCATTCCGATAGCTCTTAAGTTGCCAGCGTGAAGTTGATTTGCACAGACGGACGGACGGACAGACGGACGGACGGACGGACGGACAGACGGACATGGCTATATCGACTCAGCTTCTGATCAGGAATATATATACTTTATGGGGTCGGAAACGTCTCCTTCTGTGCGTTACAAACATCTGACCAATTTATAATACCCTCTGCAAGTGTATAAAAATACGCAATTTTCTGCAAATATATTGAATGATTGTATTTCGATTTACAAAAGCAAATAAATAAATAACCTGGGAACCAGTTTAGCCATTTTATTTTAGGTGGAAACCCTAAACATATTCCACACTTTCCAGCACTTGTTACTATGATTTATCAACACTTCTTTTCATGATTTTCCAAAACTGGAGAATATACAACTTTTTCAATTCATTGTGGTCAAGTAGGCTCTGAAAGTTTTTGTTAGACCTCATCTCACAATTGACTTCACTTGTTTGGAAGCAGTCAAAGAATCAAGTTAAAATTTTTTCCTCTTTTTGCCTGGTCCTTCTCTTTTAAAGCATTTTAAAATTTACAATGCTCTCATTTATTCATTCACCATATGAACTCAGCGCTTGTGATAGGCAACCTTTTAGATCCATTAAGGTTAAGACATTTCAGTCATATAACATTTTGTTTCCTTATTTGTTTTCTTTCCATCAAAAGATTTTATAATTTTATTTTATTAGATATTGACGTAAATATTGAAAATTATTTTGAAAAAAATCAGCCAAAAATAGCAAATTTTCAAAACTAACATAAAAAAAATTTTAAAAATGTTAGTTTTTTATACCATTAAAGTCGCCAAAATGTATGTAACAGGCAGAAGGAAGCTTTTCCGACCCCATAAAGTATATATATTCTTGATCAGTATCAACAGCCGAGTCGATATAGCCATGTCCGTCTGTCCGTCCGTATGAACGCCTAGATCTCGGAGACTATAAGAGATAGAGGCACCAAATTTGGAATGTAGGCTCGTGTAGTATTTAGAGTGATCGAGTTTGTTTCAAATTTTTGCCACGCCCCTTTCCGCCCGCGAAATTAAAAAAAAAACGTTTATCTCAAAAACTATTGCAGCTAGAGACACCATATTTGGTATATTTGCTTAGTATATGCGCTCATTTTGTATGTACAAAGATTTTGACACGACCCTTTCCGCCACCGAAATTTGAAAAACTCGATTATCTCCCGTAATTTTTTATTCTGTGGAATCGAATTTGGCACCACAAAAAATACCCAAGTTATGCATATAAACGTTTTTCAATAAGGCCGGAGTTGGCCGTTGGCGGGTGGTGGCGCTAGGGTGCTCATATGCATGAGTCAGTGAGATACTAAGATATGCTTGTGAAAAGCATGTGAACAGAATTTTTATAAAATAGGCAAATGCATTTGTTATTACAAATTTGAAATATTTGTTTTACTGGTGTATGGTATACCTAAGTCGGCGAGACGACTTACTTACTTCATTACTTTTTGTAATTATGTTAGAAAATCAAATTAAAACATTAAATATCAAAGAAGCTAACTTCGGCTATGCCAAAGTTTATATACCCTTGCAGTCCTTGGCAATAATATTTTTACATTTTGAAATTTCTTTCCTGCAACTCAATTCATCATAACACAAACAAAACATTCAAATTATTACTCTTCTTAATACAATTTTTCTTCTTCTACCATCCAAAGCATCGCACACATACACATACAGTTCGTGTAGCTTTGCGTCTGTGTGTGTGTATGCATGTGATCTGTTTGATTTGCTGATGACGTAGAACCGATTTGTATTGACTGTAACTTGTGTTCTATTTATTCGATCAAATTCAAATTTTGGGATCTGAGATTTTATACCAAATTCTATTATATTGGTAAATTTCATGTGGATACTCCAATTTTTGTAAAATTTTTGTTCCAGAGATATATGATATAGTAGTCCGATTCCGATGATTTTCATACTTTATCTCACCCGGGTAGAAATAAGCCCCCAAAAAATTTCATCCCGATAGCTCTTAAGATGGCTGAGTAAAACGCGTACGCACCGACGGACAGACGGCCAGACGGACAGACGACTCAGTTTCTCGACTCAGTTTCTCTGATCAAGAATATATATACTTTATGGGGTCGGAAACGTCGCTTTCTGTGCGTTACAAACATCTGACCAATTTTATAATACCCTCTGCAAGGGTATAAAAATTGTTACATAGTCATTTAAAACAATGAAAAATTTCGCTTGTAATTGCAAAAAACCGGGTTTCGCTCCATTTTATAAAGGAAAAACATGCTTGGAAATATTTTCTGACTTTGACCTTTTAACTTTTCATTTTAACGTTTCCAAAACGTGCCCACAAAGCACAAAGGCCAGACGTCGCTACAGTTCCCTCCGTCCACCTCTGCTACAGCTGCTAATTATCGCTCGAATGCAATTGCAGTGAGTAGAAGAGGTCAATGGGAAATATATCAACTACGTAGATCGTTATCACATTTTCGATCATAAATTTTGCGGTGCTCTCAATCATTAAGTTCCCTCTGCCTATAAGTGGTGCCCGAAATCACGATACAGTTTTCCCCTCCCCCGTAAATCTTAAAAGTGCGTCCGTCTGATCAAAAACTTTGCGTAAAACATGTTCAAAAAGCCCGAATTTGGTTCAAGTTCATTCATTCAGCTTGAATCTTATTATATGAAGGATTAATAATTAAAGACTGTCATGAATGGATCCCAGTTTGAGAAATTTTTGATCAGCTGATGTAATGCAAATAAAACAAATGAAATTGCAACACTTTCTAAAGAATGCAATAATCACAATTTCGTGCGATCTATTTGTAGAAAATATGCTTTTTTCTCATCTCAAGGTTCTAGCTACTCCTGATGTGACATAATGACTTTGGCAGCTGATGGACATGGATTGGACAGGCTCCTGCTTCCTGGCTCCCGGATTCTGTCATATGCGTGCAAAAATCATTTTTCTTGCACATTTTTCAAATTCATTCATTCAAATTGGTAGAAATGACTTCGCCGTTGACTAGTTTATGGAGAAAGAGAATGCCAAATACGAGCCTACGGTTGTAAAGTGAAGGAAGATTAATAAGAAGAAGTCTGTCAGATTAAGAAGGTAGGCGAAGACTCGGGTCCCAATTAAGACGGCGTAACGCGAACTTAAGGATTCAATACTACGCTGGTGAACATCATATTGAGGGTTTCACACTGGCGAGCAATACTCTAGAGTAGGGAGAACTAACGTAGAGTATAAAACCTTTGTCACATATGGATCATCAAATTCTTTGGCCCAACGTTTAATGAAGCCAAGAAGACTGCATGCTCTATTGACAATTGAAGATATATGAACATTAAATGAAAGTTTTGGGTCAAACATAACGCCTAAGTCTTTGAATGATGGTACACAATTTAACAGAACAGACTTAATAGAGTAATGAGCTAGGAACGGCGACAAACGACTGAAAGTCATAAAAGAGCACTTAGAGACATTATGGTGTAATTTATTAACGTGACACCAATCACAGAACGCATCGAGATCTGATTGCAAGTACTGTTGGAAAGAAGGATCATTATATGAATAACAAATCTTGACGTCATCCGCAAACATGAGCACGCGTGAATGAGCGAAGGCCAAAGGCAAATCATTTATAAACATAAATAACAGTGGGCCCAGATGGCTGCCTTGGGGGACACCTGACGTAACTCGAACAGTTTTAGATATCGAGGAACGAAAAGACACCTTTTGGGTTCTGCCAATTAGATACGACTTTAACTAAGCCAATAGTTTTGGGGAAAAACCCATGATGTTAAGTTTCATAAGAAGCATAGAATGATCAACCGTATCGAAAGCCTTACTAAAGGCAGTACGGAAGCCATGGTGTACAAGGGTAGTCAATTCTAAAAGGTTAGTAAGCGACGAACGACCTTTCATGAAGCCATGCTGACAAGGAGAAATAGTGGATCTGGATAGGTGTTGAAGGGAAGACGTAATAATTTTCTCAAAAAGCTTAGGTATTGCCGAGAGTTTGGCAAGGCCACGGTAGTTAGAAATATCCGATTTGCTACCCTTTTTAAAAAGCGGAATAATAAAAGACTCCTTCTAAATATCAGGAAAGCTACAAGTCTCACTCGATATAAAGAATCACCGAGATAAAGGCTTAGATAGGGAAATCGAACACATTTTAAGGATGCAACTAGGTATATTATCAGGCCCGGGTACGAAGGCAGACGTCATAGATAACAAGCTAGAGATAATACAGTCTTCAGTAATACTAGGAAAAAACATACAATTAAAATGTGGAATTGAGAAGTGATAAGGTGTGGGATCCGAAGCAGTAGTAGAATAAGTCGGCTGAAAGAATTTAGCAAAGAGATCTGCAATATCTGAATTATTTTTAGCAGTCTGGTCATTAAGTCTGAAGGTGGAAGGTAGTAAATTAGAGCGTCTTTTGGAATTAACAAAGTTGTAAAACCTTTTGGGGTTCTTATAAAATTCAACCTTACAGCGAACGATATAATTATTGTAGCATTGTGTATTTAAAAGACAAAATTGAGATTTGGCTACACAATAATTTGCATAGTCAAGTCGCGAACCTGTTTTTTTAAATTTTTTAAAATATCTCGATTTAATGTTACGGAGATTAGAGAGCCTACGTGTGAACCAGACTGGCGCACTGGAGACGGTAGAGACATTCACATAAGGAACGCATTTATCAATTAGAGAATTAAGAGCAGAGTAGAAAAAATTCACTGCACAATCTATATCACAGCACTCAAATAGAAATGACATACAAAAAAGGGAAAATGAGTCTGTTAAGAAGATTGAAATTTGTTTTACGAAAACATCTACGACGAGAATTTGAGATGTTATTAAATGAATTATTAACGATGGGGTGATAAGGATATTCAGGCTTCACTAGGGGCTGTGTTTGTGATACAGCTCTAACAGTGGGATCCGAGACAAAAACAAGATCGAGCATTCTTTTAGAAGAGTTAAGAAAAGAATTGAACTGATATAGCGGCATTCAAGTAGGCTATCAAGAAAATCATGTTGAGATGAAGGAATTAAGAAAGATAGATTATCATCAACAAGCCAAGAAACATTAGGCAAGTTAAAATCGCCTAAAACTATAAGAAAATCACGATCTTTAAGACGACTAAAAATAGATCGCAAAGCATTAGCATGGTGCATGTAGATCATCATATCAGAAGCTGGAAGAATGTATGAACAAGAGATATATAAGCTAAAGTTAGAACATGTAAGGGGAGATCAATCGGCACAACACTTGAGCACAGATTCCAGTTGACAGCAATGAGTACTCCACCGCCACGACGACCAACACGATCAAGCCTATAAGAAATAAAGTTATTAGAAAAAATTTCATTATCCAAAACAGAGGATCAGCCAAGTTTCAGAGAAAGCTAATATGTCAGCCGAAAAGGTTTGGCTATCACAGAACAGTTTCGAGAGCTTGGTAAGAAGTCCTCTTACATTTTGATAACGAATGCAAAGACTAGACGTTATTAGTTTTTTGAAGCAGAAGATACATTAGGAAGGTGGACAGGCAAAGGACGGGAGCGCTTATTGGCCGCAAACTCGTGTACAACTAGGCCCTCTGGCCAAAAGTTAGGGTCAACCATAGCTGAGAAATACTCATTTGGTACTGCAATTTTAAACGAGGAGATTTCGCGAGGCCAAGAAAACTTAAACTGCTGCCACAAACGACTCAGAAGTATCTGGAGCAAGCCTAGAAATAAATAATTGTTTGCGATGAGGCACTACAGTTAGTGGAGGCGGAGGAGCATTGGGATCCGCAAGTGATTGAGAGCCAGCATGATCATAGTTCCCGTGAGGGATAGATTGAGGTACACCAGGGCTTGCAATGGGTACTTCAATCTGAAAAGAAGAGCATAAAGAGGGACAAGAAGATGGTGCATGCCAGAGCCCGGCGCTCATATCCCCCGAGGGACGAACACGTTCGGCACGTCGTATGTGTGTAACCGAACGGCTGCCGAAGTCCTCACACAAAAAAATCAAGAGCATAAGGGAGGAATTAGTTTTCTTCAGCACCAACGTGGACCAAACTTGAATTGCGACAATAAATGTATGCTAGAGTCACACTCGTTAGACAGCTGTTTGTCCATTTAATTTAAAGAAAGAAACTTGAAACGAATCCCCTGTACATTCGGCTAAAATCAAGCTGCTGGCTGGCACAAGATGGGCAAATCCAAGCTCAGGTTTAGACACAGACAAACCAGAAAATTTGTCGTAGTCGCGGCCGTTGAGGCCAGCACATTTTAAGTGAATAAGATTAGCGCAGAGCCATCAAGATATTGCTCTATACTGATCGTCAAAACGATCAGAATGCTTGCAAGTAGGTAGACAACAAGCCGTTGAAAACCCAAAAGAAACACAGGGCAAAAAAAAAAAAATATATATATATATACAGGAAAATTTAAATACACAGCACAAAGATAATTATCGATAAAAAATCAATAATTACAAATAAAACAAAGAGACAGCTAGAGTACACAGCACAAGAGAGAGTGCAAGAACAGTTATAAGACGAGCTTTGAGAGGCGGCCTTACAAAAGTGATTACGCGGGAGAGAAGCAAGCACAAAGCAGAGAGAACAACAAAACCACTAGCACTGATGGTATGATGGGGGCGATGAGGGGGAGCAACTGCAGAAGCTATGACGAGAGAGAACAATAAATAAAAATTTAAATGCACCATACACTAATCACGAAAGACTGTTTAATTTAGCGAATTAAACTGGAGAACTGGAGAATATACAATTTTGGAAAATCATGGAAAGAAGTGTTGATAAATCATAGTAACAAGTGTTGAAAAGTGTGAAATATGTTGTTATGGGCCAAATAATTGATGAACAACAATACATCTGTTATCGATGGTGCTGGCTCGTTAGCTAGAAAAGTAGCTGGGAATTTGGCGGAAAAAAACCAAGAGAACCGAGCTAGTTCTGGGAGCGGTTCCGGTTCCGGGAACAAAAATTGAATTTTTAGGAATCTAAGAGAGTGGAGGAGTTGAGTCTTTTTTGGGAAAAAAGAGGAAGATGACGAAGAAAAAACAAGGGGAGTTAAGTTCTATAAGGCACGTGGAGTTGTTAAGTTGTAAAAGAAGAAAAAAAAACTGAAAAGTGCGTGTGCCGAGAAGGAGCATCTCACCCATCCTTGAAGACCAAGAATTGCATGCGAGACGCAGGACGGACACACACAGGAGCCTTCGGACAGCCAATTCGACGGGATCCAATCGGCCGACCAGATCCGGTTGCTCCAGGTTTTTTTTCCATTTAACCTCAACATTAGGCGGTTAGAATAAGTAATTGTATTTTGTTTATTTATATTATTTATTTAATTTATATTTGTATACGTCCCAGTGGTACCCTGGTTAGGCTCAGTTATTATTGTGAAAAAAAAGTGAAATTGTTTAATATAATATATGTGTAATGAAAAAAGGAGAAATGTCTGAGTAGAGTCTTGTCTATGTGGGGGTGAGATGACGACGAGCTAGTCCACAGAACATGGGGGCTGACAGGGAGTACGGGGCCCAAGGTAGGGTGGGTAGATCCTAGTTAATATACCAGCTAATTGTTAATTCCATAGTCCATCTTCCCGTCCGAGTGTAATGTTTTTTGTATAATTTTTTGTTACCCGATTAATCCATCCATCGAGGTCGAATCCATTCCTGAGCCATGCGAGTTAGCCGGTGATCGATGATGGATTGCAGAAGAAAAATAATCGGATTATAACAATGTTTAGGGTTTCCACCTAAAATTAATTGGCTTAACTGGTTTCCAGGTTATTTATTTATTTGCTTTTGTAAATCGAAATACAATCATGTAAAAATATAATTTGCAGAAAATTGCGTATTTTTTAAAGCATTTTGCTGGAATACAAATATTTGTTAATGTAAACACCTATCGATGACTTATCGCTAACCATCGATACTTAATATTAACAATCGATACTTATTACTAACAATCGATACTTATCACTAACAATACTGGTTTCGGTATATTTAACAGACTTTGTAAATAATTGGAATCTTACAACTCGGCCGTCCTGACGAGGAATCGACCTCGATTCCAATTGTTAACAACAGGTGGGGCAGGGGGGTAAACAAGAACCTTAAGTGGCTGGTGTCGCCTTTGTTTGGTTATCAGAAGTGCAATCCTGATCAGGGGCAACCCATAGCTTTAATTTGGAGGCTTCTAGGACCCCGTCATATGGTAGTTGGGTGATTTGGGAACCTTCTACATCCCGGATAACATATCGGTCATTCGGAAGTTTTTTATGAACCACATACGGACCACGATATCGCCTGATAAGCTTTTTGTTTGTGCCTGCCGAAGTGTCTACATTCTTAATAACTACGAAATCCCCCTCCTCAAAACTAACGGCCGGGGGTGATGCTTCGAATAATATTCGAATTATATTCCTGGGACTTAACAATGTTACGAAAGGCTAATCTCCGGACGTCTACCTCTGAGGCATCGACCTCCTCCGTTCTCTCACCCAACCGTTCGGTTAGTTCATCCACTACCACACCTCCTTGTTCAACACCGAACAGATGTACGGAAGCGGCGAATTTGGTTGTGCAGTGGACGGAGTTGTTCAATGCGAACTCTATGTTCGGCAGTTGTTGGACCCAATCTGCGTGGTCCACAGGTTCCGTTAGTTTACCCAACATGGGGCCCAAAACACAGTTAACCCGCTCGACTTGGCCGTTGGCCCGGGGTGAGGCAGTGGCATTCAGTACATGAATTATATTATTGGCCTTCAGAAATTCTTCAAACTCGGCGGAAGTAAAGCAGGTACCTCGATCGCTGATGATTCGGCGGGGTCTACTGTAATTTGCGAAATACTGAGATTCTAACGTCTGACATACTTCACGTGAATTAGTCGTGGCGGCAGGGTATAGCTTCACGAATTTGGTGAAAGCGTCAATGACAACCAGAAGATACTTTTTCTTGGAGCGTATGGACGGAAGGGGGCCCAGATGGTCAATATGAACGGTATCAAACGGAAGGGGCACTTTCGGAATACTATGTAGCGTGACGCGGTGGTCCGAAGCGGACGCGGAGTAGTAGATACACTTGAGGCAATTTTTAATGTAATTATTAACATAAGACTTCATACACGGGAACCAGTAATGCCATATGGCCAAGCTTCTCATGCACTACTCGTATGACATGATTTATCATTTCGGAAGGGACATAAAGTTGGGGTCCACTCGTCGAGGACAGGCGGTACACTACTCCATCTCGCAGTTCCAAATCCGCTATCTCATATTTCTCCAACTCATCTCGGAGTTTGACAATCTCAGGGTCCCGGTTCTGGGTTAACTGCAGTTGGAAGTCGAGGTTTAGATCGTCAACGTAGGCGGCAGTTTCCATTCTGCTTAGAGCATCAGCATGGGGCATACCCACCCCCGAGCGGTGTACAATCGTGTAATTATAGTTTTCTAACAGCAGGGCCCATCGAGCAATCTTGGCGGAATGTCAACCATTTCTCAGTGTCAGAGCAAGAGAATTACAATCGGTCACGATTTTAAACGGGATGAACTTAAGGTATGTCTCAAAACGTTTTAAGGAATACACGATAGCTAACGTCTCTAGCTCATAACTGTGTAGTTTCGATTCAGCGGCGGAGGCCATCTTAGAGAAGTAGGACACAGGATGTAATTTACCGTCTGTTTGTTTCTGGAGGAGCACTGCTCCGAAACCGATTGAACTAGCATCGCAGTGTAACTCTGTTTCAGACTTCGGGTTGTAAATAGATAACACGGGGGATTCGATCAATTTCAACTTCAGTGTTCGGAAGGCTTCAAGGCATTCCTCGGAGAAGACATAAGGGGTATCTTTTCTTAACAATCGGGACAGCGGACACGCAATCTTAGCGAAACCTGATACAAATCGGCGGAAGTATGAGAATAGGCCTAAGCAACGCTCTAATTCCTTGCTATTCCTTGGGATGGGCAAATCTCGTATCGCCTGAATATGAGCTGGTTTAGGCGTGATACCAGCGGAATTGGCTAAATACCCCAAGTACTCTAATTCCCTGTACGCAAAACGGCATTTAGTCAGCTTCAGGCATAGCCCGTTCACTCTTAACACATACAATATTTCCTTCAGAATCTCAAGGTGGGTTTCAAAGTCATGGGACGCGACTAGAATATCGTCCATATATATCACCAGTTGACCTCGGTTTATAAATTCTTTAAGGACAAAATAAACGAATCTAGCGAACACGGAAGGGCCATTACAAAGTCCGAAGGGCATGCGTACATATTCAAACTGGCCATCAGGGGTTACAAAGGCAGTATATTTGATTGAGTCTGGGTGCATTTTCACATGGTGGAAACCGTTCTTCAAGTCCAAGATAGTGAAGAATGATTTGCCACCCAGATGTTCAATGCAATCGTCTAACAGAGGAATCGGAAAATGATCTCGAACTGTAATTTTGTTTAACGGCCGGTAATCTACACATTTCCTCATTGTGTTGTCCTTTTTCCGGACAGGGACAATAGCGGCAGCGTAAGGAGAGCTACTGTGGCGAATAATACCAGCTTTCAAGAGATCGTCACAAATCTCACGCACCTCGATGCGTTCGTGGTGCGACAGACGGCGGGGGCGGCAGAAAATCGGAGTTTGGCTAGTCAATTCTATTTTCATCTCATAGTTCATGGGCTCGACTAAATCTGGATTAACTTGTACATACGAAGTGGAAATAATAGACTTAAGGGCTGCGGTTTGCTCTTCCCGTAACGTGGGCTCTATATCAAAGTTTAACTCACTGACAGCAGGGAGCTCAATGGCATTTATCGCCATCAGTGCATCATTCAGTGTTTCCGAAGGTACAGCAGAAGTTTCTAGAAGGGAAGAATCGGACATCAATTCGGCAGATACAATCTCATTCCTGTCGTGCGGTAGTACCGCTCAATATATTAAAAGACTTCAGAACGCTAGTTATTTTTGGATTTATAGATTCAGTCGGTTTATTCATGAGTATCAACGATTCTTTTCCATATTTCAGTTCTTTCATTTTACAGAGTCTAATATTAATCTTATACAGGAGATCTCTGCCTATAATCATCGGCAGTTCGGTTGCTTCAAACGTATGTATTGTCTGTATGTTGCGGAGGTGAATCCTACACTGGACTTGGCCTAATGACGTAAGTTGGCGATTTCCTAACCCACGGCAGTTCAATTTATGGGGTCTAAGACGGCAGTTGGAAGGGACTTCAGAGTGACGTATAAAACTCTTAGGGCTGCCCGAATCAAGGAGAGAAAACATATCTATAAATTTCCTATCTTGCACTTCATCACAAACAAAAGCAACACTCACCAGTTGTAGATGGTTTAGTCGATCTCCTACATCATCAGCAGTGGCGGCAGTGGTGATATTGGTGGCATTCCCAATCCGAGACGGGCAGTTTTTGTAGATGTGGCCCACTATGCCACACTTGAAGCACGAATTCGGGGGTCGAATTGGTTTCGGGCATTGGCTCTTGAAATGCCCCCATCCCGAGCAGTTGAAGCATCTGGTCTCACTTGGGGCGGGGCCAACCGATTTGTTTCCAGCAGTTGTTGTTGGCTGCGCCTTCACGCTATTATTTTGTCTGGAGGCAGCGGCCTGCATACGGAGGCGCTCGTAGCGTTCCAGTAGAGGCTTCAGTTCAGCCGCCGTCCGAGCTGAGTACAGCATGCCGACTCGAGTAGAATTGTCCCGCAATCCATCAATGATCAGGTCGACCAGCTCGTTCTCCGGAATCGGAGCATTCATGGCAATCTCCTGCATCTCGATTGCGAATCTTAAACATCCCTCGCCTGCCTTGATGCGCCGGCTACGCAGAGCGTGGTACACTTCCTCGATGCTACACGAGCGTCCAAATTCTCGCAGGAGGATTGCCGTCAATTCTTCGTAGCTGTGCACCGATACCGTGCGCAGCAGCACCGCCGCCGTACCTTCCAGCATCCGACGGCATGCGACCAAACGTAGGCGGTCGTTCAACTGCAGAATTTCAAATGCGTCTTCCAGATCGTTCAGCCATTTCTTCACATCGTATGCGGTATCCGCTGAAAATCGAGCCACCATGCTCTCAATGACACTCACGTCACTGACTTGCTGCCTCGGTGCTTGGAATTCGCCAATCCCTTGCTGCAGTTTGAGGATTTGATGCTGTAGCTGTAGCAACTCATGTTGTTTCTGCAGCGTCACCAGTTGCTCATCCAGGCTGGGGGAGGCGGAAGTGGCCGGTGCAATGGCGGCCGCGGCAGTCGATACGGAGGGCACTAAAGCGGGCATCTCTTCCCATGGGTCCGCGTCGGGACCAGTGACGGGGGCGGCGAGCGAGAACGCAGCCCGCATTGCAGGCATATAGACGGCGGGCACAGCATCCGCAGGTACAGCGGGTGTGGCAGCGGCGGCAGGTACAATGATGGATGTGGCGGGTACAGCAGTGGCAGCGGTGGTGGGTACAGCAGTGGCAGCGGGTACAGCAGTGGCAGCGGGTACAGCAGTGGCAGCGGGTGCAGAGGCGGCAGCGGGTGCAGCAGTGGCAGCGGGTACAGCAGTGGCAGCGGGTACAGCAGTGGCAGAGGGTGCAGAGGCGGCAGCGGGTACAGCGGTGGCAGCGGGTGCAGAAGCGGCAGCAGTTACAGCAGGGGCGAACATGGCCGCAGTTGGCCCGGCAGTGGCGAGCATGTCAGCCGTTGGCCAGGCAGTGGCGAGCATGTCAGCAGTTGGCCCAGCATGGGCGAGCATGTCATCCATTAGCCCAGCAGGGGCGGATGCGGCAGCAGTGTGCTCAGCAGGGGCTAGTATAGCGGCAGTCGGCCCGGCAGGGGCGAGCACGTCGACAGTTGGCCCGGCAGTGGCGACATGTCATCCGTTGGCCCAATAGGAGCGGATGCGGCAGCAGCGGGCCCAGCAGAAGCGAGTGTGGCGGCAGTTGGCCCAGCAGAAGCGAGTGTGGCGGCAGTTGGCCCAGCAGCGGCGGGCTCGGCAGGTGCGAGTGTGTCAGCAATGGGACCCGCAGGGGCACGTGTGTCAGCAGTTGGCCCAGCAGCGGCGGTCCCGAGTACATCAGCAGTCGGCACAGCGGTTTTCGGTACTGCAGCGGTGGGCGTGGAGGAGGCCGTCCTAGATGTGGAACGTGTGGCCTGCCGTGTCCCGAAATATGTATCCTTTCGGGTGGTCATCCCAATTCTGAGTTGTAAACACCTATTTATTTAATGAAAAAGATAACGATTAGTTTGTATTTTTCGGATTTGATTTTTCGTTTTATGCGCGAATGCAACTTGCTCGTTGCCTTGCCGGAAAAAAAGAGAACAGCTGTCTCGCCACCTATCGATGACTTATCGCTAACCATCGATACTTAATATTAACAATCGATACTTATTACTAACAATCGATACTTATCACTAACAATACTGGTTTCGGTATATTTAACAGACTCGGTAAATAATTGGAATCTTACATTAAAAAGTTTTTTGACTTTGACGTCTGTCGAAAATTAATTGCAATGGTTTAATTATTATTTTTTTGTTGTTATTGATAAAAGCTTCTGCTCTCTGACGTGACGGTCGAGTTTTTATTAATATATATTTTTTTCTCTCAATTTTTAATTGTGCTTAGCCTGTTTTCGCTTTCGTTGGTGTCGTTTGCTTGACACCCTTGTTTTTATTTGCATAATTCGCTAAATAAAACAGTTTTTCGTGATTAGTGTAAGGTGCATTTAAATTTTTATTTATTGTTCTCTCTCGTCATAGCTTCTGCAGTTGCTCCCCCTCATTGCCCCCATCATACCATCAGTGCTAGTGGTAATCACTTTTGTAAGGCCGCCTCTCAAAGCTCGTCTTATAACTGTTCTTGCACTCTCTCTTGTGCTGTGTACTCTAGCTGTCTCTTTGTTTTATTTGTAATTATTGATTTTTTATCGATAATTATCTTTGTGCTGTGTTTTTCTATATATATATTTTTTTTTTTTTTGCCCTGTGTTTCTTTTGGCTTTTCAATGGCTTGTTGTCTACGTACTTGCAAGCATTCTGATCGTTTTGACGATCAGTATAGAGCAAAATCTTGATGGCTCTGCGCTAATCTTATTCACTTAAAATGTGCTGGCCTCAACGGCCGCGACTACGACAAACGAAGTTTGGTCCACCTTCTAAGGAATTGCCCAAGAAAGGTACTCTTGAGTTGCCTCATAAGCAGTCGCCCGCACTCTCTATTACGTCTTCTCCCATTTTACTTTCGCCTACACCATCTTTTTGTCCCTCTTTATGCTCTTCTTTTCAGATTGAAGTACCCATTACAAGCCCTGGTGTACCTCAATCTATCCCTCACGGGAACTCTGATCATGCTGGCTCTCAATCACTTGCGGATCCCAATGCTCCTCCGCCTCCACTAACTGTAGTGCCTCATCGCAAGCAATTATTTATTTCTAGGCTTGCTCCAGATACTTCTGAGTCGTTTGTGGCAGCAGTTTAAGTTTTCTAGGCCTCGCGAAATCTCCTCGTTTAAAATTACAGTACCAAATGAGTATTTCTCAGCTATGGTTGACCCTAACTTTTGGCCAGAGGGCCTAGTTGTACACGAGTTTGCGGCCAATTAGCGCTCCCGTCCTTTGCCTGTCCACCTTCCTAATGTATCTTCTGCTTTAAAAAACTAATAACGTCTAGTCTTTGCATTCGTTATCAAAATGTAAGAGGACTTCTTACCAAGCTCTCGAAACTCTTCTGTGATAGCCAAACCTTTTCGGCTGACAGATTAGCTTTCTCTGAAACTTGGCTATTCCTCTGTTTTGGATAATGAAATTCTTTCTAATAACTTTATTTCTTATAGGCTTGAGCGTGCTGGTCGTCGTGGCGGTAGAGTACTCATTGCTGTCAACTCGAATCTGTGCTCAAGTGTTGTGACGATTGATCTCCCCTTACATGTTCTAACTTTAGCTTATATATGCGTTCTGTGTTTGGTGTCACGTTAATAAATTACACCTTAATGCCTCTAAATGCTCTTTTATGACTTTCAGTCGTTTGTCGCCGTTCCTAGCTCAATACTCTATTAAGTCTGTTCTGTTAGATTGTGTACCATCGTTTAAAGACTTAGGCGTTATGTTTGACCCAAAACTTTCTTTTAATATTCATATATCTTCAATTGTTAATAGAGCATGCAGTCTTCTTGGCTTCATTAAACGTTGGGCCAAAGAATTTGATGATCCATATGTGACAAAGGTTTTATACACTTCGTTAGTTCGCCCTACTCTAGAATATTGCTCACCAGTGTGGAACCCTCAATATGATGTTCACCAGCGTAGTATTGAATCGGTACAGAAGCAATTCCTTAAGTTTGCGTTACGCGGTCTTAATTGGGACCCGAATCTTCGCCTACCTTCTTATTCTGACAGACTTCTTCTTATTAATCTTCCTTCACTTTACAACCGTAGGCTCGTATTTGGGATTCTCTTTCTACATAAAGTAGTCAACGGCGAAGTCAGTTCTACCAATTTACTAGATACGCTATATTTTTGTGTTCCCTCACGTCGGACCAGAAACTTTTTTCCTCTTCACCTTAGTAGATGTTTGACTAACTACTCTCTTCACGAACCTCTTCGTGTTCTTTGCCAATCTTTTAACAACCTTTCTCACCTTATTTCTCCTCATCTATCTGTCACTTCTCTTCGCGCTATACTTTTTAATTATCTACAGCGTAACCACTGAAAGTATTCTGGACTGGATATTTGATTGGCTGCAACTCATCCCTGACCACATTGGCTGTGAATCGGGGCATAGCTGGCACCTTGTTGCAAATAAAACACCTCCATCGGGTCGGGGATGTTGTGCATATAGCTAAGCTACCTTAATGAATTAATTACTATTTGTATTTTAGCTTAAGCTTTTTCGTCGACTGCTGACTTAGTTGACGTAAATAAATAAATAAATAAATAAATAAAAATAAATATCTCTTGTTCATACATTCTTCCAGCTTCTGATATGATGATCTACATGCACCATGCTAATGCTTTGCGATCTATTTTTAGTCGTCTTAAAGATCGTGATTTTCTTATAGTTTTAGGCGATTTTAACTTGCCTAATGTTTCGTGGCTTGTTGATGATAATCTATCTTTCTTAATTCCTTCATCTCAACATGATTTTCTTGATAGCCTACTTGAATGCCGCTATATCAGTTCAATTCTTTTTTTTACTCTTCTAAAAGAATGCTCGATCTTGTTTTTGTCTCGGATCCCACTGTTAGTGCTGTATCACAAACACAGCCCCTACTGAAGCCTGAATATCCTTATCACCCCACCGTTAATAATTCATTTAATAACATCTCAAATTCTCGTCGTAGATGTTTTCGTAAAACAAATTTCAATCTTCTTAACAGACTCATTTTCCCTTTTTTGTATGTCATTTCTATTTGAGTGCTGTGATATAGATTGTGCAGTGAATTTTTTCTACTCTGCTCTTAATTCTCTAATTGATAAATGCGTTCCTTATGTGAATGTCTCTACCGTCTCCAGTGCGCCAGTCTGGTTCACACGTAGGCTCTCTAATCTCCGTAACATTAAATCGAGATATTTTAAAAAATTTAAAAAAACAGGTTCGCGACTTGACTATGCAAATTATTGTGTAGCCAAATCTCAATTTTGTCTTTTAAATACACAATGCTACAATAATTATATCGTTCGCTGTAAGGTTGAATTTTATAAGAACCCCAAAAGGTTTTACAACTTTGTTAATTCCAAAAGACGCTCTAATTTACCACCTTCCACCTTCAGACTTAATGACCAGACTGCTAATAATGATTCAGATATTGCAGATCTCTTTGCTAAATTCTTTCAGTCGACTTATTCTACTACTGCTTCGGATCCCACACCTTATCTCTTCTCATTTCCACATTTTAATTGTATATTTATACCCTTGCAAAAAGGGTACATTAATTTTTGTCAGAAGTGTGCAACGCATAGAAGGAAGCATCTCAGACCATATAAAGTATATATATTCTTGATCAGCACGACGAGACGAGTTCAAATAACTTTGTCCGTCCGTCCGTCCGTCCGTCTGTCCGTCCGAACTCCTCCTAGACCGTAAGAGCTACAGAGCTGAAATTTTGCACGTAGGCTTGTATATACTGCAGGGTTTGTATATCTCGGATTCAGTCGGATCGGAGCACTATATCATATAGCTCCCATACAAACGGCAAAGTCACGAACAGTGACTTTTCTCAATAACTTCGTTATTTTATCAGCAATTGCCATAAAAATTGGTATTGGTCAGTTTTGTGTTCTTATTAATATTTGTGCCAAATTTGATCAAGATCAGGTGACTATATCATATAGCTCCCATACAAACGGCAAAGTCACGAACAGTGACTTTTCTCAATAACTTCGTTACTTTTTAAGCTATTGTTGAAATTTAATATAAGTAAGTTTATTGTAACTGTAAACCACTGTGCCAAATTTGATAAAGATCGGGTGACTATATCATATAGCTCCCATAGGAACGATCGGTCAAAAACAGTGACTTTTGTCAATAACTTCGTTACTTTTGATGCGATTGCTTTCAAATTTAACATTTGTCAGTTTAATATATCTGTTAATGACTATGCCGAATTTGGTAAAAATCGGGTAACAAATCATATAGCTCCCATAGGAAGGATCGGTGGAAAACAGTGACTTTCATCAGAAAGTTCGTTATATCCTATGGTAAGATTGAAGGCCGTTCTTTCGCAAACATTACCCTTTTTAGATAAAACAGTTAGTTTAGATAAAAGAGTTACTAACAAACTTGCAAGGGTATACAAACTTTGACGCGGTCGAAGTTAGCCCCGGCCCTCTGCTTTTTCCTAGTATTACTGAAGACTGTATTATCTCTAGCTTGTCATCTATGACGTATTCCTTCGTACCCGGGCCTGATAATATACCTAGTTGCATCCTTAAAATATGTTCGATTTCCCTATCTAAGCCTTTATCTCGGTTATTCTTTATATCGAGTCAGACTAGTAGCTTTCCTGATATTTGTAAGGAGTCTTTTATTATTCCGCTTTTTTAAAAGGGTAGGAAATCGGATATTTCTAACTACCGTGGCATTGCCAAACTTTCGGCAATACCTAAGCTGTTTGAGAAAATTATTTCGTCTTCCCTTCAACACCTATCCAAATCCACTATTTCTCCTTGTCAGCATGGCTTCATGAAAGGTCGTTCGTCGCTTACTAACCTTTTAGAATTGACTACCCTTGTACACCATGGCTTCCGTACTGACTTTAGTAAGGCTTTCGATACGGTTGATCATTCTATGCGTCTTATGAAACTTAACATCATGGGTTTTTCCCCAAAACTATTGGCTTGGTTAAAGTCGTATCTTATTGGCAGAATCCAAAAGGTGTCTTTTCGTTCCTCGATATCTAAAACTGTTCGAGTTACGTCAGGTGTCCCCCAAGGCAGCCATCTGGGCCCACTGTTATTTATGTTTATAAATGATTTGCCTTTCGCCTTGGCTCATTCACGCGTGCTCATGTTTGCGGATGACGTCAAGATTTGTTATTCATATAATGATCCTTCTTTCCAACAGTACTTGCAATCAGATCTCGATGCGTTCTGTGATTGGTGTCACGTTAAAAAATTACACCATAATGTCTCTAAGTGCTCTTTTATGACTTTCAGTCGTTTGTCGCCGTTCCTAGCTCATTACTCTATTAAGTCTGTTCTGTTAGATTGTGTACCATCATTCAAAGACTTAGGCATTATGTTTGACCCAAAACTTTCATTTAATGTTCATATATCTTCAATTGTCAATAGAGCATGCAGTCTTCTTGGCTTCATTAAACGTTGGGCCAAAGAATTTGATGATCCATATGTGACAAAGGTTTTATACACTTCGTTAGTTCGCCCTACTCTAGAATATTGCTCGCCAGTGTGAAACCCTCAATATGATGTTCACCAGCGTAGTATTGAATTCCTTAAGCTCGCGTTACGCGGTCTTAATTGGGACCCGAGTCTTCGCCTACCTATTAATTCTGACAGTCTTCTTCTTATTAATCTTCCTTCACTTTACAACCGTAGGCTCGTATTTGGCATTCTCTTTCTCCATAAACTAGTCAACGGCGAAGTCATTTCTACCAATTTACTAGGTACGCTATATTTTTGTGTTCCCTCACGTCGGACCAGAAACTTTTTTCGTCTTCACCTTAGTAGATGTTTGACTAACTTCTCTTTTCACGAACCTTTTCGTGTTCTTTGCTAATCTTTTACCAACCTTTCTCACCTTATTTCTCCTCATCTATCTGTCACTTCTCTTCGCGCTATACTTTTTAATTATCTACAGCGAAACCACTGAAAATATTTTAGACTGGATATTGGATTGGCTGCAACTCATCCCTGACCACATTGGCTGTGAATCGGGGCATAGCTGGCACATTGTTCCAAATAAAACACCTCCACGGGTTCGGGGATGTTTAGTTGTGCAGAAAGCTAAACTACCTTTGTGAATTAATTATTATATGTATTTTAGCTTAAGCTTTTTCGGCGACTGATGATTTAGTTGTCGTAAATAGATAAATAAATAAATAAATAAAATAACCCTTTTACAAATAATTAACTGTCAGCGGTAGGAAAAGCTGGAATTTCCTTCCTCTCCTTATATCATTTCCCCTCTCTCCCTCCAGGAACCATGCTAAAAGACACGTTGGAGGCAACAACTACAACAGCAAAAATTCCCTACACACACTATCACTTGAAAATTATAGGCAATTTTAGTGAAAAATGGAAAATATTAATAAATGTTGATTGTTGTGTGAAAGGTGCCGAGAGTGTCAGGGCAAGAAGCAACGGGGGGACGAATTTGAAAAATGTGCGAGAAAAATGATTTTTGCACGTCTCCTCGCATATGACAGAATCCGGGAGCCAGGAAGCAGGAGCCTGTCGTCTCCGTCAGCTGCCAAAGTCAATTTGTCACATCAGGAGTAGCTAGAACCTTGAGATGAGAAAAAAAAGCATATTTACTACAAATAGATCCCACGAAATTGTGATTATTGCATTCTTTAGAAAGTGTTGCAATTTCATTTGTTTTATTTGCATTACATCAGCTGATCAAGCTTTTATCAATAACAACAAATCGACAACAATCGACAGATGTCAAAGTCAAAAAACTTTTTAACAAATATTTGTATTCCAGCAAAATACTTTAAAAATTACGCAATTCTCTGCAAATTATATTTTTACATGTTTGTATTTCGATTTACAAAAGCAAATAAATAAATAACCTGGAAACCAGTTAAGCCAATTTATTCTAGTTGGAAACCCTAAACATATTTCACACTTGCCAACACTTGTTACTATGATTTATCATGATTTCTTTTCATGATTTTCCGAAACTGGAGAATATACTATTTTGTCAATTCATTGTGGTCAACTACACCCTGAAAGTGGTTGCCAATTTGTTATAGGTGGAAACAATAAACGTATTTCACACTTTCCAGCACTTGTTACTATGATTTATCAACACTTCTTTCCATGATTTTCCAAAACTGGAGAATATACAATTTTTTCAATTCATTGTGGTCAAGTAGGCTCTGAAAGTTTTTGTTAGACCTCATCTCACAATTGACTTCACTTGTTTGGAAGCAGTCAAAGAATCAAGTTCAAATTTTTTCCTCTTTTTGCCTGGTCATTCACCTCTAAAGCATTTTAAAATTTACAATGCTCTCATTTATTCATTCACCATATGAACTCAGCGCTTCTTGTGATACGAAACCTTTTAGATCCATTAAGGTTAAGAAATTTCAGTCATATAACATTTTGTTTCCTTATTTGTTTTCTTTCCATCAAAGATTTTATAATTTTATTTTAATATATTTAGACGGTATAACATTTTTTTCCTTAATAAGTATTTGCAAGACCAAAATTACACTATCGTTATCAATAGAAATATCATAAGTTCTACCGATTTCATTTTGTTGTCTTTCCACTAGCTCCAATATTATTTTCCTTTGGTCTTTTAAAGCATTTTAAAATTTAAACTTTATTAGTTCGTCATTTGAAAAAATACATGTCAAGTAACATTTTGTTTTCGCTGGGTTAAAGTTAAGGTTCATCATGAAACATATATTTTTCCCTATTTCTGTTCATTCCATAAAATAATATTAAATAAAAATTGCGTTTGAGATTGTTTGCTGTTTGTGCAAACTAATAAATTTAATTCAAATTTTCTTTAATATAAAAATGCGGATTACGCAAAAATAGATATAAACAAAAAATTGCAGCTACCTGGCATTTCAAAATTTCTGAAATAAATTCTCGTTTAAAGGTAATATTTTATTCCACATATCGTATTATGAATGAGACTACTTAGTTCCTGCTCCTGTTGTTGATCCTATCTCTACTGTTGAAGTTCCCAAGCAACCAAGGCTCTTCTCCTTCTGTAGCTGCTGTGTTGATGGTCCAAAGCAACTAAAGTTCCTTCTCTTTAACTGCTGTGTTGATGTTCCTAACTAACCAAAGTTCTTCTCCTTTATTAGCTGCTGTGTTAATGGTCCCAAGCAACCAAAGTTATTTTCCTTCAGTAGCTGCTGTGTATCCTTTCACCCTCAGCTTGAAAACAATAAATATTTTATAGCCTCCTTCACGGTTTTTATCTTGCTATCGAAATTGATAAGGGGGCAATAGAAGAGAATGAGATAAGGATCGAAAAGTTACAAAATTTTCCACACATTGACGCACATTGAGAGCACTTTGGTCCTGTGGGAATTTCTTATTTGCCCAAAAACCCGCAACTCAAGAGATTTGCACATTGAATTCTCAAAACTGTTTACTACCCAGTGGCGCAAATGCTCATTATTTTACGTTTTTTTAACTTTGGTGGAATACAACTAACTAGTATCAACTAGTATCACTACCGGACTACATACACTAGGTAGCGTAAATATTTACCTATCAGATGTATATGGTCCGAATATGCGGAGATGCGAACTAAGGCAAGCTCGCATAAACAATGGCGCTACAGGTATAAGGAAGAAGAAGAGCTCATGCGTATTTGCCTGTAGATTCTATGATATTAAGAGCAGGAAGTAGCTTATACAAGCTAAATTCTCTGAATTGTATCCGCAAAAAAAACTTACCCCAACGGTACATAGGATTTTGGCTCACGGAAAGGATTTAATAGAATATCAGTGTTTACAAATTAAAGAGCTATCCAAGGACTACAAAAGGTTCAGATATACTAATACATTAATAACTTCTAGTGTTAGACAAAATGAGGACCTTTTTAAAATGCTTCGTACCCATTTATTGCATCACTGAGACACGTGCAATCACAAAACGATTTGGAAAATAGGAACTTCATTCTCGAAATGTTGAGTTTATTAGATATTGATGTAAATATTGAAAATTATTTTGAAAAGAATCAGTTAACAATAGCAAATTTTCAAAACTAACCTAAAAAAAATTTTAAAAAATTTTATTTTTTACTTTTTGTATATATCTTAGAAAATCAAATTAAAACATTAAAAATTATTACATAGTCATTTAAAACAATGAAAAATTTCGTTTGTGATTGCAAAAAACCGGGTTTCGCTCCATTTTATAAAGGAAAAACATGCTTGGAAATATTTTCTGATCAGTTAACAATAGCAAATTTTCAAAACTAACCTAAAAAAAATTTTAAAAAATTTTATTTGTTACTTTTTGTATTTATGTTAGAAAATCAAATTAAAACATTAAAAATTGTTACATAGTCATTTAAAACAATGAAAAATTTCGTTTGTGATTGCAAAAAACCGGGTTTCGCTCCATTCTATAAAGGAAAAACATGCTTGGAAATATTTTCTGACTTTGACCTTTTAACGTTTCATTTAACTTAACATTTCGAAACGCCCTTTATGTACACTAAATGACGGATCCTTGAAGATAAAGGGTATCTAAATCAAAAATGTGCCCTCAAAGCACAAAGGCCAGACGTCGCTACGGTTCCCTCCGTCCACCCCTGTTACAGCTGCTAATTGCCGCTTGAATGCAATTGCAGTGAGTAGAAGAGGGAACTGCAGCAGCACTTCATTAAAAAAGTAATGCAGAGGTAAAGAGCAACAGCTTTACCTCTGTCATAGTAAGAGGCAGCGACTCAACTCAACACAAAAATACAAGGAGAATTCCCGCTCCAACTTAACTCCTTGACTTAGCAATTGTTGTGCTCTTGTTGACAAACCGAATGCCTTAACATTTTTTTGAGATGCCTTTGCCGCTTTCCCTCTCCACTAACAATTCCGCTCAACGGGGCCACAACATAACAGTTGCTGTCTCTAAGGTATGACAAAAGCTTTAAGGAGTAAATTTATAGTACTAAAGTCAATGGGAAATATATCGACAACGTAGATCGATATCACATTTTCGATCATAAATTTTGCGGTGCTCTCAATCATTAAGTTCCCTCTGCCTATAATTAAGTTCCCTCTGCCTATAAGTGGTGCCCGAGATCACGATACAGTTTTCCCCTCCCCCGTAAATCTTTAAAGTGCGTCCCACTGACTAAAAACTTTGCGTAAATCGTGTTCAAAAAGCCCGAATTTGGTTCGAGTTTATTCATTCAGCTTGAATCGTGTTATACAAACTATCAATAATTAAAGACTGTCATGAATGGATCCCATACCAGTTTGTGAAATATTTGATCAGTACATGTAATGAAAATAAAACAAATGAAATTGTAACACTTTCTAAAGAATGCAATAATCACAATTTCGTGGGATCTATTTGTAGGAAACATGCTTGTTTTTTTTTTCTCATCTCAAGGTGGTATTGTGACATTGTTGTCGGCGCGGTTTGTCGGGTTAATGACTTTGGCAGCTGACGGAGACGACAGGTTCCTGCTTCCTGGCTCCCGAACTCTGTCATATGCGACGATGCGTGCAAAAATCATTTTTCTCACACATTTTGCAAATTCATCCCCCCGATGGTTCTTGCCCGTGACACTCTCGGCACCTTTCACACAACCATCAACATTTAATAATATTTTGCATTTTTCACTAAAATTGCATATATAATTTTTAAGTGCTAGTGTGTGTGTGTGTGTGTGTAGGGAATTTTTGCTGTTGTAGTTGTTGCCTCCAACGTTTTTCTTGCCGCTGACAGTTAATTATTTGTAAAAATTGCAATAGCTGTTCACCGGGAAAAGGATCGCTTGGGGCTCTAGGCTTAATAAAGTGTTATCAACAACAAAAAAAATTAATAAATAAACCATTGCAATTTATTTTCGACAGATGTCAAATTCAAAAAACTTTTTAACAAATATTTGTATTCCAGCAAAATACTTTAAAAAGTACGCAATTCTCTGCAAATTATATTTTTACATGTTTGTATTTCGATTTACAAAAGCAAATAAATAAATAACCTGGAAACCAGTTTAGACAATTTATTTTAGGTGGAAACCCTAAACATATTCCACACTTTCCAACACTTGTTACTATGATTTATCAACACTTCTTTCCATGATTTTCCAAAACTGGAGAATATACAATTTTGTTAATTCATTGTGGTCAACTACACCCTGAAAGTGGTTGCCAATTTGTTGTAGGTGGAAACAATAAACGTATTTCACACTATCCAGCACTTGTTACTATGATCTGTCAAAACTTCTTTCCATGATTTTCCAAAACTGGAGAATATACAATTTTTTCAATTCATTGTGGTTAAGTAGGCTCTGAAAGCCTACTCCTTCTCCTGTAAATCATTTTAAAATTTACAATGCTCTCATTTATTCATTCACCATATGAACTGAGCGCTTCATTTGATAGGCAACCTTTTAGATCCATTAAGGTTAAGACATTTCAGTCATATAACATTTAGTTTCCTTATTTGTTTTCTTTCCATCAAAAGATTTCAAAATTTTATTTTACTATATTTAGACGGTATAACACTTTTATACCCTTGCAAAAAAAGGTATATTAATTTTTGTCAGAACTGTGCAACGCATAGAAGGAAGCATCTCCGACCATATAAATTATATATATTCTTGATCAGCACGACGAGACGAATTCAAATAGCCATGTCCGTCTGTCCGTCCGTCTGGATCGATGCGATCTCCTCCTAGACCGTTAGCTACAGAGCTGAAATTATGCATGTAGGCTGCAGGGTTTGTATATCTCAGATTCAGCCGGATCGGACCACTATGTCATATAGCTCCCATACAAACGTCAAAGTCACGAACAGTGGCTTTTCGTAATAACTTCTTTATTTTGTAAGTTATCGTCGTGAAAATTAATATTGGTGATTTTATTAAGCCTGAAAACAAGTTTGACAAATTTGAACAAGATCGGGTGACTATATCATATAGCTCCCATAGGAACGATCGGTCAAAAACAGTGACTTTTGTTAATAACTTCGTTACTTTTGATGCGATTGCTTTCAAATTTACAATTTCTTAGTTTAATATATCTGTTAATGACTATGCCGAATTTGAAAAAGATCGGGAGATTATAACATATATCCCATAGGAACGATAGGTTTAAAACAGTTTTTTTGATCAATATCTTCGTTATTCCCTATGCTTAGATTGAAGACCGTTCTATCGCAGACATTAGACTTTTTGGATAAAACGTTTTTACACTTTGATGGCTATGGGTAAGGAAAGAATTACCAAAACAGTTGCTTCGAACGCGTAGAAGTTAGCCCCGGCCCTCTGGTTTTCCCTATTTCTCTTCATTCCATAAAATAATTTTAAATAAAAATTGCGTTTGAGATTGTTCGCTGTTTGTGCAAACTAATGAACCTGGTTTTAATTCTAATTTTCATTAATATAAAAATGCGAATTCCGCAAAAATACATATAAACAAAAAATTGCAGCCTGCCATTTCAAAATTTCTGAAATAAATTCTCGTTTAAAGGTAATATTTTATTCCACATATCGTATTATGAATGAGGCTACTTAGTTCCTGCTCCTGTTGTTGATCCTCTCTCTACTGTTGAAGTTCCCAAGCAACCAAAGTTCTTCTCCTTCTGTAGCTGCTTAGTTGATGGTCCCAAGCAACCAAAGTTCTCCTTCTGTAGCTGCTGTGTTGAAGTTCCTAACCATCCAAAGTTCTTCTCATTTAGTAGTTGCTGTGTTGATGGTCCAAGCAACCAAAGTTCTTCTTCTTCAGTAGCTGCTGTGTTGTTGGTCCCAAGCAACCAAAGTTATTTTCCTTTTGTAGCTGCTGTGTATCCTTTCACCCTCAGCTTGAAAACAATAAATATTTTATAGCCTCCTTCACCTTTTTTTTTTTGCCAAATAAGTCTTGCTATGGAAATTGATAAGGGGGCAATAGAAGAGAATGACATAAGAATCGAAAAGTTGCATAATTTTCCGCACATTGACGAACATTGAGCACTTTGGTCTGTGGGACTTTCTTATTTGCCCAAAAAGCCACATCTCAAGAGATTTGCACATTGAATTCTCAAGACTGTTTACTACCCAGTGACGGAAATGCTCATTATTACTTCGATTATATTACAATATATTATTTCTCGCCTGTGTACATTCAAAAACCGAATACAAGCTCCATTACTTTCTTAACGAATGGCAGCGTTTTCTACTAGGCGCATAAAATTATTGAATTTTCTAATGCAGAAAGTAACGACGCACAGTTGGGCCTCTGCTCGGATAGCGTTGCAAAAATCTGTTTTTTCATCATTGCATTTGTCAAAAAATGTATATGCAATCTATAGGGAATACTTCAGAGATTATGAATCCAAAAAGTTTTTGAAATCGGTTGAGATTCATGGATGCTAGAGGCGCCCAAAGTTGGGACATTTTTAGTAAATGGGAATAAATGATAATTTTTACAAAATATCGTAACTTTAACACTGAATATTGGGTGATTTCAACAATCGATCTTGTTTTATCTGAAAAGTATGTTCTTTAGTAATAGAATGTTTCATAAATTTTAATAATTACTTAAATAATTATTAAACTTGAAGCGTTATAAAAATACACTAAATATTGGCGTTTTTTAAATGTGGTGGAAAACAACTAACAAGTATCAACTAGTATCACTACCGGACTACATAAACTAGGTAGGATTAATATTTACCTATCAGATGTATATGGTCCCAATATGCGGAGACCTGCGACAGCGATGCGTAAGCCGTAAAACTAAGGCAACTTCGCCTTAAAAAATGTGCTGCATGTATAAGGAAGAAGAAGAGCACATGCGTATTTGCTCGTAGATTCCAAGTATTTAAATTATAATATTGCGTAATGCTGTTTTGCAAATACTACCTTTTTATATATATGCCTTTCTACAATGCACTATGGTCAAAAAGTCGGATTTTTTGGCATAAAGTCATTTTTTTATGTATTCATAACTGAAAATTTAACAAATTTTTTGATTATAGACACATTAGATATGAAAAAACGTTTTTTAAAAATTTTTCAAATTAGTCATTTAAATTTGGCGCGCAACTAAAGTCAGCTGTTTCAATGCAACATATTATCGGTATGCAACCTTAAAATTTATTAAGCTTTGTCATTGTTTTGAGCGTGATTGTTTAAAGAAAAAGAATATTGTAATCATGGAAAGTAAAAGCACAGGTATTTAAAATTAATGTTCAGTGTTAGTTTGTCAAGATTGTGAATGTTTAGCTGTGTATGTGCAATTGTTGTTGGTGTCTTTTTACAGGTGAAATTTAACAAATAGAGCCGTGTTTCGTGGTGTATTACTTGTTCTGAGCGCGCTTGAGCGCGCAACTAAAAACGACATGTTCAAGATTAATGTTTATATATTCGGAATTAATAAGTTTCCTCTGCCCCTTTTTGAATAAATTGACATGTTGCAGCCAAATATGAGTTTCGGCGCTTAACGTTGCTGGAAGTTTGGGACAACAACAATGATGGTGCAGCGCGATGATGGTGCACTTATCATATGGGTATTGGAAAAAGCAAACAAATCTGATATCAGTGCTGCTCAGGTGGATATATTTACTGAAAAAATCAGGATTTTTCTGAATCACGTAAAAAAATATTTTCCGCAGTGCAATCGAATGTTGCAAAGATTTAAGGCTCGACACGCAAGGTGGCTTTCGCAGTCAATTACTTTGACGTTAGATGAAAATGTGACGGATCTGGCATCTTCATCTGCAATGTAGACCGAAGCTAAACTATTCAGATGCTGGAGAGCGCCTCAAAAGAAAGTTAGCACGTGACCTAGCATCGGATAATAATTTTTGCATGCCTCATTTGCTTCACGCGGCTTCAGTTTCTGCAAAGAAAGCCAAACAGGATGAATTAGCGTACCCAATTATTGCATCTTTGAGACACGTGCGATCACGAAACGATTTGGAAAATAGCAACTTCATTCCCGAAATGTTGAGTTTATTAGATATTGAAGTAAATATTGAAAATTATTTTGAAAAAAATCAGCCAAAAATAGACAATTTTCAAAACTAACCTAAAAAAAAATAAAAAAATTTTTATTTTTTACTTTATGTAAGTATGTTAGAAAATCAAATTAAAACATTAAAAAATGTTATATAGTCACTTAAAACAATGATAAATTTCGTTTGTGATTGCAAAAAACCGGGTATCGCTCCATTTTATAAAGGAAAAACATGCTTGGAAATATTTTCTGACTTTGACCTTTTAACGTTTCATTTTAACGTTTCATTTAATTTAACATTTCGAAACGCCCTTTATGTATAGTATATAACGGATCCTTCTAGAATCTAGATAAAGGGTTTCTAAATCAAAAACGTGCCCACAAACCACAAAGGCCAGACGTCGCTACAGTTCCCTCCGTCCACCCCTGTTACAGCTGCTAATTGTCGCTTGAATGCAATTGCAGTGAGAAGAAGAGGGAACTGTAGCAGCACTTCATTAAAAAAGTAATGCGGAGGTAGAAAGCAACAGCTTTACCTCTGTCACAGTTAGAGGCAGCAACTCAACTCAACACAAAAATACAAGATGAAATCCCGCTCCAACTTAACTCTCTTCCATGTTGACTCCCACTTAACAGAAAGTCTGCAGTGAGCTCGACTCTTTCTCTTCAAATTTGAGTGATGTAATGTGCCTGACAAGAAATCATCACCCACTGTTATTCCTTGACTTAGCCATTGTTGTACTCTTGTTGACATTGTCTGGACGTTGACGCGTACAATGCGAAGTACGACACCAGGACATAGCCTGTTTCGCGCGAGCCAAAGCAGAGCGCTGTCCACCTTCGGCCCGACCGACCGTGAGGCGCAGCCGTATATCGGACGGCACGATCGCGTTTACAAATACAAGTATAACGGACAAACAATTACAAATATGATTAACTACAGCTAATTACGAGCTAAATGTTCTAAAATAGAGGTTTTCACAAGAGAAAGGGAAGCTTCTGATCTGATTATGGGGATGCAGAAGATTGTAATCAGAACATAGGACTCGAAAAGGTTCATACAAAGAATAGTTAGAACTACAATGTTTTAAGGATAGAGAAATAAAATTTCTAGTAGGTCTATGGGGTACAGATAGGTTTAACTGGTTCAATAGCTCAGGAGAGTCTATTTCGCCTATTAAAAGTTTATGAATAAAGATAGCAACAAGCATTACTCTACGATTAATAAAGGAAGATTGATTAAAAGAAACCTACTGGAGTGTGATGGCAAATTGACATTGCGATCCCAATTTATACCGCAAAATAGCAGAAATTGCTTTTGAACAGATTCAATTTTACTTTGGTGCGTCTCATATTTAGGTGACCATATGCAAGATCCGTACTCTAAGATAGGACGAATTAATGAATTATACAGAAGTTTGGTTACGTACGGATCGTCAAACTCTTTTGACCATCGTTTCACAAACCCAAGAACATTCATAGCTTTACTAACTGTAGAAATATGAGGATTAAAGGTTAATTTATGGTCCTAAGTCATTGACAATATCTAACCGCTCTAAGGCAGTGTCGTTAAGATAATAAGTTGCTAAGTATGGAGTGCATCTATAAAAAGACACAACCTTACATTTAGAGCCGTTAAGGTTTAGTAAGTTGCTAAGTATGGAGTGCATCTATAAAAAGACATAACCTTACATTTAGAGCCGTTAAGGTTTAGTAGGTTGGTTTCACACCAATTTAGAAGATCATTAAGATCCAATTGAAGTAGGCAAGAAGACGATATGTCTTTAAAACTGAGGTAAAGCTTAACATCATTCGCGTACATTAGCACCCGAGAATGTGACACTACCAATGGAAGATCATTTATAAAAAGAGTGAATAGCAATGGACCCAATTGACTACCCTGAGGTACTCCAGAAGTCACTTGGATGGTCTTAGAAAATGAAGACTTAAAGAGGACCTTTTGTGTACGCTTAGAAAGATATTGAAGAATCCAATCTAGCAAAAGGCTGGGGATGCCAAGTGCATTTAACTTATATAAAAGCAGAGTGTGATTAACAGAGTCAAAGGCCTTGCTGAAGTCAGTATAAATGACATCAGTTTGCACAGCAGTCTTGAACCCTTTGATTGAGTGAGATGCAAATTCTAATAGGTTAGTAGTTGTCGATCTACGTTTTTTAAACCCATGCTGGGATGACGAAATGATTGAGCTACAAAAATTCTGCAATTGAGACGTTATTATTTTCTCAAATGCTTTTGGTATGGCAGATAATTTAGAAATGACCCTATAATTGGAGGCTTTGGACTTTTTCCCCTCTTATGAAGAGGAATAATATATGATTCCTTCCAGATGGACGGGAAGGCGGAATTAGTAACGGACAGTGTAAACAACTTAAGTATTGGCTTACATAGGGCCTCAGCGCAAAACCTTAATACGCAGCCTGGTATTCCATCAGGGCCAGGTGCATATATTGGTTTGACGGAACTAAGCACGCTAAGAACCGAACTTTCTTCAAAGACAGGGTGTAAAATGCAATTAGACGATTGTAAGTGATAAGGATAAGGTGGATTTGCTTGATAAATCCAAGAGGAATAAGTTGTTTTGAAAAAATCAGCAAACATATGCGCAATTGCCTGATCACTATCAGCTTTATTGTTTTCGAAAGACAAGTAAGACGGGTGCACAAAATTGCTTAGGATCGCGGGAAAACCTAAGTTTACATCTCTGAAGATAATCCTTATAGCATTGTGAATTCAGCACCATAACATTTGATCGAGCAACTACGTATAGGGAAAAATCCGATGTTTTACCGGATTTTTTAAATCTTTTATAGCATCTCGATTTTACGTTCTTCAAGTTACATAGCTCACGTGAGAACCAAGGAGGTTTATCAGACCATCCTTGAGTCACACGCGGGACACAAACATCAAAGAACGAGTTTTATAGAAGACAGAAATGGCAGAGTCCATATCCGTGCAAGTATACAGATATGTCCAATCATTAGTTAACAAGAGTTTTTTAAGTTTAGTAAAGTTTGTCTTGCGAAAACATCGGGTTGGAGGCATCGAATTATTATATCGAGTCGTAACCCCAAAAGGAAAGTCAATGGTTACATCCAGAGTTGGATGAAAGTTGTCTTCAGGGATAACTAAAGGATCAGGATGGAAGAATCGAACACAAATAGCAGATCTAGTGATCTGTTCCGACTATTCCGGACAGGATTTATTTGAGTTAGGGACAACTCAAACAGACCATCTATGAAACAATGTGACGAGGAGGGCAACACTAATAAAGAATCATATGAGAGGGTCCAGGCAATCTCAGGTAAATTAAAATCTCCCAGAACAACGAACAAGTCTTTGAATAGCCTCCAAATGGTGAATGTATACTGCCTAGTCGGACTGTGGTGGAATATACGAACAAGTAATGTTGGAATATCATCAACGTTCAAACAATAACATTACACAACAGTAACTTATGTGTTATTAGATTATGTCAATCTGGTCACACTTGAGCCTGTTCTCCTTCTTTTTCTTAAAAA
Organism: Drosophila paulistorum; assembly: GCA_018152135.1. Classification (NCBI taxonomy): domain Eukaryota; kingdom Metazoa; phylum Arthropoda; class Insecta; order Diptera; family Drosophilidae; genus Drosophila; species Drosophila paulistorum. Next base: position 622,627 of record JAECXG010000612.1, on the reverse strand, counting down.
GCCTAAGCTAATCAAACATTGAGAGTTATCATTTATTTATTTAATCTCGTTTTCTAATAGGTTATGGGCCCAGTACATGCCAGTTAAAAAAATGAAGTAACTAAGTCGTCTCGCCGACTTTGGTATACCATACACCAGCAAAACAAATATTTCAAATTGGTAATAACAAATGCATTTGCCTATTTCAAAAAATTCTGTTCACATGCTTTTTACAAGCATATCTTAGTATCTCACTCACTCCATCTGAGCACCCTAGCGCCACCGCCCGCCAACGGTCAACTCCGGCCTTATGGAAAAACGTTTATATGCATAACTTGGCTATTTTTTGTCCGATTTTGATCAAATTTGGTATTTTGCTGGGTATTAGTATCAATTTCAAGTATGCCAAATTTGATTCCACAGGGTAAAAAATTACGGGAGATAATCGAGTTTTCCAAATTTCAGGGGCGGAAAGGGGCGTAGCAAAATCTTTATAATTACAATATGAGCGCATTTACTAAGCAAATATACATACCAAATATGGTGTCTCTAGCTGCAATAGTTTTTGAGATAAACGTTTTTTTTTGAATTGCGGGGGCGGAAAGGGGCGTGGCAAAAATTTGAAACAAACTCGATCACTCTACATACTACACGGGCCTACATTCCAAATTTGTTGGCTCTATCTCTTATAGTCTCCGAGATCTAGGCGTTCATACGGACGGACAGACGGACAGACGGACGGACAGATGGACATGGGTAGATCGACTCGGCTGTTGATACTGATCAAGGCGGCTTTCGCAGTCAATTACTTTGACGTTAGATGAAAATGGGACGGATCTGGCATCTTCATCTGCAATGGGTAGACCGAAGCTAAACTATTCAGATGCTGGAGTGCGCCTAAAAAGAAAGTTAGCATGTGACCTAGCATCGGATAATAATTTTTGCACGCCTCATTTGCTTCACGCGGCTTCAGTTTCTGCAAAGAAAGCCAAACAGGATGAATTAGCGACAGTTTTAAAAGTCGTCAGGCATGAAGACTGCTCTGAACTAAAAAAAACCTTGTTTCCAAATGAAGTCACACCTCTTACTTCGGAAGAAGCACTGGCTTTTTTATTGGAAAATGGATTGACAAAACAGCAGTACATTAACATCCAACAACTTAACAAATCTCGTGGATGCGATATTTTTCCAATATATCCTTGACCATACAGCCGAAGGAATTATGGAATTGCAAAAAGAGGTTTTAGCTGAAGTTGATGATATTTCACATTGCACATTAATAACAAGCTACGGCATTGATGGATCAACGGGTCAAAGCATTTATAAGCAACAGTTTCAATCGGATGAACCTGTTTCCCTTGATCTTTCACTTTTTGTCACCACAATAATACCATTGGACTTAAAAGATGAAAATTAACGTATCATCTGGAAAAACAGAGCTCCACATTCTGTTAGGTTCTGTCGGCCTTTAAAAATTGAGTATGCAAAGGAAAGCCAGACTAAAATATTACTCGAAAAAAAAGTTTGGATGTTCAAATCGCCAACTTAAAGGATTATTTATATAAAAGGGGGACAAAGATGTTGTCATTAAATATGCTACGCAAATGACACTTATTGATGGCAAGGTGCTTAACCTTAACTGGAACGACATCCACTCAGTGCTGCCCAATATGTGGTGTAAAACCAACAGAGCTTCTGGAAACCACAGATTTTTATTCAGGAAACTTTGCACCAAGACCTGAAAGTCTTCAATTCGGCGCGAGTCTATTGCATGCCTGGATTCGTTTTTTTGAATTCGTCCTAAATGTGTCATATAGTCTCGAAATTCGAAAGTGGCATATTAAGCAGGCTGACAAAATGGAAGTAATGTCTCGAAAAAAGAATATTCAAGACATGATGTGGAAACAAATCGGTCTCCATATAAACATGCCAAAGCAAAACGGTAGTGGCAATAGTAATGACGGAAACACAACCAGAAGAGCCTTCTCTAATACCCGTTTGTTTTCATCAGTAACAAACTTTGATCAAGCCCTTCTACACAATTTCTTCGTGATTTTGATTACCATTTCGTCTCACTATTCTGTAGATGTTGAGAAATTTAAGGAATTTTGTAAGAGCACATTTTCAATGTACTTAAGTAGATATCCTTGGTACCCAATGTCTCCGACTGTCCGCAAAATATTAGTTCACGGCTGGCAAATTATGAACTCATCCTTAGTTCCGGTTGGATATTTAGGCGAAAATGCTTCAGAAGCACCGAACAAATATTACAAAAGTGACAGAAAGTCACATGCAAGAAAAAATAGCCGACTAAACACCATGCCTGATGTGATTTATAGAGCAATGGATTCATCAGATCCGCTTATATCAAGCATATGTCTGAATAAAAGACAAAATCAAATCAAAAAGAAAAATCTTCCACAAGATGTCATATGTCTTCTAAAGGCAGTATCTCCGCCGACCCAGAAAACTATTAATTCCGATCCGGAAAATTCAGATTCGGATTCTGATTTAGATCACGAATCTGACCGTGAAGAGCAATATAACATTATTTTAGACAACGAGGAAGAATAAATAAAAAATGTATTTAAAAAAAATTTTTCATAAAATTTTTTAATGTGCTACGGCAGGTGGGTGAAGACATGGGCCAATTAAAAAAAAAAAAAAAATCCGAAATTCTATAAAAATTTAGCAAACATATGTACCAAATTTCAAGGCTCTAACTTTAAAATTGGACTTTATGCCATTTAGTGCAATGTTAGATTGCTAATTACCTGCTTTGGAAAAACTGGCAAGGCACGTAAATGTTATTTAAAAGATGAAGAATTTGTCCTAGTTGTAGGATGGTCCTTTTTATTTCCGTTTACCTAATTGGATGTAAATATTAAGTTTTTAGCTAATTAATACAAAAAGGGTAATAACGATTTTTCGTACTACCAAGTTAGTTAAAAAAATATAACATAAAGAGCTAATTGTTTCTCTCGCTTGCGAAAGTTTATTTTTAACTTCATACGTGTTAAACGAAATTACAAACATTTCCTCAACGTTAGGGTTAGGACTTAGACGATTCAACGAGTGAGGAGAACTGCTACGAATATGGAGTTTCTCCCTTTCATTGGATTATGGATTTTATTTAATTTGCTTACACACTTCCTCGGCCAGGGGAAGCAGAAACGAATAAAAATCTCTGAAAATCAATTCAAGGAGATTTTTTGTAAATAATGAAATATCATATTTTATAACAGGTGCTAGTCAAGAAATCATTAAAAGGTTGGCTGTTATCTTGAACGTTATAAAGAATATACTTCAAAAACTGCTCAACTTTTGACTGAATTGTATCCGCAAAAAAAACTTACCCCAACGCTACATAGGATTTTGGCTCACGGAAAGGATTTAAGAAAATATTAGTGTTTACCAATTGGAGAAGAAGCACAGGAATGTAAAAACAATGAGTAAAAAAGGTTCAGATATACTAATACATTAATAACTTCTAGTATTAGATAAAATGAAGATCTTTTTAAAATCCTGGCAGTCCTTCGTACCCATTTATTGCATCACTGAGACACGTGCGATCACGAAACGATTTGAAAAATAGCAACTTCAAATGTTGAGTTTATTAGATATTGAAGTAAATATTGAAAATTATTTTAAAAAAAATCAGCCAAAAATAGCAAATTTTCAAAACTAACCTAAAAAAAATTTTAAAATTTTTATTATAAATTTTTATTATAAATTTTATTTATAAAACCGGGTTTCGGTCCATTTTATAAAGGAAAAACATGCTTGGAAATAATTTCTGACTTTGACCTTTTAACGTTTCATTTTAACGTTTCATTTAATTTAACATTTCGAAACGCCCTTTATGTATACTATATAACGGATCCTTCTAGATAAAGGGTTTCTAAATCAAAAACGTGCCCACAAACCACAATGGCCAGACGTCGCTACAATTCCCTCCGTCCACCCCTGTTACAGCTGCTAATTGTCGCTTGAATGCAATTGCAGTGAGTAGAAGAGGGAACTGCAGCAGCACTTCATTAAAAAAAGTAATGCGGAGGTAGAGAGCAACAGCTTTACCTCTGTTACAGTTAGAGGCAGCAACTCAACTCAACACAAAAATACAAGATGAAATCCCGCTCCAACTTAACTCTCTTCCATGTTGACTCCCACTTAACAGAAAGTCTGCAGTGAGCTCGACTCTTTCTCTTCAAATTTGAGTGATGTAATGTGCCTAACAAGAAATCGTCACAAACTGTTATTCCTTGACTTAGCCATTGTTGTGCTCTTGTTGACATTGTCTGGACGTTGACGAGTACAATGCGAAGTACGACACCAGGACATAGCCTGTTTCGCGCGAGCCAAAGCAGAGCGCTGTGAGGCGCAGCCGTATATCGGACGGCACGTTTACAAATACAAGTAAAACGGACAAACAATTAAAAATATGATTAACTACAGCTAATTTCGAGCTAAATGTTCTAAAATAGAGGTTTTCACAAGAGAAAGAGAGGCTTCTGATCTGATTACGGGATACAGAAGATTGTAATCAGAACATAGGACTCGAAAAGGTTCATACAAAGAATAGTTAGAACTACAATGTTTTAAGGATAGAGGAATAAAATTTCTAGTAGGTCTACAGGGTACACATATGTTTAATTGGTTCAATAGCTCAGGAGAGTCTATTTCGCCTATTAAAAGTTTATGAATAAAGATAGCAACAAGCATTAGTCTACGAATAATTAATGAAGATTGATTAAAAGAAGCCTACTGGAGTATGATGGCAAATTGACATTGCGATCCCAATTTATACCGCGAAGAGCAAATAGCAGAAATTGCTTTTGAACAGATTCAATTTTACTTTGGTGTGTCTCATATTTAGGTGACCATATGCAAGATCCGTACTCTAAGATAGGACGAATTAATAAATTATACAGAAGTTTGGTTACGTACGGATCGTCAAACTCTTTTGACCATCGTTTCACAAACCCAAGAACATTCATAGCATTACTAACTGTAGAAATATGAGGATTAAAGGTTAATTTATGGTACTAAGTCATTGACAATATCTAACCGCTCTAAGGCAGTGTCGTTAAGATAATAAGTTGCTAAGTATGGAGTGCATATATAAAAAGACATAACCTTACATTTAGAGCCGTTAAGGTTTAGTAGGTTGGTTTCACACCAATTTAGAAGATCATTAAGATCCAATTGAAGTAGGCAAGAAGACGATATGTCTTTAAAACTGAGGTAAAGCTTAACATCATCCGCGTACATTAGCACCCGAGAATGTGACACTACCAATGGAAGATCATTTATAAAAAGAGTGAATAGCAATGGACCCAATTGACTACCCTGAGGTACTCCAGAAGTCACTTGGATGGTCTTAGAAAATGAAGACTTAAAGAGGACCTTTTGTGTACGCTTAGAAAGATATTGAAGAATCCAATCTAGCAAAAGGCTGGGGATGCCAAGTGCATTTAACTTATATAAAAGCAGAGTGTGATTAACAGAGTCAAAGGCCTTGCTGAAGTCAGTATAAATGACATCAGTTTGCACAGCAGTCTTGAACCCTTTGATTGAGTGAGATGCAAATTCTAATAGGTTAGTAGTTGTCGATCTACGTTTTTTAAACCCATGCTGGGATGACGAAATGATTGAGCTACAGAAATTCTGCAATTGAGACGTTATTATTTTCTCAAATGCTTTTGGTATGGCAGACAATTTAGAAATGACCCTATAATTGGAGGCTTTGGACTTTTTCCCCTCTTATGAAGAGGAATAATATATGATTCCTTCCAGATGGACGGGAAGGCGGAATTAGTAACGGACAGTGTAAACAACTTAAGTATTGGCTTACATAGGGCCTCAGCGCAAAACCTTAATACGCAGCCTGGTATTCCATCAGGGCCAGGTGCATATATTGGTTTGACGGAACTAAGCACGCTAAGAACCGAACTTTCTTCAAAGACAGGGTGTAAAATGCAATTAGACGATTGTAAGTGATAAGGATAAGGTGGATTTGCTTGATAAATCCAAGAGGAATAAGTTGTTTTGAAAAAATCAGCAAACATATGCGCAATTGCCTGATCACTATCAGCTTTATTGTTTTCGAAAGACAAGTAAGACGGGTGCACAAAATTGCTTAGGATCGCGGGAAAACCTAAGTTTACATCTCTGAAGATAATCCTTATAGCATTGTGAATTCAGCACCATAACATTTGATCGAGCAACTACGTATAGGGAAAAATCCGATGTTTTACCGGATTTTTAAATCTTTTATAGCATCTCGATTTTACGTTCTTCAAGTTACATAGCTCACGTGAGAACCAAGGAGGTTTATCAGACCATCCTTGAGTCACACGCGGGACACAAACATCAAAGAACGAGTTTTATAGAAGACAGAAATGGCAGAGTCCATATCCGTGCAAGTATACAGATATGTCCAATCATTAGTTAACAAGAGTTTTTTAAGTTTAGTAAAGTTTGTCTTGCGAAAACATCGGGTTGGAGGCATCGAATTATTATATCGAGTCGTAACCCCAAAAGGAAAGTCAATGGTTACATCCAGAGTTGGATGAAAGTTGTCTTCAGGGATAACTAAAGGATCAGGATGGAAGAATCGAACACAAATAGCAGATCTAGTGATCTGTTCCGACTATTCCGGACAGGATTTATTTGAGTTAGGGACAACTCAAACAGACCATCTATGAAACAATGTGACGAGGAGGGCAACACTAATAAAGAATCATATGAGAGGGTCCAGGCAATCTCAGGTAAATTAAAATCTCCCAGAACAACGAACAAGTCTTTGAATAGCCTCCAAATGGTGAATGTATACTGCCTAGTCGGACTGTGGTGGAATATACGAACAAGTAATGTTGGAATATCATCAACGTTCAAACAATAACATTACACAACAGTAACTTATGTGTTATTAGATTATGTCAATCTGGTCACACTTGAACCTGTTCTCCTTCTTTTTCTTAAAAAGCCTAAGCTAATCAAACATTGAGAGTTATCATTTATTTATTTAATCTCGTTTTCTAATAGGTTATGGGCCCAGTACATGCCAGTTAAAAAAATGAAGTAACTAAGTCGTCTCGCCGACTTTGGTATACCATACACCAGCAAAACAAATATTTCAAATTGGTAATAACAAATGCATTTGCCTATTTCAAAAAATTCTGTTCACATGCTTTTTACAAGCATATCTTAGTATCTCACTCACTCCATCTGAGCACCCTCGCGCCACCGCCCGCCAACGGCCAACTCCGGCCTTATGGAAAAACGTTTATATGCATAACTTGGCTATTTTTTGTCCGATTTTGATCAAATTTGGTATTTTGCTGGGTATTAGTATCAATTTCAAGTATGCCAAATTTGATTCCACAGGGTAAAAAATTACGGGAGATAATCGAGTTTTCCAAATTTCAGGGGCGGAAAGGGGCGTAGCAAAATCTTTATAATTACAATATGAGCGCATTTACTAAGCAAATATACATACCAAATATGGTGTCTCTAGCTGCAATAGTTTTTGAGATAAACGTTTTTTTTTGAATTGCGGGGGCGGAAAGGGGCGTGGCAAAAATTTGAAACAAACTCGATCACTCTACATACTACACGAGCCTACATTCCAAATTTGGTGGCTCTATCTCTTATAGTCTTCGAGATCTAGGCGTTCATACGGACGGACAGACGGACAGACGGACGGACAGATGGACATGGGTAGATCGACTCGGCTGTTGATACTGATCAAGGCGGCTTTCGCAGTCAATTACTTTGACGTTAGATGAAAATGGGACGGATCTGGCATCTTCATCTGCAATGGGTAGACCGAAGCTAAACTATTCAGATGCTGGAGTGCGCCTAAAAAGAAAGTAAGCATGTGACCTAGCATCGGATAATAATTTTTGCACGCCTCATTTGCTTCACGCGGCTTCAGTTTCTGCAAAGAAAGCCAAACAGGATGAATTAGCGACAGTTTTAAAAGTCGTCAGGCATGAAGACTGCTCTGAACTAAAAAAAACCTTGTTTCCAAATGAAGTCACACCTCTTACTTCGGAAGAAGCACTGGCTTTTTTATTGGAAAATGGATTGACAAAACAGCAGTACATTAACATCCAACAACTTAACAAATCTCGTGGATGCGATATTTTTCCACCGTACTCAGCCCTCCTGGAAATGAAAATGGTTTGCAGACCACCCCAAATACACATTTCGGAAAGTTGTGCACAGGTTTTAATGCAATATATCCTTGACCATACAGCCGAAAGAATTATGGAATTGCAAAAGGAGGTTTTAGCTGAAATTGATGATATTTCACATTGGATGGATCAACGGGTCAAAGCATTTATAAGCAACAGTTTCAATCGGATGAACCTGTTTCCCTTGATCTTTCACTTTTTGTCACCACAATAATACCATTGGAATTAAAAGATGAAAATTAACGTATCATCTGGAAAAACAGAGCTCCACATTCTGTTAGGTTCTGTCGGCCTTTAAAAATTGAGTATGCAAAGAAAAGCCAGACTAAAATATTACTCGAAAAAAAAGTTTGGATGTTCAAATCGCCAACTTAAAGGATTATTTATATAAAAGGGGGACAAAGATGTTGTCATTAAATATGCTACGCAAATGACACTTATTGATGGCAAGGTGCTTAACACCTTAACTGGAACGACATCCACTCAGTGCTGCCCAATATGTGGTGTAAAACCAACAGAGCTTCTGAACACCACAGATTTTTATTCAGGAAACTTTGCAACAAGACCTGAAAGTCTTCGATTCGGCGCGAGTCTATTGCATGCCTGGATTCGTTTTTTTGAATTCGTCCTAAATGTGTCATATAGTCTCGAAATTCGAAAGTGGCATATTAAGCAGGCTGACAAAATGGAAGTAATGTCTCGAAAAAAGAATATTCAAGACATGATGTGGAAACAAATGGGTCTCCATATAAACATGCCAAAGCAAAACGGTAGTGGCAATAGTAATTACGGAAACACAGCCAGAAGAGCTTTCTCTAATACCCGTTTGTTTTCATCAGTAACAAACTTTGATCAAGCCCTTCTACACAATTTCTTCGTGATTTTGATTACCATTTCGTCTCACTATTCTGTAGATGTTGAGAAATTTAAGGAATTTTGTAAGGGCACATTTTCAATGTACTTAAGTAGATATCCTTGGTACCCAATGTCTCCGACTGTCCGCAAAATATTAGTTCACGGCTGGCAAATTATGAACTCATCCTTAGTTCCGGTTGGATATTTAGGCGAAAATGCTTCTAAAGCTTGGAACAAATATTACAAAAGTGACAGAAAGTCACATGCAAGAAAAAATAGCCGACTAAACACCATGCCTGATGTGTTTTATAGAGCAATGGATTCATCAGATCCGCTTATATCAAGCATATGTCTGAATAAAAGACAAAATCAAATCAAAAAGAAAAATCTTCCACAAGATGTCATATGTCTTCTAAAGGCAGTATCTCCGCCGACCCAGAAAACTATTAATTCCGATCCGGAAAATTCAGATTCGGATTCTGATTTAGATCACGAATCTGACCGTGAAGAGCAATATAACATTATTTTAGACAACGAGGAAGAATAAATAAAAATGTATTTAAAAAAAATTTTTCATAAAATTTTTTAATGTGCTACGGCAGGTGGGTGAAGACATGGGCCAATTAAAAAAAAAAAACAAAATCCGAAATTCTATAAAAATTTAGCTAACATATGTACCAAATTTCAAGGCTCTAACTTTAAAATTGGACTTTATGCCATTTAGTGCAATGTTAGATTGCTAATTACCTGCTTTGGAAAAACTGGCAAGGCACGTAAATGTTATTTAAAAGATGAAGAATTTGTCCTAGTTGTAGGATGGTCCTTTTTATTTCCGTTTACCTAATTGGATGTAAATATTAAGTTTTTACCTAATTAATACAAAAAGGGTAATAACGATTTTTCGTACTACCAAGTTAGTTAAAAAAATATAACATAAAGAGCTAATTGTTTCTCTCGCTTGCGAAAGTTTATTTTTAACTTCAAAGTGTTAAACGAAATTACAAACATTTCCTCAACGTTAGGGTAAGGACTTAGACGATTCAACGAGTGAGGAGAACTGCTACGAATATGGAATTTCTCCCTTTCATTGGATTATGGATTTTATTTAATTTGCTTACACACTTCCTCGGCCAGGAGAAGCAGAAACGAATAAAAATCTCTGAAAATCCATTCAAGGAGATTTTTTGTAAATAATGAAATATCATATTTTATAACAGGTGCTAGTCAAGAAATCATTAAAAGGTTGGCTGTTATCTTGAACGTTATAAAGAATATGCTTCAAAAACTGCTCAACTTTTGACTGAATTGTATCCGCAAAAAAAACTTACCCCAACGGTACATAGGATTTTGGCTCACGGAAAGGATTTAAGAAAATATTAGTGTTTACCAATTGGAGAAGAAGCACAGGAATGTAAAAACAATGAGTACAAAAGGTTCAGATATACTAATACATTAATAACTTCTAGTGTTAGACAAAAAGGAAGATCTTTTAAAAATGCTGGCAGCCTCTTCGTACCAATTTATTGCATCACTGAGACACGTGCGATCACGAAACGATTTGGAAAATAGCAACTTCATTCCCGAAATGTTGAGTTTATTAGATATTGAAGTAAATATTGAAAATTATTTTGAAAAAAATCAGCCAAAAATAGCAAATTTTCAAAACTAACCTAAAAAAGACGTACATTTTTATTTTTTACTTTTTGTAAGTATGTTAGAAAATCAAATTAAAACATAAAAAAATGTTATATAGTCACTTAAAACAATGATAAATTTCGTTTGCGATTGCAAAAAACCGGGTTTCGCTCCATTTTATAAAGGAAAAACATGCTTGGAAATATTTTCTGACTTTGACCTTTTAACGTTTCATTTTAACGTTTCATTTAATTTAACATTTCGAAACGCCCTTTATGTATACTATATAACGGATCCTTCTAGAATCTAGATAAAGGGTTTCTAAATCAATAAAGTAAGTAAGTCGTCTCGCCGACTTAGGTATACCAGTACACCAGTAAAACAAATATTTCAAATTTGTAATAACAAATTTGGTATTTTGCTGGGTATTAGTATTAAATTTAAGTGTGGCAAATTTGATTTCACAAGGTTAAAAATTAGGGGAGATAATCGAGTTTTTCAAATTTCGTGGGCGGAAAGGGGCGTGGCAAAATCTTTATAATTACAAAATGTGCGCAATTACTAAGCAAATATACATACCAAATATGGTGTCTCTAGCTGCAATAGTTTTTGAGATAAACGTTTTTTTTGAATTGCGGGGGCGGAAAGGGGCGTGGCAAAAATTTGAAACAAACTCGATCACTCTACATACTACACGAGCCTACATTCTAAATTTGTTGGCTCTATCTCTTATAGTCTCCGAGATCTAGGCGTTCATACGGACGGACAGACGGACGGACGGACAGACGGACGGACAGACGGACATGGCTAGATCGACTCGGCTGTTGATACTGATCAAGAATATATATACTTTATGGGGTCGGAAGAGCTTCCTTCTGCCTGTTACATACATTTTGGCGACTTTAATATACCATTTCACCCTATGGGTGTATGGTATAAAAAGGTGCCCACAAACCACAAAGGCCAGACGTCGCTACAGTTCCCTTCGTCCACCCCTGTTACAGCTGCTAATTGTCGCTTGAATGCAATTGCAGTGAGTAGAAAAGGGAACTGCAGCAGCACTTCATTAAAAAAGTAATGCGGAGGTAGAGACCAACAGCTGTACCTTTGTAACAGTTAGAGGCAGCAACTCAACTTGCCTCCCACTTAACAGAAAGTCCTGCAGTGAGCTCGACTCTCTTTCTCTTCAAATTTGAGTGATGTAATGTACCTAACAAGGAATCGTCACCCACTGTTACTCCTTGACTTAGCCATTGTCGTGCTCTTGTTGACATAACGAATGCCTTAACATTTTTTTGAGATGGCTTTGTTGCTTTCCCTCTCCACTAACCATTCCGCTCAACGGGGCCACAACAAAACCGTTGCTGTCTCTAAGAGATTGCAAAAGCTTCAAGGTGTAATTTTATAGTACTAAAGTCAATGGGAAATATATCGACTACGTAGATCGATATCACATTTTCGATCATAAATTTTGCGGTGCTCTCAATCATTAATTTCCCTCTGCCTATAAGTCGTGCTCGAGATCACGATACAGTGTTCCCCTCCCCCGAAAATCTTAAAAGGTCGTCCCTCTGACCAAAAACTTTGGGAAAATCGTGTTCAAAAAGCCCGAGTTTGGTTCGAGTTCATTCATTCAGCTTGAATCGTATTATACAAACTATCAATAATTAAAGACTGTTATGAATGGATCCCATACCCGTGTGTGAAATTTTTGATCAGCAGATGTAATGAAAATAAATCAAATGAAATTGCAACACTTTCTAAAGAATGCAATAATCACAATTTCGTGGGATCTATTTGTAGAAAACATGCTTGTATTTTTTTTGTCATCACAAGGTGTTAGCTACTCCTGTTGTGACATAATGACTTTGGCAGCTGACGCAAACGACAAGCTTCTGCTTCCTGGCTCCCGGATTCTGTCATATGCGAAATTCCAGCTTTTCCTGCCCCTGACACTTATTTATTTGTAAAAATTGCAACAGCTGTTCACCGGGAAAAGAATCGCTAGGGGCTCTAGGAGCAGTAAAGTGTTATCACCAACAACAAAAAAATTAAATAAATAAACCATTGCAATTTATTTTTGACAGATGTCAAAGTCAAAAAACTTTTCAACAAATATTTGTATTCCAGCAAAATACTTTAAAAAGTACGCAATTTTCTGCAAATTATATTTTTACATGATTGTATTTCGATTTACAAAAGCAAATAAATAAATAACCGGGAACCAGTTTAGCCAATTTATTTTAGGTGGAAACCCTAAACATATTCCACACTTTCCAGCACTTGTTACTATGATTTATCAACACTTCTTTCCATGATTTTCCAAAACTGGAGAATATACAATTTTTTCAATTCATTGTGGTCAAGTAGGCTCTGAAAGTTTTTGTTAGACCTCATCTCACAATTGACTTCACTTGTTTGGAAGCAGTCAAAGAATCAAGTTCAAATTTTTTCCTCTTTTTGCCTGGTCATTCACCTCTAAAGCATTTTAAAATTTACAATGCTCTCATTTATTCATTCACCATATGAACTCAGCGCTTCTTGTGATAGGCAACCTTTTAGATCCATTAAGGTTAAGACATTTCAGTCATATAACATTTAGTTTCCTTATTTGTTTTCTTTCCATCAAAAGATTTTATAATTTTATTTTACTATGTTTAGACAGTATAACATTATTTTCTTTAATAAGTATTTGCAAGACCAAAATTACACTATCGCTATTAATAGAAATATCATAAGTTCTCCCGATTTCATTTTGTTGTCTTTCCACTAGCTCCAATATTATTTTCCTTTGGTCTTTTAAAGCATTTTAAAATTTAAAATGCTTCACTTTATTAGTTCGTCATTTGAAAATACTAATAGGTTCATCATGAAACATATATTTTGTCCTATTTCTTTTCATTCCACAAAATAATTTTAAATAAAAATTGCGTTTGAGATTGTTCGCTGTTTGTGCAAACTAATGAACGTAGTTTTAATTCTAATTTTCCTTAATATAATGAAGTAAGTAAGTCGTCTCGCCGACTTAGTTATACCATACACCAGCAAAACAAATATTTAAAATTTGTAATAAGAAATGCATTTGCCTATTTCAAAAAAATTCTGTTCACATGCTTTTTACAAGCATATCTTAGTATCTCACTGACTCATGCATCTGAGCAGCCTAGCGCCACCACCCGCCAATGGCCAACTCTGGGCTTATGGAAAAACGTTTATATGCATAACTTGGCTATTTTTGGTATTTGGTATTTTGCTGGGTATTAGTATCAATTTTAAGTGTGCCAAATTGGATTCCACAGGGTAAAAAATTACGGGAGATAATCGAGTTTTTCAAATTTCGGGGGCGAAAAGCGGCGTGGCAAAATCTTTATAATTACAAAATGAGCGCATTTACTAAGCAAATATACATACCAAATATGGTGTCTCTAGCTGCAATAGTTTTTGAGATAAACGTTTTTTTTGAATTGCGGGGGCGGAAAGGGGCGTGGCAAAAATTTGAAACAAACTCGATCACTCTACATACTACACGAGCCTACATTCCAAATTTGGTGGCTCTATCTCCTATAGTCTCCGAGATCTAGGCGTTCATACGGACGGTCAGACGGACAGACGGACGGACAGGCGGACATGGCTAGATCGACTCGGCTGTTGATACTGATCAAGAATATATATACTTTATGGGGTCGGAAAAGCTTCCTTCTGCCTGTTACATACATTTTGGCGACTTTAATATACCATTTCACCCTATGGGTGTATGGTATAAAAATGCGAATTACGCAAAAATATACATAAACATAAAATTGCAGCTACTTGGCATTTCAAAATTTCTGAAATAAATTCTCGTTTAAAGGTAATATTTTATTCCACATATCGTATTATGAATTCGACTACTTAGTTCCTGCTCCTGTTGTTGATCCTCTCTCTACTGTTGAAGTTCCCAAGCAACCAAAGTTCTTCTCCTTCTGTAGCTGCTGAGTTGATGGTCCCAAGCAACCAAAGTTCTCCTTCTGTAGCTGCTGTGTTGATGTTTCTAACTAACCAAAGTTCTTTTCCTTTATTAGCTTCTGTGTTAATGGTCCCAAGCAACCAAAGTTATTTTCCTTCAGAAGCTGCTGTGTATCCTTTCACCCTCAGCTTGAAAACAATAAATATTTTATAGCCTCCTTCACGGTTTTTATCTTGCTATCGAAATTGATAAGGGGGCAATAGAAGAGAATGAGATAAGGATCGAAAAGTTGCAAAATTTTCCACTCATTGACGCACCTTGAGAGCACTTTGGTCCTGTGGGAATTTCTTATTTACCCGCATCTCAAGAGATTTGCACATTGAATTCTCAAGACTGTTAACTACCTAGTGGCGGAAATGCTCATTATTACATCGATTACTAATGGATTTTTTCTCGCCTGTGTACATTCAAAAACTGAATATAAGCTACATTACTTTCTTAATGAATGGTAGCGTTTTTTACTTGATTGAATTTTGTAATGCAGAAAGTAACGACGCGCACGGCCTCTGCTCGGATAGCGTTGCAAAAATCAGTTTTTTCATGATCGCGTTTGTCAAAAAATATATACGCAATCTATAGGGAATACTTCAGAGCTTTTTAGTAATTGGGAATAAATGATAATTTTTACAAAAAATCGCAAAAATTGGCGTTTTTTAACTGTGGTGGAATACAACTAACAAGTGTCAACTAGTATCAATTAATACAAAAAGGGTAATACCGATTTTTCGTTTTACCTAAAAATTATAACATAAAGAGCTAATTGTTCCTCTCGTTTGCGACAGTTTATTTTTAACTTCAAAAGTGTTAAACGAAATTACAAACACTTCCTCAACGTTAGGGTTAGGACTTAGACGATTCAAGGAAAGAGGTGAACTGCTACGAATATGGAATTTCTCCGTTTCATTGCAGAATAAAGTGTATGGATTTTATTTTGAAGCTTGCTTACACATCTCGTGGGGATATTCAGAGCATGAAGAAGATTATACAAAAAAATGAATTCTCTCGGAAACTGGGAGTGAAAATTGGCTGCCCAAAGTACGGATACGGAAACAAACGAATGATGGAAATACTTCAAGGAGATTTTTTGTAAATAACGAAATAACATATTTTATAACAGGTTTTAGTCAAGAGATCATTAAAAGGTTGTCTGTTATCTTGAACGTTATAAATTCCAAGGAAATGGTAAATGGTGAAAAATTTGCCGAATATGCTTCAAAAACTGCTCAACTCACGGAAAGGATTTAA
This sequence comes from Drosophila paulistorum, assembly GCA_018152135.1. Taxonomy (NCBI): domain Eukaryota; kingdom Metazoa; phylum Arthropoda; class Insecta; order Diptera; family Drosophilidae; genus Drosophila; species Drosophila paulistorum. Next base: position 606,706 of record JAECXG010000612.1, on the reverse strand, counting down.
TAAAATATCAATGTTTACCAATTGGAAAAGAAGCACAGGAATGTAAAAACAAGGAGTACAAAAGGTTCAGATATACTAATACATTAATAACTTCTAGTGTTAGACAAAATGAAGATCTTTTAAAAATGCGACACGTGCGATCACGAAACGATTTGGCAAATATCAACTTCATTCCCGAAATGTTAAGTTTATTAGATATTGACGTAAATATTGAAAATTATTTTGAAAAAAATCAGCCAAAAATAGCAAATTTTCAAAACTAACCTAAAAAAACGTACATTTTTATTTTTTACTTTTTGTAATTATGTTAGAAAATTAAATTAAAACATTAAAAATTGTTACATAGTGTAAACACCTATTTATTTAATAGAAATGATAACGATTAGTTTATAGAGACAACTTGTTCGTTGCATTGCCGGAAAAGAAGAGACCAGCTGTCTCGCCACCTATCGATGACTTATCGCTAACCATCGATACTTAATATTAACAATCGATACTTATTACTAACAATCGATACTTATCACTAACAATACTGGTTTCGGTATATTTAACAGACTTTGTAAATAATTGGAATCTTACGGGTAAATAAGAACCTTAAGTGGCTGGTGTCGCCTTTGTTTGGTTATCAGAAGTGCAATCCTGATCAGGGGCAACCCATAGCTTTAATTTGGAGGCTTCTAGGACCCCGTCATATGGTAGTTGGGTGATTTGGGAACCTTCTACATCCCGGATAACATATCGGTCATTCGGAAGTTTTTTATGAACCACATACGGACCACGATATCGCCTGATAAGCTTTTTGTTTGTGCCTGCCGAGGTGTCTACATTCTTAATAACTACGAAATCCCCCTCCTCAAAACTAACGGCCGGGGGGTGATGCTTCGAATAATATTCCGAATTATATTCCTGGGACTTAACAATGTTACGAAAGGCTAATCTCCGGACGTCTACCTCTGAGGCATCGACCTCCTCCGTTCTCTCACCCAACCGTTCGGTTTGTTCATCCACTACCACACCTCCTTGTTCAACACCGAACAGAAGTACGGAAGCGGCGAATTTGGTTGTGCAGTGGACGGAGTTGTTCAATGCGAACTCTATGTTCGGCAGTTGTTGGACCCAATCTGCGTGGTCCACAGGTTCCGTTAGTTTACCCAACATGGGGCCCAAAACACAGTCAACCCGCTCGACTTGGCCGTTGGCCCGGGGTGAGGCAGTGGCATTCAGTACATGAATTATATTATTGGCCTTCAGAAATTCTTCAAACTCGGCGGAAGTAAAGCAGGTACCTCGATCGCTGATGATTCGGCGGGGTCTACTGTAATTTGCGAAATACTGAGATTCTAACGTCTGACATACTTCACGTGAATTAGTCGTGGCGGCAGGGTATAGCTTCACGAATTTGGTGAAAGCGTCAATGACAACCAGAAGATACTTTTTCTTGGAGCGTATGGACGGAAGGGGGCCCAGATGGTCAATATGAACGGTATCAAACGGAAGGGGCACTTTCGGAATACTATGTAGCGTGACGCGGTGGTCCGAAGCGGACGCGGAGTAGTAGATACACTTGAGGCAATTTTTAATGTAATTATTAACATAAGACTTCATACACGGGAACCAGTAATGCTTCTTGATCTGTGTACAACATTTCTCCGTGGCCATATGGCCAAGCTTCTCATGCACTACTCGTATGACATGATTTATCATTTCGGAAGGGACATAAAGTTGGGGTCCACTCGTCGAGGACAGGCGGTACACTACTCCATCTCGCAGTTCCAAATCCGCTATCTCATATTTCTCCAACTCATCTCGGAGTTTGACAATCTCAGGGTCCCGGTTCTGGGTTAACTGCAGTTGGAAGTCGAGGTTTAGATCGTCAACGTAGGCGGCAGTTTCCATTCTGCTTAGAGCATCAGCATGGGGCATACCCACCCCCGAGCGGTGTACAATCGTGTAATTATAGTTTTCTAACAGCAGGGCCCAGCGAGCAATCTTGGCGGAATATCCACCATTTCTCAGTGTCAGAGCAAGAGAATTACAATCGGTCACGATTTTAAACGGGATGAACTTAAGGTATGTCTCAAAACGTTTTAAGGAATACACGATAGCTAACGTCTCTAGCTCATAACTGTGTAGTTTCGATTCAGCGGCGGAGGCCATCTTAGAGAAGTAGGACACAGGATGTAATTTACCGTCTGTTTGTTTCTAGAGGAGCACTGCTCCGAAACCGATTGAACTAGCATCGCAGTGTAACTCTGTTTCAGACTTCGGGTTGTAAATAGATAACACGGGGGATTCGATCAATTTCAACTTCAGTGTTCGGAAGGCTTCAAGGCATTCCTCGGAGAAGACATAAGGGGTATCTTTTCTTAACAATCGGGACAGCGACAATTCCTTGCTATTCCTTGGGATGGGCAAATCTCGTATCGCCTGAATATGAGCTGGTTTAGGCGTGATACCAGCGGAATTGGCTAAATAGCCCAAGTATTCTAATTCCTTATACGCAAAACGGCATTTAGTCAGCTTCAGGCATAGCCCGTTCACTCTTAACACATACAATATTTCCTTCAGAATCTCAAGGTGGGTTTCAAAATCATGGGACGCGACTAGAATATCGTCCATATATGTATATCACCAGTTGACCTCGGTTTATAAATTCCTTAAGGACAAAATAAACGAATCTAGCGAACACGGAAGGGCCATTACAAAGTCCGAAGGGCATGCGTACATATTCAAACTGGCCATCAGGGGTTACAAAGGCAGTATATTTGATTGAGTCCGGGTGCATTTTCACATGGTGGAAACCGTTCTTCAAGTCCAAGATAGTGAAGAATGATTTGCCACCCAGATGTTCAATGCAATCGTCTAACAGAGGAATCGGAAAATGATCTCGAACTGTAATTTTGTTTAACGGCCGGTAATCTACACATTTCCTCATTGTGTTGTCCTTTTTCCGGACAGGGACAATAGCGGCAGCGTAAGGAGAGCTACTGTGGCGAATAATACCAGCTTACAAGAGATCGTCACAAATCTCACGCACCTCGATGCGTTCGTGGTGCGACAGACGGCGGGGGCGGCAGAAAATCGGAGTTTGGCTAGTCAATACTATTTTCATCTCATAGTTCATGGGCTCGACTAAATCTGGATTAACTTGTACATACGAAGTGGAAATAATAGACTTAAGGGCTGCGGTTTGCTCTTCCCGTAACGTGGGCTCTATATCAAAGTTTAACTCACTGACAGCAGGGAGCTCAATGGCATTTATCGTACAGCAGAAGTTTCTAGAAGGGGAGAATCGGCCAACAATTCGGCAGATACAATCTCATTCCTGTCGTGCGGTAGTACCGCTAGATCTTTCCTAAATATATTAAAAGACTTCAGAACGCTAGTTATTTTTGGATTTATAGATTCAGTCGGTTTATTCATGAGTATCAACGATTCTTTTCCATATTTCAGTTCTTTAAATGTAAAATTACAGAGTCTAATTTTAATCTTATACAGGAGATCTCTGCCTATAATCATCGGCAGTTCGGTTGCTTGGTTCGTCAGGACTTCAAACGTATGTATTGTCTGTATGTTGCGGAGGTGAATCCTACACTGGACTTGGCCTAATGACGTAAGTTGGCGATTTCCTAACCCACGGCAGTTCAATTTATGGGGTCTAAGACGGCAGTTGGAAGGGACTTCAGAGTGACGTATAAAACTCTTAGGGCTGCCCGAATCAAGGAGAGAAAACATATCTATAAATTTCCTATCTTGCACTTCATCACAAACAAAAGCAACACTCACCAGTTGTAGATGGTTTATCATCAGCAGTGGCGGCAGTGGTGATATTGGTGGCATTCCCAATCCGAGACGGGCAGTTTTTGTAGATGTGGCCCACTATGCCACACTTGAAGCACGAATTCGGGGGTCGAATTGGTTTCGGGCATTGGCTCTTGAAATGCCCCCATCCCGAGCAGTTGAAGCATCTGGTCTCACTTGGGGCGGGGCCAACCGATTTGTTTCCAGCAGTTGTTGTTGGCTGCGCCTTCACGCTATTATTTTGTCTGGAGGCAGCGGCCTGCATACGGAGGCGCTCGTAGCGTTCCAGTAGGGGCTTCAGTTCAGCCGCCGTCCGAGCTGAGTACAGCATGCCGACTCGAGTAGAATTGTCCCGCAATCCATCAATGATCAGGTCGACCAGCTCGTTCTCCGGAATCGGAGCATTCATGGCAATCTCCTGCATCTCGATTGCGAATCTTAAACATCCCTCGCCTGCCTTGATGCGCCGGCTACGCAGAGCGTGGTACACTTCCTCGATGCTACACGAGCGTCCAAATTCTCACAGGAGGATTGCCTTCAATTCTTCGTAGCTGTGCACCGATACCGTGCGCAGCAGCACCGCCGCCGTACCTTCCAGCATCCGACGGCATGCGACCAAACGTAGGCGGTCGTTCAACTGCAGAATTTCAAATGCGTCTTCCAGATCGTTCAGCCATTTCTTCACATCGTATGCGGTATCCGCTGAAAATCGAGCCACCATGCTCTCAATGACACTCACGTCACTGACTTGCTGCCTCGGTGCTTGGAATTCGTCAATCCCTTGCTGCAGTTTGAGGATTTGATGCTGTAGCTGTAGCAACTCATGTTGTTTCTGCAGCGTCACCAGTTGCTCATCCAGGCTGGGGGAGGCGGAAGTGGCCGGTGCAATGGCGGCCGCGGCAGTCGATACGGAGGGCACTAAAGCGGGCATCTCTTCCCATGGGTCCGCGTCGGGACCAGTGACGGGGGCGTCGAGGGAGGACGCAGCCCGCATTGAAGGCATATAGACGGCGGGCACAGCATCCGCAGGTACAGCGGGTGTGGCAGCGGCGGCAGGTACAATAATGGATGCGGCGGGTACAGCAGTGGCAGCGGTGGTGGGTACAGCAGTGGCAGCGGGTACAGCAGTGGCAGCCGTTGGCCCGGCAGTGGCGAGCATGTCAGCAGTTGGCCCAGCATGGGCGAGCATGTCATCCATTAGCCCAGCAGGGGCGGATGCGGCAGCAGTGTGCTCAGCAGGGGCTAGTATAGCGGCAGTCGGCCCGGCAGGGGCGAACACGTCGACAGTTGGCCCGGCAGTGGCGAGCATGTCAGCCGTTGGCCCAATAGGAGCGGATGCGGCAGCAGCGGGCCCAGCAGAAGCGAGTGTGGCGGCAGTTGGCCCAGCAGAAGCGAGTGTGGCGGCAGTTGGCCCAGCAGTGGCGGTCTTGGCAGGTGCGAGTGTGTCAGCAATGGGACCCGCAGGGGCACGTGTGTCAGCAGTTGGCCCAGCAGCGGCGGTCCCGAGTACATCAGCAGTCGGCACAGCGGTTTTCGGTACTGCAGCGGTGGGCGTGGAGGCGGCCGTCCTAGATGTGGAACGTGTGGCCTGCCGTGTCCCGAAATATGTATCCTTTCGGGTGGTCATCCCACTTCTGAGTTGTAAACACCTATTTATTTAATAGAAATGATAACGATTAGTTTATATTTTTCGGATTAGTTTTTCGTTTTTTTTTCTCCAGAGACAACTTGTTCGTTGCATTGCCGCAAAAGAAGAGACCAGCTGTCTCGCCACCTATCGATGACTTATCGCTAACCATCGATACTTAATATTAACAATCGATACTTATTACTAACAATCGATACTTATCACTAACAATACTGGTTTCGGTATATTTAACAGACTTTGTAAATAATTGGAATCTTACAATAGTCATTTAAAACAATGAAAAATTTCGTTTCTGATTGCAAAAAACCGGGTTTCGCTCCATTTTATAAAGGAAAAACATGCTTGGAAATATTTTCTGACTTTGACCTTTTAACGTTTCATTTTAACGTTTCATTTAATTTAACATTTCGAACCGCCCTTTATGTATATTATATGACGGATGCTTCTAGATAAAGGGTGTCAAAATAAAAAACGTGGCAAAAAACCACAAAGGTCAGATGTCGTTACAGTTCCCTCCGTCCACCTCTGTTACAGCTGCTAATTGTCGCTTGAATGCAATTGCAGTGAGTAGAAGAGGGAACTGCAGCAGCACTTCATTAAGAAAGTAATACGGAGGTAGAGACCAACAGCTTTACCTCTGCCACAGTTAGAGGCAGCAACTCAACTCAACACAAAAATACAAGATGAAATCCCGCTCCAACATAACTCTCTTCCATGTTGACTCCCATTTAACAGAAAGTCTGCAGTGAGCTCGACTCTCTTTCTCTTCAAATTTGAGTGATGCAATGTGCCTAACAGGGATCGTCACCCACTGTTACTCCATGACTTCGCCAATTACTACATTTTTTTGAGATGGCTTTGTTGCTTTCCCTCTCCACTAACCATTCCGCTCAACGGGGCCACAACATAACCGTTGCTGGCAAAAGTTTCAAGGAGTAAATTTATAGTACTAAAGTCAAGGGGACTACATAGATCGATATCACATTTTCGATCATAAATTTTGCGGTGCTCTCAATCATTAAGTTCCCTCTGCCTATAAGTATCTCTTAAAAAGTCGTCCGTCTGACCAAAAAGCCCGAATTTGGTTCAAGTTCATTCATTCAGCTTGAATCGTATTATATCCCATACCAGTTTGTGAAATTTTTGATCAGCAGATGTAATGAAAATAAATCAAATGAAATTGCAACACTTTCTAAAGAATGCAATAATCACAATCTCGTGGGATCTATTTGTAGAAAACATGCTTGTTTTTTTTTTTTTGTCATCTAAAGGTGTTAGCTACTCCTGTTGTGACATAATGACTTTGGCAGCTGACGGAGACGACAGGCTCCTGCTTCCTGGCTCCCGGATTCTGTCATATGCCACGAGGCGCCATTTTCTGCAAATTATATTTATACATGATTGTATTTCGATTTACAAAAGCAAATAAATAAATAACCTGGGAACCAGTTTAGCCAATTTATTTTAGGTGGAAACCCTAAACATATTCCACACTTTCCAGCACTTGTTACTATGATTTATCAATACTTCTTTCTACGATTTTCCAAAACTGGAGAATATACATTTTTTTTAATTCATTGTGGTCAAGTAGGCTCTGAAAGTTTTTGTTAGACATCATCTCACAATTGACTTCACTTGTTTGGAAGCAGTCAAAGAATCAAGTTCAAATTTTTTCCTCTTTTTGCCTGGTCCTTCTCCTTTAAAGCATTTTAAAATTTACAATGCTCTCATTTATTCATTCACCATATGAACTCAGAGCTTCTTGTGATAGGCAACCTTTTAGGTCCATTAAGGTTAAGACATTTCAGTCATATAACATTTAGTTTCCTTTTTTTTTTCTTTCCATCAAAAGATATTATAATTTTATTTTACTATATTTAGATGGTATAACATTTTTTCCCGAATAATAAGTATTTGCAAGACCAAAATTACACTATCGTTATCAATAGAAATATTATAAGTTCTCCCGATTTCATTTTGTTTTCTTTCCACTAGCTCCAATATTATTTTCCTTTGGCCTTTTAAAGCATTTTAAAATTTAAAAATACATGTCAACTGACATTTATTTTCCCCTGTATTAAGAGTAAGGTTCATCATGAAACATATATTTTGCCATATTTCTGTTCATTCCATAAAATAATATGAAATAAAAATTGCGTTTGAGATTGTTCGCTGTTTGTGCAAACTAATAAATTTAATTCAAATTTTCCTTAATATAAAAATGCGAATAACGCAAAAATATATATAAACAAAAAATTGCAGCTACTTGGCATTTCAAAATTTCTGAAATAAATTCTCGTTTAAAGGTAATATTTTATTCCATATATCGTATTATGAATTAGACTACTTAGTTCCTGCTCCTGTTGTTGATCCTCTCACTACTGTTGAAGTTCCCAAGCAACCAAAGTTCTTCTCTAGCTGCTGAGTTTATGGTCCGAAACAACCAAAGTTCTCCTTCTGTAGCTGCTGTGTTGATGTTCCTAACTAACCAAAGTTCTTCTCCTTTATTAGCTGCTGTTTAATTGGTCCCAAGCAACCAAAGTTATTTTAGCGTTTTCTACTAGGTGCATGAAATTATTGAATTTTGTAATGCAGAAAGTAACGACGCGCACGGCCTCTGCTCGGATAGCGTTGCAAAAATCAGTTTTTTCATGATCGCGTTTGTCAAAAAATATATACGCAATCTATAGAGAATACTTCCGAGCTTTTTAGTAATTGGGAATAAATGATAATTTTTACAAAAATTCGCAACTTTAATACTGAATATTGGGCGATTTCAACAATCGATCTTGTTTTATCTTAAACTTGAAGCGTTTAAAAAATACACTAAATGTAGGCGTTTTTTAACCTGTGGTGGAATACAACTAACAAGTATCAACTAGTATCACTACCGGACTTCATACACTAGGTAGGGTAAATATTTACCTATAAGATGTATATGGTCCCAATATGACCTGCGACACCGATGAGTAAGCCATAAAACTAAGCCAACCGTTTTATTTCCGTTTACCTAAATATTAAGTTTTTTTCCTAATTAATACAAAAAGGGTAATACCGATTTTTCGTTTTACCTAAAAAAATAACATAAAGAGCTAATTGTTCCTCTCGTTTGCGACAGTTTATTATACCCTTGCAAAGAGGGTATATTAATTTTGGTCAGAAGTGTGCAACGCATAGAAGGAAGCATCTCCGACCATATTTTTTTTTTTTTTTTTTAACGTTTAATATATATTTGTTGAATCTACTCTTAAATTAGAGCCTAACAACAAGTTTGAGATATTTTTCTTAATCTAGTACTTAAGATATATCCAGGGGATATTGCAGGCGGCCCTAATCATTTATTTTTGGGTTGGTCTGTCATTTCTTTTAAGACGAGTTCTATTATTAGTTCGCGTAAGGGAATTGGCAAGAACATTAGGGTGTACATCCAGTTTCGCAGAATACTTTAGTTGTTGACTACCTATTTCAGATTTTACGCTAGGTATATTTAGATCATTTTGAATGTTGTCGTTCCGTATGTACCACGGAGCCCCAGTGATTGATCTTAAAATCTTCGACTGCGCCCTTTGTATAATGTCGACATTGCTGGTACTTGCATTTCCCCATAGTACGGCACCGTAAGTCCAGATGGGTTCAGTACGGAGTTATATAGGAGGACTTTATACTCCAGACGTAGAGGTGACCGAGCATTGATGATCCAATGTAAGCTACTCGCTTTCAGTTTAAGCTGTGACTTTTTTGCCTCAATGTGCTTGCGCCAAGTTAGTCTTCTGTCTAGGTGGATACCAAGGTAAGTGACATCCACGGCTTGAGGAATTGGTACGTTGTTTAGCATTATAGCTGGACAGTTTCTTCTGTTAAGCGTAAATGTAACATGTTTGCATTTCTGCTCGTTGACCCGGATACCCAGGTTGCTAGCCATTCCTCTACCACCTTGAGGTGTTCCTCTAATTTTGCAGAGGCTTGTATCGGGCATTTGGATCTGCTGAGGATTGCCGTGTCATCGGCAAAAGTGGACGTTGTAAGTCCTAGACTCGTTGGTAAGTCTGCAGTGTACAGCAGATAGAGCAATGGTCCGAGTACACTGCCTTGCGGTACACCAGCTTCGATTTCAAAGTCAGCCGAGACGGAGCCATTACATCTTACAGCGAATTTCCTATTGTAAAGGTAAGATTCCATGAGTTTGTGGGTGTACTGTGGGAGTTTCTGCCGGATTTTGAACATTAAACCCTCCAGCCAGACTCTGTCGAAAGCCTGGGCAACGTCGAGAAAGACAGCCGTACAGTATTCTTTTAGTTCGAATGCTGTTCTTATTTCGGATGTTATACGATTGACTTGTTCAATTGTCCCATGTTTTTCGCGGAAGCCGAACTGGTGAGAAGGGATTGTGTTCTCCAGAAATGAGTTTAGACGAATCTGCAGGACCTTTTCAAAAAGCTTCGAAAGACATGGCAGCAAACTAATTGGCCTATAGGATGATGGTTGCGTTTTGTCCTTTCCCACTTTAGGAATCATGATGATAGTGGACCTTTTCCATGCTCTTGGGAAGTAGCCAATTCTTATTATAGCGTTGAACATTTTGCAGATGTATTGTATGGCGTGAATAGGGATTTAGAACCACAACTAAAAAACCCAATCTTCATTCGTTGAATTCAAAATATGAACTGATTTTATTTACAAAAGTACGGAGTTTATATAGGATTATCTTAGGCTCTAGTAGGTAACAATTGTTCTTAGAAGATCTTATTTTAGACTCAGACCCTCGTATTTGGGGGTTGAAAAATTATTATTTTGGGCACGGCGTCGGCCACTTGACATCCTGTCGTTGTGATCTTTTGGGTTAGTTTAGAATTACAAGTGTTTTTCCCACACCGCGTGTGGCAGATTGTATTTCTAGTCATATGCTAGGTTAGTTGTTTGGTACAAAAGTACAGTTGTATTGTATTTTCTTTACTGCATCTGATTTGGTGAAGCCAGTTCAGATGAACACTATGTTTATTCTTAAACATTCTGCGAGGGGCCGCCAAATAGGGCGATTGGTATTCTTATATTTTTATTACGTTGTCTTAAACAAATTATTATTAATATTATCATTAGTAAGATGACTAATATTAAGGAAGCATGACCAGCTACATGATGGAAGTTTAAACCTAATAATTCAATATGATGTTTCTTTAAGGATTGTAATTGACTTCCTATTCTTTCTAATTCTGCCGTATGGTTTACTATGTTTGCTTCTCCTGAATTCCATGATATATTTGCTATGTTGCTAATATCGCCTATGTGCGAATTTTTAATAGCTATGTACGACTCTGACTGAACGCTATGATGAGCTACTAAAATTTTATCTTCTGCCCTAGCTGTGCAGCCTGATCTGAGGCTCAAAATTCCTTGTTCTGGTATATCCAGCACCTCCTGTTGTTCGTTACCGCATTGGACTCTGGTCTTAGTTCTAGGCGGTACCTTGAATAACCAACTGCTACTGCTATCTAATTCTACCCAGTAAGATCTTCTCTCCACAATCGTTGTGTATAAGCAGCTAGGTTTGTTATTCTGTTTAAAGGGTGTGAGCTCGCAGGCATTATCATTAGCACTACTCCATGGCCAACTTCCTTCACATGTTCTCCTGTTTGACTGCCAGCTCCGACATCTTTGCATAGCTGATTCAGACATTAAATGATACGAGTCTATTTCAAAATTATATATTAAGTACTGGCTTTCTATATGGACCATTACCATTTGATTATTATTTAATCGTACAGGTACTGGAATAACTTTATAGAGAAAAGACGGATGTCTACCAAAAAGTGGTATTTTTGCATTTATTATTATTTTGCTGTCAATAAAAATACCCTTAGCTGTCAACAGAGTATATATTTCTTTTAACTCAGTGCCTGTCCTTTTACCTGGTAGTACTAATGCTTCGGACAACTTGTCCTTTATTTTTGTTATTTCCAATTTCATTTGACTTGGTTTTAAAATATTAGGGTTCAACCTACCATGGTTAATGTCTATTAAAAGATTTATAATTCCTGTCTGAATTTTTTCACATTCATCAACTACGGAACTTAATTGCCTTATAATCATGAAGAACTGGATGGATTCTCTATATACGTAATAGCTTTCTTTAAGTAATTCTGTCATATTTTCAATCCGGTTGTTCATGTTGCGAAAATTGTCATTTAATTCATTTATAGTTGTCTGTTTGCCGTGGAGTCTACTACCGACGTCTGCTTTTCTTCTAGGTGTTTCAAGTTTTGCTGATTTGTAAGTAAATTTTTCATGTTTTCTTCCATTTGTACTCTGTCATCCGCATCCATGATGCCAAATAATATATGGTACAGTGAACCCATGAATTCAAACGGTGCATGCTTGCTTCTTGGCTTATTTTGACTCATGAACAATCTATTATTTTCTTCGATTTCCGTAATTCGTTTTACCGTGCTGTTTAGTAAAAAATGGCACTGGTCTTCGAAATTATAAAACTTTTGACATAAATCCCTCATTTTAGGAATCATTTTGTCACCTTGACTAAGCATTTCAAAATATGCCGACATGTCATAGTATATTACCAGATCCCATGAGGACGCTACAACTTCCACTTCACCCATTGGATCTAAGTACAACGCGGCTGTTGCGTTTAGTTCTTTTACCGTAATTTTTGGTCGATTATCTTTAGTGCTTGCTGCATTCGAAAGTTGACAAAGCAGCATCAACATTGCTAATATCATTACGGTTCCTACTTTGGAAAGATGACCGAATCTGGTACTTTTCCGATATTGATTCTCCTCAACGTTTTCGGATGATATTACCCCAACAAGTGGACAGATTTTATTTATAGGTCTTGTAATTGACCCTTCCTGCAATTTGACTTTGACCACTCTTACTTTGTCGTCCCTGCCTTTGTGAATTTCTTCAATCTTGCCCAGAGGCCACCTAGCTGGGTGACAATTTTCATCTTTAATCAGTACGACCTGTCCATTTTCTAAATTTTCTGTGGTTTGCCGCCACTTGTTCCTTTGCTGGAGAGTATATAGATACTCGTCTTTCCATTTCAACCAGAAATCCTTTTTCATTTTTTGAATTAATTTTCATCTGTCTAAATTTCCAATTTTTTCCTCTGATATGGACTCGGCTGCTTCTAATGTTGGTCTTCCAATTAGGAAATGACCGGGAGTTAACACTTCGTTGTTGTCCATATCTTCACCTGTCGTATACAACGGCCGTGAATTTAGTACCGCTTCTATCTGGCACAATAAAGCTCCAATATTATTTTCTTTTGGCCTTTTAAAGCATTTTAAAATTTAAAAATACATGTCAACTGACATTTATTTTCCCCTGGATCAAGGGTAAGGTTCATCATGAAACATATATTTTGCCATATTTCTGTTCATTCCATAAAATAATATGAAATAAAAATTGCGTTTGAGATTGTTCGCTGTTTGTGCAAACTAATAAATTTAATTCAAATTTTCCTTAATATAAAAATGCGAATAACGCAAAAATATATATAAACAAAAAATTGCAGCTACTTGGCATTTCAAAATTTCTGAAATAAATTCTCGTTTAAAGGTAATATTTTATTCCATATATCGTATTATGAATTAGACTACTTAGTTCCTGCTCCTGTTGTTGATCCTCTCACTACTGTTGAAGTTCCCAAGCAACCAAAGTTCTTCTCTAGCTGCTGAGTTTATGGTCCGAAACAACCAAAGTTCTCCTTCTGTAGCTGCTGTGTTGATGTTCCTAACTAACCAAAGTTCTTCTCCTTTATTAGCTGCTGTTTAATTGGTCCCAAGCAACCAAAGTTATTTTAGCGTTTTCTACTAGGTGCATGAAATTATTGAATTTTGTAATGCAGAAAGTAACGACGCGCACGGCCTCTGCTCGGATAGCGTTGCAAAAATCAGTTTTTTCATGATCGCGTTTGTCAAAAAATATATACGCAATCTATAGAGAATACTTCCGAGCTTTTTAGTAATTGGGAATAAATGATAATTTTTACAAAAAATCGCAACTTTAATACTGAATATTGGGCGATTTCAACAATCGATCTTGTTTTATCTTAAACTTGAAGCGTTTAAAAAATACACTAAATGTAGGCGTTTTTTAACCTGTGGTGGAATACAACTAACAAGTATCAACTAGTATCACTACCGGACTACATACACTAGGTAGGGTAAATATTTACCTATAAGATGTATATGGTCCCAATATGCGGAGACCTGCGACACCGATGAGTAAGCCATAAAACTAAGGCAACCGTTTTATTTCCGTTTACCTAAATATTAAGTTATTTTCCTAATTAATACAAAAAGGGTAATACCGATTTTTCGTTTTACCTAAAAAAATAACATAAAGAGCTAATTGTTCCTCTCGTTTGCGACAGTTTATTATACCCTTGCAAAGAGGGTATATTAATTTTGGTCAGAAGTGTGGAACGCATAGAAGGAAGCATCTCCGACCATATTTTTTTTTTTTTTTTTTAACGTTTAATATATATTTGTTGAATCTACTCTTAAATTAGAGCCTAACAACAAGTTTGAGATATTTTTCTTAATCTAGTACTTAAGATATATCCAGGGGATATTGCAGGCGGCCCTAATCATTTATTTTTGGGTTGGTCTGTCATTTCTTTTAAGACGAGTTCTATTATTAGTTCGCGTAAGGGAATTGGCAAGAACATTAGGGTGTACATCCAGTTTCGCAGAATACTTTAGTTGTTGACTACCTATTTCAGATTTTACGCTAGGTATATTTAGATCATTTTGAATGTTGTCGTTCCGTATGTACCACGGAGCCCCAGTGATTGATCTTAAAATCTTCGACTGCGCCCTTTGTATAATGTCGACATTGCTGGTACTTGCATTTCCCCATAGTACGGCACCGTAAGTCCAGATGGGTTTCAGTACGGAGTTATATAGGAGGACTTTATACTCCAGACGTAGAGGTGACCGAGCATTGATGATCCAATGTAAGCTACTCGCTTTCAGTTTAAGCTGTGACTTTTTTGCCTCAATGTGCTTGCGCCAAGTTAGTCTTCTGTCTAGGTGGATACCAAGGTAAGTGACATCCACGGCTTGAGGAATTGGTACGTTGTTTAGCATTATAGCTGGACAGTTTCTTCTGTTAAGCGTAAATGTAACATGTTTGCATTTCTGCTCGTTGACCCGGATACCCAGGTTGCTAGCCATTCCTCTACCACCTTGAGGTGTTCCTCTAATTTTGCAGAGGCTTGTATCGGGCATTTGGATCTGCTGAGGATTGCGTGTCATCGGCAAAAGTGGACGTTGTAAGTCCTAGACTCGTTGGTAAGTCTGCAGTGTACAGCAGATAGAGCAATGGTCCGAGTACACTGCCTTGCGGTACACCAGCTTCGATTTCAAAGTCAGCCGAGACGGAGCCATTACATCTTACAGCGAATTTCCTATTGTAAAGGTAAGATTCCATGAGTTTGTGGGTGTACTGTGGGAGTTTCTGCCGGATTTTGAACATTAAACCCTCCAGCCAGACTCTGTCGAAAGCCTGGGCAACGTCGAGAAAGACAGCCGTACAGTATTCTTTTAGTTCGAATGCTGTTCTTATTTCGGATGTTATACGATTGACTTGTTCAATTGTCCCATGTTTTTCGCGGAAGCCGAACTGGTGAGAAGGGATTGTGTTCTCCGATGCCAGAAATGAGTTTAGACGAATCTGCAGGACCTTTTCAAAAAGTTTCGAAAGACATGGCAGCAAACTAATTGGCCTATAGGATGATGGTTGACCCGGATACGCCAGGTTGCTAGCCATTCCTCTACCACCTTGAGGTGTTCCTCTAATTTTGCAGAGGCTTGTATCGGGCATTTGGATCTGCTGAGGATTGCCGTGTCATCGGCAAAAGTGGACGTTGTAAGTCCTAGACTCGTTGGTAAGTCTGCAGTGTACAGCAGATAGAGCAATGGTCCGAGTACACTGCCTTGCGGTACACCAGCTTCGATTTCAAAGTCAGCCGAGAAGGAGCCATTACATCATAAAGCGAATTTCCTATTGGGTTTTGTCCTTTCCCACTTTAGGAATCATGATGATAGTGGACCTTTTCCATACTCTTGGGAAGTAGCCAATTCTTATTATAGCGTTGAACATTTTGCAGATGTATTGTATGGCGTGAATAGGGATTTAGAACCACAACTAAAAAACCCAATCTTCATTCGTTGAATTCAAAATATGAACTGATTTTATTTACAAAAGTACGGAGTTTATATAGGATTATCTTAGGCTCTAGTAGGTAACAATTGTTCTTAGAAGATCTTATTTTAGACTCAGACCCTCGTATTTGGGGGTTGAAAAATTATTATTTTGGGCACGGCGTCGGCCACTTGACATCCTGTCGTTGTGATCTTTTGGGTTAGTTTAGAATTACAAGTGTTTTTCCCACACCGCGTGTGGCAGATTGTATTTCTAGTCATATGCTAGGTTAGTTGTTTGGTACAAAAGTACAGTTGTATTGTATTTTCTTTACTGCATCTGATTTGGTGAAGCCAGTTCAGATGAACACTATGTTTATTCTTAAACATTCTGCGAGGGGCCGCCAAATAGGGCGATTGGTATTCTTATATTTTTATTACGTTGTCTTAAACAAATTATTATTAATATTATCATTAGTAAGATGACTAATATTAAGGAAGCATGACCAGCTACATGATGGAAGTTTAAACCTAATAATTCAATATGATGTTTCTTTAAGGATTGTAATTGACTTCCTATTCTTTCTAATTCTGCCGTATGGTTTACTATGTTTGCTTCTCCCGAATTCCATGATATATTTGCTATGTTGCTAATATCGCCTATGTGCGAATTTTTTAATAGCTATGTACGACTCTGACTGAACGCTATGATGAGCTACTAAAATTTTATCTTCTGCCCTAGCTGTGCAGCCTGATCTGAGGCTCAAAATTCCTTGTTCTGGTATATCCAGCACCTCCTGTTGTTCGTTACCGCATTGGACTCTGGTCTTAGTTCTAGGCGGTACCTTGAATAACCAACTGCTACTGCTATCTAATTCTACCCAGTAAGATCTTGTCTCCACAATCGTTGTGTATAAGCAGCTAGGTTTGTTATTCTGTTTAAAGGGTGTGAGCTCGCAGGCATTATCATTAGCACTACTCCATGGCCAACTTCCTTCACATGTTCTCCTGTTTGACTGCCAGCTCCGACATCTTTGCATAGCTGATTCAGACATTAAATGATACGAGTCTATTTCAAAATTATATATTAAGTACTGGCTTTCTATATGGACCATTACCATTTGATTATTATTTAATCGTACAGGTACTGGAATAACTTTATAGAGAAAAGACGGATGTCTACCAAAAAGTGGTATTTTTGCATTTATTATTATTTTGCTGTCAATAAAAATATCCTTAGCTGTCAACAGAGTATATATTTCTTTTAACTCAGTGCCTGTCCTTTTACCTGGTAGTACTAATGCTTCGGACAACTTGTCCTTTATTTTTGTTATTTCCAATTTCATTTGACTTGGTTTTAAAATATTAGGGTTCAACCTACCATGGTTAATGTCTATTAAAAGATTTATAATTCCTGTCTGAATTTTTCCACATTCATCAACTACGGAACTTAATTGCCTTATAATCATGAAGAACTGGATGGATTCTCTATATACGTAATAGCTTTCTTTAAGTAATTCTGTCATATTTTCAATCCGGTTGTTCATGTTGCGAAAATTGTCATTTAATTCATTTATAGTTGTCTTAAGAATGTTTGCCGTGGAGTCTACTACCGATGTCTGCTTTTCTTCTAGGTGTTTCAAGTTTTGCTGATTTGTAAGTAAATTTTTCATGTTTTCTTCCATTTGTACTCTGTCATCCGCATCCATGATGCCAAATAATATATGGTACAGTGAACCCATGATTTCAAACGGTGCACGCTTGCTTCTTGGCTTATTTTGACTCATGAACAATCTATTATTTTCTTCGATTTCCGTAATTCGTTTTACCGTGCTGTTTAGTAAAAAATGGCACTGGTCTTCGAAATTATAAAACTTTTGACATAAATCCCTCATTTTAGGAATCATTTTGTCACCTTGACTAAGCATTTCAAAATATGCCGACATGTCATAGTATATTACCAGATCCCATGAGGACGCTACAACTTCCACTTCACCCATTGGATCTAAGTACAACGCGGCTGTTGCGTTTAGTTCTTTTACCGTAATTTTTGGTCGATTATCTTTAGTGCTTGCTGCATTCGAAAGTTGACAAAGCAGCATCAACATTGCTAATATCATTACGGTTCCTACTTTGGAAAGATGACCGAATCTGGTACTTTTCCGATATTGATTCTCCTCAACGTTTTCGGATGATTTTACCCCAACAAGTGGACAGATTTTATTTATAGGTCTTGTAATTGACCCTTCCTGCAATTTGACTTTGACCACTCTTACTTTGTCGTCCCTGCCTTTGTGAATTTCTTCAATCTTGCCCAGAGGCCACCTAGCTGGGTGACAATTTTCATCTTTAATCAGTACGACCTGTCCATTTTCTAAATTTTCTGTGGTTTGCCGCCACTTGTTCCTTTGCTGGAGAGTATATAGATACTCGTCTTTCCATTTCAACCAGAAATCCTTTTTCATTTTTTGAATTAATTTTCATCTGTCTAAATTTCCAATTTTTTCCTCTGATATGGACTCGGCTGCTTCTAATGTTGGTCTTCCAATTAGGAAATGACCGGGAGTTACCACTTCGTTGTTGTCCATATCTTCACCTGTCGTATACAACGGCCGTGAATTTAGTACCGCTTCTATCTGGCACAATAAAGTGGCCAATTCTTCATATGTAAGGTTACTATCTCCTATTACTCTTTTTAAATGATACTTGACCGACTTTACTCCAGCTTCCCAAATACCTCCGAAGTGAGGTCCTGCCGGGGGGCTAAATTGCCAGCTGATCTTTTCTCGCTCTAGAACAGGGGCAACCTGTACGTTATCCTGAACTGCTTTTTTGAAGTCTCTATCGAGCATTCTAGCCGCGCCCACAAAATTTGTACCATTATCGGAATATATGTTAGCGCATTTACCCCGTCTCGCAACAAATCTTCGAAATGCTGCTAGGAAGGCATCAGTTGTCAAATCACTAACAACTTCTAAATGAATTGCCTTAGTTGACAAGCACACGAATACTGCTATGTACCCTTTGAATGTTTTTTGACCCCGGGTTTTGAGCATCTTATGTGATATGGACCGGCAAAATCAATCCCCGTGTTATTAAATGGAGGTGACACCGTTACCCTGTTTTTGGGTAGGTTACCCATAATTTGCTCCGCAGTTACTTGGCGGTATCTGGCACAAGTGACGCATTCCCTCAGTTATTTTTTAAGTGTATTTCTTAAACCGAAAATCCAGAATTTCCTTTGAATTTGGTTTCTCATAAGATTAATTCCTCCATGTAAGGTTTCCTTATGAGCATCTTTAATCAATAGCATTGTTAAATGTGACTGATCTAAGATCACTGGATGTTTAGTATTAAAGCATATATTGGCATTTTGTAATCATCCCCCCACGCGTAATATTCCATCGTTATCTAAAAATGGATGTAGGCTTAGAATTTTGCTTTTCATATCAATTTGTTTGTTCTGAGTAAGATATGATATCTCTCTGCTAAATTGACGTGCCTGTTGGTGTTTAATAATCAGATTTTTAGCATTCTTAAGCTCATCGACGGTTAAATATGATGGATACATTTTATTTCTTTTTTTAATGCCAATAAATCTTAATACATATGCGGTTATTCTGACTATCTTATTCATACAGGAATACTTTTCAATTAGTTCCTGTATAATACTATTTTCTGTATTTAACACTGCGGTATTTACCATAATCTCGTCAGCACCCGTTTTTTCTCTAGGCCATTTTTCTTTTGACTTACTGAGCCATTTTGGCCCATTCCACCATAAGTTACAAATTTTTAATTTAGTTGGACAAATCCCTCTTGAAGCTACGTCTGCAGGGTTATCCTCAGATTTTACATGGTTCCATGTTATTGCTTTTTTATTTCGGATATCTTCTATGCGGCGCCTTACGAATTTCTCCTTATTAGTGCCGTTTTGTATCCAGGACAGTGTTATAGTAGAGTCGCTCCAAGCATATGTTTCAGCTGGAACAGCAATATTTTGCTGGATTCTTTGTAGTAATTGTGATAACAAATGTGCTGCACATAACTCCAACTTCGGAATAGTCTTTCTATTTTTTATAGGATTGACTTTGCTTTTACTGGCTATTAAGGTAACTGTCTCACCTATTTTGACATATACCACCGCTGCGTAGGCCTTTTCTGAAGCGTCAGCAAAACCATGAATCTGTAACAACATATTAGGCTGTGTCTTGATCCATCGTGGTAATCTGATTTCTTCCAAGCACACTAAATTGTCCCTGAAGGATTTCCATTCTGTTGTATCTTTATCGGACAACTCTTGATCCCAATTTTGTTCTGCTAACCACAATTTCTGCATGAACAATTTTCCTATTACCGTAACTGGTGCTAGCCAACCTAGCGGATCATATATCTTGGCTAGTGTGGCTAGAACTACTCTTTTATTTATTTTTTGGTTCGTGTCACAGTGTACCTTAAACTTAAATTCGTCTTTAAATGGCTCCCACTGCAACCCTAAGGTTTTAATTGCTTCGTTCTCGTCAATTTTTAGTACTTTATTATCGCCTGTATCAATTACCCCTTCAACAATTTCGGATCTATTCGAAATCCATTTTCTTAAATTCATACCTGCCTTTTCCAACTCTCTGGAAACCTGCTGAACTTTGTGTTTAGATTCTTGTAAGGTATCACCTCCTGTCATTAAATCATCCATGTAGAATTCATCTCGGATAATTTCACTAATCATTTTATCTTTGCATTTGTTTGCTATTTCCTTAAGCACCCTTGTAGCTAAATAAGGTGCTGATGCAGTACCGTACGTTACTGTTGTCAATTTATATTTTCTTAATTTTTTCTGTGGTGAATTCCTTCACAAAATATGTAAATATTTTTGATCGCCTTGATCAATGTTTATCTGTCGATACATTTTCTCAATATCTGCAGATGCTACGAACTGCCATTTTCGCCATTTTAATATTATGTCGAATATGTCCTTTTTGGAGCCGTGGCCCGATCCACATTACGTCATTTAGACTTCTGTTATTTGTTGTTTTCGCGGATGCGTCAAATACAACTCTTAGTTTAGTTGTCAGACTTGTTTCTCTAACTACTGCTTGATGCGGCAGATAATAAACACCTTCATCTTTAGTTTCGACCATATGGCCCAAACCCAAATATTCTTTAATGAATTTTTCATACTCTTCTTTGAGTTTTGGATTTTTCTGAAATTTTTCTCTAAGTTAAGAAACCGCGCCGTTGCCTGAGCTTTTGAATCACCTAATTCTTTTTCTTGTTTAAATGGGATCGTTACTACATATCTTCCTGCGGCATCAATCCTAGTCGTTTTGTTAAAATTTTCTTCACATTCGTTAGCTTCTGTATCATCTTTTTCATCTGCTTCCATCTCCCAAAAAACGCTCCATATCTGTGATATCTATTGTTGTAGCTACTATAGACTCATCTCCTTTTGATTTAGTACATCCTGACACGATCCAGCCAAATTGAGTGTTTTGTCCCAGCAAGCCATTAATCTTGGCAACTCCACTTTTTAAGATGTGGGTATATACGTCTACCCCTATTATCATATCAACCCTACCAGGTTTATCAAAGGTGGGGTCAGCTAGAACGTAAGTTTGCCATTTTGACATATCCACGTTTGCTATTTTTGATGGAAGAGCTTTCATTAATTGCGGCAATACAATTGCTTCAACCTTAAGCAGTTTCTTTTCCGAATCACGTGTCTTCATCTCAATATTTACCTTATACTTCGACGTTCTACTTTTTGTTGCAGATACGCCACTTATTTCTGTTTGTTTCTTGATCTTAGGTAATTTTAACATTTGAGCGGCTTCTTCAGATAAAATAGTGCTCTGAGAGCCATTATCAATTAAGGCTCTTAATGTTTCATACTCTCCATTTATTTTTTTAACTTGTATTAGAGCTGGGGCCAACAGTTTTTGTTGTTCCGTAACACAAGTATTTACCTTCGCCTGTTTTTCCCCAAAATGTAGCATGGTGTGGTGCCCTATACTGCACATTGAGCAGACTATTTCATTAGTGCATCTCTTGTTGCTTGAATGCTTCAAGCATCGTATACACAATTGTACTTTTTTGGCTATTTCCACCCTTTCATTAGGTGTTAGCGCTTTAAACTTATAGCACATCGGTGCGCTATGCCAGGGACCTTTGCAGATCGGACAACTATCTTTAAACCCCGCCACCGATGTTTTTTGTAATGGTTTTTTCTCTTCCTTTCTCATGGCACTTAGCGAGCAATATCTTTGCTCTAAGTATTCCATGACATCAGATAGCATCTGAACTTGCCTGGTTTTTCTAATCTGACTCTCATACAGTTGCAGAGCCTCTCTGTCAAATTTCCGAAGTATGAGTTGTGCAAATATTATGTCAACTTCATCGGACAAATTTGTTTTAATTTTCATTAAGTGTATTGATTCATTAATTATGTCAATCACTCCTTTTATACTTTTTGCGGATTCATTGTTGATCATCGGTAAATCAACGATCCGACTTAATTGTTCGGAGAATACCCTCCGATTATTTTCATACCGCTTGGTTAATAATTCCCAAGCGGCACTATAATTGTCAGCTGAACCTGACAATAGATGGGCTACCATGCTCTTGGCTTCGCCCTTTAACGCGGATTTTAAATAATTGAATTTAAGAGCAGGACTTAGATCCTCTCTTTTTCAATCAGTTCCGTGAATAATTCTACAAACAAGTCCCATTCTCTTGGCTCTCCAGAAAATGTGGGTACTTGTATTTTTGGCAACACTGGTAGTTCACCTCTCACGGCAACATTCTCAACTTTTAAATTTTTCTGATCATTTATTTTCTCTTCTAATGCTACCAAGGTATTCTGAAGATCGAATTCTAATTCTTCTATGACCTCTTTAAGCGCTTCATTATGTATAAGTTCACCTGTATAAGCTTGGCACATCTGTACCTTCTTGAACAAGAATTTAATTTTTTTAATATACATTTCGCCTGTTCTATTGTCTATCGTACGTAAATCTTTGCTCACCGTGTCCAAATATATCTGGAGCTGACGGACCTTTTCTTGAAATTTTTCCTGGCTAACATTAGTATTCTCGTTACTAGAGGTCGCGTTTCCCCGCGACTCCCCGATGCTGACCTCAACATTTTCTGACATCGTTGCATCTGCTTCACTGCTCTCCGACTCAACAGTGCCCTGCCTACTTGACTCTCCTTTGGCTATTAATCTGGCTGCCATCTCTAAACCCTCCTCATACTTTCCATCTGTAAAATAGTAGTGTTCGGTTACACCACTCTGTATCATTTGGCTATGGTAACTAATCCATTGCTTCTGAATCTCAGTTACCTCATTAAGAATCTTGCTAGTTAACTTACTAGCATCTAACTCTTCTATTCTTTTGAATCTTTTGTGCAACTCGTGTTGCTTCCCTAACAATTTTTCAGTTTTGGTAGGAAACATTTTTGTCTTATGCGTATATTAGGATATCGATATAAGTATATTATAATAAAAATAGATAGATGTACTTATAACTATCTTAATTTATATCTTATCTGATGATCCTGTTGATACCGTTCGCCACCGTTGTCCGCCAAGTAGAGTTTGCCAAGTAGGCTTTGCCGATAGTCTGCTGCTGCTTGTCTGCCAATGGGTCCGATTTGCCGTTTCTTTATATTTGCCTCGCCTCCAGTCGCCTCTTCTTTGCAACTGTCTTGTTGCTCTGCTGCTATTTTTAGTTGCCGACTTGCAATTGTATATCGTGTGTATGTACACTAGTAAATTCTTTTTTTTTTTACTTTCGATATTAGGGCTTCGAATACGCCACACACAAAAACTCCCGCCGCCGAAATTACTACAGTTGCTCCACTAGCCAAACTGACTTTAAAATCGGACGCACGCACTTTTTATTTATTAAGCAAAATTTTGCCTTTTTATATTATTCTCTGTCTCTTACCACTGGTGGGGGAAAACAAGAGTTATTTTATTTTTGCTACCTTTAGCTGATCTTAGCATTTATACTTGCATAAGAATTCATACTTACAGGCGCTGATTTACCCTCTGAGTCTCTTACCACTGGTGGGGGAAAACTACAGAGTTCCTTTTTTCTCGAAGGACCAAAATGAATAGGGAATTAGTACCACAACTAAAAAACCCAATCTTCATTCGTTGAATTCAAAATATGAACTGATTTTATTTACAAAAGTACGGAGTTTATATAGGATTATCTTAGGCTCTAGTAGGTAACAATTGTTCTTAGAAGATCTTATTTTAGACTCAGACCCTCGTATTTGGGGGTTGAAAAATTATTATTTTGGGCACGGCGTCGGCCACTTGACATCCTGTCGTTGTGATATTTTGGGTTAGTTTAGAATTACAAGTGTTTTTCCCACACCGCGTGTGGCAGATTGTATTTCTAGTCATATGCTAGGTTAGTTGTTTGGTACAAAAGTACAGTTGTATTGTATTTTCTTTACTGCATCTGATTTGGTGAAGCCAGTTCAGATGAACACTATGTTTATTCTTAAACATGGCGATAGTAGGGAGTTCTAGGATCATTTTTGGTGTGATTAGGTCATGGCCAGGGGCTTTGTTCGGCTTTATGTGGTTTTTAATAACTGCAGTGATCTCATCCGATTGGAGTTCCGAGTACTCACTATCCGTTAATGTGCTCGAAGGGGGAAGTACAAATGAGTTTGATGTTGGATTTGGCTGGAAAACCATTTTAAGATGTGTGGCAAATACGGATGCCCTCTCTTCGTCGCTGCGGGCCCATCCACCTGTTGGGCCCCTTATTGGTGAAACTGTCTCTGTAGGCGCGCTTAAAGTTGGGTGGGCTTTCCACAGAGGATGTTTAGTGCTGGATGGACTGAGCTTTTCTATGTATTTCCTTTGAGCCCAGATTTCCTCTTGTCTTAACTCCTTGGAGAGGTTGCGGCTGGCATGCCTTAGGCGAAGTTTTGCTGCTGGTGATCGAGTAATCTGCCATTCTCTTCTTAGACGTCGTTTTTCCGTTACTAATTGTTCCATCCGCCGGTTCGTAGGCCTGACAGCAGGTTTAGCGTAAGTAGAGGCATGTGGCGTAGATACTCTTGCTGCAGCTCCCAGCATCGACTCAAGTGCAGAGACGCACATGTCAATGTCCTCTGCAGCATCCAGTTTCGGCGAACAGTCAATGTGGGCACTCATGTACATTTTAAATTTAAGCCAATTTGTTTTGTTGTTTGTAAGCATATATGGGCGATCAAGTACTTGAGGTCTTGTTAACAGTGTGAATAGCACTGGAGAGTGATCGGAGGTTAAATCTAGCAGTGTTTCCGCAGTGATCCGATTACGCGGAATCCTCTTGGTTACTGCGAAATCAATCAAGTCAGGCATTTTCTGTGGATCTGTGGGCCAATAATCTTGTTGAGTGGGTTGACTATTGTATTGTACAACTGCTTGCCTTTAGGATTTACCAGGCGAGATCCCCAGTGCGTATGTTTGGCGTTATAGTCCCCTGCTGCAATGAAGCGTTCTCCGAGTGTGTTAAAGAAACCGGTGAATTCCTTTTCAGAGATTGAGAAGCGTGGTGGGCAGTACAGGGCAACCAACGTAGTGTTGCCGCAGCTGGTTTGGACGGTTATAGCAGTTGCTTGTAGGTGCTGTGTTTCGAATCTGTTGAGGAACGAGTGTTTTATACGGTTTTTGATTAGGATACCAGTCCCGCCATGAGCTTTTCCGTCTGGATGGTTTGTTGCGTAGAAGGTGTATTTTGGTATTTGAAAGTTATTTTTTGATGTTAAATGTGTTTCCGATATCAGCATGACGTCGATTTCACTTGAGTCTAGGAATAGTTGCAGTTCATTTTTGTGCTTGGAGACGCCATTAGCATTCCAAAGACATAGACGTAGGGAAGCCATTATTTATTCTCGATAAGCTTCTGGATAAGCAGGTTTTGATTCCGCATCAGTTCCTGCATACAGTTTTGCATGAACGTCATAAAAGTGGTCATGTTTTGATTAAGTGAGATCAATAGGGCCTCTAAACCACTTGGAGTTTGCTGGCCAAGCTCTGGTGCGCTAGGTTGCGGATTCTGTAGATAGTGGAGTGACGGGGTCTCTTTCGCGGGCTCCGTCTGTCCAGTTCGGAGTACACTAGCGAAGGATACACTAGGATTGGTTGTAGCAGGCATGTTAGATGATCTAACAGCCTTGGCGAAGAATACCTCCGGTGTAGTTTTGGAGGCGTTGAAGGTGATTTTTGGTCCAGCTGGGGGTTTACGCCCGTTTAGGTGCGATTTAAGATCCTTGAAGACAGGATATCCCCTCTAGTTGGCTGTGTGGTTCCCTCCACAGTTACTGCATAGTCTTAGTGCGACGTTGTTTCTGTCCTTGGTGCAAATGCCATCTTTATGATGTTCGCCGCAGCCAACACACACTGACCTAAGATTGCAATTGTTAGAGGTGTGGTTGTATTCCTGGCAGTTCTTACACTGAGGTGGTTGGTATCTCTTATGGGGCTCCTCTACGGTGATTCTTCTGTGCAATAGGAGCTGAAGGTTGTAGATTGGATGCACTTCATTTGGCTTCGACCGCTTTGCATCTGGTTGGAGCTCGATTTTAAAGAGCGGCTGTGCGACTTTATTCCTGTTGATGATATTGACAACGGACTTAACCGCAAACCCTTTTTCGGCCAATGCGTCTGCTATTTCTTGAAGTGGGACCGATGGCTCGATCCCCTTTAACACAACCTGGAGCCCCTTACTGCTTTTTAGTTGGTAGGTATAGAAGTTTATGTTAGCATTACGGAGGTACTTTTCGATGATGCGGAAATTGTCCTCAGTTTGGGTTTGACATTTAATTTCTTTTATGTTACCCCTGTTGAGAGGGGTTACAACAAAGTTATTTGCCCCTACTGTTTCTACTAGCTTCGAAATCAGGGCGCTGCAGTTGGCTCCACGGATGTATAGAGGGGGTGGTCTAGCCGATTTAACTTTATCCACAGCGCCGGCTTGATCGTCTTGCTGATCGGCAAGAATTTTAAAACGATTTCCGCTTAGAAGTGCTGCTCGTTCATTTGTTTTGGTTATTTTAGGCGTATTGCCAATTTTTTTCTTTTGCGGGCTTAGCTTCCGCTTAGTTATTTTAATATATCTATCCATTCCAGTTTGGACAGAAGGCGTTGGGTTTCTTGTCGTGGCTGACTCTGGGCGACTTGTCGATGACGGCTTGAGGCAGGTCAATACTTCTGCAGACGTTGCAGCAGTTGCTGTCAACGAGCTGACGGTGCTGGTCGGTGCAATCGGTGACCCAGTTATCGATATTGATGGAGAAGCACACTGCTCTCTCCACGGTAAATTGCTGTTGTGGCTTGCTGTTGCTGAGTGGCTTGCACTTTCGGTGTTATTGCTTACGGTAGCATTCAGTGGGGTCGGCGACACCACCGAAAAGTACGCGTTGTTGCGTTGGACCGAGAGACGACGCTCACGTTGTTGTTGTACAAGTAGTTCTTGTAGCTGTTGCTGGTGGGGATCAAGAGAGCTTAGGCCCGAATTGGTGGACATGGCTTTTCCAAAAAAGGTGCTCACTTTGTTGTTGCAACTTAGTATTTATTGCTATTAGAACAAACTAATAGCAATATGATTGTAAATTGGCGTCTCTGAGGCGACTGAGAGCCCTACACAATTTTTGCAAACGCGGTCTTTTTATTTGTTACAATAAATTTTGCGGAGTGCATTAAAAAACACGTCTGTACGCGGCGGCGGTTGAATTGAATGACCATATAAAGTATATATATTCTTGATCAGCACGACGAGACGAGTTCGTCCGTCCGTCCGTCCGTCCGTCCGTCCGTCCGTCTGTCCGTCCGTCTGGATCGATGCGAACTCCTCCTAGACCGTAAGAGCTACAGAGCTGAAATTTTGCATGTAGGCTTGTATATACTGCAGGGGTTGTATATCTCGGATTCGGACCACTATATCATATAGCTCCCATACAAACGGCAAAGTCACGAACAGTGACTTTTCTCAATAACTTCGTTATTTTATCAGCAATTGCCATAAAAGTTGGTATTGGTCAGTTTTATGTTCTTATTAATAATTGTGCCAAATTTGATCAAGATCGGGTGACTATATCATATAGCTCCCATACAAACAGCAAAGTCACGAACAGTGCTTTTCTCAATAACTTCGTTACTTTTTAAGCTATTGTCGTGAAATTTAATATAAGTAAGTTTATTGTAAATTTAAACCACTGTGCCAAATTTGATCAAGATCGGGTGACTATATCATATAGCTCCCATAGGAAGGATCGGTGGAAAACAGTGACTTTCATCAGAAAGTTCGTTATATCCTATGCTAAGATTGACGGCCGTTCTTTCGCAAACATTACCCTTTTTAGATAAAACAGTTAGTTTAGATAAAACAGTTACTAACAAACTTGCAAGGGTATACAAACTTTGACGCGGTCGAAGTTAGCCCCGGCCCTCTGGTTTTTAACTTCAAAAGTGTTAAACGAAATTACAAACACTTCCTTAACGTTAGGGTTAGGACTTAGACGATTCAAGGAAAGAGGTGAACTGCTACGAATATGGAATTTCTCCGTTTCATTGCAGAATAAAGTGTATGAATTTTATTTTGAAGCTTTCTTACACATCTCGTGGGGATATTCAGAGTATGAAGGAGATTATACAAGCTGAATTCTCTCGGAAGCTGAATGATGGAAATACTTCAAGGAGATTTTTTGTAAATAACGAAATAACATCTTTTATAACAGGTGTTAGTCAAGAGATCATTAAAAGGTTGTCTGTTATCTTGAACGTTATAAATTGCAAGGAAATGGTAAATGGGGGAAAATTTGAAGTATATGCTTCAAAAACTGCTCAACTTTTGACTGAATTGTATCCGCAAAAAAAAACTTACCCCAACAGTACACAGGATTTTGGCTCACGAAAAGGATTTAATAAAATATCAGTGTTTACCAATTGGAATAGAAGCACAGGAATGTAAAAACAAGGAGTACAAAAGGTTCAGATATACTAAAACATTTAAAACTTCTAGTGTTAGACAAAATGAAGACCTTTTTAAAATGCTGGCAGCCTCTTCGTACCAATTTATTGCATCACTGAGACACGTGCGATCACGAAACGATTTGGAAAATATCAACTTCATTCCCGAAATGTTGAGTTTATTAGATATTGACGTAAATATTGAAAATTATTTTGAAAAAAATCAGCCAAAAATAGCAAATTTTCAAAACTAACCTATAAAAAATGTACATTTTTATTTTTTACTTTTTGTAATTATGTTAGAAAATTAAATTAAAACATTAAAAATTGTTACATAGTCATTTAAAGCAACGAAAAATTTCGTTTGTGATTGCAAAAAACCGGGTTCGCTCCATTTTATAAAGGAAAAACATGTTTGGAAATATTTTCTGACTTTGAATTTTTAACGTTTCATTTTAACGTTTCATTTGATTTAACATTTTGAAACGCCCTTTATGTATACTATATGACGGATCCTTCTAGATAAAGGGTATCTAAATCAAAAACGTGCCCACAAAGCACAAATGCCAGACGTCGCTACAGTTCCCTCCGTCCACCTTTGTTACAGGTGCTAATTATCGCTTGAATGCAATTGCAGTCAGTAGAAGAGGTCAATGGGAAATATATCGACTACGTAGATCGATATCACATTTTCGATCATAAATTTTCCGGTGCTCTCAATCATTAAGTTCCCTCTGCCTATAAGTGGGGCCCGAGATCACGATACAGTTTTCCCCTCCCCCGTAAATCTTCAAAGGTCGTCCCTCTGACCAAAAACTTTACGAAAATCGTGTTCAAAAAGCCCGAATTTGGTTCGAGTTCATTCATTCAGCTTGAATCGTATTATACAACCGATCAATAATTAAAGACTGTCATGAATGGATCCCATACGATTTGGAAAATAGCAACTTTAGTCCCGAAATGTTGGGTTTATTAGATATTGATGCAAATATTAGAAATTATTTTGAAAAAAATCAGCCAAAAATTGCAAATTTTCAAAACTAACCTACAAAAAATTTACAAAATTTTTATTTCTTACTTTTTGTTATGTTAAAAAATTAAAATAAAATTGCAAAATTGCAAAAAACCGGTTTTCGCTCCATTTTATAAAGGAAAAACATGCGTGGAAATATTTTCTGACTTTGACCTTTTAACGTTTCATTTTAACGTTTCATTTAATTTAACATTTCGAACCGCCCTTTATGTATATAATATGACGGATCCTTCTAGATAAAGGGTGTCTAAATCAAAAACGTGGCAAAAAACCACAAAGGTCAGATGTCGCTACTGCTCCCTCCGTCCACCTCTGTTACAGCTGCTAATTGTCGCTTGAATGCAATTGCAGTGATTAGAAGAGGGAACTGCAGCAGCACTTCAATAAGAAAGTAATGCGGAGGTAGAGACCAACAGCTTTACCTCTGCCACAGTTAGAAGCAGCAACTCAACTCAACACAAAAATACAAGATGAAATCCCGCTCCAACTTAACTCTCTTCCATGTTGACTCCCACTTAACAGAAAGTCTGCAGTGAGCTCGACTCTCTTTCTCTTCAAATTTGAGTGATGTAATGTGCCTAACAAGGAATCGTCACCCACTGTTACTCCTTGACTTAGCCATTGTTGTGCTCTTGTTGACATAACGAATGCCCTAACATTTTTTTGAGATGGCTTTGTTGCTTTCCCTCTCCACTAACCATTCCGCTCAACGAGGCCACAACATAACCGTTGCTGTCTCTAAGAGATGGCAAAAGCTTCAAGGAGTAAATTTATAGTACTAAAGTCAATGGGAAATATATCGACTACGTAGATCGATATCACATTTTCGATCATAAATTTTCCGGTGCTCTCAATCATTAAGTTCCCTCTGCCTATAAGTGGGGCCCGAGATCACGATACAGTTTTCCCCTCCCCCGTAAATCTTCAAAGGTCGTCCCTCTGACCAAAAACTTTACGAAAATCGTGTTCAAAAAGCCCGAATTTGGTTCGTGTTCATTCATTCAGCTTGAATCGTATTATTCAAACTATCAATAAATAAAGACTGTCATGAATGGATCCCATACCAGTTTGTGAAATTTTTGATCAGCAGATATAATGAAAATAAATCAAATGAAATTGCAACACTTTCTAAAGAATGCAATAATCACAATTTCGTGGGATCTATTTGTAGAAATCATGCTTGTTTTTTTCTCATCTCAAGGTTTTAGCTACTCCTGATGTGAGACGATGACTTTGGCAGCTGACAGAGACGACAGGCTCCTGCTTCCTGGCTCCCGTATTCTGTCATATGCGACGAGGCGTGCAAAAATCCTTTTTCTCGCACATTTTTCAAATTCATCCCCCCGTTGCTTCTTGCCCTGACACTCTCGGCACCTTTTACACAACCATCAACACTTATTAATATTTTCAATTTTTCACTAAAATTGCCTATAATTTTCAAGTGGTAGTGTGTGTGTATGGAATTTTTGCCCTTGTAGTTTGTTGGCTAACGGCTGCGCCCTTGCGGAGCCCTGCTCGCTTTGTAAGATGCGGCCTTCGGATGATTTCCACCGAGGCGGCTTTGAGACACTGGCGATTTGGAAGGAATGAGATGACCAGGTTGACTTCAATCCAGTTGCTTTATTTTCTTAACCTAAAACTATAGCACAATTGTATGCGGGCACAGAAGGTGCAACCACATCGTTCGAGATTAATTTCAAGAGTAAAATTCAAGTACAGCAAACCACGCTGTCTTTTACAAAATCAAAGTTCTGGAAATTTCCATAGAAGAAATAAGAAAGAAAAGAATTGAAGTAACGGATCTCCAAGTTTGTCACTTCAAAGTAACTTGCGCTGTTCTTGGTCTCTCTCTCTTCGGTCGTTTTCTTTTTCAGCAAAGAGAGTCTGGCTTCAGTTGAAGCCCAAACATTCTCCCCCCTTTGATGATGACGATCTTCATCATCAAATTTACGTCCGGAAGCCTCCTGCGAAAAGAAAACTGAAACGAGAAAGTAACAATTTAACGCTTAGGTGTAGGGCTGGTGTCATTCTCCATCCAATTCTCCTGAATAGGCAATGGACAGAGTTTGGCTACCGGTCGTTTCATGAGTCCCTTGACTGTCTTCAAAGTCACCACTCTCACTAGTCCATCGGGTCCTGCATGAGTCTCCATAACCCGACCTAGAGGCCATTGATGAGAAGGGAATCGCTCGTCACTGATGAGCACTATGCATCCAACTGTTAGATTTTCCTTGGTCTGCAGCCATTTTGGTCTCCGTTGTAATCGTGATAAATATTCCGAATTTCATCTTCTCTAAAACTGTTGTGCATAATATTGACAATTCTTCCATCGAACAGAGTAACTTTAGACAATTCCGGAGCAGGAGGTGCTAAAGGCGTTTCACCCATCAGAATGTGACCGGGTGTTAATACCATTAAATCGTCAGGATCATTTGATAGGGGACATAACGGTCTTGAATTTAAACAAGACTCAATCTGTGCCAACACAGTTGCCATTTCCTCGAATGTTAAAACTTGTCCTCCGAGAGTTCTCTTCAGATGATACTTCATGGACTTCACTCCAGCCTCCCACAATCCACCAAAGTGTGGCGCTGATGGTGGGTTAAAATGCCAGTTGATTCCTTTTCTCAATAATGTTGGCGCAATATGTTTCGTAATGTACGAACAATATGCCAGTTTGTCCACTTGCAATTTTTTGTTGGCTCCAATAAAATTAGTACCGCAGTCACTATAAACGTCTGTGCATAGGCCACGTCTGCCAATGAAACGGTTAAATGCTCCTATAAACGCATCTGAGGTCAGATCTCCAACTGGTTCCAAATGAATGGCCTTCGTCAATAGACATACGAACACAGCAATATATCCCTTCTGGGATACACGTCCTCTTCCTTTGCAGGGCGAAATATTTACGGGTCCAGCGTAGTCCACTCCAACGGATGAGAATGCTCTAGAAGGACGTACCCGTACTGCTGGTAACATTCCCATTTTCTGACCTGCAAATTGAGGCTTCATCTTAAAACATGTGATACATTTATGAATTGCAACCCGAACTGCATTGCGTCCATTAACAATCCAGAATTTCTTCCTTATACAATTCAGCGTTAGTGAGGTTCCACCATGCAAGGTGCAAATATGACTGTAAGATATGACCAGATCTGTGAAAGAATGTTTATACGGTAGTATATAAGGATATTTTTCATTAATGGGCAACAGGGAATCTCGAAGCCTGCCTCCGAGACGTAAAACACGTTCGTTCGAATCAAAATACGGATTAAGAGACAGTAGTATGCTGTCCTTTGCTATTACCCTTCCTTCCGATAGCGCCTTCCATTCAGAGTTAAAACAATCCTTCTGCACCATTCTAATCAATTCACGTAGGCCCTCTTCTAATTCCACAATTGAGAGTCCTAATCCTATTCGTTCTGCCATATAATCCAGACGAGTCGTGTATACGATGAATACTTGCTGATAAATGCTACACTTGGCATTTCTTCCACTGATATCTTATGACACTTCACCTTTCTGACTTCAGTGTCAACAACCGACAGCGAATCCTGATCAATAGCATCACAAGGCCAATTGATGTAACCATGATGGTCCATGCCACCATAATTCACACGATGCCAACTTGGTTGCACTCATGCCACGGCTTAGATAATCTGCAGTGTTATCTTTCGAGGCGACGTGTCTCCATTGCCCTTCGTCTGAGATTTCACGGATTTTGTTTATTCGATTGGACACTTACTAATAAGTATTCACTGGAATACTTTCCACTTGGCAGCTCCACCACGGATCCAACTGATGGTTATCATAGAATCTGACCAAAAAATAGTGTTCGAATA
The DNA here is from genome assembly GCA_018152135.1 of Drosophila paulistorum. Classification (NCBI taxonomy): domain Eukaryota; kingdom Metazoa; phylum Arthropoda; class Insecta; order Diptera; family Drosophilidae; genus Drosophila; species Drosophila paulistorum. Next base: position 573,243 of record JAECXG010000612.1, on the reverse strand, counting down.
ATTAATGTTAATTCTTAGATTCTCTTTTAGATACTTATACATTTTGGCTGCTTCAAGCGCAGTTGTTGTTTAGTTGGCGATACTCTCCCCTTTGACAATAGCAACTCTGTCTGATACTTATCTTCTCCAATTGGGAAGCGCAAGTAAGCCGTAGCTCCATATGCTCGTGACGAGGCATCGCAAAACAGATGCAATTCAGCCACACCACCCGGTAGTCCCCATGTAACATTCGTATAGTTACTATGTTTGGTAACTCATTCACGAATTTCTCCCATATTCTCTTAATAGTGTCCGGTAGTGGGCTATCCCAGCCAATTTTCTCCTTCCGCAGTTGCTGCATTAGAATTTTGGCAGTAATCATTATCGGACTAAGCCATCCCATGGGATCACACAGTCGTGCAATTGCTGATAGTATTGTCCTCTTTGTAGGTGAGCTCATTGGTGGAACGATAAAATAAACGATTAAATATAAAGTCAATCAATATATAAAACATAAATCAAACATTGAGAGTTATCATTTATTTATTTAATCTCGGTTTCTAATAAGTAATATAGGCAGAAAAAGAATTAAGAGAAATTTTAACATAAACAAATTCAATCTCCTGATTGGAAGACTGTACAATTTCAGACGAAAACGCCCTTGCAAAAAGGGTATATTAATTTTGGTCAGAAGTGTGCAACGCATAGAAGGAAGCATCTCCGACCAGTATACATATTCTTGATCAGCACGACAAGACGAGTTCATCCGTCTGGATCGATGCGAACTCCTCCTAGACCGTAAGACCTACAGGTCACAGTCACGAACAGTGACTTTTCTCAATAACTTCGTTATTTTATCAGCAATTGCCATAAAAGTATTGGTCTTGGTCAGTTTTGTGTTCTTATTAATAATTGTGCCAAATTTGATCAAGATCGGGTGACTATATCATATAGCTCCCATACAAACAGCAAAGTCACGGACAGTGACTTTTCTCAATAACTTCGTTACTTTTTAAGCTATTGTCGTGAAATTTAATATAAGTAAGTCTATTGTAACTATAAACCACTGTGCCAAATTTGATCAAGATCGGGTGACTATATCATATAGCTCCCATAGGAACGATCGGTGGAAAACAGTGACTTTCATCAGAAAGTTCGTTATATCCTATGGTAAGATTGAAGGCCGTTCTTTCGCAAACATTACCCTTTTTAGATAAAACAGTTCGTTTAGATAAAAGAGTTACTAACAAACTTGCAAGGGTATACAAACTTTGACGCGGTCGAAGTTAGCCCCGGCCCTCTGGTTTTTAACTTCAAAAGTGTTAAACGAAATTACAAACACTTCCTCAACGTAAGGGTTAGGACTTAGACGATTCAAAGAAAGAGGTGAACTGCTACGAATATGGAATTTCTCCGTTTCATTGCAGAATAAAGTGTATGAATTTTATTTTGAAGCTTGCTTACACATCTCGTGGGGATATTCAGAGTATGAAGGAGATTATACGAGCTGAATTCTCTCGGACTGAAAATTGGCTGCCCAAAGTACGGATACTGAAACAAACGAATGATGGAAATACTTCAAGGAGATTTTTTGTAAATAACGAAATAACATCTTTTATAACAGGTGTTAGTCAAGAGATCATTAAAAGGTTGTCTGTTATCTTGAACGTTATAAATTGCAAGGAAATGGTAAATGGGGAAAAATTTGAAGTATATGCTTTAAAAACTGCTCAACTTTTGACTGAATTGTATCCGCAAAAAAAAACTTACCCCAACAGTACACAGGATTTTGGCTCACGAAAAGGATTTAATAAAATATCAGTGTTTACCAATTGGAATAGAAGTACAGGAATGTAAAAACAAGGAGTACAAAAGGTTCAGATATACTAAAACATAAATAACTTCTAGTGTTAGACAAAATGAAGACCTTTTTAAAATGCTGGCAGCCTCTTCGTACCAATTTATTGCATCGGTGAGACACGTGCGATCACGAAACGATTTGGAAAATATCAACTTCATTCCCGAAACGTTGACTTTATTAGACATTGACGTAAATATTGAAAATTATTTTGAAAAAAATCAGTTAACGATAGCAAATTTTCAAAACTAACCTACAAAAAATGTACATTTGTATTTTTTACTTTTTGTAATTATGTTAGAAAATTAAATTAAAACATTAAAAATTGTTACATAGTCATTTAAAGCAACGAAAAATTTCGTTTGTGATTGCAAAAAACCGGGTTCGCTCCATTTTATAAAGGAAAAACATGTTTGGAAATATTTTCTGACTTTGAATTTTTAACGTTTCAATTTAACGTTTCATTTGATTTAACATTTTGAAACGCCCTTTATGTATACTATATGACGGATCCTTCTAGATAAAGGGTATCTAAATCAAAAACGTGCCCACAAAGCACAAATGCCAGACGTCGCTACGGTTCCCTCCGTCCACCTTTGTTACAGGTGCTAATTATCGCTTGAATGCAATTGCAGTCAGTAGAAGAGGTCAATGGGAAATATATCGACTACGTAGATCGATATCACATTTTCGATCATAAATTTTCCGGTGCTCTCAATCATTAAGTTCCCTCTGCCTATAAGTGGGGCCCGAGATCACGATACAGTTTTCCCCTCCCCCGTAAATCTTCAAAGGTCGTCCCTCTGACCAAAAACTTTACGAAAATCGTGTTCAAAAAGCCCGAATTTGGTTCGAGTTCATTCATTCAGCTTGAATCGTATTATACAACCGATCAATAATTAAAGACTGTCATGAATGGATCCCATACGATTTGGAAAATAGCAACTTTAGTCCCGAAATGTTGGGTTTATTAGATATTGATGCAAATATTAGAAATTATTTTGAAAAAAATCAGCCAAAAATTGCAAATTTTCAAAACTAACCTACAAAAAATTTACAAAATTTTTATTTCTTACTTTTTGTTATGTTAAAAAATTAAAATAAAACATTCAAAATTGTTACATAGTTATTTAAAACAATGAAAAATTTCGTTTGTAATTGCAAAAAACCGGTTTTCGCTCCATTTTATAAAGGAAAAACATGCGTGGAAATATTTTCTGACTTTGACATTTTAACGTTTCATTTTAACGTTTCATTTAATTTAACATTTCGAACCGCCCTTTATGTATATTATATGACGGATCCTTCTAGATAAAGGGTGTCTAAATCAAAAACGTGGCAAAAAACCACAAAGGTCAGATGTCGCACCTGCTCCCTCCGTCCACCTCTGTTACAGCTGCTAATTGTCGCTTGAATGCAATTGCAGTGAGTAGAAGAGGGAACTGCAGCAGCACTTCATTAAGAAAGTAATGCGGAGGTAGAGACCAACAGCTTTACCTCTGCCACAGTTAGAGGCAGCAACTCAACTCAACACAAAAATACAAGATGAAATCCCGCTCCAACTTAACTCTCTTCCATGTTGACTCCCACTTAACAGAAAGTCTGCAGTGAGCTCGACTCACTTTCTCTTCAAATTTGAGTGATGTAATGTGCCTAACAAGGAATCGTCACCCACTGTTACTCCTTGACTTAGCCATTGTTGTGCTCTTGTTGACATAACGAATGCCCTAACATTTTTTTTGAGATGGCTTTGTTGCTTTCCCTCTTTACTAACAATTCCGCTCAACGAGGCCACAACATAACCGTTGCTGTCTCTAAGAGATGGCAAAAGCTTCAAGGAGTAAATTTATAGTACTAAAGTCAATGGGAAATATATCGACTACGTAGATCGATATCACATTTTCGATCATAAATTTTCCGGTGCTCTCAATCATTAAGTTCCCTCTGCCTATAAGTGGGGCCCGAGATCACGATACAGTTTTCCCCTCCCCCGTAAATCTTCAAAGGTCCCTCTGACCAAAAACTTTACGAAAATCGTGTTCAAAAAGACCGAATTTGGTTCGACTTCATTCATTCAGCTTGAATCGTATTATTCAAACTATCAATAAATAAAGACTGTCATGAATGGATCCCATACCAGTTTGTGAAATTTTTGATCAGCAGATGTAATGAAAACCAGAGGGCCGGGGCTAACTTCGACCGCGTCAAAGTTTGTATACCCTTGCAAGTTTTTTAGTAACTCTTTTATCTAAACTAACTGTTTTATCTAAAAAGGGTAATGTTTGCGAAAGAACGGCTTCAATCTGAGCATAGGATATAACGAACTTTCTGATGAAAGTCACTGTTTTCCACCGATCGTTCCTATGGGAGCTATATGATATAGTTACCCGATCTTTACCAAATTCGGCACAGTCATTAACAGATATATTTAACTGTCAAATGTTTAATTTGAAAGCAAAGGCATTAAAAGTAACGAAGTTATTGACAAAAGTCACTATTTTCTATCGATCGTTCCTATATTATATAGTCATCCGATCTTGACCAAATTTGGCACAGTTGTTTATAGTTACAATAAACTTACTTATATTAAATTTCACGACAATTGCTTAAAAAGTAACGAAGTTATCGAGAAAAGTCACTGTTCGTGACTTTGACGTTTGTATGGGAGCTATATGATTTAGTGGTCCGATCCGGCTGAATCTGAGATATACAAACCCTGCAGTATATACAAGCCTACATGCAAAATTTCAGCTCTGTAGCTCTAACGGTCTAGGAGGAGTTCGCATCGATCCAGACGGACGGACGGACGGACGGACGGACGGACGGACGGACGGACGGACGGACATAGCTATTTGAACTCGTCTCGTCGTGCTGATCAAGAATATATATACTTTATATGGTCGGAGATGCTTCGTTCTATGCGTTGCACACTTCTGACCAAAATTAATATACCCTTTTTGCAAGGGTATAAAAATCAAATGAAATTGCAACACTTTCTAAAGAATGCAATAATCACAATTTCGTGGGATCTATTTGTAGAAATCATGCTTGTTTTTTTCTCATCTCAAGGTGTTAGCTACTCCTGATGTGAGACGATGACTTTGGCAGCTGACAGAGACGACAGGCTCCTGCTTCCTGGCTCCCGTATTCTGTCATATGCGACGAGGCGTGTAAAAATCCTTTTTCTCGCACAATTTTCAAATTCATCCCCCCGTTGCTTCTTGCCCTGACACTCTCGGCACCTTTCACACAACCATCAACACTTATTAATATTTTAAATTTTTCACTAAAATTGCCTATAATTTTCAAGTGGTAGTGTGTGTGTATGGAATTTTTGCCCTTGTAGTTTGTTGGCTAACGGCTGCGCCCTTGCGGAGCCCTGCTCGCTTTGTAAGATGCGGCCTTCGGATGATTTCCACCGAGGCGGCTTTGAGACACTGGCGATTTGGAAGGAATGAGATGACCAGGTTGACTTCAATCCAGTTGCTTTATTTTCTTAACCTAAAACTATAGCACAATTGTATGCGGGCACAGAAGGTGCAACCACATCGTTCGAGATTAATTTCAAGAGTAAAATTCAAGTACAGCAAACCACGCTGTCTTTTACAAAATCAAAGTTCTGGAAATTTCCATAGAAGAAATAAGAAAGAAAAGAATTGAAGTAACGGATCTCCAAGTTTGTCACTTCAAAGTAACTTGCGCTGTTCTTGGTCTCTCTCTCTTCGGTCGTTTTCTCTTTCAGCAAAGAGAGTCTGGCTTCAGTTGAAGCCCAAACATTCTCCCCCCTTTGATGATGACGATCTTCATCATCAAATTCACGTCCGAAAGACTCCTGCGAAAAGAAAACTGAAACGAGAAAGTAACAATTTAACGCTTAGGTGTAGGGCTGGTGTTATTCTCCATCCAATTCTCCTGAATAGGCAATGGACAGAGTTTGGCTACCGGTCGTTTCATGAGTCCCTTGACTGTCTTCAAAGTCACCACTCTCACTAGTCCATCGGGTCCTGCATGAGTCTCCATAACCCGACCTAGAGGCCATTGATGAGAAGGGAATCGCTCGTCACTGATGAGCACTATGCATCCAACTGTTAGATTTTCCTTGGTCTGCAGCCATTTTGGTCTCCTTTGTAATCGTGATAAATATTCCGAATTTCATCTTCTCCAAAACTGTTGTGCATAATATTGACAATTCTTCCATCGATCAATCAGAGTAACTTTAGACAATTCCGGAGCAGGAGGTGCTAAAGGCGCTTCACCCATCAGAATGTGACCGGGTGTTAATACCATTAAATCGTCAGGATCATTTGATAGGGGACATAACGGTCTTGAATTTAAACAAGACTCAATCTGTGCCAACACAGTTGCCATTTCCTCGAATGTTAAAACTTGTCCTTCGAGAGTTCTCTTCATATGATACTTCATGGACTTCGCTCCAGCCTCCCACAATCCACCAAAGTGTGGCGCTGATGGTGGGTTGAAATGCCAGTTGATTCCTTTTCTCAATAATGTTGGCGCAATATGTTTCGTAATGTACGAACAATATGCCAGTTTGTCCACTTGCAATTTTTTGTTGGCTCCAATAAAATTAGTACCGCAGTCACTATAAACGTCTGTGCATAGGCCACGTCTGCCAATGAAACGGTTAAATGCTCCTATAAACGCATCTTAGGTCAGATCTCCAACTGGTTCCAAATGAATGGCCTTCGTCACTAGACATACGCAATATGTCCCTTCTGGGATACACGTCCTCTTCCTTTGCAGGGCGAAATATTTACGGGTCCAGCGTAGTCCACTCCAACGGATGAGAATGCTCTAGAAGGACGTACCCGTACTGCTGGTAACATTCCCATTTTCTGACCTGCAAATTGAGGCTTCATCTTAAAACATGTGATACATTTATGAATTGCAACCCGAACTGCATTGCGTCCATTAACAATCCAGAATTTCTTCCTTATATAATTCAGCGTTAGTGAGGTTCCACCATGCAAGGTGCAAATATGACTGTAAGATATGACCAGATCTGTGAAAGAATGTTTATACGGTAGTATATAAGGATATTTTTCATTAATGGGCAACAGGGAATCTCGAAGCCTGCCTCAGAGACGTAAAACACGTTCGTTCGAATCAAAATACGGATTAAGAGACAGTAGTATGCTGTCCTTTGCTATTACCCTTCCTTCCGATAGCGCCTTCCATTCAGAGTTAAAACAATCCTTCTGCACCATTCTAATCAATTCACGTAGGCCCTCTTCTAATTCCACAATTGAGAGTCCTAATCCTCTTCGTTCTGCCACAGATGTACGACAATTATATACGAAACGTTTTATATATGATATAATCCAGACGAGTCGTGTATACGATGAATACTTGCTGATAAATGCTACACTTGGCATTTCTTCCACTGATATCTTATGGCACTTCACCTTTCTGACTTCAGTGTCAACAACCGACAGCGAATCCTGATCAATAGCATCACAAGGCCAATTGATGTAACTATGATGGTCCATGCCACCATAATTCACACGATGCCAACTTGGTTGCACTCATGCCACGGCTTAGATAATCTGCAGGGTTATCTTTCGAGGCGACGTGTCTCCATTGCCCTTCGTCTGAGATTTCACGGATTTTGTTTATTCGATTGGACACTTACTAATAAGTATTCACTGGAATACTTTCCACTTGGCAGCTCCACCACAGATCCAACTGATGGTTATCATAGAATCTGACCAAAAAATAGTGTTCGAATAATTAATGTTAATTCTTAGATTCTCTTTTAGATACTTATACATTTTGGCTGCTTCAAGCGCAGTTGTTGTTTAGTTGGCGATACTCTCCCCTTTGACAATAGCAACTCTATGTGATACTTATCTTCTCCAATTGGGAAGCGCAAGTAAGCCGTAGCTCCATATGCTCGTGACGAGGCATCGCAAAACAGATGCAATTCAGCCACACCACCCGGTAGTCCCCATGTAACATTCGTATAGTTACTATGTTTGGTAACTCCTTCACGAATTTCTCCCATATTCTCTTAATAGTGTCCGGTAGTGGGCTATCCCAGCCAATTTTCTCCTTCCGCAGTTGCTGCATTAGAATTTTGGCAGTAATCATTATCGGACTAAGCCATCCCATGGGATCACACAGTCGTGCAATTGCTGATAGTATTGTCCTCTTTGTAGGTGAGCTCATTGGTGGAACGATAAAATAAACGATTAAATATAAAGTCAATCAATATATAAAACATAAATCAAACATTGAGAGTTATCATTTATTTATTTAATCTCGTTTTCTAATAAGTAATATAGGCAGAAAAAGAATTAAGAGAAATTTTAACATAAACAAATTCAATCTCCTGATTGGAAGACTGTACAATTTCAGACGAGAACGCCGAATCAACAGCGATCAAAACAGCACCACCATTACGGATAGTCCGATCATGTCTATATATTAAATATTTTGAGGGGAGAATTGAAGCATCGGCAATATCAGGCTTCAGCCAAGTCTCAGTAAAGGCAAGAATATGAAAGTCAAAAGCTAAACTATCTACATAGAGTCTAGAGAGTTTAGACTTTAGTCTCCGTACGTTCTGATAGGCCAGAGTTAGGGACGAAATTAGTTTTTTGACTCGAACAGGTGCAGACGAGCCGAAAGGAACGTTATTCACAGAAGCAGGTAGCAGACTAATCGGAGGCCGATTCTTCTTTTTTATTGTATACTCTTTTACAATGAGGTGTTCCGGCCAAAAGTCTTTATGAAATATTTGCCCAAAAAGATCTGGAGAGACACTTATTTTAAAGGACGAAATGTCCCGAGTATATGAAAAACGGAACTTTTCTACAGCAATGTTTGGTGCTTGAACTTTGCCATGGATGTAGGCTATATCTTCTTCAGAAGTAGTATTGGGATCAAGCCGCGAAATAAAAAATTTGCTTTTTGGATGGAACTACAACAAGGGAACTAGAAGTGCCAGGCACAGCAGTAGCAGCAGCAGCAGATGCAGCAGCAGCTGAAGTAGCCAACACTTTACTAGCTCCTCTTGTAACTACTTTATTGGCAATATTCCTGGAAACGGATGTTGCCCGGACGGTTCGGAAACTACAACCGATATCGTGTTAGTAGGTGGGATACTGTCTCCAGGGGAAATGGGAAGAGACTCCACACCACCCAAAGCCGGACTCCTAAACGATATCAGCTGCTGTGCATTTGGTGACATAGGGTCATTGTCGGAAGCCGGAACTGGTAGACAACGATGTGTCGACGGACTGAGGGACGCGCCCTGAAAACTGGTAGGAGATTCAATCAAAAGTTTAGAACTTCTGAATTGAACCTCCATCGTCAAAAGCTCTTCTTGGAGCTTATGAACGCCAGCTGACAGGGTTTTAAACGCATCCGCAGTCCGTTTCATAAAACTACGCATCTCGAGCTCCAAGCCACGACACGCATCACAGCCCCATTTAAGGCCGCCACCCTGTGCAATACTATCCCGCACCTTGACTACACAGTCACCAGCACATTTAAAGTGCATTACATTGTCACACAGCCAACAGTAAAGAAAGTCTTCACTGGTCTTGCTGGGATTATTGCAATTATATTTGCAACAGACAGACATTATTAAATAATTGATTTATCACAAACAAATTATAAATCAATATGTAAATAAAAAGGGAAAAATGTTAAGTTAAGAGAGGCGTATACAAACCAAAGCAAAAGCTAACTGCAATATGCAAATTAGAAAGAGAAGAAAAAAAGAGAAATTTTTTTTTTTGTATTAAAACAGACAACAACAAAAACTTGTCACAAGCGCGAAGTTAACGGCCGCGAGCGCGATCAAAAGAGAAAGCAGAAGAATAGAGAGCACCAACACCACACAAACAAAAACAAACTATGAACTGTAAATTGAGAGCGCGGGTGGGAGCAAAAAAATAGAACGAAATCAGAAACTAAGCAGCGCAACAACAAAATTATATTTGCGTTTGTTAAAGTTTTGATATTGATATAAGTAAATGTAAATAAATTAAATCAAACTTCGCGATGAGTATAGCGTTTATTAAATATTGGTAAAGGCAATGTATTTAAATTGAATATTATAAATTAACTTTACGAAAGAACGAAAGGCAGTACTTAAGCGAGAGCGCAAAAAAAACACGACCGACTTCGATGAGTGCCAATAATCATCTTACTCAGGCATAACGAATGCCTTAACATTTTTTTAGATGCCTTTGCCGCTTTCCCTCTCCACTAACCATTCTGCTCAACGGGGCCACAACATAACCGTTGCTGTCTCTAAGAGATGGCAAAAGCTTTAAGGAGTAAATTTATAGTACTAAAGTCAATGGGAAATATATCGACAACGTAGATCGATATCACATTTTCGATCATAAATTTTGCGGTGCTCTCAATCATTAAGTTCCCTCCGCCTATAATTAAGTTCCCTCTGCCTATAAGTGGTGCCCGAGATCACGATACAGTTTTCCCCTCCCCCGTAAATCTTTAAAGTGCGTCCCACTGACTAAAAACTTTGCGTAAATCGTGTTCAAAAAGCCCGAATTTGGTTCGAGTTTATTCATTCAGCTTGAATCGTGTTATACAAACTATCAATAATTAAAGACTGTCATGAATGGATCCCATACCAGTTTGTGAAATATTTGATCAGTACATGTAATGAAAATAAAACAAATGAAATTGTAACACTTTCTAAAGAATGCAATAATCACAATTTCGTGGGATCTATTTGTAGGAAACATGCTTGTTTTTTTTTCTCATCTCAAGGTGGTATTGTGACATTGTTGTCGGCGCGGTTTGTCGGGTTAATGACTTTGGCAGCTGACGGAGACGACAGGTTCCTGCTTCCTGGCTCCCGAACTCTGTCATATGCGACGATGCGTGCAAAAATCATTTTTCTCATACATTTTGCAAATTCATCCCCCCGATGGTTCTTGCCCGTGACACTCTCGGCACCTTTCACACAACCATCAACATTTAATAATATTTTGCATTTTTCACTAAAATTGCATATATAATTTTTAAGTGCTAGTGTGTGTGTGTGTGTAGGGAATTTTTGCTGTTGTAGTTGTTGCCTCCAACGTGTCTTTTAGCATGGTTCCTGGAGGGAGAGAGGGGAAATGATATAAGGATGAGAAGTAAATTCCAGCTTTTCTTGCCGCTGACAGTTAATTATTTGTAAAAATTGCAATAGCTGTTCACCGGGAAAAGGATCGCTTGGGGCTCTAGGCTTAATAAAGTGTTATCAACAACAAAAAAAATTAATAAATAAACCATTGCAATTTATTTTCGACAGATGTCAAAGTCAAAAAACTTTTTAACAAATATTTGTATTCCAGCAAAATACTTTAAAAAGTACGCAATTCTCTGCAAATTATATTTTTACATGTTTGTATTTCGATTTACAAAAGCAAATAAATAAATAACCTGGAAACCAGTTTAGCCAATTTATTTTAGGTGGAAACCCTAAACATATTCCACACTTTCCAACACTTGTTACTATGATTTATCAACACTTCTTTCCATGATTTTCCAAAACTGGAGAATATACAATTTTGTTAATTCATTGTGGTCAACTACACCCTGAAAGTGGTTGCCAATTTGTTGTAGGTGGAAACAATAAACGTATTTCACACTATCCAGCACTTGTTACTATGATCTGTCAAAACTTCTTTCCATGATTTTCCAAAACTGGAGAATATACAATTTTTTCAATTCATTGTGGTTAAGTAGGCTCTAAAAGCCTACTCCTTCTCCTGTAAATCATTTTAAAATTTACAATGCTCTCATTTATTCATTCACCATATGAACTGAGCGCTTCATTTGATAGGCAACCTTTTAGATCCATTAAGGTTAAGACATTTCAGTCATATAACATTTAGTTTCCTTATTTGTTTTCTTTCCATCAAAAGATTTTATAATTTTATTTTACTATATTTAGAAATATTATAAGTTCTCCCGATTTCATTTTGTTGTCTTTCCACTAGCTCCAATAATATTTTCCTTTGGTCTTTTAAAGCATTTTAAAATTTAAAATGCTTCACTTTATTAGTTCGTCATTTGAAAAAACACATGTCATTTGACATTTTCTGGATTAAGGGTAAGGTTCATCATGAAACATATATTTTGCCATATTTCTGTTCATTCCATAAAATAATTTTAAATAAAAATTGCGTTTGAGATTGTTCGCTGTTTGTGCAAACTAATGAACGTAGATTTGCTGCTGTGTTAATGGTCCCAAGCAACCAAAGTTATTTTCCTTCAGTAGCTGCTGTGTATCCTTTCACCCTCAGCTTGAAAACAAATATTTTATAGCCTCCTTCACGGTTTTTATCTTGCTATGGAAAATGAGATAAGGATCGAAAAGTTGCAAAATTTTCCACACATTGACGCACATAGAGAACACTTTGGTCCTGTGGGAATTTCTTATTTGCCCAAAAACCCGCATCTCAAGAGATTTGCACATTGATTTCTCAAGACTGTTTACTACCCAGTGGCGGAAATGCTCATTATTACATCGATTACTAATGGATTTTTTCTCGCCTGTGTACATTCAAAAACCGAATACAAGCTCCATTACTTTCTTAACGAATGGTAGCGTTTTCTACTAGGTGCATGAAATTATTGAATTTTGTAATGCAGAAAGTAACGACGCACAGTTGGGCCTCTGCGTCTGATCGCGTTTGTCAAAAAAGATATACGCAATCTATAGGGATACTTCAGAGGTTTTTAGTAATTGGGAATAAATGATAATTTTTACAAAAAATCGCAACTTTAATACTGAATATGAGGCGAATTCAACAATCGATCTTGTTTTATCTTAAACTTGAAGCGTTTAAAAAATTTTCTAAATATTGGCGTTTTTTAACTGTGGTGGAATACAACTAACAAGTATCAACTAGTATCACTACCGGACTACATACACTAGGCAAATATTTACCTATCAGATGTATATAGTCCCAATATGCGGAGACCTGCGACACCGATGCGTAAGCCATAAAACTGAGACAACCTTTTTATTTCCGTTTACCTAATTGGATGTAAATATAAAGTTTTTTTCCTAATTAATACAAAAAGGGTAATACCGATTTTTCGTTTTACCTAAAAAATATACCATAAAGAGCTAATTGTTCCTCTCGTTTGCAACAGTTTTTTTTTAACTTAAGGAGATTATAAAAGCTGAATTCTCTCGGAAGCTGGGGCTGAAAATTGGCTGCCCAAAGTACGGATACGGAAACCAACGAATGATGGAAATACTTCAAGGAGATTTTTTGTAAATAACGAAATAACATCTTTTATAACAGGTGTTAGTCAAGAGATCATTAAAAGGTTGTCTGTTATCTTGAACGTTATAAATTGCAAGGAATCGGTAAATGGGTAAAAATTTGAAGAATATGCTTCAAAAACTGTTCAACTTTTGACTGAATTGTATCCGCAAAAAAAACTTACCCCAACGGTACATAGTATTTTGGCTCAAGGAAAGGGTTTAATAAAATATCAGTGTTTACCAATTAAAGAAGAAGCACAGGAATGTAAAAACAAGGAGTACAAAAGGTTCAGATATACTAATACATTAATAACTTCTAGTGTTAGACAAAATGAAGACCTTTTTAAAATGCTGGCAGCCTCTTCGTACCAATTTATTGCATCACTGAGACACGTGCGATCACGAAACGATTTGGAAAATATCAACTTCATTCCCGAAATGTTGAGTTTATTAGATATTGACGTAAATATTGAAAATTATTAAATCAAACCTTGCAGTTTAGCCGGCTCGAGGTCAATCTTCCAAAAGAAGATTATTTCAAAGGCAACACAAAAAGGTGAGCAGGTTGTCTGTATAGCTATTTCAGGAACTACCAAGTTCTATCATCAGCAGACTTTGCTAAAGAACTCCGGAATTGCAATAGCCATACCATGTCTTCAACGCTAGAACTGGTTGGGAATTGTAACAACCAAATGAAGCGAAAAAAGTTGGTAAAGCCTACAAAACCGAAGACCACCTTTTTGTGCATACCCTTAGGCGCTATGAAAAATTAGTGTAAGAGCTTCGCCTTACCAAACTAATATCACGACCTGTTATTTCATATACGGTATATTGTACCACATAGAAAAAGGTTTTTTTTGGAATAAAAATTCCAAAGTAACGGCGTGCCTTCCGTTGGTGTTATCTGGATAGATTACGACCTATTGAAATTTAAATCAAACCTTGCAGTTTAGCCGGCTCGAGGTCAATCTTCCAAAAGAAGATTATTTCAAAGGCAACACAAAAAGGTGAGCAGGTTGTCCAACTTTTTTCGCTTCATTTGGTTGTTACAATTCCCAACCAGTTCTAGCGTTGAAGACATGGTATGGCTATTGCAATTCCGGAGTTCTTTAGCAAAGTCTGCTGATGATAGAACTTGGTAGTTCCTGAAATAGCTATACAGACAACCTGCTCACCTTTTTGTGTTGCCTTTGAAATAATCTTCTTTTGGAAGATTGACCTCGAGCCGGCTAAACTGCAAGGTTTGATTTAAATTTCAATAGGTCGTAATCTATCCAGATTGAAAATTATTTTGAAAAAAATCAGCCAAAAATAGCAAATTTTCAAAACTAACCTAAAAAATATCAAAGAAGCTAACTTCGGCAATGCCGAAGTTTATATACCCTTGCAGTCCTTGGCAATAATTTTTTTACATTTTGAAATTTCTATCCCTGCAACTCAATTCATCAACACACAAACAAAACATTCAAATTATTTCTCTTTTTACTCCAAATTTTCTTCCATCATTCCGTAAGCAAAGCACAACACGCATACACATACATACGGTTCGTGTAGCGTGTGTGTGTATGCATGTGCTCTGTTTGATTTGCTGATGACGTAGAACCGATTTGTATTGACTGTAGCTTGTGTTCTATTTATCCGATCAAGTTCAAATTTTGGGATCTGAGATTTTATGTTAAATTCTATTAGATTGGTAAATTTCATGGGGATACTCCAATTTTTGCAAAAATTTTTGTTCCATCTATTTTTGTTATCATCTCCCGGCTAAAAGTAGCTCAATTATGAAATTTCATTCCGATAGCTCTTAAGATGCTAGCGTGAAGTTAATTTGCACAGACGGACGGACGGACAGACGGACATGGCTATATCGACTCAGCTTCTCATGCTGATCAAGAATATATATACTTTATGGGGTCGGAAACGTCTCCTTCTGTGCGTTACAAACATCTGACCAATTTTATAATACCCTCTGCAAGGGTATAAAAATGTACATGTTTATTCTTTACTTTTTGTAATTATGTTAATAAATCAAATTAAAACATTAAAAATTGTTACATAGTCATTTAAAGCAACGAAAAATTTCGTTTGTGATTGCAAAAAACCGGGTTTCGCTACATTTTATAAAGGAGAAACATGTTTGGAAATATTTTCTGACTATGAATTTTTAACGTTTTATTTTAACGTTTCATTTAATTTAACATTTCGAAACGCCCTTTATGTATACTATATGACGGATCCTTCTAGATAAAGGGTATCTAAATCAAAAACGTTCTCTCCATCCACCTCTGTTACAGCTGCTAATTATCGCTTGAATGCAATTGCAGTGAGTAGAAGAGGTCAATGGGAAATATATCGACTACGTAGATCGATATCACATTTTCGATCATAAATTTTGCGGTGCTCTCAATTATTAAGTTCCCTCTGCCTATACGTGGTGCCCGAGATCACGATACAGTTTACCCCTCCCCCGTAAATCTTAAAAGTGCGTCCCTATGTACAAAAACTATATATATTTGAGTCTCGTTCGTTTTCCCAACGATAAACATCAGCATCAACACATAAGTTTGAATACAAAGAAAATCGAATGAACAACGGTGAAGATATTCCCTTTGCGGAATCTGCTCCTGTCGAGCAAAGGGATGCACTGACGCTAGAAGAAGCGTTAGAGCTGTATCCCAACGATGGACCACGGCCACTAACAATAGAGGAGTACAGAACCCGGCAGCAGACGAGAACCCCCAAAAAGACGAAACGAGGCGGTGAGGTGAGACGCCTGCTCACCCAGAAAAGACTGCAGCAGGATTTACTAAAGGCCAGCACCAACGAAGAAGACCGACAACGCTGCATAGAGCGTATCGCAAACCTGAAAGCAGAACTTTGCCAAAGAGACGCAAGGGGGCCGAAGAAATGCGCAAGCCTTAACTTGCCTTTAATTTAATAATTATAATTATAAGCCTAATAGCAAGTTGAAGCACGAAAGTGCAACTTGCGAACTTACTAACTTTCTGCTAGGCTATTACTAACAATAAGGTTGGAGAATTTAAAAAAAAAAAAAATTTTTTTATTTCTAAATAACAAATGAAATGTATATCTGAATTGTGAGCCAACCACATGCTCTATAATTTTTCCACGTCTCTGGCTCGCTGTGCAAGACACAGTTGAGATAAAATTTTTTTCTTTTATCGTAAAAAAAAAATTTAATAATATTTTTAAATAAAATTTTTTAAAATACATGAATCCATAACAATTTTTTTTTTATAATTCAAATCCAAATTTGTATAATTATAATTCGTATTCAAGCAAATAAAGTAAATTTAAAGTAATTTCTAAACAAAAGGTTTTGAGCTGTTTTTATGGGCTTTTGATCCCTATTTTTCCCGTATTTGTCATATTCATTTTCATTTTGCTAAATTAAAATAGTCTCATATAGGATCGTTAGTCAGTGAGATTATTATTAGAATTATACACAAAAAAAAAAAATTTTTTTTTATATAAACTCCATATGTTCGATAATTCCATAAGTAAATTTGATGATATATCTCTTATACCGACAATGGGGTTAATAGAAACAAAATCAGTGGACTCCACTGCTAATGTAATAAATAAAATCGAATCATCAAATACTGACTTGAGATTAACGAACATATTCTTATTGATAATCGTCGTAATAATGTGCGCATATGTTTTATATAAAGCTTATCTATTACACAATAAATGTGTGACCAAAAGAGCCATAAGCCAAGCTAATGACCTAGATAAGGTCTAAGAATACATATGCACGCGCGAGTTATGCCATTAGCAACACTTCCCATAACAGCCGACCCAAGAGGTCTACACTCCACATTAATGTAAACATAAACAATACCATTCCAGTAAACATAGAGTGTCACAAGATAAGTGACAGTTTCCCTAAACATAGAGTGTCACAAGACAAGTGACAGTTTCCCTAAAACATAGAGTGTCACAAGAAAAGTGACCAGAAGAAAACATTATAAACACTTAGATGTAAGCCAAACCAGAATATGATTTGATTCAATAAAGCAGTCTTGATTTAACACTCAACCAGAACAGACTCAATCTTAATTGGCGCAGTCGGTAATCGAGTTCACTGCTAAAATATTGTGGAAACTTTGAACGCAATCAAAGATAACGAAACAAGTAATACTGTGGAAAACAAAACATTTAGTGACAAAATAAAATATATATATTGTGGAAACTTTGGAGAAAATCTAAGCTCTCGAAACAATATAATATTATAAAAACATTTTGTGACAAATAATAAAATATATATATTGTGACAAATATCGAAACAATATAATATTGTAAAAACACTTTGTGCAAACAAACAGAATTATTGTGGAAACTTAAAAAAAAAAAAAGTTAACGAAACAATAAAACATACACCATTAAAATGGCTAATCCAGCACAAATTAACGAAATGCAACAATGCATTCAAATGCTAACATCAATAATAATATCCAATCAAGAGGAGTATGTAGTAGGAGGAGTATGATGATAACGTCAGGTCTTCACTGTTATATTCACTACCAAAATTCAAGGTCAGGCTAGAACTATGCTTAATATTAACCCCCCTACATCTTGGGCTGATTGCAAAACTCGTCTTCGACATCATTATCGCCCAAGAACGCATCAAATGGGTCTAAGCAGAAAAATTAATAACTTAAGGGTAACTACCGTTCGAGATCTTGATTTTAAAGTAAGAGCAATTGTTGAGGAAATTACTGATTTTTCGGTCTTTGAAAACAATAGGAGATTAGTTGACATATTAAGTGGTCTCTTAATTCAAAGAGTAAAATAATTATCTTGTGGTCCAATGGCCATTGCCTTATTGAATAAAACAACATTAACAGATATAAGAATTGAACTTGCAAATTATATTGGTCTGAATTATGGAAATTTAAATAAAAAACTATTATTAACCAAAAATGACAATGACCATAGTACATATAACAAACAGACAACTAATAAAAATACAAACCAAAATACTGGACAGAGTCAAAATGTAAAACAGTCTCAAAATCCCAATAGACAACAGTCTCGTATTTTGACTCTGTTGTCTATTGGGATTTTGAGACTGTTTTACATTTTGACTCTGTCCAGTATTTTGGTTTGTATTTTTTTTGATACTGAGTCAAAATACGAGACAGTATCAAAATCCGAATAGACAACAGAGTCAGAATGTAAGACAAAATCAAAATTATCAGCAACCACCAGCAGAAGCAATGAGTGTAGATAATATAAATGAGGAAGTAGTAAACAGCACAGATAATCAAGAGTTTTTTACCAACTAGCCTTGGATGAAAAAAAAATTTTATAAAAGGAACAATAGAGGAAGATACTTATATTATTTTAGTAGATACAGGATCAACAATAAGCATTTTAAACACAACTAATGTACATAATTCCAAATACAAAATAATTGAAAAATATTCAAAAACCATACATACAATAAAGGGAAAAATAGAAAGTGACAGTTACTTAGTGAAAACAAAAGTGCCAAGGGAGTTTAAATATATAAATTCTGCAAGAACAAAATGGGTGGCTATGCCCCTGGAAAAATCATATGATTTTCTATTGAGCATGGACTTCATTCAAAGGAATTTTGCAAATATTGATTTTCAAAACAAAATTATTAAACTTAACAATGGGGTCGAAATTCCATTCCTTTCCAAACAATCAGAAGATGTTTGCGTAATGGAAGTAAGTGAAATTGATGATCTTAAGTTAAAAGATCTTTCAAAAAAGTACGAAAAGTTATGTTTCAAAGAAGGGGATCACTTAACCAATACTAACACTATAGTTCATAGCATAAAAACTACTACAGACCAACCTATTAATTCAAAACTCTATCGGGTCTCCCCAAAATATGAAGAAGAAATAAAGAAACAAATAATTTATATGGAAAACAATGGAATTATAAGAAAAAAGCAAAAGCAAAGATAGTTCTCCAATATGTGTCATACCTAAAAAAAGAGATAGCTCTGGAATTCAAAAGTATCGTATTTGTGTAGACTATAGGCGTTTAAACCAAGTAACCGTTCCAGATAAGTACCCAATACCTATCATGGAAGCAAGTGAAAGGATTTCTTGGTATGACAGGATTTTACAGAAAATTTATTAAGGACTATTTCAAAATAGCATATCCAATGATCAGATATTTACAAAAAGGCACACAAATTAATACAAATGACCCACAGTTTATAGATGCCTTTGAAAACCTTAAAACACTTATAAGCTCACATCCAATCTTAAAATATCCAGAGTTTGATAAACCATTTACCATTACAACAGATGCCAGTGACTTCGCAATAGGTGCAGTATTGTCTCAACAAGGGCAACCAGTTGCATTCGTTTCAAGAACTCTAAATAAACACGAAAGAAACTACAGTACAATTGATAAAGAATTTTTATCCATTATACATGCAGTAAACTATTTTAGACACTATTTGATAGGTAATAAATTCCAAATTATAACAGATCATGCTCCGATAAAATATCTAAACTCAAAATACAAAGGGAAAGAAATGACAGCAAGACACCAAAGATGGATTTTAAAATTACAAGAATTCGATTATGACATAATATATTTGAAAGGAAAAGACAATAAAGTGGCAGATTTTTTAAGTAGACAGGAAACAGCTGAACTAATAAACAAGGATAAAACAAATGAGTCAAACTTTGAACTATCAGATACACAGCATTCAGCAGAGGAAGGAGGATTTACAAATTTCTATATAAACGACGATATTGTAAACAAATATAAAACTCAGATAATAGTAACTTATACAACAACGGACAATATTAATATTCAGCATGGTAGAAAAATAATAGAAGTAAGCCCAGCAGAAACAGAAATTGAAATCGAAATCAAAATGCAAAATAATATAAATAAAGGAACAGTAGGAATGTTCCAGACTCAGAATATTATAAGATACAATGTATCTTAATGAACATTTTTTCACACTGTAATAATATAAAATTTTTTAAATGTACTAAGAGAGCTCAGGAAATTTCAAGCGAGGAAGAGTTACACAAACAAATAGCTATTTACCACACCAAAGATTCATTACATAGCGGAATAAATGAAGCTTTTAATTCGTTAAAGAACAAAATATATTTTCCAAAGCTAAGAGACCATATTCAGTTGATTATTTCAAATTGTAAAAAATGTAAGGAAATTAAATAAGACAGAAAACCAATCAAACCTAAGTTTCAATTCACAGAAACACCGGATGTTAAAAATCAAATTATACATTTAGACATATTTCATATAAAACACAAATCGTTTGTTACAATCATAGACAAGCTCACAAAATTCGCAGTCGCTTATAATATAACAGATAGAAACTGGAAAACTAAAATGGAAATTATGATTGAACACTTTACCAAATTCAATAAGCCACATAAAATAATAATGGATAATGAATTTCGATCAGAACAGATAAAACAATACTTAAACCAAGAACAAATAGAAATCCATTATACAAAGCCAAATTCACATACAGGAAATGCAAACATGAAAGACTACATTCTACTCTCATTGAAATAATAGCAGGAATAGATGATGATTTATCAATTTCATCCAAAATGCAATTAGCAATAACAGCTTATAATAACCGTTATCACTCTACAATAAAATGTACACCAAATTATGCAAAAAACATAGAAGATGAGGAAAAACTAAAAAACACTATTATCAAGCAAAAAGAAAAAATTTTAAGCAAACATAATAATAAAAGAGAAGATTATGAGGAGGAAAGACAGGAAGGACCAATTAAAAACTATAAACGAGTTAGGCATAAGGATGAACTTTATTTTAGAATTACAACATTAAATAATATTCATCCATGTAATATAAAAAGACCGTCAAAGTAGGAAAAAATTAATTTCCAACAAAATACAGATTGACATCCTTGAAACAAAAATTTTTTCTCTTATCCTCAGATTTTCATAATTTTTTACGTTATAATGTGTGTTCAAGATTACAAATTGAACCAATTCAATCAAATGCAGGATATGCACCTATACAAACTTATTCCACGGAAATAGTTAATGAAACAGTAATTATACTACACATTATTAATATCGACCCTTTAAATAATATAATAAATCAAATGGAGACAAACATTAAAAATATTAACATCACAGGAAAAAAGGAGCTATTAGCTGAAATAAATCTAATTAGAGCTAAAATAAAATCCATAACCCCAAACAACAGAATAACCAGAGGGCCGGGGCTAACTTCGACCGCGTCAAAGTTTGTATACCCTTGCAAGTTTGTTAGTAACTCTTTTATCTAAACTAACTGTTTTATCTAAAAAGGGTAATGTTTGCGAAAGAACGGCCTTCAATCTTACCATAGGATATAACGAACTTTCTGATGAAAGTCACTGTTTTCCACCGATCCTTCCTATGGGAGCTATATGATTTGTTACCCGATCTTTACCAAATTCGGCACAGTCATTAACAGATATATTAAACTGACAAATGTTAAATTTGAAAGCAATCGCATCAAAAGTAACGAAGTTATTGACAAAAGTCACTGTTTTCGACCGATCGTTCCTATGGGAGCTATATGATATAGTCACCCGATCTTGATCAAATTTGGCACAGTGGTTTATAGTTACAATAAATAATAATACTTATATTAAATTTCACGACAATAGCTTAAAAAGTATCGAAGTTATTGAGAAAAGTCACTGTTCGTGACTTTGCCGTTTGTATGGGAGCTATATGATATAGTCACCCGATCTTGATCAAATTTGGCACAATTATTAATAAGAACACAAAACTGACCAATACCAACTTTTATGGCAATTGCTGATAAAATAACGAAGTTATTGAGAAAAGTCACTGTTCGTGACTTTGCCGTTTGTATGGGAGCTATATGATATAGTGGTCCGATCCGACTGAATCCGAGATATACAAACCCTGCAGTATATACAAGCCTACGTGCAAAATTTCAGCTCTGTAGCTCTTACGGTCTAGGAGGAGTTCGCATCGATCCAGACGGACGGACGGACGGACGGACGGACGGACGGACGGACGGACGGACGGACATGGTTATTTGAACTCGTCTCGTCGTGCTGATCAAGAATATATATACTTTATATGGTCGGAGATGCTTCCTTCTATGCGTTGCACACTTCTGACCAAAATTAATATACCCTTTTTGCAAGGGTATAAAAAGAGGAATGTTAAATATTGTAGGAACAACATACAAATGGCTTTTTGGAATAATGGACGATGAAGATAGAAAAGATATTTTAGACCACCTTAACAATATTGACCAAAATAACCATAATATTATACAAGACATGAACCAACAAATTGTTATAAATACACATTTTAATAAAACAATACACAACTTACCAGAAACAATTAAACAAGACAGAACAATAATCAAGGACATACTTACAAGCATGGACAATCAAAATCAAGAAATAGAAATGAAATAATGACCAAATGGGGAAATTAAAAAATATAGAATTCAAAATAAATTATATTCAGGAAAACATAGCATCAGCAAAAAATAATATAATCGTACCAGAAATTTTATCAGAAGAGGAAATAAATAAATTTGACATTGATTTTTATAAATTAAAGCTAATCCGTATGGGCATTTTAAAATATAAGAATAATTGCATCATAATCGCAATTAAAATCCCAAAATCATTTATAACCATAGATGTTAAGTTAATTATTCCTATACCAAATATGGATTATATACAAATAGACCAAGAAAATCAGTTAATTGTAGAAATAAATAATAAAACATTTACATATGAACCCAACAAAATTTTAAAAGAATTAAAATTAAGTAAAAGTTGTACCATTAATAATAATTGCAAATTTATATTCAACAATATAACGAGTATCGAAGAAATTGACGATGATACAATTATAATCAAAAATGCCAAGAATACAAAAATATATCAAAATTGCGATAAAAGAAATATTATACTTAAGGGAAGTAACTTAATTCAATTCGGTAACTGTAAAATTCAAATTCTAAATGAAATATTTTTTAACGAAAAAACAGAATTTCACGAAAAATTTTTTTATCCAACAGAACTATTGAATCAAACCTATAACCAGAGGGCCGGGGCTAACTTCGACCGCGTCAAAGTTTGTATACCCTTGCAAGTTTGTTAGTAACTTTTTTATCTAAACTAATTGTTTTATCATTAAAGCTTCTGCTCTCTGACGTGACGGTCGTGTTTTTGCTTAGCTCCTGAGTTTTATTAATATATATTGTTTTTTCCCAATTTTTAATTGTGCCTAGTTTGTTTTCGTTTTCGCTGGTGTCATTTGCTTGAAACCCTTGTGTTTTATTTGCATAATTCGCCCAATTAAACAGTTTTGTTTTTTTCTTTTTTGTGATTAGTGTTTGGTGCATCTAAATTGTTTTTATTTTTTTCTTATTGTTCTCTCCCGTCATTGCTTCTGCAGTTGCTCCCCTCATCGCCCCCATCATACCATCAGTGCTAGTTGTTTTTGTTGTTCTCTTTGCTTTGTGCTTGTGCTCAGCTTCCCTCCCGCGTAATTACTTTTCTAAGGCCGCCTCTCAAAGCTCGTATTATAACTGTTCTTGCACTCTCTCTTGTGCTGTGTACTCTAGTTGTCTCTTTGTTTTATTTGTAATTATTGATTTTTTATCGATAATTATCTTTGTGCTGTTTATTTAAATTTTTATATATATTTTTTTTTTTGTTGTTTTTTTTTGCCTTGTGTTTATTTTAGCTTTTCAATGGCTTGTTGTCTACCCAATTGCAAGCATTCTGATCGTTTTGACGATCAGTATAGAGCAATATCGTGTTGGCTTTGCGACAATCTTATTCACTTAAAATGTGCTGGCCTCAACGGCCGTGATTACGACAAATTTTCTGGTTTGTCTGTGTCTAAGCCTGAGCTTGGCTTAATGCGCTGGACTTGCCCATCTTGTGCCAGCCAGCAGCTTGATTTTAGCCGAATGTACAGGGATCTTCGTTTAAAGTTTCTTTCTCTAAATAAAATGGCCAAACAGCTGTCTAATGAGTGTGACTCTAGCATAAATTTATTGTCGCAATTCAAGTTTGATCCACCTTCTAAGGAATTGCCCAAGAAATGTACCCTTGAGTTGCCTCATAAGCAGTCGCCCGCACTTTCTATTACATCTTCTCCCATTTTACTTTCGCCTACACCATCTTCTTGTCCCTCTTTATGCTCTTCTTTTCAGATTGATGTACCCACTACAAGCCCTGGTGTACCTCAATCTATCCCTCACGGGAACTCTGATCAATTACTGGATCATGCTGGCTTTCAATCACTTGCGGATCCCAATGCTCCTCCGCCTCCACTAACTGTAGTGCCTCATCGTAACCAATTATTTATCTCTAGGCTTACTCCAGATACTTCTGAATCGTCTGTGGCAGCTTACATTGGTAATAAAACCCTGCTAAGGTTTTAATTCAAAAGTTTAAGTTTTCTAGGCCTCGCGAAATCTCCTCTTTTAAAATTACTGTACCAAATGAGTATTTCTCAGCTATGGTTGACCCTAACTTTTGGCCAGAGGGCCTAGTTGTACACGAATTTGCTCCCAATACGCGTTCCCGCCCTTTGTCTGTCCACCTTCCTAACGTATCTTCTGCTTCAAAAAACTAATAACGTCTAGTCTTTGCATTCACTATTAAAATGTAAGAGGACTTCTTACCAAGCTCTCGAAACTATTCTGCGATAGCCAAACATTTTCGGCTGACATATTAGCTTTCCTGAAACTTGGCTTAACTCCTCTGTTTTTGACAATGAAATTCTTTCTAATAACTTTATTTCTTATAGGCTTGATCGTGTTGGTCGTCGTGGCGGCGGAGTACTCATTGCAGTCAACTCGAATCTGTGCTCAAGTGTTGTGCCGATTGATCTCCCCTTAGGTGTTGAGTTTATTTGCGTCGAAGTTACATGTTCTAACTTTAGCTTATATATCTCTTGTTCATACATTCCTCCAGCTTCTGATATGATGATCTACATGCACCATGCTGATGCTTTGCGAACTATTTTTAGTCGTCTTAAAGATCGTGATTTTTTTATAGCTTTAGGTGATTTTAACTTGCCTAATGTTTCTTGGCTTGCTGATGATAATCTATCTTTCTTAATTCCTTCATCTCAACATGTTTTTCTTGATAGCCTACTTGAATGTCCGCTATATCAGTTGAATTCTTTTCTTAACTCTTCTAAAAGAATCCTCGATCTTGTTTTTGTCTCTGATCCCACTGTTAGTGCTGTATCACAAACACAGCCCCTAGTGAAGCCTGAAGGTACTTATCACCCTACCATTGAAATTACTATTTCTTACAATTCCGTTAATAATTCATTCAATAACATCTCAAATTCTCGTCGCAGATGTTTTCGTAAAACAAATTTCAATCTTCTTAACAGCCTTATTTTCTCTTTTGATTGGTCATTTCTATTTGAGTGCTGTGATATAGATTGTGCAGTAAATTTTTTCTACTCTGCTCTTAATTCTCTAATTGATAAATGCGTTCCTTATGTGAATGTCTCTACCGTCTCCAGTGCGCCAGTCTGGTTCACACGTAGGCTCTCTAATCTCCGTAACATTAGATCGAGATATTTTAAAAGATTTAAAAAAACTGGTTCGCGACTTGACTATGCAAATTATTGTGTAGCCAAATCTCAATTTTGCCTTTTAAATACTCAATGCTACAATAATTATATCGTTCGCTGTAAGGTTGAATTTTATAAGAACCCCAAAAGATTTTATAACTTTGTTAATTCCAAAAGACGCTCTAATTTACTACCTTCCACCTTCATACTTAATGACCAGACTGCTAATTGTGATTCAGATATTGCAGATCTGTTTGCTAAATTCTTTCAGTCGACTTATTCTTCTACTGCTTCGGATCCCACACCTTATCCCTTCACAATTCCACATTTAAATTGTATGTTTTTTTCCTAATATTACTGAAGACTGTATTATCTCTAGCTTGTCATCTATGACGTCTTCCTTCGTACCCGGGCCTGATAATATACCTAGTTGCATCCTTAAAATGTGTTCGATTTCCCTATCTAAGCCTTTATCTCGGTTATTCTTTATATCGAGTGAGACTTGTCGCTTCCCTGATATTTGGAAGGAGTCTTTTATTATTCCGCTTTTTAAAAAGGGTAACAAATCGGATATTTCTAACCTCCGTGGCATTGCCAAACTTTCGGCAATACCTAAGCTGTTTGAGAAAATTATTACGTCTTCAACACCTATCCAGATCCGCTATTTCTGCTTGTCAGCATGGCTTCATGAAAGGTCGTTCGTCGCTTACCAACCTTTTAGAATTGACTACCCTTGTACACCATGGCTTCCGTAAAAAGTGTCAAACTGATGTTATTTATACTGACTTTAGTAAGGCTTTCGATACGTTTGATCATTCCTTGCTTCTCATGAAACTTAACATCATGGGTTTTTCCCCGAAACTATTGGCTTGGTTAAAGTCGTATCTTATTGGCAGAACCCAAAAGGTGTCTTTTCGTTCCTCGATATCTAAAACTGTTCGAGTTACGTCAGGTGTCCCCCAAGGCAGTCATCTGGGCCCACTGTTATTTACCTTGTTTATAAACGATTTGCCTTTGGCCTTGGCTCATTCACGCGTGCTCATGTTTGCGGATGACGTGAAGATTTGCTATTAATATAATGATCCTTCTTTCCAACAGTATTTGCAATCAGATCTCGATGCGTTCTGTGTTTGGTGTCACGTTAATAAATTACACCTTAATGTGTCTAAATGCTCTTTTATGACTTTCAGTCGTTTGTCGCCGTTCCTAGCTCAATACTCTATTAAGTCTGTTCTGTTAGATTGTGTACCATCATTTAAAGACTTAGGCGTTATGTTTGACCCAAAACTTTCTTTTAATATTCATATATCTTCAATTGTTAATAGAGCATGCAGTCTTCTTGGCTTCATTAAACGTTGGGCCAAAGAATTTGATGATCCATACGTGACAAAGGTTTTATACACTTCGTTAGTTCGCCCTACTCTAGAATATTGCTCACCAGTGTGGAACCCTCAATATGATGTTCACCAGCGTAGTATTGAATCGGTACAGAAGCAATTCCTTAAGTTTGCGTTACGCGGTCTTAATTGGGACCCGAATCTTCGCCTACCTTCTTATTCTGACAGACTTCTTCTTATTAATCTTCCTTCACTTTACAACCGTAGGCTCGTATTTGGGATTCTCTTTCTACATAAAGTAGTCAACGGCGAAGTCAGTTCTACCAATTTACTAGATACGCTATATTTTTGTGTTCCCTCACGTCGGACCAGAAACTTTTTTCCTCTTCACCTTAGTAGATGTTTGTC
This sequence comes from Drosophila paulistorum, assembly GCA_018152135.1. Classification (NCBI taxonomy): domain Eukaryota; kingdom Metazoa; phylum Arthropoda; class Insecta; order Diptera; family Drosophilidae; genus Drosophila; species Drosophila paulistorum. The sequence continues at coordinate 545,774 of JAECXG010000612.1, read as the reverse complement.
TAACTACTCTCTTCACGCACCTCTTCGTGTTCTTTGCCAATCTTTTAACAACCTTTCTCACCTTATTTCTCCTCATCTATCTGTCACTTCTCTTCGCGCTATACTTTTTAATTATCTACAGCGTAACCACTGAAAGTATTCTGGACTGGATATTTGATTGGCTGCAACTCATCCCTGACCACATTGGCTGTGAATCGGGGCATAGCTGGCACCTTGTTGCAAATAAAACACCTCCATCGGGTCGGGGATGTTGTGCATATAGCTAAGCTACCTTAATGAATTAATTACTATTTGTATTTTAGCTTAAGCTTTTTCGTCGACTGCTGACTTAGTTGACGTAAATAAAGAAATAAATAAATAAAATAAATAAATAAATAATTTTTGCGAAAGAACGGCCTTTAATCTTAGCATAGGATATAACGAACTTTCTGATGAAAGTCACTGTTTTCCACCGATCCTTCCTATGGGAGCTATATGATTTACATAGTTACCCGATCTTTACCAAATTCGGCACAGTCATTAACAGATATATTAAACTGACAAATGTTAAATTTGAAAGCAATCGCATCAAAAGTAACGAAGTTATTGACAAAAGTCACTGTTTTTGACCGATCGTTCCTATGGGAGGTATATGATATAGTTACCCGATCTTGATCAAATTTAGCACAATAGTTTATAGTTACAATAAACTTACTTATATTAAATTTCACGACAATAGCTTAAAAAGTAACGAAGCTATTGAGAAAAGTCACTGTTCGTGACTTTGCCGTTTGTATGGGAGCTATATGATATCGTGGTCCGATCCGACTGAATCCCAGATATACAAACCCTGCAGTATATACAAGCCTACGTGCAAAATTTCAGCTCTGTAGCTCTTACGGTCTAGGAGGAGTTCGCATCGATCCAGACGGACGGACAGACGGACGGACGGACGGACGGACGGACGGACGGACGGACGGACGGACATGGTTATTTGAACTCGTCTCGTCGTGATTAAGAATATATATACTTTATATGGTCGGAGATGCTTCCTTCTATGCGTTGCACACTTCTGACCAAAATTAATATACCCTTTTTGCAAGGGTATAAAAACACAATTAACTTTGATCATGTAACAATAGATAATTTTGACAATTTAAAAGAAATCACAGAACTTAAATACGAAAAGAAAATGACAAATGGCATATTTTTAACACTTTTTATTATTATTATTATATGTTTATCCATTTATATACATATATACTGTAAAAAGAAAAATATAAACATTAATGTAAACAGAATTCAGGAGAATTCATATTTCAGAGGGGAGGGGAGTGTTGCCATTAGCAACACTTCCCATAACAGCCGACCCAAGAGGTCTACACTCCACATTAATGTAAACATAAACAATACCATTCCAGTAAACATAGAGTGTCACAAGATAAGTGACAGTTTCCCTAAACATAGAGTGTCACAAGATAAGTGACAGTTTCCCTAAAACATAGAGTGTCACAAGAAAAGTGACCAGAAGAAAACATTATAAACACTTAGATGTAAGCCAAACCAGAATATGATTTGATTCAATAAAGCAGTCTTGATTTAACACTCAACCAGAACAGACTCAATCTTAATTCGCGCGAATAACAATTAAAAAAAAAAAATTTTTTTTTGGAAAACAATGGCCACTCTTGATAATTATTTTGGAAGAATAAACGCTAGGCATCCCAGTATTGTCCAAGATTTAATTGTGGTTTTTACAAATGAGCATATCAATTCACCACAGAACTCAATAAACTTGGTACAAATTAAGTCAGCTTACCTAAATATAACGGGAGAAGATTTCCCAGTTCAAGGAAGCACTAGGGTACAGATGAGTTTCATCCTCACATTACCACATGTATGTTGCTTTTCCAATGCAGCAGGCACATATCGTTTCTACCGAATGGAGGAACCCAGGCAGTAAGCCTCAATGATTTTTTTTTATATATACGTACATCCATGTTAATAGGCCTAACAAGTTAGTGTAGAATATGGATAAGATAGAAACAAAAAGGCTACAAAAATACTTACCTTTCCTCGATTTCCTGATACAATCTGGTGAAACAAATCAGAAATACAAGGAAATAAGGTATTGGATAGCCCACAACTACAAATTTACAAAAAATATTGTAGATCTTATGGAAAAATCCATAAAAGTAGCTTATAGTAGATTGTTAGCTAAGACTCCTTTACATAAAGGCGTGCCCGGATGGGTCCACGAACTTTTTAAGGACTCAATCGCGGTGATAGACATATCAGAATCGAGTACAGACTCAATAGATATAACAGACTCAGATGTAGAAATAATATTTACAGAATAAAAAAAAAAAAAAAAAAAAAAAAAAAACCCCTAAACATTTTCGAAAATTTTGTTATTTTTAACAATCTATGGTTACTTGGGATGATATACTAGGAAAAGCTAGAATACACGCACAAGAATTAACTAAATCTTGTAAGTGCCTCTCGCAAAACAGAGAAACATCCCAAGACACATTAACCAAACACACGAAAATAATAACTGAGAAGCTCCAAGCTATTAGGGCAGTATTAACTGAGCACTATAGCAAACTAAAGGAAGTGCAAAAAACAGCCGCAAATGCGTTCTACAGTGATTGCAAACAAAAAGCAATAGCTGTGCTAAACAGACACAATATTGGATTTAAACAAACAACTGATTTGGAAACTTCAATAGTGCTGGAAAAAGAAACGCAACTAATGGCTGATGATGAAATAGGTCAAGAGCCAGTGAGCTCTGATCAGTCAATCATAAGTCATAATAAACCAGCAATTCCAAAAGGAAGCAACAAAATGACTCAAACAGTGGTAGAATTCATAAACACAGCCACAAGGCTGCTACCATTCTTCGATGGTGACATTAAAAACCTACAAGGTTTCATTGAGGCGCTTCGCGTACTTGATACCATAAAAGAAACGCATGAAGCAGTAGCCATCGAAATCATGAAATCAAAATTGAAAGGTCAAGCGGGTAATACGCTAAGCTCTGAAACAACGATTGACGAAGTAATATGAAAGCTGTCAACAATCTTTAAGGGTGAATCAGTGGATCTTTTAACAGCGAAAATTAAAAATCTGCAGAGAAACCCTAATAACTGTGTTTCATACACAAGAGAGAATACTGAGTTGACCAACGCGTCGCGACGCCCTAAAAGTGGCAGTAAATGCTATGGTAAGTCATACCAAAACTCAAAGAGTCCAGCTACTAATGGAATCGGGAAACTTTGATTCAGCCAAAGAAGCCATCACTAGATTTACCACTCTTTCAGTAGAGTCGGGCTCCACAGGAAGTTCCCAAAATAATACCATTTTTTATGCCCAGCATAATGACCGCGGTAGACGCCGCTACAACAATAATGGTAACTGGAGAAACAACTCGAATTGGAACAACAACAATTCGAGCTGGAGCAATAACGATGCCCACAGAGCCCAACGAGGCCGAAATAATTCACGCTACCGAAGAGGCGGCCGTGGAGGTGGACAACAAAATAATAATAGAAAAAACACAAATAACCAACAGAATGGTTATAACAATTCAAATGTCCGAATTACCCAAAGCGACCAGGGAAACGGACAAGCTCCTCCAAATGCTCAGAATTAAAAAATAAAGTATACTCTATTAACCTAAGTCTTAATAATTTCGTATCGTTTAAGAATGTTAAAACCAATAAGAAAATAACATTCTTAATTGACACCGGTGACAATAATAAAAGAAAATTCTGATGTATTTCATGACATCAAAGTAAACAAAACTGTAGACATTCGAGGCATAGGAGAAGGAGTAATAAATTCCAAAGGCCTAGTCTCAATAGAATTGCAGACAAATAAATATATTATTCCATACGAATTTCATCTGCTTCATTCAGATTTCGCAATCCCATGCGATGGAATAATATGATTAGATTTCATAAAAACTTTTAATTGCAAAATAGATTACAGCACTTCAGAAGATTGGTTTATACTTAGACCACAAGCATTAACGTACCCAATTTATGTTCCAATAACATTCAATTCTGGTAATAACTCAACACTTCTACCAGCAAGATCCCAAGTGGTACGCAAAATAGAACTATCTTCAGCAGAAGGTAACATTTTAATTCCGAATCAAGAAATTAAACTGGGCGTTTATGTTGCAAACACTATTGCAACAGCCCAAAGTACTTTTGTCCGATTCTTAAATACCACAGATAACTGCCAAATAGTAGGCTTTAACAATTTAAAATTTGAATCACTTTCGAACTACGATATAGTTCAAAATACCAAAAATTTAAGAAAAGAATCTGTAATTCATAAATTGAAGAAAAATTTCACAACACTATTCAAAGACAAACTCGAAAAATTATGCACTGAGTATAGTGATGTGTTCGGACTTGACACCGAACCGATCACAACAAATAATTTTTATAAACAAAAATTAAGACTTAAGGATGATGAACCGGTATATGTGAAAAATTACCGGAGTCCGCATAGCCAAATAGACGGAGATCCAGCGACAAGTTGGAAAGTTAATTGAACAGGGTATTGTTGAACCGTCTGTTTCGCCTTATAATAGCCCACTCTTACTAGTCCCAAAGAAAACACTTTCGGGATCTAAAGAAAAAAACTGGCGATTAGTAATTGACTATCGTCAAATAAACAAAAAATTGCTGTCAGATAAGTTTCCGCTCCCCAGAATTGATGATATTCTTGATCAATTGGGAAGAGCAAAATATTTTTCTTGCCTTGATTTAATGTCAGGTTTCCATCAAATAGAACTAGAAGAAAAATCAAGAGATATAACGTCTTTTTCAACGAGCAATGGCTCATATCGCTTCACGCGATTACCTTTCGGTCTAAAAATAGCACCTAATTCATTTCAAAGAATGACAATAGCATTCTCAGGGCTTGAGCCCAGCCAAGCTTTTCTCTATATGGATGATTTAATCGTTATTGGTTGTTCTGAACAACATATGATTAAAAATTTAGTAGATGTTTTTATACTTTGCAGAAAAAAAAATCTAAAACTGCATCCAGAAAAATGCTCATTTTTTATGCATGAGGTGACATTCCTGGATCACAAATGCACAGACAAAGGAATCTTGCCAGACGACACAAAATTTGACGTCATCAAGAATTATCCAGTCCCACATGATGCAGATAGTGCTAGACGTTTCGTTGCATTTTGCAATTATTATGGACGTTTCATAAAAAATTTCGCCGAATACTCCCGGCACATAACAAGATTATGTAAAAAGAATGTTCCATTCGAATGGACAGCAGAATGCGAAAATGCATTCCAATACTTAAAAGAAAAGCTCGTTCAACCTAATCTATTGCAGTACCCAGATTTCAGCAAAGAATTTTGCTTAATCACAGATGCAAGCAAACAAGCATGTGGAGCAGTTTTAACACAAAACTATAATGGACTCCAGCTTCCAGTTTCATATGCATCAAGAGCGTTCACTAAAGGTGAAAGCAACAAGAGTACTACAGAACAAGAGCTAGCAGCAATACATTGGGCAATAACACATTTTCGACCATATATATATGGAAAACACTTCACAGTGCGAACAGACCATAGACCATAAACATATTTATTCTCCATGGTCAACCCCAGTTCAAAACTAACACGCATGCGGCTAGAATTGGAAGAGTACGACTTTACAGTAGAGTATTTGCGAGGTAAAGACAATTTTGTGGCAGACGCCTTATCGCGGATAACTATATCCGAATTAAAAGATATGAGTATAAAAGTCCTGAAAGTCACTACCAGGCAACAAAGTAGACAGAAAAACTGCGCAGTTAATAAAGAAGAACTTTTGCCAAGGCAAAAACTTCAAAATGCTTCTAGGTACAAATGCTGACGAGGTACGAAAAGTAGTGACCTTGCGAATAACAGAATCTAAATGTTCACTGAAACATGGTAAGAAAGTTATGGCAAGAATTGAAGTTAGCGATTTGTATACCATTGGAATTCTCGACTTAGGTCAGTTCTTCCAAAGGCTTGAAATGCAAGCCGGTATACTTGAAATCAGCCAACTAAAACTGGCACCGAGCGAAAAGATCTTTGAAATTATTTCAATAGATTCTTTTAAAAATATGGGCAATACTATATTGAAAACATTAAGAGTAGCGCTACTCCAGCCGGTGACACTAATAGAAAATGAAAAAGAAAAAGAAGCAATACTGTCTACATATCATGATGATCCAATTCAAGGAGGTCATACTGGCATTACCAGAACGCTGGCAAAAATCAAAAGACACTACTATTGGAAAAATATGGGACGCCATATCAAAGAGTACATAAGTAGATGTCATAAATGCCAGGTGTCGAAAACGACGACACATACGAAGACTCCCATGATAATAACAGAAACACCAGCGAAGGCTTTTAATAAGGTTATAGTGGACACAATAGGTCCACTACCAAGATCAGATAATGAAAATGAGTATATTGTCACATTGATATGCGATCTGACAAAATACCTAATAGCCATTCCAGTTGCATCTAAGAGTGCAAGTAATGTAGCTAAAGCTATATTCGAAAATTGTATAACAGTACGGTCCAATGAAAACACTCATTATGGACATGGGAACTGAGTATAAAAACCAAATTATAACAGATATATGCAAGTACATGAAGATTAAAAATCTGACATCTACAGCATACCACCACCAGACCTTAGGGACAATAGAACGAAGTCATAGAACATTCAATGAATATATTCGTTCATACATATCAGCAGATAAGTCCGATTGGGATGCTTGGATACAATATTTCACTTATTGTTACAACACAACACCCTCGGCAGTGAATGAATATTGTTCATACGAACTAGTATTTGGAAGACTACCAAATCAGTTCATAGATTTTAACAAAATATATAGAATAGATCCAATATACAATTTAGACGACTACTCTAAGGAAATAAAGTTTAGAATAGAAATAGCATATAAAAGAGCTAGGATAATGTTAGAAAACCATAAGTTAAATAATAAGAAATACTACGACAAACATATTTCCGATTTCAATTTAAACATAGGAGATAAAGTTTTATTAAGAAAAGAAATAGGTCATAAACTAGATGCTAAATATATAGGGCTTACAAGGTATTGAGTATAGAAGAAAATGACAATATATTAATAGCAGATAATAAGAATAAAAACCAAAAGGTTCATAAAAACAGACTAAAACCATTTTCGGAATGATTAACCGTAAAAATAATAACATACATTTTATAATTATCATGAAACTTAAGTAATTTTTACAAAAAAAAAAAAAAAAATCTTTATGGATTCATCTATTATCGTATCAATTCAACCGCCGCCGCGTACAGACGTGTTTTTTAATGCACTCCGCAAAATTTAGTGTAAAAAATAATGAAGTAAGTAAGTCGTCTCGCCGACTTAGGTACACCATACACCAGTAAAACAAATATTTCAAATTTGTAATAACAAATAACAAAATAATAACAGCATTTGCCTATTTTAATAAAGTTCTGTTCACATGCTTTTTACAAGCATATCTTAGTATCTCGCTCACTCATGCATATGAGCACCCTAGCGCCCCACCCGCCAACGGCCAACTCCGACCTTATGGAAAAACGTTTATATGCATAACTTGGCTATTTTTTGTCCGATTTTGATAAAATTTGGTATTTTGCTGGGTATTAGTATCGAATTCAAGTGTGCCAAATTTGATTCCACAAGGTGAAAAATTACGGGAGATAATCGAGTTTTTCAAATTTCGGGGGCGGAAAGGGGCGTGGCAAAATCTTTATAATTACAAAATGAGCGTATTTACTAAGCAAATATACATACCAAATATGGTGTCTCTAGCTGCAATAGTTTTTGAGATAAACGTTTTTTTTGAATTGCGGGGGCGGAAAGGGGCGTGGCAAAATCTTTATAATTACAAAATGAGCGCATTTACTAAGCAAATATACATACCAAATATGGTGTCTCTAGCTGCAATAGTTTTTGAGATAAACGTTTTTATACCATTTCACCCTATGGGTGTATGGTATAATGGGTGTATGTTCTAATAGCAATAAATACTAAGTTGCAACAACAAAGTGAGCACCTTTTTTGGAAAAGCCATGTCCACCAATTCGGGCCCAAGCTCTCTTGATCCCCACCAGCAACAGCTACAAGAACTACTTGTACAACAACAACGTGAGCGACGTCTCTCGGTCCAACGCAACAACGCGTACTTTTCGGTGGTGTCGCCGACCCCACTGAATGCTGCCGTAAGCAATAACACCGAAAGTGCAAGCCACTCAGCAACAGCAAGCCACAACAGCAATTTACCGTGGAGAGAGCAGTGTGCTTCTCCATCAATATCGATAACTGGGTCACCGATTGCACCGACCAGCACCGTCAGCTCGTTGACAGCAACTGCTGCAACGTCTGCAGAAGTATTGACCTGCCTCAAGCCGTCATCGACAAGTCGCCCAGAGTCAGCCACGACAAGAAACCCAACGCCTTCTGTCCAAACTGGAATGGATAGATATATTAAAATAACTAAGCGGAAGCTAAGCCCGCAAAAAAAAAAAAATTGGCAATACGCCTAAAATAACCAAAACAAATGAACGAGCAGCACTTCTAAGCGGAAATCGTTTTAAAATTCTTGCCGATCAGCAAGACGATCAAGCCGGCGCTGTGGATAAAGTTAAATCGGCTAGACCACCCCCTCTATACATCCGTGGAGCCAACTGCAGCGCCCTGATTTCGAAGCTAGTAGAAACAGTAGGGGCAAATAACTTTGTTGTAACCCCTCTCAACAGGGGTAACATAAAAGAAATTAAATGTCAAACCCAAACTGAGGACAATTTCCGCATCATCGAAAAGTACCTCCGTAATGCTAACATAAACTTCTATACCTACCAACTAAAAAGCAGTAAAGGGCTCCAGGTTGTGTTAAAGGGGATCGAGCCATCGGTCCCACTTCAAGAAATAGCAGACGCATTGGCCGAAAAAGGGTTTGCGGTTAAGTCCGTTGTCAATATCATCAACAGGAATAAAGTCGCACAGCCGCTCTTTAAAATCGAGCTCCAACCAGATGCAAAGCGGTCGAAGCCAAATGAAGTGCATCCAATCTACAACCTTCAGCTCCTATTGCACAGAAGAATCACCGTAGAGGAGCCCCATAAGAGATACCAACCACCTCAGTGTAAGAACTGCCAGGAATACAACCACACCTCTAACAATTGCAATCTTAGGTCAGTGTGTGTTGGCTGCGGCGAACATCATAAAGATGGCATTTGCACCAAGGACAGAAACAACGTCTCACTAAGACTTTGCAGTAACTGTGGAGGGAACCACACAGCCAACTACAGGGGATGTCCTGTCTTCAAGGATCTTAAATCGCACCTAAACGGGCGTAAACCCCCAGCTGGACCAAAAAACACCTTCAACGCCTCCAAAACTACACCGGAGGTATTCTTCGCCAAGGCTGTTAGATCATCTAACATGCCTGCTACAACCAATCCTAGTGTATCCTTCGCTAGTGTACTCCGAACTGGACAGACGGAGCCCGCGAAAGAGACCCCGTCACTCCACTATCTACAGAATCCGCAACCTGGCGCACCAGAGCTTGGCCAGCAAACTCCAAGAGGTTTAGAGGCCCTATTGATCTCACTTAATCAAAACATGACCACTTTTATGACGTTCATGCAAAACTGTATGCAGGAACTGATGCGGAATCAAAACCTGCTTATCCAGAAGCTTATCGAGAATAAATAATGGCTTCCCTACGTCTATGTCTTTGGAATGCTAATGGCGTCTCCAAGCACAAAAATGAACTGCAACTATTCCTAGACTCAAGTGAAATCGACGTCATGCTGATATCGGAAACACATTTAACATCAAACCAGAGGGCCGGGGCTAACTTCGACCGCGTCAAAGTTTGTATACCCTTGCAAGTTTGGTAGTAACTCTTTTATCTAAACTAATTGTTTTATCTTAAAAGGGTAATGTTTGCGAAAGAACGGCCTTCAATCTTAGCATAGGATATAACGAACTTTCTGATGAAAGTCAGTGTGTTCCACCGATCCTTCCTATGGGAGCTATATGATATAGTTACCCGATCTTTACCAAATTCGGCACAGTCATTAACAGATATATTAAACTGACAAATGTTAAATTTGAAAGCAATCGCATCAAAAGTAACGAAGTTATTGACAAACGTCACTGTTTTTGACCGATCGTTCCTATGGGAGCTATATGATATAGTCACCCGATCTTGATCAAATTTGGCACAGTGGTTTATAGTTACAATAAACTTATTTATATTAAATTTCACGACAATAGCTTAAAAAGTAACGAAGTTATTGAGAAAAATCACTGTTCGTGACTTTGCCGTTTGTATGGGAGCTATATGATATAGTCACCCGATCTTGATCAAATTTGGCACAATTATTAATAAGAACACCAAACTGACAAATACCAACTTTTATGGCAATTGCTTATAAAATAACGAAGTTATTGAGAAAAGTCACTGTTCGTGACTTTGCCGTTTGTATGGGAGCTATATGATATAGTGGTCCGATCCGACTGAATCCGAGATATACAAACCCTGCAGTATATACAAGCCTACGTGCAAAATTTCAGCTCTGTAGCTCTTACGGTCTAGGAGGAGTTCGCATCGATCCAGACGGACGGACAGACGGACGGACGGACGGACGGACGGACGGACGGACGGACGGACGGACGGACATGGTTATTTGAACTCGTCTCGTCGTGCTGATCAAGAATATATATACTTTATATGGTCGGAGATGCTTCCTTCTATGCGTTGCACACTTCTGACCAAAATTAATATACCCTTTTTGCAAGGGTATAAAAATAACTTTCGAATACCAAAATACACCTTCTACGCAACAAACCATCCAGACGGAAAAGCTCATGGCAGGACTGGTATCCTAATCAAAAACCGTATAAAACACTCGTTCCTCAACAGATTCGAAACACAGCACCTACAAGCAACTGCTATAACCGTCCAAACCAGCTGCGGCAACACTACGTTGGTTGCCCTGTACTGCCCACCACGCTTCTCAATCTCTGAAAAGGAATTCACCGGTTTCTTTAACACACTCGGAGAACGCTTCATTGCAGCAGGGGACTATAACGCCAAGCATACGCACTGGGGATCTCGCCTGGTAAATCCTAAAGGCAAGCAGTTGTACAATACAATAGTCAACCCACTCAATAAGATGGATTGCGTCTCACCGGGTAGGCCTACTTATTGGCCCACAGATGCACAGAAAATGCCTGACTTGATTGATTTCGCAGTAACCAAGAGGATTCCGCGTAATCGGATCACTGCGGAAACACTGCTAGATTTAACCTCCGATCACTCTCCAGTGCTATTCACACTGTTAACAAGACCTCAAGTACTTGATCGCCCATATATGCTTACAAACAACAAAACAAATTGGCTTAAATTTAAAATGTACATGAGTGCCCACATTGACTGTTCGCCGAAACTGGATGCTGCAGAGGACATTGACATGTGCGTCTCTGCACTTGAGTCGATGCTGGGAGCTGCAGCAAGAGTATCTACGCCACATGCCTCTACTTACGCTAAACCTGCTGTCAGGCCTACGAACCGGCGGATGGAACAATTAGTAACGGAAAAACGACGTCTAAGAAGAGAATGGCAGATTACTCGATCACCAGCAGCAAAACTTCGCCTAAGGCATGCCAGCCGCAACCTCTCCAAGGAGTTAAGACAAGAGGAAATCTGGGCTCAAAGGAAATACATAGAAAAGCTCAGTCCATCCAGCACTAAACATCCTCTGTGGAAAGCCCACCCAACTTTAAGCGCGCCTACAGAGACAGTTTCACCAATTAGGGGCCCAACAGGTGGATGGGCCCGCAGCGACGAAGAGAGGGCATCCGAATTTGCCACACATCTTAAAATGGTTTTCCAGCCAAATCCAACATCAAACTCATTTGTACTTCCCCCTTCGAGCACATTAACGGATAGTGAGTACTCGGAACTCCAATCGGATGAGATCACTGCAGTTATTAAAAACCACATAAAGCCGAACAAAGCCCCTGGCCATGACCTAATCACACCGAAAATGATCCTAGAACTCCCTAATATCGCCATACAATACATCTGCAAAATGTTCAACGCTATAATAAGAATTGGCTACTTCCCAAGAGCATGGAAAAGATCCACTATCATCATGATTCCTAAAGTGGGAAAGGACAAAACCCAACCATCATCCTATAGGCCAATTAGTTTGCTGCCATGTCTTTCGAAGCTTTTTGAAAAGGTCCTGCAGATTCGTCTAAACTCATTTCTGGCATCGGAGAACACAATCCCTTCTCACCAGTTCGGCTTCCGCGAAAAACATGGTACAATTGAACAAGTCAATCGTATAACATCCGAAATAGGAACAGCATTCGAACTAAAAGAATACTGTACGGCTGTCTTTCTCGACGTTGCCCAGGCTTTCGAATGAGTCTGGCTGGAGGGTTTAATGTTCAAAATCCGGCAGAAACTCCCACAGTACACCCACAAACTCATGGAATCTTACCTTTACAATAGGAAATTCGCTGTAAGATGTAATGGCTCCGTCTCGGCTGACTTTGAAATCGAAGCTGGTGTACCGCAAGGCAGTGTACTCGGACCATTGCTCTATCTGCTGTACACTGCAGATTTACCAACGAGTCTAGGACTTACAACGTCCACTTTTGCCGATGACACGGCAATCCTCAGCAGATCCAAATGCCCGATACAAGCCTCTGTAAAATTAGAGGAACACCTCAAGGTGGTAGAGGAATGGCTAGCAACCTGGCGTATCCGGGTCAACGAGCAGAAATGCAAACATGTTACATTTACGCTTAACAGAAGAAACTGTCCAGCTATAATGCTAAACAACGTACCAATTCCTCAAGCCGTGGATGTCATTTACCTTGGTATCCACCTAGACAGAAGACTAACTTGGCGCAAGCACATTGAGGCAAAAAAGTCACAGCTTAAACTGAAAGCGAGTAGCTTACATTGGATCATCAATGCTCGTCTGGAGTATAAAGTCCTCCTATATAACTCCGTACTGAAACCCATCTGGACTTACGGTGCCGTACTATGGGGAAATGCAAGTACGAGCAATGTCGACATTATACAAAGGGCGCAGTCGAAGATTTTAAGATCAATCACTGGGGTTCCGTGGTACATACGGAACGACAACATTCAAAATGATCTAAATATGCCTAGCGTAAAATCTGAAATAGGTAGTCAACAACTAAAGTATTCTGCGAAACTGGATGTACACCCTAATGTTCTTGCCAATTCCCTTACGCGAACTAATAATAGAACTCGTCTTAAAAGAAATGACAGACCAACCCAATAATAAATGATTAGGGCCGCCTGCAATATCCCCTGGATATATCTTAAGTACTAGATTAAGAAAAATATCTCAAACTTGTTGTTAGGCTCTAATTTAAGAGTAGATTCAACAAATATATATTAAACGTTAAAAAAAAAAAAAAATCTATTATTGAAAACAAATTTACGCAATTTCGAAAAAACAAGAGAAAGAAAATTGGCCTGAAGAGACAGAAACAAAAAAAAAAAAAAAAAAAACTTTCCTAAGATACACCTTTACTTTACCTTTTATTTTACCTTTCTATATAAATAATCATTACAATAACTCCATAATATTACGTTATTCTCTAAAAAGGGGAGGTGTAGTATATTCATACAAATAATCACTCAACACAATGAGCTCAACTTGTAACACTTTGTTGCAAGTATAAACAATTAAACATATACGCATTAAAATATAATTGTGCACTTGAATATGTTCATATGTATACATTGAAGTATTCACATAAACATATTCAAGTAAACATACAATTAAGCATGAACATATATGTATGTACATTTCTATATGCACATACATGTATTCACATAAGCACTGTATGCACAAGCGTAACATGAGCTAGAGCCAGGCCAGCGTGTGACCGCTGACCAAGCACTTTGATGCATGCGCTCAGTATACATACAGTATGTATGTATGTACTGACACTCTCCCTCTCTTTTGTAGCTGTCGCATAAGTCGCAGCATAAGAATATATATGTAAAATTAGCCTAAGCAAAAGAATAATTTGGAATAAAGAATGAATTCAAAAACTTCAATCAAACGACACAGACGTGTCTTTTATTATTATATATATATATTTACAACCCAATGGAACCCGGTCAAAGGAGATTTTTACAAGACGACTATGTAATATTTTTAAATGTTTTAATTTGATTTTTATACCCTTGCAGAGGGTATTATAAAATTGGTCAGATGTTTGTAACGCACAGAAGGAGACGTTTCCGACCCCATAAAGTATATATATTCTTGATCACCATGAGAAGCTGAGTCGATATAGCCATGTCCGTCTGTCCGTCGGTGCGTACGCGTTTTACTCAGCCATCTTAAGAGCTATCGGGATGAAATTTTTTTTGGGAGCTTATTTTTACCCAGGTGAGATAAAGTATGAAAATCATCGGGATCGGACTACTATATCATATAGCTCTGGAATAAAAATTTGTGCAAAAATTGGAGTATCCCCATGAAATTTAGCAATATAATAGAATTTGATATAAAATCTCAGATCTCAAAATTTGAATTTGATCGGATAAATAGAACACAAGTTACAGTCAATACAAATCGGTTCTACGTCATCAGCAAATCAAACAGAGCACATGCATACACACACACAGACGCAGCGCTACACGTATGTATTTATGTGTATGCGTGTTGTGCTTTGCTTAAAAATTTGTAGTGAAAAGAGAAATAATTTGAATGCTTTGTTTGTGTGTTGATGAATTGAGTTGCAAGGAAAGAAATTTCAAAATGTAAAAATATTATTGCCAAGGACTGCAAGCGTATATAAACTTTAGCATTGCCGAAGTTAGCTTCTTTGATATTTTAACACAATTACAAAAAAATAAAAAAAAAATTTTTTTTAATTTTTTTTTAGGGTTTTTTTGAAAATTTGCTATTGATGGCTGATTTTCTTCAAAATAATTTTCAATATTTACATCAATATCTAATAAACTCAACATTTCGGGACTATAGTTGCTATTTTCCAAATCCTGATCGCACTTGTCCCAGTGATGCAATTAGTGGGTCCGAAGAGGCTGCTAGCATGTTAAAAAGGTCTTCATTTTGTCTAAGACGAGAAGTTTTTAATGTATTAGTGTATCTGAACCTTTTGTAGTCCTTGTTTTTAGATTCCTGTGCTTCTTCGGATAACTCTCCAATTGGTAAACACTGATATTCTATTAAATCCTTTCCGTGAGCCAAAATCCTATGTACCGTTGGGGTAAGTTGTATACTCCTCAAGCCAAACTTCATTTTTATACCCTTCCAGAGGGTATTATAAAATTGGTCAGATGTTTGTAACGCACAGAAGGAGACGTTTCCGACCCCATAAAGTATATATATTCTTGATCAGCATGAGAAGCTGAGTCGATATACGCGTGCGTACGCGTTTTACTCAGCCATCTTAAGAGCTATCGGGATGAAATTTTTTTTGGGGGCTTATTTTTACCCAGGTGAGATAAAGTATGAAAATTATCGGAATCGGACTACTATATTATATAGCTCTGGAACAAAAATTTTTGCAAAAATTGGAGTATCCCCATGAAATTTACCAATATAATAGAATTTGGTATAAAATCTCAGATCCCAAAATTTTAATTTGATCGGATAAATAGAACACAAGTTACAGTCAATACAAATCGGTTCTACGTCATCAGCAAATCAAACAGATCACATGCATACACACACACAGACGCAAAGCTACACGAACTGTACGTATGTGTATGGGTGTTATGCTTTGCTTACGGAATGATGAAAGAAAAATTTGTAGTAAAAAGAGAAATAATTTTAATGTTTTGTTTGTGTGTTGATGAATTGAGTTGCAGGGAAAGAAATTTCAAAATGTAAAAATATTATTGCAAGGATATAAAAACTTCGGCAATGCCAAAGTTAGCTTCTTTGATATTTTTTAATAGTATACCCGAGGTTTCCGCGTCAGTATTTGCATATTTTATACAATTTTTTACATGGAAAGAAGCTTCAATAGCGATTGTACACTTAAACCATGCTTTAATATACATTTTTTCCAAGAAAATACAAACATCACATGCAAACCATTTTCTTCCTTTTTTATACCCTTGCAGAGGGTATTATAAAATTGGTCAGATGTTTGTAACGCACAGAAGGAGACGTTTCCGACCCCATAAAGTATATATATTCTTGATCACCATGAGAAGCTGAGTCGATATAGCCATGTCCGTCTGTCCGTCGGTGCGTACGCGTTTTACTCAGCCATCTGAAGAGCTATCGGGATGAAATTTTTTTTTGGGGGTTTATTTTTACTCAGGTGAGATAAAGTATGAAAATCATCGGGATCGGACTACTATATCATATAGCTCTGGAACAAACATTTGTGCAAAAATTGGAGTATCCCCATGAAATTTACCAATATAATAGAATTTGATATAAAATCTCAGATCTCAAAATTTTAATTTGATCGGATAAATAGAACACAAGTTACAGTCAATACAAATCGGTTCTACGTCATCAGTAAATCAAACAGATCACATGCATACACACACACAGACGCAAAGCTACATGAACTGTATGTGTATGCGTGGGATGCTTTGGATGGTAGAAGAAGAAAAATTGTAGTAAAAAGAGTAATAATTTGAATGTTTTGTTTGTGTATTGATAAATTGAGTTGCAGGGAAAGAAATTTCAAAATGTAAAAATATTATTGCCAAGGACTGCAAGGGTATTTAAACTTTGGCATAGCCGAAGTTAGCTTCTTTGATATTTTTTTTTAAATTTGCCAGATTTCTGCCGCTTGCGATCCATTTTCGCCTTAAGTTAGATTGTGTATATTTGATTTTTACCATAAGCTCCTTCATCCTTCATCTCCTTCAGCAATCCCATTTCAAAATCGTTTAAGTTTTCACACTCTTGGAAAACTTTCAAAATCCTTTCATTCTTTAACAACATTTTTGCACAATTAAATAAAACTGCCTTGAATTATATTCACAAATACTATTCAGTCCTGATTTAAGGTGTTTCCACTTATGAAGTTAAAAATAAACTGTCGCAAACGAGAGGAATAAGTAGCTCTTTATGTTATATTTTTTTTTTTATTAACTAGGTACAACGAAAAATCTGTATTACCCTTTTTGTATTAATTAGGTAAACAACTTAATATTTACATCCAATTAGGTAAACGGAAATAAAAACGACCAACCCACAAATAGGACAAACTTTTCATCAACTTAAATAACATTTACCTGTCTTGTCATTTTTTCCAAAACCAGGTAATTAGCAATTTATCATTGTAGAAAGGCATATATATAAACAGGTAGTAATTGCAAAACAGCATTACGCAAGGTTATCATTTAAATACAAAGAAGCTACATGCCAATACGCATGCGCTCTTCTTCTTCCTTATACCTGCAGCGCATTTTTAGGCGAGGTTGCCTTAGTTCTATGATTTACGCATCGCTGTCGCACCTCTCCGCATATTGGGACTATATACATCTGATAGGTAAATATTTCAACTACCTAGTGTATGTAGTCCGGTAGTGATACTAGGTGATACTTGTTAGTTGTATTCCACCAAAGTTCAAAAAACGCCAATATTTAGTGTATTTTTTAAACGCTTCTAGTTCAATAACTATTTAAGTAATTATTAAAATTTATGAAACATGCTATTAACAAAGAACATACTTTTCAGATAAAACCAAAAAATCCAAGATCGATTGTTGAAATCGCCCAATATTCAGTTTTAAAGTTGCGACTCTTTTTAAAAATTATCATTTTTTCCTTTTCACTAAAAATGTCTTAACTTTGGGCGCCTCTAGCACCCATGAATCTCAACCGATTTCAAAAATTTTTCGGATTCATAATCTCTGAAGCATTTCCTATCGATTGCATATATCATTTTTGCCAAACGCGATCATGAAAAAACGCATCTATAGGGAATACTTCAGAGCTTTTTAGTAATTGGGAATAAATGATAATTTTCACAAAAAATCGCAACTTTAATACTCAATATTGGGCGATTTCAACAATCGATTTGTTTTATCTTAAACTTTAGGCATTTAAAAAATACACTAAATATTGGCGTTTTTTAACTGTGGTGGAGTACAACTAACAAGTATCAACTAGTATCACTACCGGACTACATACACTAGGTAGGGTAAATATTTACATATCAGATGTATATGGTCCCAATATGCGGAGACCTGCGACACCGATGCGCAAAAAAAGGGCAACCTTTTTATTTCCGTTTACCTAATTGATGTAAATATTAAGTTTTTTTCCTAATTAATACAAAAGGGTAATACCGAATTATAACATAAAGAGCTAATTGTTCCTCTCGTTTGCGACAGTTTATTATACCCTTGCAGAGGGTATTATAAAATTGGTCAGATGTTTGTAACGCACAGAAGGAGACGTTTCCGACCCCATAAAGTATATATATTCTTGATCAGCATGAGAAGCTGAGTCGATATAGCCATGTCCGTCTGTCCGTCGGTGCGTACGCGTTTTACTCAGCCATCTTAAGAGCTATCGGAATGAAATTTTTTTGGGAGCCTATTTTAACCCGGGTGAGATAAAGTATGAAAATCATCGGGATCGGACTACTATATCATATAGCTCTGAAACAAAAATTTTTGCAAAAATTGGAGTATCCCCATGAAATTTACCAATATAATAGAATTTGATATAAAATCTCAGATCCCAAAATTTGAACTTGAACTCGGTTCTACGTCATCAGCAAATCAAACAGAGCACATGCATACGCACACACAGACGTAGCGTAACACGTATGTAGTTAGGTGTATGCGTGTTGTGCTTTGCTTAAAAATTTGTAGTAAAAAGAGAAATAATTTGAATGTTTTGAAAGAAATTTCAAAATGTAAAAATATTATTGCCAAGGACTGCAAGGGTATATAAACTTTGGCATAGCCGAAGTTAGCTTCTTTGATATTTTAACTTCAAAAGTGTTAAACGAAATTACAAACACTTCCTTAACGTTAGGGTTAGGACTTAGACGATTCAACGAGTGAGGAGAACTACTACGAATATGAAATTTTTCCGTTTCATTGCAGAATAAAGTGTATGGATTTTATTTTGAAGCTTGCTTACACATCTCGTGAGGATATTCAGAGCATAAAGGAGATTATACAAGCTGAATTCTCTCGGAAGCTGGGACCGAAAACTGGCTGCCCAAAGTACGGATACTGAAACAAACGAATGATGGAAATACTTCAAGGAAATTTTTTGTAAATAACGAAACAACATCTTTTATAACAGATGTTAGTCAAGAGATCATTAAAAGGTTGTCTGTTATCTTGAACGTTATAAATTGCAAGGAAATGGTAAATGGGGAAAAATTTGATGCATATTTTTGAAAAAACTGCTCAACTTTTGACTGAATTGTATCCGCAAAAAAAACTTTCCCGAAAGGTACATAGGATTTTGGCTCACGGAAAGGAATTAATAGAATATCAGTGATTACCAATTGGAGAAGAAGCACAGGAATGTAAAAACGAGGAGTACAAAAGGTTCAGATATACTAATACATTAATAACAAAATGAAGACCTTTTTAAAATGCTGGCAGCCTCTTCGTACCAATTTATTGCATCACTGAGACACGTGCGATCACGAAACGATTTGGAAAATATCAACTTCATTCCCCAAATGTTGAGTTTATTAGATATTGACGTAAATATTGAAAATTATTTTGAAAAAAATCAGCCAAAAATAGCAAATTTTCAAAACTAACCTAAAAAAAATGTACATTTTTATTTTTTACTTTTTGTAATTATGTTAGAAAATTAAAATAAAACATTCAAAATTGTTACATAGTCATTCAAAAATATCGTTGCAAAAAACCGGGTTTCGCTCCTTTTTATAAAGGAAAACCATGCTTGGAAATATTTTCTGACTTTGGCCTTTTAACGTTTCATTTTAACGTTTCATTTAATTTAACATTTCGAAACGCCCTTTTTGTATACTATATGACGGATCCCTCTAGACAAAGGGTGTCTAAATCAAAAACGTGGCAAAAAACCGCAAAGGTCAGATGTCGCTACAGCTGCTAATTGTCGCTTGAATGCAATTGCAGTGAGTAGAAGAGGGAACTGCAGCAGCACTTCATTAAAAAAGTAATGCGGAGGAAGAGACCAACAGCTTTACCTCTGCCACAGTTAGAGGCAGCAACTCAACTCAACACAAAAATACAAGATGAAATCCCGCTCCAACTTAACTCTCTTCCATGTTGACTCCCACTTAACAGAAAGTCTGCAGTGAGCTCGACTCTCTTTCTCTTCAAATTTGAGTGATGTAATGTGCCTAACAAGGAATCGTCACCCACTGTTACTCCTTGACTTAGCCATTGTTGTGCTCTTGTTGACATAACGAATGCCTTAACATTTTTTTGAGATGGCTTTGTTGATTTCCCTCTCCACTAACCATTCCGCTCAACAAGGCCACAACATAACCTTTGCTGTCTCTAAGAGATGGCAAAAGCTTCAAGGAGTAAATTTATAGTACTAAAGTCAATGGGAAATATATCGACTACGTAGATCGATATCACATTTTCGATCATAAATTTTGCGGTGCTCTCAATCATTAAGTTCCCTCTGCCTATAAGTGGTGCTCGAGATCACGATACAGTTTTCCCCCCGTAAATCTTAAAAGGTCGTCCCTCTGACCAAAAACTTTACGAAAATCGTGTTCAACCAGAGGGCCGTGGTTAACTTCGACCACGTCGAAGTTTGTATACCCTTGCAACTGTTTTGGTAATTCTTTCCCTACCCATAGCCATCAAAGTGTAAATACGTTTTATCCAAAAAGTGTAATGTCTGATAAAGAACGGCCTTCAATCTTAGCATAGGATATAACGAACTTTTTGATGAAAGTCACTGTTTTCCACCGATCGTTCCTATGGGAGCTATATGATATAGTCACCCGATCTTGATCATATTCGGCACAATTATTAATAATAACACAAAACTGACAAATACCAACTTTTATGACAATAGCTATAAAATTAATGAAGTTATTGAGAAAGTCACTGTTCGTGACTTTGCCGTTTGTATGGGAGCTATATGATATAGTCTCCCGATCTTAATCAAATTGATCATATTTGGCACAATTATTAATAATAACACAAAACTGACAAATACCAACTTTTATGACAATAGCTATAAAATTAATGAAGTTATTGAGAAAGTCACTGTTCGTGACTTTGCCGTTTGTATGGGAGCTATATGATAAAGTCTCCCGATCTTGATCAAATTTTGCACAATTATTAATAAGAACACAAGACTGACAAATACCAACTTTTATGACAATAGCAATAAAATTAATGAAGTTATTGAGACTTTGCCGTTTGTATGGGAGCTATATGATATAGTCTCCCGATCTTAATCAAATTGATCATATTTGGCACAATTATTAATAATAACACAAAACTGACAAATACCAACTTTTATGACAATAGCTATAAAATTAATGAAGTTATTGAGAAAGTCACTGGTCGTGACTTTGCCGTTTGTATGGGAGCTATATGATATAGTCTCCCGATCTTGATCGAATTGGGCACAATTATTAATAAGAACATAAAACTGACAAATACCAACTTTTATGAAAATTGCTGATAAAATAACGAAGTTATTGAGAAAAGTCACTGTTCGTTACTTTGCCGTTTGTATGGGAGCTATATGATATAGTCTTCCGATCTTGATCAAATTTGGCACAATTATTAATAAGAACACAAAACTGACAAATACCAACTTTTATGACAATAGCTATAAAATTAATGAAGTTATTGAGAAAGTCACTGTTCGTGACTTTGATGTTTGTATGGGAGCTATATGATATAGTGGTCCGATCCGGCTGAATCCGAGATATACAACGCCTGCAGTATATACAAGCCTACGTGCAAAATTTCAGATCTGTAGCTCTTACGGTCTCGGAGGAGTTCGCGTTGATCCAGGCGGACGGACGGACGGACGGACGGACGGACATAGTTATTTGAACTCGTCTCGTCGTGCTGATCAAGAATATATATACTTTATATGGTCTGAGATGCTTTGTTCTATGCGTTGCACACTTCTGACCAAAATTAATATACCCTTTTTGCAAGGGTATAAAAAGCCCGAATTTTGTTCGAGTTCATTCATTCAGCTGAATCGTATTATACAAACTATCAATAATTAAAGACTGTCATGAATGGATCCCATACCAGTTTGTGCAATTTTTGATCAGCAGATGTAATGAAAATAAATCAAATGAAATTGCAACACTTTCTAAAGAATGCAATAATCACAATTTCGTGGGATCTATTTGTAGAAAACATGCTTGTTTTTTTTGTCATCTCAAGGTGTTAGCTACTCCTGATGTGAGATAATGACTTTGGCAGCTGACGGAGACGACAGGCTCCTGCTTCCTAGCTCCCGGATTCTGTCATATGCGATGAGGCGTGCAAAAGTCATTTTTCTCGCACATTTTTCAAATTCATCCCCCCGTTGCTTCTTGCCCTGACACTCTCGGTACCTTTCACACAACCATCAACATTTATTAATATTTTCAATTTTTCACTAAAATTGCCTATAATTTTCAAGTGGTAGTGTGTGTGTATGGAATTTTTGCCTTTGTAGTTGTTGCCTCCAAGGTGTCTTTTAGCACGGAGAGAGGGGAAATATAAGGAGAGGAAGGAAATTCCAGCTTTTCCTGCCTCTGATAGTTAATTGTTTATAAAATTGCAAAGGCTATTCACCGGGAAAAGAATCGCTAGGGGCTTTAGGGGCAGTAAACGGCTATCAACAAAAAAAAAAAAAAATAAATAAATAAATAAATGAACCATTGAATTTTATTTTCGACAGATGTCAAAAAACTTTTTAACAATATTTGTATTCCAGCAAGATACTTTAAAAAATACGCAATTTTCTGCAAATTATATTGTTACATGATTGCATTTCGATTTACAAAAGCAAATAAATAAATAACCTGGGAATCAGTTTAGCCAATTTATTATAGGTGGAAACCCTAAACATATTCCACACTTTCCAACACTTGTTACTATGATTTATCAACACTTCTTTCCATGATTTTCCAAAACTGGAGAATATACTATTTTGTCAATTCATTGTGGTCAACTACGCCCTGAAAGTGGAAAGCCAATTTGTTATAGGCGGAAACCCTAAACGTATTTCACACTTTCCAGCACTTGTTACTATGATTTGTCAACACTTCTTTCCATGAATTTCCTAAACTGGAGAATATGAAATTTTTTCAACTCATTGTGGTCTAGTAGGCTCTGAAACTTTTTGTTAGACCTCTCTCATAATTGACTTCACTTGTTTGGAAGCAGTCAAAGAGTCAAGTTCAAATTTTTTCCTCTTTTTGCCTGGTCCTTCTCCTCTAAAGCATTTTAAAATTTACAATGCTCTCATTTATTCATTCACCATTTGAACTCAGCGCTTCTTGTGAAAGGCAACCTTTTAGATCCATTAAGGTTAAGACGTTTCAGTCATATAACATTTAGTTTTCTTATTTGATTTCTTTTCATCAAAAGATTTTAAAATTTTATTGTACTATACTTAGACGGTATACAGTTTTTTCCTTAATATTTGCAAGACCAAAATTACACTATCGTTATCAATAGAAATATCGTAAGTTTTCCCGATTTCGATTTGTTGTCTTTCCACTAGCTCCAATCTTATTTTCCTTAGGTCTTTTAAAGCATTTTAAAATTTAAAATGCTTCACTTTATTAGATCATTTGAAAAAATTCTTGTCAACTGAAATTTATTTTCCCCTGGATTAAGGGTAAGGTTCATCATAAAACATATATATTTCCCTATTTCTGTTCATTCCATAAAATAATTTGATTTGGTCTAGCAGTGGACTGTACCTTTTGCCAATTCAATAATTAATTTTCCTTTGATTCTTTGCTACTGAATCAGTTGAGTGCCAATTTATTACTGAAGAAAAAGAGAAAAAGCGCCGACGCAGCAGCGCGCAAATATGTGTGTGTACAATGCTAATGTATGTGTATGTACATATATTATCGATAAATGCAATCCGTTCATAAACATCCCGGCCCGCCCTGAAACACAGTTTCTGAACGGGGCAATACCGCAACCTTGGTGATTGGCTGAGTTATTTCTCCTTAAGAAGTCTTGAGTCTGACCGCTCGAACTAATTGATCCTTGCCTGGGTAGGCTTCGAGAACCAGCGCAAGATGCCAATGAGCTGGTGGGGTGTTAGATTCCTTTACACGCACTACATCTCCGACTGATGCTGGAGTGGTCCACTTTGGACGCTGTTGCAGTGTGGTAAGATACTCCTGGTGCTATTGCTTCCGGAATCCTTGCATCATAGATTGGATACTTTGCCAGTACCTAAGTCGGCCCACGGGAATGTGGACTAGGTCTGCCTCTGGTATGATTGTGAGAGACTTGCCGATCAAGAAGTGTGCTGGCGACAAATAATTGACATCTGTGTCCGAGTTGTAGCGCAAAGGTCGTGAGTTGACCACTGCGCTGACTAGGGCAAGTAGAGTTCGCATCAACTCGTAGGTGAGAGTAGATTTCCCTGACTCGGCGAATATGCAGCTTTACGCATCTGACTGCAGATTCCCATTTTCCTCCCCAATGAGGAGCATGTGGCGGAATGAATACCCATTGTATGCCATCATTCGCCAGAGAGTTCGTAATCTTGTCTATGTGTTGTTGAGATGCCAGCAGTTTCTGCATTTCATCAAGCGAGCGTTTAGCCCCAATGAAGTTCGTTCCGTTGTCGCTATAGATTTTGTCGCACTTGCCACGCAACGAGACAAAACGTCTTAGCACGGCCAAGAATGAGTCGGTGATCGATGTGACAAGGCAAATAAATAGGCAAATGTAGCACTTACCAATGAGCGGTTTGCGCCCCTTTCCATCCTTAAGAAGGATTGGACCAGCATAGTCGCATCCAGTGTTTACAAATGGAAGCGCCTGAGTGACTCGAATGCTGGGTAGATCAGCCATTCTTTGATGTGATGTATGTTGCCGTTGTCGAAAACAAGCCAAACAGTCGTGTGTGACTTTCCTTATCAAGTTCCTTGCGCCAAATATCCAGAATCTTTGCCGTACCATAACAAAGATTGATGAGACGCCAGGGTGCAGGTTGACCCTGTGTTCGTGTTCAAGTATCAGCTTGGTGATGCGATGAGATTTCGGTAGCAAAACTGGATGTTTCGCCTCTGTGGACAATTGCAAGTGTTGCAATCGTCCTCCAACCCTAAGTAGTCCGTCCTTGTCGATTATTGGCGAGAGTTTAGCCAACTGAGATCGACTTCGCAATGATTTATTTGCGAGTAGCAATTGATAGTCATCCTGGAAGCAGGTTTGCGCGTGCCGCAAGCATACAATACGTGCCGCGCTGATTTCCTCAAATGTATGAACGAGCGTCAACCATGAAGATACTCGTTGAACAAGATGATCAAGTGGGTGATCAGGAGCTGCATCTACTAATGCAGTCAGACAATTGATTTTGACTTCCTGTTGTATGCTCGTTTCTGAAATATTTACACAGACTTGTGAGTTGTTTAACCTTACCATAAATTGATCCGCATCACGTAGCCATGACGGCCCACCATAACTGAAAGTCTTTTAGATCTGCAGCCATGAGACCTCTAGATGCGCAATCAGCTGGATTCGATTTGGAGTCCACATGACGCCAATAATGCCTTGGAATGGTGTCCAGAATTTCCGAAGTTCTGTTCTTTAGTCTTTAGTCTTTAGTCGAGAGGGTGCGTATGATAGCCAATAAAGTACGATTGTGGAATCACACCATGCAAAAACCGTGACCTTTTGATGTCGAAGTGCCGCCTTTATCGTATGTATGAGTTGACTTAGGGGCAGTGCCGCGCAAAGCTCTAGGCGACGTAGAGATTGCTGCTTTAGCGGAGCCACCCTAGATTTCGCAGCCATAATCGATGTAGAAATCGAGCCATCATTGTTGATTACTCTGCTGTACACTACAGCAGCGTATGCCTTTATCGATGCATCGGAGAATCCATGCAATTCAATGTTGTCCGCGCCGTTGACAACTAACCGGGGTATTTGAATGTGTTGTAGAATATCCAAATCTGCTCGCCATTTGAGCCAATTCTCCTTTAGCAGTTTAGGGAGTTTGTCATCCCATCCCAAATCGAGAAGCCATAATTGTTGAAAGAGTATTTTGAATTGGACCACAATTGGTGCCAATAGCCCAAGTGGATCAAAGATCCGTGAGACATCCGATAAAACTTGTCGTTTTGTACAATCGACATTTCCTTTTAGACCTACATTATAGGACAATGTATCAAGACCAGGTTGCCAGTAAAGCCCAAGAACCTTCACTGGTGATGATTGTGTAGAATCAGTTCCTTCCGTTGGTATGCGAAGTGTGTTCGATACCCATTTCCCAAGCTCCAAATTAGCACAGGACATAAGTTGAATGAGTTCCTTTCGATTTTGTACCAGTTCCTCCTCACTGTTTGACCCAGAGAGCATAAAAATCCTCTTGTAGGATTTTTGGAGCATTCGGGTATTCCTGCTGAATATCAATAGCCAGTTGCTCTAATACCCTGACAGCCAGGAATGGTGCACATGAGGTGCCGTAAGTGACGGTACAAAGTTGATAATGTTTGATTGGATCCGATGGCCTTTCTCTCCAGACAATTCTCTGGAAGTCGCGGTGTTTGTTGTTCACCCAAATCTGCCGAAACATCTTAACTATTTCGGCTGAGAATACAAATTTGTACATCCGAAAGCGCAAGCAGACTGCGAATAGATCGCGTTGAATGCAAGGCCCTGTAAATAGATAATCGTTTAGTGATTTGCCTTTGGTGTCGCAGAATGATCCGTCGAAAACTAATCTCAGTTTCCGACCCAAAACCGGATGATGTGGTAGATAAAACCGTTGCCCATTATTGCCTTCATCCGGTGGCACTTCGCGCATGTGCCCCAAATCGAAGTATTACTTCATGAAGTTGACATATTTTGCTCTTAGATTTTCATCTTTTTGTAACCGTCGTTCCACCGATTGGAAACGGCTTAGAGCTCCTTGTAAAGTATCCCCAAATTCAGGATTAGTGACCTTAAATGGAAGTTCAACGATGTACTTCCCATTATCATCTCGAGTGTGTGTAGCGAGAAAGTGTTCCTCTACTTCTTCGTCATCAGGTTCAAATTTGGATGTGGAACTGATGTCCTCTAGCTCCCAGAACCTCTGGAGCGAAGCGTTAATATCAATGTATGATGTCATAGCGAAAGCGTTGTTAGCTTGTGGCATCGTGGTAGAGCTGATGACCCATCCGAAAATCGATGAAATTGCAATGAGTTTGCCCGTATTGTCGTACAACTTTTTACCTGTAATTGTAGACCAAACATGTTCACCACCCAACAGAACGTCAATTGGAGCGTTTGTGGTGAATTCTGAGTCAGCCAGTTGAAGATCGTTAAAGACCTCCAGTGCCGATGTGTCAATGTTCTGCCTTTCCAGTGTTGAGGTGATTTTGCCAAGAACATGAGCCTGTACCGTTAAGTGATTGTTGGAGTACCTTGACTTGTTTTGAAGCGTGCTGCTTCCCCTTGTGGTGTCAGCCTGAACCGAAGAGATTCCTGTCACCAAAATTGATGATGCCGACCGTGGCAATCCAAGTGCTTGAATGCATCGTTCTGATACATATGAAAGTTCCGACGCAGTATCTAGTAAGATACGACATGTGATGTAGTCTCCATTTACTTTTTGAACATAAACCGTAGCAGTAGGCAATATGCTTCGATTTAAACCTGTTATTTTTTTTTTCCTGTTATCGTTTTCGCAGAGCTTTGCGAACAAACCGTTGCTGGTGCACTCCCATTATGAGCCACTATACTTGATGTAGACAAATCGTGATGAGAGGCGTTTGGACTACGCTGATTCTCCCTTTTTCCTTGTTGCAAATTCCTTAAAGCCATTGAGTTACCTGGATCGTGGACCAGAGAATGATGGACAGTTTATGACCATATGCCCTGATTTTAGGCACTTATAACATAAAGCCTTTTCCCTGATGAACGTACGACGTTGTGCAATTGTTAAATCCATAAATTGTTGACAGCCATACAGTTTGTGATCCGTCGCCTGACATTTGGTGCAGCTGCCACCTTGAACTGCAACCATTGAATGTGTGACCCTTTTTATGTGTATGATTTGCGCTGGCGTTTTGCCTCCAGTCGCAATCTCCCGTTTGCTGAGCTCTAATTCTTTACATCGATCATCCAAGAACTTGAAGAATTCCTCCAGTGTGGGCGCCTCGTTGCCCATGCTGCGCTCAATCCACCTGCGCCGTGTATCAGCGTCAAGCTTTTCCAATACCAGATATTGTACCCAGCAATCCCGTCCTGTTTGATTGATCGCATCCAGACCGCGAACAATCTCGTTTGTGCCATCTGATACCTTTCGTAAGATGGACACATCAATTTTGTTTGTCGTTGGTAGACCCATAAATTGTTCCAAAACGGAGTTTACAATATGGCGTGGCCTATTGTACCTTTCCTTTAAGCGCTCCCAAGCAGTGTTGTAAGCCGTGTCAGTTATTGCCAGATGCCGCACCAAGTTGGCAGCATCGACGAGCAGTGTTTTCAAATGATGAAACTTTTGAGTGTTGGTTAACTCCCTTTTGTTGTGTATCGTGCTCTCGTAGATATCTTGAAAAACTGGCCACTCTATGTAGAGTACAGCGAACCGTTTGATTTGAATTTTCGGCAATTCGCCGCCTTGCACAAATGCCGTCGTGTTGTTTCCCGAAGTTGAACCCGAAGCAGCCGTCTCTGCGCGAGCGGGCATCGACAAGTTTGAACTACTCTGGTTTGCAGCTAACGCCTGCATTCCCATGGCGCCATTGCCGTCGTCAGACAATGATGCTTGTTGTTGTACTAACCGTTTTTTTCCTAGAAGTAACGAATATGCTTTCAAGTACTTCTCCTCGTAGGTCACGTGATCGACCTCTGGATCCACATAGCCGTCTACATCTTCCAGTAGGGCTATGGAATCCCCGTTTCCATTAAATTCCTTCCACACGGACTGGAATTGATCCATCCGAGCGGCTACCTCAGTAGTTGATGATGTTTGGGATCTTTCCGACCAATCCAGAATTAATGTGATGCTGGCCTTGAGTCGGCTCCGACGACCCACCAATGCCTTTAGTTCTTCCATTGCGAAGAGCTATTCCAGAGTAATAACCCACAAAACTTTCCAATAGATCCAAAGAAATTCGAACGAAAAGCACCTTATTCGAACGAAACCCGATTTCCTTATTCGGCTCGAATGACCAAAATATGATTTGGTCTAGCAGTGGACTGTACCTTTTGCCAATTCAATAATTAATTTTCCTTTGATTCTTTGCTACTGAATCAGTTGAGTGCCAATTTATTACTGAAGAAAAAGAGAAAAAGCGCCGACGCAGCAGCGCGCAAATATGTGTGTGTACAATGCTAATGTATGTGTATTATTCGATTCCTATAGCTACATATATTATCAATAAACGCAATCCATTCATAAACATAATTTTAAATAAAAATTGCGTTTGAGATTGTTCGCTGTTTGTGCAAACTAATCAACGTAGTTTTAATTCTAATTTTCCTTAATATAAAAATGCGAATTACGCAAAAATATACATAAACAAAAAATTGCATCTGCCATTTCAAGATTTCTGAAATAAATTCTCGTTTAAAGGTAATATTTTATTCCACATATCGTATTATGAATGAAACTACTTAGTTCCTGCTCCTGTTGTTGATCCTCTCTCTACTGTTGAAGTTCCAAAGCAACCAAAGTTCTTCTCCTTCTGTAGCTGCTGAGTTGATGGTCCCAAGCAACCAAAGTTCTCCTTCTGTAGCTGCTGTGTTGATGTTCCTAACCAACCAAAGTTCTTCGCATTTAATAGCTGCTGTGTTGATGGTCCCAAGCAACCGAAGTTCTTCTCATTCAGTAGCTGCTGTGTTGATGGTCCCAAGCAACCAAAGTTATTTTCCTTCTATAGCTGCTGTGTATCCCTTCACCCTCAGCTTAAAAACAATAAATATTTTATAGCCTCTGTCTACTCTTGAAGTTCCCAAGCAAGCAAAGTTCTTCTCCTTCTGCAGCTGCTGAGTTGATGGTCCTAAACAACCAAAGTTCTCCTTCTGTAGCTGCTGTGTTGATGTTCCTAACTAACCAAAGTTCTTCTCCTTTAGTAGCTGCTGTGTTAATGGTCCCAAGCAACCAAAGTTCTCCTTCTGTAGCTGCTGTGTATCCTTTCACCCTCAGCTTGAAAACAATAAATATTTTATAGCCTCTATAGGGGGCAATAGAAGAGAATGAGATAAGGATCGAAAAGTTGCAAAATTTTCCACACATTGACGCACGTTGAGAGCACATTGGTACTGTGGGAATTTCTTATTTGCCAAAAAACCCGCATCTGAAGACTGTTTACTATCCAGTGGCGGAAATGCTCATTATTACATCGATTACTAATGGATTTTTTCTCGCCTGTGTACATTCAAAAACCGAATACAAGCTCCATTACTTTCTTAACAAATGGTAGCGTTTTCTACTAGGTGCATGAAATTATTGAATTTTGTAATGCAGAAAGTAACGACGCGCACGGCGTCTGCTCGGATAGCGTTGCAAAAATCAGTTTTTTCATGAACGCGTTTGTCAAAAAATATATACGCAATCTATAGGGAATATTTCCAAGCTTTTTAGTAATTGGGAATAAATGATAATTTTTACAAAAAATCGCAACTTTAATAGCGATTTCAACAATCGATCTTGTTTTATCTTAAACTTGAAGCTTTTAAAAAATACACTATATATTGGCGTTTTTAACTGTAGTGAAATACAACTAACAAGTGTCAACTAGTATCACTACCGGACTACATACACTAGGTAGGGTAAATATTTACATATCAGATGTATATGGTCCCAATATGCGAAGACCTGCGACACCGATGCGTAAGCCATAAAACTAAGGCAACCTTTTTATTTCCGTTTACCTAATTGGAAGTAAATATTAAGTTTTTTCCTAATTAATACAAAAAGGGTAAACCCGTTTTTTCGTTCTACCTAAAAAATATAACATAAAGAGCTAATTGTTCCTCTCGATTGCGACATTTTATTCTTAACTTCAAAAGTGTTAAACGAAATTACAAACACTTCCTCGACGTTAGGGTTACGACTTAGACGGTTCAACGAGTGAGGTGAACCGCTACGAATATGGAATTTCTCCGTTTCATTGCAGAATAAAGTGTATGGATTTTATTTTGAAGCTTGCTTACACATCGCGTGAGGATATTCAGAGCATGAAGGAGATTATACAAGCTGAATTCTCTCGGATGCTGGGACCGAAAATTGGCTGCCCAAAGTACCGATACGGAAACAAACGAATGATGAAAATACTTCAAGGAGATTTTTTGTAAATAATGAAATAACATCTTTTATAACAGGTGTTAGTCAAGAGATCATTAAAAGGTTGTCTGTTATCTTAAACGTTATAAATTGCAAGGAAATGGTAAATGGGGAAAAATTTGAAGAATATGCTTCAAAAACTGTTCAACTTTTGACTGAATCGTATCCGTAAAAAAAATTTACCCCAAAGGTACATAGGATTTTGGCTCACGGAAAGGAATTAATAGAATATCAGTGTTTACCAATTGGTGAAGAAGCACAGGAATGTACAAGGAGTACAAAAGGTTCAGATATACTAATACATTAATAACTTCTAGTGTTAGACAAAATGAAGATCTTTTAAAAATGCGACACGTGCGATCACGAAACGATTTGGCAAATATCAACTTCATTCCCGAAATGTTGAGTTTATTAGATATTGAAGTAAATATTGAAAATTATTTTGAAAAAAACATTTACATTTTAATCAAATTAAAACATTAAAAATTGTTACATAGTCATTTAAAGCGACGAAAAATTTCGTTTGTGATTGCAAAAAAACCGGTTTCGCTCCATTTTATAAAGGAAAAACATGCTTGGAAATATTTTCTAACTTTAAACTTTGAACGTTTTATTTTAACGTTTCATTTCATTTAACATTTCGAAACGTCCTTTATGTATACTATATGGCGGATTCTTCTAGATAAAGGGTATCTAAATCAAAAACGTGCCCACAAAGCACAAAGGCCAGACGTCGCTACAGTTCCCTCCGTCCACCTCTGCTACAGCTGCTAATTATCGCTTGAATGCAATTGCAGTGAGTAGAAGAGGTCAATGGGAAATATATCGACTACGTAGATCGATATCACATTTTCGATCATAAATTTTGCGGTGCTCTCAATCATTAAGTTCCCTCTTGCCCATAAGTGGTGCTCGAGATCACGATACAGTTTTCCCCTCCCCCGTAAATCTTAAAAGGCCTCTGACCAAAAACTTTACGAAAATCGTGTTCAAAAAGCCCGAATTTGGTTCGAGTTCATTCATTCAGCTGAATCGTATTATACAAACTATCAATAATTAAAGACTGTCATGAATGGATCCCATACCAGTTTGTGCAATTTTTGATCAGCAGATGTAATGAAAATAAATCAAATGAAATTGCAACACTTTCTAAAGAATGCAACAATCACAATTTCGTGGGATCTATTTGTAGAAAACATGCTTGTTTTTTTTCTCATCTCAAGGTGTTAGCTACTCCTGATGTGAGACAATGACTTTGGCAGCTGACGGAGACGACAGGCTCCTGCTTCCTAGCTCCCGGATTCTGTCATATGCGACGAGGCGTGCAAAAACCATTTTTGTCGCACATTGGTAGTGTGTGTGTATAGAATTTTTGCCTTTGTAGTTGTTGCCTCCAAGGTGTCTTTTAGCATGGAGAGAGGGGAAATATAAGGAGAGGAAGGAAATTCCAGCTTTTCCTGCAGCTGATAGTAAATTGTTTATAAAATTGCAACAGCAATTCACCGGGAAAAGAATCGCTAGGGGCTCTAGGGGCATTAAAGGGTTATCAACAACAAAAAAAAAAAAAAAAAAAATAAATGAACCATTGAAATTTATTTTCGACATATGTCAAAGTCAAAAAACTTTTTAACAAATATTTGTATTTCAGAAAAATACTTTAAAAAATTCGTAATTTTCTGCAAATTATATTGTTACATGATTGCATTTCGATTTACAAAAGCAAATAAATAAATAACCTGGGAATCAGTTTAGCCAATTTATTATAGGTGGAAACCCTATTCATATTCATATTCCACACTTTCCAACACTTGTTACTATGATTTATCAACACTTCTTTCCATGATTTTCCAAAACTGGAGAATATACTATTTTGTCAATTCATTGTGGTCAACTACGCCCTGAAAGTGGAAAGCCAATTTGTTATAGGCGGAAACCCTAAACGTATTTCACACTTTCCAGCACTTGTTACTATGATTTGTCAACACTTCTTTCCATGATTTTCCTAAACTGGAAAATATGAAATTTTTATACCCTTGCAGAGGGTATTATAAAATTGGTCAGATGTTTGTAACGCACAGAAGGAGACGTTTCCGACCCCGTAAAGTATATATATTCTTGATCAGCATGAGAAGCTGAGTCGATATAGCCATGTCCGTCTGTCCGTCCGTCCGTCCGTCCGTCGGTCCGTCCGTCCGTCCGTCCGTCCGTCTGTGCAAATCAACTTCACGCTGGCATCTTAAGAGCTATTGGAATGAAATTTCATATTTGAGCTACTTTTAGCCGGGAGATAATAGAGTATGAAAATCATCAGGATCGGACTACTATATCATATAGCTATAGAACAAAAATTTTTGCAAAAATTGGAGTATCCCCATGAAATTTACCAATATAATAGAATTTGATATAAAATCTCAGATCCCAAAATTTGAGTTTGATCGGATAAATAGAACACAAGTTACAGTCAATACAAATCGGTTCTACGTCATCAGCAAATCAAATAGAGCACATGCATACGCACACACAGACGTAGCGCTACACGTATGTAGGTATGTGTATGCGTGTTGTGCTTTGCTTACGGAATGATGGAAGAAAAATTTTTAGTAAAAAGAGAAATAATTTGAATGTTTTGTTTGTGGCTCTGAAAGTTGTATGGAAGCAGTCAAAGAATCAAGTTCAAATTTTTTACTCTTTTTGCCTGGTCCTTCTCCTTTAAAGCATTTTAAAATTTACAATGCTCTCATTTATTCATTCACCATATGAACTGAGCCCTTCTTGTGAAAGGCAACCTTTTAGATCCATTAAGGTTAAGACGTTTCAGTCATATAACATTTAGTTTTCTTATTTGTTTTCTTTCCATCAAAAGATTTTAAAATTTTATTTTACTATTTTTATACGGTGTACAATTTTTTCCTTAATATTTGCAAGACCAAAATTACACTACCGTTATCAATAGAAATATCGTAAGTTTTTCCGATTTCGATTTGTTGTCTTTCCACTAGCTCCAATATTATTTTCCTTTGGTCTTTTAAAGCATTTTAAAATTTAAAATGCTTCACTTTATTAGTTCGTCATTTGAAAAAATTCTTGTCAACTGACATTTATTTTCCCCTGGATTAAGGGTAAGGTTCATCATGAAACACATACGTGGGAAATGGCATTGAGAGAGAGCAATCCGAAGTGATAGAAGTGAGGAGACAAACACGTAGTGGCCGAACATTCTAGTAGTTGAGAGAGAGCAGGGCATACGATCATTATATAAGTTGAGAGAGAGCTTGTTAAAGAGGCCGCGGGGCATTCGCAAAGAGACTGTCAACTGAGTCGCACGTCAAGGTCCATAAGTAGTCCAGTGTTATTTTTATACCCTTGCAAAAAGGGTATATTAATTTTGGTCAGAAGTGTGCAACGCATAGAACGAAGCATCTCAGACCATATAAAGTATATATATTCTTGATCAGCACGACGAGACGAGTTCAAATAGCCATGTCCGTCCGTCCGTATATCTCGGATTCAGCCGGATCGGACCACTATATCATTTAGCTCCCATACAAACATCAAAGTCACGAACAGTGACTTTCTCAATAACTTCATTAATTTTATAGCTATTGTCATAAAAGTTGGTATTTGTCAGTTTTGTGTTCTTATTAATAATTGTGCAAAATTTGATCAAGATCGGGAGACTATATCATATAGCTCCCATACAAACGGCAAAGTCACGAACAGTGACTTTCTCAATAACTTCATTAATTTTATAGCTATTGTCATAAAAGTTGGTATTTGTCAGTTTAGTGTTCTTATTAATAATTGTGCCAAATATGATCAAGATCGGGGGACTATATCATATAGCTCCCATAGGAACGATCGGTGGAAAACAGTGACTTTCATCAAAAAGTTCGTTATATCCTATGCTAAGATTGAAGGCCGTTCTTTATCAGACATTACACTTTTTGGATAAAACGTTTTTACACTTTGATGGCTATGGGTAGGGAAAGAATTACCAAAACAGTTGCAAGGGTATACAAACTTCGACGTGGTCGAAGTTAACCCCGGCCCTCTGGTTATTAGTACGTTTAAATCTTAACAATATATTGAACACGATTGTCATCAAACAATTCAAATATTAATAAATAAATAAATATAATAACGATCATTAAATCACCACTACATTTTTGGGGGCTCGCCCGAAATATTGTTTAAAGAAATTAACATACATATATATAACACCACGTGAGTGAAAGAGACAACAAATAAAGTTCTTCGAAGTGACAAAGCAAAAACCGTTTGTGTCGGGATCATTGTGTAAGAGCAAGCGAGATAGGATGTGCTAGATTTGTTGCGTAAAATCGTTTATGCCCAAATACGTTACGAAGCAGACACTACATGCACGAGCACGTTTGGTAACGGAAGGCGATCAGTGAATCTTTCTAGAACAGTCTAGAAACATTTGGACAGAGCGAATCGCGGCAAAATGTCAGCAGAGGCAGAGGCAACCCGTTGGCAGAGGCAAAGCTGGACGTAGCGTGAGGCAAAACGTCAGCAGAGGCAGAGGCAACCCGTTGGCAGAGGCAAAGATGGACGTAGCGTGAGGTGAAACTTAAGCAGAGGCAGAGGCAACCCGTTGGCAGAGGCAGAGGCAAGAGACAAAACGTTAGAAGAGGCCAGACAATCCGCTGGCAGGATTTAAACGAAGACTTCGTGGGACAGGAGCGGAGTTGGGTAAATTTTTGGGGACTATATGTAGATAGTTCTAACCTTAATTGAATTTACCTAACCTTAGCAATAATTATTGGTATCGAAGAAAAGAAAATATTGTAATATGGAGCTTGACGAGGTTATGGCATTGCGAGTCGCAGATTTGCGAAACAAGTTGGCCGAATTGAACCTAAGCACAGTGGGAAGAAAACGTGATTTACAGAATAGATTTCTTAATCATTACAATATTCAATACCAGGATAGCGAGGAAGAAGTTGAATCAGTAGTTACAGCTACAGGCCTACAAATAATTTTGGTCGATCTTGGTACACCTTAAAAGATATTGAGGGCAGTGTATCCTATTTTTCCGGCTCAGGTAGTCCCGATTTTGATTTGTGGGTGCAAGAGATAGAAGAGTGTGCCATTACAGTACAATGGGATAAGCTACAGACCTTTATATACGCCAAACAGTTGTTAGCTGCGGCAGCTAAATTATTTATTCGGAGTCAACATGGTATACACAATTGGGAGATATTAAACGCAGGATTGCGCAAGGAATTTGGTTCGAAACGATCAGCAGCTGAGATTCATAGAATATTATCGCAACGTTCTCAGAAAAGAGAGGAGACTTTCCATGAATATTTGTATGCTTTAATGGAAATTGCCAAACCAGTGAATTTGGACGATGAGAGCTTGATAGAATACTTTGTAAAGGGCATTCCAGACTTACAAGTAAATAAAGCTATTCTATTTCAAGCCAGGAATCTAGAACAACTGAAATTTCAAATAGAAACGTATCAGAAAGTGCGTGCTTCACACAAGTCGTTAAGCAAGTTTGAGGCTCAGTCAGGAAAAAAGATTAATCACTGTACAATAATAGATACATCTAAGAATCGAAAGTGCTACGGATGCGGTGATACATCACATATCAGACGAGACTGTCCAAAGAACGATCAAAAGTGTCTTAAATGTGGTAATGTAGGACATCGAATGGCCCAGTGCAAACCAGAAAATGCAATTAAATACGAGAGAAATACAAACGTGGTAGAAAATGAAGATATAGTAATACAGCCGTCAAGCGAATTTACTCCGTCAGGGTTAGAACTTAAAGACATCGTATATTCTAACGTTATATTTAAAGGACTTGTAGATACTGGCGCTGGTTTATGTCTTATGCGAAGAAAAAATTATTTTATGATTGGATCGAAACCGTTATTAGCCGGAGCTAGACACTTAACAGGAATTGGCGACAGTAAGGTGTTGACTTTCGGTAGTTTTATAATACCAGTGGAAGAGGATGGTTTAGTTATGAACATAGAATTCCATGTAGTGCCAGATCAGGACATAAGTTTTGATGCTATACTGGGTCGAACGATATTGAACACTGTCAATATAAGTGTAACAGCAAATGGATCTAAGTTTGCTATTCGCAACGATATAGAAGTTTGTCAAACCCATAGTATACCAAAGAGAGAACAAAATGAGTCCGATACTCAGTGGGCAGGAGAGATTAGAAATATCTTCATCACAAATATTGAAGAGAGGGATAAGAGTCCAGACATAAATCTGTCGCAGTTGAACCATTTGATAAAAGTATTTGAGAAGTAGAGAAATTAATTCGAAACTACCAACCAAAAAGAAATGCCAACGCACCAGTAAGCATGAAAATTATATTGAGCGACGAAATACCTGTCTATCAGGACCCGAGACGTTTAGCCCTTTGTGACCAGGAAATAGTTGACAAACAAATTCAAGAATGGCTAGCAGAGAAAATAATTAAAACCAGTACTTCTGAGTACGCGTCTCCAGTTGTCTTAGTCTCGAAAAAG
Organism: Drosophila paulistorum; assembly: GCA_018152135.1. Lineage (NCBI taxonomy): Eukaryota > Metazoa > Arthropoda > Insecta > Diptera > Drosophilidae > Drosophila > Drosophila paulistorum. The sequence goes on along the minus strand of JAECXG010000612.1, from coordinate 507,730 downwards.
AATGGTCAGAAGCGTTTATGCTGTGACTACAGGAAATTAAATGAAAAGATACTTCGTGATAACTTTCCCATGGCTCATATGGACAGCGTTTTAGAGAAGTTGCAAGTTGCCAATGTGTTTTCAATTTTAGCCTTAACAAATGGATTTTTCCATGTACCGGTAATAGAAAGCTCTCAGAAATACACTTCTTTTGTTACTCAGAGTGGAGTCCTGTATGTTCCTTTCGGTATTTCTAATTCACCAGCTGTATTTACAAGATTCATAATGGTTGTGTTACGAGATTTGATTAAAGCAAATGATTGTGTAGTCTACATGGACGACATCATCATTCCAAGTGCAGGTATAGATGATGGTTTGGCCAAGCTAAAACGCGTACTAGACGTGTCAGCAAAGAAAGGGTTACGAATTAATTGGAGTAAATGTCAGATGTTGCAACGAAAATGGTACCATAACGCCGAGCAAAGAAAAGATTAGAGCTGTTTCGAATTTTCCCATCCCAAGTAGCAAAAAGGGTTTACAAAGATTTTTGGGTCTAACTTCCTATTTTAGAAAATTTATTGAGAATTATGCAGTAATCGCGAAGCCGTTGTCCGATTTAATGCGTAAGGATTCGAAGTTTGAATTTAAAGATATACACAAACTCGCTTTCGAAGAACTCAGAGCTGCGTTGACTAAAGAACCCGTTCTTAAATTGTTTAACCCGAAATTGCAAACTGAAATACATGCGGACGCTTCAAAATACGGATTTGGGGCAGCTTTGTTACAAAAGCAATCAGAGGATAATTCATTTCATCCCGTTGAATATATGAGTCGTAAGACAAAATTGTGTGAAGAAAGGTATCATTCTTACGAACTCCATATTCACCATAGTTACTGATTGTAACGCATTCGCTATGACTATGAAAAAGAAAGATGTTCCTTTGCTATGTATCTTGTACTCAAATGAGGCACGTCGATGCGTTGAGTCGTTTCGCATGTTTTATGCTTGTTGATGACACTATTAAACATCGATTAAAAGAAGCTCAGTTGCAAGATGAGTGGACCAAGGCAGTAAGGACGCTAGTCGAAAAGGAATGTTATAAAGACTTCTATATAGAGAACGAAATTCTCTTTAAAGACCCTAATTGTGAGTTGATTGTAGTACCTTCGGCAATGGAACATGAGATTATTAGACTTGCGTATACCCAGGGCCATTTTTCCGTCAAGAATTTTTACCCTATATTTTAATTTATTAGATTTTATTGAAGTCACGCCACTTATTTCTGTATATTGTTTAATTTTAGGTAGTTTTAATATTTGAGCGGCCTCTTCAGACAAAATAATGCTCTGTGAACCACAATCAATAAGGGCTCTTAGAGTCTTATATCCTCCATTTACATTTTTTACTTGTATTATAGCTGTGGCCAACAGTGTTGGTTGTGCGGTTACACAAGTATTTACTCTCTCCTGTTCTTCGTCAAAATGAAGTAAGGTATGGTGTTCCATACTACACAATGAACAGACCATTTCATTAGTGCACACCTTATTGCTTGAATGGTTCAAGCATCTTATGCAAAGCTGCACTTTTTTGGCTGTTTCATATCTTTCAGTAGGTGTCACTCCTTTAAACTTATAGCACTTATACGCTTTATGCCCGGCAATTTTGCAAATCGGGCATTTATCTTCGACTTCCGAATAATTTAATACAGTTTGTATCGGTTTTTTCTCTTCCTTTCTCATGGCACTTAGCGAGCAATATCTTTGCTCTAAGTATTCCATGACATCAGATAGCAATTGTATCTGCTTTGTTTTTCTAATCTGACTCTCATACAATTGTACTGTCAACTGTCAAATTTCCGAAGTATTAGTTGAGCGACTATTACGTCAACTTCATCGGACAAATTTGCTTTAATTTTAATTAAGTGTATTGACTCATTAATTATGTCATCACTCCTTTTACACTTTTTGCGGATTCATTGTTGATAATCGGTAAATCAACGATCCGACTTAATTGTTCGGAAAATACCCTCCGATTATTTTCATATCGCTTGTTTAATAATTCCCAAGCGGCACTATAATTGTCAGCTGAACCTGACAATAGATGGGCTACCATGCTCTTTGCTTCGCCCTTTAACGCGGATTTTAAATAATTGAATTTAAGAGTAGGACTTAGATTCTCTCTTTTTTCAATCAGTTCCGCGAATAATTCTACAAACAGGTCCCATTCTCAATGTTCCCCAGAAAATGTAGGTACCTGTATTTTCGGCAACACCGGTAGTTCGCCTCTTACGGTAACCTTCTCAGCTTTCAAATTATTCTGATCGTTTATTTTCTCTTGTAGTGCTGACAAGATATTCTGAACGTCGTACTCTAGTTCTTCTATGACTTCTTTAACCGTTTCATTACATATATGTTCATCTGTATAAGCTTGGCACATCTGTACCTTCTTGAACAAGAATTCTATTTTTTTTAATATACATTTCGCCTGTTCTATTGTCTATCATACGAAAATCTTTGCTCACCATGTCCAAATATTGCTGGAGCTGACGGACCTTTCCTTGAAATTTTTCCTGGCTAACATTAGCGTTCTCATTACTGGAGTTCGCATTCCCGCGCGACTCGCCTTTGCTATCCTCAAACATTTCTGACCTATAAGCTTCTGTTTCAACTAACACCGACTTAATAGAGCCTGGTTTTTCTGACTCTCCTGTAGCTATTATTTCGGCAACTATCTTTAAAACCTCTTCATGTACTTTATCTCTGTAGTACTGATGATCGAAAACCCCCTGCTGGAGCAATTTCTCGTGGTTAGGCATCCATCGGCTACTAATCACTTCTACTTCCTCAATCTTTGTTAGTAATGTTTCTGGGATTTAGTGCTTCCAACTGCCTTAACCTTTATGCAACTCTACCTGCTTCTCTAACAATTTCGCAGTCTTATTAGTGAACATTTTATCTTGTTCGAATATTAGGATATCGATATAAATATATAATAATAAAAATAGATAGATGTACTTATAACTATCTTAATTTATATCTTATCTGATGATCCTGTTGACACCGTACGCCACTGTTGTCCGCCAAGTAGAGTTTGCCAAGTAGGTTTTGCCGATATTCTGCTGCTGCTTGTCTGCCAATGGGTCAGATTTGCCGTTTCTTTATATTTGCCCGCCTCCAGTCGCCTCTTCTTTGCAACTATCTTGTTGCTCTACTGCTATTTCTAGTTGCCGACTTGCAACTGTATATAGTGTGTATGTACACTAGTAAGTTCTTTCTTTTTTATTTTCGATATTAGGGCTTCGAATACGCCACACACAAAAACTCCCGCCGCCGAAATTACTACATTTGCTCCACTAGCCAAACTGACTTTAAAATCGGACGCACGCACTTTTTATTTATTAGGCAAAATTTTGCCTTTTATATTATACTCTGTCTCTCACCACTGGTTGGGGAAAACTGCAGAGTTCCTTTTTTCGAAGGACCAGAATGAAGAGGGATTTAGAACCACAACTAAAAGACCCAATCTTCATTCGTTGAATTCAAAATATGAACTGATTTTATTTACAAAACTACGGAGTTTATATAGGATTATCTTAGGCTCTAGTAGGTAACCATTGTTCTTAGAAGATCTTATTTTAGACTCACACCCACGTATTCGGGTATTGAAAAATTATTATTTTGGGCCCATCGTCGGCCAATTGACATCCTGTCGTTGTGATCTTTTGGGTTAGTTTAGAATAACAAGTATTTTTTCCCACACCGAGTGTGGCAGATTGTAATTCTAGTCATATGCTAGGTTAGTTGTTTCTCATTAACGTTTCATTTAATTTAACATTTCGAAACGCCCTTTATGTATACTATATGATGGATCCTTCTAGATACAGGGTATCTAAATCAAAAACGTGCCCACAAAGCACAAAGGCCAGTTCCCTCCGTCCACCTCTGTTACAGCTGCTAATTGTCGCTCGAATGCAATTGCAGTGAGTAGAAGAGGTCAATGGGAAATATATCGACTACGTAGATCGATATCACATTTTCGATCATAAATTTTGCGGTGCTCTCAATCATTAAGTTCCCTCTTGCCTATAAGTGGTGCTCGAGATCACGATACAGTTTTCCCCTCCCCCGTAAATCTTAAAAGGCCTCTGACCAAAAACTTTACGAAAATCGTGTTCAAAAAGCCCGAATTTGGTTCGAGTTCATTCATTCAGCTGAATCGTATTATACAAACGATCAATAATTAAAGACTGTCATGAATGGATCCCAGTTTGTAAAATTTTTGACCAGCGGATGTAATGAAAATAAAACAAATGAAATTGCAACACTTTCTAAAGAATGCAATAATCACAATTTCGTGGGATCTATTTGTAGAAAACATGCTTTTTTTTTTGTCATCTCAAGGTGTTAGCTACTCCTGTTGTGACATATGACTTTGGCAGCTGACGGAGACGACAGGCTCCTGCTTCCTGGCTCCCGGATTCTGTCATATTCTCGCATATTTTTCAAATTCATCCCCCCGTTCCCACCAAGGTTCCTGGAGGAAGAGAGGGGAAATGATATAAGGAGAGGACGGAAATTCCAGCTTTTCCTGTCCCTGACAGTTAATTATTTGTAACAATTGCAACAGCTGTTCACCGGGAAAAGAATCGCTAGGGGCTCTAGGCGCAGTAAAGTGTTATCAACAACAACAAAAACCAGAGGGCCGGGGCTAACTTCGACCGCGTCAAAGTTTGTATACCCTTGCAAGTTTGTTAGTAACTCTTTTATCTAAACTAATTGTTTTATCTAAAAAGGGTAATGTTTGCGAAAGAACGGCCTTCAATCTTAGCATAGGATATAACGAACTTTCTGATGAAAGTCACTGTTTTCCACCGATCCTTCCTATGGGAGCTATATGATATAGTTACCCGATCTTTACCAAATTTGGCACAGTGGTTTATAGTTACAATAAACTTACTTATATTAAATTTCACGACAATAGCTTAAAAAGTAAGGAAGTTATTGAGAAAAGTCACTGTTCGTGACTTTGCCGTTTGTATGGGAGCTATATGATATAGTGGTCCGATCCAACTGAATCCGATATATACAAACCCTGCAGTATATACAAGCCTACGTGCAAAATTTCAGCTCTGTAGCTCTTACGGTCTAGGAGGAGTTCGCATCGATCCAGACGGACGGACAGACGGACGGACGGACGGACGGACGGACGGACGGACGGACGGACGGACATGGTTATTTGAACTCGTCTCGTCGTGCTGATCAAGAATATATATACTTTATATGGTCGGAGATGCTTCCTTCTATGCGTTGCACACTTCTGACCAAAATTAATATACCCTTTTTGCAAGGGTATAAAAATAAATAAATAAAACATTGCAATTTATTTTCGACAGATGTCAAAGTCAAAAAACTTTTTAACAAATATTTGTATTCCAGTAAAATACTTTAAAAAGTACGCAATCTTCTGCAAATATATTTTTACATGATTGTATTTCGATTTACAAAAGCAAATAAATAAATAACCTGGGAACCAGTTTAGCCAATTTATTTTAGGTTGAAACCCTAAACATATTCCACACTTTCCAGCACTTGTTAGTATGATTTATCAACACTTCTTTCCATGATTTTCCAAAACTGGAGAATATACAATTTTTATACCCTTGCAGAGGGTGTTATAAAATTGGTCAGATGTTCGTAACGCACAGAAGGAGACGTTTCCGACCCCATAAAGTATATATATTCTTGATCAGCATGAGAAGCTGAGTCGATATAGCCATGTCCATCTGTCCGTCCGTCCGTCCGTCTGTGCAAATCAACTTCACGCTGGCATCTTAAGAGCTATCGAAATGAAATTTCATATTTGAGCTACTTTTAGCAGGGAGATGATAAAGTATGAAAATTGTCAGGATCGGACTACTATATCATATAGCTCTAGAACAAAAATTTTTGTATCCCCATGAAATTTACCAATATAATAGAACTTGATATAAAATCTCAGATCCCAAACTTTGAATTTGATCGGATAAATAGAACACAAGTTACAGTCAATACAAATCGGTTCTACGTCATCAGCAAATCAAACAGAGTACATGCATACGCACACACAGACGTAGCGCTATACGTATGTATGTATGTGAATGCGTGTTGTGCTTTGCTTAAAAATTTGTAGTAAAAAGAGAAATAATTTGAATGTCAGGATCGGACTACTATATCATATAGCTCTAGAACAAAAATTTTTGTATCCCCATGAAATTTACCAATATAATAGAACGTGATATAAAATCTCAGATCCCAAACTTTGAATTTGATCGGATAAATAGAACACAAGTTACAGTCAATACAAATCGGTTCTACGTCATCAGCAAATCAAACAGAGTACATGCATACGCACACACAGACGTAGCGCTATACGTATGTATGTATGTGAATGCGTGTTGTGCTTTGCTTAAAAATTTGTAGTAAAAGAGAAATAATTTGAATGTTTTGTTTGTGTGTTGATGAATTGAGTTGCAAGAAAAGAAATTTCAAAATGTAAAAAAAATATTGCCAAGGACTGCAAGGGTATATAAACAAGTTAGCTTCTTTGATATTTTCAATTCATTGTGGTCAAGTAGGCTCTGAAAGTTTTTGTTAGACCTCATCTCACAATTGACTTCACTTGTTCGGAAGCAGTCAAAGAATCAAGTTCAAATTTTTCCTCTTTTTGCCTGGTCCTTCTGCTTTAAAGCATTTTAAAATTTACAATGCTCTCATTTATTCATTCACCATATGAACACAGCGCTTCTTGTGATAGGCAACCTTTTAGATCCATTAAGGTTAAGACATTTCAGTCATATAACATTTTGTTTCCTTATTTGTTTTCTTTCCATCAAAAAATTTTATAATTTTATTTTACTATATTTAGAAATATTATAAGTTCTCCCGATTTCATTTTGTTGTCTTTCCACTAGCTTCAATAATATTTTCCTTTGGTCTTTTAAAGCATTTTAAAATTTAAAATGCTTCACTTTATTAGTTCGGCATTTGAAAAAATACTAACTGACATTTTTTCGCTGGATTAAGAGTAAGGTTCATCATGAAACATATATTTTGCCCTATTTCTTTTCATTCCATAAAATAATTTTAAATAAAAATTGCGTTTGAGCGTAGTTTTGATTCTAATTTTCCTTAATATAAAAATGCGAATTACCCAAAAATATATGCCCGTGATCACGATACAGTTTCCCCTCCACCGTAAATCTTAAAAGAGCGTCCCTCTGATCAAAAACTTTGCGTAAATCGTGTTCAAAAAGCCCGCATTCGGTCCGAGTTCATTCAAAAATCATTTTTCTCGTATATTTTTCAAATTCATCCCCCCGTTCCCACCAAGGTTCCTGGAGGAAGAGATGGGAAATGATATGAAGAGAGGACGGAAATTCCAGCTTTTCCTGACCCTGACAGTTAATTATTTGTAACAATTGCAACAGCTTTTCACCGGGAAAAGAATCTCTAGGGGCTCTAGGCGCAGTAAAGTGTTATCAACAACAACAAAAACCAGAGGGCCGGGGCTAACTTCGACCGCGTCAAAGTTTGTATACCCTTGCAAGTTTGTTAGTAACTCTTTTATCTAAACTAATTGTTTTATCTAAAAAGGGTAATGTTTGCGAAAGAACGGCCTTCAATCTTAGCATAGGATATAACGAACTTTCTGATGAAAGTCACTGTTTTCCACCGATCCTTCCTATGGGAGCTATATGATATAGTTACCCGATCTTTATCTTGGCACAGTGGTTTATAGTTACAATAAACTTACTTATATTAAATTTCACGACAATAGCTTAAAAAGTAAGGAAGTTATTGAGAAAAGTCACTGTTCGTGACTTAGCCGTTTGTATGGGAGCTATATGATATAGTGGTCCGATCCAACTGAATCCGATATATACAAACCCTGCAGTATATACAAGCCTACGTGCAAAATTTCAGCTCTGTAGCTCTTACGGTCTAGGAGGAGTTCGCATCGATCCAGACGGACGGACAGACGGACGGACGGACGGACGGACGGACGGACGGACGGACGGACATGGTTATTTGAACTCGTCTCGTCGTGCTGATCAAGAATATATATACTTTATATGGTCGGAGATGCTTCCTTCTATGCGTTGCACACTTCTGACCAAAATTAATATACCCTTTTTGCAAGGGTATAAAAATAAATAAATAAAACATTGCAATTTATTTTCGACAGATGTCAAAGTCAAAAAACTTTTTAACAAATATTTGTATTCCAGTAAAATACTTTAAAAAGTACGCAATCTTCTGCAAATATATTTTTACATGATTGTATTTCGATTTACAAAAGCAAATAAATAAATAACCTGGGAACCAGTTTAGCCAATTTATTTTAGGTTGAAACCCTAAACATATTCCACACTTTCCAGCACTTGTTAGTATGATTTATCAACACTTCTTTCCATGATTTTCCAAAACTGGAGAATATACAATTTTTATACCCTTGCAGAGGGTGTTATAAAATTGGTCAGATGTTCGTAACGCACAGAAGGAGACGTTTCCGACCCCATAAAGTATATATATTCTTGATCAGCATGAGAAGCTGAGTCGATATAGCCATGTCCATCTGTCCGTCCGTCCGTCCGTCTGTGCAAATCAACTTCACGCTGGCATCTTAAGAGCTATCGAAATGAAATTTCATATTTGAGCTACTTTTAGCAGGGAGATGATAAAGTATGAAAATTGTCAGGATCGGACTACTATATCATATAGCTCTAGAACAAAAATTTTTGTATCCCCATGAAATTTACCAATATAATAGAACTTGATATAAAATCTCAGATCCCAAACTTTGAATTTGATCGGATAAATAGAACACAAGTTACAGTCAATACAAATCGGTTCTACGTCATCAGCAAATCAAACAGAGTACATGCATACGCACACACAGACGTAGCGCTATACGTATGTATGTATGTGAATGCGTGTTGTGCTTTGCTTAAAAATTTGTAGTAAAAAGAGAAATAATTTGAATGTCAGGATCGGACTACTATATCATATAGCTCTAGAACAAAAATTTTTGTATCCCCATGAAATTTTCCAATATAATAGAACGTGATATAAAATCTCAGATCCCAAACTTTGAATTTGATCGGATAAATAGAACACAAGTTACAGTCAATACAAATCGGTTCTACGTCATCAGCAAATCAAACAGAGTACATGCATACGCACACACAGACGTAGCGCTATACGTATGTATGTATGTGAATGCGTGTTGTGCTTTGCTTAAAAATTTGTAGTAAAAAGAGAAATAATTTGAATGTTTTGTTTGTGTGTTGATGAATTGAGTTGCAAGAAAAGAAATTTCAAAATGTAAAAAAAATATTGCCAAGGACTGCAAGGGTATATAAACAAGTTAGCTTCTTTGATATTTTCAATTCATTGTGGTCAAGTAGGCTCTGAAAGTTTTTGTTAGACCTCATCTCACAATTGACTTCACTTGTTCGGAAGCAGTCAAAGAATCAAGTTCAAATTTTTTCCTCTTTTTGCCTGGTCCTTCTGCTTTAAAGCATTTTAAAATTTACAATGCTCTCATTTATTCATTCACCATATGAACACAGCGCTTCTTGTGATAGGCAACCTTTTAGATCCATTAAGGTTAAGACATTTCAGTCATATAACATTTTGTTTCCTTATTTGTTTTCTTTCCATCAAAAAATTTTATAATTTTATTTTACTATATTTAGAAATATTATAAGTTCTCCCGATTTCATTTTGTTGTCTTTCCACTAGCTTCAATAATATTTTCCTTTGGTCTTTTAAAGCATTTTAAAATTTAAAATGCTTCACTTTATTAGTTCGGCATTTGAAAAAATACTAACTGACATTTTTTCGCTGGATTAAGAGTAAGGTTCATCATGAAACATATATTTTGCCCTATTTCTTTTCATTCCATAAAATAATTTTAAATAAAAATTGCGTTTGAGCGTAGTTTTGATTCTAATTTTCCTTAATATAAAAATGCGAATTACCCAAAAATATATGCCCGTGATCACGATACAGTTTCCCCTCCACCGTAAATCTTAAAAGAGCGTCCCTCTGATCAAAAACTTTGCGTAAATCGTGTTCAAAAAGCCCGCATTCGGTCCGAGTTCATTCAAAAATCATTTTTCTCGTATATTTTTCAAATTCATCCCCCCGTTCCCACCAAGGTTCCTGGAGGAAGAGATGGGAAATGATATGAGGAGAGGACGGAAATTCCAGCTTTTCCTGTCCCTGACAGTTAATTATTTGTAACAATTGCAACAGCTGTTCACCGGGAAAAGAATCTCTAGGGGCTCTAGGCGCAGTAAAGTGTTATCAACAACAACAAAAACCAGAGGGCCGGGGCTAACTTCGACCGCGTCAAAGTTTGTATACCCTTGCAAGTTTGTTAGTAACTCTTTTATCTAAACTAATTGTTTTATCTAAAAAGGGTAATGTTTGCGAAAGAACGGCCTTCAATCTTAGCATAGGATATAACGAACTTTCTGATGAAAGTCACTGTTTTCCACCGATCCTTCCTATGGGAGCTATATGATATAGTTACCCGATCTTTACCAAATTTGGCACAGTGGTTTATAGTTACAATAAACTTACTTATATTAAATTTCACGACAATAGCTTAAAAAGTAAGGAAGTTATTGAGAAAAGTCACTGTTCGTGACTTTGCCGTTTGTATGGGAGCTATATGATATAGTGGTCCGATCCAACTGAATCCGATATATACAAACCCTGCAGTATATACAAGCCTACGTGCAAAATTTCAGCTCTGTAGCTCTTACGGTCTAGGAGGAGTTCGCATCGATCCAGACGGACGGACAGACGGACGGACGGACGGACGGACGGACGGACGGACGGACGGACGGACGGACGGACATGGTTATTTGAACTCGTCTCGTCGTGCTGATCAAGAATATATATACTTTATATGGTCGGAGATGCTTCCTTCTATGCGTTGCACACTTCTGACCAAAATTAATATACCCTTTTTGCAAGGGTATAAAAATAAATAAATAAACCATTGCAATTTATTTTCGACAGATGTCAAAGTCAAAAAACTTTTTAACAAATATTTGTATTCCAGTAAAATACTTTAAAAAATACCCAATTTTCTGCAAATATATTTTTACATGATTGTATTTCGATTTACAAAAGCAAATAAATAAATAACCTGGGAACCAGTTTAGCCAATTTATTTTAGGTTAAAACCCTAAACATATTCCACACTTTCCAGCACTTGTTACTATGATTTGTCAACACTTCTTTCCATGATTTTCCAAAACTGGAGAATATACAATTTTTATACCCTTGCAGAGGGTGTTATAAAATTGGTCAGATGTTTGTAACGCAGAGAAGGAGACGTTTCCGACCCCATAAAGTATATATATTCTTGATCAGCATGAGAAGCTGAGTCGATATAGCCATGTCCATCTGTCCGTCCGTCCGTCTGTGCAAATCAACTTCACGCTGGCATCTTAAGAGCTATCGGAATGCAATTTCATATTTGAGCTACTTTTAGCAGGGAGATGATAAAGTATGAAAATTGTCAGGATCGGACTACTATATCATATAGCTGTAGAACTAAAATTTTTGCAAAACTTGGAGTATCCCCATGAAATTTACCAATATAATAGAACTTGATATAAAATCTCAGATCCCAAAATTTGAATTTGAATTTGAATTTATCAATAGTGTTCGTAGCGGGGCGGAAGGATCCAAATAGGTCACAAGTTTTTGGCGGGTGCCAATTTCTTCAGGGGTCTGGTGAGTGAGGAATGAAATTGAAACGCGCTCAAACCTTCGTTTATAATTAATTTTGGTTTATTTAGTTTCTTTACAAAATGTCCCGACACACACGAAAATGTTTCGGGTTGGAAAAATACAATATCGGAAAAAAAGCACAGTGAAAGAACGGGTGTTCGGGTTAGATGCTCGTACTGGATTGATTATGGCGATTTACTCCAGAACCCTTCGTCACCTTCCTCAGTATGACCGAATTCGGTTTTTGGAAAAAACCCTACCCCTCACTCTCTGCTGTTCACCCGGTGGCGTGAACATACCGCCCCCCTTGCAACAAGTTGCAATTGCCTCGCTGGACATGTCTAAGGTTGGGGGATGGCAGCGTTCTGGATCGCCAAGACACGAGTGGAGATGGAGGGGGAACTTTGGATGTAGATGGAGTAGGCGGCGCGATGACTGATGACCTCTGGATAGAAGTCCGAATGAAGGCGGGTGCCTTTCGGGTCTTTGCTCTTTGGACGCTTTGGGTTGGATGTACGCGACTGAGCTGCCGATGTGCAAGAGCGTGTGGTGTTGCTTGCCACATCGATGGCACCCTGCTGCGCTCCTGCAGGAACCATTGGAATGCTCATGAGCCAAACAGTTTGGGCAGTATCCGTTGCTCAAGACTAGCCTGTCGTCAGCTCGTAGTCCTCGAAACTGTCGGCACTGGCGGAGCGCGTGTGCCCCTTGACAAACGCGGCACCTGAAGCAATTGGAACTGCGTTCTAAGTCGGATGGTGCTGCTGCCTTTAGAGACATCTTCGGACTGCCGGAGGAGGTGGACCGAGACCATCGGGGGTTTCCAGTAACGGATCCACAGAGAACCCATCCGAACATCGTCTCGATCCCCACGAAAGAATCACCAACATTCTTGATGATTCGTTCCCCGAGGATAGCGGGAAGGAGCTCGGCTCCAAGCACCAAATCCACAGGAGCTTTTTGGTGAAATTGCGGATCAGCGAGCGGAAGGTCAAGCGAATCCTGCTTCACCTTATTCGGGACGGCGCAGGACGGAAGTGCTTCAGCTACACTAGGCAGCACCACGGCGACTGCTTCGAACTGTCGCAGCGGTTCGTCAGGAGGAGAAATCTGTAAGCGACACACTTTGTCGCCGCTACCCGCATCGCATTGCCCAATGGCGCGAATGCTAGTTGATACCTTGCAGCTTGGAGGATTAATCAATTCAAACATTCTTTGGGAAATAAAGGATGCTTCGGATCCCATATCAATCAAAGCGCGGATTTGAAACTGCTTGCCACGATGATGAATAGTTACCCTCGCAGTACCCAGGAGGCCAGTGTTGCGAGTGGATGCGAAGTAACTTCCCACGTTTACATGGGGGCTGCTGGAAGAATCGGAGGACGCAGGATTCTGAATTATACAAGCATCAGGTGCTGAGCTCTCTTGCACTTGAGTGGAAAAGGCCTGAGTTCGTGCCGTAGCTTTTCGGCTCACGGATGGAAAGGCCTGACCGCTAGAGCTTGGTTGAAGGACATCTGTGGCCTCTAGTACACGGTGGCGATCAGTTAGGAATCGATTCAGGTCGTCCCAGGATGAGACGGCGGTCTTATTTGGAACGGACTGTTCCCACAACAGAAGGGTGGCTTTGGGCATTTTGCTCGTACAGATTGCTATGAGAAGGATATCCCAATTGTCTGTTCGAGCCCCGGAAAGCTCAAGACCGGTTAAGCAACCTTGAATTGACGTCTGCAGTTCTCTCAACGCTTTGCCAGACTCTTGGGTTACAGCTGGGATCTGTAGAAGCTGCTTGGCTTGGCTCATAATCAATAATCTATTATTTTCGTATCGCGCAGTGAGGTTATCCCACGCGGACTGGAACCCTTCATTGGTCAAGGGTGACCTAGAAACAATGGCTCTGGCTTCACCGCGAGTTTTGCAACTTAAGTGGTACAGTTTCTCCACTTGTGTTAGGCTTGGATTATGGATAAAAATCGCGGTAAACAAATCACGGAATGTAGGCCAAGCCAGGCTGTCTCCGTTGAAGATTTCGACTTCACACGGGGGAACTGTGTGGCTTTGATGGGTGGAATCGACGGAGAGTCTGACTGGTGGGGGAACCGTTTTCGCTGACAGCTGCTCGATTCGCTCTCCAAACAAAGTCCCGCCTCGAACATATACCATATAACAATATTCATGTTTAGCTTTAATTGTAGCTATGTGCTTCGGACTATCTTCCTTCTTTTGAGCCGTCAAGGCCATATAACATCGTGAAAAACTCTGTCTCGACTTGTGCCCAAAGCGACTTAAGCTGGTCTAAGTGTATTTTAATGGAGACGAGTGGCACGTCGTCCGCTAAAGCCTGGGCCTCGCGAGCCTCGCACACGGCAACAAAGTCGGAAAGAGACATCGTAGAGTTTTCTCTGAGCTATTACGAATCGAATGGAAACAAAAAACTGCTTGGAATTAGAGCTCTCAAGCGAGGAGATCGAAACGAAGCTGTAAGTGGACTGTATAATTTAGGGATAGAGGAGTGAGAAGGAAAAATGTCTCCTCTTTTTAATGAACACAATGGATAAATGAAATTAGAAGAATTTATAATTTTCCTCGCAGTTGTGTGAATAATTATAAGGATATATAATCACTTGGATATTAAAATTTATACAATGTGGAAATTTGTTGAAATTTATAAGAGTATAAAAAAAACAAAAATATGGAGAAATTGAGATCAGTAGGATTACTTTTCAATGGAGGGCAAAAAACTCGGAATTAATTTTCATTTCATGTATCTGTGAGGAAAAAATCAAAAATGCACCAAGACAAAATACTAATTCCATATAAATAAAATTGTACTTATTTTTCGTTAGAAAATATTTTGCGAATTAAATTCAATTAGTCGATTGAAATATTTTTTGCACAATACGAAAATCACGATGGAAAAAATGGATGTCGTGACCGAGTCACGGCTTGGCTCAAGTGTCAGCACTGATGAGACTTGAGTGTCAGCACTGATCGGGAGTCAGCTGTTCTGCCGTTGTTTATGTTTTATGAATTTAATTAATTTTAAATTGTTTAACGAAGATCACGATTTCCTGCTTTAATTATGTAGGTTTCGAATTATTAAATTGCGGAGAGCCAATCGGAGTGGCTGCAATTTATTTTGTGTGGGTGGAATCAAATTGTATGTGGACATATGTACATATGTACATACATATGTATATATGTAAGTATGTATGAGTGTATGAGTGTGCTTACCGCGGCAAAAATTATTACGAATGTACATATGTATGTATGTACATACATATATATGTATCCATATACAAAGTATTTGGCATAAATAATTTATGCCGCTGGACTAATCATCAGCCCGTGAAGTGTGCTTTACACTTTAAGGAAAGGTAAGTTGTACTTCATAAACACTTTTACTTGCAGGTTAGAAAACAGCTGTTTTTACATGTACGTATATATATGTATACATACATATATGTCCATACATATGTATTGTTATGCAATTGGACTTTTACACATTCAGAATTTCAAAGAATGGGAAAAAGTCACTTCATAAACCATGTAACCTTTGGAACAGGTCAGGTATGTGCATACAAGTATACAAAAGTGTGTAGGTCGCTATGGAAGAGCGGGAAATCTCACACTTTTATAAGTTTGCAATGGGGTATAATGTGAATGAGATTTTTATTAAGAAATGTTGTACTTATCAGGAATTCCGCAGATGCAAGCTGGAAGAGCGGAAGGATATCCGGCTCGAAGGACCAATGTTCGTAGAGGGGCGGAAGGATCCAAATAGGTCACAAGTGTTTGGCGGGTTCCAATTTCTTCAGGGGTCTGGTGAGTGAGGAATGAAATTGAAACGCGCGCAAACCTTCGTTTATAATTAATTTTGGTTTATTTAGTTTCTTTACAAAATGTCCCGACACACACGAAAATGTTTCGGGTTGGAAAAATACAATATCGGAAAAAAAGCACAGTGAAAGAACGGGTGTTCGGGTTAGATGCTCGTATTGGATTGAATATGGCGATTTACTCCAGAACCCTTCGTCACCTTCCTCAGTATGACCGAATTCGGTTTTTAGAAAAAACCCTACCCCTCACTCTCTGCTGTTCACCCGGTGGCGTGAACAAATAGAAATATTATAAGTTCTCCCGATTTCATTTTGTTGTCTTTCCACTAGCTTCAATAATATTTTCCTTTGGTCTTTTAAAGCATTTTAAAATTTAAAATGCCTCACTTTATTAGTTCGTCATTTGAAAAAATACTAACTGACATTTTTTCGCTGGATTAAGAGTGAGGTTCATCATGAAACATATATTTTGCCCTATTTCTTTTCATTCCATAAAATAATTTTAAATAAAAATTGCGATTGAGATTGTTCGTTGTTTGTGCAAACTAATGAACGTAGTTTTGATTTTAATTTTCCTTAATATAAAAATGCGAATTACCCAAAAATATACATAAACAAAAAGCTACTTGGCATTTCAAAATTTCTGAAATAAATTCTCGTTTAAAGGTAATATTTTATTCCACATATCGTATTATGAATTAGATTTAGTTCCTGCTCCTGTTGTTGATCCTCTCTCTACTGTTGAAGTTCCCAAGCAACCAAAGTTCTCCTTCTGTAGCTGCTGTGTTGATGTTTCTAACTAACCAAAGTTCTTCTCCTTTAGTAGCTGCTGTGTTAATGGTCCCAAGCAACCAAATTTATTTTCCTTCAGTAGCTGCTGTGTATCCTTTCACCCTCAGCTTGAAAACAATAAATATAAATTATAGCCTCCTTCACGGTTTTTATCTTGCTATCGAAATTGATAAGGGGGCAATAGAAGAGAATGAGATAAGGATCGAAAAGTTGCAACATTTTCCACACATTGACGGAATTTCTTATTTGCCCAAAAACCCGCATCTCAAGAGATTTGCACATTGAATTCTCAAGACTGTTTACTACCCAGTGGCGGAAATGCTCATTATTACATCGATTACTAATGGATTTTTTCTCGCCTGTGTACATTCAAAAACCTTATACAAGCTCCATTACTTTCTTAATGAATGGTAGCGTTTTCTACTAGGTGCATGAAATTATTGAATTTTGTAATGCAGAAAGTAACGACGCGCACGGCCTCTGCTCGGATAGCGTTGCAAAAATCAGTTTTTTCATGATCGCGTTTGTCAAAAAATATATACGCAATCTATAGGGAATACTTCCGAGCTTTTTAGTAATTGGGAATAAATAATAATTTTTACAAAAAATCGCAACTTTAATAGCGATTTCAACAATCGATCTTGTTTTATCTTAAACTTGAAGCTTTTAAAAAATACACTAAATATTGGCGTTTTTAACTGTAGTGAAATACAACTAACAAGTATCAACTAGTATCACTACCGGACTACATACACTAGGTAGGGTAAATATTTAAAATGTATATGGTCCCAATATGCGGAGACCTGCGACACCGATGCGTAAGCCATAAAACTAAGGCAACCTTAATTGGAAGTAAATATTAAGTTTTTTCCTAATTAATACAAAAAGGGTAAACCCGTTTTTTCGTTCTACCTAAAAAATATAACATAAAGAGCTAATTGTTCCTCTCGTTTGCGACAGTTTTTTTTTAACTTCAAAAGTGTTAAACGAAATTACAAACACTTCCTCAACATTAGGGTTAGGACTTAGACGATTCAACGAGTAAGGAGAACTACTACGAATATGGAATTTCTCCGTTTCATTGCAGAATAAAGTGTATGGATTTTATTTTGAATCTTGCTTACACATCTCGTGGGGATATTCAGAGCATGAAGGAGATTATACAAGCTGAATTCTCTCGGAAGCTGGGACCGAAAATTGGCTGCCCAAAGTACGGATACGGAAACAAACGAATGATGGAAATAAAAGATTTATTGTAAATAACGAAATAACATCTTTAATAACAGGTGTTAGCCAAGAGATCATTAAAAGGTTGGCTGTTATCTTGAACGTTATAAATTGCAAGGAAATGGTAAATGGTGAAAATTTTAAGAATATGCTTCAAAAACTGCTTAACTTTTGACTGAATTGAATCCGCAAAAAAAACTTACCCCAACGGTACATAGGATTTTGGCTCACGGAAAGGATTTAATAAAATATCAGTGTTTACCAATTGGAGAAGAAGCACAGGAATGTAAAAACAAGGAGTACAAAAAGTTCAGATATACTAATACATTAATAACTTCTAGTGTTAGACAAAATAAAGACCTTTTTAAAATGGTGGCAGCCTTTTCCTACCCATTATTGCATCACTGAGACACGTGCGATCACGAAACGATTTGGAAAATAGCAACTTCATTCCCGAAATGTTGAGTTTATTAGATATTGACGTAAATATTGAAAATTATTTTGAAAAAAATCAGCCAAAAATAGCAAATTTTCAAAACTAACCTAAAAAAATGTACATTTTTATTTTTTACTTTTTGTAATTATGTTAGAAAATTAAATTAAAACATTAAAAATTGTTACATAGTCATTTAAAGCAACGAAAAATTTCGTTTGTGATTGCAAAAAACCGGGTTCGCTCCATTTTATAAAGGAAAAACATGCTTGGAAATATTTTCTGACTTTGAATTTTTAACGTTTTATTTTAACGTTTCATTTGATTTAACATTTTGAAACGCCCTTTATGTATACTATATGACGGATCCTTCTAGATAAAGGGTATCTAAATCAAAAACGTGCCCACAAAGCATAAATGCCAGACGTCGCTACAGTTCCCTCCGTCCACCTCTGTTACAGATGCTAATTATCGCTTGAATGCAATTGCAGTCAGTAGACAGTATATCGACTACGTAGATCGATATCACATTTTCGATCATAAATTTTGCAGTGCTCTCAATCATTAAGTTCCCTCTGCCTATACGTGGTGCCCGAGATCACGATACAGTTTTCCCCTCCCCCGTAAATCTTAAAAGTGCGTCCCTCTGATCAAAAACTTTGCGTAAAACGTGTTCAAAAAGCCCGAATTTGGTTCGAGTTCATTCATTCAGCTTGAATCTTATTATATGAAAGATTAATAATTAAAGACTGTCATGAATGGATCCCAGTTTGAGGAATTTTTGATCAGAGGAGGTAATGCAAATAAAACAAATGAACTCCTGCTTCCTGGCTCCCGGACTCTGTCACATGCGACGAGGCATGCAAAAATCATTTTATCACAGTAAAGGGTTATTTTATTTATTTATTTATTTATTAATTCACGTCAACTAAATCAGCAGTCGCCGAAAAAGCTTAAGCTAAAATACATATAATAATTAATTCACAAAGGTAGCTTAGCTTTCTGCACAACTAAACATCCCCGACCCCGTGGGGGTGTTTTATTTGCAACAAGGTGCCAGCTATGACCCGATTCACAGCCAATGTGGTCAGGGATGAGTTGCAGCCAATCCAACATCCAGTCCAGAATATTTTCAGTGGTTTCGCTGTAGATAATTAAAAAGTATAGCGCGAAGAGAAGTGACAGATAGATGAGGAGAAATAAGGTGAGAAAGGTTGTTAAAAGGTTAGCAAAGAACACGAAAAGATTCGTGAAGAGAGTAGTTAGTCAAACCTCTACTAAGGTGAAGAGGAAAAAGTTTCTGGTCCGACGTGAGGGAACACAAAAATATAGCGTATCTAGTAAATTGGTAGAAATGACTCGCCGTTGACTAGTTTATGGAGAAAGAGAATGCCAAATACGAGCCTACGGTTGTAAAGTGAAGAAAGATTAACAAAAAAGAAGTCTGTCAGAATAAGAAGGTAGGCGAAGACTCGGGTCCCAATTAAGACCGCGTAAGGCGAGCTTAAGGAATTCAATACTACGGTGGTGAACATCATATTGAGGGTTCCACACTGGCGAGCAATATTCTAGAGTAGGGCGAACTAACGAAGTGTATAGGAGGATAGAAGACTGCATGCTCTATTGACAATTGAAGATATATGAACATTAAATGAAAGTTTTGGGTCAAACATAACGCCTAAGTCTTTGAATGATGGTACACAATTTAACAGAACAGACTTAATAGAGTAATGAGCTAGGAACGGCGACTGAAAGTCATAAAAGAGCACTTAGAGACATTATAATGTAATTTATTAACGTGACACCAACGCATCGAGATCTGATTGCAAGTACTGTTGGAAAGAAGGATCATTATATGAATAACAAATCTTGACGTCATCAGCAAACATGAGCACGCGTGAATGAGCCAAGGCCAAAGGCAAATCATTTATAAACATAAATAATAGTGGGCCCAGATGACTGCCTTGGGGGACACCTGACGTAACTCGAACAGTTTTAGATATCGAGGAACGAAAAGACACCTTTTGGGTTCTGCCAATAAGATACGACTTTAACCAAGCCAATATTTTTAAGGAAAAACCCATGATGTTAAGTTTCATAAGAAGCATAGAATGATCAACCGTATCGAAAGCCTTACTAAAGTCAGTACGGAAGCCATGGTGTATAAGGGTAGTCAATTCTAAAAGGTTAGTAAGCGACGAACGACCTTTCATGAAGCCATGCTGACAAGGAGAAATAGTGGATTTGGATAGGTGTTGAAGGGAAGACGTAATAATTTTCTCAAACAGCTTAGGTATTGCCGAAAGTTTGGCAATGCCAATTAGTTAGAAATATCCGATTTCCTACCCTTTTTAAAAAGCGGAATAATAAAAGACTCCTTACAAATATCAGGAAAGCGACAAGTCTCACTCGATATAAAGAATAACCGAGATAAAGGCTTAGATAGGGAAATCGAACTTATTTTAAGGATGCAACTAGGTATATTATCAGGCCCGGGTACGAAGGAATACGTCATAGATGACAAGCTAGAGATAATACAGTCTTCAGTAGTATTAGGAAAAAACATACAATTTAAATGTGAAATTGAGAAGGGATAAGATGTGGGATCCGAAGCAGTAGTAGAATAAGTCGACTGAAAGAATTTAGCAAACAGATCTGCAATATCTGAATCATTATTGTCAGTCTGGTCATTAAGTCTGAAGGTGGAAGGTAGTAAATTAGAGCGTCTTTTGGAATTAACAAAGTTGTAAAACCTTTTGGGGTTCTTATAAAATTCAACCTTACAGCGAACGATATAATTATTGTAGCATTGTGTATTTAAAAGACAAAATTGAGATTTGGCTACACAATAATTTGCATAGTCAAGTCGCGAACATGTTTTTTAAAATTTTGTAAAATATCTCGATTTAATGTTACAGAGATTAGAGAGCCTACGTGTGAACCAGACTGGCGCACTGGAGACGGTAGAGACATTCACATAAGGAACGCATTTATCAATTAGAGAATTAAGAGCAGAGTAGAAAAAATTCACTGCACAATCTATATCACAGCACTCAAAATCAAAAGAGAAAATGAGGCTGTTAAGAAGATTGAAATTTGTTTTGCGAAAACATCTACGACGAGAATTTGAGATGTTATTAAATGAATTATTAACGGAATTGTAAGAAATAGTAACTTCAATGGTAGGGTGATAAGGTTCTTCAGGCTTCACTAGGGGCTGTGTTTGTGATACAGCACCAACAGTGGGATCCGAGACAAAAACAAGATCGAGGATTCTTTTAGAAGAGTTAAGAAAAGAATTCAACTGATATAGCGTGCATTCAAGTAGGCTATCAAGAAAAACATGTTGAGATGAAAGAATTAAGAAAGATAGATTATCATCATATGATCATATGATGATCTACATGCACCATGCTAATGCTTTGCGATCTATTTTTAGTCGTCTTAAAGATCGTGATTTTCTTTTAGTTTTAGGTGATTTTAACTTGCCTAATGTTTCTTGGCTTACATTAGGCAAGTTAAAATCACCTAAAACTAAAAGAAAATCACGATCTTTAAGACGACTAAAAATAGATCGCAAAGCATTAGCATGGTGCATGTAGATCATCATATCAGAAGCTGGAAGAATGTATGAACAAGAGATATATAAGCTAAAGTTAGAACATGTAAGGGGAGATCAATCGGCAAAACACTTGAGCACAGATTCTAGTTGACAGCAATGAATACTCCACCGCCACGACGACCAACACGATCAAGCCTATAAGAAATAAAGTTATTAGAAAGAATTTCATTATCCAAAACAGAGGAACAGCCAAGTTTCAGAGAAAGCTAATATGTCAGCCGAAAAGGTTTGGCTATCACAGAACAGTTTCGAGAGCTTGGTAAGAAGTCCTCTCACATTTTGATAACGAATGTAAAGACTAGACGTTATTAGGTTTTTGAAGCAGAAGATACATTAGGAAGGTGGACAGGCAAAGGACGGGAGCGGCCAAAAGTTAGGGTCAACCATAGCTGAGAAATACTCATTTGGTACTGTAATTTAAAACGAGGAGATTTCGCGAGGCCTAGAAAACTTAAACTTTTAAATTGAAACTTTAGCAGGGCATAAATGTAAGCTGCCACAGACTCAGAAGTATCTGCAGCAAGCCTAGAAATAAATAATTGTTTGCGATGAGGCACTACAGTTAGTGGAGGCGGAGGAGCATTGGGATCCGCAAGTGATTGAGAGCCAGCATGATCAGAGTTCCCGTGAGGGATAGATTGAGGTACACCAGGGCTTGTAATGGGTACTTCATATATATAGAAAAACACAGCACAAAGATAATTATCGATAAAAAATCAATAATTACAAATAAAACAAAGAGACAGCTAGAGTACACAGCACAAGAGAGAGTGCAAGCACAGTTATAAGACGAGCTTTGAGAGGCGGCCTTACAAAAGTGATTACGCGGGAGAGAAGCTGAGCACAAGCACAAAGCAGAGAGAACAACAAAACCACTAGCACTGATGGTATGATGGGGGCGATGAGGGGGAGCAACTGCAGAAGCTATGACGAGAGAGAACAATAAATAAAAATTTAAATGCACCATACACTAATCACGAAAAACTGTTTAATTTAGCGAATTAAACTGGAGAACTGGAGAATATACAATTTTGGAAAATCATGGAAAGAAGTGTTTTGTATGTGTTTTAGTTGGCGTTTTGTTCCACAATTGGAGTTAATGGTTGTAACACACACAGTTGATATTTCCACACACAGTTGGCGTTTTTGTTCCACAATTGGAATATTATTTCTTTTTTTTGTTGGTTGCAACACACAGTTGATATTTCCGCGCACAGTTGGCAGAAAATATTTTCACTGTTGTAGACTTTTGAGCGTTCCCGTAAGTTCTTGATGTCGGATCGGAGTTTTTTTTAGTGATTATTCACTAATTCTATGTAACGCACGGATAATAATTCTATGTGTCACACGGATAGAATAACAAGTTTACTTTTACCGATCCTACCGACTGCGCCAATTATATATCTTGTCTTCCAAAAGGAAAAAAAAAAGATATTGTTTTATTTGAGTTAAAAGCGGGGACTTTATTCGTTGGATGAATACTTAAAACTAAAGTACAAAATGTCTTACAGTTATATTTATAGGCTAAATATGTCAGTGGCGTGATCGATATTGATGTGATTTGATTGGCCCCAATTTTAATGCTGAATTAGCGTTCTCACGCTTTTGATTTTAGGGGGATAATTATTATTGCAAGTGTTCAATTGTTTATGAATATTATGGATTTTATTGCTTGTGCTTTAATTATGAGTTTGTTCACACGCTTTGATTTTGAAGGGGACAATTGTTATTGCAAGTGTCCAATTGTTTATTATAAAAAACGGATGTTTACTTTAAAGTTTGATTTTAGGGGGCGAAAAGTTTATAAGGTTTTGAGTATTGAAGTTGGATATATGACTATATATTCTTGATCAGTATCAAGAGCCGAGTTGATCTAGACATGTTTCATACTCTCCATTTATTTTTATACCATACACCCATAGGGTGAAATGGTATATTAAAGTCGGCAAAATGTATGTAACAGGCAGAATGAAGCTTTTCCGACCCCATAAAGTATATATATTCTTGATCAGTATCAACAGCCGAGTCGATCTAGCCATGTTCGTCTGTCCGTCCGTCTGTCCGTCCGTATGAACGCCTAGATCTCGGAGACTATAAGAGATAGAGCCACCAAATTTGGAATGTAGGCTCGTGTAGTATTTAGAGTGATCGAGTTTGTTTCAAATTTTTGCCACGACCCTTTCCGCCCCCGCAATTCAAAAAAAACGTTTATCTCAAAAACTATTCCAGCTAGAGACACCATATTTGGTATGTATATTTGCTTAGTATATGCGCTCATTTTGTATGTACAAAGATTTTGCCACGCCCCTTTCCGCCCCCGAAATTTGAAAAACTCGATTATCTCCCGTAATTTTTTATCCTGTGGAATCAAATTTGGCACACTTGATATTGATACTAATACCCAAATACCAAATTTGATCAAAATCGGACAAAAAATAGCCAAGTTATGCATATAAACGTTTTTCCATAAGGCCGGAGTTGGCCGTTGGCGGGTGGTGGCGCTAGGGTGCTCATATGCATGAGTGAGTGAGATACTAAGATATGCTTGTAAAAAGCATGTGAACAAAATTTTTTTAAATTGGCAAATGCATTTGTTATTACAAATTTGAAATATTTGTTTTACTGGTGTATGGTATACCTAAGTCGGCATGACGACTTACTTACTTCATTATACCATACTGTAGTGCCCAGTTTCTGCCGTTAGTTTTGTTTTTAAATTTTAAGGCGTTAGTTTGTAATTCCGTAAGTGGTGGGTAATTGTGTCGATCAAAATGATCAGCTGGGCTTAGAAGTTCGATAGCTCTACTAGTGCAACCCTACCGAGGAGGCATTATGCGCGATCGCATGCATTGGTCACACTCTTTTCTGACGAACTTCCGCCCTGGCTAGACGCCTAAACCACGCCGCTCCTCCAGAAAAACAAACATAAAAATTTAAATCTGAAATTTTCTCGGCCATCAAGCCGAATTATTAATTAAATACTAATCTGGAGCATATAGGACAATAATTATTGTGGAGTTTTGTGAATCTTATTATCGTAAGTTATTTTTTTGGATATTCAATTTTTGGAAGTTTCTAATAAGTTCTTTTGAAAACTTAGCTACAATTAATTTGTATTGTGGAAGCCTGAGCCAGGAATTTCATAATTGAGTTCCGAATAAACGCCAGGGATATTTTTTTGAAACAACGTGGCTCAGATCTGCACACCGTGAAGGGTTGCAGCGATAATACGACAAAGTCTCACCGATTGGAATAGCCGCCCGAATCGGATACGGGCAGAGAAAGTTTCATCAGTGCGGATTGAGAGTCGCCCAGATGGCCTGTATTGAATAGGAATGCCAAACGCTTGATTTAACTTAACATTTTATTCCTAAGCATCATCCAGAGGACGACGAAGGCCTTCGACGGACCGTACGGATGGGTAAGTCCTAAGTTCTGAATCATAAATCATGTTCGTTCTGGCATTTTCCTGTTTTTGTTTGCAAAAAGAAAGAAAGTTCTGCGTCAAATAATCCGCGAATAAGAAAAAAGCTCTCTCTAGTTTAATAACGTAAAAGAAAATTATTAAAGTTGAAGTAAATCGCCTTTGACTGTGTGAGCGAGTCTACGTTTATAATTTAAATAATTTTAATTAAAGACTTCCAAATTTCATTTGACCTTTTTATTTTGATTACTAATAAGTTTATATATATCCACCTTACAATTAAGATTCACCAAACCAAAACATATTATCCCTAATTTGGCTATTGGATGCCCGAGATGATCCAATTGTTTAATTTGATTATCGTTTATTATAATAATCATCATATTAGTTTAGTTAAATCGGATTATGTTTCCGACTTATTGAAGTATTTTGGTATTCCGTAACCCTCGTGAATAAGTATCATTTATAATGTTTGAGTAAAAGTTGTGTGATCTTCCTTGTAGCGAAATGTGAGCGGTGAGCTGAATTATATTGGGATTTTCCAGAATCTTGCGACAGGAAAATCATTGGTTGGGAGGGTTTAGACGCGAAGCTATAATACCATCCTCATAGCTTCCCTACTCGTGTGATACTAATAAAATCTCTTTCTCTATCCTTCTAGATAAATTCTTTTATTATGTAATTGTGTAATATTCGCGCTCTAGGGACTTTGTTTTATTTTATGTAGCACGGGTGTATTGAGAAATTGCTGGTCCAAAGAACCCCCCAAAGACTGTTTGCTAGCCGACAGCCAGAAGTCCCACCCGGACCAAAACTTCTCGGTACATTCAGCCCGTACATGTTGGCTTTGGCCTGATTTGTGGTGCTCTCGCCCATCATAATATCTGATAAATCGGGACTGCGAGAGTTACTACATATATATAGGCCAAACCTGACCTCCTCTTGGATCAAAAAACATTCTTTGACTAAGAGGGGATGTGCATGATCTGGATTCATTTCGGATTGTGTACATTACAATACACCCATAGGGTGAAATGGTATATTAAAGTCGCCAAGATGTATGTATCAAGCAGAAGGAAGCTTTTCCGACCCCATAAAGTATATATATTCTTGATCAGTATCAACAGCCGAGTCGATCTAACCATGTCCGTCTGTCCGTCCGTATGAACGCCTAGATCTCGGAGACCATAAGAGATAGAGCCACCAAATTTTG
The DNA here is from genome assembly GCA_018152135.1 of Drosophila paulistorum. Classification (NCBI taxonomy): domain Eukaryota; kingdom Metazoa; phylum Arthropoda; class Insecta; order Diptera; family Drosophilidae; genus Drosophila; species Drosophila paulistorum. Next base: position 481,408 of record JAECXG010000612.1, on the reverse strand, counting down.
AATATAGGCTCGTGTAGTATGTAGAGTGATCGAGTTTGTTTCAAATTTTTGCCACGCCCCTTTCCGCCCCGCAATTCAAAAAAAACGTTTATCTCAAAAACTATTGCAGCTAGAGACACCATATTTGGTATATATATTTGCTTAGTAAATGCGCATATTTTGTAATTATAAAGATTTTGCCACGCCTCTTTCCGCCCCCGAAATTTGAAAAACTCGATTATCTCCCGTAATTTTTTACCCTGTGGAATCGAATTTGGCACACTTGAAATTGATACTAATACCCAGCAAAATACCAAATTTGATAAAAATCGGACAAAAAATAGCCAAGTTATGCATGTAAACGTTTTTCCATAAGGCCGGAGTTGGCCGTTGGCGGGTGGTGGCGCTAAGGTGCTCATATGCATGAGTGAGGGAAATACTAAGATATGCTTGTAAAAAGCATGTGAACAGAATTTTTTAAAATAGGCAAATGCATTTGAATTTGAAATATTTGTTTTGCTGGTGTATGGTATACCTAAGTCGGCGAGACGACTTACTTGCTTCATTTTGTTTTTTTACTTTCGATATTAGGGCTTCAAAAACGCCACACACGAAAATTCCCGCCGCCGAAATTACTACAGTTGCTCCACTAGCCAAGCTGACATTGTTTATTAAGCAAAATTTTGCCTTTTTATATTATACTCTGTCTCTTACCACTGGTGGGGAAAACAAGAGTTAATTTATTTTGCTACCTATAGCTGATCTTAGCATTTACACTTGCATAAGAATTGTGACTTTAAGGAGCTGATTCACACTTTGAGTTACTTACCACTGGTGGGGGAAAACTGCAGAGTTCCTTTTTTCGAAGGACCAAAATGAATAGGGATTTAGAACCACAACTAAAAAACCCAATCTTCATTCGTTGAATTCAAAATATGAACTGATTTTATTTACAAAAGTACGGAGTTTATATTATCTTAGGCTCTAGTAGGTAACAATTGTTCTTAGAGATCTTATTTCAGACTCAGACCCTCGTATTTGGGGGTTGAAAAATTATTATTTTGGGCACGGCGTCGGCCACTTGACATCCTGTCGTTATGATCTTTTGGGTTAGTTTAGATTTACAAGTGTTTTTCTCACACCGCGTGTGGCAGATTGTATTTCTAGTCATGTGCTAGGTTAGTTGTTTGGTACAAAGGTACAGTTGTATTGTATTTTCTTTAGTGCATCTGATTTGGTGAAGCCAGTTCAGATGAACACGATGTTTATTCTTAAACAGCTGTTATATAAAAGATGGCGACTATAATACTCAAAATAGCGACAGTAGAAAGGTTCCAACAGCTGGTTGTATAGCTGTTATAAAAACGATGGCGGCTATACGACTTAAAATGGCGGCAGTATTACGGATCCAGCAGCTTGTATAGCTATGATGTAAATGATGGCGGCTATAAGACTCAAAATGGCGGGTGTAGAATGGTTCCAGCAGCTTGCTTAGCTGTTATATAAAGAATGGCGGCTATAAGACTCAAAATGTCGCTTGAAGAATCGTTCCAGCAGCTCAAATAGCTGTTATAAAAACGATGGCGACTATACGACTCAAAATGGCGGCAGTATTATGGGTTCAGCAGCATGTATAGATATGATGTAAAGGATGGCGGCTATAAGACTCAAAATGGCGGTTGTAGAATGGTTCAAGCAGCTTGTATAGCTGTTATATAAAGAATGGCGGCATTGAGACTCAAAATGGCGACAGTAGAACGGTTCCAGCAGCTTGTATAGCTGTTATATAAAAAATGGTTGCCATAAGACTCAAAATGGCGGCAGTATTACGGTTAAACCAGCTTGTATATCTGTTATATAAAGGATAACGGCTATAAGACTCGAAATGGCGCCTGTAGAATGGTTCCAGCAGCTTGTATAGCTGTTATATAAAGGATGGTGGCTATAAGAGTCAAAATGGAGGCCCGATTGTAGTTCCATCAACTTGTATAGCTGTTATGTAAAGGATGGTTGCTATAAGACTCAAAATGGCGGCAGTAGAACGGTTCCATCAGCTTGTATAGCTGTTATATAAGGGAAAACGGCTATGAGTCTCAAAATGGCGGCTGTAGAATGGTTCCAGCAGCTTCTACAGCTGTTATATAAAAGATGGCGACTATAATAATCAAAATAGCGACAGTAGAAAGGTTCCAACAGCTGGTTGTATAGCTGTTATAGAAACGATGGCGGCTATACGACTCAAAATGGCGGCAGTATTACGGATCCAGCAGCTTGTATAGCTATGATGTAAATGATGGCGGCTATAAGACTCAAAATGGCGGGTGTAGAATGGTTCCAGCAGCTTGCTTAGCGGTTATATAAAGAATGGCGGCTATAAGACTCAAAATGTCGCTTGAAGAATCGTTCCAGCAGCTCATATAGCTGATATAAAAACGATGGCGACTATACGACTCAAAATGGCGGCAGTATTATGGATTCAGCAGCATGTATAGATATGAAGTAAAGTATGGCGGCTATAAGACTCAAAATGGCGGTTGTAGAATGGTTCAAGCAGCTTGTATAGCTGTTATATAAAGAATGGCGGCATTGAGACTCAAAATGGCGACAGTAGAACGGTTCCAGCAGCTTGTATAGCTGTTATGTAAAAAATGGTTGCTATAAGACTCAAAATGGCGGCAGTATTACGGTTCCACCAGCTTGTATAGCTGCTATATAAAGGATAACGGCTATAAGACTCGAAATGGCGCCTGTAGAATGGTTCCAGCAGCTTGTATAGCTGGTATATAAAAGATGGCGGCTATGAGACTCAAAATGGCGACTGTAAAATGGTCCCAGCAGCTTGTATAGCTGTTATATAAGTACAAAATACAGGCCCGATTGTAGTTCCATCAATTTGTATAGCTGTTATGTAACGGATGGTTGCTATAAGACTCAAAATGGCGGCAGTATTACAGTTCCACCAGCTTGTATAGCTGCTATATAAAGGATAACGGCTATAAGACTCGAAATGGCGCCTGTAGAATGGTTCCAGCAGCTTGTATAGCTGGTATATACAGAATGGTGGCTATAAGAGTCAAAATGGAGGCCCGATTGTAGTTCCATCAACTTATATAGCTGTTATGTAAACGATGGTTGCTATAAGACGCAAAATGGAGCCAGTATTTCGGTTCCAGCAGCTTCGGTAGCTGTTATGTAAAAAATGGCGGCCATAAGACTCAAAATTGCGGCAGTAGAACGGTTCCACCAGCTTCTACAGCTGTTATATAAAAGATGGCGACTATAATATTCAAAATAGCGGCAGTAGAAAGGTTGTATAGCTGTTATGTAAAGGATGGCGGCTATAAGACTCAAAATGGCGGCAGTAGAAAGGTTCCAGCAGCTAGTTGTATAGCTGTTATAAAAAAAATCGTATTATGAATTAGATTTAGTTCCTGCTCCTGTTGTTGATCCTCTCTCTACTGTTGAAGTTCCCAAGCAACCAAAGTTCTCCTTCTGTAGCTGCTGTGTTGATGTTTCTAACTAACCAAAGTTCTTCTCCTTTAGTAGCTGCTGTGTTAATGGTCCCAAGCAACCAAATTTATTTTCCTTCAGTAGCTGCTGTGTATCCTTTCACCCTCAGCTTGAAAACAATAAATATAAATTATAGCCTCCTTCACGGTTTTTATCTTGCTATCGAAATTGATAAGGGGGCAATAGAAGAGAATGAGATAAGGATCGAAAAGTTGCAACATTTTCCACACATTGACGGAATTTCTTATTTGCCCAAAAACCCGCATCTCAAGAGATTTGCACATTGAATTCTCAAGACTGTTTACTACCCAGTGGCGGAAATGCTCATTATTACATCGATTACTAATGGATTTTTTCTCGCCTGTGTACATTCAAAAACCTTATACAAGCTCCATTACTTTCTTAATGAATGGTAGCGTTTTCTACTAGGTGCATGAAATTATTGAATTTTGTAATGCAGAAAGTAACGACGCGCACGGCCTCTGCTCGGATAGCGTTGCAAAAATCAGTTTTTTCATGATCGCGTTTGTCAAAAAATATATACGCAATCTATAGGGAATACTTCCGAGCTTTTTAGTAATTGGGAATAAATAATAATTTTTACAAAAAATCGCAACTTTAATAGCGATTTCAACAATCGATCTTGTTTTATCTTAAACTTGAAGCTTTTAAAAAATACACTAAATATTGGCGTTTTTAACTGTAGTGAAATACAACTAACAAGTATCAACTAGTATCACTACCGGACTACATACACTAGGTAGGGTAAATATTTAAAATGTATATGGTCCCAATATGCGGAGACCTGCGACACCGATGCGTAAGCCATAAAACTAAGGCAACCTTTTTATTTCCGTTTACCTAATTGGAAGTAAATATTAAGTTTTTTCCTAATTAATACAAAAAGGGTAAACCCGTTTTTTCGTTCTACCTAAAAAATATAACATAAAGAGCTAATTGTTCCTCTCGTTTGCGACAGTTTTTTTTTAACTTCAAAAGTGTTAAACGAAATTACAAACACTTCCTCAACATTAGGGTTAGGACTTAGACGATTCAACGAGTAAGGAGAACTACTACGAATATGGAATTTCTCCGTTTCATTGCAGAATAAAGTGTATGGATTTTATTTTGAATCTTGCTTACACATCTCGTGGGGATATTCAGAGCATGAAGGAGATTATACAAGCTGAATTCTCTCGGAAGCTGGGACCGAAAATTGGCTGCCCAAAGTACGGATACGGAAACAAACGAATGATGGAAATAAAAGATTTATTGTAAATAACGAAATAACATCTTTAATAACAGGTGTTAGCCAAGAGATCATTAAAAGGTTGGCTGTTATCTTGAACGTTATAAATTGCAAGGAAATGGTAAATGGTGAAAATTTTAAGAATATGCTTCAAAAACTGCTTAACTTTTGACTGAATTGAATCCGCAAAAAAAACTTACCCCAACGGTACATAGGATTTTGGCTCACGGAAAGGATTTAATAAAATATCAGTGTTTACCAATTGGAGAAGAAGCACAGGAATGTAAAAACAAGGAGTACAAAAAGTTCAGATATACTAATACATTAATAACTTCTAGTGTTAGACAAAATAAAGACCTTTTTAAAATGGTGGCAGCCTTTTCCTACCCATTATTGCATCACTGAGACACGTGCGATCACGAAACGATTTGGAAAATAGCAACTTCATTCCCGAAATGTTGAGTTTATTAGATATTGACGTAAATATTGAAAATTATTTTGAAAAAATCAGCCAAAAATAGCAAATTTTCAAAACTAACCTAAAAAAATGTACATTTTTATTTTTTACTTTTTGTAATTATGTTAGAAAATTAAATTAAAACATTAAAAATTGTTACATAGTCATTTAAAGCAACGAAAAATTTCGTTTGTGATTGCAAAAAACCGGGTTCGCTCCATTTTATAAAGGAAAAACATGCTTGGAAATATTTTGTGACTTTGAATTTTTAACGTTTTATTTTAACGTTTCATTTGATTTAACATTTTGAAACGCCCTTTATGTATACTATATGACGGATCCTTCTAGATAAAGGGTATCTAAATCAAAAACGTGCCCACAAAGCACAAATGCCAGACGTCGCTACAGTTCCCTCCGTCCACCTCTGTTACAGATGCTAATTATCGCTTGAATGCAATTGCAGTCAGTAGACAGTATATCGACTACGTAGATCGATATCACATTTTCGATCATAAATTTTGCAGTGCTCTCAATCATTAAGTTCCCTCTGCCTATACGTGGTGCCCGAGATCACGATACAGTTTTCCCCTCCCCCGTAAATCTTAAAAGTGCGTCCCTCTGATCAAAAACTTTGCGTAAAACGTGTTCAAAAAGCCCGAATTTGGTTCGAGTTCATTCATTCAGCTTGAATCTTATTATATGAAAGATTAATAATTAAAGACTGTCATGAATGGATCCCAGTTTGAGGAATTTTTGATCAGAGGAGGTAATGCAAATAAAACAAATGAACTCCTGCTTCCTGGCTCCCGGACTCTGTCACATGCGACGAGGCATGCAAAAATCATTTTATCACAGTAAAGGGTTATTTTATTTATTTATTTATTTATTAATTCACGTCAACTAAATCAGCAGTCGCCGAAAAAGCTTAAGCTAAAATACATATAATAATTAATTCACAAAGGTAGCTTAGCTTTCTGCACAACTAAACATCCCCGACCCCGTGGGGGTGTTTTATTTGCAACAAGGTGCCAGCTATGACCCGATTCACAGCCAATGTGGTCAGGGATGAGTTGCAGCCAATCCAACATCCAGTCCAGAATATTTTCAGTGGTTTCGCTGTAGATAATTAAAAAGTATAGCGCGAAGAGAAGTGACAGATAGATGAGGAGAAATAAGGTGAGAAAGGTTGTTAAAAGGTTAGCAAAGAACACGAAAAGATTCGTGAAGAGAGTAGTTAGTCAAACCTCTACTAAGGTGAAGAGGAAAAAAGTTTCTGGTCCGACGTGAGGGAACACAAAAATATAGCGTATCTAGTAAATTGGTAGAAATGACTCGCCGTTGACTAGTTTATGGAGAAAGAGAATGCCAAATACGAGCCTACGGTTGTAAAGTGAAGAAAGATTAACAAAAAGAAGTCTGTCAGAATAAGAAGGTAGGCGAAGACTCGGGTCCCAATTAAGACCGCGTAAGGCGAGCTTAAGGAATTCAATACTACGGTGGTGAACATCATATTGAGGGTTCCACACTGGCGAGCAATATTCTAGAGTAGGGCGAACTAACGAAGTGTATAGGAGGATAGAAGACTGCATGCTCTATTGACAATTGAAGATATATGAACATTAAATGAAAGTTTTGGGTCAAACATAACGCCTAAGTCTTTGAATGATGGTACACAATTTAACAGAACAGACTTAATAGAGTAATGAGCTAGGAACGGCGACTGAAAGTCATAAAAGAGCACTTAGAGACATTATAATGTAATTTATTAACGTGACACCAACGCATCGAGATCTGATTGCAAGTACTGTTGGAAAGAAGGATCATTATATGAATAACAAATCTTGACGTCATCAGCAAACATGAGCACGCGTGAATGAGCCAAGGCCAAAGGCAAATCATTTATAAACATAAATAATAGTGGGCCCAGATGACTGCCTTGGGGGACACCTGACGTAACTCGAACAGTTTTAGATATCGAGGAACGAAAAGACACCTTTTGGGTTCTGCCAATAAGATACGACTTTAACCAAGCCAATATTTTTAAGGAAAAACCCATGATGTTAAGTTTCATAAGAAGCATAGAATGATCAACCGTATCGAAAGCCTTACTAAAGTCAGTACGGAAGCCATGGTGTATAAGGGTAGTCAATTCTAAAAGGTTAGTAAGCGACGAACGACCTTTCATGAAGCCATGCTGACAAGGAGAAATAGTGGATTTGGATAGGTGTTGAAGGGAAGACGTAATAATTTTCTCAAACAGCTTAGGTATTGCCGAAAGTTTGGCAATGCCAATTAGTTAGAAATATCCGATTTCCTACCCTTTTTAAAAGCGGAATAATAAAAGACTCCTTACAAATATCAGGAAAGCGACAAGTCTCACTCGATATAAAGAATAACCGAGATAAAGGCTTAGATAGGGAAATCGAACTTATTTTAAGGATGCAACTAGGTATATTATCAGGCCCGGGTACGAAGGAATACGTCATAGATGACAAGCTAGAGATAATACAGTCTTCAGTAGTATTAGGAAAAAACATACAATTTAAATGTGAAATTGAGAAGGGATAAGATGTGGGATCCGAAGCAGTAGTAGAATAAGTCGACTGAAAGAATTTAGCAAACAGATCTGCAATATCTGAATCATTATTGTCAGTCTGGTCATTAAGTCTGAAGGTGGAAGGTAGTAAATTAGAGCGTCTTTTGGAATTAACAAAGTTGTAAAACCTTTTGGGGTTCTTATAAAATTCAACCTTACAGCGAACGATATAATTATTGTAGCATTGTGTATTTAAAAGACAAAATTGAGATTTGGCTACACAATAATTTGCATAGTCAAGTCGCGAACATGTTTTTTAAAATTTTGTAAAATATCTCGATTTAATGTTACAGAGATTAGAGAGCCTACGTGTGAACCAGACTGGCGCACTGGAGACGGTAGAGACATTCACATAAGGAACGCATTTATCAATTAGAGAATTAAGAGCAGAGTAGAAAAAATTCACTGCACAATCTATATCACAGCACTCAAAATCAAAAGAGAAAATGAGGCTGTTAAGAAGATTGAAATTTGTTTTGCGAAAACATCTACGACGAGAATTTGAGATGTTATTAAATGAATTATTAACGGAATTGTAAGAAATAGTAACTTCAATGGTAGGGTGATAAGGTTCTTCAGGCTTCACTAGGGGCTGTGTTTGTGATACAGCACCAACAGTGGGATCCGAGACAAAAACAAGATCGAGGATTCTTTTAGAAGAGTTAAGAAAAGAATTCAACTGATATAGCGTGCATTCAAGTAGGCTATCAAGAAAAACATGTTGAGATGAAAGAATTAAGAAAGATAGATTATCATCATATGATCATATGATGATCTACATACACCATGCTAATGCTTTGCGATCTATTTTTAGTCGTCTTAAAGATCGTGATTTTCTTTTAGTTTTAGGTGATTTTAACTTGCCTAATGTTTCTTGGCTTACATTAGGCAAGTTAAAATCACCTAAAACTAAAAGAAAATCACGATCTTTAAGACGACTAAAAATAGATCGCAAAGCATTAGCATGGTGCATGTAGATCATCATATCAGAAGCTGGAAGAATGTATGAACAAGAGATATATAAGCTAAAGTTAGAACATGTAAGGGGAGATCAATCGGCAAAACACTTGAGCACAGATTCGAGTTGACAGCAATGAATACTCCACCGCCACGACGACCAACACGATCAAGCCTATAAGAAATAAAGTTATTAGAAAGAATTTCATTATCCAAAACAGAGGAACAGCCAAGTTTCAGAGAAAGCTAATATGTCAGCCGAAAAGGTTTGGCTATCACAGAACAGTTTCGAGAGCTTGGTAAGAAGTCCTCTCACATTTTGATAACGAATGTAAAGACTAGACGTTATTAGGTTTTTGAAGCAGAAGATACATTAGGAAGGTGGACAGGCAAAGGACGGGAGCGGCCAAAAGTTAGGGTCAACCATAGCTGAGAAATACTCATTTGGTACTGTAATTTAAAACGAGGAGATTTCGCGAGGCCTAGAAAACTTAAACTTTTAAATTGAAACTTTAGCAGGGCATAAATGTAAGCTGCCACAGACTCAGAAGTATCTGCAGCAAGCCTAGAAATAAATAATTGTTTGCGATGAGGCACTACAGTTAGTGGAGGCGGAGGAGCATTGGGATCCGCAAGTGATTGAGAGCCAGCATGATCAGAGTTCCCGTGAGGGATAGATTGAGGTACACCAGGGCTTGTAATGGGTACTTCATATATATAGAAAAACACAGCACAAAGATAATTATCGATAAAAAATCAATAATTACAAATAAAACAAAGAGACAGCTAGAGTACACAGCACAAGAGAGAGTGCAAGCACAGTTATAAGACGAGCTTTGAGAGGCGGCCTTACAAAAGTGATTACGCGGGAGAGAAGCTGAGCACAAGCACAAAGCAGAGAGAACAACAAAACCACTAGCACTGATGGTATGATGGGGGCGATGAGGGGGAGCAACTGCAGAAGCTATGACGAGAGAGAACAATAAATAAAAATTTAAATGCACCATACACTAATCACGAAAAACTGTTTAATTTAGCGAATTAAACTGGAGAACTGGAGAATATACAATTTTGGAAAATCATGGAAAGAAGTGTTTTGTATGTGTTTTAGTTGGCGTTTTGTTCCACAATTGGAGTTAATGGTTGTAACACACACAGTTGATATTTCCACACACAGTTGGCGTTTTTGTTCCACAATTGGAATATTATTTCTTTTTTTTGTTGGTTGCAACACACAGTTGATATTTCCGCGCACAGTTGGCAGAAAATATTTTCACTGTTGTAGACTTTTGAGCGTTCCCGTAAGTTCTTGATGTCGGATCGGAGTTTTTTTTAGTGATTATTCACTAATTCTATGTAACGCACGGATAATAATTCTATGTGTCACACGGATAGAATAACAAGTTTACTTTTACCGATCCTACCGACTGCGCCAATTATATATCTTGTCTTCCAAAAGGAAAAAAAAGATATTGTTTTATTTGAGTTAAAAGCGGGGACTTTATTCGTTGGATGAATACTTAAAACTAAAGTACAAAATGTCTTACAGTTATATTTATAGGCTAAATATGTCAGTGGCGTGATCGATATTGATGTGATTTGATTGGCCCCAATTTTAATGCTGAATTAGCGTTCTCACGCTTTTGATTTTAGGGGGATAATTATTATTGCAAGTGTTCAATTGTTTATGAATATTATGGATTTTATTGCTTGTGCTTTAATTATGAGTTTGTTCACACGCTTTGATTTTGAAGGGGACAATTGTTATTGCAAGTGTCCAATTGTTTATTATAAAAAACGGATGTTTACTTTAAAGTTTGATTTTAGGGGGCGAAAAGTTTATAAGGTTTTGAGTATTGAAGTTGGATATATGACTATATATTCTTGATCAGTATCAAGAGCCGAGTTGATCTAGACATGTTTCATACTCTCCATTTATTTTTATACCATACACCCATAGGGTGAAATGGTATATTAAAGTCGGCAAAATGTATGTAACAGGCAGAATGAAGCTTTTCCGACCCCATAAAGTATATATATTCTTGATCAGTATCAACAGCCGAGTCGATCTAGCCATGTTCGTCTGTCCGTCCGTCTGTCCGTCCGTATGAACGCCTAGATCTCGGAGACTATAAGAGATAGAGCCACCAAATTTGGAATGTAGGCTCGTGTAGTATTTAGAGTGATCGAGTTTGTTTCAAATTTTTGCCACGACCCTTTCCGCCCCCGCAATTCAAAAAAAACGTTTATCTCAAAAACTATTCCAGCTAGAGACACCATATTTGGTATGTATATTTGCTTAGTATATGCGCTCATTTTGTATGTACAAAGATTTTGCCACGCCCCTTTCCGCCCCCGAAATTTGAAAAACTCGATTATCTCCCGTAATTTTTTATCCTGTGGAATCAAATTTGGCACACTTGATATTGATACTAATACCCAAATACCAAATTTGATCAAAATCGGACAAAAAATAGCCAAGTTATGCATATAAACGTTTTTCCATAAGGCCGGAGTTGGCCGTTGGCGGGTGGTGGCGCTAGGGTGCTCATATGCATGAGTGAGTGAGATACTAAGATATGCTTGTAAAAAGCATGTGAACAAAATTTTTTTTAAATTGGCAAATGCATTTGTTATTACAAATTTGAAATATTTGTTTTACTGGTGTATGGTATACCTAAGTCGGCATGACGACTTACTTACTTCATTATACCATACTGTAGTGCCCAGTTTCTGCCGTTAGTTTTGTTTTTAAATTTTAAGGCGTTAGTTTGTAATTCCGTAAGTGGTGGGTAATTGTGTCGATCAAAATGATCAGCTGGGCTTAGAAGTTCGATAGCTCTACTAGTGCAACCCTACCGAGGAGGCATTATGCGCGATCGCATGCATTGGTCACACTCTTTTCTGACGAACTTCCGCCCTGGCTAGACGCCTAAACCACGCCGCTCCTCCAGAAAAACAAACATAAAAATTTAAATCTGAAATTTTCTCGGCCATCAAGCCGAATTATTAATTAAATACTAATCTGGAGCATATAGGACAATAATTATTGTGGAGTTTTGTGAATCTTATTATCGTAAGTTATTTTTTTTGGATATTCAATTTTTTGGAAGTTTCTAATAAGTTCTTTTGAAAACTTAGCTACAATTAATTTGTATTGTGGAAGCCTGAGCCAGGAATTTCATAATTGAGTTCCGAATAAACGCCAGGGATATTTTTTTGAAACAACGTGGCTCAGATCTGCACACCGTGAAGGGTTGCAGCGATAATACGACAAAGTCTCACCGATTGGAATAGCCGCCCGAATCGGATACGGGCAGAGAAAGTTTCATCAGTGCGGATTGAGAGTCGCCCAGATGGCCTGTATTGAATAGGAATGCCAAACGCTTGATTTAACTTAACATTTTATTCCTAAGCATCATCCAGAGGACGACGAAGGCCTTCGACGGACCGTACGGATGGGTAAGTCCTAAGTTCTGAATCATAAATCATGTTCGTTCTGGCATTTTCCTGTTTTTGTTTGCAAAAAGAAAGAAAGTTCTGCGTCAAATAATCCGCGAATAAGAAAAAAGCTCTCTCTAGTTTAATAACGTAAAAGAAAATTATTAAAGTTGAAGTAAATCGCCTTTGACTGTGTGAGCGAGTCTACGTTTATAATTTAAATAATTTTAATTAAAGACTTCCAAATTTCATTTGACCTTTTTATTTTGATTACTAATAAGTTTATATATATCCACCTTACAATTAAGATTCACCAAACCAAAACATATTATCCCTAATTTGGCTATTGGATGCCCGAGATGATCCAATTGTTTAATTTGATTATCGTTTATTATAATAATCATCATATTAGTTTAGTTAAATCGGATTATGTTTCCGACTTATTGAAGTATTTTGGTATTCCGTAACCCTCGTGAATAAGTATCATTTATAATGTTTGAGTAAAAGTTGTGTGATCTTCCTTGTAGCGAAATGTGAGCGGTGAGCTGAATTATATTGAAATTTTCCAGAATCTTGCGACAGGAAAATCATTGGTTGGGAGGGTTTAGACGCGAAGCTATAATACCATCCTCATAGCTTCCCTACTCGTGTGATACTAATAAAATCTCTTTCTCTATCCTTCTAGATAAATTCTTTTATTATGTAATTGTGTAATATTCGCGCTCTAGGGACTTTGTTTTATTTTATGTAGCACGGGTGTATTGAGAAATTGCTGGTCCAAAGAACCCCCCAAAGACTGTTTGCTAGCCGACAGCCAGAAGTCCCACCCGGACCAAAACTTCTCGGTACATTCAGCCCGTACATGTTGGCTTTGGCCTGATTTGTGGTGCTCTCGCCCATCATAATATCTGATAAATCGGGACTGCGAGAGTTACTACATATATATAGGCCAAACCTGACCTCCTCTTGGATCAAAAAACATTCTTTGACTAAGAGGGGATGTGCATGATCTGGATTCATTTCGGATTGTGTACATTACAATACACCCATAGGGTGAAATGGTATATTAAAGTCGCCAAGATGTATGTATCAAGCAGAAGGAAGCTTTTCCGACCCCATAAAGTATATATATTCTTGATCAGTATCAACAGCCGAGTCGATCTAACCATGTCCGTCTGTCCGTCCGTATGAACGCCTAGATCTCGGAGACCATAAGAGATAGAGCCACCAAATTTTGAATATAGGCTCGTGTAGTATGTAGAGTGATCGAGTTTGTTTCAAATTTTTGCCACGCCCCTTTCCGCCCCGCAATTCAAAAAAAACGTTTATCTCAAAAACTATTGCAGCTAGAGACACCATATTTGGTATATATATTTGCTTAGTAAATGCGCATATTTTGTAATTATAAAGATTTTGCCACGCCTCTTTCCGCCCCCGAAATTTGAAAAACTCGATTATCTCCCGTAATTTTTTACCCTGTGGAATCGAATTTGGCACACTTGAAATTGATACTAATACCCAGCAAAATACCAAATTTGATAAAAATCGGACAAAAAATAGCCAAGTTATGCATGTAAACGTTTTTCCATAAGGCCGGAGTTGGCCGTTGGCGGGTGGTGGCGCTAAGGTGCTCATATGCATGAGTGAGGGAAATACTAAGATATGCTTGTAAAAAGCATGTGAACAGAATTTTTTTAAAATAGGCAAATGCATTTGAATTTGAAATATTTGTTTTGCTGGTGTATGGTATACCTAAGTCGGCGAGACGACTTACTTGCTTCATTTTGTTTTTTTTTACTTTCGATATTAGGGCTTCAAAAACGCCACACACGAAAATTCCCGCCGCCGAAATTACTACAGTTGCTCCACTAGCCAAGCTGACATTATTTATTAAGCAAAATTTTGCCTTTTTATATTATACTCTGTCTCTTACCACTGGTGGGGAAAACAAGAGTTAATTTATTTTGCTACCTATAGCTGATCTTAGCATTTACACTTGCATAAGAATTGTGACTTTAAGGAGCTGATTCACACTTTGAGTTACTTACCACTGGTGGGGGAAAACTGCAGAGTTCCTTTTTTCGAAGGACCAAAATGAATAGGGATTTAGAACCACAACTAAAAAACCCAATCTTCATTCGTTGAATTCAAAATATGAACTGATTTTATTTACAAAAGTACGGAGTTTATATTATCTTAGGCTCTAGTAGGTAACAATTGTTCTTACAGATCTTATTTCAGACTCAGACCCTCGTATTTGGGGGTTGAAAAATTATTATTTTGGGCACGGCGTCGGCCACTTGACATCCTGTCGTTATGATCTTTTGGGTTAGTTTAGATTTACAAGTGTTTTTCTCACACCGCGTGTGGCAGATTGTATTTCTAGTCATGTGCTAGGTTAGTTGTTTGGTACAAAGGTACAGTTGTATTGTATTTTCTTTAGTGCATCTGATTTGGTGAAGCCAGTTCAGATGAACACGATGTTTATTCTTAAACAGCTGTTATATAAAAGATGGCGACTATAATACTCAAAATAGCGACAGTAGAAAGGTTCCAACAGCTGGTTGTATAGCTGTTATAAAAACGATGGCGGCTATACGACTTAAAATGGCGGCAGTATTACGGATCCAGCAGCTTGTATAGCTATGATGTAAATGATGGCGGCTATAAGACTCAAAATGGCGGGTGTAGAATGGTTCCAGCAGCTTGCTTAGCTGTTATATAAAGAATGGCGGCTATAAGACTCAAAATGTCGCTTGAAGAATCGTTCCAGCAGCTCATATAGCTGTTATAAAAACGATGGCGACTATACGACTCAAAATGGCGGCAGTATTATGGGTTCAGCAGCATGTATAGATATGATGTAAAGGATGGCGGCTATAAGACTCAAAATGGCGGTTGTAGAATGGTTCAAGCAGCTTGTATAGCTGTTATATAAAGAATGGCGGCATTGAGACTCAAAATGGCGACAGTAGAACGGTTCCAGCAGCTTGTATAGCTGTTATATAAAAAATGGTTGCCATAAGACTCAAAATGGCGGCAGTATTACGGTTAAACCAGCTTGTATATCTGTTATATAAAGGATAACGGCTATAAGACTCGAAATGGCGCCTGTAGAATGGTTCCAGCAGCTTGTATAGCTGTTATATAAAGGATGGTGGCTATAAGAGTCAAAATGGAGGCCCGATTGTAGTTCCATCAACTTGTATAGCTGTTATGTAAAGGATGGTTGCTATAAGACTCAAAATGGCGGCAGTAGAACGGTTCCATCAGCTTGTATAGCTGTTATATAAGGGAAAACGGCTATGAGTCTCAAAATGGCGGCTGTAGAATGGTTCCAGCAGCTTCTACAGCTGTTATATAAAAGATGGCGACTATAATAATCAAAATAGCGACAGTAGAAAGGTTCCAACAGCTGGTTGTATAGCTGTTATAGAAACGATGGCGGCTATACGACTCAAAATGGCGGCAGTATTACGGATCCAGCAGCTTGTATAGCTATGATGTAAATGATGGCGGCTATAAGACTCAAAATGGCGGGTGTAGAATGGTTCCAGCAGCTTGCTTAGCGGTTATATAAAGAATGGCGGCTATAAGACTCAAAATGTCGCTTGAAGAATCGTTCCAGCAGCTCATATAGCTGATATAAAAACGATGGCGACTATACGACTCAAAATGGCGGCAGTATTATGGATTCAGCAGCATGTATAGATATGAAGTAAAGTATGGCGGCTATAAGACTCAAAATGGCGGTTGTAGAATGGTTCAAGCAGCTTGTATAGCTGTTATATAAAGAATGGCGGCATTGAGACTCAAAATGGCGACAGTAGAACGGTTCCAGCAGCTTGTATAGCTGTTATGTAAAAAATGGTTGCTATAAGACTCAAAATGGCGGCAGTATTACGGTTCCACCAGCTTGTATAGCTGCTATATAAAGGATAACGGCTATAAGACTCGAAATGGCGCCTGTAGAATGGTTCCAGCAGCTTGTATAGCTGGTATATAAAAGATGGCGGCTATGAGACTCAAAATGGCGACTGCAAAATGGTCCCAGCAGCTTGTATAGCTGTTATATAAGTACAAAATACAGGCCCGATTGTAGTTCCATCAATTTGTATAGCTGTTATGTAACGGATGGTTGCTATAAGACTCAAAATGGCGGCAGTATTACAGTTCCACCAGCTTGTATAGCTGCTATATAAAGGATAACGGCTATAAGACTCGAAATGGCGCCTGTAGAATGGTTCCAGCAGCTTGTATAGCTGGTATATACAGAATGGTGGCTATAAGAGTCAAAATGGAGGCCCGATTGTAGTTCCATCAACTTATATAGCTGTTATGTAAACGATGGTTGCTATAAGACGCAAAATGGAGCCAGTATTTCGGTTCCAGCAGCTTCGGTAGCTGTTATGTAAAAAATGGCGGCCATAAGACTCAAAATTGCGGCAGTAGAACGGTTCCACCAGCTTCTACAGCTGTTATATAAAAGATGGCGACTATAATATTCAAAATAGCGGCAGTAGAAAGGTTGTATAGCTGTTATGTAAAGGATGGCGGCTATAAGACTCAAAATGGCGGCAGTAGAAAGGTTCCAGCAGCTAGTTGTATAGCTGTTATAGAAAAAATGGCGGCCATAAGACTCAAAATGGCGTCTGTATTATGGTTCCAGCAGCTTGTATAGCTGTTATAGAAAGAAGGGTGGCTATACGACTCAAAATGTCGCTTCTAGAATGGGTCCAGCAGCTCGTATAGCTGTTATACAAACGATGGCCGCTATAAAAATAGAGCCTGTATTATGGTTCCATCAACTTATATAGCTGTTATGTAAAGGATGGCGGCTATAAGACTCAAAATGGCGGCATTAGAACGGTTCCAGCAGCTTGTATAGCTGTTATATAAAAGACGGCGGCTATGAGACTCAAAATGGCGACTGTAAAATGGTCCCAGCAGCTTGTATAGCTGTTATATAAAGGATGGTGGATATAAGAGTCAAAATAGAGGCCCGATTGTAGTTCCATAAATTTGTATAGCTGTTATGTAACGGATGGTTGCTATAAGACTCAAAATGGCGGCAGTATTACGGTTCCACCAGCTTGTTTAGCTGTTATATAAAGGATAACGGCTATAAGACTCAAAATGGCGGCTGTAGAATGGTTCCAGCAGCTTGTATAGCTGTAATATAAAGGATGGCACAAGCTTGTTAAGCTCTTATATAAAGGATGCTGCCTAGAAGAGTCAAAATAGAGGCCCGATTGTAGTTCCATCAATTTGTATAGCTGTTATGTAACGGATGGTTGCTATAAGACTCAAAATGGAGCCAGTATTACTGTTCCAGCAGCATCGGTAACTGTTATGTAAAAAATGGCGGCCATAAGACTCAAAATGGCGGCAGTAGAACGGTTCCATCAGCTTGTATAGCTGTTATATAAGGGATAACGGCTATGAGACTCAAAATGGCGGCTGTAGAATGGTTCCAGCAGCTTCTACAGCTGTTATATAAAAGATGGCGACTATAATACTCAAAATAGCGGCAGTAGAAAGGTTCCAGCAGCTGGTTGTATAGCTGTTATACAAGCGATGGCCGCTATAAAAATGGAGCCTGTATTATGGTTCCATCAACTTATATAGCTGTTATGTAAAAAATGGCGGCCATAAGACTCAAAATGGCGGCTGTATTATGGTTCCAGCAGGTTGTATAGCTGTTATAAATAGGATGGCGGCTATAAGACTCAAAATGGCGGCAGTAGAACGGTTCCACCAGCTGGTATAGCTGTTATATAAAGGATAATGGCTATAAGGCTCAAAATGGCGGATGTAGAATGGTTCCAGCAGCTTGTATAGCTGTTATATAAAGAACGGCGGCTTTAAGACTCAAAATGTCGCTTGAAGAATCGTTCCAGCAGCTCATATAGCTGTTATAGAAACGATGGCGTCTGTACGACTCAAAATGGTGGCAGTATTACGGATCCAGCAGCTTGTATTGATATGATGTAAAGGATGGCGGCTATAACACTCAAAATGGCGCTTGTAGAACGGTTCCAGCAGCTAAAGGATAGCAGCTACAGGACTACAGGACATTGTCAAAATGGAGGCCCGATTGTAGTTCCATCAACTTGTATAGCTGTTATATAAAGAATGGCGGCTATAAGACTCAAAATGTCGCTTGAAGAATCGTTCCAGCAGCTCATATAGCTGTTATAAAAACGATGGCGACTATACGACTCAAAATGGCGGCAGTATTATGGATTCAGCAGCATGTATAGATATGATGTAAAGGATGGCGGCTATAAGACTCAAAATGGCGGTTGTAGAATGGTTCAAGCAGCTTGTATAGCTGTTATATAAAGAATGGCGGCATTGAGACTCAAAATGGCGACAGTAGAACGGTTCCAGCAGCTTGTATAGCTGTTATATAAAAAATGGTTGCCATAAGACTCAAAATGGCGGCAGTATTACGGTTAAACCAGCTTGTATATCTGTTATATAAAGGATAACGGCTATAAGACTCGAAATGGCGGCTGTAGAATGGTTCCAGCAGCTTGTATAGCTGTTATATAAAGGATGGTGGCTGTAAGAGTCAAAATGGAGGCCCGATTGTAGTTTCATCAACTTGTATAGCTGTTATGTAAAGGATGGTTGCTATAAGACTCAAAATGGCGGCAGTAGAACGGTTCCAGCAGCTTGTATAGCTGTTATATAAAAAATGGTGGCTATAAGAGTCAAAATGGAGGCCCGATTGTAGTTCCATCAACTTGTATAGCTGTTATGTAAAGGATGGTTGCTATAAGACGCAAAATGGAGCCAGTATTACGGTTCCAGCAGCTTCGGTAGCTGTTATGTAAAAAATGGCGGTTATAAGACTCAAAATTGCGGCAGTAGAACGGTTCCACCAGCTTCTACAGCTGTTATATAAAAGATGGCGACTATAATATTCAAAATAGCGGCAGTAGAAAGGTTCCAGAAGCTGGTTGTATAGCTGTTATGTAAAGGATGGCGGCTATAAGACTCAAAATGGCGGCAGTAGAACGGTTCCAGCAGCTAGTTGTATAGCTGTTATAGAAAAAATGGCGGCCATAAGACTCAAAATGGCGTCTGTATTATGGTTCCAGCAGCTTGTATAGCTGTTATAGAAAGAAGGGTGGCTATAAGACTCAAAATGTCGCTTCTAGAATGGGTCCAGCAGCTCGTATAGCTGTTATACAAACGATGGCCGCTATAAAAATGGAGCCTGTATTATGGTTCCATCAACTTATATAGCTGTTATGTAAAGGATGGCGGCTATAAGACTCAAAATGGCGGCATTAGAACGGTTCCAGCAGCTTGTATAGCTGTTATATAAAAGATGGCGGCTATGAGACTCAAAATGGCGACTGTAAAATGGTCCCAGCAGCTTGTATAGCTGTTATATAAAGGATGGTGGCTATAAGAGTCAAAATAGAGGCCCGATTGTAGTTCCATAAATTTGTATAGCTGTTATGTAACGGATGGTTGCTATAAGACTCAAAATGGCGGCAGTATTACGGTTCCACCAGGTTGTTTAGCTGTTATATAAAGGATAACGGCTATAAGACTCAAAATGGCGGCTGTAGAATGGTTCCAGCAGCTTGTAAAGGATGGCACAAGCTTGTTAAGCTCTTATATAAAGGATGCTGCCTAGAAGAGTCAAAATAGAGGCCCGATTGTAGTTCCATCAATTTGTATAGCTGTTATGTAACGGATGGTTGCTATAAGACTCAAAATGGAGCCAGTATTACTGTTCCAGCAGCTTCGGTAGCTGTTATGTAAAAAATGGCGGCCACAAGACTCAAAATGGCGGCAGTAGAACGGTTCCATCAGCTTGTATAGCTGTTATATAAGGGATAACGGCTATGAGACTCAAAATGGCGGCTGTAGAATGGTTCCAGCAGCTTCTACAGCTGTTATATAAAAGATGGCGACTATAATACTCAAAATAGCGGCAGTAGAAAGGTTCCAGCAGCTGGTTGTATAGCTGTTATACAAGCGATGGCCGATATAAAAATGGAGCCTGTATTATGGTTCCATCAACTTATATAGCTGTTATGTAAAAAATGGCGGCCATAAGACTCAAAATGGCGGCTGTATTATGGTTCCAGCAGGTTGTATAGCTGTTATAAATAGGATGGCGGCTATAAGACTCAAAATGGCGGCAGTAGAACGGTTCCACCAGCTGGTATAGCTGTTATATAAAGGATAATGGCTATAAGGCTCAAAATGGCGGCTGTAAAATGGTTCCAGCAGCTTCTACAGCTCTTACATAAAAAATGGCGACTATAATACTCAAAATAGCGGCAGTAGAAAGGTTCCAGCAGCTGGTTGTATAGCTGTTATAGAAACGATGGCGGCTATATGACTTAAAATGGCGGCAGTATTACGGATCTAGCAGCTTGTATAGCTATTATGTAAATGATGGCAGCTATAAGACTCAAAATGGCGGATGTAGAATGGTTCCAGCAGCTTGTATTGCTGTTATATAAAGAATGGCGGCTATAAGACTCAAAATGTCGCTTGAAGAATCGTTCCAGCAGCTCATATAGCTGTTATAAAAACGATGGCGTCTGTACGACTCAAAATGGTGGCAGTATTACGGATCCAGCAGCTTGTATTGATATGATGTAAAGGATGGCGGCTATAACACTCAAAATGGCGCTTGTAGAACGGTTCCAGCAGCTTGAATAGCTGTAATAAAAAAGATGGCGGCTATAAGAGTCAAAATGAAGGCCCGATTGTAGTTCCATCAACTTGTATAGCTGTTATGTAAAGGATGGTTGCTATAAGACTCAAAATGGAGCCAGTATTACGGTTCCAGCAGCTTCGGTAGCTGGTTTGTAAAAAATGGCGGCCATAAGACTCCAAATGGCGGCTGTATTATTGTAATGCAGCTTGTATAGGTGTTATGTAAACGATGGTGGCTATAAAAGTCAAAATGGAGGCTCGATTATGGTTCCATCATCTTGTTTAGCTGTTATGTAAAGGATAGCAGCTACAGGACTTAAAATGGCAGATGTAGAATGGTTTCAGCAGCTTCTACAGCTGTTAAATGAAAGACGGCGGCTAAAAGAACGGTTTCAACAGCTTGTATAGGACGGCGGCTATAAGAACGAAAATAACGGCCGTATTATGGTTCCAGCAGCTTGTATAGCTGTTATAGAAAGAAGGGCGGCTATAAGACTCAAAATGTCGCTTCTAGAATGGTTCCAGCAGCTCGTATAGCTGTTATA
This sequence comes from Drosophila paulistorum, assembly GCA_018152135.1. NCBI lineage: Eukaryota > Metazoa > Arthropoda > Insecta > Diptera > Drosophilidae > Drosophila > Drosophila paulistorum. Next base: position 459,980 of record JAECXG010000612.1, on the reverse strand, counting down.
CAAATGATGGCGGCTATAAAAATGGAGCCTGTATTATGGTTCCATCAACTTATATAGCTGTTATGTAAAGGATGGCGGCTATAAGACTCAAAATGGCGGCATTAAAACGGTTCCAGCAGATTGTATAGCTGTTATATAAAAGATGGCGGCTATGAGACTCAAAATGGCGACTGTAAAATGGTCCCAGCAGCTTGTATAGCTGTTATATAAGTACAAAATACAGGCCCGATTGTAGTTCCATCAATTTGTATAGCTGTTATGTAACGGATGGTTGCTATAAGACTCAAAATGGCGGCAGTATTACAGTTCCACCAGCTTGTATAGCTGCTATATAAAGGATAACGGCTATAAGACTCAAAATGGCGGCTGTAGAATGATTCCAGAAGCTTCTACAGCTGTTATATAAAAGATGCCGACTATAATACTCAAAATAGCGGCAGTAGAAACGTTCCAGCAGCTTGTATAGCTGTAATATAAGGGATGGCACCAGCTTAATAAGCTCTTATATAAAGGATGGTGCCTATAAGAACGAAAATGGTGGCTGTATTATGGTTCTAGCAGCTTGTATATATGTTATTTAAAAGATGGTGGCTATAAGACTAAAAACGGCGGCAGAAGAACGGTTCCAGCAGCTTGTATAGCTTTTATATAAAGAATGGTGGCTATAGGAGTCAAAATTGAAGCCCGATTATAGTTCCATCAACTTGTATAGCTGTTATCTAAAGGATGGTTGCTATAAGACTCAAAATGGAGCCAGTATTACGGTTCCAGCAGCTTCGGTAGCTGTTATGCAAAAAATGGCGGCCATAAGACTAAAAATGGCGGCTGTGTTATGGTTCCAGCAGGTTGAATAGCTGTTATAAAAAGGATGGCGGCTATAAGACTCAAAATGGCGGCAGTAGAACGGTTCCGCCAGCTTGTATAGCTGTTATATAAAGGATAACGGCTATGAGACTCAAAATGGCGGCTGTAGAATAGTTCCAGCAGCTTCTACAGCTGTTATATAAAAGATGGCGACTATAATACTCAAAATGTCGCTTGAAGAATCGTTCCAGCAGCTCATATAGTTGTTATAGAAACGATGGCGTCTATACGACTAAAAATTGCGGCAGTATTACGGATCCAGCAGCTTGTATTGATACGATGTAAAGGATGGCGGCTTTAAGACTCAAAATGGCGCTTGTAGAATGCTTCAAGCAGCTTGTATAGCTGTTATTTAAAAAATGGCGACTTTGAGACTCAAAATGGTGGCAGTAGAACGGTTCCAGCAGCTTGTATAGCTGTTATATAAAGGATGGCGGCTAGAAGAATAAACAGGGAGCCTGATTATGGTTCCATCATCTTGTATAGCTGTTATGTAAAGGCGGCTATAAGACTCAAAATGGCGGCTGTAAAATGGTTCCAGCAGCTTCTACAGATGGCGAGTATAATACTCAAAATAGCGGCAGTAGAAAGCTTCCAGCAGCTGGTTGTGTAGGTGTTATAGAAACGATGGCGGCTATACGACTCAAAATGGCGGCAGTATTACGGATCCAGCAGCTTGTATAGTTATATAAAAGATGGCGGCTAAAAGAACGGATCCAACAGCTTGTATAGCTGTTAAATAAAGGACGGCGGCTATAACAACGAAAATGGCGACTGTATTATGGTTCCAGCAGCTTGCATAGCTGTTATATAAAGGATGGTGGCTATAAGAGTCAAAACGAACGCCCGATTATGGATCCATCAACTTGTATAGCTGTTATGTAAAGGATGGCGACTGTAAGACTCAAAATGGCGGCAGTATTACGGTTCCAGCAGCTTCGATAGCGGCCATAAGACTCAAAATGGCGGCTGTATTATTGTTCCAGCAGGTTGTACAGCTGTTATAAAAAGGATGGCGGCTTTAATTCTCAAAATGGCGGCAGTATTACGGTTGCAGCAGCTTCGATAGCTGTTGTGAAAAAATGGCGGCCATAAGACTCAAAATGGCGGCTGTATTATTGTTCCAGCAGGTTGTACAGTTGTTATAAAAAGGATGGCGGCTATAAGTCTCAAAATGGCGGCAGTAGAACGGTTCCACCAGCTTGTATAGATGTTATATAAAGGATAACGGCTAAAAGAGTCAAAATGGCGGCTGTAGAATGGTTCCAGAAGCTTCTACAGCTGTTATGTAAAAAATGGCGGCCATAAGACTTAAAATGGCGGCTGTATTATTGTTCCAGCACGTTGTATAGCTGTTATAAAAATTATGGCGGCGATAAGTCTCAAAATGACGGCAGTAGAACGATTCCAGCAGCTTGTATAGCTGTTATATAAAGGATGGCGACTATAAGAACGAAAATGGCAGCTGCATTATGCTTTTAGCAGCTTGTATAGCTGTTATAGAAACGATGGCGGCTATACGACTCAAAATGGCGGCAGTGTTATGGATCCAGCAGATTGTATAATGGCGTATAATGGCGCCGTCAAAATGGCGGCTGTTGAATGGTCCCAGCAGCTGTATAGCTGTTATATAAGGGATGGCGGCTATAAGAACGAAAATGGCGGCTGTTATGTGGTTCCAGCAGCTTGTATAGCTTTTATAGAAACGCTGGCGCTATACGACGCAAAATGGCGGCTGTATTATGGTTCGAGTGGGTTCTATAGCTGTTATAAAATGCATGGCGGCTATAAGACTCAAAATGGCGGTAGTACAACGGTTCCACCAGCTCGTATATTTGTTACTCAAAATGGCGGCAGTATTATTGTTCCAGCAGGTTGTATAGCTGTTATAAAAAGGATGGCGGCTATAAGTCTCAAAATGGCGGCAGTATTATGGATCCAGCAGATCGTATAGCTATGATGTAAAGGATAGCGGCTATAAGACTCAAAATGGTGGCTGTAGAATGGTCCCAGCAGCTTGTATAGCTGTTATATAAGGATGGCGGCTAAAAGAACAAAAATGGCGGTTGTAGAATGGTCCCAGCAGCTTGTATAGTTTTTTTTAGAAACGATGGCGGCTATACGACTCAAAATGGCGGCTGTATTATGGTAATATCAAGAATGGCGGCTTTGAGACTCAAAATGGCGGCAGAAAAACGGTTCCAGCAGCTTGGATAGCTGTAATATAAAGAAAATAAATAAATAAAGGATGGCTGCTAAAAGAACAAAAATGGCGGCTGTTATGTGGTTCCAGCAGCTTGAATATTTTTTTTAGAAACGATGGCGGCTATACGACTCAAAATGTCGGCTGTATTATGGTAATATCAAGAATGGCGGCTTTGAGACTCAAAATAGCGGCAGAAAAACGGTTCCAGCAGCTTGGATAGCTGTAATATAAAGAATTGCGGCTATTAGACTTAAAATTGCGGTAGTAGAACGGTTCATCAGCTGGTATAGCTGTTATATAAACGATGGCGGCTATAAGAAGCAAAATGGCGGCTGTAGAAAGGTTTCAGCAGCTTGTAAAGCTGTTATATAAAATATGGCTCAAAATGGAGGCTGTACTATGGTTCCATCAGTTTGTATAGCTGTTATGTAAAAAATGGCTGCTATAAGACTCAAAATGGCGGCAGTATTACGGTTCCAGCAGATTCTATAGCTGTTATGTAAAAGACGACGGTCTTAAGACTCAAAATGGCGGCTGTATTATGGTTCCAGCAAGTTGAATAGCTGTTATATAAAGTATGGCGGCTGTGAGACTCAAAATGGCGTCAGTACAACGGTTCCAGCAGCTTGTAAACCCGCTATATAAAGGATGGCGGCTATAATACTCAAAATGGCGGCTGTGAAATGGTCCCAACAGCTTGTATAGCTGTTATACAAATGATGGTAGCTATAAGAGTCAAAATGGAGGCCCGATTATGCTTCCATCAACTTGTATAGCTGTTACGTAAAGGATGGCGGCTATAAGGCGCAAAATGACGGCAGTATTACGGTTCCAGCAGCTTCGATAGCTGTTATGTAAAAAATGGTTACAAAAAGGATGGCGTCTATAAGACTCAAAATGGCGGCAGTAGAACGGCTCCAACAGCTTGTATAGCTGTTATATAAGGGATAAAGGCTATAAGACTCACAATGGCGGCTGTAGAGTGGTTCCAGCAGCTTCTACAGCTGATATATAAAAGATGGCGGCTATAACACTCAAAATGGCGGCACTATTACGGATCCAGCAGCTTGTATAGCTATGATGTAAAGGATGGCGGCCATAAGACTCAAAATGGCGGATGTAGAACGGTTCCACCAGCTCGTATATTTTTTAAAGAAACGATGGCGGCTATACGTCTCAAAATGGCGGCAGTATTATGGATCCAGCAGATCGTAGAGCTATGATGTAAAGGATGGCGGCTATAAGACTCAAAATGGCGGCAGTAGAACGGTTCTACCAGCTTGTATAACTGGTATATAAAAGATAACGGCTATAAGACTCAAAATGAGGGCTGTAGAATGGTTCCAGCAGCTTCTACAGCTGTTATATAAAGCTGGCGGCTATAACACTCAAAATGTCGGCACTATTACGGAACCAGCAGCTTGTATAGCTATGAAGTAAAGGATGGCGGCTCAAAATGGCGGATGTAGAACGGTTCCTCCAGCTCGTATATTTGTTGTAGAAACGATGGCGGCTATACGACTCAAAATGGCTGCACTAGTATGTAAAGGATAGCGGCTATAAGACTTAAAATGGCGGCTGTAGAATGGTCCACGCAGCTTGTAAAGCTGCTATGGCGGCTATAAGAACGAAAATGGCGGCTGTTATGTGGTTCCAGCAGCTTGTATAGCTTTTATAGAAACGATGGCGGCCATACGACTCAAAATGGCGAAAGTAGAACGGTTCCACCAGCTCGTATATTTGGTTCCACCAGCTAGTATATTATGGATCCGGCAGATCGTATAGCTATGATGTAAATGGCGGATAGCGGCTATAAGACTCAAAATGGCGGCTGTAGAATGGTCCCAGCAGCTTGTATAAGAGTCAAAATGGAGGCCCTATTATGGTTTCATCATCTTATCATCATCAGCAGCTGGTATAGCTATGAAGTAAAGGATGGCGGCTCAAAATGGCGGATGAAGAACGGTTCCAGCAGCTCGTATATTTGTTATAAAAACGATGGCGGCTAAACGACTCAAAATAGCGGCAGTATTATGGATCCAGCAGATCGTATAGCTATGATGTAAATAGCGGATAGCGGTTATAAGACTCAAAATGGCGGCTGTAGAATGGTCCCAGCAGCTTGTATAGCTGCTATGGCGGCTATAAGAACGAAACTGGCTGCTTTTATGTGGTTCCAGCAGCTTGTATAGCTTTTATAGAAACGATGGCGGCTATACGACTCAAAATGGCGGCAGTATTATGGATCCAGCAGATCGTATAGCTATGATGTAAATAGCGGATAGCGGCTATAAGACTTAAAATGGCGGCTGTAGAATGGTCCCAGCAGCTTGTATAAGAGTCAAAATGGAGGCCCTATTATGGTTTCATCGTCTTATCATCATCAGCAAATGGTATAGCTATGAAGTAAAGGATGGCGGCTCAAAATGGCGGATGAAGAACGGTTCCAGCAGCTCGTATATGTGTTATAGAAACGATGGCGGCTATACGACTCAAAATGGCGGCAGTAGTATGTAAAGGATAGCGACTATAAGACTCAAAATGGCGGCCGTAGAATGGTCCCAGCAGCTTGTATAGCTGTTATATAAAGCATGGCGGCTATAAGAATGAAAATGGCGTCTTTTATGTGGCTCCAGCAGCTTGTATAGCTTTTATAGAAACGATGGCGGCTATACGTATACATATACGGCTATATGTATAGCTGGTATAAAAATGATGGCGGCTATAAGACTCAAAATGGCGGAAGTAGAACGGTAAAGGATGGCGACTATGAGACTCAAAATGGCGGCAGTATTACGGTTCCAGCAGCTTCGATAGCTGTTATGAAAAAATGGCGGCCATAAGACTCAAAATGGCGGCTGTATTATTGTTCCAGCAGGTTGTATAGCTGTTATTAAAAGGATGGCGGCGATAAGTCTCAAAATGGCGGCAGTAGAACGGTTCCAGCAGCTTGTATAGCTGCTATATAAAGGATGGCGGCTATAAGAACAAAAATGGCGGCTGTAGAATATCTCCAGCAGCTTGTATAGCTGTACTAACAAAAATGGCGGCTTTGAGACTCAAAATGGCGGCAGAAAAACGGTTCCAGCGGCTTGGATAACTGTAATATAAAGAATTGCAGCTATTAGATTTAAAATTGCGGTAGTAGAATGGTTCATCAGCTGGTATAGCTGTTATATAAAGAATGGCGGCTATAAGAAGCAAAATAGCGGCTGTAGAAAGGTTTCAGCAGCTTGTAAAGCTGTTATATAAAATATGGCTCAAAATGGAGGCTGTACTATGGTTCCATCAGCTTGTATAGCTGTTATGTAAAAGATGGCTGCTATAAGACTCAAAATGGCTGCAGTATTACGCTTCCAGCAGCTTCTATAGCTGTTATGTAAAAGACGACGGTCTTAAGACTCAAAATGGCGGCTGTATTATGGTTCCAGCAGGTTGTATAGCTGTTATATAAAGTATGACGGCTATGAGACTTAAAATGGTGTCAGTAAAACGGTACCAGCAGCTTGTAAACCCGTTATATAACGGATGGCGGCTATAAGATTCAAAATGGCGGATGTATTATGGTTCCAGCAGGTTGTTTAGCTGTTATAAAAAGGATGGCGGCTGTATTATGTTTCCAGCAGCTTCTATATCTGTTATGTAAAGGATGACGGCTATAAGACTCAAAATGGCGGCTGTATTATGGTTCCAGCAGCTTGTATAGCTGTTATACAAAGGATGGTAGCTATAAGCGTCAAAATGGAGGCCCGATTATGGTTCCATCAACTTGTATAGCTGTTATATAAAGGTGGTTCCAGCAGCTTGTATAGTTTTTATAGAAACGATGGCGGCTATACGACTCAAAATGGCGGATGTATTATGGTTCCAGCAGGTTGTTTAGCTGTTATAAAAAGGATGGCGGCTGTATTATGGTTCCAGCAGCTTCTGTATCTGTTATGTAAAGGATGACGGCTATAAGACTCAAAATGGCGGCTGTATTATGGTTCCAGCAGCTTGTATAGCTGTTATATAAAGGATGGCGGCTTTAAAACTCAAAATGGTACTGGTGGTTCCAGCTGCATGTATAGCTGTTATATAAAGGATGGCACCAGCTTGTTAAGCTCTTATATAAAAGAAGGTGGCTATAAGAATGAAAATGGCGGCTGTATTATGGTTCCAGCAGCTTGTGTATCTTATACATAAAGGTTGGCGGATATAAGACTCAAAATGGCGGTTGTAGAATGGTCCCAGCAGCTTGCATAGCTTGTATAAAGGATGGTGGCTATAACAGTCAGAACGGAGGCCTGATTTTGGTTCCATCAACTTGTAGAGCTGTTATGTTAAGGATGGCTGCTATAAGACTCAAAATGGCGGCAGTATTACGGTTCCAGCAGCTTCGATAGCTGTTATGTTAAAATTGGTTATAAAAAGGATGGCGGCTATAAGATTCAAAATGGCGGCAGCAGAACGCCTCCCACAGCTTTTATAGCTGTTATATAAGGGATAAAGGCTATAAAACTCACTATGGCGGCTGTAGAGTGGTTCCAGCAGCTTCTACAGCTGATATATAAAAGATGGCGGCTATAACACTCAAAATGGCGGCACTATTACGGTTCCAGCAGCTTGTATAGCTATGATGTAAAGGTTGGCGGCTATAAGACTCAAAGTGGCGGTTATAGAACGGTTCCAGCAGCTTGTAAAGCTGTTATATAAAATATGGCTCAAAATGGAGGCTGTACTATGGTTCCATCAGTTTGTATAGCTGTTATGTAAAAAATGGCTGCTATAAGACTCAAAATGTCGGCAGTATTATGGATCCAGCAGATCGTAGAGCTATGATGTAAAGGATGGCGGCTATAAGACTCAAAATGGCGGCAGTAGAACGGTTCTACCAGCTTGTATAACTGTTATATAAAAGATAACGGCTATAAGACTCAAAATGAGGGCTGTAGAATGGTTCCAGCAGCTTCTACAGCTGTTATATAAAGGATGGCGACTATAACACTCAAAATGTCGGCACTATTACGGAACCAACAGCTTGTATAGCTACGAAGTAAAGGATGGCGGCTCAAAATGGCGGATGTAGAACGGTTCCTCCAGCTTGTATAGCTTTTATAGAAACGATGGCGGCTATACGACTCAAAATGGCGGATGTATTATGGTTCCAGCAGGTTGTATAGCTATGATGTAAAGGATGGCGGCTATAAGACTCAAAATGGCGGAAGTAGAACGGTTCCACTAGCTCGTATATTTGTTAAAGAAACGATGACGGCTATACGACTCAAAATGGCGGCAGTATTATGGATCCAGCAGATCGTATAACTATGATGTAAATAGCGGATAGAGCTATAAGACTTAAAATGGCGGCTGTAGAGTGGTCCCAGCAGCTTGTATAAGAGTCAAAATGGTGGCCCTATTATCGTTTCATCATCTTATCATCATCAGCAGGTGGTATAGCTATGAAGTAAAGGATGGCGGCTCAAAATGGCGGATGAAGAACGGTTCCAGCAGCTCGTATATGTGTTATAGAAACGATGGCGACTCAAAATGGCGGCAGTAGTATGTAAAGGATAGCGACTATAAGACTCAAAATGGCGGCCGTAGAATGGTCCCAGCTGCTTGTATAGCTGTTATATAAAGCATGGCGGCTATAAGAACGAAAATGGCGTCTTTTATGTGGCTCCAGCAGCTTGTATAGCTTTTATAGAAACGATGGCGGCTATACGTATACATATACGGCTATATGTATAGCTGGTATAAAAATGATGGCGGCTATAAGACTCAAAATGGCGGAAGTAGAACGGTAAAGGATGGCGACTATGAGACTCAAAATGGCGGCAGTATTACGGTTCCAGCAGCTTCGATAGCTGTTATGAAAAAATGGCGGCCATAAGACTCAAAATGGCGGCTGTATTATTGTTCCAGTAGGTTGTACAGCTGTTATAAAAAAGATGCCGGATTTAATTCTCAAAATGGCGGCAGTAGAACGGTTCCACCAGCTTGTATAGATGTTATATAAAGGATAACGGCTAAAAGAGTCAAAATGGCGGCTGTAGAATGGTTCCAGCAGCTTCTACAGCTGTTATGTAAAAAATGGCGGCCATAAGACTCAAAATGGCGGCTGTATTATTGTTCCAGCAGGTTGTATAGCTGTTATTAAAAGGATGGCGGCGATAAGTCTCAAAATGGCGGCAGTAGAACGGTTCCAGCAGCTTGTATAGCTGCTATATAAAGGATGGCGGCTATAAGAACGAAAATGGCGGCTGTAGAATGGTTCCAGCAGTTTGTATAGCTGTACTAACAAAAATGGCGGCTTTGAGACTCAAAATGGCGGCAGAAAAACGGTTCCAGCGGCTTGGATAACTGTAATATAAAGAATTGCAGCTATTAGATTTAAAATTGCGGTAGTAGAACGGTTCATCAGCTGGTATAGCTGTTATATAAAGAATGGCGGCTATAAGAAGCAAAATAGCGGCTGTAGAAAGGTTTCAGCAGCTTGTAAAGCTGTTATATAAAATATGGCTGTACTATGGTTCCATCAGCTTGTATAGCTGTTATGTAAAAGATGGCTGCTATAAGACTCAAAATGGCGGCAGTATTACGCTTCCAGCAGCTTCTATAGCTGTTATATAAAAGACGACGGTCTTAAGACTCAAAATGGCGGCTGTATTATGGTTCCAGCAGGTTGTATAGCTGTTATATAAAGTATGGCCGCTATGAGACTTAAAATGGTGTCAGTACAACGGTACCAGCAGCTTGTAAACCCGTTAAATAAGGGATGGCGGCTATAAGATTCAAAATGGCGGATGTATTATGGTTCCAGCAGGTTGTTTAGCTGTTATAAAAAGGATGGCGGCTATAAGACTCAAAATGGCGGCTGTATTATGGTGCCAGCAGCTTGTATAGCTGTTATATTAAGGATGGCGGCTTTAAAACTCAAAATGGTGCTGGTGGTTCCAGCTGCATGTATAGCTGTTATATAAAGGATGGCACCAGCTTGTTAAGCTCTTATATAAAAGAAGGTGGCTATAAGAATGAAAATGGCGGCTGTATTATGGTTCCAGCAGCTTGTATATCTTATACATAAAGGTTGGCGGATATAAGACTCAAAATGGCGGTTGTAGAGTGGTCCCAGCAGCTTGCATAGCTTGTATAAAGGATGGTGGCTATAACAGCCAGATCGGAGGCCTGATTTTGGTTCTATCAACTTGTATAGCTGTTATGTTAAGGATGGCTGCTATAAGACTCAAAATGGCGGCAGTATTACGGTTCCAGCAGCTTCGATAGCTGTTATGTTAAAATTGGTTATAAAAAGGATGGCGGCTATAAGATTCAAAATGGCGGCAGCAGAACGCCTCCCACAGCTTGTATAGCTGTTATATAAGGGATAAAGGCTATAAAACTCACTATGGCGGCTGTAGAGTGGTTCCAGCAGCTTTTACAGCTGATATATAAAAGATGGCGGCTATAACACTCAAAATGGCGGCACTATTACGGTTCCAGCAGCTTGCATAGCTATGATGTAAAGGTTGGCGGCTATAAGACTCAAAGTGGCGGTTGCAGAACGGTTCCAGCAGCTCGTATATTTGTTATAGAAACGATGGCGGCTATACGACTCAAAATGGCGGCAGTATTATGGATCCAGAAGATCGTATAGCTATGATGTAAGGGATAGCGGCTATAAGACTCAAAATGGCGGCTGCAGAATGGTCCCAGCAGATTGTATAGCTGTTATATAAAGTATGGCGCTATAAGAACGAAAATGGCGGCTGTTATGTGGTTCCAGCAGCTTGTATAGCTTTTATAGAAACGATGGCGGCTAAACGACTCAAAATGGGGGCTGTATTATGTTTCCAGCAGCTTGTATAGCTGTTATATAAAGGATGGCGGCTATGAGACTCAAAATGGCGGCAGTAGAACGGTTCCAGCAGCTTGTATACACAATATATAAAGGATGGCGGCTATAATACTCAAAATGGCGGTTGTAGAATGGTTCCAGCAGCTTTTATAGCTGTTATATTAAGAATGGCACCAGATTGTTAAGCTCTTATATAAAAGATGGCGGCTATAATACTCAAAATGGCGGCTGTGAAATGGTTCCACCAGCTCGTATATATGTTAAAGAAACGATGGCGGCTATACGACTCAAAATGGCGGCAGTAGAACGGCTCTACCAGCTTGTATAGCTGTTATATAAAAGATAACGGCTATAAGACTCAAAATGAGGGCTGTATTATGGTTCCAGCAGTTTGAATAGCTGTTATAAAAAGGATGGCGGCTATAACACTTAAAATGGCGGCAGTATTACGGATCCAGCAGCTTGTATAGCTATGAAGTAAAGGATGGCAACTCAAAATGGCGGATGTAGAACGGCTCCAGCAGCTCCTATATTTGTTATTGAAACGATGGCGGCTATACGACTCAAAATGGCGGCAGTATTATGGATCCAGCAGATCGTAGAGCTATGATGTAAAGTATGGCGGCTGTGATACTCAAAATGGCGTCAGTACAACGATTCCAGCAGCTTGTAAAGGATGGCGGCTATAATACTCAAAATGGCGGCTGTGAAATGGTCCCAACAGCTTGTATAGCTGTTATACAAAGGATGGTAGCTATAAGCTTCAAAATGGAGGCCCGATTATGGTTCCATCAACTTGTATAGCTGTAATATAAAGGTGGTTCCAGCAGCTTGTATAGCTTTTATAGAAACGATGGCGGCTATACGACTCAAAATGGCGGATGTATTATGGTTCTAGCAGGTTGTTTAGCTGTTATAAAAAGGATGGCGGCTGTATTATGGTTCCAGCAGCTTCTATATCTGTTATGTAAAGGATGACGGCTATAAGACTCAAAATGGCGGCTGTATTATGGTTCCAGCAGCTTGTATAGCTGTTATACAAAGGATGGTAGCTATAAGCGTCAAAATGGAGGCCCGATTATGGTTCCATCAACTTGTATAGCTGTTATATAAAGGTGGTTCCAGCAGCTTGTATAGTTTTTATAGAAACGATGGCGGCTATACGACTCAAAATGGCGGATGTATTATGGTTCCAGCAGGTTGTTTAGCTGTTATAAAAAGGATGGCGGCTGTATTATGGTTCCAGCAGCTTCTATATCTGTTATGTAAAGGATGACGGCTATAAGACTCAAAATGGCGGCTGTATTATGGTTCCAGCAGCTTGTATAGCTGTTATATAAAGGATGGCACCAGCTTGTTAAGCTCTTATATAAAAGAAGGTGGCTATAAGAATGAAAATGGCGGCTGTATTATGGTTCCAGCAGCTTGTATATCTTATACATAAAGGATGGCGGATATAAGACTCAAAATGGCGGTTGTAGAATGGTCCCAGCAGCTTGTATAGCTTGTATAAAGGATGGTGGCTATAACAGTCAGAACGGAGGCCTGATTGTGGTTCTATCAACTTGTATAGCTGTTATGTTCAGGATGACTGCTATAAGACTCAAAATGGCGGCAGTATTACGGTTCCAGCAGCTTCGATAGCTGTTATGTTAAAATTGGTTATAAAAAGGATGGCCGCTATAAGATTCAAAATGGCGGCAGCAGAACGCCTCCCACAGCTTGTATAGCTGTTATATAAGGGATAAAGGCTATAAAACTCACTATGGCGGCTGTAGAGTGGTTCCAGCAGCTTCTACAGCTGATATGTAAAAGATGGCGGCTATAACACTCAAAATGGCGGCACTATTACGGTTCCAGCAGCTTGTATAGCTATGATGTAAAGGTTGGCGGCTATAAGACTCAAAATGGCGGTTGTAGAACGGTTCCAGCAGCTCGTATATTTGTTATAGAAACGATGGCGGCTATACGACTCAAAATGGCGGCAGTATTATGGATCCAGAAGATCGTATAGCTATGATGTAAGGGATAGCGGCTATAAGACTCAAAATGGCGGCTGTAGAAAGGTCCCAGCAGCTTGTATAGCTGTTATATAAAGGATGGCGGCTATAAAAACGAAAATGGCGGCTGTTATGTGGTTCCAGCAGCTTGTATAGCTTTTATAGAAACGATGGGGGCTGTATTATGTTTCCAGCAGTTTGTATAGCTGTTATATAAAGTGTGGCGGCTATGAGACTTAAAATGGTGTCAGTACAACGGTTCCAGCAGCTTGTAATTCCGTTATATAAGGGATGGCGGCTATAATACTCAAAATGGCGGCTGTGAAATGGTCCCAACAGCTTGTATAGCTGTTATACAAAGGATGGTAGCTATAAGCGTCAAAATGGAGGCCCGATTATGGTTCCATCAACTTGTATAGCTGTTATATAAAGGTGGTTCCAGCAGCTTGTATAGTTTTTATAGAAACGATGGCGGCTATACGACTCAAAATGGCGGATGTATTATGGTTCCAGCAGGTTGTTTAGCTGTTATAAAAAGGATGGCGGCTGTATTATGGTTCCAGCAGCTTCTATATCTGTTATGTAAAGGATGACGGCTATAAGACTCAAAATGGCGGCTGTATTATGGTTCCAGCAGCTTGTATAGCTGTTATATAAAGGATGGCGGCTTTAAAACTCAAAATGGTGCTGATGGTTCCAGCAGCATGTATAGCTGTTATATAAAGGATGGCACCAGCTTGTTAAGCTCTTATATAAAGGAAGGTGGCTATAAGAATGAAAATGGCGGCTGTATTATGGTTCCAGTAGCTTGTATATCTTATACATAAAGGATGGCGGATATAAGACTCAAAATGGCGGTTGTAGAATGGTCCCAGCAGCTTGTATAGCTTGTATAAAGGATGGTGGCTATAACAGTCAGAACGAAGGCCCGATTTTGGTTCCATCAACTTGTATAGCTGTTATGTTAAGGATGGCTGCTATAAGACTCAAAATGGCGGCAGTATTACGGTTCCAGCAGCTTTGATAGCTGTTTTGTAAAAAATGGCGGCCATAAGACTCAAAATGGCGGCTGTATTATTGTTCCCGCAGGTTGCACAGCTGTTATAAAAAGGATGGCGGCTTTAAGTCTCAAAATGGCGGCAGTAGATCGGTTCCACCAGCTTTTATAGATGTTATATAAAAGATGGCGACTATAAGACTCAAAATGGCGGCTGTATTATTGTTCCAGCAGGTTTTATATCTGTTATAAAAAGGATGGCGGCTATAAGTCTCAAAATGGCGGCAGTAGAATGGTTCCAGCAGCTTGTATAGATGTTATGTAAAGGATAACGGCAAAAAGAGTCAAAATGGTGGCTGTAGAATGGTTCCAGCAGCTTCTACAGCTGTTATATAAAAAATGGCGGCCATAAGACTCAAAATGGCGGCTGTATTATTGTTCCAGCAGGTTGTATAGCTGTTATAAAAAGGATGGCGGCGATAAGTCTCAAAATGGCGGCAGTAGAACGGTTCCAGCAGCTTGTATAGCTGTTGTATAAAGGATGGCGGCTTTAAGAACGAAAATGGCGGCTGTAGAATGGTTCCAGCAGTTTGTATAGCTGTACTATCAAAAATGGCGGCTTTGAGACTCAAAATGGCGGCAGAAAAACGGTTCCAGCGGCTTGGATAACTGTAATATAAAGAATTGCAGCTATTAGACTTAAAATTGCGGTAGTAGAATGGTCCATCAGCTGGAATAGCTGTTATATAAAGAATGGCGGCTATAAGAAGCAAAATGGCGGATGTAGAAAGGTTTCAGCAGCTTGTGAAGCTTTTATATAAAATATGGCTCAAAATGGAGGCTGTACTATGGTTCCAGCAGCTTGTATAGCTGTTATATAAAGGATGGCGGCTATGAGACTCAAAATGGCGTCAGTAGAACGGTTCCGGCAGCTTGTATACCCGTCATATAAAGGATTGCGGCTTTAAAACTCAAAATGGTGGTTGTAGAATGGTTCCAGCAGCATGTATAGCTGTTATATAAAGGATGGCACCAGCTTGTTACTATGTACTATGGTTCCATCAGCTTGTATAGCTGTTATGAAAAAGATGGCTGCTACAAGACTCAAAATGGCGGCAGTATTACGGTTCCAGCAGCTTCTATAGCTGTTATGTAAAAGACGACGGTCTTAAGACTCAAAATGGCGGCTGTATTATGGTTCCAGCAGGTTGTATAGCTGTTATATAAAGTATGTGAGACTCAAAATGGCGTCAGTACAACGGTTCCAGCAGCTTGTAAACCCGTTATATAAGAGATGGCGGCTATAGTACTCAAAATGGCGGCTGTGAAATGGTCCCAACAGCTTGTACAGCTGTTATACAAAGGATGGTAGCTATAAGAGTCAAAATGGAGGCCCGATTATGCTTCCATCAACTTGTATAGCTGTTACGTAAAGGATGGCGGCTATAAGACGCAAAATAACGTCAGTATTACGGTTCTAGCAGCTTCGATAGCTGTTATGTTAAAAATGGTTATAAAAAGGATGGCTATAAGATTCAAAATGGCGGCAGTAGAACGCCTCACACAGCTTGTATAGCTGTTATATAAGGGATAAAGGCTATTAAACTCACTATGGCGGCTGTAGAGTGGTTCCAGCAACTTCTACAGCTGATATATAAAAGATGGCGGCTATAACACTCAAAATGGCGGCACTATTACGGATCCAGCAGCTTGTATAGCTATGATGTAATGGATGGCGGCTATAAGACTCAAAATGGCGGTTGTAGAACGGTTCCAGCCGCTCGTATATTTGTTATAGAAACGATGGCGGCTATACGACTCAAAATGGCGGCAGTATTATGGATCCAGAAGATCGTATAGCTATGATGTAAGGGATAGCGGCTATAAGACTCAAAATGGCGGCTGTAGAATGGTCCAAGCAGCTGTATAGCTTTTATAGAAACGATGGCGGCTACACGACTCAAAATGGGGGCTGTATTATGGTTCCAGCAGTTTGTATAGCTGTTATAAAAAGGATGGCGGCTATAAGACTCAAAATGTCGGAAGTAGAACGGTTCCACCAGCTCGTATATTTGTTAAAGAAACGATGGCGGCTATACGACTCAAAATGGCGGCAGTAGAACGGCTCTACCAGCTTGTATAGCTGTTATATAAAAGATAACGGCTATAAGACTCAAAATGGGGGCTGTATTATGGTTCCAGCAGTTTGAGTAGCTGTTATAAAAAGGATGGCGGCTATAACACTCAAAATGGCGGCACTATTACGGATCCAGCAGCTTGTATAGCTATGAAGTAAAGGATGGCGGCTCAAAATGGCGGATGTAGAACGGCTCCAGCAGCTCCTATATTTGTTATAGAAACGATGGCGGCTATACGACTCAAAATGGAGGCAGTATAATGGATTTAGCAGATCGTAGAGCTATGATGTAAAGTATGGCGGCTGTGAGACTCATAATGGCGTCAGTACAACGGTTCCAGCAGCTTGTAAACCCGTTATATAAAGGATGGCGGCTATAATACTAAAAATGGCGGCTGTGAATTGGTCCCAACAGCTTGTATAGCTGTTATACAAAGGATGGTAGCTATAAGCGGCGAAATGGAGGCACGATTATGGTTCCATCAACTTGTATAGCTGTTATATAAAGGATGGCGGCTATAAGAACGAAAATGGCGGCTGTTATCTGGTTCCAGCAGATTGTATAGCTTTTATAGAAACGATGGCGGCTATACGACTCAAAATGGCGGATGTATTATGGTTCCAGCAGGTTGTTTAGCTGTTATAAAAAGGATGGCGGCTGTATTATGGTTCCAGCAGCTTCTATATCTGTTATGTAAAGGATGACGGCTATAAGACTCAAAATGGCGGCTGTATTATGGTTCCAGCAGCTTGTATAGCTGTTATATTAATGATGGCGGCTATGAGACTCAAAATGGCGTCAGTAGAACGGTTCCAGCAGCCTGTATACCCGTTATATAAAGGATGGCACCAGCTTGTTAAGCTCTTATATAAAAGAAGGTGGCTATAAGAATGAAAATGGCGGCTGTATTATGGTACTATGTATACATAAAGGATGGCGGATATAAGACTCAAAATGGCGGTTGTAGAATGGTTCCAGCAGATTGTATAGCTGTTATTTAACGGATGGCACCAGCTTGTTAGGCTCTTATATAAAAGATGGCGGCTATAAGACTCAAAATGGCGTCTGTGAAATGGTCCCAGCAGCTTGTATAGCTTGTATAAAGGATGGTGGCTATAACAGTCAGAAAGGAGGCCCGATTTTGGTTCCATCAACTTGTATAGCTGTTATGTTAAGGATGGCGGCTATAAGACTCAAAATGGCGGCAGTATTACGGTTCCAGCAGCTTTGATAGCTGTTTTGTAGAAAATGGCGGCCATAAGACTCAAAATGGCGGCTGTATTATTGTTCCCGCAGGTTGTACAGCTGTTATAAAATTGATGGCGGCTTTAAATCTCAAAATGGCGGCAGTAGATCGGTTCCACCAGCTTTTATAGATGTTATATAAAAGATGGCGGCTAATGGTCTCAAAATGGCGGCAGTAGAACAGTTCCAGCAGCTTGTATAGCTGTTATGAAAAGGATATAAGTCTCAAAATGTTATATAAAGGATAACGGCTAAAAGAGTCAAAATGGCGGCTGTAGAATAGTTCCAGCAGCTTCTACTGTTATGTAAAAAATGGCCGGCATAAGACTCAAAATGGCGGCTGTATTATTGTTCCAGCAGGTTGTATAGCTGTTATAAAAAGGATGGCGGCTTTAAGTCTCAAAATGGCGGCAGTAGAACGGTTCCACCAGCTTTTATAGATGTTGTATAAAGGATAGCGGCTATAAGACTCAATATTGTCTGGACGTTGACGCGTACAATGCGAAGTACGTTCAAGTGGCCCTTACGACACCAGGACAGCCTGTTTCGCGCGAGCCAAAGCAGAGCGCTGTCCACCTCCCGCCCGACCGACCGTGGGGCGCAGCCGTATTTCGGACGGCACGATCGCGTGGACAAATACAAGTATCACGGACAAACAATTAAAAATTAGATTAACTACAGCTAATTACGAGCTAAATGTGCTAAAATAGAGGTTTTCACAAGAGAAAGAGAGGCTTCTGATCTGATTACGGGATACAGAAGATTGTAATCAGAACATAGGACTCGAAAAGGTTCATGCAAAGAACACTACAATGTTTTAAAGATAGAGGAATACAATTTCTAGTAGGTCTACGGGGTACAGATAGATTTAACTAGTTCAATAGCTCAGGAGAGTCTATTCCACCTACTAAAAAATTATGAATAAAGATAGCACCAAGCATTACTCTACGATTAATTAATGAAGGAAGATTGATTAAAAGAAGCCTACTGGAGTATGATGGCAAATTGACATTGCGATCCCAATTTAGACCACGAAGAGCAAATAGCAGAAATTGCTTTTGAACAGATTCAATTATACTCTGGTGCGTCTAATATTGAGGTGACCATATGCAAGATCTCTAAGATAGGACGGATTAATGAAGTACACAGAAGTTTGGTTATGTACGGATCGTCAAACTCTTTTGACCATCGTTTCACAAACCCAAGAACATTCATAGCTTTACTAACTGTAGCAGAAATATGAGGATTAAAGATTAATTTATGGTCCATAAGAACACCTACGTCATTGACAATATCTAACCGCTCTAAGGCAGTGCCGTTAAGATAATAAGTTGCTAAGTGTGGAGAACATCTATAAAAAGACATAACTTTACATTTAGAGCCGTTAAGGTTTAATAGGTTGGTTTCACACCAACTCTGAAGATCATTAAGATCCGATTGAAGTAGGCAATGGACCCAAATGGACCCTGAGGTACTCCAGAAGTCACTTGGATGGTCTTAGAAAATGAAGATTAAAGAGGACCTTTTGTGTACGCTTAGAAAGATATTGAAGAATCCAATGTAGCAAAAGGCTGGGGATGCCAAGTGCATTTAACTTATATAAAAGCAGAGTGTGATTAACAGAGTCAAAGGCCTTGCTGAAGTCAGTATAAAGTTTTTTAAACCCATGTTGGGTTGACGAAATGATTGAGCTACAAAAATGGTGCAATTGAGACGTTATTATTTTCTCAAATGCTTTGGGTATGGCAGAGGAAGAATATATGATTCCTTCCAGATGGACGGGAAGGCGGAATATGTAACGGACAGTGTAAACAACTTAAGTATTGGCTTACATAGGGCCTCTGCGTAAAACCTTAATACGCAGCCTGGTAATCCATCAGGGCCACGCTAAAAATCGAACTTTCTTCAAAGACAGGGTCTAAAATGCAGTTAGACGATTGCAAGTGATAAGGATAAGGAGGATTTGCTTGATAAATCGAAGAGGAATAAGTTGTTTTGAAAAAATCAGCAAACATATCAGCAATTGCCTGATCATTGTCAGCTTTATTGTTTTCGAAAGACAAGAAAGACGGATGCACTGATGTCTTATGTTTTCAATGGAAAACGAATTTATAAAATTGCTTAGGATCGCGAGAAAACCTAAGTTTACATCTCTGAAGATAATCCTTTTAGCATTGTGAATTTGATCGAGCAACTACGTATAGGGAAAAATCCGATGTTTTACCGGATTTTTTAAATCTTTTATAGCATCTCGATTTAACGTTCTTCAAGTTACATAACTCACGTGAGAACCAAGGAGGTTTATCAGACCATCCTTGAGTCACACGCGGAACACAAACATCAAAGAACGACTCAAGAGTTTTATAGAAGACAGAAATGGCAGAGTCCATATCCGTGCAAGTATACAGATATGTCCAATCATTAGTTAATAAGAGTTTTTAAGTTTAGTAAAGTTTGTCTTGCGAAAACATCGGGTTGGAGGCATCGAATTATTATATCGAGGCATAAACCCAAAAGGAAGGTCAATGGTTACATCCAGAGTTGGATGAAAGTTGTCTTCAGGGATAACTAAGGGATCAGTCCTGGAAATATCGCAGTTGGAAGAATGGCGGCTATATTATGGTTCCAGCGGATTGTGTAGCTGTTTTATAAAAAATGGCGACTATAAGACTCAAAATGGCGGCTGTGAAATGGTCCCAACAGCTTGTATAGCTGTTATATAAAGGATGGTGGCTATAAGTGTCAAAACGGAGGCCCGATTATGATTCCAGCAGCTTGTATAGCTGTTATGTAAAAGATGGCTGCTATAAGACTCAAAATGGCGGCAGTATTACGGTTCCAGCAGCTTCTATAGCTGTTATGTAAAGGATGACGTCCTTAAGACTCAAAATGGCGGCTGTATTATGGTTCCAGCAGCTTGTATAGCTGTTATATAAAGGATGGCGGGTATAATACTCAAAATGGCTCAAAATAGCTGTTATATAAAGGATGGCACCAGCTTGTTAAGCTCTTATATAAAGGATGGTGGCTATAAGAATGAAAATGGCGGCTGTATTATGGTTTCAGCAGCTTGTATATCTTATATATAAAGGATGGCGGATAGAGGACTCAAAATGGCGGTTGTAGAATGGTTCCAGCAGCTTGTATAGCTGTTATATAAAGGATGGCACCAGCTTGTTAAGCTCTTATATAAAAGATGGAACGGAGGCCCGAATATAAAAAGGAGGGCAGCTTTAAGTCTCAAAATGGCGACAGTAGAACGGTTCCACCAGCTTTTATAGATGTTATATAAAGGATAACGGCTAAAAAAGTCAAAATGGCGACTGTAGAATGGTTCCAGCAGCTTCTACAGCTGTTATGTAAAAAATGGCGGCCATAAGACTCAAAATAGCGGCTGTATTATTGTACCGGCAGGTTGTATAGCTGTTATAAAATTGATGGCGGCTATAAGTCTCAAAATGGAGGCAGTAGAACGGTTCCAGCAGGTTGTAAAGCTGTTACAAAAAGGATGGCGGCTACAAGTCTCAAAATGGCGGCTGTATTATTGTTCCAGTAGGTTGTACAGCTGTTATAAAAAGGATAGCGGCTTTAAGTCTCAAAATGGCGGCAGCACAACGGTTCCACCAGCTTTTATAGATGTTATATAAAGGATAACGGCTAAAAAAGTCAAAATGGCGACTGTAGAATGGTTCCAGCAGCTTCTACAGCTGTTATGTAAAAAATGGCGGCCATAAGACTCAAAATAGCGGCTGTATTATTGTACCGGCAGGTTGTATAGCTGTTATAAAAATGATGGCGGCTATAAGTCTCAAAATGGAGGCAGTAGAACGGTTCCAGCAGGTTGTAAAGCTGTTATAAAAAGGATGGCGGCTACAAGTCTCAAAATGGCGGCTGTATTATTGTTCCAGTAGGTTGTACTGCTGTTATAAAAAGGATAGCGGCTTTAAGTGTCAAAATGGCGGCAGTACAACGGTTCCACCAGCTTTTATAGATGTTATATAAAGGATAACGGCTAAAAAAGTCAAAATGGCGACTGTAGAATGGTTTCAGCAGCTTCTACAGCTGTTATGTAAAAAATGGCGGCCATAAGACTCAAAATAGCGGCTGTATTATTGTACCGGGAGGTTGTATAGCTGTTATTTATTTATTTATTTATTTATTTATTTACGTCAACTAAGTCAGCAGTCGACGAAAAAGCTTAAGCTAAAATACAAATAGTAATTAATTCATTAAGGTAGCTTAGCTATATGCACAACATCCCCGACCCGATGGAGGTGTTTTATTTGCAACAAGGTGCCAGCTATGCCCCGATTCACAGCCAATGTGGTCAGGGATGAGTTGCAGCCAATCAAATATCCAGTCCAGAATACTTTCAGTGGTTACGCTGTAGATAATTAAAAGTATAGCGCGAAGAGAAGTGACAGATAGATGAGGAGAAATAAGGTGAGAAAGGTTGTTAAAAGATTGGCAAAGAACACGAAGAGGTTCGTGAAGAGAGTAGTTAGTCAAACATCTACTAAGGTGAAGAGGAAAAAAGTTTCTGGTCCGACGTGAGGGAACACAAAAATATAGCGTATCTAGTAAATTGGTAGAACTGACTTCGCCGTTGACTACTTTATGTAGAAAGAGAATCCCAAATACGAGCCTACGGTTGTAAAGTGAAGGAAGATTAATAAGAAGAAGTCTGTCAGAATAAGAAGGTAGGCGAAGATTCGGGTCCCAATTAAGACCGCGTAACGCAAACTTAAGGAATTGCTTCTGTACCGATTCAATACTACGCTGGTGAACATCATATTGAGGGTTCCACACTGGTGAGCAATATTCTAGAGTAGGGCGAACTAACGAAGTGTATAAAACCTTTGTCACATATGGATCATCAAATTCTTTGGCCCAACGTTTAATGAAGCCAAGAAGACTGCATGCTCTATTAACAATTGAAGATATATGAATATTAAAAGAAAGTTTTGGGTCAAACATAACGCCTAAGTCTTTAAATGATGGTACACAATCTAACAGAACAGACTTAATAGAGTATTGAGCTAGGAACGGCGACAAACGACTGAAAGTCATAAAAGAGCATTTAGAGGCATTAAGGTGTAATTTATTAACGTGACACCAAACACAGAACGCATCGAGATCTGATTGCAAGTACTGTTGGAAAGAAGGATCATTATATGAATAGCAAATCTTCACGTCATCCGCAAACATGAGCACGCGTGAATGAGCCAAGGCCAAAGGCAAATCGTTTATAAACAAGGTAAATAACAGTGGGCCCAGATGACTGCCTTGGGGGACACCTGACGTAACTCGAACAGTTTTAGATATCGAGGAACGAAAAGACACCTTTGGGTTCTGCCAATAAGATACGACTTTAACCAAGCCAATAGTTTCGGGGAAAAACCCATGATGTTAAGTTTCATGAGAAGCAAGGAATGATCAACCGTATCGAAAGCCTTACTAAAGTCAGTATAAATAACATCAGTTTGACACTTTTACGGAAGCCATGGTGTACAAGGGTAGTCAATTCTAAAAGGTTGGTAAGCGACGAACGACCTTTCATGAAGCCATGCTGACAAGCAGAAATAGCGGATCTGGATAGGTGTTGAAGGGAAGACGTAATAATTTTCTCAAACAGCTTAGGTATTGCCGAAAGTTTGGCAATGCCACGGTAGTTAGAAATATCCGATTTGTTACCCTTTTTAAAAAGCGGAATAATAAAAGACTCCTTCCAAATATCAGGGAAGCGACAAGTCTCACTCGATATAAAGAATAACCGAGATAAAGGCTTAGATAGGGAAATCGAACACATTTTAAGGATGCAACTAGGTATATTATCAGGCCCGGGTACGAAGGAAGACGTCATAGATGACAAGCTAGAGATAATACAGTCTTCAGTAATATTAGGAAAAAACATACAATTTAAATGTGGAATTGTGAAGGGATAAGGTGTGGGATCCGAAGCAGTAGAAGAATAAGTCGACTGAAAGAATTTAGCAAACAGATCTGCAATATCTGAATCACAATTAGCAGTCTGGTCATTAAGTCTGAAGGTGGAAGGTAGTAAATTACAGCGTCTTTTGGAATTAACAAAGTTATAAAATCTTTTGGGGTTATTATAAAATTCAACCTTACAGCGAACGATATAATTATTGTAGCATTGAGTATTTAAAAGGCAAAATTGAGATTTGGCTACACAATAATTTGCATAGTCAAGTCGCGAACCAGTTTTTTAAATCTTTTAAAATATCTCGATTTAATGTTACGGAGATTAGAGAGCCTACGTGTGAACCAGACTGGCGCACTGGAGACGGTAGAGACATTCACATAAGGAACGCATTTATCAATTAGAGAATTAAGAGCAGAGTAGAAAAATTTACTGCACAATCTATATCACAGCACTCAAATAGAAATGACCAATCAAAAGAGAAAATAAGGCTGTTAAGAAGATTGAAATTTGTTTTACGAAAACATCTGCGACGAGAATTTGAGATGTTATTGAATGAATTATTAACGGAATTGTAAGAAATAGTAATTTCAATGGTAGGGTGATAAGTATCTTCAGGCTTCACTAGGGGCTGTGTTTGTGATACAGCACTAACAGTGGGATCAGAGACAAAAACAAGATCGAGGATTCTTTTAGAAGAGTTAAGAAAAGAATTCAACTGATATAGCGGACATTCAAGTAGGCTATCAAGAAAAACATGTTGAGATGAAGGAATTAAGAAAGATAGATTATCATCAGCAAGCCAAGAAACATTAGGCAAGTTAAAATCACCTAAAGCTATAAAAAAATCACGATCTTTAAGACGACTAAAAATAGTTCGCAAAGCATCAGCATGGTGCATGTAGATCATCATATCAGAAGCTGGAGGAATGTATGAACAAGAGATATATAAGCTAAAGTTAGAACATGTAACTTCGACGCAAATAACCTCAACACCTAAGGGGAGATCAATCGGCACAACACTTGAGCACAGATTCGAGTTGACTGCAATGAGTACTCCGCCGCCACGACGACCAACACGATCAAGCCTATAAGAAATAAAGTTATTAGAAAGAATTTCATTATCCAGAACAGAGGAGTTAAGCCAAGTTTCAGAGAAAGCTAATATGTCAGCCGAAAAGGTTTGGCTATCGCAGAATAGTTTCGAGAGCTTGGTAAGAAGTCCTCTTACATTTTGATAGTGAATGCAAAGACTAGACGTTATTAGTTTTTTGAAGCAGAAGATACATTAGGAAGGTGGACAGGCAAAGGGCGGGAGCGCTTATTGGGCGCAAATTCGTGTACAACTAGGCCCTCTGGCCAAAAGTTAGGGTCAACCATAGCTGAGAAATACTCATTTGGTACAGTAATTTTAAAAGAGGAGATTTCATGAGGCCTAGAAAACTTAAACTTTTGAATTAAAACCTTAGCAGGGCATATATTACCAATGTAAGCTGCCACAGACGATTCAGAAGTATCTGGAGCAAGCCTAGAGATAAATAATTGTTTACGATGAGGCACTACAGTTAGTGGAGGCGGAGGAGCATTGGGATCCGCAAGTGATTGAAAGCCAGCATGATCCAGTAATTGATCAGAGTTCCCGTGAGGGATAGATTGAGGTACACCAGGGCTTGTAGTGGGTACATCAATCTGAAAAGAAGAGCATAAAGAGGGACAAGAAGATGGTGTAGGCGAAAGTAAAATGGGAGAAGATGTAATAGAAAGTGCGGGCGACTGCTTATGAGGCAACTCAAGGGTACATTTCTTGGGCAATTCCTTAGAAGGTGGATCAAACTTGAATTGCGACAATAAATTTATGCTAGAGTCACACTCATTAGACAGCTGTTTGGCCATTTTATTTAGAGAAAGAAACTTTAAACGAAGATCCCTGTACATTCGGCTAAAATCAAGCTGCTGGCTGGCACAAGATGGGCAAGTCCAGCGCATTAAGCCAAGCTCAGGCTTAGACACAGACAAACCAGAAAATTTGTCGTAATCACGGCCGTTGAGGCCAGCACATTTTAAGTGAATAAGATTGTCGCAAAGCCAACACGATATTGCTCTATACTGATCGTCAAAACGATCAGAATGCTTGCAATTGGGTAGACAACAAGCCATTGAAAAGCCAAAATAAACACAAGGCAAAAAAAAAACAACAAAAAAAAATATATATAAAAATTTAAATAAACAGCACAAAGATAATTATCGATAAAAAATCAATAATTACAAATAAAACAAAGAGACAGCTAGAGTACACAGCACAAGAGAGAGTGCAAGAACAGTTATAAGACGAGCTTTGAGAGGCGGCCTTAGAAAAGTAATTACGCGGGAGGGAAGCTGAGCACAAGCACAAAGCAGAGAGAACAACAAAACCACTAGCACTGATGGTATGATGGGGGCGATGAGGGGAGCAACTGCAGAAGCAATGACGGGAGAGAACAATAAGAAAAAAAATAAAAACAATTTAGATGCACCAAACACTAATCACAAAAAGAAAAAAACAAAACTGTTTAATTTGGCGAATTATGCAAATAAAACACAAGGGTTTCAAGCAAATGACACCAGCGAAAACGAAAACAAACTAGGCACAATTAAAAATTGGGAAAAAACAATATATATTAATAAAACTCAGGAGCTAAGCAAAAACACGACCGTCACGTCAGAGAGCAGAAGCTTTAAGCTCTTTAGCTTTTTATCATGTTATAAAAATGATGGCGGCTATAAGTCTCAAAATGGAGGCAGTAGAACGGTTCCAGCAGGTTGTAAAGCTGTTATAAAAAGGATGGCGGCTACAAGTCTCAAAATGGCGGCTGTATTATTGTTCCAGTAGGTTGTACAGCTGTTATAAAAAGGATAGCGGCTTTAAGTCTCAAAATGGCGGCAGTACAACGGTTCCACCAGCTTTTATAGATGTTATATAAAGGATAACGGCTAAAAAAGTCAAAATGGCGACTGTAGAATGGTTCCAGCAGCTTCTACAGCTGTTATGTAAAAAATGGCGGCCATAAGACTCAAAATAGCGGCTGTATTATTGTACCGGCAGGTTGTATAGCTGTTATAAAAATGATGGCGGCTATAAGTCTCAAAATGGAGGCAGTAGAACGGTTCCAGCATGTTGTAAAGCTGCTATAAAAAGGATGGCGGCTGTAAGTCTCAAAATGGCGGCAGTACAACGGTTCCACCAGCTTTTATAGATGTTATATAAAGGATAACGGCTAAAAAAGTCAAAATGGCGACTGTAGAATGGTTCCAGCAGCTTCTACAGCTGTTATGTAAAATATGGCGGCCATAAGACTCAAAATGGAGGCTGTATTATTGTTCCAGCAGCTTGTATAGCTGTTATAGAAACGATGGCGGCTTTACGACTCAAAATGGCGGCAGAATTACATCCAGCAGCTGGAATAGCTATGATGTAAAAGATGGCGGCTATAAGACTCAAAATGGCGGCTGTATTATTGGTCCAGCAGGTTGTATAGCTGTTATAAAAAGTATGGCGGCTATAAGACTCAAAATGCCGGCAGTATTACGCTTCCAGAGGCTTCGATAGCTGTTATGTAAAGAATGGCGGCCATGGCGGACTCAAAATGGCGGCTGTATTATTGTTCCAGCAGGTTGTACAGCTGTTATAAAAAGGATGGCGGGTTTAAGTCTCAAAACGGCGGCAGTAGAACGGTTCCACCAGCTTAAATATATGTTATATAAAGGATAACGGCTAAAAGAGTCAAAATGGCGGCTGTAGAATGTTGCCTGCAGCTTCTACAGCTGTTATGTAAATGAAGTAAGCAAGTCGTCTCGCCGACTTAGGTATACCAAAATGGCGGCTGTATTATGGTTCCAGCAGCTTGTATAGCTTTTATGTAAAAGATGGCTGCTATAAGACTCAAAATGGCGGCAGTATTACGGTTCCAGCATCTTCTATAGCTGTTATGTAAAGGATGACGGCCGTAAGACTCAAAATGGCAGCCGTATTATGGTTCCAGCAGCTTGTATAGCTGTTAAATAAAGGATGGCGGCTATGAGACTCAAAATGGCGTCAGTAGAACGGTTCCAGCAGCTTGTATACCCGTTATCTAAAGGATGGCGGCTATAATACTCAAAATGGCGGTTGTAGAATGGTTCCAGCAGCGTGTATAGCTGTTATATAAAGGATGGCACCAGCTTGTTAAGCTCTTATATAAAAGATGGCGGCTATAAGACTCAAATGGCGTCTGTGAAATGGTCCCAGCAGCTTGTATAGCTGTTATATAAAGGATGGTGGCTATAAGAGTCAAAACGGAGGCCCGATTATGGTTCCATCAACTTGTATAGCTGTTATGTAAAGGATGGCGTCTGTAAGACTCAAAATGGCGGCAGTATTAGGGTTCCAGCAACTTCGATAGCTGTTATGTAAAAAATGGCGGCCATAAGACTTAAATGGCGGCTGTTTTATTGTTCCAGCAGGTTGTACAGCTGTAATATTGTTTTGTCTGGACGTTGACGCGTACAATGCGAAGTACGTTCAAGTGGCCCATACGACACCAGGACATAGCCTGTTTCGCGCGAGCCCAAGCAGAGCGCTGTCCACCTCCCGCTCGACCGACCGTGGGGCGCAACCGTATATCGGATGGCACGATCGCGTGGACAAATACATGTATAACGGACAAAAAATTAAACATTACAGCTAATACAGCTAATTAGGAGCTAAATGTGCTAAAATAGAGGATAAAGGATAACGGCAACAAGAGTCAAAATGGCGGCTGCAGAATGGTTCCAGCAGCTTTTACAGCTGTTATATAAAAGATGGCGACTATAAGACTCAAAATGGCGGCTGTATTATTGTTCCAGAAGGTTGTATAGCTGTTATAAAAAGGATAGCAACTATGAGTCTCAAAATGGCGGCAGTAGAACGGTTCCACCAGCTTGTATAGATGTTATATAAAGGATAACGGCAACAAGAGTCAAAATGGCGGCTGCAGAATGGTTCCAGCGGCTTTTACAGCTGTTATATAAAAGATGGCGACTATAAGACTCAAAATGGCGGCTGTATTATTGTTCCAGAAGGTTGTACAGCTGTTATAAAAAGGATAGCGGCTTTAAGTGTCAAAATGGCGGCATTACAACGGTTCCACCAGCTTGTATAGATGTTATATTAAGGATAACGGCTAAAAGAGTCAAAATGGCGGCTGTAGAATGGTTCCAGCAGCTTCTACAGCTGTTATGTAAAAAATGGCGGCCATAAGACTCAAAATGGCGGCTGTATTATTGTTCCAGCAGGTTGTATAGCTGTTTTAAAAAGGATGGCTGCAATAAGTCTCAAAATGGCGGCAGTAGAACGGTTCCAGCAGCTTGTATAGCTGTTATATAAAGGATGGCGGCTATAAGAACGAAAATGGCGGCTGCACTATGCTTCTAGCAGCTTCTATAGCTGTAATAGAAACGATGGCAGAATTGCGGATCCTGCAGCTGATATAGCTATGATGTAAAAGATGGCGGCTATAAGAGACAAAATGGCGGTTTTAGAATGGTTTATCAGCTTGTATAACTGTTATATAAAGAATGGCGCATTTGAGACTCAAAATGGCGGCAGTAGAACGGTTCCAGCAACTCGTGTAGCTGTTATAGAAACGATGGCGACTATACGACTCAAAATGGCGGCAGAATTACAGATCCAGCAGCTGGTGTAGCTATGATGTAAAAGATGGCGGCTATAAGACTCAAAATGGCGGTCTTAGAATGGTTTATCAGCTTGTATAACTGTTATATAAAGAATGGCGGCTTTGAGACTCAAAATGGCGGCAGTAGAACGGTTCCAGCAGCTCGTGTAGCTGTTATAGAAACGATGGATCAAGCAGCTTGTATAGCAATGATGTAAAGGATGGCGGCTATAAGACTCAAAATGGCGCTTGTAGAATGGTTCCAGCAACTTGGATAGCTGTTGTATAAAGGATGGTGGCTATAAGACTCAAAATGTCGCTTGTAGAATGGTTCCAGCAGTTCTTATAGCTGTTATAGAAACGATGGCGGCTATACGACTCAAAATGGCGGCAGTATTACGGATCCAACAGCTTGAATAGCTATGATGTAAAAGATGACGGCCGTAAGACTCAAAGTGGCGGCTGTATTATGTTTCCAGCAGTTTGTATAGCTGTTATATAAAGAATGGCGGCTATAAGACCCAAAATGGCGGCAGTAGAATGGCAGCATTACGGTTCCAGCAGCTTCGATAGCTGTAATGTAAAAGATGGCGGCCATAAGACTCTAAATGGCGGCTGTATTATTGTTCCAGCAGCTTGTATAGCTGTTATATAAAGGATGGCGGCTATAAGAACGAAAATGGCGGTGTGTTATGGTTCCAGCAGCTTGTATAGCTGTTATATAAAGGATGGCGGCTATGAGACTCAAAATGGCGGCAGTAGAACGGTTCCAGCAGCTTGTATACCCAATATATAAAGGATGGCGGCTTTAATACTCAAAATGGCGGCAGTATTATGGATCCAGCAGCTTGTATAGCTGTTATGTAAAGGATGGCGGCTATACGACTCAAAATATATAAAGAATGGTGGCTATAAGACTCAAAATAAACGCTGTAGAATGGTCCCAGTAGCTTGTATAGCTGTTATATAAACGATGGTGGCTATAAAAGTCAAAATGGAGGCCCGATTATGGTTCCATCAACATGTATAGCTGCTATGTAAAAGATGGCGGCTACAAGACTCAAAATGGCGGCTGTAGAATGGTTCCAGCAGCTTCTACAGCTGTTATATAAAAGAATGGCGGCTAAAAGAACGGTTCCAACAGCTTGTACAGCTGTTATATAAAGGATGACGGCTATAAGAACGACAATGGCGGCTGTATTATGGTTCCAGCAGCTATACAAGCTGCTATAGAAAAAATGGCGGCTATAAGACTCAAGATGACACTTGTAGAATGGTTCCAGCAGCTCGTATAGCTGTTATACAAACGGTGGCGGCTATAAAAATGGAGCCTGCATTATGGTTCCATCAACTTGTATAGCTGTTATGTAAAGGATGGCGGCTATAAGACTCAAAATGGCGGCAGTACAACGGTTCCACCAGCTTTTATAGATGTTATATAAAGGATAACGGCTAAAAAAGTCAAAATGGCGACTGTAGAATGGTTCCAGCAGCTTCTACAGCTGTTATGTAAAATATGGCGGCCATAAGACTCAAAATGGAGGCTGTATTATTGTTCCAGCAGCTTGTATAGCTGTTATAGAAACGATGGCGGCTTTACGACTCAAAATGGCGGCAGAATTACATCCAGCAGCTGGAATAGCTATGATGTAAAAGATGGCGGCTATAAGACTCAAAATGCCGGCAGTATTACGCTTCCAGAGGCTTCGATAGCTGTTATGTAAAAAATGGCGGCCATGGCGAACTCAAAATGGCGGCTGTATTATTGTTCCAGCAGGTTGTACAGCTGTTATAAAAAGGATGGCGGGTTTAAGTCTCAAAACGGCGGCAGTAGAACGGTTCCACCAGCTTAAATATATGTTATATAAAGGATAACGGCTAAAAGAGTCAAAATGGCGGCTGTAGAATGTTGCCTGCAGCTTCTACAGCTGTTATGTAAATGAAGTAAGCATGTCGTCTCGCCGACTTAGGTATACCAAAATGGCGGCTGTATTATGGTTCCAGCAGCTTGTATAGCTTTTATGTAAAAGATGGCTGCTATAAGACTCAAAATGGCGGCAGTATTACGGTTCCAGCATCTTCTATAGCTGTTATGTAAAGGATGACGGCCGTAAGACTCAAAATGGCAGCCGTATTATGGTTCCAGCAGCTTGTATAGCTGTTAAATAAAGGATGGCGGCTATGAGACTCAAAATGGCGTCAGTAGAACGGTTCCAGCAGCTTGTATACCCGTTATCTAAAGGATGGCGGCTATAATACTCAAAATGGCGGTTGTAGAATGGTTCCAGCAGCGTGTATAGCTGTTATATAAAGGATGGCACCAGCTTGTTAAGCTCTTATATAAAAGATGGCGGCTATAAGACTCAAATGGCGTCTGTGAAATGGTCCCAGCAGCTTGTATAGCTGTTATATAAAGGATGGTGGCTATAAGAGTCAAAACGGAGGCCCGATTATGGTTCCATCAACTTGTATAGCTGTTATGTAAAGGATGGCGTCTGTAAGACTCAAAATGGCGGCAGAATTAGGGTTCCAGCAACTTCGATAGCTGTTATGTAAAAAATGGCGGCCATAAGACTTAAATGGCGGCTGTTTTATTGTTCCAGCAGGTTGTACAGCTGTAATATTGTTTTGTCTGGACGTTGACGCGTACAATGCGAAGTACGTTCAAGTGGCCCATACGACACCAGGACCCGCTCGACCGACCGTGGGGCGCAACCGTATATCGGATGGCACGATCGCGTGGACAAATACATGTATAACGGACAAAAAATTAAACATTACAGCTAATACAGCTAATTAGGAGCTAAATGTGCTAAAATAGAGGATAAAGGATAACGGCAACAAGAGTCAAAATGGCGGCTGCAGAATGGTTCCAGCAGCTTTTACAGCTGTTATATAAAAGATGGCGACTATAAGACTCAAAATGGCGGCTGTATTATTGTTCCAGAAGGTTGTATAGCTGTTATAAAAAGGATAGCAACTATGAGTCTCAAAATGGCGGCAGTAGAACGGTTCCACCAGCTTGTATAGATGTTATATAAAGGATAACGGCAACAAGAGTCAAAATGGCGGCTGCAGAATGGTTCCAGCAGCTTTTACAGCTGTTATATAAAAGATGGCGACTATAAGACTCAAAATGGCGGCTGTATTATTGTTCCAGAAGGTTGTACAGCTGTTATAAAAAGGATAGCGGCTTTAAGTGTCAAAATGGCGGCAGTACAACGGTTCCACCAGCTTGTATAGATGTTATATAAAGGATAACGGCTAAAAGAGTCAAAATGGCGGCTGTAGAATGGTTCCAGCAGCTTCTACAGCTGTTATGTAAAAAATGGCGGCCATAAGACTCAAAATGGCGGCTGTATTATTGTTCCAGCAGGTTGTATAGCTGTTTTAAAAAGGATGGCTGCAATAAGTCTCAAAATGGCGGCAGTAGAACGGTTCCAGCAGCTTGTATAGCTGTTATATAAAGGATGGCGGCTATAAGAACGAAAATGGCGGCTGCATTATGCTTCTAGCAGCTTCTATAGCTGTAATAGAAACGATGGCAGAATTGCGGATCCTGCAGCTGATATAGCTATGATGTAAAAGATGGCGGCTATAAGAGACAAAATGGCGGTTTTAGAATGGTTTATCAGCTTGTATAACTGTTATATAAAGAATGGCGCATTTGAGACTCAAAATGGCGGCAGTAGAACGGTTCCAGCAACTCGTGTAGCTGTTATAGAAACGATGGCGACTATACGACTCAAAATGGCGGCAGAATTACAGATCCAGCAGCTGGTGTAGCTATGATGTAAAAGATGGCGGCTATAAGACTCAAAATGGCGGTCTTAGAATGGTTTATCAGCTTGTATAACTGTTATATAAAGAATGGCGGCTTTGAGACTCAAAATGGCGGCAGTAGAACGGTTCCAGCAGCTCGTGTAGCTGTTATAGAAACGATGGCGGCAATACGACTCAAAATAGCGGCAGAATTACGGATCAAGCAGCTTGTATAGCAATGATGTAAAGGATGGCGGCTATAAGACTCAAAATGGCGCTTGTAGAATGGTTCCAGCAACTTGGATAGCAGTTGTATAAAGGATGGTGGCTATAAGACTCAAAATGTCGCTTGTAGAATGGTTCCAGCAGTTCTTATAGCTGTTATAGAAACGATGGCGACTATAAGACTCAAAATAAACGCTGTAGAATGGTCCCAGTAGCTTGTATAGCTGTTATATAAACGATGGTGGCTATAAAAGTCAAAATGGAGGCCCGATTATGGTTCCATCAACATGTATAGCTGCTATGTAAAAGATGGCGGCTACAAGACTCAAAATGGCGGCTGTAGAATGGTTCCAGCAGCTTCTACAGCTGTTATATAAAAGAATGGCGGCTAAAAGAACGGTTCCAACAGCTTGTACAGCTGTTATATAAAGGATGACGGCTATAAGAACGACAATGGCGGCTGTATTATGGTTCCAGCAGCTATACAAGCTGCTATAGAAAAAATGGCGGCTATAAGACTCAAGATGTCACTTGTAGAATGGTTCCAGCAGCTCGTATAGCTGTTATACAAACGGTGGCGGCTATAAAAATGGAGCCTGTATTATGGTTCCATCAACTTGTATAGCTGTTATGTAAACGATGGCGGCTATAAGACTCAAAATGGCGGCAGAAGAACGGTTCCAGCAGCTTGTATAGCTGTTATATAAAAGATGGCGGCTATAAGACTCAAAATGGCGACTGTAAAATGATCCCAGCAGCTTGTATAGCTGTTATATAAAGGATGGTGGCTATAAGAGTCAAAATGGAGGCCCGATTGTAGTTCCATCAACTTGTATAGCTGTTATGTAAAGGATGGCTGCTGTAAGACTCAAAATGGCGGCAGTATTACGGTTCCAGCAGCTTCGATAGCTGTAATGTAAAAGATGGCGGCCATACGACTCAGAATGGTGGCTGTATTATAGTTCCAACTGGTTGTGTAGCTGTTATAAAAAGGATGGTGGCTATAAGACTCAATATGGCGGCAGTAGAACGGTTCCAGCAGCTTGTATAGCTGTTATATAAAAGATGGCGACTATAAGAACGAAAATGGCGGTGTGTTATGGTTCCAGCAGCTTCGATAGCTGTTATATAAAGGATGGTGGCTATAAGAATCAAAATGGAGGCCCGATTGTAGTTCCATCAACTTGTATAGCTGTTATGTAAAGGATGACTGCTATAAGACTCAAAATGGCGGCAGTATTACGGTTCCAGCAGCTTCGATAGCTGTAATGTAAAAGATGGCGGCCATACGACTCAGAATGGCGGCTGTATTATGGTTCCAACTGGTTGTGTAGCTGTTATAACAAGGATGGTGGCTATAAGACTCATTATGGCGGCTGTAGAATGGTTCCAGCAGCTTTTATAGCTGTTATATAAAAGAATGGCGGCTAAAAGAACGGTTCCAACAGCTTGTACAGCTGTTATATAAAGGATGGTGGCTATAAGAACGACAATGGCGGCTGTATTATGGTTCCAGCAGCTATACAAGCTGCTATAGAAAAAATGGCGGCTATAAGACTCAAGATGTCACTTGTAGAATGGTTCCAGCAGCTCGTATAGCTGTTATACAAACGGTGGCGGCTATAAAAATGGAGCCTGTATTATGGTTCCGTCAACTTGTAAAGCTGTTATGTAAGAGTAGGCGGCTATAAGACTCAAAATGGCGCCATTATTACGTCTCCAGCAGCTTCGATAGCTGTTATGTAAAAAATGGCGGCCATAAGACTTAAAATAGCGGCTGTATTATGGTTCCAGCAGGTTGTATAACTGTTATTAAAAGGATGGCGGATATAAGACTCAAAATGGCGGTTGTAGAATGGTTCCAGCAGCTTGTATATCTGTTTTATAAAGGATGGTGGCTATAAGAGTCAAAACGGAGGCCCGATTATGGTTCCATCAACTTGTATAGCTGTTATGTAAAGGATGGCGGCTATAAGACTCAAAATGGCGGCTGTATTATGGTTCCATCAACTTGTATAGCTGTTATGTAAAGGATAGCGGCTATAAGTCTCAAAATGGCGGCACTATTACGGTTCCAGCAGCTTCGATAGCTGTTATCTTAAAAATGGCGGCCTTAAGACTCAAAATAGCGGCTGTATTATGGTTCCAGCAGCTTGTATAGCTGTTATGTAAAGGATGGCGGCTATAAGAACGAAAATGGCGGCTGTGTTATGGTTCCAGCAGATTGTATAGCTGTTATATAAAGGATGGCGGCCATGAGACTCAAAATGGCGGCAGTATAACGGTTCCAGCAGCTTGTATACCCAATTTATAAAGGATGGCGGCTATAATACTCAAAATGGAGGTTGTAGAATGGTTCCAGCAGCTTGTATAGCTGTTATATAAAGTATGGTGGCTATAAGAGTCAAAATGGAGGCCCGATTGTAGTTCCATCAACTTGTATAGCTGTTATGTAAAGGATGGCTGCTATAAGACTCAAAATGGTGGCAGCATTACGGTTCCAGCAGTTTGTATGGCTGTTTCATATGAGATGGCGGCTATGAGACTCAAAATGGCGACTGTAAAATGGTCCCAGCAGCTTGTATAGCTGTTATATAAAGTATGGTGGCTATAAGAGTCAAAATGGAGGCCCGATTGTAGTTCCATCAACTTGTATAGCTGTTATGTAAAGGATGGCTGCTATAAGACTCAAAATGGTGGCAGCATTACGGTTCCAGCAGCTTCGATAGCTCTAATGTAAAAGATGGCGGCCATAAGACTTAAAATGGCGGCTGTATTATTGTTCCAACAGCTTTTATAGCTGTTATATAAAGGATGGCGGCTATAAGAACGAAAATGGCGGTGTGTTATGGTTCCAGCAGCTTGTATAGCTGTTATATAAAGGATGGCGGCTATGAGACTCAAAATGGCGGCAGTAGAACGGTTCCAGCAGCTTGTATACCCAATATATAAAGGATGGCGGCTTTAATACTCAAAATGGCGGCAGTATTATGGATCCAGCAGCTTGTATAGCTGTTATGTAAAGGATGGCGGCTATACGACTCGAAATATATAGAGGATGGTGGCTATAAGACTCAAAATGGACGCTGTAGAATGGTCCCAGTAGCTTGTATAGCTGTTATATAAACGATGGTGGCTATAAAAGTCAAAATGGAGGCCCGATTTTGGTTCCATCAACATGTATAGCTGCTATGTAAAAGATGGCGGCTACAAGACTCAAAATGGCGGCTGTAGAATGGTTCCAGCAGCTTCTACAGCTGTTATATAAAAGAATGGCGGCTAAAAGAATGGTTCCAACAGCTTGTACAGCTGTTATATAAAGGATGGCGGCTATAAGAACGACAATGGCGGCTGTATTATGGTTCCAGCAGCTATACAAGCTGCTATAGAAAAAATGGCGGCTATAAGACTCAAGATGTCACTTGTAGAATGGTTCCAGCAGCTCGTATAGCTGTTATACAAACGGTGGCGGCTATAAAAATGGAGCCTGTATTATGGTTCCATCAACTTGTATAGCTGTTATGTAAAGGATGGTGGCTATAAGACTCAAAATGGCGGCAGAAGAACGGTTCCAGCAGCTTGCATAGCTGTTATATTAAAGATGGCGGCTATGAGACTCAAAATGGCGACTGTAAAATGGTCCCAGCAGCTTGTATAGCTGTTCTATAAAGGATGGTGGCTATAAGAGTCAAAATGGAGGCCCGATTGTAGTTCCATCAACTTGTATAGCTGTTATGTAAAGGATGGCTGCTGTAAGACTCAAAATGGCGGCAGTATTACGGTTCCAGCAGCTTCGATAGCTGTAATGTAAAAGATGGCGGCCATACGACTCAGAATGGTGGCTGTATTATAGTTCCAACTGGTTGTGTAGCTGTTATAAAAAGGATGGTGGCTATAAGACTCAATATGGCGGCAGTAGAACGGTTCCAGCAGCTTGTATAGCTGTTATATAAAAGATGGCGGCTATAAGAACGAAAATGGCGGTGTGTTATGGTTCCAGCAGCTTGTATACCCAATATATAAAGGATGGCGGCTTTAATACTCAAAATGGCGGCAGTATTATGGATCCAGCAGCTTGTATAGCTGTTATGTAAAGGATGGCGGCTAAACGATTCGAAATATATAAAGGATGGTGGCTATAAGACTCAAAATGGAGGCCCGATTATGATTCCATCAACATGTATAGCTGCTATGTAAAAGATGGCGGCTACAAGACTCAAAATGGCGGCTGTAGTATGGTTCCAGCAGCTTCTACAGCTGTTATATAAAAGAATGGCGGCTAAAAGAACGGTTCCAACAGCTTGTTCAGCTCTTATATAAAGGATGGCGGCTATAAGAACGACAATGGCGGCTGTATTATGGTTCCAGCAGCTATACAAGCTGCTATAGAAAAAATCGCGGCTATAAGACTCAAAATGTCACTTGTAGAATGGTTCCAGCAGCTCGTATAGCTGTTACACAAACGGTGGCGGCTATAGAAATGGAGCCTGTATTATGGTTCCATCAACTTGTATAGCTGTTATGTAAAGGATGGCGGCTATAAGACTCAAAATGGCGGCAGAAGAACGGTTCCAGCAGCTTGTATAGCTGTTATATAAAAGATGGCGGCTATGAGACTCAAAATGGCGACTGTAAAATGGTCCCAGCAGCTTGTATAGCTGTTATATAAAGGATGGTGGCTATAAGAATCAAAATGGAGGCCCGATTGTAGTTCCATCAACTTGTATAGCTGTTATGTAAAGGATGACTGCTATAAGACTCAAAATGGCGGCAGTATTACGGTTCCAGCAGCTTCGATAGCTGTAATGTAAAAGATGGCGGCCATACGACTCAGAATGGCGGCTGTATTATGGTTCCAACTGGTTGTGTAGCTGTTATTAAAAGGATGGTGGCTATAAGACTCAATATGGCGGCAGTAGAACGGTTCCAGCAGCTTGTATAGCTGTTATATAAAAGATGACGGCTATAAGAGTCAAAATTGCGGCTGTGAAATGATTCCAGCAGCTTCGATAGCTGTTATATAAAGGATGGTGGCTATAAGAATCAAAATGGAATCCCGATTGTAGTTCCATCAACTTGTATAGTTGTTATGTAAAGGATGACTGCTATAAGACTCAAAATGGCGGCAGTATTACGGTTCCAGCAGCTTCGATAGCTGTAATGTAAAAGATGGCGGCCATAGGACTCAGAATGGCGGCTGTATTATGGTTCCAACTGGTTGTGTAGCTGTTATAAAAAGGATGCTGGCTATAAGACTCAATATGGCGGCTGTAGAATGGTTCCAGCAGCTTTTACAGCTGTTATATAAAAGAACGGTTCCAATAGCTTGTACAGCTGTTATATAAAGGATGGTGGCTATAAGAACGACAATGGCGGCTGTATTATGGTTCCAGCAGCTATACAAGCTGCTATAGAAAAAATGGCGGCTATAAGACTCAAGATGTCACTTGTAGAATGGTTCCAGCAGCTCGTATAGCTGTTATACAAACGGTGGCGGCTATAAAAATGGAGCCTGTATTATGGTTCCATCAACTTGTATAGCTGTTATGTATAGGATGGTGGCTATAAGACTCAAAATGGCGGCAGAAGAACGGTTCCAGCAGCTTGCATAGCTGTTATATTAAAGATGGCGGCTATGAGACTCAAAATGGCGACTGTAGAATGGTTCCAGCAGCTTGTATAGCTGTTTTATAAAGGATGGTGGCTATAAGAGTCAAAACGGAGGCCCGATTATGGTTCCATCAACTTGTATAGCTGTTATGTAAAGGATGGCGGCTATAAGACTCAAAATGGCGGCTGTATTATGGTTCCATCAACTTGTATAGCTGTTATGTAAAGGATAGCGGCTATAAGTCTCAAAATGGCGGCAGTGTTACGGTTCCAGCAGCTTCCATAGCTGTTATCTTAATAAAAGTCAAAATGGAGGCCCGATTATGGTTCCATCAACATGTATAGCTGTTATGTAAAGGATGGCGGCTACAAGACTGAAAATGTCGCTTGTAGAATGGTTCCAGCAGCTCGTATATTTGTTATAGAAACGATGGCGGCTATACGACTCAATATGGTGGCAGTATTATGGATCCAGCAGATTGTATAGCTATGATGTAAAGGATGGCGGCTATAAGATTCAAAATGGCGGCTGTAGAATGGTTCCAGCAGCTTCTACAGCTGTTATATAAAAGAATGGCGGCTAAAAGAACGGTTCCAACTGGTTGTGTAGCTGTTATATAAAGGATGGCGGCTATACGACTCGAAATATATAAAGGATGGTGGCTATAAGACTCAAAATGGAAGCTGTAGAATGGTCCCTGCAGATTGTATAGCTGTTAAATAAAGTATGGTGGCTATAAAAGTCAAAATGGAGGCCCGATTATGGTTCCATCAACATGTATAGCTGTAATGTAAGAATGGATCCAGCAGCTTCTACAGCTGTTATATAAATTATGGCGGCTAAAAGAACGGTTCCAACAGCTTGTATTGCTGTTATATAAAGAATGGCGGCTATAAGAACGAAAATGGCGGCTGTATTATGGTTCCAGCTGCTTGTATAACTGTTATCGAAAGAATGGCGGCTATAAGGCTCAAAATGTCACTTGTAGAATGGTTCCAGCAGCTCGCATAGCTGTTATACAAACGATGGCGGCTATTAAAATGGAACCTGTATTATGGTTCTATCAACTTGTATAGCTGTTATATAAAGGATGGCGGCTATAAGACTCAAAATGGCGGCAGAAGAACGGTTCCAGCAGCTTGTATACCCAATATATAAAGGATGGCGGCTTTAATACTCAAAATGGCGGCAGTATTACCGTTCCAGCAGCTTCGATAGCTGTTATGTAAAAAATGGCGGCCTTAAGACTCAATACGGAGCCTGTATTATGGATCCAGCAGCTTGTATAGCTGTTATGTAAAGGATGGCGTCTATACGACTCGAAATATATAAATATAAATATATAAATATATAAATATGTAATATAAAGGATGGCGGCTATAAGAACGACAATGGCGGCTGTATTATGGTTCCAGCAGCTTGTATAGCTGTTATAGAAAAAATGGCGGCTATAAGACTCAAAATGTCACTTGTAGAATGGTTCCAGCAGCTTGTATAGCTGTTATACAAACGGTGGCGGCTATTAAAATGGAGCCTGTATTATGGTTCCATCAACTTGTATAGCTGTTATGTAAAGGATGGCGGCTATAAGACTCAAAATGGCGGCAGACGAACGGTTCCAGCAGCTTGTATAGCTGTTATATAAAAGGTGGCGGCTATGAGTCTCAAAATGCTGACTGTAAAATGGTCCCAGCAGCTTGTATAGCTGTTATATAAAAGATGGTGGCTATAAGAATCAAAATGGAGGCCCGATTGTAGTTCCATCAACTGGTATAGTTGTTATATAAAAGATGGCGGCTATAAGACTCAAAATGGCGGCTGTGAAATGGTTCCAGCAGCTTGTATAGCTGTTATATAAAGGATGGTGGCTATAAGAGTCAAAACGGAGGCCCGATTATGGTTCCATCAACTTGTATAGCTGTTATGTAATAGATGGCGGCTATAAGACTCAAAATGGCGGCTTTATTATGGTTCCATCAATTTGTATAGCTGTTATGTAAAGGATAGCGGCTATAAGACTCAAAATGGCGACAGTATTATGGTTCCAGCAGCTTCGATAGCTATTATCTAAAAAATGGCGGCCTTAAGACTCAAAATAGCGGCTGTATTATGCTTCCAGCAGCTTGTATAGCTGTTATGTAAAGGATGGCGGCTATACGACTTGAAATATATAAAGGATGGTGGCTATAAGACTCAAAATGGAAGCTGTAGAATGGTCCCTGCAGATTGTATAGCTGTTAAATAAAGGATGGTGGCTATAAGAGTCAAAACGGAGGCCCGATTATGGTTCCAACAACTTGTATAGCTGTTATGTAAAGGATGGCGGCTATAAGACTCAAAATGGCGGCTGTATTATGATTCCATCAACTTGTATAGCTGTTATGTAAAGGATAGCGGCTATAAGACTCAAAATGGCGGTAGTATTATGGTTCCAGCAGCTTCGATAACTGTTATCTAAAAAATGGCGGCCTTAAGTCTCAAAATAGCGGCTGTATTATTGTTCCAGCAGCTTGTATAGCTGTTATGTAAAGGATGGCGGCTATACGACTTGAAATATATAAAGGATGGTGGCTATAAGACTCAAAATGGAATCTGTAGAATGGTCCCTGCAGAATGTATAGCTGTTAAATAAAGGATGGTGGCTATAAGAATCAAAATGGAGGCCCGATTGTAGTTCCATCAACTTGTATAGCTGTTATGTAAAGGATGACTGCTATAAGACTCAAAATGGCGGCAGTATTACGGTTCCAGCAGCTTCGATAGCTGTAATGTAAAAGATGGCGGCCATACGACTCAGAATGGCGGCTGTATTATGGTTCCAACTGGTTGTGTAGCTGTTATAAAAAGGATGGTGGCTATAAGACTCAATATGGCGGCTGTAGAATGGTTCCAGCAGCTTTTACAGCTGTTATATAAAAGAATGGCGTCTAAAAGAACAGTTCCAACTGGTTGTGTAGCTGTTATATAAAGGATGGCGGCTATAAGAACGACAATGACGGCTGTATTTTGGTTCCAGCAGCTATACAAGCTGCTATAGAAAAAATGGCGGCTATAAGACTCAAAATGTCACTTGTAGAATGGTTCCAGCAGCTTGTATAGCTGTTATACAAACGGTGGCGGCTATTAAAATGGAGCCTGTATTATGGTTCCATCAACTTGTATAGCTGTTATGTAAAGGATGGCGGCTATAAGACTCAAAATGGCGGCAGACGAACGGTTCCAGCAGCTTGTATAGCTGTTATATAAAAGGTGGCGGCTATGAGTCTCAAAATGGTGACTGTAAAATGGTCCCAGCAGCTTGTATAGCTGTTGTATAAAAGATGGTGGCTATAAGAATCAAAATGGAGGCCCGATTGTAGTTCCATCAACTTGTATAGCTGTTATATAAAAGATGGCGGCTATAAGACTCAAAATGGCGGCTGTGAAATGGTTCCAGCAGCTTGTATAGCTGTTATATAAAGGATGGTGGCTATAAGAGTCAAAACGGAGGCCCGATTATGGTTCCATCAACTTGTATAGCTGTTATGTAAAGGATGGCGCCTATAAGACTCAAAATGTCACTTGTAGAATGGTTCCATCAACTTGTATAGCTGTTATGTAAAGGATAGCGGCTATAAGACTCAAAATGGTGACAGTATTATGGTTCCAGCAGCTTCGATAGCTATTATCTAAAAAATGGCGGCCTTAAGACTCAAAATAGCGGCTGTATTATGCTTCTAGCAGCTTGTATAGCTGTTATGTAAAGGATGGCGGCTATACGACTTGAAATATATAAAGGATGGTGGCTATAAGACTCAAAATGGAAGCTGTAGAATGGTCCCTGCAGATTGTATAGCTGTTAAATAAAGGATGGTGGCTATAAGAGTCAAAACGGAGGCCCGATTATGGTTCCATCAACTTGTATAGCTGTTAAGTAAAGGATGGCTGCTATAAGACTCAAAATAGCGGCTGTATTATGGTTCCAGCAGCTTGTATAGCTGTTATGTAAAGGATGGCGGCTATACGACTCGAAATATATAAAGGATGGTGGCTATAAGACTCAAAATGGAAGCTGTAGAATGGTCCCTGCAGATTGTATAGCTGTTAAATAAAGGATGGTGGCTATAAGAGTCAAAATGGAGGACCGATTGTAGTTCCATCAACTTGTATAGCTGTTATGTAAAGGATAGCGGCTGTAAGACTCAAAATGGCGGTAGTATTATGGTTCCAGCAGCTTCGATAACTGTTATCTAAAAAATGGCGGCCTTAAGTCTCAAAATAGCGGCTGTATTATGGTTCCAGCAGGTTGTATAACTGTTATTAAAAGGATGGCGGATATAAGACTCAAAATGGCGGTTGTAGAATGGTTCCAGCAGCTTGTATAGCTGTTATATAAAGGATGGTGGCTATAAGAGTCTAAACGGAGGCCCGATTATTGTTCCATCAACTTGTATAGCTGTTATGTAAAGGATGGCGGCTATAAGACTCAAAATGGCGGCTGTATTATGATTCCATCAACTTGTATAGCTGTTATGTAAAGGATAGCGGCTATAAGACTCAAAATGGCGGTAGTATTATGGTTCCAGCAGCTTCGATAACTGTTATCTAAAAAATGGCGGCCTTAAGTCTCAAAATAGCGGCTGTATTATGGTTCCAGCAGCTTGTATAGCTGTTATGTAAAGGATGGCAGCTATACGACTTGAAATATATAAAGGATGGTGGCTATAAGACTCAAAATGGAAGCTGTAGAATGGTCCCTGCAGATTGTAAAGCTGTTAAATAAAGGATGGTGGCTATAAGAGTCAAATTGGAGGCCCGATTGTAGTTCCATCAACTTGTATAGCTGTTATGTAAAGGATTGCCGCTATAAGACTCAAAATGGCGGCAGTATTACGGTTCCAGCAGCTTCGATAGCTCTAATGTAAAAGATGGCGGCCATAAGACTCTAAATGGCGGCAGTAGAACGGTTCCAGCAGCTTGTATAGCTGTTATATAGAGGATGGTGGCTATGAGACTCAAAATGGCGGCAGTAGAACCGTTCCAGCAGCTTGTATACCCAATATATAAATGATGGCGGCTATAATACTCAAAATGGCGGTTGTAGAATGGTTCCAGCATCTGCTA
The DNA here is from genome assembly GCA_018152135.1 of Drosophila paulistorum. NCBI lineage: Eukaryota > Metazoa > Arthropoda > Insecta > Diptera > Drosophilidae > Drosophila > Drosophila paulistorum. The sequence goes on along the minus strand of JAECXG010000612.1, from coordinate 416,373 downwards.
CAGCTGTTATATAAAAGATGGCGGCTAAAAGAACGGTTCCAACAGCTTGTATAGCTGTTATCTAAAAAATGGCGACATTAAGACTCAAAATAGCGGCTGTATTATGGTTCCAGCAGCTTGTATAGCTGTTATGTAAAGGATGGCGGCTATACGACTCGAAATATATAAAGGATGGTGGCTATAAGACTCAAAATGGAAGCTGTAGAATGGTCCCTGCAGATTGTATAGCTGTTAAATAAAGGATGGTGGCTATAACAGTCAAAATGGAGGCCCGATTGTAGTTCCATCAACTTGTATAGCTGTTATGTAAAGGATGGCTGCTATAAGACTCAAAATGGCGGCAGTATTACGGTTCCAGCAGCTTCGATAGCTCTAATGTAAAAGATGGCGGCAATAAGACTCTAAATGGCGGCAGTAGAACTGTTCCAGAAGCTTGTATAGCTGTTATATAAAGGATGGCGGCTATGAGACTCAAAATGGCGACTGTAAAATGGTCTCAGTAGCTTGTATATCTGTTATATAAAAGATGGCGGCTAAAAGAACGGTTCCAACAGCTTGTATAGCTGTTATATAAAGGATGGCGGCTATAAGAACGACAATGGCGGCTGTAGAATGGTTCCAGCAGCTTCTACAGTTGTTATATAAAAGATGGCGGCTAAAACAACGGTTCCAGCAGCTTGTATAGCTGTTATATAAAGGATGGTGGCTATAAGAGTCAAAATGGAGGACCGATTGTAGTTCCATCAACTTGTATAGCTGTTATGTAAAGGATGGCTGCTATAAGACTCAAAATAGCGGCTGTATTATGGTTCCAGCAGCTTGTATTGCTGTTATGTATAGGATGGCGGCTATACGACTCGAAATATATAAAGGATGGTGGCTATAAGACTCAAAATGGAAGCTGTAGAATGGTCCCTGCAGGTTGTATAGCTGTTAAATAAAGGATGGTGCCTATAAGAGTCAAAATGGAGGCCCGATTGTAGTTCCATCAACTTGTATAGCTGTTATGTAAAGGATGGCTGCTATAAGACTCAAAATGGCGGCAGTATTACGGTTCCAGCAGCTTCTATAGCTCTAATGTAAAAAATGGCGGCCATAAGACTCTAAATGGCGGCAGTAGTAAGGTTCCAGCAGCTTGTATAGCTGTTATGTATAGACTGGCGGCTATGAGACTCAAAATGGCGACTGTAAAATGGTCCCAGTAGCTTGTATACCTGTTATATAAAAGATGGCGGCTAAAAGAACGGTTCCAACAGCTTGTATAGCTGTTATAAAAAGGATGGTGGCTATAAGAGTCAAAATGGAGGACCGATTGTAGTTCCATCAACTTGTATAGCTGTTAAGTAAAGGATGGCTGCTATAAGACTCAAAATAGCGGCTGTATTATGGTTCCAGCAGCTTGTATAGCTGTTATGTAAAGGATGGCGGCTATACGACTCGAAATATATAAAGGATGGTGGCTATAAGACTCAAAATGGAAGCTGTAGAATGGTCCCTGCAGATTGTATAGCTGTTAAATAAAGGATGGTGGCTATAAGAGTCAAAATGGAGGCCCGATTGTAGTTCCATTAACTTGTATAGCTGTTAAGTAAAGGATGGCTGCTATAAGACTCAAAATAGCGGCTGTATTATGGTTCCAGCAGCTTGAATAGCTGTTATGTAAAGGATGGCGGCTTTACGCCTCGAAATATATAAAGGATGGTGGCTATAAGACTCAAAATGGAAGCTGTAGAATGGTCCCTGCAGATTGTATAGCTGTTAAATAAAGGATGGTGGCTATAAGAGTCAAAATGGAGGCCCGATTGTAGTTCCATCAACTTGTATAGCTGTTATGTAAAGGATGGCTGCTATAAGACTGAAAATGGCGGCAGTATTACGGTTCCAGCAGCTTCGATAGCTCTAATGTAAAAGATGGCCGCCATAAGACTTTAAATGGCGGCAGTAGAATGGTTCCAGCAGCTTGTATAGCTGTTATATAAAGGATGGCGGCTATGAGACTCAAAATGGCGGCAGTAGAACGGTTCCAGCAGCTTGTATACCCAATATATAAAGGATGGCGGCTATAATACTCAAAATGGCGGTTGTAGAATGGTTCCAGCAGCTTTTATAGCTGTTATATTAAGAATGGCACCAGCTTGTTAAGCTCTTATATAAAAGATGGCGGCTATAAGAACGAAAATGGCGGCTGTTTTATGGTTCCAGCAGCTTGTATAGCTGTTATAGAAAGGATGGCGGCTATGAGACTCAAAATGGCGGCAGTAGAACGGTTCCAACAGCTTGTATACACAATATATAAAGGATGGCGGCTATAATACTTAAAATGGCGGTTGTAGAATGGTTCCAGCAGCTTTTATAGCTGTTATATTAAGAATGGCACCAGATTGTTAAGCTCTTATATAAAAGATGGCGGCTATAAGACTCAAAACGGCGTCTGTGTTATGGTTCCAGCAGCTTGTATAGCTGTTATATAAAGGATGTCGGCTATAAGACTCAAAATGGCGGCAAAAGAACGGTTCCAGCAGCTTGTATAGTTGTTATATAAAAGATGGCGGCTATGAGACTCAAAATGGCGACTGTAAAATGGTCCCAGCAGCTTGTATAGCTGTTATATAAAGGATGGTGGCTATAAGAGTCAAAATGGAGGCCCGATTGTAGTTCCATCAACTTGTTATGTAAAGGATGGCTGCTATAAGACTCAAAATGGCGGCAATATTACGGTCCAGCAGCTTCGATAGCTGAAATGTAGAAGATGGCGGCCATAAGACTCAAAATGGCGGCTGTATTATGGTTCCAGCAGGTTGTGTAGCTGTTATAAAAAGGATGGTGGCTATAAGACTCAAAATGGCGGCAGTGCAACGGTTCCATCAACTTGTATAGCTGTTATGTAAAAGATGGCGGCTATAAGACTCAAAATGGCGGCTGTAGAATGGTTCCAGCAGCTTCTACAGCTGTTATATAAAAGATGGCGGCTAAAAGAACGGTTCCAGCAGCTTGTATAGCTGTTATATCAAGGATGGCGGTTATAAGAACGACAATGGCGGCTGTAGAATGGTTCCAGCAGCTTCTACAGCTGTTATATAAAAGATGGCGGCTAAAAGAACGGTTCCAGCAGCTTGTGTAGCTGTTATATAAAAGATGGTGGCTATAAGAATCAAAATGGAGGCCCGATTGTAGTTCCATCAACTTATAGCTGTTATGTAAAGGATGGATGATACGGTTCCAGCAGCTTCGATAGCTGTAATTAAAAAGAGTGCGGCCATACGACTCAGAATGGCGGCTGTATTATTGTTCCAGCCGGTTGTGTAGCTGTTCTTAAAAGGATGGTGGCTTTAAGACTTAATATGGCTGCAGTAGAACGGTTCCAGCAGCTTGTATAGCTGTTATATAAAAGATGGGGGCTATAAGACTCAAAATGGCGGCTGTGAAATGGTTCCAGCAGCTTCGACATCTGTTATCTAAAGGATGGTGGCTATAAGAGTCAAAATGGAGGCCCGATTATGGTTCCATCAACTTGTATAGCTGTTATGTAAGAGATGGCGGCTATAAGACTCAAAATGGCGCCATGATTACGTCTCAAGTAGCTTCGATAGCTGTTATGTAAAAAATGGCGGCCATAAGACTCAAAATAGCGGCTGCATTATGGTTCCAGCAGGTTGTATAACTGTTATTAAAAGGATGGCGGATATAAGACTCAAAATGGCGGTTGTAGAATGGTTCCAGCAGCTTGTATAGCTGTTATATAAAAGATGGCGGCTAAAAGAACGGTTCCAACAGCTTGTATAGCTGTTATCTAAAAAATGGCGGCCTTAAGACTCAAATGAAGTAAGTAAGTCGTCTTGCCGACTTAGGTATACCATACACCAGTAAAACAAATATTTCAAATTTGTAATAACAAATGCATTTGCCTATTTTAAAAAAGTTCTATTTACATGCTTTTTACAAGCATATCTTATTATCTCGCTCACTCATGCATATGAGCACCTTAGCGCCACCACCCGCCAACGGCCAACTCCGGCCATATGGAAAAACTTTTATAGGCATAACTTGGCTATTTTTATTTCGATTTTGATCAAATTTAGTATTTTGCTGGGTATTAGTATTAAATTTAATTGTGCCAAATTTGATTTCACAAGGTTAAAAATTACAGGAGATAATCGAGTTTTTCAAATTTCGGGGGCGGAAAGGGGCGTGGCAAAATCTTTATACCTACAAAATGTGCGCAATTACTAAGCAAATATGCATACCAAATATGGGGTCTCTAGCTGCAATAGTTTTTGAGATAAACGATTTTTTTTAATTGCGGGGGCGGAAAGGGGCGTGGCAAAAATTTGAAACAAACTCGATCACTCTACATACTACACGAGCCTACATTCCAAATTTGGTGGCTCCATCTCTTATAGTCTCCGAGATCTAGGCGTTCATACGGACGGACAGACGGACGGACGGACAGACGGACAGACGGACGGACAGGCGGACATGGCTAGATCGACTCGGCTGTTGATACTGATCAAGAATATATATACTTTATGGGGTCGGAAAAGTTTCCTTCTGCCTGTTACATACATTTTGGCGACTTTAATATACCATTTCACCCTATGGGTGTATGGTATAAATAGCGGCTGTATTATGGTTCCAGCAGCTTGTATAGCTGTTATGTAAAGGATGGCGGCTATACGACTCGAAATATATAAAGGATGGTGGCTATAAGACTCAAAATGGAAGCTGTAGAATGGTCCCTGCAGATTGTATAGCTGTTAAATAAAGGATGGTGGCTATAACAGTCAAAATGGAGGCCCGATTGTAGTTCCATCAACTTGTATAGCTGTTATGTAAAGGATAGGTGCTATAAGACTCAAAATGGCGGCAGTATTACGGTTCCAGCAGCTTCGATAGCTCTAATGTAAAAGATGGCGGCCGTAAGACTCTAAATGGCGGCAGTAGAACTGTTCCAGAAGCTTGTATAGCTGTTATGTAAAGGATGGCGGCTATGAGACTCAAACTGGCGACTGTAAAATGGTCCCAGTAGCTTGTATAGCTGTTATATAAAAGATGGCGGCTAAAAGAACGGTTCCAACAGCTTCTATAGCTCTAATGTAAAAGATGGCGGCCATAAGACTCTAAATGGCGGCAGTAGAACGGTTCCCGCAGCTTGTATAGCTGTTTTGTAAAGGATGGCGGCTATGAGACTAAAACTGGCGACTGTAAAATGGTCCCAGTAGCTTGTATAGCTGTTATATAAAAGATGGCGGCTAAAAGAACGGTTCCAACAGCTTGTATAGCTGTTATATAAAGGATGGCGGCTATAAGAACGACAATGGCGGCTGTAGAATGGTTCCAGCAGCTTCTACAGCTGTTATATAAAAGATGGCGGCTAAAAGAACGGTTCCAGCAGCTTGTATAGCTGTTATATAAAGGATGGTGGCTATAAGAGTCAAAAGGAGGACCGATTGTAGTTTCATCAACTTGAATAGCTGTTATGTAAAGGATGGCTGCTATAAGACTCAAAATAGCGGCTGTATTATGGTTCCAGCAGCTTGTATAGCTGTTATGTAAAGGATGGCGGCTATACGACTCGAAATATATAAAGGATGGTGGCTATAAGACTCAAAATGGAAGCTGTAGAATGGTCCCTGCAGATTGTATAGCTGTTAAATAAAGGATGGTGGCTATAAGAGTCAAAATGGAGGCCCGATTGTAGTTCCATCAACTTGTATAGCTGTTATGTAAAGGATGGCTGCTATAAGACTGAAAATGGCGGCAGTATTACGGTTCAAGCAGCTTCGATAGCTCTAATGTAAAAGATGGCCGCCATAAGACTCTAAATGGCGGCAGTAGAACGGTTCCAGCAGCTTGTATAGCTGTTATATAAAGGATGGCGGCTATGAGACTCAAAATGGCGGCAGTAGAACGGTTCCAGCAGCTTGTATACCCAATATATAAAGGATGGCGGCTATAATACTCAAAATGGCGGTTGTAGAATGGTTCCAGCAGCTTTTATAGCTGTTATATTAAGAATGGCACCAGCTTGATAAGTTCTTATATAAAAGATGGCGGCTATAAGAACGAAAATGGCGGCTGTATTGTGGTTCCAGCAGCTTGTATAGCTGTTATATAAAGGATGGCGGCTATGAGTCTCAAAATGGCGGCAGTAGAATGGTTCCAGCAGCTTTTATAGCTGTTATATTAAGAATGGCACCAGATTGTTAAGCTCTTATATAAAAGATGGCGGCTATAAGACTCAAAACGGCGTCTGTGTTATGGTTCCAGCAGCTTGTATAGCTGTTATATAAAGGATGTCGGCTATAAGACTCAAAATGGAGGCAGAAGAACGGTTCCAGCAGCTTGTATAGCTGTTATATTAAGAATGGCACCAGATTGTTAAGCTCTTATATAAAAGATGGCGGCTATAAGACTCAAAACGGCGTCTGTGTTATGGTTCCAGCAGCTTGTATAGCTGTTATATAAAGGATGTCGGCTATAAGACTCAAAATGGAGGCAGAAGAACGGTTCCAGCAGCTTGTATAGCTGTTATATAAAAGATGGCGGCTATGAGACTCAAAATGGCGACTGTATAATGGTCCCAGCAGCTTGTATAGCTGTTATATAAAGGATGGTGGCTATAAGAGTCAAAATGGAGGCCCGATTGTAGTTCCATCAACTTGTTATGTAAAGGATGGCTGCTATAAGACTCAAAATGACGGCAATATTACGGTCCAGCAGCTTCGATAGCTGAAATGTAGAAGATGGCGGCCATAAGACTCAAAATGGCGGCTGTATTATGGTTCCAGCAGGTTGTGCAGCTCTTATAAAAAGGATGGTGGCTATAAGACTCTTATAAAAAGGATGGTGGCTATAAGACTCAAAATGGCGGCAAGACAACGGTTCCATCAACTTGTATAGCTGTTATGTAAAAGATGGCGGCTATAAGACTCAAAATGGCGGCTGTATTATGGTTCCAGCAGGTTGTGTAGCTCTTATAAAAAGGATGGTGGCTATAAGACTCTTATAAAAAGGATGGTGGCTATAAGACTCAAAATGGCGGCAAGACAACGGTTCCATCAGCTTGTATAGCTGTTATATAAAAGATGGCGGCTATGAGACTCAAAATGGCGAATGTATAATGGTCCCAGCAGCTTGTATAGCTGTTATATAAAGGATGGTGGCTATAAGAGTCAAAATGGAGGCCCGATTGTAGTTCCATTAACTTGTTATGTAAAGGATGGCTGCTATAAGACTCAAAATGACGGCAATATTACGGTCCAGCAGCTTCGATAGCTGAAATGTAGAAGATGGCGGCCATAAGACTCAAAATGGCGGCTGTATTATGGTTCCAGCAGGTTGTGTAGCTCTTATAAAAAGGATGGTGGCTATAAGACTCTTATAAAAAGGATGGTGGCTATAAGACTCAAAATGGCGGCAAGACAACGGTTCCATCAACTTGTATAGCTGTTATATAAAAGATGGCGGCTTAAAGAACGGTTCCAGCAGCTTGTATAGCTGTTATATAAAGGATGGCGGTTATAAGAACGACAATGGTGGCTGTAGAATGGTTCCAGCAGCTTCTACAGCTGTTATATAAAAGATGGCGGCTAAAAGAACGGTTCCAGCAGCTTGTATAGCTGTTATATAAAGGATGGTGGCTATAAGAGTCAAAATGGAGGCCCGATTGTAGTTCCATCAACTTGTATAGCTGTTATGTAAAGGATGGCTGCTATAAGACTCAAAATGGCGGCAATATTACGGTTCCAGCAGCTTCGATAGCTGAAATGTAGAAGATGGCGGCCATAAGACTCAAAATGGCGGCTGTATTATGGTTCCAGCAGTTTGTGTAGCTGTTATAAAAAGGATGGTGGCTATAAGACTCTAAATGGCGGCAGTGGAACGGTTCCAGCAGTTTGTATAGCTGTTATATAAAGGATGGCGGCTATAAGAACGAAAATGGCGGCTGTGTTAGGGTTCCAGCAGCTTGTATAGCTGTTATATAAAGGATGGCGGCTATGAGACTCAAAATGGCGGCAGTAGAACGGTTCCAGCAGCTTGTATACCCAATATATAAAGGATGGCGGCTATAATACTCAAAACGGCGTCTGTCAAATGGTCCCAGCAGCTTGTATAGCTGTTATAAAAAGAATGGTGGCTATAAGACTCAAAATTTCGGCTGTGTTATGGTTCCAGAAGCTTGAATAGCTGTTATATAAAGGATGGCGGCTTTGAGACTCAAAATGGCAGCAGTAGAACGGTTCCAGCAGCTTGTATACCCAATATATAAAGGATGGCGGATATAATACTGAAAATGGCGGTTGTAGAATGGTTCCAGCAGCGTGTATAGGTGTTATATAAAGGATGGCACCAGCTTGTTAAGCTCTTATATAAAGGATGGTGGCTAAAAGAACGAAAATGGCGGCGGTATTATGGTTCCAGCAGCTTGTATATCTAATATATAAAGAATGGCGGATATAAGATTCAAAATGGCGGTTGTAGAATGGTTCCAGCAGCTTGTATAGCTATTATATAAAGAATGGCACCAGCTTGTTAAGCTCTTATATAAAAGATGGCGGCTATACGACTCAAAACGGCGTCTGTGAAATGGTCCCAGCAGCTTGTATAGCTGTTATAAAAAGAATGGTGGCTATAAAAGTCAAAACGGAGGCTCGATTATCGTTCCAGCAGCTTGTATAGCTGTTATGTAAAGGATGGCGGCTACAAGACTCAAAATGTCGCTTGTAGAATGGTTCCAGCAGCTCGTATATTTGTTATAGAAACGATGGCGGCTATACGACTCAATATGGTGGCAGTATTATGGATCCAGCAGATTGTTTAGCTATGATGTAATGGATGGCGGCTTTTAGACACCAAATGGCGGCTGTAGTATGGTTCTAGCAGCTTCTATAGCTGTTATATAAAAGATGGCGGCTGTAAGACTCAAAATGGCGGCAAAAGAAAGGTTCCAGCAGATTGTGTAGCTGTTATATAAAAGTTGGCGGTTAAAAGAACCGAAATAGCGGCTGTATTATGGTTCCAGCAACTTGAATAGACGTTATATAAAGGATGGCGGCTATAAGACACAAAGTGGCGGTTGTATTATGGTTCCAGCAGCTTGTATATCTGGTATATAAAATATGGCGGCTATAAGAGTCAAAATGGAGACCCGATTATGGTTCCATAAACTTGTATATAAAAGGATAGCGGCTAAAATACTTCAAATGGCGGCAGTATTACGGTTCCAGCAGTTTCGATAGCTGTTATGGAAAAAATGGCGGCCTTAAGACTCAAAATGGCAGCTGTATTATGGTTCCAGCAGCTTCTACAGATGCTGTATAAAAGATGGCGGCCAAAAGAACGGTTCCAACAACTTGTATAGCTGTTATATAAAGGATGACGGCTATAAGAACGACAATGGCGGCTGTATTATGGTTCCAGCAGCTTGTACTCGATAGCTTCGATAGCTGTAATGTAAAAGATGGCGGCCATAAGACTCTAAATGGCGGTAGTAGAACGGTTCCAGCAGCTTGTATAGCTGTTATATAAAGGATGGCGGCTTTGAGACTCAAAATGGCGGCAGTAGAACGGTTTCAGCAGCTTGTATATGTTATATATAAAGAATGGCGGATATAAGATTCAAAATGGCGGTTGTAGAATGGTTCCAGCAGCTTGTATAGCTGTTATATAAAGAATGGCACCAGCTTGTTAAGCTCTTATATAAAAGATGGCGGCTATAAGACTCAAAACGGCGTCTGTGAAATCTGTCTGTGAAAGTCTAAACGGAGGCTCGATTATGGTTGCATCAACTTGTATAGCTGTTATGTAAAGAATGGTGGCTATAACACTCAAAATGGCCGCTGTATTATGGTTCCAGCAGTTTGTATAGCTGTTATGTAAAGGATGGCGGCTATAAGACTCAAAATTTTGCTTGTAGAATGGTTCCACCAGCTCGTATAATTGTTATAGAAACGATGGCGGCTATACGACTCAATATGGTGACAGTATTATGGATCGAGCAGATTGTGTAGCTATGATGTAAAGGATGGCGGCTATAAGACTCAAAATGGCGGCTGTAGTATGGTTCCAGCAGCTTCTACAGCTGTTATATAAAAGATGGCGGCTGTAAAACTCAAAATGGCGGCAAAAGAAAGGTTCCAGCAGCTTGTATAGCTGTTATATAAAGGATGGCGGCTATAAGAACGACAATGGCGGCTGTATTATGGTTCCAGCAGCTTGTACTCGATAGCTTCGATAGCTGTAATGTAAAAGATGGCGGCCATAAGACTCTAAATGGCGGCAGTAGAACGGTTCCAGCAGTTTCGATAGCTGTTATGGAAAAAATGGCGGCCTTAAGACTCAAAATGGCGGCTGTATTATGGTTCCAGCAGCTTGTTTAGCTGTAATGTAAAGGATGGCGGCTATACGACTCGAAATATATAAAGGATGGTGGCTATAAGACTCAAAATGGACGCTGTAGAATGGTCCCAGCAGCTTGTATAGCTGTTATATAAAGGACGGTGGCTATAAAATTCAAAATGGAGGCCCGATTATGGTTCCATCAAAATGTATAGCTGTTATGTAAAGGATGGCGACTACAAGACTCAAAACAGCGGCTGTATTACGCTTCCAGCAGGTTGTGTAGCTGATATAAAAAGAATGGTGGCTATAAGACTCAAAATGGCGGCAGTAGAACGGTTCCATCAACTTGTATAGCTGTTATGTAAAGGATGGCGGCTATAAGACTCAAAATGGCGGCTGTATTATGCTTCCAGCAGGTTGTGTAGCTGTTATAAAAAGGATAGTGGCTATAAGACTCAAAATGGCGGCAGTAGAACGGTTCCATCAACTTGTATAGCTGTTATGTAAAAGATGGCGGCTATAAGACTCAAAATGGTGGCTGTAGAATGGTTCCAGCAGCTTCTACAGCTGTTATATAAAATATGGCGGCTAAAAGAACGGTTCCAACAGCTTGTATAGCTGTTATATAAAGGATGGCGTCTATAAGAACGACAATGGCGGCTGTATTATGGTTCCAGCAGCTTGTACTCGATAGCTTCGATAGCTGTAATGTAAAAGATGGCGGCCATAAGACTCTAAATGGCGGCAGTAGAACGGTTCCAGCAGCTTGTATAGCTGTTATATAAAGGATGGCGGCTATGAGACTCAAAATGGCGGCAGTAGAACGGTTCCAGCAGCTTGTATATCCAATATATAAAGGATGGCGGCTATAATACTCAAAATATATAAAGGATGGTGGCTATAAGACTCAAAATGGAAGCTGTTGAATGGTCTCTGCAGATTGTTTAGCTGTTAAATAAAGGATGGTGGCTATGAGAGTCAAAATGGAGGCCCGATTGTAGTTCCATCAACTTGTATAGCTGTTATGTAAAGGATTGCTGCTATAAGACTCAAAATGGCGGCAGTATTACGGTTCCAGCAGCTTCGATAGCTCTAATGTAAAAGATGGCAGCCATAAGACTCTAAATGGCGGCAGTAGAACGGTTCCAGCAGCTTGTATAGCTGTTATATAAAGGATGGTGGCTATGAGACTCAAAATGGCGGCAGTAGAACGGTTCCAGCAGCTTGTATACCCAATATATAAAGGATGGCGGCTATAATACTCAAAATGGCGGTTGTAGAATGGTTCCAGCAGCTTCTACAGCTGTTATATAAAAGATGGCGGCTAAAAGAACGGTTCCAACAGCTTGTATAGCTGTTATCTAAAAAATGGCGGCCTTAAGACTCAAATGAAGTAGGTAAGTCGTCTTGCCGACTTAGGTATACCATACACCAGTAAAACAAATATTTCAAATTTGTAATAACAAATGCATTTGCCTATTTTAAAAAAGTTCTATTTACATGCTTTTTACAAGCATATCTTATTATCTCGCTCACTCATGCATATGAGCACCTTAGCGCCACCACCCGCCAACGGCCAACTCCGGCCATATGGAAAGACTTTTATAGGCATACCTTGGCTATTTTTATTTCGATTTTGATCAAATTTAGTATTTTGCTGGGTATTAGTATTAAATTTAAGTGTGCCAAATTTGATTTCACAAGGTTAAAAATTACAGGAGATAATCGAGTTTTTAAAATTTCGGGGGCGGAAAGGGGCGTGGCAAAATCTTTATACCTACAAAAAACTAAGCAAATATACATACCAAATATGGGGTCTCTAGCTGCAATAGTTTTTGAGATAAACGATTTTTTTTAATTGCGGGGGCGGAAAGGGGCGTGGCAAAAATTTGAAACAAACTCGATCACTCTACATACTACACGAGCCTACATTCCAAATTTGGTGGCTCTATCTCTTATAGTCTCCGAGATCTAGGCGTTCATACGGACGGACAGACGGACGGACGGACAGACGGACAGACGGACGGACAGGCGGACATGGCTAGATCGACTCGGCTGTTGATACTGGTCAAGAATATATATACTTTATGGGGTCGGAAAAGTTTCCTTCTGCCTGTTACATACATTTTGGCGACTTTAATATACCATTTCACCCTATGGGTGTATGGTATAAATAGCGGCTGTATTATGGTTCCAGCAGCTTGTATAGCTGTTATGTAAAGGATGGCGGCTATACGACTCGAAATATATAAAGGATGGTGGCTATAAGACTCAAAATGGAAGCTGTAGAATGGTCCCTGCAGATTGTATAGCTGTTAAATAAAGGATGGTGGCTATAACAGTCAAAATGGAGGCCCGATTGTAGTTCCATCAACTTGTATAGCTGTTATGTAAAGGATAGGTGCTATAAGACTCAAAATGGCGGCAGTATTACGGTTCCAGCAGCTTCGATAGCTCTAATGTAAAAGATGGCGGCCATAAGACTCTAAATGGCGGCAGTAGAACTGTTCCAGAAGCTTGTATAGCTGTTATGTAAAGGATGGCGGCTATGAGACTCAAACTGGCGACTGTAAAATGGTCCCAGTAGCTTGTATAGCTGTTATATAAAAGATGGCGGCTAAAAGAACGGTTCCAACAGCTTCTATAGCTCTAATGTAAAAGATGGCGGCCATAAGACTCTAAATGGCGGCAGTAGAACGGTTCCCGCAGCTTGTATAGCTGTTTTGTAAAGGATGGCGGCTATGAGACTAAAACTGGCGACTGTAAAATGGTCCCAGTAGCTTGTATAGCTGTTATATAAAAGATGGCGGCTAAAAGAACGGTTCCAACAGCTTGTATAGCTGTTATATAAAGGATGGCGGCTATAAGAACGACAATGGCGGCTGTAGAATGGTTCCAGCAGCTTCTACAGCTGTTATATAAAAGATGGCGGCTAAAAGAACGGTTCCAGCAGCTTGTATAGCTGTTATATAAAGGATGGTGGCTATAAGAGTCAAAAGGAGGACCGATTGTAGTTTCATCAACTTGAATAGCTGTTATGTAAAGGATGGCTGCTATAAGACTCAAAATAGCGGCTGTATTATGGTTCCAGCAGCTTGTATAGCTGTTATGTAAAGGATGGCGGCTATACGACTCGAAATATATAAAGGATGGTGGCTATAAGACTCAAAATGGAAGCTGTAGAATGGTCCCTGCAGATTGTATAGCTGTTAAATAAAGGATGGTGGCTATAAGAGTCAAAATGGAGGCCCGATTGTAGTTCCATCAACTTGTATAGCTGTTATGTAAAGGATGGCTGCTATAAGACTGAAAATGGCGGCAGTATTACGGTTCAAGCAGCTTCGATAGCTCTAATGTAAAAGATGGCCGCCATAAGACTCTAAATGGCGGCAGTAGAACGGTTCCAGCAGCTTGTATAGCTGTTATATAAAGGATGGCGGCTATGAGACTCAAAATGGCGGCAGTAGAACGGTTCCAGCAGCTTGTATACCCAATATATAAAGGATGGCGGCTATAATACTCAAAATGGCGGTTGTAGAATGGTTCCAGCAGCTTCTACAGCTGTTATATTAAGAATGGCACCAGCTTGTTAAGATCTTATATAAAAGATGGCGGCTATGAGAACGAAAATGGCGGCTGTATTGTGGTTCCAGCAGCTTGTATAGCTGTTATATAAAGGATGGCGGCTATGAGACTCAAAATGGCGGCAGTAGAACGGTTCCAGCAGCTTGTATACACAATATATAAAGGATGGCGGCTATAATACTCAAAATGGCGGTTGTAGAATGGTTCCAGCAGCTTTTATAGCTGTTATATTAAGAATGGCACCAGATTGTTAAGCTCTTATATAAAAGATGGCGGCTATAAGACTCAAAACGGCGTCTGTGTTATGGTTCCAGCAGCTTGTATAGCTGTTATATAAAGGATGTCGGCTATAAGACTCAAAATGGAGGCAGAAGAACGGTTCCAGCAGCTTGTATAGCTGTTATATAAAAGATGGCGGCTATGAGACTCAAAATGGCGACTGTATAATGGTCCCAGCAGCTTGTATAGCTGTTATATAAAGGATGGTGGCTATAAGAGTCAAAATGGAGGCCCGATTGTAGTTCCATCAACTTGTTATGTAAAGGATGGCTGCTATAAGACTCAAAATGACGGCAATATTACGGTCCAGCAGCTTCGATAGCTGAAATGTAGAAGATGGCGGCCATAAGACTCAAAATGGCGGCTGTATTATGGTTCCTGCAGGTTGTGTAGCTCTTATAAAAAGGATGGTGGCTATAAGACTCAAAATGGCGGCAAGACAACGGTTCCATCAACTTGTATAGCTGTTATGTAAAAGATGGCGGCTATAAGACTCAAAATGGCGGCTGTAGAATGGTTCCAGCAGCTTCTACAGCTGTTATACAAAAGATGGCGGCAAAAAGAACGGTTCCAGCAGCTTGTATAGCTGTTATATAAAGGATGGCGGTTATAAGAACGACAATGGCGGCTGTAGAATGGTTCCAGCAGCTTCTACAGCTGTTATATAAAAGATGGCGGCTAAAAGAACGGTTCCAGCAGCTTGTATAGCTGTTATATAAAGGATGGTGGCTATAAGAGTCAAAATGGAGGCCCGATTGTAGTTCCATCAACTTGTATAGCTGTTATATAAAGGATGGCTGCTATAAGACTCAAAATGGCGGCAATATTACGGTTCCAGCAGCTTCGATAGCTGAAATGTAGAAGATGGCGGCCATAAGACTCAAAATGGCGGCTGTATTATGGTTCCAGCAGTTTGTGTAGCTGTTATAAAAAGGATGGTGGCTATAAGACTCTAAATGGCGGCAGTAGAACGGTTCCAGCAGTTTGTATAGCTGTTATATAAAGGATGGCGGCTATAAGAACGAAAATGGCGGCTGTGTTAGGGTTCCAGCAGCTTGTATAGCTGTTATATAAAGGATGGCGGCTATGAGACTCAAAATGGCGGCAGTAGAATGGTTCCAGCTGCTTGTATACCCAATATATAAAGGATGGCGGCTATAATACTCAAAACGGCGTCTGTGAAATGGTCCCAGCAGCTTGTATAGCTGTTATAAAAAGAATGGTGGCTATAAGACTCAAAATTTCGGCTGTGTTATGGCTTGTATATCCAATATATAAAGGATGGCGGCTATAATACTCACAATGGCGGTTGTAGAATGGTTCCAGCAGCGTGTATAGCTGTTATATAAAGGATGGCACCAGCTTGTTAAGCTCTTATATAAAGGATGGTGGCTATAAGAACGAAAATGGCGGCGGTATTATGGTTCCAGCAGCTTGTATATCTTGTATATAAAGAATGGCGGATACAAGATTCAAAATGGCGGTTGTAGAATGGTTCCAGCAGCTTGTATAGCTGTTATATAAAGAATGGCACCAGCTTGTTAAGCTCTTATATAAAAGATAGCGGCTATAAGACTCAAAACGGCGTCTGTGAAATGGTCCCAGCAGCTTGCATAGCTGTTATAAAAGGAATGGTGGCTATGAGTCTAAACCGAGGCTCGATTATGGTTCCATCAACTTGTATAGCTGTTATGTAAAGAATGGTGGCTATAACACTCAAAATGGCGGCTGTATTATGGTTCCAGCAGTTTGTATAGCTGTTATGTAAAGGATGGCGGCTATAAGACTCAAAATGTCGCTTGTAGAATGGTTCCAGCAGCTCGTATAATTGTTATAGAAACGATGGCGGCTATACGACTCAATATGGTGACAGTATTATGGATCGAGCAGATTGTGTAGCTATGATGTAAAGGATGGCGGCTATAAGACTCTAAATGGCGGCAGTAGAACGGTTCAGCAGTTTCGATAGCTGTTATGGAAAAAATGGCGGCCTTAAGACTCAAAATGGCGGCTGTATTATGGTTCCAGCAGCTTGTATAGCTGTTGTGTAAAGGATGGCGGCTCTACGACTCGAAATATATAAAGGATGGTGGCTATAAGACTCAAAATGGACGCTGTAGAATGGTCCCAGCAGCTTGTATAGCTGTTATATAAAGGACGGTGGCTATAAAATTCAAAATGGAGGCCCGATTATGGTTCCAGCAGTTTGTATAGCTGTTATGTAAAGGATGGCGGCTATAAGACTCAAAATGTCGCTTGTAGAATGGTTCCAGCAGCTCGTATAATTGTTATAGAAACGATGGCGGCTATACGACTCAATATGGTGACAGTATTATGGATCGAGCAGATTGTGTAGCTATGATGTAAAGGATGGCGGCTATAAGACTCAAAATGGCGGCTGTAGTATGGTTCCAGCAGCTTCTACAGCTGTTATATAAAAGATGGCGGCTGTAAAACTCAAAATGGCTGCAAAAGAAAGGTTCCAGCAGCTTGTATAGCTGTTATATAAAGGATGGCGGCTATAAGAACGACAATGGCGGCTGTATTATGGTTCCAGCAGCTTGTACTCGATAGCTTCGATAGCTGTAATGTAAAAGATGGCGGCCATAAGACTCTAAATGGCGGCAGTAGAACGGTTCCAGCAGTTTCGATAGCTGTTATGGAAAAAATGGCGGCCTTAAGACTCAAAATGGCGGCTGTATTATGGTTCCAGCAGCTTGTATAGCTGTTGTGTAAAGGATGGCGGCTCTACGACTCGAAATATATAAAGGATGGTGGCTATAAGACTCAAAATGGACGCTGTAGAATGGTCCCAGCAGCTTGTATAGCTGTTATATAAAGGACGGTGGCTATAAAATTCAAAATGGAGGCCCGATTATGGTTCCATCAAAATGTATAGCTGTTATATAAAGGATGGCACCAGCTTGTTAAGCTCTTATATAAAGGATGGTGGCTATAAGAACGAAAATGGCGGCGGTATTATGGTTCCAGCAGCTTGTATATCTTGTATATAAAGAATGGCGGATACAAGATTCAAAATGGCGGTTGTAGAATGGGTCCAGCAGCTTGTATAGCTGTTATATAAAGAATGGCACCAGCTTGTTAAGCTCTTATATAAACGATAGCGGCTATAAGACTCAAAACGGCGTCTGTGAAATGGTCCCAGCAGCTTGCATAGCTGTTATAAAAGGAATGGTGGCTATGAGTCTAAACGGAGGCTCGATTATGGTTCCATCAACTTGTATAGCTGTTATGTAAAGAATGGTGGCTATAACACTCAAAACAGCGGCTGTATTATGCTTCCAGCAGGTTGTGTAGCTGTTATAAAAAGAATGGTGGCTATAAGACTCAAAATGGCGGCAGTAGAACGGTTCCATCAACTTGTATAGCTGTTATGTAAAGGATGGCGGCTATAAGACTCAAAATGGCGGCTGTATTATGCTTCCAGCAGGTTGTGTAGCTGTTATAAAAAGGATAGTGGCTATAAGACTCAAAATGGCGGCAGTAGAACGGTTCCATCAACTTGTATAGCTGTTATGTAAAAGATGGCGGCTATAAGACTCAAAATGGTGGCTGTAGAATGGTTCCAGCAGCTTCTACAGCTGTTATATAAAATATGGCGGCTAAAAGAACGGTTCCAACAGCTTGTATAGCCGTTATATAAAGGATGGCGTCTATAAGAACGACAATGGCGGCTGTATTATGGTTCCAGCAGCTTGTACTCGATAGCTTCGATAGCTGTAATGTAAAAGATGGCGGCCATAAGACTCTAAATGGCGGCAGTAGAACGGTTCCAGCAGCTTGTATAGCTGTTATGTAAAGGATGGCGGCTATGAGACTCAAAATGGCGGCAGCAGAACGGTTCCAGCAGCTTGTATATCCAATATATAAAGAATGGCGGCTATAATACTCAAAATGGCGGTTGTAGAATGGTTCCAGCAGCTTGTATAGCTGTTATATAAAGAATGGCACCAGCTTGTTAAGCTCTTCTGTGCGTCTGTGAAATGGTCCCAGCAGCTTGTATAGCTGTTAAAAAAAGAATGGTGGCTATAAGACTCAAAATGGCGGCTGTGTTATGGTATAAGGGATTGAATAGCTGTTATATAAAGGATGGCGGCTATACGACTCGAAATATATAAAGGATGGTGGCTATAAGACTCAAAATGGAAGCTGTAGAATGGTCTCTGCAGATTGTATAGCTGTTAAATAAAGGATGGTGGCTATAAGAGTCAAAATGGAGGCCCGATTGTAGTTCCATCAACTTGTATAGCTGTTATGTAAAGGATGGCTGCTATAAGACTCAAAATGGCGGCAGTATTACGGGTCCGGCAGCTTCTATAGCTCTAATGTAAAAGATGGCGGCCATAAGACTCTAAATGGCGGCAGTAGAACGGTTCCAGCAGCTTGTATAGCTGTTATATAAAGGATGGCGGCTATGAGACTCAAAATGGCGACTGTAAAATGGTCCCAGTAGCTTGTATAGCTGTTATATAAAAGATGGCGGCTAAAAGAACGGTTCCAACAGCTTGTATAGCTGTTATATAAAGAATGGCGGCTATAAGAACGACAATGGCGGCTGTAGAATGGTTCCAGTAGCTTCTACAGCTGTTATATAAAAGATGGCGGCTAAAAGAACGGTTCCAGCAGCTTGTATAGCTGTTATGTAAAGGATGGTGGCTAAATGGCGGCTGAAGAATGGTTCCAGCAGCTTCTTCTTCTGTTATGTAAAAGATGGCGGCTATAAGACTCAAAATGGCGGCTGTATTGTGGTTTCAGCAGCTTGAATACCTTTTATATAAAAAATGGCGGCTAAAAGACTCAAAATTTCGCTTGTAGAATGGTTCCAACAGCTCGTAAAGTTGTTACAGAAACGATGGCGGCTATACGACTCAAAATGGCGTCAGTATTACGGATCCAGCAGCTTGTATAGCTATGAAGTAAGGGATGGCGGTTAGAGGACTTAAAATGGCGGTTGTAGAATGGATCCAGCAGCTTATATACCTGTTGTATAAAAGATGGCACCTATAAGACTCAAAATGGCGGCTGAAGAATGGTTCCAGCAGCTTCTACAGCTGTTATGTAAAAGATGGCGGCTATAAGACTCAAAATGGCGTATTGTGTATTGTGGTTTCAGCAGCTTGTATACCTTTTATATAAAAAATGGCGGCTAAAAGACTTAAAATGGCGGTTGTAGAATGGTTCCAACAGCTCGTATAGTTGTTCTAGAAACGATGGCGGCTATAAGACTCAAAATAGCGGCTGTATTATGGTTCCAGCAGCTTGTAAAGATGTTATATAAAGAATGGCGGCTATAAGACTCAAAATGGCGGTTGTAGAATAGATCCAGTAGCTTGTATAGCTGTTTTATAAAGGATGGCGGCTATAAGACTTAAAATTGCGGTAGTAAAGCAGTTCCATCAGCTGGTATAGCTGTTATATAAAGGATGGCGGTTATAAGACGCAAAATGGCGGCAGTATTATGGTTCCAGCTGCTTCTACAGCTGTTATGTAAAAGATGGCGGCTATAAGACTCAAAATGGCGGCTGTATTGTGGTTTCAGAAGCTTGTATATCTTTTACATAAAGAATGGCGGCTATAAGGCTCAACATTTTGTTTGTAGAATGGTTCCAACAGCTCGTATAGTTGTTATAGAAACGATGGCGGCTATACGAATCAAAATGGCGGCAGTATTACGGATCCAGCAGCTTCTACATATGTTATATAAAAGATGGCGGCTATAAGACCCAAAATGGTGGCTGTATTGTGGTTCCAGCAGCTTGTATATCTTTTATATAAAGAATGGCGACTCAACATTTCGCTTGTAGAATGGATCCAACAGCTCGTATAGTTGTTACAGAAACGATGGCGGCTATACGACTCAAAATGGCGGCAGTATTACGGATCCAGCAGCTTGTAAAGCTATGAAGTAAGAGATGGCGGTTATAAGACTTAAAATGGCGGTTGTAGAATGGATCCAGCAGCTTGTATACCTGTTGTATAAAAGATGGCATCTATAAGACTCAAAATGGCGGCTGAAGAATGGTTCCAGCAGCTTCTACAGCTGTTATGTAAAGGATGGTGGCTATAAGACTCAAAATGGCGGCAGAAGAACGGTTCCAGCAGCTTGTATAGCTGTTATATAAAAGATGGCGGCTATGAGACTCAAAATGGCGACTGTCAAATGGTCCCAGCAGCTTGTATAGCTGTTATATAAAGGATGGTGGCTATAACAGTCAAAATGGAGGCCCGATTGTAGTTCCATCAACTTGTCTAGCTGTTATGTAAAGGATTGCTGCTATAAGACTCAAAATAGCGGCAATATTACGGTTCCAGCAGCTTCGATAGCTGTAATGTAGAAGATGGCGGCCATAAGACTCAAAATGCTGGCGGTTGTAGAATGGTTCCAGCAGCTTGTATAGCTGTTATATAAAGAATGGCACCAGCTTGTTAAGCTCTTATATAAAAGATGGCGGCTATAAGACTCAAAACGGCGTCTGTGAAATGGTCCCAGTAGCTTGTATAGCTGTTATAAAAAGAATGGTGGCTATAAGAGTCAAAACGGAGGCTCGATTATGGTTCCATCAACTTGTATAGCTGTTATGTAAAGAATGGTGGCTATAACACTCAAAATGGCGGCTGTATTGTGGTTCCAGCAGTTTGTATAGCTGTTATGTAAAGGATGGCGGCTATAAGACTCAAAATGTCGCTTGTAGAATGGTTCCAGCAGCTCGTATATTTGTTATAGAAACGATGGCGGCTATACGACTCAATATGGTGGCAGTATTATGGATCGAGCAGATTGTGTAGCTATGATGTAAAGGATGGCGGCTATAAGACTCAAAATGGCGGCTGTAGTATGGTTCCAGCAGCTTCTACAGCTGTTATATAAAGGATGGCGGCTGTAAAACTCAAAATGGCGGCAAAAGAAAGGTTCCAGCAGCTTGTATAGCTGTTATATAAAAGTTGGCGGTTAAAAGAACCAAAATGGCGGCTGTATTATGGTTCCAGCAACTTGAATAGACGTTATATAAAGGATGGCGGCTATACGACTCGAAATATATAAATGATGGTGGCTATGAGACTCAAAATGTACGCTGTAGAATGGTCCCAGCAGCTTGTATAGCTGTTATAGAAAGGACGGTGGCTATAAGAGTCAAAATGGAGGCCCGATTATGGTTCCATAAACTTGTATAGCTGTTATGTAAAGGATAGGGGCTAAAATACTTAAAATGGCGGCAGTATTACGGTTCCAGCAGTCGATAGCTGTTATGGAAAAAATGGCGGCCTTAAGACTCAAAATGGCGGCTGTATTATGGTTCCAGCAGCTTGTATAGCTGTTATGTAAAGGATGGCGGCTATACGACTCGAAATATATAAAGGATGGTGGCTATAAGACTCAAAATGGACGCTGTAGAATGGTCCCAGCAGCTTGTATAGCTGTTATATAAAGACGGTGGCTATAAAATTCAAAATGGAGGCCCGATTATGGTTCCATCAACATGTATAGCTGTTATGTAAAGGATGGCGACTACAAGACTCAAAACAGCGGCTGTAGAATGGTTCCAGCAGCTTCTACAGCTGTAATATAAAAGGTGGCGGCTAAAAGAACGGTTCCAACAGCTTGTATAGCTGTTATGTAAAGGATGGCGGCTATAAGTCTCAAAATGGCGGCAGTAGAACGGTTCCATCAACTTGTATAGCTGTTATGTAAAGGATGGCGGCTATAAGACTCAAAATGGCGGCTGTATTATACTTCCAGCAGGTTGTGTAGCTGTTATAAAAAGGTTATGGTTCCATCAACTTGTATAGCTGTTATGTAAAGAATGGTGGCTATAACACTCAAAATGGCGGCTGTATTGTGGTTCCAGCAGTTTGTATAGCTGTTATGTAAAGGATGGCGGCTATAAGACTCAAAATGTCGCTTGTAGAATGGTTCCAGCAGCTCGTATATTTGTTATAGAAACGATGGCGGCTATACGACTCAATATGGTGGCAGTATTATGGATCGAGCAGATTGTGTAGCTATGATGTAAAGGATGGCGGCTATAAGACTCAAAATGGCGGCTGTAGTATGGTTCCAGCAGCTTCTACAGCTGTTATATAAAGGATGGCGGCTGTAAAACTCAAAATGGCGGCAAAAGAAAGGTTCCAGCAGCTTGTATAGCTGTTATATAAAAGTTGGCGGTTAAAAGAACCAAAATGGCGGCTGTATTATGGTTCCAGCAACTTGAATAGACGTTATATAAAGGATGGCGGCTATGAGACTCAAAATGGCGACTGTAAAATGGTCCCAGTAGCTGTTATATAAAGGATGGTGGCTATAAGAGTCAAAATGGAGGCCCGATTGTAGTTCCATCAACTTGTCTAGCTGTTATGTAAAGGATTGCTGCTATAAGACTCAAAATGGCGGCAATATTACGGTTCCAGCAGCTTCGATAGCTGTAATGTAGAAGATGGCGGCCATAAGACTCAAAATGGCGGCTGTATTATGGTTCCAGCAGGTTGTGTAGCTGTTATAAAAAGGATGGTGGCTATAAGACTCAAAATGGCGGCAGTAGAACGGTTCCATCAACTTGTATAGCTGTTATGTAAAGGATGGCCGCTATAAGACTCAAAATGGCGGCTGTATTATGGTTCCAGCAGGTTGTGTAGCTGTTATAAAAAGGATGGTGGCTATAAGACTCCAAATGGGGGCAGTAGAACGGTTCCATCAACTTGTTTAGCTGTTATGTAAAAGATGGCGGCTATAAGACTCAAAATGGCGGCTGTAGAATGGTTCCAGCAGCTTCTACAGCTGTTATATAAAGGATGGCGGCTATAAGAACGACAATGGCGCCTGTATTAGGGTTCCAGCAGCTTGTTTAGCTGTTATATAAAGGATGGCGGCTATGAGACTCAAAATGGCGGCAGTAGAACGGTTCCAGCAGCTTGTATACCCAATATATAAAGGATGGCGGCTATAATACTCAAAATGGCGGTTGTAGAATGGTTCCAGCAGCTTGTATAGCTGTTATATAAAGAATGGCACCAGCTTGTTAAGCTCTTATATAAAAGATGGCGGCTATAAGACTCAAAACGGCGTCTGTGAAATGGTCCCAGCAGCTTGTATAGCTGTTATAAAAAGAATGGTGGCTATAAGACTCAAAATGGCGGCTGTGTTATGGTTCCAGCAGCTTGAATAGCTGTTATATAAAGGATGGCGGCTTTGAGACTCACAATGGCGGCAGTAGAACCGTTCCAGCAGCGTGTATAGCTGTTATATAAAGGATGGCACCAGCTTGTTAAGCTCTTATATAAAGGATGGTGGCTATAAGAACGAAAATGGCGGCGGTATTATGGTTCCAGCAGCTTGTATATCTTATATAAAAAGAATGGCGGATACAAGATTCAAAATGGCGGTTGTAGAATGGTTCCAGCAGCTTGTATAGCTGTTATATAAAGAATGGCACCAGCTTGTTAAGCTCTTAGATGGCGGCTATAAGACTCAAAACGGCGTCTGTGAAATGGTCCCAGCAGCTTGTATAGCTGTTATAAAAAGAATGGTGGCTATAAGAGTCAAAATGGCGGCTGTATTATGGTTCCAGCAGTTTGTATAGCTGTTATGTAAAGGATGGTGGCTATAACACTCAAAATGGCGGCTGTATTATGGTTCCAGCAGTTTGTATAGCTGTTATGTAAAGGATGGCGGCTATAAGACTCAAAATGTCGCTTGTAGAATGGTTCCAGCAGCTCGTATATTTATTAAGAAACGATGGCGGCTATACGACTCAATATGGTGGCAGTATTATGGATCGAGCAGATTGTGTAGCTATGATGTAAAGGATGGCGGCTATAAGACTCAAAATGGCGGCTGTAGTATGGTTCCAGCAGCTTCTACAGCTGTTATATAAAAGATGGCGGCTGTAAAACTCAAAATGGCGGCAAAAGAAAGGTTCCAGCAGCTTGTATAGCTGTTATATAAAAGTTGGCGGTTAAAAGAACCAAAATGGCGGCTGTATTATGGTTCCAGCAACTTGAATAGACGTTATATAAAGGATGGCGGCTATACGACTCGAAATATATAAAGGATGGTGGCTATGAGACTCAAAATGGACGCTGTAGAATGGTCCCAGCAGCTTGTATAGCTGTTATATAAAGGACGGTGGCTATAAAATTCAAAATGGAGGCCCGATTATGGTTCCATCAACATGTATAGCTGTTATGTAAAGGATGGCGACTACAAGACTCAAAACAGCGGCTGTAGAATGGTTCCAGCAGCTTCTACAGCTGTAATATAAAAGGTGGCGGCTAAAAGAACGGTTCCAACAGCTTGTATAGATGTTATATAAAGGATGGCGGCTATAAGAACGACAATGGCGGCTGTATTATGGTTCCAGCAGCTTGTACTCGATAGCTTCGATAGCTGTAATGTAAAAGATGGCGGCCATAAGACTCTAAATGGCGGCAGTAGAACGGTTCCAGCAGCTTGTATAGCTGTTATATGAAGGATGGCGGCTATAAGAACGAAAATGGCGCCTGTGTTAGGGTTCCAGCAGCTTGTATAGCTGTTATATAAAGGATGGCGGCTATGAGACTCAAAATGGCGGCTGTATTATGCTTCCAGCAGGTTGTGTAGCTGTTATAAAAAGGATGGTGGCTATAAGGCTCAAAATGGCGGCAGTAGAACGGTTCCATCAACTTGTGTAGCTGTTATGTAAAAGATGGCGGCTATAAGACTCAAAATGGCGGCTGTAGAATGGTTCCAGCAGCTTCTACAGCTGTTATATAAAAGGTGGCGGCTAAAAGAACGGTTCCAACAGCTTGTATAGCTGTTACGTAAAGGATGGCGGCTATAAGACTCAAAATGGCGGCTGTATTATGCTTCCAGCAGGTTGTGTAGCTGTTATAAAAAGGATGGTGGCTATAAGGCTCAAAATGGCGGCAGTAGAACGGTTCCATCAACTTGTGTAGCTGTTATGTAAAAGATGGCGGCTATAAGACTCAAAATGGCGGCTGTAGAATGGTTCCAGCAGCTTCTACAGCTGTTATATAAAAGATGGCGGCTAAAAGAACGGTTCCAACAGCTTGTATAGATGTTATATAAAGGATGGCGGCTATAAGAACGACAATGGCGGCTGTATTATGGTTCCAGCAGCTTGTACTCGATAGCTTCGATAGCTGTAATGTAAAAGATGGCGGCCATAAGACTCTAAATGGCGGCAGTAGAACGGTTCCAGCAGCTTGTATAGCTGTTATATGAAGGATGGCGGCTATAAGAACGAAAATGGCGCCTGTGTTAGGGTTCCAGCAGCTTGTATAGCTGTTATATAAAGGATGGCGGCTATGAGACTCAAAATGGCGGCAGTAGAACGGTTCCAGCAGCTTGTATACCCAATATATAAAGGATGGCTGCTATAATACTGAAAATGGCGGTTGTAGAATGGTTCCAGCAGCTTGTATAGCTGTTAAATAAAGAATGACACCAGCTTGTTAAGCTCTTATATAAAAGATGGCGGCTATAAGACTCAAAACCGCGTCTGTGAAATGGTCCAAGCAGCTTGTATAGCTGTTATAAAATAAATGGTGGCTATAAGACTCAAATCGGCGGCTGTGTTATAGTTCCAGCAGCTTGAATAGCTGTTATATAAAGGATGGCGGCTTTGAGACTCAAAATTGCGGCAGTAGAACGGTTCTAGCAGCTTGTATACCCAATATATAAAGGATGGCGGCTATAATACTCAAAATGGCGGTTGTAGAATGATTCCAGCAGCGTGTATAGCTGTTATATAAAGGATGGCACCAGCTTGTTAAGCTCTTATATAAAGGATGGTGGCTATAAGAACGAAAATGGCGGCGGTATTATGGTTCCAGCAGCTTGTATATCTTACATATAAAGAATGGTGGCTATAACACTCAAAATGGCGGCTGTATTATGGTTCCAGCAGCTTGTATAGCTGTTATGTAAAGGATGGCGGCTACAAGACTCAAAATGTCGCTTGTAGAATGGATCCAGCAGCTCGTATATTTGTTATAGAAACGATGGCGGCTATACGATTTAATATGGTGGCAGTATTATGGATCCAGCAGATTGTGTAGCTATGATGTAAATGATGGCGGCTATAAGACTCAAAATGGCGGCTGTAGTATGGTTCCAGCAGCTTCTACAGCTGTTATATAAAAGATGGCGGCTGTAAGACTCAAAATGGCGGCTGTAGAATGGTTCCAGCAGCTTCTACAGCTGTTATATAAAAGATGGCGGCTAAAAGAACGGTTCCAACAGCTTGTATAGCTGTTATATAAAGGATGGCGGCTATAAGAACGACAATGGCGGCTGTATTATGGTTCCAGCAGCTTGTACTCGATAGCTTCGATATCTGTAATGTAAAAGATGGCGGCCATAAGACTCAAAATGGCGGCAGTAGAACGGTTCCAGCAGCTTGTATAGCTGTTATATAAAGGATGGCGGCTATGAGACTCAAAATGGCGGCAGTAGAACGGTTCCAGCAGCTTGTATACCCAATATATAAAGGATGGCGGCTATAATACTCAAAATGGCGGTTGTAGAATGGTTCCAGCAGCTTGTATAGCTGTTATATAAAGAATGGCACCAGCTTGTTAAGCTCTTATATAAACGATGGCGGCTATAACGGCATCTGTGAAATGGTCCCAGCAGCTTGTATAGCTGTTATAAAAAGAATGGTGCCTATAAGACTCAAAATGGCGGCTGTGTTATGGTTTCAGCAGCTTGAATAGCTGTTATATAAAGGATGACGGCGTTGAGACTCAAAATGGCGGCAATATATAAAGGATGGCGGCTATAATACTTAAAATGGCGGTTGTAGAATGGTTCCAGCAGCGTGTATAGCTGTTATATAAAGGATGGCACCAGCTTGTTAAGCTCTTATATAAAGGATGGTGGCTAAAAGAACGAAAATGGCGGCGGTATTATTCTTCCAGCAGCTTGTATATCTTATATATAAAGAATGGCGGATATAAGATTGAAAATGGCGTCTGTAAAATGGTCCCAGCAGCTTGTATAGCTGTTATAAAAAGAATGGTGGCTATACACTTATAGTATATATAATCGAGCCTCCGTTTTGACTCTTCAAATCGGAGGCTCGATTATGGTTCCATCAACTTGTATAGCTGTTATGTAAAGAATGTTGGCTATAACACTCAAAATGGCGGCTGTATTATGGTTCCAGCAGCTTGTATAGCTGTTATGTAAAGGATGGCGGCTACAAGACTCAAAATGTCGCTTGTAGAATGGTTGCAGCAGCTCGTATATTTGTTATAGAAACAATGGCGGCTATACGACTCAATATGGTGGCAGTATTATGGATCCAGCAGATTGTGTAGCTATGATGTAAATGATGGCGGCTATAAGACTCAAAATGGCGGCTGTAGTATGGTTCCAGCAGCTTCTACAGCTGTTATATAAAAGATGGCAGCTGTAAGACTCAAAATGGCGGCAAAAGTAAGGTTCCAGCAGATGTATAGCTGTTATATAAAAGTTGGCGGTTAAAAGAACCAAAATGGCGGCTGTATTATGGTTCCAGCAACTTGAATAGACTTTATATAAAGGATGGCGGCTATAAGACACAAAATGGCGGTTGTATTATGGTTCCAGCAGCTTGTATATCTGTTATATAAAATATGGCGGCTATAAGAGTCAAAATGGAGGCCCGATTATGGTTCCATAAACTTGTATAGCTGTTATGTAAAGGATAGCGGCTAAAATACTTAAAATGGCGGCAGTATTACGGTTCCAGCAGTTTCGATAGCTGTTATTTATTTATTTATTTATTTATTTACGTCAACTAAGTCAGCAGTCGACGAAAAAGCTTAAGCTAAAATACAAATAGTAATTAATTCATTAAGGTAGCTTAGCTATATGCACAACATCCCCGACCCGATGGAGGTGTTTTATTTGCAACAAGGTGCCAGCTATGCCCCGATTTACAGCCAATGTGGTCAGGGATGAGTTGCAGCCAATCAAATATCCAGTCCAGAATACTTTCAGTGGTTACGCTGTAGATAATTAAAAAGTATAGCGCGAAGAGAAGTGACAGATAGATGAGGAGAAATAAGGTGAGAAAGGTTGTTAAAAGATTGGCAAAGAACACGAAGAGGTTCGTGAAGAGAGTAGTTAGTCAAACATCTACTAAGGTGAAGAGGAAAAAAGTTTCTGGTCCGACGTGAGGGAACACACAAATATAGCGTATCTAGTAAATTGGTAGAACTGACTTCGCCGTTGACTACTTTATGTAGAAAGAGAATCCCAAATACGAGCCTACGGTTGTAAAGTGAAGGAAGATTAATAAGAAGAAGTCTGTCAGAATAAGAAGGTAGGCGAAGATTCGGGTCCCAATTAAGACCGCGTAACGCAAACTTAAGGAATTGCTTCTGTACCGATTCAATACTACGCTGGTGAACATCATATTGAGGGTTCCACACTGGTGAGCAATATTCTAGAGTAGGGCGAACTAACGAAGTGTATAAAACCTTTGTCACATATGGATCATCAGATTCTTTGGCCCAACGTTTAATGAAGCCAAGAAGACTGCATGCTCTATTAACAATTGAAGATATATGAATATTAAAGAAAAGTTTTGGGTCAAACATAACGCCTAAGTCTTTAAATGATGGTACACAATCTAACAGAACAGACTTAATAGAGTATTGAGCTAGGAATGGCGACAAACGACTGAAAGTCATAAAAGAGCATTTAGTGGCATTAAGGTGTAATTTATTAACGTGACACCAAACACAGAACGCATCGAGATCTGATTGCAAGTACTGTTGGAAAGAAGGATCATTATATGAATAGCAAATCTTCACGTCATCCGCAAACATGAGCACGCGTGAATGAGCCAAGGCCAAAGGCAAATCGTTTATAAACAAGGTAAATAACAGTGGGCCCAGATGACTGCCTTGGGGGACACCTGACGTAACTCGAACAGTTTTAGATATCGAGGAACGAAAAGACACCTTTTGGGTTCTGCCAATAAGATACGACTTTAACCAAGCCAATAGTTTCGGGGAAAAACCCATGATGTTAAGTTTCATGAGAAGCAAGGAATGATCAACCGTATCGAAAGCCTTACTAAAGTCAGTATAAATAACATCAGTTTGACACTTTTTACGGAAGCCATGGTGTACAAGGGTAGTCAATTCTAAAAGGTTGGTAAGCGACGAACGACCTTTCATGAAGCCATGCTGACAAGCAGAAATATCGGATCTGTATAGGTGTTGAAGGGAAGACGTAAAATTTTCTCAAACAGCTTAGGTATTGCCGAAAGTTTGGCAATGCCACGGTAGTTAGAAATATCCGATTTGCTACCCTTTTTAAAAAGCGGAATAATAAAAGACTCCTTCCAAATATCAGGGAAGCGACAAGTCTCACTCGATAAAAAGAATAACCGAGATAAAGGCTTAGATAGGGAAATCGAACACATTTTAAGGATGCAACTAGGTATATTATCAGGCCCGGGTACGAAGGAAGACGTCATAGATGACAAGCTAGAGATAATACAGTCTTCAGTAATATTAGGAAAAAACATACAATTTAAATGTGAAATTGTGAAGGGATAAGGTGTGGGATCCGAAGCAGTGGAAGAATAAGTCGACTGAAAGAATTTAGCAAACAGATCTGCAATATCTGAATCACAATTAGCAGTCTGGTCATTAAGTCTGAAGGTGGAAGGTAGTAAATTAGAGCGTCTTTTGGAATTAACAAAGTTATAAAATCTTTTGGGGTTCTTATAAAATTCAACCTTACAGCGAACGATATAATTATTGTAGCATTGAGTATTTAAAAGGCAAAATTGAGATTTGGCTACACAATAATTTGCATAGTCAAGTCGCGAACCAGTTTTTTTAAATCTTTTAAAATATCTCGATTTAATGTTACGGAGATTAGAGAGCCTACGTGTGAACCAGACTGGCGCACTGGAGACGGTAGAGACATTCACATAAGGAACGCATTTATCAATTAGAGAATTAAGAGCAGAGTAGAAAAAATTTACTGCACAATCTATATCACAGCACTCAAATAGAAATGACCAATCAAAAGAGAAAATAAGGCTGTTAAGAAGATTGAAATTTGTTTTACGAAAACATCTGCGACGAGAATTTGAGATGTTATTGAATGAATTATTAACGGAATTGTAAGAAATAGTAATTTCAATGGTAGGGTGATAAGTATCTTCAGGCTTCACTAGGGGCTGTGTTTGTGATACAGCACTAACAGTGGGATCAGAGACAAAAACAAGATCGAGGATTCTTTTAGAAGAGTTAAGAAAAGAATTCAACTGATATAGCGGACATTCAAGTAGGCTATCAAGAAAAACACGTTGAGATGAAGGAATTAAGAAAGATAGATTATCATCAGCAAGCCAAGAAACATTAGGCAAGTTAAAATCACCTAAAGCTATAAAAAAATCACGATCTTTAAGGCGACTAAAAATAGTTCGCAAAGCATCAGCATGGTGCATGTAGATCATCATATCAGAAGCTGGAGGAATGTATGAACAAGAGATATATAAGCTAAAGTTAGAACATGTAACTTCGACGCAAATAAACTCAACACCTAAGGGGAGATCAATCGGCACAACACTTGAGCACAGATTCGAGTTGACTGCAATGAGTACTCCGCCGCCACGACGACCAACACGATCAAGCCTATAAGAAATAAAGTTATTAGAAAGAATTTCATTATCCAAAACAGAGGAGTTAAGCCAAGTTTCAGAGAAAGCTAATATGTCAGCCGAAAAGGTTTGGCTATCGCAGAATAGTTTCGAGAGCTTGGTAAGAAGTCCTCTTACATTTTGATAGTGAATGCAAAGACTAGACGTTATTAGTTTTTTGAAGCAGAAGATACATTAGGAAGGTGGACAGGCAAAGAGCGGGAGCGCTTATTGGGCGCAAATTCGTGTACAACTAGGCCCTCTGGCCAAAAGTTAGGGTCAACCATAGCTGAGACATACTCATTTGGTACAGTAATTTTAAAAGAGGAGATTTCATGAGGCCTAGAAAACTTAAACTTTTGAATTAAAACCTTAGCAGGGCATATATTACCAATGTAAGCTGCCACAGACGATTCAGAAGTATCTGGAGCAAGCCTAGAGATAAATAATTGTTTACGATGAGGCACTACAGTTAGTGGAGGCGGAGGAGCATTGGGATCCGCAAGTGATTGAAAGCCAGCATGATCCAGTAATTGATCAGAGTTCCCGTGAGGGATAGATTGAGGTACACCAGGGCTTGTAGTGGGTACATCAATCTGAAAAGAAGAGCATAAAGAGGGACAAGAAGATGGTGTAGGCGAAAGTAAAATGGGAGAAGATGTAATAGAAAGTGCGGGCGACTGCTTATGAGGCCACTCAAGGGTACATTTCTTGGGCACTTCCTTAGAAGGTGGATCAAACTTGAATTGCGACAATAAATTTATGCTAGAGTCACACTCATTAGACAGCTGTTTGGCCATTTTATTTAGAGAAAGAAACTTAAAACGAAGATCCCTGTACATTCGGCTAAAATCAAGCTGCTGGCTGGCACAAGATGGGCAAGTCCAGCGCATTAAGCCAAGCTCAGGCTTAGACACAGACAAACCAGAAAATTTGTCGTAATCACGTCCGTTGAGGCCAGCAAATTTTAAGTGAATAAGATTGTCGCAAAGCCAACACGATATTGCTCTATACTGATCGTCAAAACGATCAGAATGCTTGCAATTGGGTAGACAACAAGCCATTGAAAAGCCAAAATAAACACAAGGCAAAAAAAAACAACAAAAAAAAATATATATAAAAATTTAAATAAACAGCACAAAGATAATTATCGATAAAAAATCAATAATTACAAATAAAACAAAGAGACAGCTAGAGTACACAGCACAAGAGAGAGTGCAAGAACAGTTATAAGACGAGCTTTGAGAGGCGGCCTTAGAAAAGTAATTACGCGGGAGGGAAGCTGACCACAAGCACAAAGCAGAGAGAACAACAAAACCACTAGCACTGATGGTATGATGGGGGCGATGAGGGGAGCAACTGCAGAAGCAATGACGGGAGAGAACAATAAGAAAAAAAATAAAAACAATTTAGATGCACCAAACACTAATCACAAAAAAGAAAAAAACAAAACTGTTTAATTTGGCGAATTATGCAAATAAAACACAAGGGTTTCAAGCAAATGACACCAGCGAAAACGAAAACAAACTAGGCACAATTAAAAATTGGGAAAAAACAATATATATTAATAAAACTCAGGAGCTAAGCAAAAACACGACCGTCACGTCAGAGAGCAGAAGCTTTATGGAAAAAATGGCGGCCTTAAGACTCAAAATGGCGGCTGTATTATGGTTCCAGCAGCTTGTATAGCTGTTATGTAAAGGATGGCGGCTATACGACTCGAAATATATAAAGGATGGTGGCTATAAGACTCAAAATGGATGCTGTAGAATGGTCCCAGCAGCTTGTATAGCTGTTATATAAAGGATGGTGGCTATAAAAGTCAAAATGGAGGCCCGATTATGGTTCCATCAACATGTATAGCTGCTATGTAAAAGATGGCTGCTACAAGACTCAAAATGGCGGCAGTAGTATGGTTCCAGCAGCTTCTACAGCTGTTATATAAAAGATGGCGGCTAAGGGAACGGATCCAACAGCTTGTATAGCTGTCATATAAAGGATGGCGGCTATAAGAACGACAATGGCGGCTGTATTATGGTTCCAGCAGCTTGTATAGCTGTTATAGAAAAAATGGCGGCTATGAGACTCAAAATGTCACTTGTAGAATGGTTCCAGCAGCTCGTATAGCTGTTATACAAACGGTGGCGGCAATAAAAATGGAGGCCCGATTGTAGTTCCATCAACTTGTATAGCTGTTATGTAAAGGATGGCTGCTATAAGACTCAAAATGGCGGCAGTATTACGGTTCCAGCAGCTTCGATAGCTGTAATGTAAAAGATGTCGGCCATAAGACTCAGAATGGCGGCTGCATTATGGTTCCAGCAGGTTGTATAGCTGTTATTAAAAGGATGGTGGCTATAAGAGTCAAAACGGAGGCCCGATTATGGTTCCATCAACTTGTATAGCTGTTATGTAAAGGATGGCGGCTATAAGACTCAAAATGGCGGCTGTATTATGGTTCCAGCGGCGTAAATAGCTGTTATGTAAAAGATGGCTGCTATAAGACTCAATATGGCGGCAGTAGAACGGTTCCGGCCATAAGACTCAAAATAGCGGCTGTATTATGGTTCCAGCAGGTTGTATAGCTGTTATTAAAAGGATGGCGGATATAAGACTCAAAATGGCGGTTGTAGAATGGTTCCAGCAGCTTGTATAGCTGTTATATAAAGGATGGTGGCTATAAGAGTCAAAACGGAGGCCCGATTATGGTTCCATCAACTTGTATAGCTGTTATGTAAAGGATGGCGGCTATAAGACTCAAAATGGCGGCTGTATTATGGTTCCAGCGGCGTAAATAGCTGTTATGTAAAAGATGGCTGCTATAAGACTCAATATGGCGGCAGTAGAACGGTTCCGGCCATAAGACTCAAAATAGCGGCTGTATTATGGTTCCAGCAGGTTGTATAGCTGTTATTAAAAGGATGGCGGATATAAGACTCAAAATGGCGGTTGTAGAATGGTTCCAGCAGCTTGTATAGCTGTTATATAAAGGATGGTGGCTATAAGAGTCAAAACGGAGGCCCGATTATGGTTCCATCAACTTGTATAGCTGTTATGTAAAGGATGGCGGCTATAAGACTCAAAATGGCGGCTGTATTATGGTTCCAGCGGCGTAAATAGCTGTTATGTAAAAGATGGCTGCTATAAGACTCAAAATGGCGGCAGTATTATGGTTCCAGCAGCTTCTATAGTTGTTATGTAAGACTCAAAATTGTATTATGGTTCCAGCAGCGTGTATAGCTGTTATATAAAAGATGGCACCAGCTTGTTAAGCTCTTATATCAAGGATGGTGGCTATAAGAACGAAATTGGCGGCTGTATTATGGTTCCAGCTTGTATAGCTGTTATAGAAAAAATGGCGGCTATAAGACTCAAAATGTCACTCATAGAATGGTTCCAGCGGCTCGTGTAGCTTTTATACAAACAGTGGCAGCTATAAAAATGGAGCCTGTATTATGGATCCAGCAGCTTGTATAGCTGTTATGTAAAGGATGGCGGCTATACGACTCGAAATATATAAAGGATGGTAGCTATAAGACTCAAAATGAACGCTGTAGAATGGTTCCAGCAGCTTCGATAGCTGTTATATAAAGGATGGCGGCTATAGTACTCAAAATGGCGGCTGTATTATGGTTCCAGCGGCTTGAATAGCTGTTATGTAAAAGATGGCTGCTACAAGAATCAAAATGGCGGCTATATTATGGTTCCAGCACCTTGTATAGCTGTTATGTAAAAGATGGCGGCTAAGGGAACGGTTCCAACAGCTTGTATAGCTGTTATATAAGGGATGGCGGCAATAAGAACGACAATGGCGGCTGTATTATGGTTCCAGCAGCTTGTATAGCTGTTATAGAAAAAATGGCGAATATAAGACTCAAAATGTCACTGTTATATAAAGGATGGTGGCTATAAGAATCAAAATGGAGGCCCGATTGTAGTTCCATCAACTTGTATAGCTGTTATGTAAAGGATGGCTGCTATAAGACTCAAAATGACGGCAGTATTACGGTTCCAGCAGCTTCGATAGCTGTAATGTAAAAGATGGCGGCCATAAGAAGCAGAATGGCGGCTGTATTATGGCTCCAGCCGGTTGTGTATCTGTTATAAAAAGGATGGTGGCTATAAGACTCAATATGGCGGCAGTAGAACGGTTCCATCAGCTTGTAAAGCTGTTATGTAAAAAATGGCGGCCATAAGACTCAAAATAGCGGCTGTATTATGGTTCCAGCAGGTTGTATAGCTGTTATTAAAAGGATGGCGGATATAAGACTCAAAATGGCGGTTGTAGAATGGTTCCAGCAGCTTGTATAGCTGTTATATAAAGGATGGTGGCTATAAGAGTCAAAATGGAGGCCCGACTATGGTTCCGTCAACTTGTACAGCTGTTATGTAAGAGATGGCGACTATAACACTCAAAATGGCGCCATTATTACGTCTCCAGCAGCTTCGATAGCTGTTATGTAAAAAATGGCGGCCATAAGACTAAAAATAGCGGCTGCATTATTATTCTTTATGTAACGGGTATACAATCTGCTGGAACCATTCTACTGACGCCATTTTGAGTCTCATAGCCGCCATCCTTTATATAACAGCTATACAAGCTGCTGGAACCATAATACAGCCGCCGTTTTGAGTCTTACAGCCGCCATCCTTAATATTACAGCTATACAAGCTGCTGGGACCATTTCACAGACGCCATTTTGAGTCTTATAGCTGCCATCTTTTATATAAGAGCTTAACAAGCTGGTGCCATCCTTTATATAACAGCTATACAAGCTGCTGGAACCATTCTACAACCGCCATTTTGAGTCTTATAGTCGCCGTCTTTTATATAACAGCTGTACAAGCTGCTGGAAGCATTCTGCAGCCACCATTTTGACTCTTATAGCCGTTATCCTTTATATAACAGGTACACAAGCTGCTGGAACCGTTCTACTGCCGCCATTTTGAGTCTCATGCCGCCATTCTTTATATAAAAGCTATACAAGCTGATAAACCATTATAAAACCGCCATTTTGAGTCTTATAGCCGTTATCCTTTATATAACATCTATACAAGCTGGTTGAACCGTTCTACTGCTGCCATTTTGAGACTTAAAGCCGCCATCTTTTTTATAACAGCTATACAAGCTGCTGGAACCGTTCTTCTGCCGCCATTTTGAGACTTATAGCCGCAATCCTTTTTATAACAGGTAAACAACCTGCTGGAACAATAATACAGCCGCGATTTAGAGTCTTATGGCCGCCATTTTTTACATAGCAGCTGTAGAAGCTGCTGGAACCATTCTACAGCCGCCATTTTGACTCTTTTAGCCGTTATCCTTTATATAACTTCTTTACAAGCTGGTGGAACCGTTCTACTGCCGCCATTTTGAGTCTTATAGCAGCCATCTTTTACACAACAGCTATTCAAGCCGCTGGAACAATAATACAGCCGCCATTTTGAGTCTTATAGTCGCCATCTTTTATATAACTGCTGTAGAAGCTGCTCGAAGCATTCTACAGCCGCCATTTTGACTCTTATAGCATATATAACATCTATACAAGCTGGTGGAACCGTTCTGCTGCCGCGATTTTGAGACTTAAAGCCGCCATACTTTTTATAACAGCTGTACAACCTGCTGGAACAATAATACAGCCGCCATTTTTTACACAACAGCTATCGAAGCTGCTGGAACAGTAATACTGCCGCCATTTTGAGTCTTATAGCAGCCATCGATTACATAACAGCTATTCAAGCCGCTGGAACCATAATACAGCCGCCATTTTGAGTACTATAGCCGCCATCCTTTATATAACAGCTATCGAAGCTGCTGGAACCATAATACAGCCGCCATTTTTAGTCTTAAGGCAATCATCCTTTACATAACAACTATAGAAGCTCAAAATTATAGCCACCATCCTTTATATAACAGCTATACAAGCTGCTGGAACCATTCTACAACCGCCATTTTGAGTCTTATATCCGTCATCTTTTATATAACAGCTATACAAGCTGCTGGAACCGTTCAACTGCCGACATATTGAGTCTTATAGCCACCATCCTTTTTATAACAGCTATACCATCTGCTGGAACCCTTCTACTGCCGCCATATTGAGTCTTATAGCCACCATCCTTTTTATAACAGCTATCGAAGCTAATGGAACCGTTCTACTGCCGCCATATTGTCTTATAGCCACCATCCTTTTTATAACAGCTATCGAAGCTGCTGGAACCGTAATACTGCCGCCATTTTGAGTCTTATAGCGGCCATCCTTTACATAACAGCTATACAAGTTGATGGAACCATAATCGGGCCTCCGTTTTGACTCTTATAGCCACCATCCTTTATATAACAGCTATACAAGCTGGTGGAACCATTCTACAACCGCCATTTTGAGTCTTATATCCGCTATAAGACTCAAAATGGCGGCAGTAGAACGGTTCCAGCAGCTTGTGCAGCTGTTATATAAAGTAAGGTGGCTATAAGAGTCAAAACGGAGGACCGATTATGGTTCCATCAACTTGTATAGTTGTTATGTAAAGGATGGCGGCTATAAGACTCAAAATGGCGGCTGTATTATGGTTCCAGCGGCTTGTACAGCTGTTATATAAAGTAAGGTGGCTATAAGGGTCAAAACGGAGGACCGATTATGGTTCCATCAACTTGTATAGTTGTTATGTAAAGGATGGCGGCTATAAGACTCAAAATGGCGGCTGTATTATGGTTCCAGCGGCTTGAATAGCTGTTATGTAAAAGATGGCGACTATAAGACTCAAAATGGCGGTTGTAGAATCGTTACAGCAGCGTGTATAGCTGTTATATAAAGGATGGCACCAGCTCTTATATAAAGGATAGTGGCTATAAGAACGAAAATGGCGGCTGTATTATGGTTCCAGCAGCTTCGATAGCTGTAATGTAAAAGATGGCGGCCATAAGACTCAGAACGGCGGCTGTATTATGGTTCCAGCCGGTTGTGTAGCTGTTATAACAAGGATGATGGCTATAAGACTCAATATGGCGGCAGTAGAACGGTTCCAGCAGCTTGTATAGCTGTTTTGTAAAAGTTGGCGGATATAAGACTCAAAATGGCGATTGTAGAATGGTTCCTGCAGCTTGTATAGCTATTATATAAAGGATGGCTGCTATAAGACTCAAAATGGCGGCAGTAGAACGGTTCCAGCAGCTTGTATAGCTGTTATATAAAAGATGGCGGATATAAGACTCAAAATGGCGGTTGTAGAATGGTTCTTGCAGCTTGTATAGCTGTTATATAAAGGATGGTGGCTATAAGAGTCAAAACGGAGGCCCGATTATGGTTCCATCAACTTGTATAGCTGTTATGTAAAGGATGGCTGCTATAAGACTCAAAATTGCGGCAGTATTACGGTTCCAGCAGCTTCGATAGCTGTAATGTAAAAGATGGCGCCATAAGACAAAGAATGGCGGCTGTATTATGGTTCCAGCCGGTTGCGTAGCTGTTATAAATAGGATGGTGGCTATAAGACTCAATATGGCGGCAGTAGAACGGTTCCAGCAGCTTGTATAGCTGTTATATAAAGTTTGGTGGCTATAAGAGTCAAAATGGCGGCAGTAGTATGGTTCCGTCAACTTGTATAGCTGTTATGTAAGAGATGGCGGCTATAAGACTTAAAATGGCGCCATTATTACGTCTCCAGCAGCTTCGATAGCTGTTATGTAAAAAATGGCGGCCATAAGACTAAAAATAGCGGCTGCATTATGGTTCCAGCAGGTTCTATAGCTGTTATTAAAAGGATGGCGGATAAAAGACTCAAAATGGCGGTTGTAGAATGGTTCCAGCAGCTTGAATAGCTGTTATGTAAAAGTTGGCTGCTATAAGACTCAAAATGGCGGCAGTATTACGGTTCCAGCAGCTTCTATAGTCGTTATATAAAAGATGGCGGATATAAGACTCAAAATGGCGGTTGTAGAATGGTTCCACCAGCTTGTATAGCTGTTATATAAAGGATGGTGGCTATAAGAGTCAAAACGGAGGCCCGATTATGGTTCCATCAACTTGTATAGCTGTTATGTAAAGGATGGCCGCTATAAGACTCAAAATGGCGGCAGTATTACGGTTCCAGCAGCTTCGATAGCTGTTATAAAAAGGATGGTGGCTATAAGACAATATGGCGGCAGTAGAACGGTTCCATCAGCTTCGATAGCTGTTATAAAAAGGATGGTGGCTATAAGACTCAACATGGCGGCAGTAGAACGGGTTCAGCAGCTTGTATAGCTGTTATAAAAAGGATGGTGGCTATAAGACTCAATATGGCGGCAGTAGAACGGTTCCAGCAGCTTGTATAGCTGTTATATAAAAGATGACGGATATAAGACTCAAAATGGCGGTTGTAGAATGGTTCAGCAACTTGTATAGCTGTTATATAAAGGATGGTGGCTATAATTTTGAGCTGCTATAGTTGTTATGTAAAGGATGATTGCCTTAAGACTCAAAATGGCGGCTGTATTATGGTTCCAGCAGCTTCGATAGCTGCTATATAAAGCATGGCGGCTATAGTACTCAAAATGGCGGCTGTATTATGGTTCCAGCGGCTTAAATAGCTGTTATGTAAAAGATGGCTGCTATAAGACTCAAAATGGCGGCAGTATTACGGTTCCAGCAGCTTCGATAGCTGTTGTGTAAAAAATGGCGGCTGTATTATTGTTCCAGCAGGTTGTACAGCTGTTATAAAAAGTATGGCGGCTTTAAGTCTCAAAATCGCGGCAGTAGAACGGTTCCACCAGCTTGTATAGATGTTATATATGCTATAAGAGTCAAAATGGCGGCTGTAGAATGCTTCGAGCAGCTTCTACAGCAGTTATATAAAAGATGGCGACTATAAGACTCAAAATGGCGGCTGTTTTATTGTTCCAGCGGCTTGAATAGCTGTTATGTAAAAGATGGCTGCTATAAGACTCAAAATGGCGGCAGTAGAACGGTTCCACCAGCTTGTATAGATGTTATATAAAGGATAACGGCTAAAAGAGTCAAAATGGCGGCTGTAGAATGGTTCCAGCAGCTTCTACAGCTGCTATGTAAAAAATGGCGGCAATAAGACTCTAAATGGCGGATGTATTATTGTTCCAGTAGGTTGTTTACCTGTTATAAAAAGGATGGCGGCTATAAGTCTCAAAATGGCGGCAGTAGAACGGTTCCAGCAGCTTGTACACCCGTTATATAAAGGATAACGGCTATAAGAGTCAAAATGGTGGCTGCAGAATGCTTCCAGCAGCTTGTACAGCTGTTATATAAAAGACGGCGACTATAAGACTCAAAATGGCGGTTGTGGAATGGTTCCTGCAGCTTGTATAGCTATTATATAAAGGATGGCTGCTATAAGACTCAAAATGGCGGCAGTAGAACGGTGCCAGCAGCTTGTATAGCTGTTATATAAAAGATGGCGGATATAATACTCAAAATGGCGGTTGTAGAATGGTTCCTGCAGCTTGTATAGCTCTTATATAAAGGATGGTGGCTATAAGAGTCAAAACGGAGGCCCGATTATGGTTCCATCCACTTGTATAGCTGTTATGTAAAGGATGGCTGCTATAAGACTCAAAATTGCGGCAGTACTACGGTTCCAGCAGTTTCGATAGCTGTAATGTAAAAGATGGCGGCCATAAGACAAAGAATGGCGGCTGTATTATGGTTCCAGCCGGTTGCGTAGCTGTTATAAATAGGATGGTGGCTATAAGACTCAATATGGCGGCAGTAGAACGGTTCCAGCAGCTTGTATAGCTGTTATGTAAAAGTTGGCTGCTATAAGACTCAAAATGGCGGCAGTATTACGGTTCCAGCAGCTTCTACAGTTGTTATATAAAAGATGGCGGATATAAGACTCAAAATGGCGGTTGTAGAATGGTTCCACCAGCTTGTATAGCTGTTATATAAAGGATGGTGGCTATAAGAGTCAAAACGGAGGCCCGATTATCGTTCCATCAACTTGTATAGCTGTTATGTAAAGGATGGCCGCTATAAGACTCAAAATGGCGGCAGTATTACGGTTCCAGCAGCTTCGATAGCTGTTATAAAAAGGATGGTGGCTATAAGACAATATGGCGGCAGTAGAACGGTTCCATCAGCTTCGATAGCTGTTATAAAAAGGATGGTGGCTATAAGACTCAATATGGCGGCAGTAGAACGGTTCCAGCAGCTTGTATAGCTGTTATATAAAAGATGACGGATATAAGACTCAAAATGGCGGTTGTAGAATGGTTCAGCAACTTGTATAGCTGTTATATAAAGGATGGTGGCTATAATTTTGAGCTTCTATAGTTGTTATGTAAAGGATGATTGCCTTAAGACTCAAAATGGCGGCTGTATTATGGTCCCAGCAGCTTCGATAGCTGTTCTT
Source organism: Drosophila paulistorum (assembly GCA_018152135.1). Taxonomy (NCBI): domain Eukaryota; kingdom Metazoa; phylum Arthropoda; class Insecta; order Diptera; family Drosophilidae; genus Drosophila; species Drosophila paulistorum. Next base: position 375,145 of record JAECXG010000612.1, on the reverse strand, counting down.
TAAAGCATGGCGGCTATAGTACTCAAAATGGCGGCTGTATTATGGTTCCAGCGGCTTGAATAGCTGTTATGTAAAATATGGCTGCTATAAGACTCAAAATGGCGGCAGTATTACGGTTCCAGCAGCTTCGATAGCTGTTGTGTAAAAAATGGCGGCTGTATTATTGTTCCAGCAGGTTGTACAGCTGTTATAAAAAGTATGGCGGCTTTAAGTCTCAAAATCGCGGCAGTAGAACGGTTCCACCAGCTTGTATAGATGTTATATATGCTATAAGAGTCAAAATGGCGGCTGTAGAATGCTTCGAGCAGCTTCTACAGCAGTTATATAAAAGATGGCGACTATAAGACTCAAAATGGCGGCTGTATTATTGTTCCAGCGGCTTGAATAGCTGTTATGTAAAAGATGGCTGCTATAAGACTCAAAATGGCGGCAGTAGAACGGTTCCACCAGCTTGTATAGATGTTATATAAAGGATAACGGCTAAAAGAGTCAAAATGGCGGCTGTAGAATGGTTCCAGCAGCTTCTACAGCTGCTATGTAAAAAATGGCGGCAATAAGACTCTAAATGGCGGATGTATTATTGTTCCAGTAGGTTGTTTACCTGTTATAAAAAGGATGGCGGCTATAAGTCTCAAAATGGCGGCAGAAGAACGGTTCCAGCAGCTTGTATAGCTGTTATAAAAAGGATGGCGGCTTTAAGTCTCAAAATGGCAGCAGTAGAACGGTTCAACCAGATTGTATAGATGTTATGTAAAGGATAACGGCTATAAGACTCAAAATGGCGGTTTTAAAATGCTTTATCAGCTTGTATAGCTTTTATATAAAGAATGGCGGCATGAGACTCAAAATGGCGGCAGTAGAACGGTTCCAACAGCTTGTATACCCGTTATATAAAGGATAACGGCTGTAAGAGTCAAAATGGTGGCTGCAGAATGCTTCCAGCAGCTTGTACACCTGTTATATAAAAGACGGCGACTATAAGACTCAAAATGGCGGTTGTATTATGGTTCCAGCGGCTTGAATAGCTGTTATGTAAAAGATGGCGACTATAAGACTCAAAATGGCGGTTGTAGAATCGTTACAGCAGCGTGTATAGCTGTTATATAAAGGATGGCACCAGCTCTTATATAAAGGATGGTGGCTATAAGAACGAAAATGGCGGTTGTAGAATGGTTCCAGCAGCTTGAATAGCTGTTATGTAAAAGTTGGCTGCTATAAGACTCAAAATGGCGGCAGTATTACGGTTCCAGCAGCTTCTATAGTTGTTATATAAAAGATGGCGGATATAAGACTCAAAATGGCGGTTGTAGAATGGTTCCACCAGCTTGTATAGCTGTTATATAAAGGATGGTGGCTATAAGAGTCAAAACGGAGGCCCGATTATCGTTCCATCAACTTGTATAGCTGTTATGTAAAGGATGGCCGCTATAAGACTCAAAATGGCGGCAGTATTACGGTTCCAGCAGCTTCGATAGCTGTTATAAAAAGGATGGTGGCTGTAAGACAATATGGCGGTAGTAGAACGGTTCCATCAGCTTCGATAGCTGTTATAAAAAGGATGGTGGCTATAAGACTCAATATGGCGGCAGTTGAACGGTTCCAGCAGCTTGTATAGCTGTTATATAAAAGATGACGGATATAAGACTCAAAATGGCGGTTGTAGAATGGTTCCAGCAGCTTGTATAGCTGTTATATAAAGGATGGTGGCTATAATTTTGAGCTTCTATAGTTGTTATGTAAAGGATGATTGCCTTAAGACTCAAAATGGCGGCTGTATTATGGTTCCAGCAGCTTCGATAGCTGTTATATAAAGCATGGCGGCTAAAGTACTCAAAATGGCGGCTGTATTATGGTTCCAGCGGCTTGAATAGCTGTTATGTAAAAGATGGCTGCTATAAGACTCAAAATGGCGGCAGTATTACGGTTCCAGCAGCTTCGATAGCTGTTGTGTTAAAAATGGCGGCTGTATTATTGTTCCAGCAGGTTGTACAGCTGTTATAAAAAGTATGGCGGCTTTAAGTCTCAAAATCGCGGCAGTAGAACGGTTCCACCAGCTTGTATAGATGTTATATATGCTATAAGAGTCAAAATGGCGGCTGTAGAATGCTTCGAGCAGCTTCTACAGCAGTTATATAGCAGTTGTATTATTGTTCCAGCGGCTTGAATAGCTGTTATGTAAAAGATGGCTGCTATAAGACTCAAAATGGCGGCAGTAGAACGGTTCCACCAGCTTGTATAGATGTTATATAAAGGATAACGGCTAAAAGAGTCAAAATGGCGGCTGTAGAATGGTTCCAGCAGCTTCTACAGCTGCTATGTAAGAAATGGCGGCCATAAGACTCTAAACGGCGGCTGTATTATTGTTCCAGTAGGTTGTTTACCTGTTATAAAAAGGATGGCGGCTATAAGTCTCAAAATGGCTAAAAAAAAACGGTTCCAGCAGCTTGTATAGCTGTTATAAAAAGGATGGCGGCTTTAAGTCTCAAAATGGCAGCAGTAGAACGGTTCAACCAGCTTCTATAGATGTTATATAAAGGATAACGGCTATAAGACTCAAAATGGCGGTTTTATAATGGTTTATCAGCTTGTATAGCTTTTATATAAAGAATGGCGGCATGCGACTCAAAATGGCGGCAGTAGAACGGTTCCAGCAGCTTGTATACCCGTTATATAAAGGATAACGGCTGTAAGAATCAAAATGGTGGCTGCAGAATGCTTCCAGCAGCTTGTACACCTGTTATATAAAAGACGGCGACTATAAGACTCAAAATGGCGGCAGTATTACGGTTCCAGCAGCTTCGATAGCTGTTGTGTAAAAAATGGCGGCTGTATTATTGTTCCAGCAGGTTGCACAGCTGTTATAAAAAGTATGGCGGCTTTAAGTCTCAAAATGGCGGCAGAAGAACGGTTCCAGCAGCTTGTATAGCTGTTATAAAAAGGATGGCGGCTTTGTCTCAAAATGGCAGCAGTAGAACGGTTCAACCAGCTTGTATAGATGTTATATAAAGGATAACGGCTATAAGACTCAAAATGGCGGTTTTAAAATGGTTTATCAGCTTGTATAGCTTTTATATAAAGAATGGCGGAATGAGACTTAAAATGGCGGCAGTAGAACGGTTCCAGCAGCTTGTATACCCGTTATATAAAGGATGGCACCAGCTTGTTAAGCTCTTATATAAAAGATGGCAGCTATAAGACTCAAAATGGCGTCCGTGAAATGGTCCCAGCAGCTTGTATAGCTGTTATATTAAGGATGGCGGCTATAAGACTCAAAATGGCGGTTTTAAAATGGTTTATCAGCTTGTATAGCTTTTATATAAAGAATGGCGGAATGAGACTTAAAATGGCGGCAGTAGAACGGTTCCAGCAGCTTGTATACCCGTTATATAAAGGATGGCACCAGCTTGTTAAGCTCTTATATAAAAGATGGCAGCTATAAGACTCAAAATGGCGTCTGTGAAATGGTCCCAGCAGCTTGTATAGCTGTTATATAAAGGATGGCACCAGCTTGTTAAGCTCTTATATAAAAGATGGCAGCTATAAGACTCAAAATGGCGTCCGTGAAATGGTCCCAGCAGCTTGTATAGCTGTTATATAAAGGATGGCGGCTATGAGACTCAAAATGGCGTCAGTAGAATGGTTCCAGCAGATTGTATACCCGTTATATAAAGGATAACGGCTATAAGAGTCAAAATGGCGGCAGTAGAACGGTTCCAGCAGCTTGTACAGCTGTTATATAAAGTAAGGTGGCTATAAGAGTCAAAACGGAGGACCGATTATGGTTCCATCAACTTGTATAGTTGTTATGTAAAGGATGGCGGCTATAACACTCAAAATGGCGGCTGTATTATGGTTCCAGCGGCTTGAATAGCTGTTATGTAAAAGATGGCGACTATAAGACTCAAAATGGCGGTTGTAGAATCGTTACAGCAGCGTGTATAGCTGTTATATAAAGGATGGCACCAGCTCTTACATAAAGGATGGTGGCTATAAGAACGAAAATGGCGGCTGTATTATGGTTCCAGCATCTTCGATAGCTGTAATGTAAAAGATGGCGGCCATGAGACTCAGAATGGCGGCTGTATTATGGTTCCAGCCGGTTGTGTAGCTGTTATAACAAGGATGGTGGCTATAAGACTCAATATGGCGGCAGTAGAACGGTTCCAGCAGCTTGTATAGCTGTTATATAAAAGATGGCGGATATAAGACTCAAAATGGCGGTTGTAGAATGGTTCCTGCAGCTTGTATAGCTATTATATAAAGGATGGCTGCTATAAGACTTAAAATGGCGGCAGTAGAATGGTTCCAGCAGCTTCTATAGCTGTTCTATAAAAGATGGCGGATATAAGACTCAAAATGGCGGTTGTAGAAGGGTTCCTGCAGCTTGTATAGCTGTTATATAAAGGATGGTGGCTATAAGAGTCAAAACGGAGGCCCGATTATGGTTCCATTAACTTGTATAGCTGTTATGTAAAGGATGGCTGCTATAAGACTAAAATTGCGGCAGTATTACGGTTCCAGCAGCTTCGATAGCTGTAATGTAAAAGATGGCGGCCATAAGACAAAGAATGGCGGCTGTATTATGGTTCCAGCCGGTTGTGTAGCTGTTATAACAGGGATGGTGGCTATAAGACCCAATATGGCGGCAATAGAACGGTTCCAGCAGCTTGTATAGCTGTTATATAAAGTATGGTGGCTATAAGAGTCAAAATGGAGGCCCGACTATGGTTCCGTCAACTTGTATAGCTGTTATGTAAGAGATGGCGGCTATAAGACTCAAAATGGCGCCATTATTACGTCTCCAGCAGCTTCGATAGCTGTTATGTAAAAAATGGCGGCCATAAGACTAAAAAGAGCGGCTGCATTATGGTTCCAGCAGGTTCTATAGCTGTTATTAAAAGGATGGCGGATAAAAGACTCAAAATGGCGGTTGTAGAATGGTTCCAGCAGCTTGAATAGCTGTTATGTAAAAGTTGGCTGCTATAAGACTCAAAATGGCGGCAGTATTACGGTTCCAGCAGCTTCTATAGTTGTTATATAAAAGATGGCGGATATAAGACTCAAAATGGCGGTTGTAGAATGGTTCCAACAGCTTGTATAGATGTTATATATGCTAAAGGAGTCAAAATGGCGGCTGTAGAATGCTTCGAGCAGCTTCTACAGCAGTTATATAAAAGATGGCGACTATAAAACTCAAAATGGCGGCTGTATTATTGTTCCAGCAGGTTGTAAAGCTGTTATCAAAATGGCGGCAGTAGAACGGTTCCACCAGCTTGTATAGATGTTATATAAAGGATAACGGCTAAAAGAGTCAAAATGGCGGCTGCAGAATAGTTCCAGCAGCTTCTACAGCTGCTATGTAAAAAATGGCGGCCATAAGACTCTAAATGGCGGCTGTATTATTGTTCCAGCAGGTTGTTTACCTGTTATAAAAAGGATTGCGGCTATAAGTCTCAAAATGGCGGCAGTAGAGCGGTTCCAGCAGCTTGTATAGCTGTTATAAAAAGGGTGGCGGCTTTAAGTCTCAAAATGGCAGTAGTAGAACGGTTCATCCAGATTGTATAGATGTTATATAAAGGATAACGGCTATAAGACTCAAAATGGCGGTTTTAAAATGGTTTATCAGCTTGTATAGCTTTTATATAAAGAATGGCGGCATGAGACTCAAAATGGCGGCAGTAGAACGGTTCCAGCAGCTTGTATACCCGTTATATAAAGGATAATGGCTATAAGAGTCAAAATGGTGGCTGCAGAATGCTTCCAGCAGCTTGTACAGCTGTTATATAAAAGACGCCGACTATAAGACTCTAAATGGCGGTTGTAGAATGGTTCCAGCAGCTTGTATAGCTGTTATATAAAGGATGGCACCAGCTTGTTAACCTCTTATATAGAAGATGGCAGCTATAAGACTCAAAATGGCGTCTGTGAAATGGTCCCAGCAGCTTGTATGGCTGTTATATTAAGGATGGCGGCTATAAGACTCAAAACGGAGGACCGATTATGGTTCCATTAACTTGTATAGCCAAGTTATGCATATAAACGTTTTTCCATAAGGCCGGAGTTGCCCGTTGGCGAGTAACGGCGCTAGGGTGCTCATATGCATGAGTGAGCGAGATACTAAGATATGCTTGTAAAAAGCATGTGAACAGAATTTTTTAAAATAGGCAAATGCATTTGTTATTACAAATTTGAAATATATGTTTTACTGGTGTATGGTATACCTTAGTCGGCGAGATGACTTACTTACTTCATTTTTTTTAACACATGGCATGATTCCCCTCATTACTTTTATGAAAGTTATTAAATTTTTTATATATTCTTTATTTCTTTGATTAATAAGTATAACTTTATTAATCAAACAATTTAGTGGAAACAGTTTCATTAGGAATTAAACAGATCTGGGATTAAAATCTTAAGAGCGAAGTCCTCAGCATAGTTAATTAACAAATAAGTACAAGTTTGTTCTGAGAAATGTCGGTAAGGCACAGCAGCGAAGATCTAGCCGCGATTCAGGACGACAATACCCTTTGCCTTATCTGCGATAAACCAATTCAGTATAGGGCACAGCTACGGAGCACTACTTGTGGTCATCACTTCCACATAGCGTGCTTCAACATACGCGTCGGTAGTAGGGAAATTTGCCCCACTTGTGATCAGCCGTTACAGAGTATGGAAAGAGAGGGAGCTGAAGCACTTAGTGGGGGACCACAGACCAGCCATCAGGCAAGAGTGCAAACCAGCGCAGCAGCGCAAAGGGCCAACTTACTGGCAGAAATGGCACAGAGAGATGTTAGCCAGGAAAGAAGGTTAGATGAGGGTATAGAGCCAGCCAAATCTGTTAGGAATAGCGACGTGAATTTAGCAAGGTTAATAGCGAATGCCATGGCGACGGCTGCATCTCGGCAAAATGAGCGACTGGAAATTCAAATGAATTTCAAAGGAAAGCCAAATACGTATAAGCCATCTTGTACCCATTGTAAGGATCATTCAAAAAACACGGCGGGTCGTGCACTTCGGAGAAGTGCACGCAAACAGATGATCTCGAGGGCCAGCAATACAGATTAGAGGAAACACAAGGGTTAGAAGAATATTTGCCCGAATTTACGCATTTCCCGGATGAGAAATCACAAGAAATATCTAAATATTCAGAAACGGAACCAGTAGAGTCACCTAGATTAGGAATCGATTGGTCAAACACTCGTTCAAGAGAGCGAAGGAAGGCTTTTAATAAAGGTGTTAAAAAAGAGCGAAAGATAATAGCCTCGGCGATAGTCGGCAATGTTTTTGATATCCGTCCTTATGCAGAGGTAAAGTTATTCAATAGATTAGTAAGTGGCCTCATGGATACTGGGGCTAGCATAAGTTGCGTTGGTGGCAGTTTTGCCGAAGAATTATTGGCTGTAAAACAGAATATTAGGCCAATGTCAAATAAAGTAAATACTGAAGATGGAACACCCCAGCAGATAGTAGGAAAGTTTAGTACTAAAGTTAATTTTAGAGGAAATAGTAAGATATTAAAATTTTATATAGTCCCTGGGCTAACCCAGGATCTTTACTGAGGCATAGATTTTTGGCTCCCTTTTGATTTATTACCATCTGGACTGTCAGTAGGACCGATACAGATAGCTAGTTTAAGCGTAGAGGATACGGCGCAACGGATGTTAGACAGTAATCAGAAGCAACGTTTGTTCGAATGTATGGGTTTGTTTCCATCATTCGCTAAGTTGGGACCACGGAAAACGCAGCTGCAGCACCAATTAAGCAGCGACACTATCCTATGTCACCGGAAAAAGAACAATTGATATATGAAGAGTTAGGTTATGCATAGATAGTAGACGGGTGAATGCCGTTACAGTTAAGGATGCTTACCCAATGCCAATCATAGACGGCATCCTTAGCAGATTACCTAAGGCCTATATCACAAGTCTCGACTTGAAGGACGCGTATTGGCAAATTCCTTTACAGCCCGAGTCACGGGATAAGACAGCCTTTTCAGTAGCAGGTAGACCCCTGTACCATTTCAAAGTGATGCCTTTTGGATTATGTAACGCGGCACAAACCATGTCCAAACTCATGGATAAAATAGTGCCACCGCAACGGCGTCATCAGATATTTATCTACTTAGATGATCTGTTGATCGTCTCAGATTCGTTTGACGAGCATATAACTCTACTTACAGAGCTATCCAAATGTATATCCGATGCAGGGTTAACTATAAACGTCGAGAAAAGCCATTTTTGTAGAAAGAATGTCAAGTATCTAGGGCATATTGTAGGTGAGGAAACTATTAAGACAGACCCAGATAAAATATCCGCCATAGTCGATTTCCCCACCCCAAAATCGGTTAAACAAGTTCGGCGCTTTTTAGGAATGGCGGGTTGGTATCACAAATTCATTCAAAATTACGCTGCTATTGCGTCTCCAATTACCGATACTTTAAAGCATAAGCGTAAATTCATATGGACGTCAGAGGCTCAGTCAGCATTTGAGGACTTGAAAACACGTTTAAGCCAGGCACCAGTTTTACATAGCCCCGATTTTAGAAAACCTTTCTCCATAAACTGTGACGCCAGTCATACGGGAGTTGGCGCGGTGCTAACCCAGTTAACAGATGATAAGGACGAAGTACCCATTGCGTTTATGTCGAAAAAACTGAACCAGGCACAAAGAAATTACTCAGTTACAGAGAAAGAGTGTTTGGCAGCCGTGTTAGCAGTAAAGAAATATAGGGCCTACGTGAAGGGTTAAGAATTTTCTATCATAACCGACCATGCTTCGTTAAAGTGGTTAATGTGTCAATCAGACTTGAGTTCTAGGTTGGCCAGATGGTCTTTGAAACTTCAGGGATTTAATTTTACCATTTCACATCGAAAAGGTAGTAAAAACGTGGTGCCAGACGCTTTGTCCAGAGTTTTTACCCCTGATTTAGCGGTATTAGATCGTGATTTAGGAATCGATCTCAATTCGGTGCATTTTCTAAGTCCCGAATACGTGGAGCTAAAGACGAAGGTCGGAAAAAACCCCAGTCAGTACCTGACGTGAAAGTAATGGGCAATTTGGTTTACCGGCGTAGTGAGCATTTTCCTGGGGGAGAAGTTAGCAGATGATCAGTGCTGGAAACTATGGATTCCCAAGGGATTAGTGGAGCAGTTGTTGACATCGGCTCACTGTAAAGCCACCAAACACCCGAATTATACGTTAAGGCCACCATTAGGCAAGTCGGGTGAAACGTCAAGATTCTTCGAGAAACTGTATGTGGATTTCTTGGGTCCTTACCCGCGAAGCAAGTCTGGCAATATTGGAATATTTATTGTAGTGGACCACTTCTCAAAATTTCCGTTACTAAAGAAGGTAAAAAAGTTTACTGCAGAAGGGGTTACACAGTTTCTAGAAGAGGATCTTTTCATTGTTTTGCGGTACCTGAGATTATAGTTTCCGATAATGGGCTCCAATTTAGAGCACACAATTTTAATGAGCTATTGCAAAGGTATAAAGTGCGTCACACATATACGGCTGCGTATGCTCCGCAGGCTAACGTGTCAGAGAGAGTAAACCGGTCGGTATTGGCAGCAGTGAAGGCTTACGTAAGTCCAAGCCAGTCTGATTGGGACGAAAAGCTAAGTAGTATCGCTTGTGCCTTGAGGACTACTATTCATTCGGCGATAAAGACAACACCCTATAGGATGGCATTTGGTCAGCATATGGTAACCGACGGGTCAGTTTACCAAGTGCTACGGAACTTAGAATTGTTAGAGGATCGAGCTGTGAGGTTTAGTAGGGACGACTCTTTCAAAATAATGGGATCTAAAGCTAAAGAGGAGTCACGAAAACAGCATGATCGGAATGAGAAGCTGTATAATTTACGTAGTCGCGAGGTGTCTTTTTCAGTGGGACAAGAAGTATTTCGTAGGAACTTCCAGCAAAGTAATTTCTCAAAAGGATTCAATTCCAAGTTAGCGCCGCCGTTCGTGATGGCGAGAGTGAGACGGAAGCTCGGCAGCGCGTACTACTGATAGGTTCTACCAGTTTCCAACAGCTCGCAGTTAGTTAAGTATTCATAATTTTATTAATTGGCGCCCAAACGTGGGGCCAAATCGGTTTCGGGAGCCCCGACGACAACATTTTAGTCAATAACAGCTTTTCTTATGGGTATTTATATCTCGGTTTTCGAACGCTAGTATTCTTTACTGTATTGGGTGGTCAGTCGGAGTACATAAAAGTTTCGACATAATTCTATGTCCACACCACCAACAAGAAAAAAAATAAGGCAACGCACAATCAATTGGTCAGCTGGATCAGCCTTGAATTCTAAAATATTTTCGGCTCCGCGCTTAAGATTGTCGGTGTAGCCAAAGATAATTTTCGATAGTCAGAAAGAGTAGCCTCCAAGCGGTTAATACTTCTTAGAACTATTGGTTTTTTATTTGCCTACAAGTTAGGTACAAAATGTTTATTGCTTTAAGCAGTTAGGTAAATTGTAAGGAGTTATGTGATACTTGGCAATAAGCTAGGGCATACCTGCAATTATACTTAAAGCCCTCTTTTATCGTTATTTTAGCAGCTGCTCAAACCCTTTTTTTTAACACATGGCATGATTCCCCTCATTACTTTTATGAAAGTTATTAAATTTTTTATATATTCTTTATTTCTTTGATTAATAAGTATAACTTTATTAATCAAACAATTTAGTGGAAACAGTTTCATTAGGAATTAAACAGATCTGGGATTAAAATCTTAAGAGCGAAGTCCTCAGCATAGTTAATTAACAAATAAGTACAAGTTTGTTCTGAGAAATGTCGGTAAGGCACAGCAGCGAAGATCTAGCCGCGATTCAGGACGACAATACCCTTTGCCTTATCTGCGATAAACCAATTCAGTACAGGGCGCAGCTACGGAGCACTACTTGTGGTCATCACTTCCACATAGCGTGCTTCAACATACGCGTCGGTAGTAGGGAAATTTGCCCCACTTGTGATCAGCCGTTAGAGAGTATGGAAAGAGAGGGAGCTGAAGCACTTAGTGGGGGACCACAGACCAGCCATCAGGCAAGAGTGCAAACCAGCGCAGCAGCGCAAAGGGCCAACTTACTGGCAGAAATGGCACAAAGAGATGTTAGCCAGGCAAGAAGGTTAGATGAGGGTATAGAGCCAGCCGAATCTGTTAGGAATAGCGACGTGAATTTAGCAAGGTTAATAGCGAATGCCATGGCGACGGCTGCATCTCGGCAAAATGAGCGACTGGAAATTCAAGCAGTCAGACAAACGGAATTGTTGACACAAGCGCTTGAAAATGGGTTCCAGAGGTTGTACTCAGTAGTAGCGACACACCAGGTGAACGCTGAGGAAAGTACACAACAGGCAGCGAATTTAAGTAGCCAAGTATCAGCAACAGCAGCTAGTGAGCAGGCAAGCAACGGTAATAGCATTTTGGAGCTTAGACCAGACAGAATAAGTCAGGTTATAAGTAGTTGGAAGTTAAGGTTTAATGGCAAGTCCGGTATATCAGTGGACGAGTTTATTTATAGAGCGGAAGCAATGACCCATCAAGCTTTAGAAGGTAACTTCGTAGTTCTGTCGCGGTATGTTAGCAATTTGTTTGAAGGAAATGCTAGTGAGTGGTTTTGGAGATACCATAAGAAGGTATCACACATCAAGTGGCTAGACTTATGTAGAGCCTTGAGGGAACAATTCAAAGACGAGCGTACCGATCAGCATATTAAAGCTGCTATCACCAAACGCAGGCAGGGAGATAAAGAGTCGTAAGACGAATTCTACGAGGCGATAGAGGCGCTAGCTGACAAACTGTCTACTCCGTTACCAGAGATTGAGTTACTAGAGCATCTTCGGGGTAATCTCCTGCCCGATATTCAGCATGAGTCCATAGCTTCGGTCTCTAAGTTAAGGCAGTTAGTGCGTACTAGAGAAACCTTTATGCAGACAGTACGGAATCCATTGGGTGTACCACCTAGACCAATGCCTAGGAGAATGGTTAATGCAGTGAGCATTCAAACAGAAGAAGAGTCTGAGACAGAAGATGACGTGCCAGTGGTGGAAGCAGTTAATTTGGTTTGTTGGAACTGTGATACGGCGGGACATCCCTATCAAGAGTGTGTAGCAGAACGGCGAGTGTTTTGCTATGGCTGTGGGAAGCCAAATACGTATAAGCCATCTTGTACCCATTGTAAGGATCATTCAAAAAACACGGCGGGTCGTGCACTTCGGAGAAGTGCACGCAAACAGATGATCTCGAGGGCCAGCAATACAGATTAGAGGAAACACAAGGGTTAGAAGAATATTTGCCCGAATTTACGCATATCCCCGATGAGAAATCACAAGAAATAACTAAATATTCAGAAACGGAACCAGTAGAGTCACCTAGATTAGGAATCTATTGGTCAAAGACTCGTTCAAGAGAGCGAAGGAAGGCTTTTAATAAAGGTGTTAAAAAAGAGCGAAAGCTAATAGCCTCGGCGATAGTCGGCAATGTTTTTGATATCCGTCCTTATGCAGAGGTAAAGTTATTCAATAGATTAGTAAGTGGCCTCATGGATACTGGGGCTAGCATAAGTTGCGTTGGTGGCAGTTTTGCCGAAGAATTATTGGCTGTAAAACAGAATATTAGGCCAATGTCAAATAAAGTAAATACTGAAGATGGAACACCCCAGCAGATAGTAGGAAAGTTTAGTACTGAAGTTAATTTTAGAGGAAATAGTAAGATATTAAAATTTTATATAGTCCCTGGGCTAACCCAGGATCTTTACTGAGGCATAGATTTTTGGCTCCCTTTTGATTTATTACCATCTGGACTGTCAGTAGGACCGATACAGATAGCTAGTTTAAGCGTAGAGGATACGGCGCAACGGATGTTAGACAGTAATCAGAAGCAACGTTTGTTCGAATGTATGGGTTTGTTTCCATCATTCGCTAAGTTGGGACCACGGAAAACGCAGCTGCAGCACCAATTAAGCAGCGACACTATCCTATGTCACCGGAAAAAGAACAATTGATATATGAAGAGTTAGGTTATGCATAGATAGTAGACGGGTGAATGCCGTTACAGTTAAGGATGCTTACCCAATGCCAATCATAGACGGCATCCTTAGCAGATTACCTAAGGCCTATATCACAAGTCTCGACTTGAAGGACGCGTATTGGCAAATTCCTTTACAGCCCGAGTCACGGGATAAGACAGCCTTTTCAGTAGCAGGTAGACCCCTGTACCATTTCAAAGTGATGCCTTTTGGATTATGTAACGCGGCACAAACCATGTCCAAACTCATGGATAAAATAGTGCCACCGCAACGGCGTCATCAGATATTTATCTACTTAGATGATCTGTTGATCGTCTCAGATTCGTTTGACGAGCATATAACTCTACTTACAGAGCTATCCAAATGTATATCCGATGCAGGGTTAACTATAAACGTCGAGAAAAGCCATTTTTGTAGAAAGAATGTCAAGTATCTAGGGCATATTGTAGGTGAGGAAACTATTAAGACAGACCCAGATAAAATATCCGCCATAGTCGATTTCCCCACCCCAAAATCGGTTAAACAAGTTCGGCGCTTTTTAGGAATGGCGGGTTGGTATCACAAATTCATTCAAAATTACGCTGCTATTGCGTCTCCAATTACCGATACTTTAAAGCATAAGCGTAAATTCATATGGACGTCAGAGGCTCAGTCAGCATTTGAGGACTTGAAAACACGTTTAAGCCAGGCACCAGTTTTACATAGCCCCGATTTTAGAAAACCTTTCTCCATAAACTGTGACGCCAGTCATACGGGAGTTGGCGCGGTGCTAACCCAGTTAACAGATGATAAGGACGAAGTACCCATTGCGTTTATGTCGAAAAAACTGAACCAGGCACAAAGAAATTACTCAGTTACAGAGAAAGAGTGTTTGGCAGCCGTGTTAGCAGTAAAGAAATATAGGGCCTACGTGAAGGGTTAAGAATTTTCTATCATAACCGACCATGCTTCGTTAAAGTGGTTAATGTGTCAATCAGACTTGAGTTCTAGGTTGGCCAGATGGTCTTTGAAACTTCAGGGATTTAATTTTACCATTTCACATCGAAAAGGTAGTAAAAACGTGGTGCCAGACGCTTTGTCCAGAGTTTTTACCCCTGATTTAGCGGTATTAGATCGTGATTTAGGAATCGATCTCAATTCGGTGCATTTTCTAAGTCCCGAATACGTGGAGCTAAAGACGAAGGTCGGAAAAAAACCCCAGTCAGTACCTGACGTGAAAGTAATGGGCAATTTGGTTTACCGGCGTAGTGAGCATTTTCCTGGGGAGAAGTTAGCAGATGATCAGTGCTGGAAACTATGGATTCCCAAGGGATTAGTGGAGCAGTTGTTGACATCGGCTCACTGTAAAGCCACCAAACACCCGAATTATACGTTAAGGCCACCATTAGGCAAGTCGGGTGAAACGTCAAGATTCTTCGAGAAACTGTATGTGGATTTCTTGGGTCCTTACCCGCGAAGCAAGTCTGGCAATATTGGAATATTTATTGTAGTGGACCACTTCTCAAAATTTCCGTTACTAAAGAAGGTAAAAAAGTTTACTGCAGAAGGGGTTACACAGTTTCTAGAAGAGGATCTTTTTCATTGTTTTGCGGTACCTGAGATTATAGTTTCCGATAATGGGCTCCAATTTAGAGCACACAATTTTAATGAGCTATTGCAAAGGTATAAAGTGCGTCACACATATACGGCTGCGTATGCTCCGCAGGCTAACGTGTCAGAGAGAGTAAACCGGTCGGTATTGGCAGCAGTGAAGGCTTACGTAAGTCCAAGCCAGTCTGATTGGGACGAAAAGCTAAGTAGTATCGCTTGTGCCTTGAGGACTACTATTCATTCGGCGATAAAGACAACACCCTATAGGATGGCATTTGGTCAGCATATGGTAACCGACGGGTCAGTTTACCAAGTGCTACGGAACTTAGAATTGTTAGAGGATCGAGCTGTGAGGTTTAGTAGGGACGACTCTTTCAAAATAATGGGATCTAAAGCTAAAGAGGAGTCACGAAAACAGCATGATCGGAATGAGAAGCTGTATAATTTACGTAGTCGCGAGGTGTCTTTTCAGTGGGACAAGAAGTATTTCGTAGGAACTTCCAGCAAAGTAATTTCTCAAAAGGATTCAATTCCAAGTTAGCGCCGCCGTTCGTGATGGCGAGAGTGAGACGGAAGCTCGGCAGCGCGTACTACTGATAGGTTCTACCAGTTTCCAACAGCTCGCAGTTAGTTAAGTATTCATAATTTTATTAATTGGCGCCCAAACGTGGGGCCAAATCGGTTTCGGGAGCCCCGACGACAACATTTTAGTCAATAACAGCTTTTCTTATGGGTATTTATATCTCGGTTTTCGAACGCTAGTATTCTTTACTGTATTGGGTGGTCAGTCGGAGTACATAAAAGTTTCGACATAATTCTATGTCCACACCACCAACAAGAAAAAAAATAAGGCAACGCACAATCAATTGGTCAGCTGGATCAGCCTTGAATTCTAAAATATTTTCGGCTCCGCGCTTAAGATTGTCGGTGTAGCCAAAGATAATTTTCGATAGTCAGAAAGAGTAGCCTCCAAGCGGTTAATACTTCTTAGAACTATTGGTTTTTTATTTGCCTACAAGTTAGGTACAAAATGTTTATTGCTTTAAGCAGTTAGGTAAATTGTAAGGAGTTATGTGATACTTGGCAATAAGCTAGGGCATACCTGCAATTATACTTAAAGCCCTCTTTTATCGTTATTTTAGCAGCTGCTCAAACCCTTTTTTTTTTTAACACATGGCATGATTCCCCTCATTACTTTTATGAAAGTTATTAAATTTTTTATATATTCTTTATTTCTTTGATTAATAAGTATAACTTTATTAATCAAACAATTTAGTGGAAACAGTTTCATTAGGAATTAAACAGATCTGGGATTAAAATCTTAAGAGCGAAGTCCTCAGCATAGTTAATTAACAAATAAGTACAAGTTTGTTCTGAGAAATGTCGGTAAGGCACAGCAGCGAAGATCTAGCCGCGATTCAGGACGACAATACCCTTTGCCTTATCTGCGATAAACCAATTCAGTACAGGGCGCAGCTACGGAGCACTACTTGTGGTCATCACTTCCACATAGCGTGCTTCAACATACGCGTCGGTAGTAGGGAAATTTGCCCCACTTGTGATCAGCCGTTAGAGAGTATGGAAAGAGAGGGAGCTGAAGCACTTAGTGGGGGACCACAGACCAGCCATCAGGCAAGAGTGCAAACCAGCGCAGCAGCGCAAAGGGCCAACTTACTGGCAGAAATGGCACAAAGAGATGTTAGCCAGGCAAGAAGGTTAGATGAGGGTATAGAGCCAGCCGAATCTGTTAGGAATAGCGACGTGAATTTAGCAAGGTTAATAGCGAATGCCATGGCGACGGCTGCATCTCGGCAAAATGAGCGACTGGAAATTCAAGCAGTCAGACAAACGGAATTGTTGACACAAGCGCTTGAAAATGGGTTCCAGAGGTTGTACTCAGTAGTAGCGACACACCAGGTGAACGCTGAGGAAAGTACACAACAGGCAGCGAATTTAAGTAGCCAAGTATCAGCAACAGCAGCTAGTGAGCAGGCAAGCAACGGTAATAGCATTTTGGAGCTTAGACCAGACAGAATAAGTCAGGTTATAAGTAGTTGGAAGTTAAGGTTTAATGGCAAGTCCGGTATATCAGTGGACGAGTTTATTTATAGAGCGGAAGCAATGACCCATCAAGCTTTAGAAGGTAACTTCGTAGTTCTGTCGCGGTATGTTAGCAATTTGTTTGAAGGAAATGCTAGTGAGTGGTTTTGGAGATACCATAAGAAGGTATCACACATCAAGTGGCTAGACTTATGTAGAGCCTTGAGGGAACAATTCAAAGACGAGCGTACCGATCAGCATATTAAAGCTGCCATCAGCAAACGCAGGCAGGGAGATAAAGAGTCGCTCGACGAATTCTACCAGGCGATAGTGGCGCTAGCTGACAAACTGTCTACTCCGTTACCAGAGATTGAGTTACTAGAGCATCTTCGGGGTAATCTCCTGCCCGATATTCAGCATGAGTCCATAGCTTCGGTCTCTAAGTTAAGGCAGTTAGTGCGTACTAGAGAAACCTTTATGCAGACAGTACGGAATCCATTGGGTGTACCACCTAGACCAATGCCTAGGAGAATGGTTAATGCAGTGAGCATTCAAACAGAAGAAGAGTCTGAGACAGAAGATGACGTGCCAGTGGTGGAAGCAGTTAATTTGGTTTGTTGGAACTGTGATACGGCGGGACATCCCTATCAAGAGTGTGTAGCAGAACGGCGAGTGTTTTGCTATGGCTGTGGGAAGCCAAATACGTATAAGCCATCTTGTACCCATTGTAAGGATCATTCAAAAAACACGGCGGGTCGTGCACTTCGGAGAAGTGCACGCAAACAGATGATCTCGAGGGCCAGCAATACAGATTAGAGGAAACACAAGGGTTAGAAGAATATTTGCCCGAATTTACGCATATCCCCGATGAGAAATCACAAGAAATAACTAAATATTCAGAAACGGAACCAGTAGAGTCACCTAGATTAGGAATCTATTGGTCAAAGACTCGTTCAAGAGAGCGAAGGAAGGCTTTTAATAAAGGTGTTAAAAAAGAGCGAAAGCTAATAGCCTCGGCGATAGTCGGCAATGTTTTTGATATCCGTCCTTATGCAGAGGTAAAGTTATTCAATAGATTAGTAAGTGGCCTCATGGATACTGGGGCTAGCATAAGTTGCGTTGGTGGCAGTTTTGCCGAAGAATTATTGGCTGTAAAACAGAATATTAGGCCAATGTCAAATAAAGTAAATACTGAAGATGGAACACCCCAGCAGATAGTAGGAAAGATAAGTACTGAAGTTAATTTCAGAGGAAATAGTAAGATATTAAAATTTTATATAGTCCCTGGGCTAACCCAGGATCTTTACTTAGGCATAGATTTTTGGCTCCCTTTTGATTTATTACCATCTGGACTGTCAGTAGGACCGATACAGATAGCTAGTTTAAGCGTAGAGGATACGGCGCAACGGATGTTAGACAGTAATCAGAAGCAACGTTTGTCCGAATGTATGGGTTTGTTTCCATCATTCGCTAAGTTGGGACTAGGGAAAACGCAGCTGCAGCACCAATTAAGCAGCGACACTATCCTATGTCACCGGCAAAAGAACAATTGATATATGAAGAGTTAGATCGTATGTTAAAATTAGGAGTTATTGAGGAATCTCGAAGTGCTTGGTCTTCGCCCGTTGTGTTGGTGAGTAAGCCAGGAAAACATAGGTTATGCATAGATAGTAGACGGGTGAATGCCGTTACAGTTAAGGATGCTTACCCAATGCCAATCATAGACGGCATCCTTAGCAGATTACCTAAGGCCGAGTATATCACAAGTCTCGACTTGAAGGACGCGTATTGGCAAATTCCTTTACAGCCCGAGTCACGGGATAAGACAGCCTTTTCAGTAGCAGATAGACCCCTGTACCATTTCAAAGTAATGCCTTTTGGATTATGTAACGCGGCACAAACCATGTCCAAACTCATGGATAAAATAGTGCCACCGCAGCGGCGTCGTCAGATAATTATCTACTTAGATGATCTGTTGATCGTCTCAGATTCGTTTGACGAGAATATAACTCTACTTACAGAGCTATCCAAATGTATATCCGATGCAGGGTTAACTATAAACGTCGAGAAAAGCCATTTTTGTAGAAAGAATGTCAAGTATCTAGGGCATATTGTAGGTGAGGGAACTATTAAGACAGACCCAGATAAAATATCCGCCATAGTCGATTTCCCCACCCCAAAATCGGTTAAACAAGTTCGGCGCTTTTTAGGAATGGCGGGTTGGTATCACAAATTCATTCAAAATTACGCTGCTATTGCGTCTCCAATTACCGATACTTTAAAGCATAAGCGTAAATTCATATGGACGTCAGAGGCTCAGTCAGCATTTGAGGACATGAAAACACGTTTAAGCCAGGCACCAGTTTTACATAGCCCCGATTTTAGAAAACCTTTCTCCATAAACTGTGACGCCAGTCATACGGGAGATGGCGCAGTGCTAACCCAGTTAACAGAGGATAAGGACGAAGTACCGATTGCGTTTATGTCGAAAAAACTGAACCAGTCACAAAGAAATTACTCAGTTACTGAGAAAGAGTGTTTGGCAGCCGTGTTAGCAGTAAAGAAATATAGGGCCTACGTGGAGGGTCAAGAATTTTCTATCATAACCGACCATGGTTCGTTAAAGTGGTTAATGAGTCAATCAGACTTGAGTTCTAGGTTGGCCAGATGGTCTTTGAAACTTCAGGGATTTAATTTTACCGTTTCACATCGAAAAGGTAGTAAAAACGTGGTGCCAGACGCTTTGTCCAGAGTGTTTACCCCTGATTTAGCGGTATTAGATCGTGATTTAGGAATCGATCTCAATTCGGTGCATTTTCTAAGTCCCGAATACGTGGAGCTGAAGTCGAAAGTCGGAAAAAACCCCCAGTCAGTACCTGACGTGAAAGTAATGGGCAATTTGGTTTACCGGCGTAGTGAGCATTTTTCTGGGGAGAAGGTAGCAGATGATCAGTGCTGGAAACTATGGATTCCCAAGGGATTATTGGAGCAGTTGTTGAAATCGGCTCACGAAAGCCCACAGCGGTATTAATAAGACATTGGAAAAACTTAGGCGCCACTATTACTGGCCAAATCTAGTGTCAGAAGTTAAAGAGTTTATAAACAGATATGAAGTTTGTAAAGCCACCAAACACCCGAATTATACGTTAAGGCCACCATTGGGCAAGTCGGATTCTTCGAGAAACTGTATGTGGATTTCTTGGGTCCTTACCCGCGAAGCAAGTCTGGCAATATTGGAATATTTATTGTAGTGGACCACTTCTCAAAATTTCCGTTACTAAAGAAGGTAAAAAAGTTTACTGCAGAAGGGGTTACACAGTTTCTAGAAGAGGATCTTTTTCATTGTTTTGGGGTACCTGAGATTATAGTTTCCGATAATGGGCCCCAATTTAGAGCACACAATTTTAATGAGCTATTGCAAAGGTATAAAGTGCGTCACACATATACGTCTGCGTATGCTCCGCAGGCTAACGTGTCAGAGAGAGTAAACCGGTCGGTATTGGCAGCAGTGAAGGCTTACGTAAGTCCAAGCCAGTCTGATTGGGACGAAAAGCTAAGTAGTATCGCTTGTGCCTTGAGGTCTACTATTCATTCGGCGATAAAGACAACACCCTATAGGATGGCATTTGGTCAGCATATGGTAACCGACGGGTCAGTTTACCAAGTGCTACGGAACTTAGAATTGTTAGAGGATCGAGCTGTGAGGTTTAGTAGGGACGACTCTTTCAAAATAATGGGATCTAAAGCTAAAGAGGAGTCACGAAAACAGCATGATCGGAATGAGAAGCTGTATAATTTACGTAGTCGCGAGGTGTCTTTTTCAGTGGGTCAAGAAGTATTTCGTAGGAACTTCCAGCAAAGTAATTTCTCAAAAGGATTCAATTCCAAGTTAGCGCCGCCGTTCGTGAAGGCGAGAGTGAGACGGAAGCTCGGCAGCGCGTACTACTGATAGGTTCTACCAGTTTCCAACAGCTCGCAGTTAGTTAAGTATTCATAATTTTATTAATTGGCGCCCAAACGTGGGGCCAAATCGGTTTCGGGAGCCCCGACGACAACATTTTAGTCAATAACAGCTTTTCTTATGGGTATTTATATCTCGGTTTTCGAACGCTAGTATTCCTTACTGTATTGAGTGGTCAGTCGGAGTACATAAAAGTTTCGACATAACTCTATGTCCACACCACCAACAAGAAGAAAAATAAGGCAACGCACAATCAATTGGTCAGCTGGATCAGCCTTGAATTCTAAAATATTTTCGGCTTCGCGCTTAAGATTGTCGGTGTAGCCAAAGATAATTTTCGATAGTCAGAAAGAGTATTTTTTTTTTTCGCGTTTTGGATCAGGTTTAACAATGGTCAAAGACTATAGCCTCCAAGCGGTTAATACTTCTTAGAACTATTGGTTTTTTATTTGCCTACAAGTTAGGTACAAAATGTTTATTGCTTTAAGCAGTTAGGTAAATTGTAAGGAGTTATGTGATACTTGGCAATAAGCTAGGGCATACCTGCAATTATACTTAAAGCCCTCTTTTATCGTTATTTTAGCAGCTGCTCAAACCATTTTTTTTTTTTAACACATGGCATGATTCCCCTCATTACTTTTATGAAAGTTATTAAATTTTTTATATATTCTTTATTTCTTTGATTAATAAGTATAACTTTATTAATCAAACAATTTAGTGGAAACAGTTTCATTAGGAATTAAACAGATCTGGGATTAAAATCTTAAGAGCGAAGTCCTCAGCATAGTTAATTAACAAATAAGTACAAGTTTGTTCTGAGAAATGTCGGTAAGGCACAGCAGCGAAGATCTAGCCGCGATTCAGGACGACAATACCCTTTGCCTTATCTGCGATAAACCAATTCAGTATAGGGCACAGCTACGGAGCACTACTTGTGGTCATCACTTCCACATAGCGTGCTTCAACATACGCGTCGGTAGTAGGGAAATTTGCCCCACTTGTGATCAGCCGTTACAGAGTATGGAAAGAGAGGGAGCTGAAGCACTTAGTGGGGGACCACAGACCAGCCATCAGGCAAGAGTGCAAACCAGCGCAGCAGCGCAAAGGGCCAACTTACTGGCAGAAATGGCACAGAGAGATGTTAGCCAGGAAAGAAGGTTAGATGAGGGTATAGAGCCAGCCAAATCTGTTAGGAATAGCGACGTGAATTTAGCAAGGTTAATAGCGAATGCCATGGCGACGGCTGCATCTCGGCAAAATGAGCGACTGGAAATTCAAATGAATTTCAAAGGAAAGCCAAATACGTATAAGCCATCTTGTACCCATTGTAAGGATCATTCAAAAAACACGGCGGGTCGTGCACTTCGGAGAAGTGCACGCAAACAGATGATCTCGAGGGCCAGCAATACAGATTAGAGGAAACACAAGGGTTAGAAGAATATTTGCCCGAATTTACGCATT
The DNA here is from genome assembly GCA_018152135.1 of Drosophila paulistorum. Lineage (NCBI taxonomy): Eukaryota > Metazoa > Arthropoda > Insecta > Diptera > Drosophilidae > Drosophila > Drosophila paulistorum. The sequence continues at coordinate 353,063 of JAECXG010000612.1, read as the reverse complement.
TCCCGGATGAGAAATCACAAGAAATATCTAAATATTCAGAAACGGAACCAGTAGAGTCACCTAGATTAGGAATCGATTGGTCAAACACTCGTTCAAGAGAGCGAAGGAAGGCTTTTAATAAAGGTGTTAAAAAAGAGCGAAAGATAATAGCCTCGGCGATAGTCGGCAATGTTTTTGATATCCGTCCTTATGCAGAGGTAAAGTTATTCAATAGATTAGTAAGTGGCCTCATGGATACTGGGGCTAGCATAAGTTGCGTTGGTGGCAGTTTTGCCGAAGAATTATTGGCTGTAAAACAGAATATTAGGCCAATGTCAAATAAAGTAAATACTGCAGATGGAACACCCCAGCAGATAGTAGGAAAGATAAGTACTGAAGTTAATTTCAGAGGAAATAGTAAGATATTAAAATTTTATATAGTCCCTGGGCTGCCATTTCGAGTGTTATAGACACCATCCTTTATATAACAGAAATACAAGTTGCTGGAACCGTTCTACAGCCGCCATTTTGAGTCTTGTAGCCACCATCCCTTATATAAAAGCTATACAAGCTGCTGGAACTGTTCTACAGACGCCATTTTGAGTCTTGTAGCCACCATACTTTATATCGTAGACATTAAAGCTGCTGGAACCAATATACAATGGTACAGCCGTTATAGCCACTATCCTTTATGTAACAGAAATACGAGCTGCTGGAACCATTCTACAGCCGCCATTTTGAGTCTTTTAGCCGCCATTCTTTATATCGTAGCCAGAAAAGCTGCTGAAACCATTCTACCGCCATTCTACATCCGCCATTTTGAGTGTTATAGCCGCCATCCTTGTTATAACAGATATACAAGCTGCTGGAAACATTCTACAGTAGCCATTTTGAGTCTTATACTCGCCATCCTTTAAGTGGCAGATGTAGAAGCTGCTGGAACCATTTTACAGCTGCCATTTCGGGTGTTATAGCCACCATCCTTTATATAACAGAAATACAAGCTGCTGGAACCATTCTACAGCAGTCATTTTGAGTCTTATACCCGCCATCCTTTAAATGACAGATATACAAGCTGCTGCCATTCTACAGGCACCATTTTGAGTGTTATAGACATCATCCTTTATATAACAGAAATACAAGTTGTTGGAACCGTTCTACAGCCGCGTCTGAGCCGCGTTTTGAGTCTTGTAGCCACCATACTTTATATCGTAGCCAATAAAGCTGCTGGAACCAATGTACAATGGTACAGCCGCCATTTTGATTGTTATAGCCACTATCCTTTATATAACAGAAATACGAGCTTCTGGAACCATTCTACAGCCGCCATTTTGTGTCTTACAGCCGCCATTCTTTATATCGTAGCCATAAAAGCTACTAAAACCATTCTACAGCCGCCATTTTGAGTGTTATAGCCGCCATCCTTGTTATAACAGATATACAAGCTGCTGGAACCATTCTAAAGCCGCCATTTTGAGTCTTATACTCGCCATCCATTAAGTGACAGATATACAAGCTGCTGGAACCCAGGATCTTTACTTAGGCATAGATTTTTGGCTCGCTTTTGATTTATTACCATCTGGACTGTCAGTAGGACCGATACAGATAGCTAGTTTAAGCGTAGAGGATACGGCGCAACGGATGTTAGACAGTAATCAGAAGCAACGTTTGTCTGAATGTATGGGTTTGTTTCCATCATTCGCTAAGTTGGGACTAGGGAAAACGCAGCTGCAGCACCAATTAAGCAGCGACACTATCCTATGTCACCGGCAAAAGAACAATTGATATATGAAGAGTTAGATCGTATGTTAAAATTAGGAGTTATTGAGGAATCTCGAAGTGCTTGGTCTTCGCCCGTTGTGTTGGTGAGTAAGCCAGGAAAACATAGGTTATGCATAGATAGTAGACGGGTGAATGCCGTTACAGTTAAGGATGCTTACCCAATGCCAATCATAGACGGCATCCTTAGCAGATTACCTAAGGCCGAGTATATCACAAGTCTCGACTTGAAGGACGCGTATTGGCAAATTCCTTTACAGCCCGAGTCACGGGATAAGACAGCCTTTTCTGTACCATTTCAAAGTAATGCCTTTTGGATTATGTAACGCGGCACAAACCATGTCCAAACTCATGGATAAAATAGTGCCACCGCAGCGGCGTCGTCAGATAATTATCTACTTAGATGATCTGTTGATCGTCTCAGATTCGTTTGACGAGCATATAACTCTACTTACAGAGCTATCCAAATGTATATCCGATGCAGGGTTAACTATAAACGTCGAGAAAAGCCATTTTTGTAGAAAGAATGTCAAGTATCTAGGGCATATTGTAGGTGAGGGAACTATTAAGACAGACCCAGATAAAATATCCGCCATAGTCGATTTCCCCACCCCAAAATCGGTTAAACAAGTTCGGCGCTTTTTAGGAATGGCGGGTTGGTATCACAAATTCATTCAAAATTACGCTGCTATTGCGTCTCCAATTACCGATACTTTAAAGCATAAGCGTAAATTCATATGGACGTCAGAGGCTCAGTCAGCATTTGAGGACTTGAAAACACGTTTAAGCCAGGCACCAGTTTTACATAGCCCCGATTTTAGAAAACCTTTCTCCATAAACTGTGACGCCAGTCATACGGGAGTTGGCGCAGTGCTAACCCAGTTAACAGAGGATAAGGACGAAGTACCGATTGCGTTTATGTCGAAAAAACTGAACCAGTCACAAAGAAATTACTCAGTTACTGAGAAAGAGTGTTTGGCAGCCGTGTTAGCAGTAAAGAAATATAGGGCCTACGTGGAGGGTCAAGAATTTTCTATCATAACCGACCATGGTCCGTTAAAGTGGTTAATGAGTCAATCAGACTTGAGTTCTAGGTTGGCCAGATGGTCTTTGAAACTTCAGGGATTTAATTTTACCGTTTCACATCGAAAAGGTAGTAAAAACGTGGTGCCAGACGCTTTGTCCAGAGTTTTTACCCCTGATTTAGCGGTATTAGATCGTGATTTAGGAATCGATCTCAATTCGGTGCATTTTCTAAGTCCCGAATACGTGGAGCTAAAGACGAAAGTCGGAAAAAACGCCCAGTCAGTACCTGACATGAAAGTAATGGGCAATTTGGTTTACCGGCGTAGTGAGCATTTTTCTGGGGAGAAGGTAGCAGATGATCAGTGCTGGAAACTATGGATTCCCAAGGGATTATTGGAGCAGTTGTTGAAATCGGCTCACGAAAGCCCACTAGCGGCCCACAGCGGTATTAATAAGACATTGGAAAAACTTAGGCGCTACTATTACTGGCCAAATCTAGTGTCAGAAGTTAAAGAGTTTATAAACAGATGTGAAGTTTGTAAAGCCACCAAACACCCGAATTATACGTTAAGGCCACCATTGGGCAAGTCGGGTGAAACGTCAAGATTCTTCGAGAAACTGTATGTGGATTTCTTGGGTCCTTACCGCGAAGCAAGTCTGGCAATATTGGAATATTTATTGTAGTGGACCACTTCTCAAAATTTCCGTTTCTAAAGAAGGTAAAAAAGTTTACTGCAGAAGTGGTTACACAGTTTCTAGAAGAGGATCTTTTTCATTGTTTTGGGGTACCTGAGATAATAGTTTTCGATAATGGGCCCCAATTTAGAGCACACCATTTTAATGAGCCATTGCAAAGGTATAAAGTGCGTCACACATATACGGCTGCGTATGCTCCGCAGGCTAACGTGTCAGAGAGAGTAAACCGGTCGGTATTGGCAGCAGTGAAGGCTTACGTAAGTCCAAGCCAGTCTGATTGGGACGAAAAGCTAAGTAGTATCGCTTGTGCCTTGAGGTCTACTATTCATTCGGCGATACAGACAACACCCTATAGTCATTTGGTCAGCATATGGTAACCGACGGGTCAGTTTACCAAGTGCTACGGAACTTAGAATTGTTAGAGGATCGAGCTGTGAGGTTTAGTAGGGACGACTCTTTCGAAATAATGGGATCTAAAGCTAAAGAGGAGTCATGAAAACAGCATGATCGGAATGAGAAGCTGTATAATTTACGTAGTCGCGAGGTGTCTTTTTCAGTGGGACAAGAAGTATTTCGTAGGAACTTCCAGCAAAGTAATTTCTCAAAAGGATTCAATTCCAAGTTAGCGCCGCCGTTCGTGAAGGCGAGAGTGAGACGGAAGCTCGGCAACGCGTACTATGAGTTAGAGAATCTACAAGGTCATGTGGTAGGCAAATTCCATGCGAAAGATATTAAGCAATAATTTTTTTTTTGCCCGGTTTCAAGCGAGTATCACCCTTTCCATTAGGTAAGTGTGATTTTAGTGGGGGGGTTTTGTAGTAGCGCTTGTAACCGTTTGTATTTAGAAAGAAAACGAAAAATAAGAGTAGGAATGATTTTTTTTTGTCTATAACTAAAACGACATATAAACGTTTTATCCCTAAAAGCGAGCAATATAAGTTTCATTTAGTAACCGTGTTCATAAACAGCACAAAGATAATTATCGATAAAAAATCAATAATTACAAATAAAACAAAGAGACAGCTAGAGTACACAGCACAAGAGAGAGTGCAAGAACAGTTATAAGACGAGCTTTGAGAGGCGGCCTTAGAAAAGTAATTACGCGGGAGGGAAGCTGACCACAAGCACAAAGCAGAGAGAACAACAAAACCACGATGAGGGGAGCAACTGCAGAAGCAATGACGGGAGAGAACAATAAGAAAAAAAATAAAAACAATTTAGATGCACCAAACACTAATCACAAAAAAGAAAAAAACAAAACTGTTTAATTTGGCGAATTATGCAAATAAAACACAAGGGTTTCAAGCAAATGACACCAGCGAAAACGAAAACAAACTAGGCACAATTAAAAATTGGGAAAAAACAATATATATTAATAAAACTCAGGAGCTAAGCAAAAAAACAACCGTCACGTCAGAGAGCAGAAGCTTTATGGAAAAAATGGCGGCCTTAAGACTCAAAATGGCGGCTGTATTATGGTTCCAGCAGCTTGTATAGATATTATATAAAGAATGGTGGCTTTGAGACTCAAAATGCCGGCTGTAGAACGATTCCAACAGCTTGTATAGCTGCTATATAAAGGATGGCAGCTATAAGACTTAAAATTGCGGTAGTAAAACGGTTCCATCAGCTGATAAAGCTGAATGGCGGATATAAAAAGAGAAGAGCGCTGTAGAGAGGTCTCAGCAGCTTGTATAGCTGTTATATAAAATATGGCTCAAAATGGAGGCTGTATTATGTTTCATCAGCTTGTATAGCTGTTATGTAAAGGATAGCGCCTATAATACTCAATATGGCGGCAGTATTACGGTTCCAGCAGCTTTTATAAATGTTATGTAAAGGATGGCGGCCATAAGACTCAAAATGGCGTCAGTTGAACGGTTCCAGCAGCTTGTATACCTGTTGTATAAAAGATGCCACCTATAAAACTCAAAGTGGTAGCTGTAGAATGGTTCCATCAGCTTGTATAGCTGTTATGTAAAGGATAGCGGCTGTAAAAATCAATATGGCGGCAGTATTACGGTTCCAGCAGCTTTTATAAATGTTATGTAAAGGATGGCGACTATACGACTCAAAAGGGCGTCAGTTGAACGGTTCCAGCAGTTTGTATACCTGTTGTATAAAAGATGGCATCTATAAGACTCAAAATGGCGGCTGTAGAATGGTTCCAGCAGCTTCTACAGCTGTTATATAAAAGATGGCGGCTATAAGACTCAAAATGGCACCAAAAGAACGGTTCCAGCAGATTGTATAGCTGTTATATAAAGGATGGCGGATATAAGAACGAAACAGGCGGGTGTATTATAGTTCTAGCAGCATGTATAGATATTATATAAAGGATGGAGGCTATAAGACTCAAAATGGCGGTTGTATTACGATTCAAGCAGTTTCTATAGGTGTTATATAAAAGATGGCCGCCATAAGACTCAAAATGGCGGCTGTTTTATGGTTCCAGCAGGTTGTATAGCTGTTATAGAAACGATGGCGGCTATACGACTCAAAATGGCGGCTGTATTATGGATCCAGCAGCTTGTATAGCTATGATGTAAAGAATGGCGGCTTTGAGACTCAAAATGGTGGCTGTAGAACGATTCCAGCAGCTTGTATAGCTGCTATATAAGGGATGGCGGCTATAAGACTTAAAATTGCGGTAGTAAAACGGTTCCATCAGCTGATAAAGCTGTTATTTAAAGAATGGCGGATATAAAAAGAGAAGAGCGCTGTAGAGAGGTCTCAGCAGCTTGTATAGCTGTTATATAAAATATGGCTCAAAATGGAGGCTGTATTATGTTTCATCAGCTTGTATAGCTGTTATGTAAAGGATAGCGCCTATAATACTCAATATGGCGGCAGTATTACGGTTCCAGCAGCTTTTATAAATGTTATGTAAAGGATGGCGGCCATAAGACTCAAAATGGCGTCAGTTGAACGGTTCCAGCAGCTTGTATACCTGTTGTATAAAAGATGCCACCTATAAAACTCAAAGTGGTAGCTGTAGAATGGTTCCATCAGCTTGTATAGCTGTTATGTAAAGGATAGCGGCTGTAAAAATCAATATGGCGGCAGTATTACGGTTCCAGCAGCTTTTATAAATGTTATGTAAAGGATGGCGACTATACGACTCAAAAGGGCGTCAGTTGAACGGTTCCAGCAGTTTGTATACCTGTTGTATAAAAGATGGCATCTATAAGACTCAAAATGGCGGAATGGTTCCAGCAGCTTCTACAGCTGTTATATAAAAGATGGCGGCTATAAGACTCAAAATGGCACCAAAAGAACGGTTCCAGCAGATTGTATAGCTGTTATATAAAGGATGGCGGATATAAGAACGAAACAGGCGGGTGTATTATAGTTCTAGCAGCATGTATAGATATTATATAAAGGATGGAGGCTATAAGACTCAAAATGGCGGTTGTATTACGATTCAAGCAGTTTCTATAGGTGTTATATAAAAGATGGCCGCCATAAGACTCAAAATGGCGGCTGTTTTATGGTTCCAGCAGGTTGTATAGCTGTTATAGAAACGATGGCGGCTATACGACTCAAAATGGCGGCTGTATTATGGATCCAGCAGCTTGTATAGCTATGATGTAAAGAATGGCGGCTTTGAGACTCAAAATGGTGGCTGTAGAACGATTCCAGCAGCTTGTATAGCTGCTATATAAGGGATGGCGGCTATAAGACTTAAAATTGCGGTAGTAAAACGGTTTTATCAGCTGATAAAGCTGTTATATAAAGAATGGCGGATACAAAAAGCAAAATAGGGCTGTAGAGAGGTCTCAGCAGCTTGTATACCTGTTGTATAAAAGATGCCACCTATAAAACTCAAAGTCGTAGCTGTAGAATGGTTCCATCAGCTTGTATAGCTGTTATATAAAGGATAGCCGCTATAATACTCAATATGACGGCAGTATTACAGTATGGTTCCAGAAGCTCTTATAGCTGTTAGGACTATAGGCTATAGGACTCAAAATGGAGGCAGTATTACGGATCCAGCAGCTTGTATAGCTATGATGTAAAGAATGGCGGCTATAAGACTCAAAATGGCGTATGTAGAATGGTTCCAGCAGCTTGTATAGCCGTTATATAAAGAATGGGGGCTTTGAGACTCGAAATGGCGACAGTATTATGGTTCCAGCAGCTTCTACAGCTGTTATATAAAAGATGGCGGCTATTAGAACAAAAATGGCGGCAGTATTGTGGTTCCAGCAGCTTGTATATCTTTTATATAAAGAATGGCGGCTATAAGACTCAAAATTTCGCTTGTAGAATGGTTCCAGCAGCTCGTATAGTTGTTATAGAAACGATGGCGGCTATAAGACTCAAAGTGGCGGCATTATTAGGGATCCAGCAGCTTGTATAGCTATGATGTAAAGAATGTCGGCTATAAGACTCAAAATGACGTTGGTAGAATGATTCCAGCAGCTTGTATAGCCGTTATATAAAGAATGGCGGCTTTGAGACTCAAAATGGCGGCAGTATTATGGTTCCAGCAGCTTCTACAGCTTTTATATAAAAGATGGCGGCTATAAGAACGAAAATGGCGGCAGTATTGTGGTTCCAGCAGCTTGTACTTCTTTTATATAAAGAATGGACGCTATAGGACTCAAAATTTCGCTTGTAGAATGGTTCCAGCAGCTCGTATAGTTGTTATAGAAACGATGACGGCTATAAGACTCAAAATGGCGGCAGTATTACGGATCCAGCAGCTTGTATAGCTATGATGTAAACAATGGCGGCTATAAGACTCAAAATGGCGTTTGTATAATGGTTCCAGCAGCTTGTATAGCTGTTATATAAAGAACGACGGTTTTGAGACTCGAAATGGTGTCAGTTGAACGGTTGCAGCAGTTTGTATACCTGTTGTATAAAAGATGGCACCTATAAGAACGAAAATGGCGGCAGTATTGTGGTTCCAGCAGGTTGTATTTCTTTTATATAAAGAATGGACGCTATAAGACTCAAAATTTCGCTAGTAGAATGGTTCCAGCAGCTCGTATAGTTGTTATAGAAACGATGGCGGCTATAAGACTCAAAATGGCGGCAGCACTACGGATCCAGCAGCTTGTATAGCTATGATGTAAAGAATGGCAGCTATAAGACTCAAAATGGCGTTTGTATAATGGTTCCAGTAACGTGTATAGCTGTTATATAAAGAATGGCGGCTTTGAGACTCGAAATGGCGTCAGTTGAACGGTTCCAGCAGTTTGTATAACAGTTGTATAAAAGATGGCACCTATAAGACTCAAAATGGCGACTGTAGAATGGTTCCAGTAGCTTCTACAGCTGTTATATAAAAGATGGCTACTATAAGATTCAAAATATCAGCAAAAAAACGGTTTCAGCAGCTTGTATAGCTGTTATATAAAGGATGTGCGGCTATAAGAACGAAAATGGCGGCTGTATTGTGGTTCCAGCAGCTTGTATATCTTTGATATAAAGAATGGCGGCTATAAGACTCAAAATTTCGCTTGTAGAATGGTTCCAGCAACTCGTATAATTGTTATAGAAACAATGGCGGCTATAAGACTCAAAATGGTGGCAGTATTACGGATGCAGCAGATTGTATAGCTATGATGTAAGGGATGGCGACTATAAGACTCAAAATTTCGCTTGTAGAATAGTTGTTTAGTTGTTATAGAAACGATGGCGGCTATAAGACTCAAAATGGCGGCAGTTTACGGATCCAGGAGCTTGTATAGCTATGATGTAAGGGATGGCGGCTATAAGACTCCAAATGGCGGTTATAGAATGGATCCAGCAGCTTCTATTGCTGTTATATAAAGAATGGCGGCTTTGAGACTCAAAATGGCGGCTATAGAACGATTCCAGCAGCTTGTATAGCTGCTATATAAAGGATGGCGGCTATAAGACTTAAAATTGCGGTAGTAAAAGGGTTCCATCAGCTGATAAAGCTGTTATATAAAGAATGGCGGATATAAAATGCAAAATGGGGCTGTAGAGAGGTCTCAGCAGCTTGTATAGCTGTTATATAAAATATGGCTCAAAATTGAGGCTGTATTATGGTTTCATCAACTTGTATAGTTGTTATGTAAAGGATAGCGCCTGTAATACTCAATATGGCGGCAGTATTACGGTTCCAGCAGCTTTTATAAATGTTATGTAAAGGATGGCGGCCATAAGACTCAAAATGGCGTCAGTTGAACGGTTCCAGCAGCTTGTATACCTGTTGTATAAAAGATGCCACCTATAAAACTCAAAATGGTAGCTGTAGAATGGTTCCATCAGCTTGTATAGCTGTTATGTAAAGGATAGCGGCTATACGACTCAATATGGCGGCAGTATTACGGTTCCAGCAGCTTTTATAAATGTTATGTAAAGGATGGCGACTATACGACTCAAAATAGCGTCAGTTGAACGGTTCCAGCAGTTTGTATACCTGTTGTATAAAAGATGCCACCTATAAAACTCAAAATGGCGTTTGTAGAATGGTTCCAGCAGCTCGTATAGTTGTTATAGAAACGATGGCGGCTATAGGACTCAAAATGGAGGCAGTATTACGGATCCAGCAGCTTGTATAGCTATGATGTAAAGAATGGCGGCTATAAGACTCAAAATGGCGTATGTAGAATGGTTCCAGCAGCTTGTATAGCCGTTATATAAAAAATGGGGGCTTTGAGACTCGAATGGCGGCAGTATTATGGTTCCAGCAGCTTCTACTGCTGTTATATAAAAGATGGCTGCTATTAGAACGAAAATGGCGGCAGTATTGTAGTTCCAGCAGCTTGTATATCTTTTATATAAAGAATGGCGGCTATAAGACTCAAAATTTCGCTTGTAGAATGGTTCCAGCAGCTCGTATAGTTGTTATAGAAACGATGGCGGCTATAAGACTCAAAGTGGCGGCAGTATTAGGGATCCAGCAGCTTGTATAGCTATTGTTTGTGGCGGGGCGGAAGGATCCAAATTATAATACAAGGGGTTGGCGAGTGCCAATTTCTTCGGGTGGTGAGTGAGTGGTGAATTGATAACGCGCGATAACTTCGGTTACAAAAACTTATACTTTATTCATTAATATTCATAGGTTGCCCGACACACACGAAAATGTCTCGGGTTAAAATATATACAATTCGAAAGGAGGAAAAATTCAATGGAAAAAAAGAACGGGTGTTCGGGTTGAAATTTCGTACTGGAGTGAAGATGGCGATTTACAGGAGAGCGCTTCGTCACCCTCCTCAGTATGACCGCATTCCGTTTTGGGAAAAACCCTACCCCTCACTCTCTGCTGTTCACCCGGTGGCGTGAACATACCGCCCCCTTGCAACAAGTTGCAATTGCCTCGCTGGACATGTCTAAGGATGGGGGATGGCAGCGTTCTGGATCGCCAAGACACGGGTGGAGATGGAGGGGGAACTTTGAATGCAGGTGGAATAGGCGGCACGAGGGCTGATGACCTCTGGATAGAAGTCCGTATGAAAGGCTGGTGCCTTTCGGGTCTTTGCTCTCTGGGTTGGATGTACGCGACTGAGCTGTCGCTGTGTAAGAGCGTGTGGTGTTGTTTGCCACAACGATGGCATCCTGTTGTGCTCCTGCAGGAACCATTGGAATGCTCATGAGCCAAACAGTTCGGGCAGTATCCGTTGCTCAAGACTACCCGTAACCTGTCTTCAGCTTGTAGTCCTCGAAACTGTCGGCACTGACGGAGCGCGTGTGCCCCTTGACAAACGCGGCACCTGAAACAATTGGAACTGCATTCTAAATCGGACGGTGCTGCTGTCCTTGGAGACATCTTCGGACTGCCGGAGGAGGTGGACCGAGACCGACTGGATTTATCAGTAACGGATCCACAGAGAACCCATCCGAACATCGTCTCGATTCCCACGAAAGAATCACCAACATTCTTGATGATTCGTTCCCCAAGGATAGTGGGAAGGAGCTCGACTCAAGCACCAAATCCACAGGAGCCCTTTGGTAAAATTGCGGATCAGCGAGCGGAAGGTCCAGCGCATCCTGCTTAACCTTATCCGGGACGGCGCGGGAGGGAAGTTCCTCTGCTACCCTAGGCAGCACAACGGCGACTGCTTGGAACTGTCGGAGCGGTTCGTCAGGAGGAGAAATCTGTAAGCGGCACACTTTGTCGCCGCTACCAGCATCGCATTGCCCAATGCCGCGAATGCTAGTTGATACTTGGCAGCTTGGAGGATTAATCAATTCAAACATTCTTTGGGAAATAAAGGACGCTTCGGATCCCATATCAATCAAAGCGCGGATTTGAAACTGCTTGCCACGATGATGAATAGTTACCCTCGCTGTACCCAGGAGGCCAGTGTTGCGAGTGGAGGCGAAGTAACTTCCCACGTTTACATGAGGGCTGCTGGAGTAATCGGAGGACGCAGGATTCGGAATTATACAAGTATTAGGTGCTGAGCTCTCTTGCACTTGAGCGGGAAAGGCCTGAGCTCTTACCGTAGGTTTTCGGCTTACGGAAGGAAAGGTCTGACTGCTAGAGCTTGGTTGAAGGACATCTGTGGCCTCTAGTACACGGTGGCGATCAGTTAGGAATCGATTCAGGTCGTCCCAGGATGAGACGGCGGTCTTATTTGGAACGGACTGTTCCCACAACAGAAGGGTGGCTTTGGGCATTTTGCTCGTACAGATTGCTATGAGAAGGATATCCCAATTGTCTGTTCGAGCCCCGGAAAGCTCAAGACCGGTTAAGCAACCTTGAATTGACGTCTGCAGTTCTCTCAACGCTTTGCCAGACTCTTGGGTTACAGCTGGGATCTGTAGAAGCTGCTTGGCTTGGCTCATAATCAATAATCGATTATTTTCGTATCGCGCAGTGAGGTTATCCCACGCGGACTGGAACCCTTCATTGGTCAAGGGTGACCTAGAAACAATGGCTCTGGCTTCACCGCGAGTTTTGCAACTTAAGTGGTACAGTTTCTCCACTTGTGTTAGGCTTGGATTATGGATAAAAATCGCGGTAAACAAATCACGGAATGTAGGCCAAGCCAGGCTGTCTCCGTTGAAGATTTCGACTTCACACGGGGGAACTGTGTGGCCTTGATGGGTGGAATCGACGGAGAGTCTGGCTGGTAGGGGAACCGTTTTCGCTGACAGCTGCTCGATTCGCTCTCCAAACAAAGTCCCGCCTCGAACATATACCATATAACAATATTCATGTTTAGCTTTAATTGTAGCTATGTGCTTCGGACTATCTTCCTTCTTTTGCGCCGTCAAGGCCTTATAACATCGTGAAAACTCTGCCTCGACTTGTGCCCAAAGCGACTTAAGCTGGTCTAAGTGTATTTTAATGGAGACGAGTGGCACATCGTCCGCTAAAGCCTGGGCCTCGCGAGCCTCGAACGCCGTTAATGCCTCGCACACGGCAACAAAGTCGGAAAGAGACATCGTAGAGTGTTCTCTGAGCTATTACGAATTGAATGGAAACAAAAAACTCCTTGGAATTAGAGCTCTCAAGCGAGGAAATCGAAACGAAGCTGTAAGTGGACTGTATAATTTAAGGATAGAGGAGTGAGAAGGAAAAATGTCTCCTCTTTTTAATGAACACAATGGATAAATGAAATTAGAAGAAATTATAATTTTCCTCGCAGTTGTGTGAATAATTATAAGGATATATAATCACTGGGATATTAAAATTTATACAATGTGGAAATCTGTTGAAATTTATAAGAGTATAAAAGAAAAACAAAAATATGGAGAAATTGAGATCAGTAGGATTACTTTTCAATGGAGGGCAAAAAAACTCGGAATTAATTTTCATTAAACGGACTAGATAAATTTCATGGATCTGTGAGGAAAAAATCAAAAATGCACCAAGACAAAATACTAATTCCATATAAATAAAATTGTACTTATTTTTCGTTAGAAAATATTTTGCGAATTAAATTCAATTAGTCGATTGAAATATTTTTTGCACAATACGAAAATCACGATGGAAAAAATGGATGTCGTGACCGAGTCACGGCTTGGCTCAAGTGTCAGCACTGATGAGACTTGAGTGTCAGCACTGATCGGGAGTCAGCTGTTCTGCCGTTGTTTATGTTTTATGAATTTAATTAATTTTAAATTGTTTAACGAAGATCACGATTTCCTGCTTTAATTATGTAGGTTTCGAATTATTAAATTGCGGAGAGCCAATCGGAATGGCTGCAATTTATTTTGTGTGGGTGGAATCAAATTGTATGTGGACATACATATGTATGTACATATGTACATACATATGTATATATGTATGTAAGTATGTCGTATGAGTGAGCTTACCGCGGCAAAAATTATTATATATGTACATATATATGTATGCATATACAAAGTATTTGGCATAAATAATTTATGCCGCTGGACTAATGATCAGCCCGTGGAGTGTGCTTTACACTTTAAGGACAGGTAAGTGGTACTTTATAAACACTTTTACTTGCAGGTTAGAAAACAGCTGTTTTTACATGTACGTATGTATATATATGTATACATACACATACATATGTATTGTTATGCAATTGGACTTTTAGACATTCAGAATTTCAAAGAATGGAAAAAGACACTTCATAAACCATGTAACCTTTGGAACAGGTCAGGTATGTACATAAAGTAAACAAAAGTGTGTAGGTCGCTATGGAAGAGCGGGAAACCTCACACTTTTATAAGTATGTAATCGGATATAATGTGAATGGGATTTTTAATAAGAAATGTTGTACTTATCAGGAATTCCGCCGATGCATGCTGGAAGAGCGGAAGGAGATCCGGCTCGAAGGACCAATGTTTGTGGCGGGGCGGAAGGATCCAAATTATAATACAAGGGGTTGGCGGGTGCCAATTTCTTCGGGTGGTGAGTGAGTGGTGAATTGATAACGCGCGATAACTTCGGTTACAAAAACTTATACTTTATTCATTAATATTCATAGGTTGCCCGACACACACGAAAATGTCTCGGGTTAAAATATATGCAATTCGAAAGGAGGAAAAATTCAATGGAAAAAAAGAACGGGTGTTCGGGTTGAAATTTCGTACTGGAGTGAAGATGGCGATTTACAGGAGAGCGCTTCGTCACCCTCCTCAGTATGACCGCATTCCGTTTTGGGAAAAACCCTACCCCTCACTCTCTGCTGTTCACCCGGTGGCGTGAACAGCTATGATGTAAGGAATGTCGGCTATAAGACTCAAAATGGGGTTTGTAGAATGGTTCCAGCAGCTTGTATAGCCGTTATATAAAGAATGGCGGCTTTGAGACTCAAAATGGCGGCAGTATTATGGTTCCAGCAGCTTCTACAGCTTTTATATAAAAGATGGCGGCTATAAGAACGAAAATGGCGGCAGTATTGTGGTTCCAGCAGCTTGTATTTCTTTTATATAAAGAATTGCGGCTATAGGACTCAAAATTTCGCTTGTAGAATGGTTCCAGCAGCTCGTATAATTGTTATAGAAACGATGGCGGCTATAAGACTCAAAATGGCGGCAGTATTACGGATCCAGCAGCTTGTATAGCTATGATGTAAAGAATGGCGGCTATAAGACTCAAAATGGCGTTTGTATAATGGTTCCAGCAGCTTGTATAGCTGTTATATAAAGAACGGCGGCTTTTGAGACTCGAAATGGCGTCAGTTGAACGGTTCCAGCAGTTTGTATACCTGTTGTATAAAAGATGGCACCTATAAGAACGAAAATGGCGGCAGTATTGTGGTTCCAGCAGCTTGTATTTCTTTTATATAAAGAAGGGACGCTATAAGACTCAAAATTTCGCTAGTAGAATGGTTCCAGCAGCTCGTATAGTTGTTATAGAAACGATGGCGGCTATAAGACTCAAAATGGCGGCAGTATTACGGATCCAGCAGCTTGTATAGCTATGATGTAAAGAATGGCGGCTATAGGACTCAAAATGGAGGCAGTATTACGGATCCAGCAGCTTGTATAGCTATGATGTAAAGAATGGCGGCTATAAGACTCAAAATGGCGTATGTAGAATGGTTCCAGCAGCTTGTATAGCCGTTATATAAAAAATGGGGGCTTTGAGACTCGAAATGGCGGCAGTATTATGGTTCCAGCAGCTTCTACTGCTGTTATATAAAAGATGGCTGCTATTAGAACGAAAATGGCGGCAGTATTGTAGTTCCAGCAGCTTGTATATCTTTTATATAAAGAATGGCGGCTATAAGACTCAAAATTTCGCTTGTAGAATGGTTCCAGCAGCTCGTATAGTTGTTATAGAAACGATGGCGGCTATAAGACTCAAAGTGGCGGCAGTATTAGGGATCCAGCAGCTTGTATAGCTATGATGTAAAGAATGTCGGCTATAAGACTCAAAATGGGGTTTGTAGAATGGTTCCAGCAGCTTGTATAGCCGTTATATAAAGAATGGCGGCTTTGAGACTTAAAATGGCGGCAGTATTATGGTTCCAGCAGCTTCTACAGCTTTTATATAAAAGATGGCGGCTATAAGAACGAAAATGGCGGCAGTATTGTGGTTCCAGCAGCTTGTATTTCTTTTATATAAAGAATTGCGGCTATAGGACTCAAAATTTCGCTTGTAGAATGGTTCCAGCAGCTCGTATAATTGTTATAGAAACGATGGCGGCTATAAGACTCAAAATGGCGGCAGTATTACGGATCCAGCAGCTTGTATAGCTATGATGTAAAGAATGGCGGCTATAAGACTCAAAATGGCGTTTGTATAATGGTTCCAGCAGCTTGTATAGCTGTTATATAAAGAACGGCGGCTTTTGAGACTCGAAATGGCGTCAGTTGAACGGTTCCAGCAGTTTGTATACCTGTTGTATAAAAGATGGCACCTATAAGAACGAAAATGGCGGCAGTATTGTGGTTCCAGCAGCTTGTATTTCTTTTATATAAAGAAGGGACGCTATAAGACTCAAAATTTCGCTAGTAGAATGGTTCCAGCAGCTCGTATAGTTGTTATAGAAACGATGGCGGCTATAAGACTCAAAATGGCGGCAGTACTACGGATCCAGCAGCTTGTATAGCTATGATGTAAAGAATGGCGGCTATAAGACTCAAAATGGCGTTTGCATAATGGTTCCAGTAGCGTGTATAGCTGTTATATAAAGAATGGCGGCTTTGAGACTCGAAATGGCGTCAGTTGAACGGTTCCAGCAGTTTGTATACCAGTTGTATAAAAGATGGCACCTATAAGAACGAAAATGGCGGCAGTATTGTGGTTCCAGCAGCTTGTATTTCTTTTATGTAAAGAATGGCGGCTATAGGACTCAAAATTTCGCTTGTAGAATGGTTCCAGCACCTCGTATAGTTGTTATAGAAACGATGGCGGCTATAAGACTCAAAATGGCGGCAGTTTACGGATCCAGCAGCTTGTATAGCTATGATGTAAGGGATGGCGGCTATAAGGCTCCAAATGCCGGTTGTAGAATGGATCCAGCAGCTTGTATAGCTGTTATATAAAGAATGGCGGCTTTGAGACTCAAAATGGCGGCTGTAGAACGATTCCAGCAGCTTGTATAGCTGCTATATAAAGGATGGCGGCTATAAGACTTAAAATTGCGGTAGTAAAACGGTTCCATCAGCTGATAAAGCTGTTATATAAAGAATGGCGGATATAAAAAGCAAAATAGGGCTGTAGAGAGGTCTCAGCAGCTTGTATAGCTGTTATATAAAATATGGCTCAAAATTGAGGCTGTATTATGGTTTCATCACCTTGTATAGCTGCTATGTAAAGGATAGCGCTTATAATACTCAATATAGAAAGCAAATGGCAGTATTACGGTTTTAGCAGCTTTTATAAATGTTATGTAGAGGATGGCGGCTATACGACTCAAAATGGCGTCAGTTGAACGGTTCCAGCAGTTTGTATACCTGTTATATAAAAGATGGCACCTATAAGACTCAAAATGACGGCTGTAGAATGGTTCCAGCAGCTTCTACAGCTGTTATATGAAGGATGGCGGCTATAAGACTCAAAATGGCACCAAAAGAACGGTTCCAGCAGATTGTATAGCTGTTATATAAAGGATGGCGGATATAAGAACGAAAATGGCGGCTGTATTATAGTTCTTGCAGCATGTATAGATGTTATATAAAGAATGGCGGCTATAATACTCAAAATTGCGGTTGTAGAATGTTTCCAGCAGATTGTATAGCTGTTATATAAAGGATGGCACTAGCTTGTTAAGCTCTTATATAAGGGATGGTGGCTATAAGACTCAAAATGACGGCTGTATTACGATTCCAGCAGCTTCTATAGGTGTTATATAAAAAATGGCGGCCATAAGACTCAAAATGGCGGGTGTTTTATGGTTCGAGCAGGTTGTATAGCTGTTATAGAAACGATGGCGGCTATACGACTCAAAATGGCGCCAGTATTACGGATCCAGCAGCTTGTATAGCTATGATGTAAAGAATGGCGGCTTTGAGACTCAAAATAGCGGCTGTAGAACGATTCCAGCTGCTTCTATATCTGCTATATAAAGGATGGCGGCTATAAGACTTAAAATTGCGGTAGTAAAACGGTTCCATCAGCTGATATAAAGAATGGCGGATATAAAAAGCAAAATAGGGCTGTAGAGAGGTCTCAGCAGCTTGTATAGCTGTTATATAATATATGGCTCAAAATGGAGGCTGCATTATGTTTCCATCAGCTTGTATAGCTGTTATGTAAAGGATAGCGGCTATAATATTCAATATGGCGGCAGTATTACGGTTCCAACAGCTTTTATAAATGTTATGTAAAGGATGGCGGCCATAAGACTCAAAATGGCGTCAGTTGAACGGTTCCAGCAGCTTGTATAGCTGTTATATAAAGAATGGCGGCTTTCAGACTCGAAATGACGGCTGTATTATGGTTCCAGCAGCTTCTACAGCTGTTATATAAAGGATGGCGGCTATACGAACGAAAACGGCGGCTGTATTGTGGTTCCAGCAGCTTGAATATCGTTTATATAAAAAATGGCGGCTATAAGACTCAAAATTTCGCTTGTAGAATGGTTCCAGCAGCTCGTATAGTTGTTATAGAAACGATGGCGGCTATAAGACTCAAAGTGGTGGCAGTATTACGGATCCAGCACCTTGTATAGCTATGATGTAAAGAATGGCGGCTATAAGACTCAAAATGGCGTTTGTAGAATGGTTCCAGCAGATTGTATAGCTGTTATATAAAGAACGGCGGCTTTTGAGACTCGAAATGGAGTCAGTTGAACGGTTCCAGCAGTTTGTATACCTGTTGTATAAAAGATGGCACCTATAAGACTCAAAATGGCGACTGTAGAATGGTTCCAGCAGCTTCTACAGCTGTTATATAAAAGATGGCGGCTATAAGACTCAAAATGGCAGGAAAAAAACGGTTCCAGCAGCTTGTATAGCTGTTATATAAAGAATGGCTGCTTTGAGACTCAAAATGGCGGCTGTAGAACGATTCCAGCAGCTTGTATAGCTGCTATGTAAAGGATGGCGGCTATAAGACTTAAAATTGCGGTAGTAAAACGGTTCCATCAGCTGATAAAGCTGTTATATAAAGAATGGCGGATATAAAAAGCAAAATAGGGCTGTAGAGAGGTCTCAGCAGCTTGTATAGCTGTTATATAAAATATGGCTCAAAATGGAGGCTGTATTATGGTTTCATCAGCTTGTATAGGTGTTATGTAAAGGACAGCGCCTATAATACTTAATATGGCAACAGTATTACGGTTCCAGCAGCTTTTATAAATGTTATGTAAAGGATGGCGGCCATAAGACTCACAATGGCGTCAGTTGAACGGTTCCAGCAGCTTGAATACCTCTTGTATAAAAGATGCCACCTACAGAACTCAAAATGGTGGCTGTAGAATGGTTCCATCAGCTTGTATAACTGTAATGTTAAGGATAGCGGCTATAAGACTCAATATGGCGGCAGTATTACGGTTCCAGCAGCTTTTATAAATGTTATGTAAAGGATGGCGGCTATACGACTCAAAATGGCGTCAGTTGAACGGTTCCAGCAGTTTCTATACCTGTTGTATAAAAGATGGCACCTATAAGACTCAAAATGGCGGCTGTAGAATGGTTCCAGCAGCTTCTACAGCTGTTATATAAAAGATGGCGGCTATAAGACTCAAAATGTTACCAAAAGAACGGTTCCAGCAGATTGTATAGCTGTTATATAAAGGATGGCGGATCTAAGAACGAAAATTGCGGCTGTATTATAGTTCTAGCAGCATGTATAGATGTTATATAAAAGATGGCACCTATAAACTCAAAATGGCGGCTGTAGAATGGTTCCAGCAGCTTCTACAGCTGTTATATAAAAGATGGCGTCCATAAGATTCAAAATGGCGTCAGTTGAGCGGTTCCAGCAGCTTGAATACCTGTTGTATAAAAGATGCCACCTATAAAACTCAAAATGGTGGCTGTAGAATGGTTCCATCAGCTTGTATAGCTGTAATGTTAAGGATAGCGGCTCTAAGACTCAATATGGCGGCAGTATTACGGTTCCAGCAGCTTTTATAAATGTTATGTAAAGGATGGCGGCTATACGACTCAATATGGCGGCAGTATTACGGTTCCAGCAGCTTTTATAAATGTTATGTAAAGGATGGCGGCTGTACGACTCAAAATGGCGTCAGTTGAACGGTTTCAGCAGTTTGTATACCTGTTGTATAAAAGATGGCACCTATAAGACTCAAAAAAGTGGCTGTAGAATGGTTCCATCAGCTTGTATAACTGTAATGTTAAGGATAGCGGCTATAAGACTCAATATGGCGGCAGTATTACGGTTCCAGCAGCTTTTATAAATGTTATGTAAAGGATGGCGGCTATACCACTCAAAATGGCGTCAGTTGAACGGTTTCAGCAGTTTGTATACCTGTTGTATAAAAGATGGCACCTATAAGACTCAAAATGGCGGCTGTAGAATGGTTCCAGCAGCTTCTACAGCTGTTATATAAAAGATGGCGGCCATAAGACTCAAAATGGCGTCAGTTGAACGGTTCCAGCAGCTTGAATACCTGTTGTATAAAAGATGCCACCTATAAAACTCAAAATGGTGGCTGTAGAATGGTTCCATCAGATTGTATGGCTGTAATGTTAAGGATAGCGGCTATAAGACTCAATATGGCGGCTGTAGAATGGTTCCAGCAGCCTCTACAGCTGTTATGTAAAAGATGGCGGCTATAAGACTCAAAATGGCGGCAGTATTACGGTTCCAGCAGCTTTTATAAATGTTATGTAAAGGATGGCGGCTATACGACTCAAAATGGCGTCAGTTGAACGGTTCCAGCAGTTTGTATACCTGTTGTATAAAAGATGCCACCTATAAAACTCAAAATGGTGGCTGTAGAATGGTTCCATCAGATTGTATGGCTGTAATGTTAAGGATAGCGGCTATAAGACTCAATATGGCGGCTGTAGAATGGTTCCAGCAGCCTCTACAGCTGTTATGTAAAAGATAGCGGCTATAAGACTCAAAATGGCGGCAGTATTACGGTTCCAGCAGCTTTTATAAATGTTATGTAAAGAATGGCGGCTATACGACTCAAAATGGCGTCAGTTGAACGGTTCCAGCAGCTTGAATACCTGTTGTTTAAAAGATGCCACCTATAAAACTCAAAATGGTGGCTTTAGAATGGTTCCATCAGATTGTATGGCTGTAATGTTAAGGATAGCGGCTATAAGACTCAATATGGCGGCTGTAGAATGGTTCCAGCAGCCTCTACAGCTGTTATGTAAAAGATGGCGCCTATAAGACTCAAAATGGCGGCAGTATTACGGTTCCAGCAGCTTTTATAAATATTATGTAAAAGATGGCGGCTATAAGACTCAAAATGGCGGCAGTATTACGGTTCCAGCAGCATGTATAAATGTTATATAAAGGATGGCGGCTATAAGACTCAAAATGGCGGTTGTAGAATGTTTCCAGCAGATTGTATAGCTGTTATATAAAGGATGGCACCAGCTTGTTAAGCTCTTATATAAGGGATGGTGGCTATAAGACTCAAAATGGCGGCTGTATTACGAATCCCGCAGCTTCTATAGGTGTTATATAAAAGATGGCGGCCATAAGAGTCAAAATGGCGGCTGTTTTATTGTTCGAGCAGGTTGTATAGCTGTTATAGAAACGTAGGCGTCTATACGACTTAAAATGGCGGCAGTATTACGGATACAGCAGCTTGTATAGCTATGATGGCGGCTTTGAGACTCAAAATGGCGGCTATAGAACGATTCCAGCAGCTTGTATAGCTGCTATATAAAGGATGGCGGCTATAAGACTTAAAATTGCGGTAGTAAAAGGGTTCCATCAGCTGATAAAGCTGTTATATAAAGAATGGCGGATATAAAAAGCAAAATAGGGCTGTAGAGAGGTCTCAGCAGCTTGAACAGCTGTTATATAAAATATGGCTCAAAATGGAGGGTGCATTATGGTTCCATCAGCTTGTATAGCTGTTATGTAAAGGATAGCGGCTATAAGACTCAATATGGCGGCAGTATTACCGTTCCAGCAGTTTTTATAAATGTTATGTAAAGGATGGCGGCTATACGACTCAAAATGGCGTCAGTTGAACGGTTCCAGCAGTTTGTATACCTGTTGTATAAAAGATGCCACCTATAAAACTCAAAATGGTGGCTGTAGAATGGTTCCATCAGATTGTATGGCTGTAATGTTAAGGATAGCGGCTATAAGACTCAATATGGCGGCTGTAGAATGGTTCCAGCAGCCTCTACAGCTGTTATGTAAAAGATGGCGGCTATAAGACTCAAAATGGCACCAAAAGAACGGTTCCAGCAGATTGTATAGCTGTTATATAAAGAATGGCGGATATAAGAATGAAAATGGCGGCTGTTTTATAGTTCTAGCAGCATGTATAGATGTTATATAAGGGATGGCGGCTATAAGACTCAAAATGGCGGTTGTAGAATGTTTCCAGCAGATTGTATAGCTGTTATATAAAGCATGGCACCAGCTTGTTAAGTTCTTATATAAGGGATGGTGGCTATAAGACTCAAAATGGCGGCTGTATTACGAATCCAGCAGCTTCTATAGGTGTTATATAAAAGATGGCGGCCATAAGACTCAAAATGGCGGCTGTTTTATTGTTCGAGCAGGTTGTATAGCTGTTATAGAAACGTAGGCGGCTATACGACTTAAAATGGCGGCAGTATTACGGATACAGCAGCTTGTATAGCTATGATGGCGGCTTTGAGACTCAAAATGGCGGCTATAGAACGATTCCAGCAGCTTGTATAGCTGCTATATAAAGGATGGCGGCTATAAGATTTAAAATTGCGGTAGAAAAAGGGTTCCATCAGCTGATAAAGTTGTTATATAAAGATTGGCGGATATAAAAAGCAAAATAGGGCTGTAGAGAGGTCTCAGCAGCTTGAACAGCTGTTATATAAAATATGGCTCAAAATGGAGGGTGCATTATGGTTCCATCAGCTTGTATAGCTGTTATGTAAAGGATAGCGGCTATAAGACTCAATATGGCGGCAGTATTACGGTTCCAGCAGCTTTTATAAATATTATGTAAAGGATGGCGGCTATACGACTCAAAATGGCGTCAGTTGAACGGTTCCAGCAGTTTGTATACCTGTTGTATAAAAGATGGCACCTATAAGGCTCAAAATGGCGGCTGTAGAATGGTTCCAGCAGCTTCTACAGCTGTTTTATAAAAGATGGCGGCCATAAGACTCAAAATGGCATCAGTTGAACGGTTCCAGAAGCTTGAATACCTGTTGTATAAAATATGCCACCTATAAAACTCAAAATAGTGGCTGTAGAATGGTTCCATCAGCTTGTATAGCTGTAATGTTAAGGATAGCGGCTATAATGCTCAAAATGGAGGGTGCATTATGGTTCCATCAGCTTGTATAGCTGTTATGTAAAGGATAGCGGCTATAAGACTCTATATGGCGGCAGTATTACGGTTCCAGCAGCGTTTATAAATGTAAAGGATGGCAGCTATACGACTCAAAATGGCGTCAGTTGAACGGTTCTAGCAGTTTGAATACCTGTTGTATATAAGATGGCACCTATAAGGCCCAAAATGGCGGCTGAAGAATGGTTCCAGCAGCTTCTACAGCTGTTATGTAAAAGATGGCGGCCATAAGACTCAAAATGGCGTCAGTTGAGCGGTTCCAGCAGCTTGAATACCTGTTGTATAAAAGATGCCACCTATAAAACTCAAAATTGTGGCTGTAGAATGGTTCCATCAGCTTGTATAGCTGTAATGTTAAGGATAGCGGCTATAAGACTCAATATGGCTCAATATGTACAGGATGGCGGCTATAAGACCCAAACGGTTTCAGCAGTTTGTATACCTGTTGTATAAAAGATGGCACCTATAAGACTCAAAATGGCAGCTGTAGAATGGTTCCAGCAGCTTCTACAGCTGTTATATAAAAGATGGCGGCCATAAGACTCAAAATGGCGTCAGTTGAACGGTTCCAGCAGCTTGAATACCTGTTGTATAAAAGATGCCACCTATAAAACTCAAAATGGTGGTTGTAGAATGGTCCCAGCAGCTTGTATATCTGTTATATAAAGGATGGCGGCTATAAGACTCCAAATGGCGGCAGTATTACGGATCCAGCAGCTTCTATAAATGTTATGTAAAGGATGGCGGCCATAAGACTCCAAATGGAGGCTGTCTTATAGTTCCAGCAAAATATATAAAGGATGGTGGCTATAAGACTCAAAATGGCGGCCATCAGACTCAAAATGGAGGCTGTCTTATGGTTCCAGCAGCTTCTATACATGTTATGTAAAGGATGGCGGCCATAAGACTCAAAATGGAGGCTGTCTTATGGTTCCAGCAAAATATATAAAGGATGGTGGCAATAAGACGCAAAATGGTGGGTGTAGAATGGTCCCAGCAGCTTGTATAGCTGTTATATAAAGGATGGCGGCTATAAGACTCCAAATGGCGGCAGTATTACGGATCCAACAGCTTCATTTAAATGTTACGTAAAGGATGGCGGCCATAAGACTCAAAATGGAGGCTGTCTTATGTTTCCAGCAGCTTGTATAGCTGTTATGTAAAGGATGGCGGCGATAGGACGCAAAATATATAAAGGATGGTGGCTATTGGTTTCAAAATGGTGGCTGTAGAATGGTTCCAGCAGCTTGTATAGCTGTTATATAAAGGATGGCACTAGCTTGTTAAGCAACATAGCGGCTGTATAAGGGTCTCAGCATCTTGTATAGCTGTTATATAAAATATGGCTCAAACTGGAGGCTGTATTATGGTTCCATCAGCTTGTATAGCTGTTATGTAAAGGATAGTGGCTATAAGCCTCAAAATACCGGCAGTATTACGGATCCAGCAGCTTCTATAAATGTTATGTAAAAAATGGCGGCCATCAGACTCAAAATGGAGGCTGTCTTATGGTTATAGCAGCTTCTATAAATGTTATGTAAAGGATGGCGGCCATAAGACTGCAAATGGAGGCTGTCTTATAGTTCCAGCAAAATATATAAAGGATGGTGGCTATAAGACTCAAAATGGCGGCCATCAGACTCAAAATGGAGGCTGTCTTATGGTTCCAGCAGCTTCTATACATTTTATGTAAACGATGGCGGCCATAAGACTCAAAATGGAGGCTGTCTTATGGTTCCAGCAATATATATAAAGGATGGTGGCTATAAGACGCAAAATGGTGGCTGTAGAATGGTCCCAGCAGCTTGTATAGCTGTTATATAAAGGATGGCGGCTATAAGACTCAAAATGGCGGCAGTATTACGGATCCAACAGCTTCTATAAATGTTATGTAAAGGATGGCGGCCATAAGTCTCAAAATGGAGGCTGTCTTATGGTTCCAGCAGCTTGTATAGCTGTTATGTAAAGGATGGCGGCTATAGGACTCAAAATATATAACGGATGGTGGCTATAAGACTCATAATGGTGGCTGTAGAATGGTTCCAGCAGCTTGTATAGCTGTTATATAAAGGATAGCACCAGCTTGTTAAGCAACATGGCGGCTGTATAAAGGTCTCAGCATCTTATATATTTGTTATATAAAATATGGTTCAAAATGGATGCTGTATTATGGTTCCGTCAGCTTGTATAGCTGTTATGTAATGGATGGCGGCTATAAGACTCAAAATGGCGGCAGTATTACGGATACAGCAGCTTCTATAAATGTTATGTAAAGGATGGCGGCCATAAGACTCAAAATGGAGGCTGTCTTATGGTTCCACCAGCTTCTAAATATGTTATGTAAAGTATGGCGGCCATAAGACTCAAAATGGAGGCTGTCTTATAGTTCCAGCAGCTTGTATAGCTGTTATGTAAAGGATGGCGGCATTAGAACGCAAAATATATAAAGGATGGTGGCTATTGGACTCAAAATGGTGGCTGTAGAATGGTTCCAGCTGCTTGTATAGCTGTTATATAAATAATGGCACTAGCTTGTTAAGCAACATGGCGGCTGTATAAAGGTCTCAGCATCTTGTATAGCTGTTATATAAAATATGGCTCAAACTGGAGGCTGTATTATGGTTCCATCAGCTTGTATAGCTGTTATGTAAAGGATAGTGGCTATAAGCCTCAATATAGCGGCAGTATTACGGATCCAGCAGCTTCTATAAATGTTATGTAAAGGATGGCGGCCATCAGACTCAAAATGGAGGCTGTCTTATGGTTCCAGCAGCTTCTATAAATATTATGTAAAGGATGGCGGCCATAAGACTCAAAATGGAGGCTGTCTTATGGTTCCAGCAAAATATATAAAGGATGGTGGCTATAAGACTCAAAATGGTGGCTGTAGAATGGTCCCAGCAGCTTGTATAGCTGTTATATAAAGGATGGCGGCTATAAGACTCAAAATGGCGGCAGTATTATGGATCTAGCAGCTTCTATAAATGTTATGTAAAGGATGGCGGCCATAAGACTCAAAATGGACGCTGTCTTATGGTTCCAGCAGCTTCTATAAATGTTATGTAAAGGATGGCGGCCAAAATGGAGGCTGTCTTATGGTTCCAGCAGCTTGTATAGCTGTTATGTAAAGGATGGCGGCTATAGGACTCAAAATATATAACGGATGGTGGCTATAAGACTCATAATGGTGGCTGTAGACTGGTTCCAGCAGCTTGTACAGCTGTTATATAAAGGATAGCACCAGCTTGTTAGGCAACATGGCGGCTGTATAAAGGTCTCAGCATCTTGTATATCTGTTATATAAAATATGGTTCAAAATGGAGGCTGTATTATGGTTCCATCAGCTTGTATAGCTGTTATGAAAACGATGGCGGCTATAAGACTCAAAACGGCGGCAGTATTACGGATCCACCAGCTTCTATAAATGTTATGTAAAGGATGGCGGCCATAAGACTCAAAATGGAGGCTGTCTTATGGTTCCAGCAAAATATATAAAGGATGGTGGCTATAAGACGCAAAATGGTGGCTGTAGAATGGTCCCGGCAGCTTGTATAGCTGTTATATAAAGGATGGCGGCTATAAGACTCAAAATGGCGGCAGTATTACGGATCCAGCAGCTTCTATAAATGTTATGTAAAGGATGGCGGCCATCAGACTCAAAATGGAGGCTGTCTTATGGTTCCAGCAGCTTCTATAAATGTTATGTAAAGGATGGCGGCCATAAGACTCAAAATGGGGGCTGTCTTATGGTTCCAGCAAAATATATAAAGCCTATAAGCGGCCATAAGACTCAAAATGGAGGCTGTCTTATGGTTCCAGCAGCTTTTATAAATGTTATGTAAAAGATGCCGGCCATAAGACTCAAAATGGAGTCTGTCTTATGGTTCCATCAAAATATATAAAGGATGGTGGCTATAAGACTCAAAACAGCGGCCATCAGACTAAAAATGGATGCTGTCTTATGGTTCCAGCAGCTTCTATAAATGTTATGTAAAGGATGGCGGCCATCAGACTCAAAATGGAGGCTGTCTTATGGTTCCAGCAGCTTTTATAAATGTTATGTAAAAGATGCCGGCCATAAGACTCAAAATGGAGTCTGTCTTATGGTTCCATCAAAATATATAAAGGATGGTGGCTATAAGACTCAAAACAGCGGCCATCAGACTAAAAATGGATGCTGTCTTATGGTTCCAGCAGCTTCTTTAAATGTTATGTAAAGGATGGCGGCCATAAGAGTCTAAATGGAGGCTGTCTTATGGTTCCACCAGATTCTATAAATGTTATGTAAAGGATGGCGGCCATAAAACTCAAAATGGAGGCTGTCTTATGGTTCCAGCAGCTTGTATAGCTGTTATGTAAAGGATGGCGGCTATAGGACTCAAAATATATAACGGATGGTGGCTATAAGACTTAAAATGGAGGCTGTCTTATGGTTCCAGCAGCTTCTATAAATGTTATGTAAAGGATGGCTGCATAAGACTCAAAATGGAAGCTGTCTTATGGTTCCAGCAACTTCTATAAATGTTATGTAAAGGATGGCGGCCATAAGACTCAAAATGGAGGCTGTCTTATGGTTCCAGTAGCTTCTATAAATGTTATGTAAAATGGCGGCCATAAGACTCAAAATGGAGGCTGTCTTATGTTTCCAGCAGCTTGTATAGCTGTTATATAAAGGATGGCGGCTGTAAGACTCAAAATGGCGGCAGTATTACGGATCCAGCAGCTTCTATAAATGTAATGTAAAGGATGGCGGCCATAAGACTCAAAATGGAGGCTGTCTTATGGCTCCAGTAGCTTCTATAAATGTTATGTAAAGGATGGCGGCCATAAGACTCAAAATGGAGGCTGTCTTATGGTTCCAGCAGCTTGTATAGCTTTTATGTAAAGGATGGCGGCTATAGGACTCAAAATAAATAACGGATGGTGGCTATAAGACTCATAATGGTGGCTGTAGAATGGTTCCAGCAGCTTGTATAGCTGTTATATAAAGGATAGCACCAGCTTGTTAAGCAACGGCAGCTGAATAAACGTCTCAGCATTTTGTATAGCTGTTATAAAAAGGATGGCGGCTATAAGACCCAAAATGGCGGCAGTTGAACGGTTCCACCAGCTTTTATAGCTGTTATATAAAGGATAAAGGCTATAAGACTCACAATGGCGGCAGTAGAATGGGTCCAGCAGCATCTACAGCTGTTATATAAAAGATGGCGTCTATAAGACTCAAAATGGCAGCAAAAGAACGGTTCCAGCATCTTATATAGCTGTTATATAAAGGTTGGCGGTTATAAGAACGAAAATGGCGGCTGTATTATGGTTCGAGCAGCTTGTATAGATGTTATATAAAGGATGGCGGCTAAAAGACTCAAAATGGCGGTTGTAAAATGGTTCCAGCAGCTTGTATAGCTGTTATATAAAGGATGGCACCTGCTTGTTAAGCAAAATGGCGGCTGTAGAAAGGTCTCAGCATCTTGTATAGCTGTTATATAAAATATATGTCAAAGTGGATGATGTATTATGGTTCCATTAGCTTGCATAGCTGTTATGTAAAGGATGGTGGCTATAAGCCTCAATATGGCGGCAGTATTACGATTCCAGCAGCTGTTATGTTAAAAATGGCGGCCATAAGCCTCAAAATGGTGGCTGTATTATGGTTCCAGCAGCTTGTATAGCTGTTATGTAAAGGATGACGGCTATACGACTCAAAATATATAAAGGATGGTGGCTAAAAGACTTAAAATGGACGCTGTAGAATGGCCCCAGCAGCTTGTATAGCTGTTATAGAAACGATCGCGGCTATACCACTCAAATTGGCGGCTGTAGAATGGTTCCAGCAGCTCATATAGCTGTAATAAAAAGGATGGCGGCTATAAGACCCAACATGGCGGCAGTTAAACGGTTCCACCAGCTTTTATAGCTGTTATATAAAGGATTAAGGCTATAAGACTCACAATGGCGGCAGTAGAATGGTTCCAGCAGTATCTAAAGCTGTTATATAAAAGATGGCGGCTATAAGACTCAAAATGGCAGCAAAAGAACGGTTCCAGCAGCTTATATAGCTGTTATATAAAGGCTGGCGGCTAAAAGACTCAAAATGTCGGTTGTAAAATGGTTCCAGCAGCTGGTATAGCTGTTATATAAAGGATGGCACTAGCCTGTTAAGCAAAATGGCGGCTGTATAAAGGTCTCAGCATCTTGTATACCTGTTATTAAAAGGATGTCGGCTATAAGACCCAAAATGGCGGCAGTTGAACGGTTCCACCTGCTTTTATAGCTGTAATATAAAGGATAAAGGCTATAAGACTCACAATGGCGGCAGTAGAATGGTTCCAGCAGCATCTACAGCTGTTATATAAAAGATGGCGTTTATAAGACTCAAAATGGCAGCAAAAGAACGGTTCCAGCAGCTTGTATAGCTGTTATATAAAGGATGGCACCAGCTCGTTAAGCTCTTATATAAAGGATGGTGGCTATAAGAGTCAAAATGGAGGCCCGATTATGGATCCATCAACGTGTATAGCTGTTATGTAAAGGATGGCAGCTATAAGACTCAAAATGGCGCCAGTATTACGGTTCCAGCAGCTTCGATAGCTGTTATGTAAAAATTGGCGGCCATAAGACTCAAAATGGCGGCTGTATTATGGTTCCAGCAGCTTGTATAGCTGTTATGTAAAGGATGGCGGCTATACGACTCAAAATATATAAAGGATGGTGGCTAAAAGACTCAAATTAGACGCTGTAGAATGGTCCCAGCAGCTTGTATAGCTGTTATATAAAGGATGGTGACTATAAAAGTCAAAATGGAGGCCCGATTATTTTTCCATCAACTTGTATAGCTGTTATGTAAAGGAAGGAGGCTATAAGACTCAAAATGGCGGCGGTAGAACTGTTTCACCAGCTTGAATAGCTGTTATATAAAGGATAACGGCTATAAGACTCAAAATGGCGGTTGTAGAATGGTTCCAGCAGCTTCTACAGCTTTTATATAAAAGAAAGCGGCTAAAAGAACGGTTCCAACAGTTTGTATAGCTGTTATATTAAAGATAGCGGCTATAAGAACGAAAATGGCGGCTGTATTCTGGTTCCAGCAGCTTGGTTAGCTGTTATAGAAAGAATGGCGGTTATAAGACTCAAAATGTCGCTTGTAGAATGGTTCCAGCAGCTCGTATAGCTGTTATACAAACGATGGCGACTATAAAAATGGAGCCTGTATTATGGTTCTATCAACTTGTATAGCTGTTATGTATAGGTTGGCGGCTATAAGACTCAAAATTGCGGCAAAAGAACGGTTCCAGCAGCTTGCATAGCTGTTATATAAAATATGTCGGCTATTAGACTCAAAATGGCGACTGTAAAATGGTCCCGGCAGCTTGTATAGCTGTTATATGGTGGCTATAAGAGTCAAAATGGAGGCCCCATTGTAGTTCCATCAACTTGTATAGCTGTTATCTAACGGATGGCGGCTATAAGACTCAAAATGGCGACAGTATTACGGTTCCAGCAGCTTCGATAGCTGTTATATTAAAAATGGCGGCCATAAGACTCAAAATGGCTGCTGTATTATGATTCCAGCAGGTTTTATAGCTGTTATAAAAAAGATGGCGGCTATAAGACTCAAAACGGCGGAGTAAAACGTTTCCAGCAGCTTGTATAGCTGTTATATAAAAGATGGCGGCTATAAGACTCAAAATGGCGGCTGTGAAATGGTCCCAGAAGCTTGTATAGCTCTTATACAAAGGATGGTAGCTATAAGAGTCAAAATGGAGGCCCGATTATGGTTCCATCAACTTGTATAGCTGTTATGTAAAGGACGGCGGCTATAAGACTCAAAATGGCGGCAGTATTACGGTTCCAGCAGCTTCGATAGCTGTTATATTAAAAATGGCGGCCATAAGACTCAAAATGGCGGCTGTATTATGGTTCCAGCAGTTTATATAGCTGTTATAAAAAGGATGGCGGCTATAAGACTCAAAATGGCGGAAGTAGAACGGTTCCTCCAGCTCGTATAATTGTTATAGAAACGATGGCGGCTATACGACTCAAAATGGCGGCAGAATTATGGATCCAGCAGATCGTATAGCTATGATGTAAAGGATGGCGGCTATAAGACTCAAAATTGAGGCTGTAGAATGGTCCCAGAAGCTTGTATAGCTGTTAGATAAGGGATGGTGGCTATAAGAGTCAAAATGGAGGGCCGAAATTGGTTCCAGCAGCTTGTACTGCTATTATGTAAAAGATGGCGGCTATATGACTCAAAATGGCGTCAGCAGAACGGTTTCAGCATCTTGTATACCTTTCGTATAAAAGTTTGCACCTATATGACTCAAAATGGCGGCTGTAGAATGGTTCCAGCAGCTTCTACAGCTGATGTATATAAGATGGCGGCTAAAAGGTCGGTGCCAGCAGCTTGTATATCTGTTATACGTAAAATGGCGGCTATAAGACTCAAAATGTCGCTTGTAGAATGGTTCCAGCAGCTGTTATAGAAACGATGGCGGCTATACGACTAAAAATGTCTGCGGTATTACGGATACAGCAGCTTGTATAGCTATGATGTAAAGGATGGCGGCTATAAGACTCAAAATGGCGGCAGTATTACGGTTTCAGCAGCTTGTATAGCTGTTACATAAAGAATGGCGGTTTTAAGATTCAAAATGGCGGCAGTAGAACGGTTCCATCAGCTCGTATATTTGTTATAGAAACGATGGCGGCTGTTCGACTCAAAATGGCGGCAGTATTACGGTTCCAGCAGCTTCTATAGCTGTTATATAAAAGATGGCGGCCGTAAGACTCAAAATGGCGGTTGTAGAATTTTTCGAGCAGCTTGAATAGCTGTTACATAAAGGATGGCACCAGCTTGTTAAGCAAAATGGCGGCTGTTGAACGGTTCCACCAGCTTTTATATCTGTTATATAAAGGATAAAGGCTATAAGACTAACAATGGCGCCAGTAGAATGGTTCCAGCAGCATCTACAGCTGTTATATAAAAGATGGCGGCTATAAGACTCAAAATGGCAGCAAAAGGACGGTTCTAGCAGCTTATATAGCAGTTATATAAAGGTTGGCGGTTATAAGAACGAAAATGGCGGCTGTATTATGGTTCCAGCAGCTTGTATAGATGTCGTATAAAGGATGGCGACTAAAAGACTCAAAATGGCGGTTGTAAAATGGTTCCAGCATCTTGTATAGCTGTTATATAAAATATGGCTCATAGTGGAGGATGTATTATGGTTCCATCAAGCTTGTATAGCTGTTATGTAAAGGATGGTGGCTATAAGCCTCAAAATGGCGGCAGTATTACGGTTCCAGCTGCTTCTATAAATGTTATGTAAAGGATGGCGGCCATAAGACTCAAAATAGAGGCTCTCTTATGGTTCCAGCAGCTTGTACTGCTGTTATGTAAAGGATGGCGGCTATAGGACGCAAAATATATAAAGGATGGTGGCTATAAGACTCAAAATGGACGCTGTAGAATCGTCCCAGCAGCTTGTATAGCTGTTATATAAAGAATGGCGACTATAAGACTCAAAATGGCGGCAGTATTACGGTCCCAGCAGCTTCTATAGTTGTTTTATAAAAGATGGCGGCCATAAGACTCAAAATGGCGGCTGTATTATGATTCCAGCAGCTTGTATAGCTGTTATAAAAAGGATGGCGGCTATGAGACTCAAAATGGCGACTGTAAAATGGTCCCAGAAGCTTGTATAGCTGTTATATAATGGATGGTGGCTATAAGAGTCAAAATGGAGGCCTGCTTGTAGTTCCATCAGCTTGTACAGCTGTTATGTAAAGGATGCCGGCGATAAGACTCAAAATGGCGGCAGTATTACGGTTCCAGCAGCTTCGATAGCTGTTATGTAAAAGATAGCGACCAGAAGACTCTAAACTAACCCAAAAGATCGCAACGACAGGATGTCAAGTGACCGACGATGTGCCCAAAATAATAATTTTTCAACCCCCGAATACGTGGGTGTGAGTCTAAAATAAGATCTTCTAAGAACAATTGTTATTTACTAGAGCCTAAGATAATCCTATATAAACTCCGTACTTTTGTAAATAAAATCAGCTTATATGTTGAATTCAACGAATGAAGATTGGGTTTTTTCCTTCTCTCCGGGAATCCCTATTCATTTTGGTCCTTCGAGAAAAAGAAACTCTGTAGTTTTCCTCCACCAGTTGTAAGAGACTCAGAGAGTGAATCAGCTCCTTTAAGTCTGAATTCTTATGCAAGTTTAAATGCTAAGATCAACTATAGGATCTTATATAAGATCAAAATTTTGCCTTATAAATAAAAAGTGCGTGCGTCCGATTAACGTCAGTTTAGCTAGTGGAGCAACTGTAGTAATTTCGGAGTTTCTGCAGTAGAGCAACAAGATAGTTGCAAAGAAGAGGCGACTGGAGGCGAGGCAAATGTAAAGAAACGGCAAACCACCAGCAAACTATCGGCAAATCAGACCCATTGGCAGACAAGCAGCAGCAGACTATCGGCAAAACCTACTTGGCAAACTCTATTTGGCGGACAGCAGTGGCGACCGGTGTCAACAACAGGATCATCAGATAAGATATATATTAAGATTGTTATAAGTACATCTATCTATTTTTATTATTATATAGTTATATCGAAATCCTAATATTCGCACAAGATAAAATGTTCACTAATAAGACTGCAAAATTGTTAGAGAAGCAGGTAGAGTTGCATAACAGGTTAAGGCAGTTGGAATCATTGGTTCCCGAAACATTACTAGCAAGGTGATTGACGAAGTAAAAGTGATTAGTAGCCGATGGATGCCTAACCATGAGAAATTGCTCCAGCAGGGGGTTTTCGATCATCAGTACAACAAAGATAAAGTACATGAAGAGGTTTTAAAGATAGTTGCCAAAATAATAATCAGAAAAACCAGGCACTAGTAAGTCGGTGTTAGTTGAAGCAGAGGCAAAGATGTCAGAAATGTTTGATGATAGCGAAAGAGAGTCGCGAGGGAATGCGACCTCCAGTAATGAAAACGCTAGTGGTAACCACGAGATACTTATGGAGAGAGCCGGACAGCTCCAGGAATATTTGGATAGGGTAACCAAAGATTTACGCACTATAGATAATTCAACAGGCAATGAGGCATGCATAATATATATTAATAAAAACAATTATTTATGGGAGAAAGTGCAGGCGTGCCTGGTTGTGTTGAAAGTTGAAAAATTTAAAAATACATTGAATGATTTAGAATTCGATTTCCGGAATTCAGTATCAGTTTTAGAAATGAAAATAAATAATAAGGAAAGTAAGAATGAGAATGTAACCGTGAGAGGCGAACTGCCAGTGTTGCCAAAAATTCAGGTACCCACATTTTCTGGAGAACCTAGAGAATGGGACCTGTTTGTGGAATTATTTGCGGCATTAATTGAAAAAAGAGAAGATTTAAGTCTGACTATTAAATTCAATTATTTAAAATCCGCGTTAAAGGGCGAAGCAAGGAGCATGGTAGCCCATCTATTGTCAGCTTTAGCTGACAATTATAGTGCCGCTTGGGAATTATTAAACAAGCGATATGAAAATAATCGGAAGGTATTTTTCGATCAATTAAGTCGGATCGTTAATTTACCGATGATCAACAATGAATCCGCAAAAGGTGTTAAAGGAGTGATTGACATAGTTAATGAGTCAGTTTACTTAATTAAAATAAAAGCAAATTTGTCCGATGAAGTTGACGTTATATTCGCACAACTCCTACTAAAGAAATTTGACAGAGAGACTCTACAATTATATGAGAGTCAAATTAGAAAAACAAAGCAGATACAATTGCTATCTGCTATCTGCTAGGCCAAAATACTCAATTTGGTTGGATCGTCTCGGGATGCACCAAATCAAATCAGAATAAATCTGTAGTGGCAACAACAATAGATGTCACAGGTTTTGAACAACGTAGGGAAAAGAAAGGTAAATTTCAAAATAAAAACAACACAATTCCAAAGAAATGCAACAGCAAAAATCAAAAAAAAAATTTAGCTGTAATATAAAGGATGGCACCAGCTTGTTAAGCTCTTATATAAAGGATGGTGCCTATAAGAACGAAAATGGCGGCTGTATTATGGTTCCAGCAGCTTGTATATCTGTTATATAAAAGATGGCGGCTATAAGACTAAAAATGGCGGCAGAAGAACGGTTCCAGCAGATTGTATAGCTGTTCTATAAAGGATGGTGGCTATAAGAGTCAAAATGGAGGCCCGATTATGGTTCCATTAACTTATGCTGTTATGTAAAGAATGGCGGCTATAAGACTCGAAATATGTAAAGGATGGTGGCTATAAAACTCAAAATGGACGCTGTAGAATGGTCCCAGTAGCTTGTATAGCTGTATATAAAGGATGGTGGCTATAAAAGTCAAAATGGAGGCCCGATTGTAGTTCCATCAATTTGTAAAGCTGTTATGTAACGGATGGTTGCTATAAGACTCAAAATGGAGCCAGTTTTACGGTTCCAGCAGCTTCGATAGCTGTTGTGTCAAAAATGGCGGCCATAAGACTCAAAATGGCGGCTGTATTATGGTTCCAGCAGGTTGTATAACTGTCATAAAAAGGATGGCGGCTATAAGACTCAAAATGGCGGCAGTAGAACGGTTCCACCAGTTTGTATAGCTGTTATATAAAGGATAACGGCTATAAGACTCAAAATGGCGGCTGTAAAATGGTTCCAGCAGCTTCTACAGCTGTTATATAAAAGATGGCGACTATAATACTCGAAATAGCGGCAGTAGAAAGGTTCCAGCAGCTGGTTGTATAGCTGTTATAGAAACGATGGCGGCTATACGACTCAAAATAGCGGCAGTATTACGGATCCAGCAGCTTGTATAGCTATGATGTAAATGATGGCGGCTATAAGACTCAAAATGGCTGGTGTAGAATGGTTCCAGCAGCTTGTGTAGCTGTTATATAAAGAATGGCGGCTATAAGATTGAAAATGTCGCTTGAAGAATCGTTTCAGCAGATCAAATAGCTGTTGTCGCCCTCTCCGCCGAAAGTTGCCTTTAACAACCGCTGTTTTAAATTCAAACGCATCTCGTTCAAAGGTAATTCATTGGATGGTTTTTCTATAAAGATTAATATTAAAGGTATATGTGTATGTATAATTAGAACCTAAACTTACCGCAGTGTGTCCTTCTCGGCTTACACAACAAGAGAGAGAGAACATGCGGAAGCTAAACTTGAACTCCATTTTTTCACAGTATGGCCATATTCGTTAGGCGCCAAATAACTTAAATATAAAATACTAGATACTAACGGCTATAGCTAGACGGTGACCGTCACTCCGCTGCTAATTATTCGGTGATCAATTCCCCGCCCCCGTGAAGCAACTGCATCACATCTAAGACCGCTAGTCTGGAGACGGGACGTACTATTCTGTGAACTCTAGTTCCATCGGCGACTCTTACAGCTGCTCGCCGAGGTATCCCATCTGCTCCAGTGTATACCTCCTCGACTATCGACGCGTAGAATCGCTGAGTCCTCAAGGTAGGGTAGCAATCCCTTCAGTTCACTCGTCGGCTGGACTGGTCTGTTTACACGTAGGCGGTGCAACTCGTCTGGGAACGCTTCCCTTTGAGCAATACGAACCAAGACGAGTTCAGCTTCCGAACATTCAGCTGCAGTCAATCCATATTTCCCATGTTCACGTTGCTGACTACGGCATCGACACACGAACCTGAGAACCCAAGTCATAGTCCTCAACAGTCGGTTGTACTCCGAGAATCTCTGAAATTGTATAAATTTATCGTTAGCAACCACCAAGGCAAACTCACACGGTGACTCTTCGACATCGGCTGCAACCTCGATGACTGTCAAATCGGTAGTTGATTGGGGCCACAAATCCTTCGGTTGCTGTAGGAATTTAGGCCCGCACATCCATCGTGATTTCTGGCTAAAGTCAGCTTGTCCTTGTGGCCTCGTCGCCTCATCCGCCACGTTGTCTGCGGTAGGGACCCATCTCCACTGGGAGGCATCTGTGGATTCTAAGATTTCGGTAACTCTGTTACCGACGAACTGCTTATAACGTCTATGAGTGCTGCCTATCCAACGCAGCACCGTCTTGGCATCTGTCCATAAAATGGCATATTCCGTCTCCATGCAGTGTCCACTCTTCACAGCGTTCATTAAGCGCGTACCCAGCACCGCTGCCTGCAGCTCCAGTCGTGGAACTGACATGGTTCTCATCGGAGCGCATTTGGTTTTACCACTAACGAAGCGCACTCGTACATACCCATTTTGTTAGGTGGCCCTCCAGTAGGCCACAGCCGCGTACGCCGACTCACTGGCGTCAGTAAAGACATGTAAATGTGTTGACTTCACCATTTCTGGTCCAAATGGAGTGACGCGGGCATCGGAATAGACCCCCTCCTTCTAGTTGATAGCGCCATTTCTGGAAGGCGCTGTTGAGTTCCTTTGGTAATGGTTCATCCCATAAAACATTCCTTCGCCAAATCTCGCGTAGTAATAACTTGGCGGTAATGGTGAAACAACTCAGGAACTCCATTGGGTCGAACGTTGACATGATTAAACTGAGGAATTCCCTCTTAGTAGGCACATCCTCCTTGATCCTCTGGTACTTTACATTGAACCTAAATTCATCGGTCGCTGGCTGCCAATACAGTCCAAGAATTTTCTCCTCTGCTTCAGCCCACCCAACTGTGTCGGTGGCACCTTCATGACCTAAGGACTCCACAACCTTAGGTGAGTTGGATTGGAAGCGAAACTATCCACATAATCGTCCACATAATGATAGTCTGTTATAGCTTTGATTCAGTTATATAAAGGACGGCGGCTATAAGACTCAAAATGGCGGCAGTAGAACGATTCCACCAGCATGTTTAGCTGTTACATAAAGGATAAAGGCTATAAGACTCACAATGGCGGCTGTAGAATGGTTCCAGCAGCTTCTACAGCTGTTATATAAAAGATGGCGGCTTAAAAAACGGTTCCAGCAGCTTGTATAGCTGTTATATAAAGGATGGCGGCTATAAGAACGAGGCTTTATTATGATTCCAGAAGCTTGTATAGCTGTTATAGAAAGACTCAAAATGTCGCTTGTAGAATGGTTCCAGCAGCTCGTACATTTGTTATAGAAACGATGGCGGCTATACTAATCAAAATGGCGGCAGTATTATGGATCCATCAGATTCTAGAGCTTTGATGTAAAGGATGGCGGCTATAAGACTCAAAATGGCGTCTGTAGAATGTTTCCAGCAGCTTCTACAGCTGTTATATAAATAATGGCGGCTAAAAGACTCAAAATGGTTAGCGGTTATAAGAACGAAAATGGCGGCTGTATTATGGTTCCAGCAACTTGAATAGACGTTATATAAACAATGGCAGCTATAAGACACAAAATGGCGGTTGTAGAATGGTTCCAGCAGCTTGTATAGCTTTAATAAAACTCAAAATATATGAGGTATGGTAGCTATAAGACTCAAAATGGCGGCAGTCTTACGGTTCCAGCAGTTTCTATAAATGTTATGTAAAGAATGGCGGCTAAAAGACTCAAAATGTCGCTTGTAGAATAGTTCCAGCAGCTCGTACAGTTATTACATAAACGATGAAGGCTATAAGACTCACAATGGCGGCTGTAGAATGGTTCCAGCAGCATGTACAGCTGTTATATAAAAGATGGCTCTAAAAAAACGGTTCCAGCAGCTTGTATTGCTGTTTTTTAAAGGATGGCGGCTATAGGACTCAAAATATATGAAGGATGGTGGCTATAAGACTCAAAATGGCGGCTGTATTACGGTTCCAGCAGCTTCTATAAATGTTATGTAAAGGATGGCGGCTATAAGACTCAAAACGGCGGTTGTAAAATGGTTCCAGCAGCTTGTATAGCTGTTATATAAAGGATGGCTCAAAATGGAGGCTGTATCATGGTTCCATCAGCTTGTATAGCTGTTATGTAAAGGAAGGTGGCTATAAGACTCAAAATGGCGGCAGTATTACGGTTCCAGCAGCTTCTATAAATGTTATGTAAATGATGGCGGCCATAAGACTCAAAAGGGCGGCTGTAGAATGGTTCCATTAGCTTGTATAGCTGTTTTATAAAAGCTGGCGACTATAAGACTCAAAACGGCGTTTGTTGAATGGTTTCAGCAGCTTGTATAGCTGTTATATATAGAATGGCGGCTTTCAGACTCAAAATGACGGCAGTATTACGGTTCCAGCATCTTCTATTGCTGTTATATAAAGGATGGCGGCTATAAGACTCAAAAAGGCGGCAGAAGAACGGTTCCACCAGCTTGTATAGCTATGATGTAAAGGATGACGGCTATAAGACACAAAATGGCGGCAGTAGAACGCTTCCAGCAGTTTGTATAGCTGTTATGTAAAGGATGGTGGCTATAAGACTCAAAATGGAGGCAGTGGAACGGTTCCACCAGCCTGTATAGCTTGTTGAATGGTTCCAGCAGCTTGTATAGCTGTTATATAAAGAATGGCGGTTTTGAGACTCAAAATGGCGGCACTATTACGGTTCCAGCAGCTTCTATAGCTGTTTTATAAAGAATGGCGGCTAT
The DNA here is from genome assembly GCA_018152135.1 of Drosophila paulistorum. Classification (NCBI taxonomy): domain Eukaryota; kingdom Metazoa; phylum Arthropoda; class Insecta; order Diptera; family Drosophilidae; genus Drosophila; species Drosophila paulistorum. Next base: position 313,246 of record JAECXG010000612.1, on the reverse strand, counting down.
AAGGAGCAAAATGGCGTTTGTAGAAAGGTTCCAGCAGCTTGTATAGATGTTATATAAAGGATGGCGGCTATACGAGTCAAAATAGCGGCAGTAGAACTATAAGACTCAAAATGGCGCTTGTGGAATGGTTCCAGCAGCTTGTATAGCTGTTATATAAAGGTTGGCGGTTATAAGAACGAAAATGGCGGCTGTATTATGGTTCCAGCAGCTTGTATAGATGTTATATAAAGGATGGCGGCTATAAGACTCAAAATGGCGTTTGTTGAATGGTTCCAGCAGTTTGTATAGCTGTTACATAAAGAATGGCGGCTTTGAGACTCAAAATTGCGGCAGTATTACGGTTCCAGCAGCTTCTATAGCTGTTATATAAGGGATGGCGACTATAAGACTCAAAATGGTGGCAGTATTATGGATCCAGCAGATTATATAGCTATGATGTAAAGGATGGCGGCTATAAGACTCAAAATGGCGGCTATAGAATACTTCCAGCAGCTTCTACAGCTGTTATATAAAAGATGGCGGCTATAAGACTCAAAATGCGGTAGTAGAACGGTTCCACACTCTGAGAACGCTTCATTGCAGCAGCAGCATAAAGGCAAGCAGTTGTACAACACAATAGTCAACCCACTCAATAAGATGGATTGCGTCTCACCGGGTAGGCTTACTTATTGGCCCACAGATCCACAGAAAGTGCCTGACTTGATTGATTTCGCAGTAACCAAGAGGATTCCGCGTAATCGGATCACTGCGGAAACACTGCTAGATTTAACCTCCGATCACTCTCCAGTGCTATTCACACTGTTAACTAGACCTCAAATACTTGATCGCCCATGTATGCTTACAAACAACAAAACAAATTGGCTTAAATTTAAAATGTACATGAGTGCCCACATTGACTGTTCGCCGAAACTGGACACTGCAGAAGACATTGACATGTGCGTCTCTGCATTTGAGTCGATGATGGGAGCTGCAGCAAGAGTATCTACTCCACATGCCTCTACTTACGCTAAACCTGCTGTCAGGCCTACGAACAGGCGGATAGAATAATTAGTAACGGAAAAACGACGTCTAAGAAGAGAATGGCAGATTACTCGATCACCAGCAGCAAAACTTCGACTAAGGCATGCCAGCCTCAACCTCTCCAAGGAGTTAAGACAACAGGAAATCTGGGCTCAAAGGAAATGCTCAGAAAAGCTCAGTCTATCCAGCACTAACCATCCTCTGTGGAAAGCCCACCCAACTTTAAGCGCTCCTACAGAGACAGTTTCACCAATAAGGGGCCAAACCGGTGGATGGGCCCGCAGTGACGAAGAGAGGGCATCCGTTTTTGCCACACATCTTAAAATGGCATCTTAAATGGTAGCCAAATCCAACAGCAAACTCATTTGTACTTCCTTCGAGCACATTAACGGATAGTGAGTACTCGGAACTATAATCGGATGAGATCACTTACTTACTTATTAAAAACCATATAAAGCCGAACAAAGCCCCTGGCCATGACCTAATCAAGATTCACCTAAGAATTGGCTACTTACCATCATGATTCCTAAAGTGGGAAAGGACAAAACCCAACCATCATCCTATAGGCCAATAAGTTTGCTGCCATGTCTTTCGAAGCTTTTTGAAGAGGTCCTGCAGATCCGACTCAACTCATTTCTGGCATCGGAGAACACAATCCCTTCACAGCAGTTCGGCTTCCGCGAAAAACATGGGACAATTGAACAAGTCAATCGTATAACATACGAAATATGAACAGCATTCGAACTAAAAGAATACTGTACGGCTCTCTTTGGCTGGAGGGTCTAAAGTTCAAAATCCGGCAGAAACTCCCACAGTACACCAACAAATTCATGGAATCTTACCTTTACAGCAAGAAATTCGCTGTAAGATGTAATGGCTCCGTCTCGGCTGACTTTGAAATCGAAGCTGGTGTACCGCAAGGCAGTGTACTGCTGTACACTGTAGACTTACCAACGAGTTTAGGACTTACAACGTCCACTTTGCCGATGACACGGCAATCCTCAGCAGATCAAAATGCCCAATACAAGCCTCTGCAAAATTAGAGAAATACCTCAATGTGGTAGAGGAATGGCTAGCAACCTGGCGTATCCGGGTCAACGAGCAGAAATGCAAACATGTTACATTTACGCTTAACAGAAGAAACTGTCCAGCTCTAATGCTAAACAAGGTACCAATTCCACAAGCCGTGGATGTCACTTACCTTGGCATCCACCTAGACAAAATACTAACTTAGCGCAAGCACATCGAACAAAAAAGTCACAGCTGAAACTGAAAGCGAGTAGCTTATATTGGATGATCAATGCTCGGTCCCCTCTACGTCTGGAGTATAAAGTCCTCCTATACAACTCCGTACTAAAACCCATCTGGACTTACGGTGCAGTACTATGGGGAAATGCAAGTACCAGCAATGTCGACATGATACAAAGGGCGTAGTCGAAGATTTTAAGATCAATCACTGGGGCTCCGTGGTACATACGGAACGACAACATTCAAAATGATCTAAATATACCTAGCGTAAAATCTGAAATAGGTAGTCAACAACTAAAGTATTCTGCGAAACTGGATGTACACCCTAATGTTCTTGCTAATATACTTTATGGGGTCGGAAAAGCTTATTTCTGCCTGTTACATACATTTTGGCGACTTTAATATACCATTTCACCCTATGGGTGTATGGTATAAAAAAAAGTTAACCGTATATACTTTGTTGTTTAGCACTGAGTATGTGGAGTTGTCTGAGAGTTTCCCGAAGTAATATCTTGTGCTATTCGGACATTGGTGTTGTTATAACCATTCTGTTGGTTATTTGGGTTCTGTCTGTTATTGTTATGTCCACCTCCACGGCCGCCTCTTCGGTGGCGTGAATAATTTCTGCCTCGTTGGGCTCTGTGGGCATCGTTATTGCTCGAATTCGAGTTGTTATTGTTCCAATTCGAGTTTTTTCTCCAGTTACCATTATTCTGGGCATAAAATATGGTATTATTTTGGAAACTTTCTGTGGAGCCCGACTCTACTGAAAGAGTGGTGGCATCTTTAGCTGAATCAAAGTTTCCCGATTCCATTAACATTTTGATTCTTTGACTTTTGGTATGGCCTTCCATCGCATTTACTGCACTTTGGTAGTGTATTTTATTCCTTGTTCGTTTGGAAGACCATCCGAAATATATGCGCCTTAAAGGGCGTCGGTCAATTCAGTAATCTTTTTTGTGTACGAAACACAGTTATTGGGGTTTCTCTGCAGATTTTTAATTTTGTCTGTTAACAGATCTCATTAAGCCTTGAAGATTGTTGATAGTTTTTGTTTTACTTCATAAATCGTTGTTTCAGAGTTTAGGGTATTACCCGCTTGACCTTTTAATTTGGATTTTATAAATTCGATTTTATAGATTCGATTGCTTCGTGCGTTCCTTTTATGGTGTTAAGTACGTGAAGCGCTCCAAGGAAACCCGGTAGATTTTTAATATGACCATCAAAGTATGGTAGCAGCCTGGTGGCTGTGTTTATGAATTCTACCACTGTTTGCGTCATTTTACTTTCTGTACTAAGTAAACTTACACTGGAGTTCAAATCAGAAACTTCTTTGAATGTTAATGATGTCGCTTCAATGCCAATGTTGCTTGTTCCTTGCAATCATTGTAGAAGGCTAGAGCTGCTGTTTGATGGTTTTTGGAAAGGTCGTTGTAATAGGTCTTTAGAAGAAGCCTGATTATTTCTAAAAGCGTTGTTTAAGAATAAACACAGTATTCATCTGAGCTGGCTTCACCAAATCAGATGCACCAATGAAATATACAAAACGAAACAAAAACATAAGTAAATCATAAAATTCATGTGAGAATTATTGCTTAAAACCATACAAAACATGCATCCACACTCTGTGGAAAACACTTAAGATTATAACAGCGACGCGGTATCAAGTAACCAACGCTGAGCATGAAAGATAAACAATTTTCAACCCCCGAAACGTGGGGGGCATTAGAATAAGTATTTTTAAGAACGATTGTTGCGTCTTAGAGTTTAAGAATTTTTAAATAAAATCAGTTCATATTTTGAATTCAACGAATGAAGACTGGGTTATTTTCTTTCTCTTCGGAAATCCCTATTCATTTTGGTCCTTCGAGCCGGATTCATTTTGGTCCTTCGAGAAAAAGGAACTCTGTAGTTTTCCCCCACCAGTGGTAAGAGACTCAGAGGGTAAATCAGCGCCTGTAAGTCTGAATTCTTATGCAAGTGTAAATGCTAAGATCAGCTAAAGGTAGCAAAATAAAATAACTCTTGTTTTCCCCCACCAGTGGTAAGAGACAGAGTATAATATAAAAGGCAAAATTTTGCTTAATAAATAAAAGTGCGTGCGTCCGATTTTTAAGGCAGTTTGGCTAGCGGAGCAACTGTAATAATCTCGGCGGCGGGAGTTTGTGTGTGGCGTATTCGAAGCCCTAATATCGAAAATAAAAAAATTATGAAATACAAATTAGTGTATATGTATACACAAATATAGTTGCAAGTAGGCAACCACAAGCAGCAGAGCAACAAAATAGTTGCAGAGAAGAGACGACTGGAGGCGAGGCAAATCCTACCCATTGGCAGACGAACCAGCATCGGCGACCCAACAGCCTGTGCGAAGACCAGCACCGGCACCGTCTAGCGCGACAAGCTAGACCCCAGAGCCAAGAGATCGGAGAAACCAGCATCGGCGCCCCAACAGCCTGTGCGAAGACTAGCACCGGCACCGTCTAGCGCGACAAGCTAGACCCCGGAGCCAAGAGATCGGAGAAACCAGCATCGGCGCCCCAACAGCCTGTGCGAAGACCAGCACCGGCAACGCCTAGCGCGACAAGCTAGGCCCTGAATGCGGTAGGGACCGGTAGCGCTACAAAGAGCGCCCAACACTAAACAAATAAACTCATCCTAAATTAAAATTGTTTGACAAAAAAAAACATTGTAAGAAATATTGTGAAATCGTGCGGAATTAAATCTGTCCGATAGCAGTATAGCCTGTAAAGCTATGCGAAACATTAGGTAGGAAGATCACTGCGATGATCGAGTAGGAAAGTAAAATATATATATAAAATTTACTAAACAAAAAAAATATAATTCATGATATTTTAAGCAAGTTGCCAGGACAATAGTAATATAAAAATAAATATACAAAAAATAAATTAATATTAAAAAAAAGAAAGCAATTTACTATCGACCATACAAAAATGTTCCCTACCAAAACTGAAAAATTGTTAGGAAAGCAACACGAGTTGCACAAAAGATTAAAGAAGATAGAAGAATTAGATGCTAGTAAGTTAACTAGAAAGATTCTTAATGAAATAGCGGAGATTCAGAAGCAATGGGTTAGTTACCATAGTCAAATGATACAGAGTGGTGTAACCGAACACTACTATTTTACAGATGGAAAGTATGAGGAGGGTTTAGATATGGCAGCCAGATTATTAGCCAAAGGAGAGTCAAGCAGGCAGGGCACTGTCGATTCGGAAAACAGTGAAGCAGATGCAACGATGTTTGAAAAGTTGGATGATAGCAAAGAAGAGTCGCGCGGGAATGCGACCTCCAGTAATACAGACGCTAATGAGAACCAGGAGATATTTTTGGGTAGAGCCCGACAGCTCCAGGAATATGTGGATAGGGTAACCAAGGATTTACGTACTATAGATAATTCAACAGGCAATGAGACATGCATAGTATATATTAATAAGATCAATTATTTATGGGAGAAAGTACAGGCGTGCCAGGGTTTGACAAAAAATGCCAAATTTAATAATGCTATGGATGATTTAGAATTCGATGTCCGGAATTCAGTATCAGCATTAGAAATGAAACTAAACAACAAGGAAAGTAAGATTGAGAATGTAACCGTGAGAGGCGAACTACCAGTGTTGCCAAAAATTCAGGTACCCACATTTTCTGGAGAGTCTCGAGAATGGGACCTGTTTGTGGAATTATTTGCGGAATTAATTGAAAAAAGGGAAGATTTAAGTCAGACTCTTAAATTTAATTATTTAAAATCCGCGTTAAAGGGCGAAGCAAGGAGCATGGTAGCCCATCTATTGTCAGGTTCAGCTGACAATTATAGTGCCGCTTGGGAATTATTAAACAAGCGATATGAAAATAATCGGAGGGTATTTTCCGAACAATTAAGTCGGATCGTTGATTTACCGATGATCAACAATGAATCCGCAGAAGGTGTAAAAGGAGTGATTGACATAATTAATGAGTCAATACACTTAATTAAAATTAAAGCAAATTTGTCAGATGAAGTTGACGTAATAGTCGCTCAACTCATACTTCGGAAATTTGACAGAGAGACTCTACAATTATATGAGAGTCAAATTAGAAAAACAAGGCAGATACAATTACTATCTGATGTAATGGAATACTTAGAGCAAAGATATTGCTCGTTAAGTGCCATGAGGAAGGAAGAGAAAAAACCGTTACAAAAAACGTCGGCTGCAGTGTTTAAAGATAGTTGTCCGATCTGTAAAGGTCCTTGGCATAGCGCACTTCTGTGCTATAAGTTTAAAGCGCTTACACCTAAAGAAAGTGCGGAAATAGCAAAAAAAGTACAATTATGTACAAGATGCTTGAAGCATTCAAGCAACAAGAGATACACTATTGAAATAGGCTGCTCATTGTGCAGCAAGGGGCACCACACCCTTCTCCATTTTGGGGAAAAACAGGCGAAAGTAAATACTTGTGTTACAGAACAACAAAAACTGTTGGCCACAGCTCTAATACAAGTTAAAAAAATAAATGGAGAGTATGAAACATTAAGAGCATTAATTGATAATGGTTCTCAGAGCACTATTTTGTCTGAAGAAGCTGCTCAAATGTTAAAATTACCTAAGATCAAGAAACAAACAGAAATAAGTGGCGTATCTGCAACAAAAAGTAGAACGTCGAAGTATAGGGTAAATATTGAAATGAAGACACGTGGTTCGGAGAAGAAACTTATTAAGGTTGAAGCAATTGTATTACCGCAATTAATGAAAGCACTTCCGTTAAAAATAGCAAACGTGGATATGTCAAAATGGCAAACTTACGTGCTAGCTGACCCCACATTTAATAAACCTGGTAGGGTTGATATGATAATAGGGGTAGACGTATATACCCATATCTTAAAAGGTGGAGTTGCCAAGGTTAACGGCTTGCTGGGACAAAACACTCAATTTGGTTGGATCGTGTCGGGATGTACTAAGTCAAAAGGAGACGAGTCTATAGTAGCTACAACAATAGACGTGACAGATATGGAACGTTTTTGGGAAATGGAGGCAGACGAAAAAGATGATATAGAAGCTAATCAATGTGAAGAAAATTTTAACAAGACAACAATAATTGATGAGTCGGGAAGATATGTGGTAACGATCCCATTTAAGCAAGAAAGGGAGTTAGGTGACTCGAAGGCGCAAGCAACGGCGCGATTCCTTAACTTGGAGAAAAAATTTCAGAAAAATCCAAAACTTAAGGGGGAGTACGAAAAATTCATTAAAGAATATTTGGAGTTGGGCCATATGGTAGAAACTAAAGATGAAGGTTCTTATTACCTGCCACATCAAGCAGTAGTAAAAGAAGAAAGCTTGACAACTAAATTAAGAGTTGTATTTGACGCTTCTGCGAAAACCACGAATAACAGAAGTCTCAATGATGTGATGTGGATCGGACCGCGACTTCAAAAAGACATTTTCGACATAATAGTAAAATGGCGAAAATGGCAGTACGTAGCATCTGCAGATATTGAAAAAATGTATCGGCAGATATATATTGATCAAGACGATCAAAAATATTTGCATATTTTATGGAGAAATTCCCCACAGAAAAAGCTAAGAAAATATAAATTGACAACAGTAACGTACGGCACTGCATCAGCACCTTACTTAGCTACAAGGGTGCTTGCAGAAATCGCAAACAGGTGTCAGGATAAAGTGATTAGAGAAATTATCCGAGATGAGTTCTACATGGATGACTTAATGACAGGCGGTGATACCGTACAAGAATCAAAACACAAAGTTCAGCAGGTTTCCAGAGAGCTGGAAAAGGCAGGAATGAATTTAAGAAAATGGATTTCGAACAGATCCGAAATTATTAAAGAGGTTATTGATACAGGCGATAATAAAGTACTAAAAATTGATGAGAACGAAGCAATTAAAACCTTGGGATTGCAGTGGGAGCCATTTAAAGACGAATTTAAATTTAAGGTAAACTGTGACGAAACCAGGAAGGTGAATAAAAGAGGGGTGCTATCCACACTGGCTAGCACCAGTAACAGTAATAGGCAAGTTATTCATGCAGAAGTTGTGGCTAGAGGGGCAAGATTGGGATCAAGAGCTGTCCGATAACGAAACAACAGAATGGAAGTCCTTCAGGGACAATTTGGTGTTTCTGGAAGAAGTCAGACTACCCCGATGGATCAAGACACAGCCTAATATGTTGTTACAGATTCATGGTTTTGCTGACGCTTCAGAAAAGGCATATGCAGCGGTAGTATATGCTAAAATAGGTGAAGCAGTTACCCTCATAGCCAGCAAGAACAAAGTTAATCCAATCAAAAATAGGAAGACTATTCCTAAATTGGAATTATGTGCAGCGCACTTGCTATCGCAATTGCTAAAAAGAGTCCAGCAATCTATTGCTGTTCCAGCTGAAATATATGCTTGGAGTGACTCTACTATCACACTGTGCTGGATAAAAAACGGTGCTAGTAAGGAAAAATTCGTAAGACGTCGCATAGAGGATATCCTAAAAATCAAAGAAATAACATGGAACCATGTAAAATCAGAAGATAATCCTGCAGATATAGCGTCAAGGGGTATTTGCCCAAATAAGTTAAAAGATTGTGAATTGTGGTGGAATGGGCCAAAGTGGCTAGGCGAGGCAAATGAAAAATGGCCTAAACCAAAAACAGATGAGGGCAAGAGTATGGTAAATTCCGTACTATTAAATACAGAGAGTAGTGTTATGCAGGAGCTAATTGAAAAGTATTCCTGTATGAATAAACTGGCCAGAATTACGGCATATGTATTAAGATTTATTTGCATTAAAAAAAGAGATAGAGTGTACGCATCATACGTCACTGTCAATGAGCTTAAGAATGCAAAAAATTTTATAATTAAACACCAACAGGCATATCAATTTTGCAGAGGGATATCATGTCTTACGCAGAACAAGCAAATCGACATGAAAAGCAAAATTTTAAGCTTAAATCCATTTTTGGATGACGATGGAATATTGCGCGTGGGGGGAAGATTGCAAAATGCCAACATATGTTTTGATACTAAACATCCTGTGATTTTGGATAAATCACATCTAACAATGCTATTGATTAAAGATGCTCATAAGGAAACTCTACACGGAGGAATTAATCTTATGAGAAATCAAATTCAAAGGAAATTTTGGATTTTCGGATTAAGAAACGCACTTAAAAATACCTGAGGGAATGCGTCACTTGTGCCAGATACCGCCAAGTAACTGCGGAGCAAATTATGGGTAACCTGCCCGAAAATCGGGTAACGGTGTCATCTCCATTTCATAACACGGGGATTGATTTCGCCGGTCCATATCATATAAGATGCTCAAAAAATCGGGGACAAAAAACATTCAAAGGGTACATATCAGTATTCGTATGCTTGTCAACTAAAGCAATTCATTTAGAAGTTGTTAGTGATTTGACAACTGATGCTTTCCTAGCGGCATTTCGGAGATTTGTTGCAAGACGGGGCAAATGCGCTAATATATATTCCGATAATGGTACAAATTTTGTGGGAGCGGCTAGGAGGCTCGATGAAGACTTCAAAAAAGCAGTTCGAGATAACGTTCAGGTTGCCCCTGTTCTAGAACGAGAACAGATCAGCTGGCATTTTAGCCCCCCGGCAGGACCTCATTTCGGAGGTATTTGGGAAGCGGGTGTGAAATCGGTCAAGTATCATTTAAAAAGAGTAATAGGAGATAGTAACCTCACATACGAAGAATTAGCAACGTTATTGTGCCAGATAGAAGCAGTACTAAATTCACGGCCGTTGTATACGACGGGTGAAGATATGGACAACAACGAAGTATTAACTCCTGGACATTTCTTGATTGGAAGACCAACATTAGAAGCAGCCGAGTCCATATCAGAAGAAATGAAGTAAGTAAGTCGTCTCGCCGACTTAGGTATACCATACACCAGTAAAACAAATATTTCAAATTTGTATTAACAAATGCATTTGCCTATTTAAAAAAAATTCTGTTCACATGCTTTTTACAAGCATATCTTAGTATCTCACTCACTCATGCATATGAGCACCCTAGCGCCACCACCCGCCAACGACCAACTCCGGCCTTATGGAAAAACGTTTATATGCAAAACTTGGCTATTTTTTGTCCGATTTTGATCAAATTTGGTATTTTGCTGAATATTAGTATCAATTTCAAGTGTGCCAAATTTGATTCCACAAGGTGAAAAATTACGGGAGATAATCGAGTTTTTCAAATTTCGGGGGCGAAAAGGGGCGTGGCAAAATCTTTATAATTACAAAATGAGCGTATTTACTAAGCAAATATACATACCAAATATGGTGTCTCTAGCTGCAATAGTTTTTGAGATAAACGTTTTTTTCGAATTGCGGGGGCGGAAAGGGGCGTGGTAAAATCTTTATAATTACAAAATGAGCGCATTTACTAAGCAAATATACATACCAAATATGGTGTCTCTAGCTGTAATAGTTTTTGAGATAAACGTTTTTTTTTAATTGCGGGGGCGGAAAGGGGCGTGGCAAAAATTTGAAACAAACTTGATCACTCTACATACCACAAGAGCCTACATTTCAAATTTGGTAGCTCTATCTCTTAAAGTCTCCGAGAACTAGGCGTTCATACGGACGGACAGACGGACAGACGGACAGACGGACGGACGGACGGACAGACGGACATGGCTAGATCGACTCGGCTGTTGATCCTGATCAAGAATATATATACTTTATGGGGTCGGAAAAACTTCCTTCTGCCTGTTACATACATTTTGGCGACTTTAATATACCATTTCACCCTATGGGTGTATGGTATAAAAATTGGAAATTTAGACAGATGGAAACTAATTCAGAAAATGAAAAAGGATTTCTGGTTGAAATGGAAAGATGAATATCTATATACTCTCCAGCAGAGGAATAAGTGGCGACGAACCACAGAAAATTTAGAGAATGGTCAGGTCGTACTGATCAAAGATGAAAATTGTCACCCAGCCAGGTGGCCTCTGGGCAAGATTGAAGAAATTCACAAAGGCAGGGACGATAAAGTAAGAGTGGTAAAAGTCAAATTGCAGGAAGGGTCAATTACAAGACCTATAAATAAAATTTGTCCACTCATTGGAGTAAATTCATCAGAAGACGTTGAGGAGAACCGACATCGGAAAACTACCAGATTCGGTCATCTGTCCAAAGTAGGAACCGTAATGATGTTAGCAATGTTGATGCTACTTTGTCAACTGTCGAATGCAGCAAGCATTAAAGATAATAGACCAAAAATTATGGTAAAAGAACTAAACGCAACAGCCGCATTGTACTTAGATCCAATGGGTGAGGTGGAGGTAGTAGCGTCCTCATGGGATCTGGTTGTATACTATGACATGTCGGCATATTTTGAAATGCTTACTAAAGGTGACAGATTGATTCCGAAAATGAGGGATTTATGTCAAAAGCTATATAATTTCGAAGACCAGTGCCATTTCGTGTTAGACAACACGATAAAACGCATTACGGAAATCGAAGAAAATAATAGATTGTTCATGAGTCAAAAGCAAGAAAGGCCAAGAAGCAAACGAGCACCGTTTGAATTCATGGGTTCACTGTACCATATATTATTTGGCATAATGGATGCAGATGACAGAGTACAGATGGAAGAAAACATGAGAAATTTACTGACAAATCAACAAAATCTGAAACACCTACAAGAAAGGCAGACATCGATAGTAGACTCCACGGCAAACATTCTTAAGTCAACTATAGATGAAATAAATGATAACTTTCGCAACATGAACAAACGGATTGAAAATATGACGGAAGTACTAAAAGAAAGCTATTACGTATATAGAGAATCCATCCAGTTTTTCATGATTGTAAGGCAACTGAGTTCAGTGGTGGATGAATGTGAAAAAATCCAGACAGGAATTATAAATCTTTTAATAGACATTAACCATGGTAGGTTGAACCCTAACATTTTAAAACCAAGCCAGATGAAGTTGGAAATAACGAAAATAAAGGACAAGTTGTCCGAAGCTTTAGTACTACCAGGTAAAAGGATAGGGACTGAGTTAAAAGATATATATACTCTGTTGACGGCCAAGGGTATCTTTATTGACAGAAAACTAATCATAAATGCAAAAATACCACTTTTTGGTAGGCATCCGTCTTTTCTCTATAAAGTTGTTCCCGTACCTGTACGATTGAACACTAATCAAATGGTAATGGTCCATATAGATAGCCAGTACTTAATATATAACTTTGAAATAGACTCGTATCATCTAATGTCTGAGCCAGCTATGCAAAAATGTCGTAGCTGGCAGTCGAACAGGAGAACATGTGAAGGAAGTTGGCCATGGAGTAGTGCCAATGATAATGCCTGCGAGCTGACACCTTTTAAACAAAATAACAAAACCAGTTGCGTATACACAACGATTGTGGAGACAAAATCTTACTGGGTAGAATTAGATAGCAGCAGTAGTTGGTTATTCAAGGTACCGCCTAAAACTAAGGCCAGAGTCCAATGCGGTAACGAACAGCAGGAGGTGCTAGATATACCAGAACAAGGAATTTTAAGCCTCAGATCAGGCTGCACAGCTAGGGCAGAAGATAAAATTTTAGTAGCTCACCATAGCGTCCAATCAGAGTCGTACATAGCTGTTAAAACTTCGCACGTAGGCGATATTAGTAACATAGAAAATATAGCATGGAGTTCAGTAGAAGCAAACATACTAAACCATTCTGCAGAATTAGAAAGAATAGGAAGTCAATTACAATCATTAAAGGAACATCATATTGAATTACTAGGTTTAAACTTCCATCACGTAGCTGGTCATGCTTCTTTAATGTTGGTCAGTTTACTAATGATAATATTAATAATAATAATTTGCTTAAGACAACGTAATAAAAATATTAGAATCCCAATCGCCCCATTTGGCGGCCCCTCGCAGAATGTTTAAGAATAAACACAGTATTCATCTGAGCTGGCTTCACCAAATCAGATGCACCAATGAAATATACAAAACGAAACAAAAACATAAGTAAATCATAAAATTCATGTGACAATTATTGCTTAAAACCATACAAAACATGCATCCACACTCTGTGGAAAACACTTAAGATTATAACAGCGACGCGGTATCAAGTAACCAACGCTGAGCATGAAAGATAAACAATTTTCAACCCCCGAAACGTGGGGGGCATTAGAATAAGTATTTTTATTGCGATTGTTGCGTCTTAGAGTTTAAGAATTTTTAAATAAAATCAGTTCATATTTTGAATTCAACGAATGAAGACTGGGTTATTTTCTTTCTCTTCGGAAATCCCTATTCAAGCGTTTTTAAATTTTTTGTGTGCTTTTCTATGGTGCCCTCAGATATATTTCTAACCTGGGAGAGGCACTTGATTGATTTGTGGATTTCCAGTTTAATTTCACGAGCTTCATTGAGAATATATTCCCACTCTGTCATAATGGGAAATTCCACACTTGGTCAAGGTCATTGGTTCGACCTATTTATCTTTTCTTTACCGTTTAGATATGGGGAAAAATTTCTCCCATTCCTTGCTTAAAGATTATTTATTAAGTATATTCAACTTTTCATCATGTTCTTCTATATTTATATCATTACTCAGATTCAAAAGTATGTTTATAATTTTACTCTTCTATATCTAGTATTTCTACATCTGAATCTGTTCAATCTTTTGTTTCTGAAATCGATTCTGATATGTCTATCAGCGCGATTGAGTCCTTGAAAATTTCGTGGACCCATCCGGGCACGTCTCTTCTTATAGGAGTCTTAGCTAACAATCTACTATAAGCTATTTTTATGGATTTTTCCATAAGATCTACAATATTTTTTTTAAGTATGTAATTGTGGGCTATCCAATACCTTATTTGCTTGTATTTGTATTCACCTGATTGTATCAGGAAATTAAGGAAAGGTAAATATTTTTGTAGTTTTTTCGTTTCTATTTCATCAATATTCTACACTAACTGGTTAGGCCTATTAATATGGATGTATTTTTTTTTTTTTTTTTTTCTTACTGCCTTAGTTTTACCACTAGGTAGAAACGATATGTGCCTGCTGAATTGGAAATACAGCATACATATGGTACTGTGAGGACGAAAAACAAATCAGTACCCTAGAGCCTCCTTGAACTGGGAAATCTTCTCCCGTTATATTAAGGTAAGCTGATCTTTTGTACCAAGATTATTCAGTTTTCTGGTGATCTGATTTTCTCATTTCTAAAAACCTCAATTAAATCTTGGACAATACTGCAAAATAATTATCAAGAGTGGCCATTGTGCATATGCATTGGCGTGTGTGCATATGCATTTTTAGACCTTATCTAGGTCATTAGCTTGGCTTATGGTTCTTTTAGTTACACCTTTATTGTGTAATAGGTAAGCTTTATATAAAACATATGCACACATTATTATGACAATTATTAATAACAATATGTTCGTTAATCTCAAGTCAGCATTTGATGATTCGATTTTATTTATAACGTTTGCAGTGTAGTCCACTGATTTTGTTTCGATTAACCCTATTGTGGGTATATATCATCAAATTTACTTTTGGTATTATCGAACATGTGAACTGATGGAGTTTACTTTGAAATATTAAAAATCTTTAATGGTCCTATATAAGACGCTTTTAATTTAATAATATGAATATAGCAAATACGGAAAAAAATTACTAAAAAAAAATTTTTTATAAGTGTTTCAAGCTTTGGTCTTATTCGCTTCAATACGAATATTATTTGAAATGTAAAAAAAAAATGTACATACATATATCTTCATGCTTAGCTGTATAAATTAATGTGAATATGTTTATGTGCATACATCAATGTATACATATAAACATATTAGAGTGCACAATTATATTTTAATGCGTATATGTTTAATTGTTTATACTTGCAACAAAGTGTTACAAGTTGAGCTCCTTGTATTGAATGATTATTTGTATGAATATACTACAGGTAAATTAACCCGAGTGTGACTCTAGCATTCATTTATTGTCGCAATTCAAGTTTGTTCCACCTTCTGAGAAGTTGCCCAAGAAATGTACCCTTGAGTTTCCTCATAAGCAGTCGCCAGCACTCTCTATTGCATCTTCTCCCATTTTACTTTCGCCTAAACCATCTTCTTGTCCCTCTTTATGCTCTTCTTTTCAGATTGAAGTACCCAGTACAAGCCCTGGTGTACCTCAATCTATCCCTCACGGGAACTCTGATCAGTTACAGGATCATACTGTCTCTCAATCACTTGCGGGTCCCAATGCTCCTCCGCCTCCACTAACTGTAGTGCTTCATCGCAAACAATTATTTATTTCTAGACTTGCTCCAGATACTTCTGAGTCGTCTGTGGCAGCTTTCATTGGTAATATATTCCCTGCTAAAGTTTTAATTCAAAAGTTTAAGTTTTCTAGGCCTCGCGAAATCTCCTCGTTTAAAATTACAGTACCAAATGAGTATTTCTCAGCTATGGTTGACCCTATCTTTTGGCCAGAGGGCCTAGTTGTACAAGAGTTTGCGGCCAATAGGCGCTTCCGTCCTTTGCCTGTCTACCTTCCTAATGTATCTTCTGCTTCAAAAAACTAATAACGTCTAGTCTTTGCATTCATTATCAAAATGTAAGAGGACTTCTTACCAAGCTCTCGAAACTATTGTGTGATAGCCAAACCTTTTCGGCTGACATATTAGCATTCTCTGAAACTTGGCTTAACTCTTCTGTTTTGGATAATGAAATTCTTTCTAATAACTTCATTTCTTATAGGCTTGATCGTGTTGGTCATCGTGGCGGTGGAGTACTCATTGCTGTCAACTCGAATCTGTGTTCAAGTGTTGTGCCGATTGATCTCCCCTCAGTTGTTAAGTTCATTTGTGTCAAAGTTACATTTTCTAACTTTAGCTTATATATCTCATTATATTCCTCCAGCTGCTGATAGCATGATCTACATGCGGATGCTTTGCGAACTATTTTTAGTCGTCTTAAAGATCGTGATTTTCTTATAGTTTTAGGTGATTTTCACTTGCCTAATATTTTTTGGCTTGTTGATGACAATCTATCTTTCTTAATTCCTTCATCTCAACATGTTTTTCTTGAAAGCCTACTTGAATGTCCGCTATATCAGTTGAATTCTTTTCTTAACTCTTCTAAAAGAATCCTTGATCTTGTTTTTGTCTCGGATCCCACTCTTAGTGCTGCATCAGAAACACAGCCCCAAGTCAAGCCTGAAGATCCTTATCACCCTACCATTGAAGTTACTAATTCTTACAATTTCGTTACTAATACATTTAATAATATCTCAAATTCTCGTCGTAAATCTTTTCGTAAAATAAATTTCAATCTTCTTAACAGCCTTATTATACCCTTGCAAAAAGGGTATATTAATTTTGATCAGAAGTGCGCAACGCATAGAAGGAAGCATCTCCGACCATATAATGTATATATATTCTTGATCAGCACGACGAGACGAGTTCAAATAGCCATGTCCGTCCGTCCGTCCGTCTGTCCGTCCGTCTGGATCGATGCGACCTCCTCCTAGACCGTTAGAGCTAGATAGCTCTGAAATCTTGTACGTAGCCTTGTATATACTGCAGGGTTTTTATATCTCAGATTCAGCCGGATCGGACCACTATATCAGATAGCTCCTACAAACGTCAAAGTCACGATCAGAGACTTTTCTGAATAACTTCGCTATTTTCTAAGCTATCGTCATGAAATTTATTACTGGTAAGTTTATTGCATCTATAAACAACTGTGCCAAATTTGATCAAGATCGGGTGACTATATCATATACCTTCCATAGGAACGATCGGTCGAAAACAGTGACTTTTGTCAATAACTTCGTTACTTTTAATGTGATTGCATTCAAATTAAACATTTGATAGTTAAAAATACTTTTTAATGACTGTGCCGAATTTGGTAAAGATCGGGTAAATATATCATATAGCTTCCATAGTATCGATCGGTGGAAAACAGTGACTTTCATCAAAATGTTCGTCATATCCTATGCTAAGATTGAAGGCCGTTCTTTCTTTATAAAATAATTGGTTCGCGACTGGACTATGCAAATTATTGTGTAGCAAAATCTCAATTTTGCCTTTTAAAAGATTTTACAACTTTGTTAATTCCAAAAGACGCTCTAATTTACTACCTTCCACCTTCAGACTTAATGACCAGACTGCTAATAATGATTCAGATATTGCAGATCTGTTTGCTAAATTCGTTCAGTCGACTTATTCTACTACTGCTTCGGATCGCACACCCCATCTCTTCTCAATCCCACATTTAAATTGTATGTTTTTTCTTGTCATCTATGACGTCTTCCTTCGTACCCGGGCCTGATAATACCTAGTTGCATCCTTAAAAGTGTTCGATTTCCCTATCTAAGCCTTTATCTCAGTTATTCTTTATATCGAGTGAGACATGTAGCTTTCCCGATATTTGGAAGGAGTCTTTTATTATTCCGCTTTTTAAAAAGAGTAGCAAATCGGATATTTCTAACTTTCGGCAATACCTAAGCTGTTTGAGAAAATTATTACGTCTTCCCTTCAACACCTATCCAGATCCGCCATTTCTCCTTGTCAGCATGGCTTCATGAAACTGTGTCAAACTGATGTTATTTATACTGACTTTAGTAAGGCTTTCTATACGGTTGATCATTCTATGCTTCTCACGAAACTTAACATCAATATGATGTTCACCAGCGTAGTATTGAATCGGTACAGAAGCAATTCCTTGAGTTCGCGTTACGCGGTCTTAATTGGGACCTTAGTCTTCGCCTACCTTCTTATTCTGACAGACTTCTTCTTATTAATCTTCCTTCACTTTACAACCGTAGGCTTGCATATGGCATTCTCTTTCTCCATAAACTAGTCAACAGCGATGTCATTTCTACTAATTTACTAGATACGCTATATTTTTGTGTTCCCTCAGGTCGAACCAGAAACTTTTTTCCTATTCACCTTAGTAGATGTCTGACTAACTACTCTCTTCACGATCCTTTTCGTGTTCTTTGCCAATCTTTTAACAACCTTTCTTACCTTATTTCTCCTCATCTTTCTGTCACTTCTCTTCGCGCTATAGTATTTAATTATCTACAGCGAAACCACTGAAAATATTCTGGACTTGGATTGGCTGCAACTCATCCCTGACCACATTGGCTGTAAATCGGGGCATAGCTGGCACCTTGTGCAAATAAAACACCTCCACCGGGTCGGGGATGTTTAGTTGTACATAAAGCTAAGCTACCTTATTCATTTAATTATTATCTGTATTTAAGCTTAAGCTTTTTTGTCAACTGCTGCTGAGGTAAAGAAATAAATAAATAAATAAAAAAAAAAAAATAAATAAATCATGCGGTATATGGATTTGATATGATAACGCATGCAAGTCAATATAAACTGTTAAGGAACTTAAAAATGTTACATGCATCAGTAGTACAGCTTGATCGAGATACGGGAGAACTTGAAAAGTGTCTATGAACAACAAACCCAGCACTAAAGTAAAGGAATTAATGCTAAACTATGCCCGTCGTTTCTTAAAGCTCGTGTTCGGGAAAAACAAAGGAATTCATACTACATATATTCTAGATTTACAAGGGAAATTAGTTGGAACTTTCCATGCGAAGGATATTCGTCAATAAAATATTGTAATATCACAGACTTTCACATTTCTGTTGAATTCGTGACGCTGAATCAACTACGAATTAAACAGCGGTGTAGTGTATAGGAATTTCAGTAATTTTAAAATTCAACGGATTTAGATTATTTAGTATTTTTTTGTGTTATCGACATTTGCTAAAGTGGTGAGAATCGAAAATTTAGGTAACCAGCTTGTAATACAATGAACTAAGCTGCAACGGTTTGGATAAACCAATAAGACAAATAAGGCAAAACAGACTTATTGGACAGCGTGGTTGTTGGAAACATATTTGTCCAAAGTTTTAAATAACCCAATTGGGGAGTGCATCATAACCCCTACGCGTGTGCGAAAATAAATGTATATGCGTGTGTGTGTGTTCAAGAGATTAATGTAAGTTAATTTCATTTCAATAATTCTCGAATTATCGGAAATAGTTTCCATCAAATATTGCAATTTTTTCTACAAGATTCCCCTGCTTGACAGCTCCTTTGAGACACTTGTCTTCGGCAGGCTTGCCCCAGCAGTCTCAAATATTTGTGAGTGGACTGTAGGCGTCAGTGTCAACTTCTTGAACGATGATCGATTGTGGAAATCCGAGAGTTAAAATTAATAAACTTTTGTCTTAATACCATCCTTAAGGGTAAATAAAAGAAAAATTCCCGAAATAGTTTTGTGTCTTATATAGAATTATTATAGATACGGCGTTAGCGAAGCAAAGTGAATATTTCGAGTGTTAAGACCTATGTATATAATTGTCCACATCGCGCTTTTCGCTTATCCTGCCTCACCTGCAATCCAGACCATACAATTAGAACACGTGTAGGATTAAAAACGTAGAAGGATGTACGAAACCTAACCTCTTCCCCCAATCTTAACCTAACAAAAATCATGGAAGATAAAAAGTAAAATGATGAACTAAACCTAACCTTTCTACAAACATAACCTGACCTCACTCGAGAACGTTATGTAGACGGGAAGAGCATTTTGTAATTATATGCAAGAACAAGCGAGGTGTATAATTTGCACAAAGTAAAATTTTTATTCGTCTTCGGAACAGATGAAATAATCAGGATTAAATTAAATGAGTCAACATAAGGCTCCGCAGTAGTTAATGTATCAGTAGTATGGAATCAATTTTAGTTTAATTTTACAAAGAATTTCCTTTTTTTTGTTTGGTGGCTAAATGATTCAATTTTACAGGATTTGGAATTCAATGGCAGTGTATATTGTCGTTAGTTAAAAATTTTAATTTTTTCAGAATCTGAGTATGGAAGATTGGAAGATGTAACCCTTCCTATTTTGAACAGCGACAATAACACAACAAAAGATCTTTCTTTAAGTGTATCAAAATTCAAATTTTCCCTCTACATTGTTATAAATTTATTTGATGACATAAATTCTCGTGTGTATCAAATTTTTTTTTCTTCGGAACTAATGGTAATAGTTAAAATAACGTAAACTTAGGAAATTATGAATATTAAATGATAGAGTAATCATTAGTAATAAGAACCAATATGCAACCGTTTTTGTAGATCAAATTGATCGAATCGATAGCACGCGATGCTAAATATTTTGTTTTGTTCGAATAAATATTAAGTACATTGTGAATTATTAATTTCTTTAGTTCCCTGATTTAGAAGGAGAAGTCCTAGCTTTTGTATTGGGAGATTGCGATAACTTTCGCTGGTAGGCTCATGGTACGGTGGGTACAGATGCGGAGCGCAATTATCTTCTTATTCTTGTCTAATGAAAACCCAGGCAAGGGATTCGGTTAAATATGAATGGCCGACATACATAAAATACGCTGTGAATGTACTGTAAAGACCGGGTTCCACTTGGATAATCAATTCAAAACTCGAACACTCAGTGTCGCTTTGTGGTAATATTCCAATTGATTTTTATTCAGAAAATATTCTTTTGCTTAGCCTATGTTTACATATATATTCTTATGCTGCGACTTATGCTTAATTGTATATTTATGTGAATATGTTTATGTGCATACATCAATGTATACATATAAACATATTCAAGTGCACAGTTATATTTTAATGCGTATATATTTAATTGCTTATACTTGTAACAAAGCGTTACAAGTTGAGCTCATTGTATTGAATGTTTATTTGAATGAATATACTACAATGCATACGCCCAGACTCCGACTGACAATATCAAATTCAGAGCATGGCTGGCATTCCTGGATAATGTATATGGTTCATTTTGCCAGCACATCGAATTATTCTCTATGACGAATTGCTGTTGTTCACGCCGTCGGGCCAGGCCGTCAGCCTCATAACGGGACTTAACAATTAGGACCACAATGGTGACCGGTGTGAGTAGTCCCAGCCCAAAGACCATGTGATGTCCTTTACAGTTTTCAAGTATTATGTATTATGTAACTAAAATTATTATTATTATTATTTTTTTTTTCTTGAACGAGATATTTAGAGAGAGATAGTAGGTGACTTAGTAGGAAGCTAATCCGACCCCAAAAAGTATATATATAGAGAAAGAGAGACGAAAAGCTAGAGCCAGGCCAGCGTGTTACCGCTGACCAAGCACTTTGATGGATGCGCTCCAACAGTATGTATGTATGTACTGACACTCTCCCTCTCTTTTGTAGCTATTGCATAAGTCGCAGCATAAGAATATATATGTAAAGATAGGCTAAGCAAAAGAATATTTTCTGAATAAAAATCAATTGAAATATTATCACAAAGCGACACTGAGTGTTCGAGTTTTGAATTGATTATCCAAGTGGAACCCGGTCTTTACAGCGTATTTTATGTATGTCGGCCATTCATATTTAACCGAATACCTTGCCTGGGTTTTCATTAGACAAGAATAAGAAGATAATTGCGCTCCGCATCTGTACCCACCGTACCATGAGCCTACCAGCGAAAGTTATCGCAGACTCCCAATACAAAAGCTAGGACTTCTCCTTCTACATCAGGGAACTAAAGAAATTAATAATTCATAATGAACTTAATATTTATTCAAACAATTCAAAATATTTAGCATCGCGTGCTATAGATTCGATCAATTTGATCTAAAAAACGCTTGCATATTGGTTCTTATTACTAATGATTACTCTATCATTTAATATTCATAATTTCCTAAGTTTACGTTATTTTAACTATTACCATTAGTTCCGAAGAAAGAAAAAATTTGATACATTATGTCTCTTGATTACGCTAAAGTCCTCGCAAATTCCATTCTCGCTGAATATTTTTACCTATATATGTCCATTGACAATGTATTAAATGCATAAATTAAGGCTCACACGAGAATTTATGTCATCAAATAAATTTATAACAATATAGAAGGAAAATTTGAATTTTGATACACTTAATTTTTCCCAAACAGAAAGATCTTTTGTTGTGTTGTTGTCGCTGTTCAAAATAGGAAGGGTTACATCTTCCAATCTTCCATATTCAGATTCTGAAAAAATTAAATTTTTTAACTAACGACAATATACACTGCCATTGAATTCCATTTCCTGTAAAATTGAATCATTTAGCCACCAAACAAAAAAAAGGAAATTCTTTGTAAAATTAAACTAAAATTGATTCCATACTACTGATACATTAACTACTGCGGAGCCTTATGTTGACTCATTTAATTTAATCCTGATTATTTCATCTGTTCCGAAGACGAATAAAAATTTTACTTTGTGCAAATTATACACCTCGCTTGTTCTTGCATATAATTACAAAATGCTCTTCCCGTCTACATAACGTTCTCGAGTGAGGTCAGGTTATGTTTGTAGAAAGGTTAGGTTAAGTTCATCATTTTACTTTTTATCTTCCATGATTTTTGTTAGGTTAAGATTGGGGAAAGAGGTTAGGTTTCGTACATCCTTCTACGTTTTTAATCCTACACGTGTTCTAATTGTATGGTCTGGATTGCAGGTGGATAAGCGAAAGCCCGATGTGGACAATTATATTCATATGTCTTAACATTCGAAATATTCACTTTGCTCCGCTAACGCCGTATCTATAATAATTCTATATAATACACAAAACTATTTCGGGAATTTTTTTTATATTTACCCTTAATACCATCCGAGGCAATAGTTAAATAATTTTAACTCTCGGATTTCCACAATCGATCATCGTTCAAGAAGTTGACACTGACGCCTACAGTCCACTCACAAATATTTGAGACTGCTGGGGCAAGCCTGCCGAAGACAAGTGTCTCAAAGGAGCTGTCAAGCAAGGCGAATCTTTTAGAAAAATTTGGAATACTTGATGGAAACTATTTATTTTCGCACACGCGTAGGGGCCATGATGCACTCCCCAATTGGGTTATTTAAAACTTTGGACAAATATGTCCGAGCAGTTGGAACTCACTTGGAGGAAAGGAAGAATAAGTCTCTTTTGCCTTATTTGTCTTATTGTTTTATCCAAACCTCCGTTTATAAAACAAACCAACCAGCTGTGTGGCGTTGCAGCTTAGTTCATTGTATTACAAGCTGGTTACCTACATTTTCGATTCTCACCACTTTAGCAAATGTCGATAACACAAAAAAATACTAAATAATCGAAATCAGTTGAATTTTAAAATTACTGAAATTCCTATACACTACACCACTGTTTAATTCGTAGTTGATTCAGCCTCACGAATTCAACAGAAATGTGAAAGTCTGTGATATTAAAATATTTTATTGATGAATATCCTTCGCATGGAAAGTTCCAACTAATTTCCCTTGTAAATCTTCTAGAATATATGTAGTATGAATTCCCTTGTTTTTCACGAACACGAGCTTTAAGAAACGCCGGGCAAAGTTTAGCATTAATTCCTTTACTTTCCTTTAACAAAATTCCTTTTGAAAACATCCTCACCAACTTTAAAACAGACAGGCATTGTTCTCAAGCTGTATTCCTGATGCATGTAACATTTTTAAGGTCCTTAACAGTTTATATTGACTTGCATGCGTTATCATATCAAATCCATATACCGTATGATTTATTTATTTTTTTTT
This sequence comes from Drosophila paulistorum, assembly GCA_018152135.1. Taxonomy (NCBI): domain Eukaryota; kingdom Metazoa; phylum Arthropoda; class Insecta; order Diptera; family Drosophilidae; genus Drosophila; species Drosophila paulistorum. The sequence goes on along the minus strand of JAECXG010000612.1, from coordinate 289,377 downwards.
TATTTATTTATTTATTAATTTATTTATTTATTTATTTCGTTACGTCAACTAACACAGCAGTCGACAAAAAAGCTTAAGCTTAAATAAAGATAATAATTAAATGAAGAAGGTAGCTTAGCTTTATGTACAACTAAACATCCCCGACCCGGTGGAGGTGTTTTATTTGTACAAGGAGCCAGCTATGCCACAAAAATATAGCGTATCCAGTAAATTAGTAGAAATGACATCGCCGTTGACTAGTTTATGGAGAAAGAGAATGCCAAATACGAGCCTACGGTTGTAAAGTGAAGGAAGATTAATAAGAAGAAGTCTGTCAGAATAAGAAGGTAACGCGTAACGCGAACTCAAGAAATTGCTTCTGTACCGATTCAATACTACGCTGGTGAACATCATATTGATGTTAAGTTTCGTGAGAAGCAAAGAATGATCAACCGTATCGAAAGCCTTATTAAGGTCAGTATAAATAACATCAGTTTGACTTTTTTTTCGGAAGCCATGGTGTACAAGGGTTGTCAATTCTAAAAGGTTGGTAAGCGACGAACGACCTTTCATGAAGCCATGCTGACAAGGAGAAATGGCGGATCTGGATAGGTGTTGAAGGGAAGACGTAATAATTTTCTCAAACAGCTTAGGTATTGCCGAAAGTTAGAAATATCCGATTTGCTACTCTTTTTAAAAAGCGGAATAATAAGAGACTCCTTCCAAATATCGGGAAAGCTACATGTCTCACTCGATATAAAGAATAACTGAGATAAAGGCTTAGATAGGGAAATCGAACACTTTTAAGGATGTGACTAGGTATTATCAGGCCCGGGTACGAAGGAAGACATCATAGATAACAAGCTAGAGATAATACAGTCTTCAGTAATATAGTAATACTAGGAAAAAACATACAATTCAAATGTGGGATTGAGAAGGGATAGGGTGTGCGATCCGAAGCAGTAGTAGAATAAGTCGACTGAAAGAATTTAGCAAACAGATCTGCAATATCTGAATCATTATTAGCAGTCTGGTCAATAAGTCTGAAGGTGGAAGGTAGTAAATTAGAGCGTCTTTTGGAATTAACAAAATAAAAATCTTTTGGGGTTCTTATAAAATTCAACCTTAAAGTGAACGATATAATTATTGTAGCATTGAGTATTTAAAAGAGAAAATTGAGATTTGGCTACACAATAATTTGCATAGCCAAGTCGCGAACCAGTTTTCTTAAATCTTTTAAAATATCTCGATTTAATGTTATGGAGATTAGAGAGCCTACGTGTGAACCAGACTGGGGCACTGGAGACGGTATAGACATTCACATAAGGAACGCATTTATCAATTAGAGAATTAAGAGCAGAGTAGAAAAAATTCACTGCACAATCTATATCCCAATCAGTGGCGGATCTACGGGGGGTGAAATAGGGTAAATTTCCCCCCCCAAAACTCCGAGTCGGATAGGAAATCGGATTTTGGTTAAGAAATTTTACTTGGTCAAACAAAATTTTGACTTCGATTTCCCCCCCCAAAATCGAATGCACGGTCCGCCAATGATCCCAATCAAAAGAGAAAACCAGAAGGCCGGGGTTAACTTCGACCGCGTCGAAGTTTGTATACCCTTGCAACTGTTTTGATAATTCGTTCCTTACCCATGGCCATCAAAGTGTAAAAACGTTTTATCCAAAAAGTCTAATGTCTGCGAAATAACGGTCTTCAATCTTAGCATAGGATATGACGAACTTTTTGATCAAAGTCACTGTTTTCCACCGATCGTTTCTATGGAAGCTATATGATATAGTTACCCGATCTTGTATACATATAAACATATTCATCATTCAACATCGTATTATTCTCTATGGCGAATTGCTGTTGTTCGCGCCGTCGGGCCAGGCCGTCAGCCTCATAACGAGACTAAACAATTGGGACCACAATGGTGATCAGTGTGAGTAGTCCCAGCCAAAAGACCATGTGATGTCCTTGACAGTTTTCAAGTATGATGTATTAAGTAACTAAAATTAGTATTATTATTATTTTTTTTTTGACGTGATATTTAGAGAGAGATAGTCGGTGACTGGTGAGCAACTGTATATATTATACATAATATGTATATATACTAATTCTAAAGAAATTTCAACTACTGTTGATGTTAACGCAATGAAGCATTTCTGTAACAGTAAAAGATCAGAGGGTGACCGAGAGATAATAAATCGAATACATACATATGTAAATATATACCATATATATAGCCCTTCCCTAGTTTACATTGAATTTAGTATATACATGATTAATTAGTTTTATTTAATACACATTTAAAAAATGTAATAAAATATATTTTAAAAGAGAAGAGTAAAAGTTATTCACAATATTTTGTGTTATAAACCATATACTTTTAGGCTGAAATGGTATATTAAAGTCGCAAAAAGTTATGTAACAGGAAGAAGGAAGCTTATCCGACCCCATAAAGTATATATATAGAGGGAGAGAGATAAAAAGAGTATATAAAACTTATATAATTTCAACAATTTTATTTCTGTAAAATCTGACAGTAATTTCATTTAAGTGTATGCGTGTTGTGCTTTGCTTAGTGAATGATGGAAGAAAAAAAATTTTAGTAATAAGAGTAATAATTTGAATGTTTTGTTTGTTGATTGAGAATGATGTATTGAGTTGCAAGCAAACAAATTTTGAAATGTAAAAATATTATTGCCAAAGACTGCAAGGGTAAAAAAACTTCGGCATTGCCAAAGTTAGCTACTTTGATATTTTTTTAATTCATTTATTAACACAAAACAATAAATAAAATAGATTAACCAAATACAACCCAACCTGACAACAGAAATCGAGGATCATGGATACATAAAAAATGCCCGCTTCTTTGATATTTTCTTAATTCATTATTTAACCTAAAACAATAAATAAAAGAGATCAACAAAATACAACAATCATGGATACATAAAAAATGCGGCGGTACGTCCCATTGGGAATTGCTACGCCAGGGTTATGGGGACTTTTATGATGAACCGACTATTTCTCGCTCCAGTCTCCTAAGCTCGCGCATGATGACTCCGATGTAGGCGCTCACCGCCGACCAATTATCGTTGCTGGGCACCATGCCAGAATTTGTGATTTGACCACTGTTTGGGCCCTCTTGTGTTGAGCATGATCCTGGCGAGTGCTCTACTCGATTCCGCTGCCTTCCGCTGTACCTAGGTGTTCTCGGAAACACAATCTTGTTTCGAGCCACACTCTTAGGTAGCGAATTGCTCTAGTCGGTTTCACCTCGATACCGTCAATTGTAACGGTGGCCGTTTACACTTACTTCCGGCTGCTGACTAGCACCGCTTTTGTCTTGTGCGCCGCTAGTACAAGGCCCACCGAGCGCAGCCAGGTCGTGATGGATGCAATGGCTCTATTTGCCGTTGACTCCACATCCTTCAGTTCCTTGCCCACCACTACGACCGCGACATCGTCCGCGTAGCCGACTACTATCACTTACTCGGCATGTCTAGTCGAAGGACGTACATGATTTTCCACAGAAGGGGATCCAGAAAAGAGCCCTGAGGCCCTCCTGCAGACACCTGCCGTTGAATAGCATCAGACGCTGTACTCACTACTCTGCTGACCGCGTCTATTGTGGACCTTGCCTTGCGGAATCCACTGAGATGGGAATACTCCCTTCTTCAGGCACTGGTCGAAGGTTGCCGCGAATATTTTTGCGTTGCGTTGCCATTGCCAGCCGAAGTGCACGGTTGGGGATGGGACCGGGGCCTTGTTTTGTGTCAGCGACCTGGCTGCCGCAAGCAGCAGTCCTCACGCTGGGGGAAGAGATCGCAGGCAATACGTTCCAACTCGCTGGCTTCTGTAGGAGAAGAGAATCTGTTGGCGTAGACTCGCTTGACCACGATCTATACAAGATACCCTGCTTTGGGGCACCGCCGACCGACGGGGTTGGGTGACGCCTAGGGAGAATAATATCGCCTCGTGGTCGCTACCCGTGTAGACTTCACCAACGCTCCATGATGAAGCCCTAAATAGCCCGCCGCTGACGAAGGTGAGGTCGACAACGGACCCGCCACTTGCTCTGTTGAATGTGAAGCTTGACCCTCTGTTCAAAAGGACCACGTCCAGCATTGCAAAGGTTTCCAGAAGCGAGCGTCCCTTCGGATTGGTAAACGCGCTCCCCCAGTCAAGGGCCCATGCGTTGAAGTCCCCTGCAATAACGAGGGGACTGCGAGAACGCCTGTCGTTGAGTATCTCGTCGAGGGTTCTACAAAAGTTATCATGGCTAACGCTGGGGGGCAGGTAGCAGCTATAAGCCCAATTTCCGTCTGCCTCTGCGCGTACAAAGTGCTCTCCTGCCATAGGGTGTCGCAGATCGGAGAGGCGGCGCATGACCAGAATGCAGCCTTACCGGAGGTACTGGCCACCCAAAGGGCGGTGGACTTTTTTCTAAATGGCTGGAGGTGGCGAGGTGGATACAAATACAGGGTCAAGCGACTCTGTGTTTAAAAACGTTTATCCCTGTCAGGTATTAAATCTGCTTGGACTCTCTTTTGGCTTGTACTTTGTTTTTAACTGATTTCCGTTATGCCATAAATATGCAAACACGGACGGGCCAAAGCAATTAAAACAATTGCAAGTTCAAATTTACTGCAGCATACCCTTGCAACTTTTTTGGTAACTCTCTCCTTACCTATAGCCATCAAAGTGGAGAAACGTTTTATCTAAAAAGTCTAATGTTTGCGAAAGATCGGCCTACAATCTTAGCGTAGGAAATAACGAAGTCATTGATCAAAGTCACTGTTTTCCACCGATCATTCCTATGGGAGCTGTATGATATAGTCACCCGATCTTGAACTCGTCTCTCATGTTAGCTCATGTTACGCTTGTGCATACATTGCTTATGTGAATATACATAGAGAAAGAAGAGAAAACGTAACAATGTTTGAACAAAAGGATGGAAGAAAAGGTAGAAGAGATAGAAATTGTGGGTGCCAAATTAACCTGCGGTACTGCCGGGGGGGATTGCTTTGCAGGCTGTAAAAGGCGGGCCTCTTGCCCCACAAGCGTTTCGTTGCCTCTCCAAGCGCCGAAGACTGTACATAACTATTTGTTCAAATGCGCAGGTCGCGGACCATTTTTCTTGGCTAACACACATCATGTTGACGGTGTTCTCGACCGTAGATAGCTCGCCAAAGGTTTCTTCAAGCTCATGGCGTTCACTCCGGAATCTCGGGCAGCAGAAAAACACATGCTCGGCATCCTCTACTACGCAGTTTTGGCACAGCATACATTCTGGACTGCTTTCGTGCCCAAATCAGTGCAGGGATGAGTTGAAACACCCATGGCCACTTAACAGTTGTGTTAACTCGAACGTTACTTCGCCGTGACTTCGTGAGAGCCAGGACTCCAATTTGGGGATCAGCCTAAACGTCCATCTGTCTTTAACTGAGGATGACCATCTTGCTAGCCAGTCTTCTAGGCTCGCTCTTCTGGCTGCTCTTTTGGCCTCTTGTTTCGCAAGTGGCGTCCATTCGCTAGTTTGTCTTCTGTTGTGTTAGCGTATTGCCCTGGATGACTTTATTTTGCACGTATCCAGAGAAATTTCAGCTACCTCCCACACCTTTACGACTACTGATCAAGACAGCTTCGGTTTTTTGGACTGCAAGTTGCAAGCCTACATTGTTTAGCCATCCTTTGACTATATCGACTGCTGCGGCCGTTTTGCTCTCCGTCTCATGTACCACCACTATCGCCACATCGTCTGCAAAGCCGACAATCTGGTTTGCAGGTAGGAGGGAAATCCTAAGCACGCACCTCCTTTGACGACGTGAGTGCGCCAGCCACTTTGGGTGTTGTAGCGCAGGATCCGATTTCGGAAATAGTCCTCCAACATGAGGACTAGGTACTCTGGTACCCGAAACTCCTGAAGAGAGCTTAGGATCCGGCTCCAGTTTGCGGTGTTGAAGGCGTTTCTTACATCTAAAGTGGTGACCAAGCAATATTCCTTCTTGCCACCCTTCCAATGCTGGCCCTCGATGGCATTACTGGCTATGCTAACTACCGTTTGTAGTGCGTCGATTATGGACTTTGCGCATCTAAGCCCGAACTGCATTGGTGAGAGGTCGCCAGAGTGCTTGACGGCGGACTCAACTCTCTGCACCAGCAGTTTTTCAAGAAGCTTCGACACAGAGTGTAAAAGACAGATCGGCCTGTAGGCTGATGGGTCCTCATCTGGATTGTTCGGCTTGGCACCAGGTTCTGCAGTTCCAAATTTCTGGAAAAATGCCATCGTGCATGCTTTTATTAAAAACTTCTGCAAACTTTCCAGGCTGGGGAAGGGCCGCTACTCTTAGCGCCTTGTTTGGGATTGCATTCGGGCCTGCAGCTTTTTGATCCTGCAACATTGCGGCAACTGAGAGACTTTCATCGCGGCTTATATCGCAGACGGCTCGTGTAGCAGCGAATCGAGTGGGTCTTGGCGGTATAGCTGAGGTGTTTGGAAACAGAGTCTCCACAATGTGTTTCATTTGGGATTCGTCGGGAGTCGCGCGCTTATATGCGTTGAGCTTCTTCATGGCTACTTTATAAGCAGCCCCCCAAATATCGTTATCTGCGGCGTTGCACAGTTCTACAAAGCATTTGCGTTTACTCTCCTTAATAGAGATTTTCAGTTCTCACCGCTTTAGCTTGTATTGGGCCTGCCGTCTGCATTGGATGCACCTCCTTCTCGCCTCATCTATAGATGCATTCCACCAGTAGACCGGGGCCTTCTGTTTGCTGTGGCATCTACAAGCGTTTTGGCATAGTTGTTTGCGTCGCCAGTGAGAGGTGGGATGCTGAAGGATTCCTCGAAAGCTTTGATGTTTAAAGTATCCACTCTAAACATTTTAGCGTTTTGACTGGAGGTTACGTTTGCAGCGGGGCGGCTGCTGATGGTGCACAAAATGGCTAAATGGTCGCTAGCCGTGTAATGGCTACACAATTGCCAGTTGGTATGTGCTGCTAATTGCCTGCTTGCAAATGTGACGTCGATCACTGATCCGTAGCCAGCTCTGCAGAACGTGTGCTCGTTTCCCGTGTTTAGCACACGAGCGAGTCGAGGCTCTCAAGAATTGTGCGGCCCCTGGAGTTTGTGCGGGCACTACCCCATTCCGTTGACCATGAGTTAACGTCGCCTGCAACAATTGTTTTGCCCTGTCCTCTGACTTCTAAGGCGAGTTGGCCCAGTGCCGACTCGAACTCTTGGAAAGTAAGACTTGGTGCCAAGTAGTAGCTGTACACCCATATGTTGCCTATGTATGCCCTAACAAATCCATTGTGTGCGTGGATGTGTTGCATAGACGGAATACAATTGCCGCACGACCAGATTGCAGCTTTCCCCGAAGAGTCTGTTGCCCATGAGTTACCAGGCCGTACTCTATATGGCTGGCTCAGAACCACCACGTCTATACTTAGTTCCCTTAGTTCCCGCCTCAGATTGATTTAGATTCAGTTGTAGAATCTTCATAATTGTTGCTACTGGCTCGCTCCTGCACTCTCCATTGGGCTGCCAGTGTAATGCCCCACCTGTTGGCGCTTGGCATCTACGCAATTGAAGCAGACAGAAAAGTTGCAACATGAGACTGCTTTGTGGTCTGTTGCCCCACATATGAGGCACCAATTGGTGCGATCGATGGTGCTACTGCACTTTGCGGCCGTGTGTCCGAAGTTTAAGCATTTGTAGCATCTCTGCTTTGATTGAGGTTTCCGAATCTGGCAACGCGTCCATCCTATTTCGATTGATCCCATCTTGAGCAAGGAGTCAGCAGTCGAGCGAGGCATTGATAGGACAGCCTTCTTCGTGTCGCGGAAAGTGTGGCGTAAACTTCAGACTCGCACATTTGCGGTGGCATCGCCAAGTCATTTGCTTAAAGCATCCATAATGGGGTCTGCTGCTGCCAAGGTATCGACTTTGCGTATCTCGATCCAAGCTTCGGTTTCTACTGCACTTATCGACGCCTGTTGGCCTAGAAGTTGGCTAAGCTCGTTTCTCAGTTTATAACAGTCGGGATCGCTGAATCGCTTGAGTTCTAGAAGGAGCTCGCCGTTGGAGGTCTTTCTTGTGCGCAGAACGTTGCTTTTGACTCCATCGAGTTTGCCGTCGGTTCTTCTTGTGACCATACCAAGGATCACAATGGCCGCATGCTTGTCCCTCCGAGCTGGTTGCTTGGTGGGCCGCTTGCGAGACACCGTCTGCCATACTGCATCCGCTTCGGCTGCATTGACTGAATTGGCCCATGAGTTTGTGTTCGCCAAGTTGGTTTCCAGTTGTTCTGGGGGAGAACGCTTCGTTGGTTTTCCACGTTTTGGTGGGGTTTTCCGCTGCATAGCGGCATCCTCTCTCTGGCGTTTGGGCGTAGCTGTTTTAGCTGGCTGGCTCAGATTTGTGGGAAAACTCAGAGGGTTGTTCCTCGCCGGTGTTGTTTGCGTGGCAGTATCGCTCTTTTCGACCATGTGTGTATGTGTGTTTTTTATTTTTATACCCTTGCAGAGGGTATTATAAAATTGGTCAGATGTTTGTAACGCACAGAAGGAGACGTTTCCGACCCCATAAAGTATATATATTCTTGATCAGCATGAGAAGCTGAGTCGATATAGCCATGTCCGTCTGTCCGTCCGTCCGTCCGTCCGTCCGTCTGTGCAAATCAACTTCACGCTGGCATCTTAAGAGCTATCGGAATGAAATTTCATATTTGAGCTACTTTTAGCCCGGAGATGATAAAGTATGAAAATTGTCAGGATCGGACTACTATATCAAGCTCTAGAGCAAAAATGTTTGCAAAAATTGGAGTATCCCCATGATATTTAGCAATATAATAGAATTTAATATAAAATCTCAGATCCCAAAATTTGAATTTAATCGGATAAATAGAACACAAGTTACAGTTAATACAAATCGGTTCAAGCGCTGACGGCAGCTACTACGTCATCAGCAAATCAAACAGAGCAAATGCACGCATACACACACACAGACGCAGCGCTACACAAACTGTATGTGTATGCGTGTTGTGCTTTGCTTACGGAATGATGAAAGAAAAATTTGGAGTAAAAAGAGAAATAATTTGAATGCTTTGTTTGTGTGTTGATGAATTGACTTGCAGGGAAACAAATTTCAAAATGTAAAAAAATTATTGCCAAGGACTTCAAGCGTGTAAAAACTTCGGCATTGCCAAAGTTAGCTTCTTTGATATTTTTTTATTTTGTTTATTAAAATTTACAAGAAAAAAAATACATATATACATAAGGTTTCACAATATAGACTGAGTTTGGTGGGAGGGCAGATGGCGAGTGATCCGGGTCAGCACATGCGGTACCGCCTATTTGGCATTGCTTCGCATTCGGCTGTACCAGATCCTAGCCTCTCCTTTTCTCTCTAGCCTCCTGAGCTCCTTCATTATGGTAGCGGCGGACTTACTGGCCGCCTCCCAGTTCTTAAGGTGAGCCAACATGAGCAGAACCAAGTTGTCCGCCGTGACTCTCTGTCCAACCTCATCGCACAAACTCTGTCTCGCGTCGTAGTAGCGCGGCCAAAGAGATACAACATGGTGCGCTTCTTCGATTATTCCACTATCACACCATGTACATTCGTCCGCCGTATCGTGCCTAAACCACTTCAGGTAGCTTCTAAAACAGCCATGGCCACTCAATAGCTGAGTTAGGTAAAAATTTACCTCGCCATGCGGTCTGTTCAACCAGGGGTCGAGCTTCTGGATGAGCCGGTGCGTCCATCTTCCCTTAGGCGATAGGTCCCAGCGCCTCTGCCACCGGCATATGCTTTGTAGCCGCTGGTGTTGCCGGTTGCCCGTCTCTGAAGAAGATCCGCTGGATGCGTCCGTTCTCTTGCCGTAGTACATGGCTTTGGACTCTCTGACTAGTTCGTCAATTGGCACCATGCCTGCTAGAACCAGTGCCGCCTCGTCCGACACTGTCCTAAAGGTGCTGCACACCCTGATTGCGTTGCGCCTGTAGGTCGCCTCAAGGTCGCGGTGGTAGCTTTTTGTATCCATTTCACCGGCCCAGATAGGAGCGGCGTAAAGGGCTATCGACCTGGTGACACTCGTCAGCAGTCTTCTACGTCCCTCCTTGGGGCCTCGCGTGTTCATATTATCCTTGAAGGTGACTTTACAGAGACAAGGGCCCTTTGATTCGCGTAGTCAAGGTGTTCGCGAAAGCACAGACGGGTGTCCAGCATAACTTCCAGGCACTTGATGGATAATGAAACATCCTGCTCCTTCGTGCCTTCAGAAGTGGAGTAATGTGGGGTACGTCCTTCAAAGTAGGCCCTTACTAGCTGCACCAGGCCTTTTGATACGCCGTTCGACTCCAGACCTTCCAGGATTTTGTACCATCTCGCCGTGTTGAAGGCATTGCGCACATCCAATGTAACCACTAGGCAGTATTTCTTGGATCCGCCAATCCATCTGGTTCCAGCAATGGCGTCCGCCGCAATATTGACGACCCTGTTTTTGGCGTCAGCAGTTGACCGTGCTTTCATGAAGCCGAACTGCATTTCGGGTAAGTCGCCATGTCGTTCGATTTCTTGCTGTATCCGAGCCCCTATGATAGATTCAAGGATCTTTTCCGCGGCATCTATCAGGCAGATGGGCCGGTATGAGGATGCCTCGCCCGGTGGTTTGCCCGGCTTAGGGAGAAGCAATAAATTTTACCGTTTCCAAATGCTCGGAAATTTTCGTTCTCGCAGGCACTGGTTGTACACCTCCGTGAAAACTTCAGGGACAATTGAGACAGCCAAACCGAGAGCTCTGTTCGGGATAGCGTCTGGGCCAGGGGCCTTGTTCGGTCTCATCCTGCGGACTATGGAAATTACTTCCTCGCATGAACACTCCTTTAATCTATCCTCCTATCTATCCGCTCTTGGATCAGTGGGTCGCGGAGGGTATCCAATGGGTCCGAGCGCAGTCTTTTGACAATGGTTTGGTACGCCTTACCCCAAGGGTCCTGCTAGGCCGTGTCACATAGCGCTAGGAAAGCTTCTCTCTTACTTGAGCGGATTTCCTTCTTTATAAGTCTCCTTCGGAGTTGGTACTGGCTTTTTAAAGGCTCGAACTGGGCGGTACCTCTGGACCGTTGATAAAGCCTTCTCACTCTAAGGCAGTTCTGCCTGGAATCATCTATTTTGTCGTTCCACCAGCACACTGGCTTGTGGTGCCTGCCGTACGACGTACGCTGCGTCATGCTACATTCGCAGGCTGCTCTCAAAGTGGACATGACATGGATTGCGGAGTCTTCAGCGTTGGAGCAAACTTGCAGCCCCGCCAGCTTCGCTCGAAAAGTTGGTACAATTAGAGTGTCAGAGCGGAAGGATTTTCGCTGTGGGAAAACTCGTTGTAACACTCTAGGACAGCCTGCCAAGGTAAGCAGTATGGCCTTGTGATCGCTCGCCGTGTAGAAATCACCGATGCCCCATGATGACGACCTGGCGATAGTCTCGCTTGCGAATGTCAGGTCTATTATTGAGCCAGTTCCCGCTCTGCTGAAAGTATTCCTGCCCCCTGTATTCAGTGTCACAAGGTTGAGCGATGCAAAGGCCTCCAACAGAGTACGTCCCCAGCTCATAGGAAGCAGTTGGCATCTTTTAAAGGACAAATGGCTGCTATATGGCCTGCTTCGCCGCATTTGAACCAGCAACGTGATCTGTCCTCCATGCTGGAGCATCGTGCTATATGGTCAACTGTAAGACACTTAAAGCACCTCAGTGGCCGTTCTTCAAGTGCTTTAATGGGGCACTTTCCCCACCCTATCATCACAGAATTCAGATCTGTGAGCTTCTGGATTACCGCCTCTGGGGCACTGACTATTGCCGTCTGGTAGGCTCTTAACGGTGAACACGTTTTCTTCGACTTTTGCCTGTGAGGCTAGCGCTGTCAGTAACTCCTCCCGAGTCGCCGCTGCATCTAGGTTATAGATCCCTATAGCCCTTTGCTGTTGGAGAGGCCTTACTCCAACCTTGTCACCTAGTACCAAGGTAATATTTTCTCCGAGTGACTTGATGTCAGTTGCTGGGTCTTTCCGGAACTCCAGAATCAGCGCATCGTTTGCTGGACGTCGAACTCTGGAGACGTGCTAGCGGACTTGCAGCAATTTGCCATCCGTGCGCCTGGTCACCATCTTGAGTATTTGGCTATAACTAAGCCCGCCGCTGGCCTCGATTAGAATTGCATCCGGGGTATGCTTGATTCTAGGTTTCGCCTGCATCGAGGAGGCTCCACGTCGAGGCTTTGCGGGGCCGCCTGTTTTCCAGCCTTGGTTGTCCCATGATCCACTGTTGTATGGCGCGGTTTGTCACCTTGGGGAGTAGGTGGGGACTGCTGCTGGTGATGTGATTCGGGTCGCCGTTTTTTAGTACGCTGCTTGGAAGCGTGAGCGCTCGTCTGCCGCGGGAGCTTTCCAGGCAGTTCAGATGGACCTTGTGCCTTGTCTTCGCGCTTTGCCAATGGTGAAGTCTGGGTAGGCCGGGATAGCGTCTGCTGCCCACGACTGACACGCTCAGGTGGCGCCTTCGCACAATTGGGACATGCCTCAAATGCCACTGACTCGATTGGGTGTCCACTGAGCCTGCAGACTTCCGCTTGCAGCTCTTTCAGCCTCTCCACCTTTTCACGAAGGGAGTTAGTAATGGCCCGCTTGCCTCCTTCCTTCTCGGGCTTTATCCTCTCCGAGATCTCCTCCAACAGAACGCCCATTTCTGTTAATTCTTTGCAGACAGGCTGCAATTTTGACTTTTTAGGAGGGGCACAGTCATTTGCAGCTTCTCCATTTGGACTCATGGCGTCCCGCGATCTCTTTGGAGTGTCCTCTTGCTGGCTAGCAGCCGCTCGCAGAGGTAACTCGTCGTGGATTGGCGTCGAATGTAGCAAAATTCTACTACGCCCGAACACCAATAGCTCCTCTCCTTCCATTATCTTCGGCCTGATAACCAGCTATTTCGCCCTGGTGAGCGTTGGGAGTTATACGGCTTCGGCTCGGCTTCCTTTAGATAATTCCAGCAGTCAGCGGGAATATGGGCCACTCGGTGTGCAATGGTAATAGAAATAGAAATGAATTTGAAAATTTAATTTCTTCCAGCGGATTCGAACCAGGTACTTTAAGACCCGCCTCCGAAAGTAAAAAGAAAAGAAAACGAAGATATTTAAAATAAAATAAAAATGCTCCAAATTTAAATTTTAATTTCTTCACTCCGCTCGGCGGATTTGAACCAGGTACTGTCCGAATTAGAGGAAGCTCCGCTGATTGGAGGTTATTTAGAACCACGGCCTAGTAGTAAGCGGCTCTTGGGCGGTCTGCGATAAAAGCTCGACTACCAGATGATAAGCCTGGAGAGCTTTCGAGTCCGGCTTGGCAACAGCTGGTTATCGCACCACTTGTGTGTTTACTTACAGCGTGGGTGGAAGAAAAAATGTATTAAAAGGTGCGGCTAGCACCCCACTACCACAAATACGAAGGAAAAGGTCGGGAGATGCAAAAGGAAAGCGCCCTGCGCCCCTCCGTCCACCAAAGGAACCGACGCAGCAGGAGGCCGGAAAAAAAAGTGATTTAATTTTTCCACTTGCAATGCAAACTGGTGACCGGCGGAACGTGAGTAACAACACGAGTGAGACACACCAATAGACTATGTAGTTGCAGGACTACGAGATTAACGTTCACGGATAAACCAGAAATATCACAAAATAAAGACAGGACGCGACGAAATACACATTCCTCTCCTAGTTAGTTGTGTGTGCGTGTGTGCATGTACGAATGACAGGACACGGTAAGGAATGGCACAAGAATGAAAAAAAACATCGACCTCATGGATTTCCCAAAAATCTATTGAATAGAAATTTTTATTTAGCCATTTTTAGTATTTTGAGATTTCTATTGCATTCTGTAATTTTTTCTATTTTTATTGGGAATCTTTACCCATCTTCTTTCTCATTTATTTAGTGCCTTTAGTCTTTCACGATTGGTTCATTTAACCCAGCCGCACTACAATTTATTTGGGTTTTAGTATATCGGTTTTATTATTGAAATTGGTGAGTCCTGCCATTTGGTTGCGGTGAGTTGCGAGTTCCTTTTCTTTCCTTTTTTCTTATTGCCTGCACCACACACCTGAAGACCAAAAAGAGAAGTATGAGAATGGTAAGAAGAGCGAAAAAAAGGAGAGGATACGAAACCAAACTGCCTCAACTTGATATGCTATTAGCTGCATTGCTCTTAATTCAGGTCTTCGTTTCTATTCACCTCGAAGATTAAATAAAACCAATTTCGTTCAGGCACTAATGCGCATTGATTTTCATATTTCCACCGGCTTCATTTTCCATTGTTATTCAGCTTAATCTACTACACTTTCCTACCTATTGTCGCTGTTGTTGTTCTTGTTATTTAGCAAACATTTTGCCGTTCATCTAATAGCTACGGATGTGGTTAAAAGCATTTGCCCGATCCTTCCCTTTTTATAGACCATTAAATTTGCATTTGCTGCTGACTGGCGCGATTGGTAGACAGGCAAATGGGCAAACGGGCAGGTGGAATGCGAAACCAAGAACAAGAATATTAAGCTCAATGATGAAGAACTGAAGAAGACAAGCATATTTCCCAACTAAATATTTAAGTATGCAACGTATTTCTACTAAACAGCAAACTGATCACATTCCATTTCATTCCAAATTTGAAGTCTCACCAACAAAACGAACAAAAAAATGCCTTGTTTTTTACCCAGTAAAAAACAAAAGACAAATGGCAAATCCAGCCAATGGGAATCGGAACATGAGATAAGCAGTAGCACAACTTCATCTACTTCATCGTCAATTGACGTAGAACAAAATCTAAGGCGCAAAGTGGAAGAAACTATTAATCAATTGCCGAAGTGTGATTCGCATGACATGGACATTGATGGCATTATGGCTTTGATTATTCCAAAGGTTTTAAATGAGCTGAAGCCCTATGACAAACTAAATAGGAAAATGAAACGAATTGGAAAAAAATGAAAATTCCAAATGGATCATATAACGGTCATAAATCAAGATAAAGCTGTTATATTTTTCGATTTCTATAAAATCTTTACAAAAATTGAAAAAAAAAAGGTATCAAAAAAACTTTTCCAAAGCAGGTTGCGGAAACTCAACAAACAAGAACAGAGCCGTTACTTAACGGATTCTTCAGAAATGTCTCAAGAAACAAAGGTGAAACAAATTGCTTGCCCAATCAAATCGTCGCATCAGTCTCTAAAATTAAAGAAAGAATCAATCCCTTCCACACTAAGCAGTCTCTAGAATCAAAGACAGTAAAAGTAATAAAATTATCGAAGAAGTCGTTTCTACAATCGAAAAGAAGACAATTAAACCGTTAGAGAAGTCTCTTCAAATGAAATCCAGAGTTTTACATTCAAGTGTGACAATTGAAAGCCATACGTATATAACTGCCCAGAAATCTCATTTGAATTTCACAAAGACTGATCCTTCCCTTGCAACCGACGCACATGCCGAAAGAAACACTTTTATGACCAATATGTTGAGAACGCGAAAATCAGACTACTCAGTGAATCTAAATCGTAAAAAGATATATTACTAAGTTTATATGTATAGAGTTAAAGAAAAGTTCTAAGCAAAATATCTAGAAATGAACAAAATTAAGTCATTTAATATTGTAATTTTTAAATTTTTGAAATTTATTAATGACAATAAAAATGTAAATTTACTACAAAATATTATAATCTCTTGGCATTTAAAATCCGAAAAAGATAACATAAGATCAGAGGGCAGGGGCTAACTTCGACCGCGTCAAAGCTTGTATTCCCTTGCACGTTTTTTATACCATGCACCCATAGGGTGAAATGGTATATTAAAGTACACAAAACGGTTTTTCTTAAAAAGTATAGTAGCTAGAGACATCAAATTTGGTTTATATACTCGTTTAGTTAGCGCGCAGAAAATGATTGTCAACGTTTTGCCACGCCCCCGCAAATTAAATAAAATTAATTTTTTCAAAAACTAATAAAGCTTAATTCGCAAATAGGTTGTAATCTAACCAGAAAAAATAAGAAAAGAAATTTAACAAATTACACAAATTAGACCAAACTGTGCAAATCCTCTGAACTCCTACTTAATTAACCAAGCAACCACGCAATAATAAACATACATATTTCCAACAAGTTTTACCTAATTTTATAGATCAACTTTGTTTTTAAACATATTTCAATGTAGTGATATTTACCCACATTATTTTTATTTCACTCTTAGTTATACTGTTATCCACAACGTTGAAATTTGTACAAATTTCGAAGTTAAAAAAAAATAAATTCATTTTATTTTTAGTAACAATACACTATCAAAACTAAACTAAACTAAAATGGCCGAACAGTCACCGAATTCGAAACTCTTGAACGAGCCAGAATCCAAAGATGCTGAAGACGACAAAGCTGAAAACGACATAGCTGTTGACGACAAAGCTGTAGACGACAAAGCTGAACACGAAAAGGTGGAAGCATCTCCAGAGCCTTCCAGTAGCTATAAAGCAGAAGGGGAGGAATCTTTACCTCCATCTGCAAATGGAGTGCAAGAATTTGCAATGGGCGTAGATTCATTGAATGGCGATTTGGAGACGCATATGCAAAATGTTTTGCAGAACTTGCAAGAATTTTCCGGTCCACATAGCAAAACAAGCGATGACATCATTGAGATCCTGTTGCCAAATATGCTTTCCAATATGAAGACCTACAATGCATTGCATGAGGAGGTGCGTAAAATGGACCTAACCATGAAATCACATCTTAGCAATGCAGATGCCATCAATCAAGACATTGAAAATATATATCGTGATATCCATGAAATATATCGCGAACTGGAACGCCTTGATGCAGTCAAAATAGAGTATTCAATACGGAAAAAACTTAACCAAAAAGTACGCCAATCTGAGGAGTTGCAAGAGCGGAATCGTCACTATGTTAGCAATGAACACAATGAATTTTTAATAATCGAAGCGAAGTGTTCATTCACTGAAAGTAATAAAATTAAATCTCCGAACTCCCACCAACCGGAGAAGTCGGGTTGTGATCCGTCTTCTGAATTCGTGGAGAATGCTGAGAAACTTACTTACAAGTATTTTAATGGAGTTGAAAAGGTATTAAAAATGAAGCCAGAAGAATTGAATAAAAATGACGAGGAGATGAAATCAAAGCAAGATTGTGGTGAGATTTAAAAAGATCAATTATATAAAAGTTATTAAAAATTGCATTAGTGGACCAACCGGAACGAACATTTTAAACGAGATTTTGGGCTATCCCTTTTAAATACCAGGTTTTGTGAATTCAGTAAGTTAAAAATGTCATCCCCGTTTAAGATAAACTCACTAACTAAGAACACTTTACAACTCCTTAACCGCCCACCAAACATTCCAGATCTACGCTTTCATCCCTGAAACCAGTCACCATTTGGACCTAGATGGGCTGAATGAAGTGGAGGAGTGAGTGTGGGTGATTAAGGCTGCACATGAATCATTCATGAAACGTTTTGAAACGTTTCCCGTTAAAAATACGCACCCGCATGGCACAAAACGCGCCAACTAAACAATTTAAAATGTTAATTATTTGTTAAATATTTAAATATTTATTTAAATTAAAAATGAAAACAAAACCAAAAATATAAAAATTTAAAAAAAATCATCAAAATGACGGATGATGAGTTGTATGAATTTTTCATTGCTCATAGAGCACTTTGAAGGAAAGTAAATTGTACCTCCTGTGGTAATCCAGCGACATTGATCAAGGATCTTAATATTCGACGTCAACGTCAATACCGATTCCTACAGAATCGTCGGCAAATGTTAAATGGGTGTAAATTTTTGTCAGGAAAGACACGATTATTGAGCAATCTAAAGTCTAGGAAAGATCTGCTACCGTGGAGCAGAAGTTCAATGAGGATGAGCATGGGATGTCTTTATTCGGTGGGGTGAATTCGGGAAACGGAAATGAGGGCCAGCTCTGCTTGAGGTAATAAGGACCGTTACATGAAGCCAAACACTATCATTATGTCGGATTGTTGGACTGCGAAAGGGGTGCATCAAAGCGTAACTTTGATCCCTAAAAGCACATACACAAAACATAGGTATATAGCGGAGTTCCGGTTGCATCGGAATCATTGCCCAAAGAGGAGGAACTAAACTGGTGCAAATCCAGAGCCGCCAATTCCTCATCTAAGGGCAACAATTCCTTAAATGTGCCTGATTAGCTCATGTTCAATTTAGATGAACGTTTTAAAAACAATTGTTTTATTTACTATTTATTTCTCGCACATTACTTGTGAAAATGCTGTGCAGTTTGGGTACTTGTACCCTTTTCGCTTTTCTGCCTAGATAGGCCAATGTCCAACTTCATCATGCCGCAACATTTGATTAGGTTACAAGTTTCGTTATCTCAATATCGACAATATTTAGCCGAAAGTCGAAGGAACCACAAAGTTTAATGCGTGATACACCCTTGCGAACGCGATTATATAAAAGCCTGGCATTGCTGACAACCAATTCTAGTAGATGGTGAAAAATACGAACCTACCACTTTTTGGTAAAATTTTGTATCTTTCAATTACGCTGTCGATTAAATCAACGCCTCCCATATACCTATTCTATTGTGCACCCACAAAGTGACGGTCAATTTCAACATATTTTTTTTTGGCTTTGTTGAATCGACAAACTTTGTCCTTGGGAAGTATCCCACTGTTGGCCAATTTCTCGGACAGTTACTAAATTGTTTCCTTGTTAGGAGATTCGATGCCTCATAGCTTCCCTTGACTACAGTTTCATATACATTGTTGGCGGAGACGTCATCCTTAACTTAAATTTGTATATCTTAAAATTTCTTATATTATTTGTTTAAGATTATTGGAATTTCTACCACTGTATTTACATTAACATGTTCTAAAAGCTTCTGTTACATGGCTCATGAAGAGCTTCTATCTTATGAAAACGAAATATAAGAATGACTTCTTTTTGGAATTCGAAGAGGAGAAGACTTATTTTTCCTGACTCCACTCCACATGCTATTGAGCATTGGAGTTTTGTACCATCTGCAACTGGGCAGATCAAACATTGGCGACCGTGACAGGACTTTGCACTTCGCAAGTCCCAACATAAAACCTTAAAAACTATATAAAGTCGTTTATTCGTTAATTATATTGCATTCACCTTTACATCATCTTGGACAGTCATCATTGGACTTTTCAGCTTACATCATCATCACATTCATCATTGGACTTCTTCATCATTACATAATCATCTTGGATAGTCGTCATCGGACCTCTTCATCATTGGCCTTTGCAAGATATATCATCGTGGGTCATTTACATTGGAGCTCTATCCTAACCTAAGTCAACATGAGTGTGTAAATTTACATTATTAATTTCCACTCAAATTCTGACTCAATTGCCACTCATTAGCGATCGTAAAGCTTTCACATGCTTTACACTCACATGTAAAACTCTCGTAAGCTTTAACACGTGCTAAGTATTAAGCACAGCGGAGTAAGTACTCAAACTGCCATATAGAGAAACGATCTACATATTAAAGCTCACTTATTAAGCTCTTGAGTGAAACTTAATGCATTTGAGTGTTTTTATTAAAACCAGAACTCGTTTAGCTCACGTTTAATTCATTTCTAACTTGCTACATTTCTTTCGTTAAGGGCCCAAAATGTCTCCACCAGTTGAAACGCAGCTTCTACCTCTTAGACAACAACGGAATCAACTGCAATCAATTCAAAGTTTAAGAGCTAGAATCGATCTTGAAAATGACCCTATTATATTAGATTGTCGGTCTCAAATTGTTGAGTCGTATTTTAAACAGGCATTACAAGCTCTAACCAATATTGAGAAGCTAGATCCAGCAGACGCGAATCGGGCAGAGATAGAAAATCTTTTTATAGAAACAAAGGCGATCATATTACGGCGCATCGGCGCAAGTAAGAAAGAAAAACCAAAAGAACTTAGTTTCTTTAATTCATCGACTTATCATGGTGGACATCATAATCGGCTTCCATCCCTCAAATTACCTAAATTCGTCGGCAAATATAAGGGGGAATCAAAAAATTTATTACTTCCTTTACAAATATGGTACATGAAGACAACTCATTGTCCATTTCACCATCTGATAAGTTGTCTATCTGGCCAAGCTCTAAGCGTAGTCTCGCCATTTCAAGTATCAGACGAAAATTATCCTAAGGCCCTAGATCGCCTCAATGAGCGATATGACAAGAAAGTTCTTATTTTCGTAGAATATATTTCAAGTTTATTTAACATTGCTAGCATGAAAAAGGATACGGTTTCAGCTCTCCGCGGATCATTGTTGTCTCTTGGGTCTGAAACTGATGTATTAAACGCAGTACTTATTCACATTGTTATGTCAAAAATTGATCTTGAATCCAAACAAGCATACGATCGGGTTCGAGAATACGATAAATTGCCAGACTGGGCCGACTGTTATCAAATTCTCAGTCGACACTGTCAGTATTTGGAAGGGTATCTGCGAAACCGACAAGAGGAAAGACCCGTCAAAGACAAAATTCATAGTACTTCAAAAGTATTTGTTGCAGCCCAAAGTAGATGCATTCAATGTCAGTCAACTCAGCATAGATTAGCATTCTGTCCAGTTTTTATTTCGCTACCGTTTATTGAGCGATTTAAGATTGTTAAAACTTTGTTTGAATTGCCTCAATAAGGGTCATCCAGCCTCAAAGTGTCCTGCATTGAATAGATGTCGACATTGTGGTGGTTTACATCACACAAACATGCATAAGGATTCAAACGTCCAGGGAAATTATCAACTAGATGGACCTTCTATTCATCATCAATCGCAGCAAATCATTCATAATACACATGACGACAGTAAAACATTCGCAACATCAATGTTGACTTGCCACGCTCGGCGGGGATTACTTCCAACAGCAATAGTTCTTATTCAAGACAAACTTGGTGGGTTTCAGCTCGCAAGAGCATTACTTGATTCGTGCTCTGAGCTTACCTTTATAACTGAAGAATTAGCCAAAAGGCTTCAGCTTCCGTTTCGCTACGATCATTATGAGATTGCTGGAATCGGTGAAATACGTACACATACACATATGAAACATTCCGTATCTACCAAAATTCGTTCAAGAATATCTCCAGATGAATGGAATATGGAGTTTATCGTGACTAAATCTATAGCTCTACCTCAGATTGAAAAGTGACTAGATGTGTCAAATTGGGCTATTCCCAAAGAAATTGAGTTAGCCGATCCATTCTTTTATAAGCCCGGAAAGGTAGATTTATTGCTTAGCGTAAAGGAGTTTTTTGATCTACTTAAGACTGGTAAAATTAGTTTAAGAATTGGTCTTCCTCATCTAGTGGAAACTGCATTAGGATGGATCGTCGGGGGTAAGATTGCTAAACCTCAATCAACTCAGCACTACACTTGTAATTTAACGCAACATTAGGACCTTAACATATTATTAGAAAGGTTTTGGAAAATGGATGAAATACATGGAATTCAAAATAAATATATTTCTTTAACCTCAGAAGAACAAGCATGTGAAACTCACTTTCAGGTGCACACACAATTCCTGGATTCAGGGCGCATACAGGTTCGGTTGCCTTTCAAGGAATCTCCTGAACAACTTGGAGACTCGTTGTCCTGTGCAAAATGACGTTTTCTTCAACTCGAAAGACGGCTTGCATCTCAACACCAATTAAAGGAAATGTACATCGATTTTTTAGATGAATATCTTAAGTTGAATCACATGGAGGTAGCTTCGTTAGATAATTTGCAATCGGGAAATCATTACATTATTCCTCACCATTGTGTCCTTAGACCGCAGAGCTCATCAACTAAACTTCGCGTAGTATTTGACGCTTCGTCTAAATCATCATCAAATAAATCATTAAATGATATTCTTATGGTTGGTGCTACTATTCAACAAGATCTGATCCTAACATTACTCTCGTTTCGTTTGTATCGCCATGCTATTACAGCTGACATAACAAAAATGTACAGACAACTTCTCGTCGCACCTGAGGATAGAAGTTTCCAACAAATCTTGTGGAGAATGTCACGGCAAGAACCTATTCAATTATATCAATTGAATACTGTTAGCTATGGGATGTCGTGCGCACCATTTCTCGCAATCAGGTCCTAATGGAGCTGACTCAATCGAAGAACTCAAGGCTAAGACGAATGAAGTTACCAAATTGCTCTCCAAGGCAGGCTTAGAATTGACAAAGTGGAATTTTAGTGGGGCACCAACAGATTATGAATATAATCTCAATATTGACAATAGTGATGTCACCAAGGCTCTTGGCATGTCGTGGCTGCCAACTGAAGATCTTATATTATTTCGATTTGATCTTCCATTAACTGCAATACCAACACGGCGAAAAATAGTATCGATCATGGCCAGGCTCTATGATCTGATAGGATTATTAGCTCCAGTCGTAGTACGCTACAAAATTTTGATCCAAGATTTGTGCTTGGACTGGGACGACCCGTTGCCACCTTGAAGCTGATTTATCTAATCTTGACATGGTTCACGTAAATCGATTTGTCAACACATCACCAAAAAATAAAAGTGAAATCCATGGATTTTCGGATGCCTCGAATCGAGCGTATGGATGTTGCATATACGGAAGGGTATTGGACGACGGAAAATATGTAACTTCATTGATCATTTCGAGATCGAGAGTTGCGCCCATTCAATCACAAAGCATACCTCGTTTAGAGCCTTGTGCTTCCGTTTTACTCTGCCAAACATGGACTAAAATCAAACACAAATTAAATTGTCTTGTCAGCAAAACATATTATCGGACAGATTCAACTGTCGTTCTTCATTGGATTAAAATTCACCCATCAACTCTAATCGCGTATCAACCATACAAACTCAATCGCAGGATATTATTTGGAGTCACGTGCCGGGAAAGGATAATCCAGCCGACATTGTTTCACGTGGCTGTGCAGCGCGCGATTTGATGCAGACAATTTGGTTTCATGGACCAAAGTTCTTAACACTTGATGCATTACATTGGCCGAAATCTGAAAGAAAGGCAGATTTCGAGCCCAAAGAATTAGAATTTCGAAACACCCTTGTGTTGAAATGTAGCACTAGTTATAAAGAAAAGAGTTGAGCAGATCATTAGTAGACTATCATCGTTTCGTATGATTATGAGAGTCTTAGCATACGTTTTACGAGTTTTCAACCGAGTTCCTATCAATCGCAATAATACGATTAATGCTACAAAAAGCATTTCAGTAGAAGAATTTAAATTGGCTTTTAATTATATAATCTCTTCCATTCAGAGTGATGTGTTTGCGAAAGAACTAAAGGACTTACAAGCAGGACGAAGTCTGAAGCCGGAGCTTCAAAAATTAAATCCATTCATCTCAAATGAACAGATAGGTTCTCAAAATATTTGACTTATCCATGTTGGAGGCCGTCTAGCAATGGCTGACATACCATTGGACGCAAGAATGCCGTTATTGCTTCCAAAGACTCATCATTTCACTTATAAATATATTGAAGATCTACACTTACGAAAACTTCACGCGGGAGCTAAGGTTTTGATAGCGATTCTGCGCCTAACAGTATGGATTGTAAATGCTCGCGAATTGGTCCGAAAGATTGTTCGAAGTTGCACACATTGCTATCATTACAAACCAGTATTAATGCGACAAATCATGGGTAACCCCCAGCTGACCTTCTCCTGGCCGAACGCCCGTTTCTGATATGCGGAGTGGATCTATGTGGACCATTCCTTACTTCGTACAGCATTCGAAGCAAAGTTCCTTACAAAACATATTTGGCCATATTTGTTTGCTTTTCTTCAAAAGCTATTCATACAGAACTAATCTCAGACTTATCTGCTAATAATTTTATTCTCTGTTTGAAGCGATTCATCGGACGACATGGTATACCCAAAAGGATTTATTGTGACAATGCCACCAACTTTGTCGGAGCATGTTCGCAACTTGAAGGCTTCAAACGGCAATTCTGTTCAGAACTCAATGCAAAAAATCTGGAGGAATTTAGCCGAAATGCCGGCTTGAATTTATCTTCATTCCACCGCGTGCTCCCCATTTTGGAGGCTTATGGGAAGCCGCAGTAAAGTCAATGAAGACTCTGCTCATCAAAAATTTGAGCTCTTCTCATTTAACGTACGAAGAGCTTCAATCGATTTCAATTGAAGTGGAGGCGATATTGAATTCCCGTCCAATATCCATTCACAGCGATGATCCCAATGACGAAGAGGCCCTGACGCCAGGCCACTTATTGATCGGATGCTCACTTCAAGCGATCCCTGAACCGGTAGTAAATGACTCAAAACTTTCGTATCTATCTCGTTGACAAAGGGTGACATATCTCAAGCAACGCTTCTGGGAACTCTGGAAGCGCGACTATGTACATCAGTTACAAGAACGCTCTAAGTGGTTGCATCCCGACAACAACATAGCAAGGGATCAATTAGTTCTCATCCATGAAGACAATCTTCCACCGCAATGCTGGATTACTGGTCGTGTGATCGAAGCCATACTTGGTGCAAAGGGTCAGAGTAGCCGATGTTCGCACCAAAAAAGGAATAATTCGCCGCCCAATCTACAAACTTGCTCCATTGCCTTTAAGAGATGACGTTTATGTAAATTGAAGGAGTCGCACTTCCTCCTTCAATGGGGGAGTATGTTGGAGGAGACGTCATCCTTAACTTAGATTTGTATATATTAAAATTTCTTATATTATTTGTTTAAGATTATCGGAATTTCTACCACTGTATTTCCATTAACATGTTCTAAAAGCTTCTGTTACATAGCTCATGAAGAGCTTCTAACTCATGAAAACGAAATATAATAATGACTTCTTACTGGAATTCGAAGAGGAGAAGACTTAGTTTTCCTACTCCACTCCACATGCTAATGAGCATTGGAGTTTTGTACCATCTGCAACTGGGCAGATCAAACATACATCTTGTACATTTATTTGCGTTCGTCGTATTCGAGTTCTCATGGTACAGTAAATTCTTAAAGTTATATGCTACGAGAGAGAGCAATTCGAAGTACAATGTAAAGGGAAAAGCAAGAAAATCAGAATAATTAAATGAATGAATTTAAATTCAGGATTTCTTCTCCAACAACCACCATAGGTGGATCTAATGATATTATTTTATTGTCCAAACACGATGTTAGAGATATGTCACCACCGTCGAAATCTGCGACATACTCAACAGACATACCCCGTGGATATTTCATTAAAGTAATCAAGTGCATTGTTGTTTGGGATTCTATTTCTTCGTATAGTACCCAAAGCTAAAGTTGTTTAACCGCCAAATATTCAAAAGAGGCAATGAATTGATATAATTATCAAAATAAAGTCGAAAATTCAGTTGCCTGGGTACTTCTCTGGTCATTCTGACAGGTAGACTCTATCAGAGTTTCAGATTACTTAGACATGTTTATAAGAATGTACTTTCAGCTAAGTCTAGTTACTTCCATAGAAAATTTGGAAATGCAACCACTATATGAAAACTTATAAGAAATTTAGGATCTTGGGTATACAAAACTTAAATGACTACACATTTTTTTTAATATCTAAATTCTAAGCCTGATCGTGATCAGAACTACATCCATGTTGAATCTAAAGCCGTCTTACACTTTAATTATTTACTGCATCGAGTAATCCTTTCCGCCATCAGCATTTCTATTTTCTTTAGCTAACTTTGGAGGCCTTGGAGCAGACAGAAAAAATTTGTATTTGTCTTTGTTCTCATTTCAATAATACAACATAATCTTAATAGTTATTTCCGTTATTAAACAATTTTATTTTAAAAAGGTCCCAAAAGACACTCACAAAAGAAAAAGCAGCAAAAATAGTAGGTCACAGTTATAAAATCAGTTATGCTGATATCAAGGCGATCAGCGATAAGGGCATGGTCGAAATAAAGGATCTCGCAGAATTTCACACTGGAACTGATCGACGAGGATCTGCCGAACCTGGCGAACAAGCTGCTGCAGGCGGGCAAAATACGAGTAGGCATGTGCATATGCCAAGTACGCCTGAAGACTGAGCCGAGACGGTGCTACAAGTGTTTGGATTTTGGGCACAGAGCAGCTCGGTGCAGAAGCAAGCTCGACGCGCCCAAGCTATGCTTCAACTGCGGTAGCAAGGAACACGTTTCAAAGCAATGTGACCAGAAAGCAGCATGCATACTTTGCACACGACATACGCGGAGCAATACGGTGCATAACACGCTCAGCAGAGCTTGCCCGTTATTTGTAGAGGCTGGCAGTAACAGGAAGGATTAAGTTTATACAGCTCAATTTAAACCACTGCAGGTCGGCACAGGACCTATTAAAACAAACTGTACGGGACCTTAAAGTAGATTTCTCAATTTTGTGCGAGCCATATTCCCATATACAGTACCACAGCTGGACACAAAACCATCGTTATGGCGCGGCAATTTGGAGCAACAGCAGGACACAGCTTGAAAATCAGGACGGATATGTAAGGGCGAGGTACAATGGAGTATATGTATATGTACAGCTGCTATATAGCACCGAGCAAACACATCGACGAATTCTGCAGCATTCTGGATGGACTAGTGGAGGACGCCAGAACTCACACGACAACCATCATAGCCGGCGACTTCAACGCATGGGCAACGGAATGGGGTAGCCAAAGGCTACCCTTGCCTAGCCCGAATCGCGCAGTAGGCAGTTTCGGATCTCTACACGCACAGCCACCACTTTGCCATTGTGTCCTCTATCAAGAGTTGTCCACCTGCACACACACCAACGACGTTCTACAGCTAGGCCCCAAGCACGCTGAGCGAAGAAGCGTTATTCACCATGATGACAGGTGACAAGGAGCAGCAGCACGGACGCGGACACCCAGGCCAACCACATGGGCGACATTCTTCGCAGAGCTGGTGATGCAGCCATGATACGCAAACGGCACGGAATCAACAAATGTAAGCCTGTACATTGGTGGAATGCCAGGATTGCGGATGCCAGGAGGCAATGTCACCAGGCCAGACGACGACAGCAACGCAGTATGCCCACGTTTCAGGAGCTGCTTGCAGACTACAAACGAAAAAAAGCCAACCTAAACATGGAGATCAAGAGAAGTAAAGCGGACTGCTAGAAGAAGCTGTGGGCAGATGCAGATGCGCAGCCACATGGGACTGCCTATAAATTGGTTATGGGCAAACTCGCCAGGCGCATAATGCCAACGGATCCAACCAAGCTGGGTCACATTGTAGCAACGCTATTCCCACTTAGCTGCGAGCGGAACGCCATGTGCACCGATATTCACAGATGTTAGTGAAGTCGTGCAAGCAGGGAAGAGGATAAATGTACATAAAGCCCCGGGCCCGGACGGGGTCCCGGCTCTTGTAATCAAACTGCTAGTTTGCTAGTTCACCCAAAGGTGAAATAATAGATGACCCATCAGCATACAGACCCCTGTGTGTGCTTGATGTGATTGGGAAACTTTTTGAGCGCATCATTTGCAACAGACTGGAGAAAGAACTGGAGCAACGTCATGGACTGTCGGACTGGCAATTCGGATTCAGGAGGAAACGCAGCACTATCAACGCCATCAGTTCGGTTTTAGAGATAGCCGCTAAAGCCATCGAAGGGCAACGCTGGAAAGGCGGCAACAAAAAATACTGCTTTATATCAACGTTGGACGTTCGGAATGCTTTTAATTCGGCCAGCTGGGATTCCATTATCGCGTCCTTAAACCAATTAAACATATGTGAGTACATCATTAACATGATATGCAGCTATTTCCGGGATCGCGTGCTACTCTACGACACAGCAGCTGGTCCACGGAAACACACCATCACAGGCGGAGTACCTCAAGGATCAGTGATCGGGCCAACACTGACAATACTGACACTCGCACAGTGGGCTTCGCGGACGACATTGCCTTCGTCCCTGTGGCCAAGGATATCCAGCAAGCGGAAGAAAAGACCAATGCAGTTGTATTCAGGATTTTGGAATGGATGGAGCCAAACTCACTATCCATAGCCGCACACAAAACAGAGGCCGTGCTCATAAGCAGCAGGAAAAAAGTGGAAACAGCCAGGATTGAAGTCGCCGGATGCTCTATAACATCATTGAATACCTTGGAGTCATGATGGACCATAGGCTAACATTCAAAGCCCACCTGCAGTATACCGCAGATAAAGCTGCGAAGGCCACGCCAGCTATAACTCGGCTTATGGCTAATGTCGGCGGCCCCAAGCAACGGAGCAGATGGCTCATCTCGACGGTGGTGGGGACCATCATTCTATTTGCCGCCGCCATATGGGCACCAGCGATGTCAACCCCCACCTACAGCCGGGTCTGCAAATCGTCGTACCGAACATGCGCACTCAGGACCATAAGCGCGTTTAAGACAGTCTTCCAAGATGCCGCCCTGGTGCTGTCTGCTATGGCCCCACTAGACCTCTTGGCTAACGAGGCTAGAAATAGAGATCCGCCGATCCGACGACTCTGACTAACTGGCAACGCAGATGGCGTGACTCAAACCATGGAAGCTGGACAAGGCGCCTTCTCCCCGACATTCGGCCATGGCTCAATCGCAAACATGGCCAGACTGACTTCTATTTGACACAGTTACTGACGGGACATGCATGCTTTAAGTCCTACTTGCATAGGTTTAAACAAGAGACAGATCCCTTTTGCACACACTGTGCGTGGAATATAGAAGACGCAGAACACGTCGTGTTTGTGTGTCCTAGATATTCTGCTGAACGGGAAGAGCTAAGCCTAGGCATTGGGAGGCCATTTATAGTTAACGACTTTGTGGATATCCTACTTCGCTCGCAAAACAATTGGCTAGCTGTTAACCACATGGCAGCAGTCATGCAATCCTTGCGTTGCGTTGAACGTCAGCGTAACCAAAACTTCAGTTGTAGGTCAACTCTAGACGAGGCATACGTGCCATCTCGCCCTCGTGAAGTAGTACTTCAGCGTTGGTTCCGCGAGAGGGATACGGTAGGTAGGTTTTAGTGCGGTGCGGTGACCACTAACCAAGGTCGATACCAAGTCCCACACTTCGCCTTTTAATGCTTTCCCCCTATTTAAAAAAAATGAAGTAAGTCGTCTCGCCGACTTAGGTATACCATGCACCAGCAAAACAAATATTTCAAATTTGTAATAACAAATGCATTTGCCTATTTTAAAAAAATTCTGTTCACATGCTTTTTACAAGCATATCCTAGTATCTCACTCACTCATGCATATGAGCACCCTAGCGGCACCACCCGCCAACGGCCAACTCCGGCCTTATGGAAAAACATTTATATGCATAACTTGGCTATTTTTTGTCCGATTTTGATCAAATTTGGTATTTTGCTGGGTATTAGTACCAATTTCAAGTGTGCCAAATTTGATTCTACAAGGTAAAAAATTACCGCAGATAATCGAGTTTTTCAAATTTCGGTGGCGGAAAGGGGCGTGGCAAAATCTTTATAATTACAAAATGTGCGCATTTACTAAGCAAATATACATACCAAATATTGTGTCTCCAGCATAACTTGGCTATTTTTTGTCCGATTTTGATCAAATTTGGCATTTTGCTGGGTATTAGTACCAATTTCAAGTGTGCCAAATTTGATTCTACAAGGTAAAAAATTACCGCAGATAATAGAGTTTTTCAAATTTCGGTGGCGGAAAGGGGCGTGGAAAAATCTTTATAATTACAAAATGTGCGCATTTACTAAGCAAATATACATACCAAATATGGTGTCTCCAGCTATAATAGTTTTTGAGATGAACGTTTTTTTTTTTGAAAACAAACTCGAGCACTCTACATTCTACATGAGCATACCAAATTTGGTGGCTCTATCTCTTATAGTCTCCGAGATCTACGCGTTCATACGAACGGACGGACGGACGGACAGACGGACATACGGAAGGACATACGGACGGACAGACGGACATGGCTAGATCGACTCGGCTGTTGATACTGATCAAGAATATATATACTTTATGGGGTCGGAAAAGCTTCCTTCTGCCTGTTACTTACATTTTGGCGACTTTAATATACCATTTCACCCTATGGGTGTATGGATTAAAAAAAAAAACAGTTATGAAAACAGTAGTAATCATTAGTATAATACTACTGTATTAAGTAAATTAATATTCAAGTATTCATAAAAATCAATATAGGATGTGGTTAAATCTTTAAATTTCAAATGCTATCAATTTGCTCTATTTTAAATGAAGCCAAATAGTCTAATTTTTAGCCTAACTAAAACATTAATAAAAAAGTTTTATCGTTGCAGTGCTAGGATACCACGAACAAATTAATTAAAATTTTATTTATTTCAATTTTCCGAAATAGTAAATATTAAATCCTTGAGTTTAAATTAATTGATATCAAAATAAATAATATTTTAAAGAATTTTTAATTAATTTGAATTTTAATGGCTGTAATTCCGACACAAGAAGGTTTGATAATAACGCGATCAAATGGTTAAACACCAGTCGTGTTTTCTATTCCCTATTTTTTCTTATTTAAATGCAATATTCCATTTAGGTAAATACATATGTAGGTAAACATCTTCAACCTTTAACTTTACGTCATTGCCCATTAAATAAACCTAATTGCACTGAAATATAACAAGTAACAAACTATTATATACATTCATAAATTTCTGCCAATTGTCTTTTGTAAAAATACAAATTTTTTTGTCAACAATCCATTTGAATTTGAATTTTTAAATATGGCTCCAATTTTATACCAGAAAATTTGGTATCTGGCAACGCCATTTGGCGCGCTCTCCAACATTCTCGTAATATTTGGCGACACTATTTTAGCTAGAAACGCTGACGCTAGACGCTGATTTAAACTATGTCCAAAAAATAAATAACGATCGTTTCTTTTGAGTTCGATAGATCCAATTTGCTCTTTTTTCACTTATAAAGGAAATGGAAATATATTTAGTGCGTACAAAACCTGTGTATGAGCGACCGTTGCGGATATCGAATATAAGGTTGTATTAAATAAGTATATGTGCGAAACTTGTTTCAAGCTGCCGTTACAGATATTGTTTAAGAATAAACATCGTGTTCATCTGAACTGGCTTCACCAAATCAGATGCACTAAAGAAAATACAATACAACTGTACCTTTGTACCAAACAACTAACCTAGCATATGACTAGAAATACAATCTGCCACACGCGGTGTGGGAAAAACACTTGTAATTCTAAACTAAACCAAAAGATCACAACGACAGGATGTCAAGTGGCCGACGATGTGCCCAAAATAATAATTTTTCAACCCCCGAATACGTGGGTATGAGTCTAAAATAAGATTTTCTAAGAACAATTGTTACCTACTAGAGCCTAAGATAATATAAACTCCGTACTTTTGTAAATAAAATCAGTTCATATTTTGAATTCAACGAATGAAGATTGGGTTTTTTCCTTCTCTCCGGGAATCCCTATTCATTTTGGTCCTTCGAACCGGATTCATTTTGGTCCTCCGAGAAAAAGGAACTCTGCAGTTTTCCCCCACCAGTGGTAAGAGACTCAGAGAGTGATTCAGCTCCTTGAAGTCTGAATTCTTATGCAAGTGTAAATGCTAAGATCAGCTAAAGGTAGCAAAAATAAAATAACTCTTGTTTTCCCCCACCATTGGTAAGAGACATAGTATAAAAAATAAAAAGCAAAATATTGCTTAATAAATAAAAAGTGCGTGCGACCGAGTTAAATAAAGGCAGTTTGGCTAGTCGAGCAACTGCAATAATTTCGGCGGCGGTAAAAAAAATAATTACAGAATTGATGTGTGGCGTATTCAAAGCCCTAATATCGAAAAAAAAAAATTTAAAGTTAAAAGTGTATATGTAGTTGCAAGTCGGCAACTACAAACAGCAGCAGAGCAACAAGGTAGTTGCAGAGAAGAGGCTGCTAATAGGAGAAAATCTGGTGCGATGACCGGCACCGGTACCGCCTGAGCCCATAGGCCCTGGACAAGTAGCAGCAGACTATCGGAAAACATACTTGGCAAACTCTACTTGGCGGACAACAGTGGCGAATGGTATCAACAGGATCATCAGATCAGATATAAATTAAGATAGTTATAAGTACATCTATCTATTTTTATAATTATATATTTATATCGATATCCTAATATTCGCACAAGATAAAATGTTCACTAATAAGACTGCACAATTGTTAGAGAAGCAGGTAGAGTTGCATACCAGGTTAAGGCAGTTGGAAGCACTAGATCCCAGAAACATTACTAACAAGGAGATTGAGGAAGTAAAAGTGATTAGTAGCCGATGGATGCCTAACCATGAGAAATTGCTCCAGTAGGGGGTTTTCGATCATCAGTACTACAGAGATAAAGTACATGAAGAGGTTTTAAAGATAGTTGCCGAAATAATAGCTACAGGAGAGTCAGAAAAACCAGGCACTAGAAAGTCAGTGTTAGTTGAAGCAGAGGCAAATATGTCAGAAATGTTTGATGATAGCAAAGGAGAGTCGCGCGGGAATGCGACCTCCAGTCACGAAAACGGTAGTGATAAACAGGAGATATTTATGGATAGAGTCCGACAGCTTCAGGAATATTTGGAGGTAGTAGAGTTGAAATCAACAGGCAATGGATAATGTATATAAATAAAATAAATTATTTATGGGAGAAGGTACGGGCATGCAAAGAAAAAACAAGTGATGCAAAATTTAAGAATAATATGGAGGATTTGGAATTCGACGTCCAAAATTCATTGTCAATGCTAGAAATGAAAATGAACAATAAGGAAAGTAAGATTGAGAATGTAACCGTGAGAGGCGAACTACCGGTGTTGCCGAAAATACAGGTACCCACATTTTCTGGAGATCCTAGAGAATGGGACCTGTTTGTGAAATTATTTGCGGAACTGATTGAAAAAAAAAAGGATATAATTATTTAAAATCCGCGTTAAAGGGCGTAGCAAGGAGCATGGTAGCCCATCTATTGTCAGGTTCAGCTGACAATTATAGTGCCGCTTGGGAACTGTTAACCAAGCGGTATGAAAATAATCGGAGGGTATTATCCGAACAATTAAGTCGGATCGTTGATTTACCGATGATCAACAATAATTGCGCAAAAAGTGATTGACACCTATTGAATGGTATGAGACAGCCAAAAAGTGCAGCTTTGCATAAGATGCTTGAACCATTCAAGCAATAAGGTGTGCACTAATGAAATAGTCTTTTCATTGTGCAGTAAGGAACACCATACCTTGCTCTATTTTGAAGAAACACAGGAGAGAGTTAATACTTGTGTAACCGCACAACCAACACTGTTGGCCACAGCTGTAATACAAGTAAAAAATGGAAATGGAGGATATAAGACTCTAAGAGCCCTTATTGATTGTGGTTCACAGAGCACTATTTTGTCTGAAGAGGCCGCTCAAATAATAAAACTACCTAAAATTAAACAGTATACAGAAATAAGTGGCGTGTCCTCAATAAAATATAATAAATCAAAATATAAGGTAAAAATAGATGTAAAGACGCGAAATCCTTGGAAAGGACATTTAAAGGTTGAGGCAATTGTGTTGCCAAAGTTAATGAAAGCTCTTCCATTAAAAATAGCAAACGTGGATATGTCGAAATGGCAAACTTACGTGCTAGCTGATCCTACCTTTAATAAACCTGGTAGGATTGATATAATAATGAGAGTAAACGTAT
Organism: Drosophila paulistorum; assembly: GCA_018152135.1. Classification (NCBI taxonomy): domain Eukaryota; kingdom Metazoa; phylum Arthropoda; class Insecta; order Diptera; family Drosophilidae; genus Drosophila; species Drosophila paulistorum. The sequence goes on along the minus strand of JAECXG010000612.1, from coordinate 255,665 downwards.
ATACCCAAATCTTAAAAAGGGGAATTACAAAGATTGATGGCCTGTTAGGTCAAAATACTCAATTTGGTTGGATCGTTTCGGGATGCACAAAATCCAATCAGAATAAAACTGTAGTGGCAGCAACAATAGATGTGACAGATTTTGAACAACGTTAGGAGGAAAGGAAAGGTAAATTTCAAAATAAAAACAACACAATTCCAAAGAAATGCAACAGCAAAACTCAAAAAATTAATTTACGGCCCCCGGCAGGACCTAACATTGGAGGTAAGGTGAAAATTGGGGAACAAAAAGTATATATCCCAGAGCCAATACAAAATGAGAATATTCCAAAGGCAATGGGTCAATTAGATAATGATTATCTAACACATAATGTCAAAATTGATTCCGGCAACAAATTGTCAGAAACTATAGTACCAAAAAGGCAGATATGGCTAAATATTTATAAAAAGGCAACTTTTAATGATAGCCAGAATAACCACTCAAGTTTTGGCAGTCAGCGATATTTAAAAATGGTGGAGCGAAGATCACATTGGTACAATTCAAAAAGAAAAGATAGTTCTTTTTTAAATTCTCCAGCTTATAAAAAGGTTAGAAGTCAGCACAGTAATACACATCAGGAATGGGTAGATATCCCGAAACATAAATCATTAGGTAAATTGCCAAATATTATAAAAACCAGTAACAGCCAACTCAGTAAGTTGTAGCTGTTATATAAAGGATGACCGCTATAAGATTCAGAATGACGGCTGTATTATGGTTCCAGCAGCTTATATAGGTGTTATATAAAGGATGTCGGCTATAAGACTCAAAATTTCGGCTGTATTATAGTTCCAGCAGCTTTTATAGCTCTTATATAAAGGATGTCGGCTATAAGACTCAAAATGCCGGCTGTATTATGGTTCCAGCAGCTTGTATAGCTGTTATACAAAGGATGTCGGCTATAAGACTCAAAATGGCGGCTCTATTATGGTTCCAGCAGCTTGTATAGTTGTTAAATAAAAAATGGCTGCTATGAGACTCAAAACGGCGCTAGTAGAACGGTTCCAGCAGTTTCTATAGCTGTTATATGAAATATGGGGTCTTCAAGACTCATACGGGAGAATTGGTAAAAACAGGAAGTCAGTGACAATGGTAAAGGAACATCAGATTAACTAGGTTTAACGTCCATAATGTAACTGGTCATGCTTCTTTAACAATAGTTATCTTACTAATGATAATACTAATAATAATTTGTATAAGACAACTAACTATAAAAACCAGAGGGCCGGGGTTAAGCACGACCACGTCGAAGTTTGTATACCCTTGCAACTGTTTTGGTAATTCTTTCCTTACCCATAGCCATCAAAGTGTAAAAACGTTTTATCCAAAAAGTTTAATGTCTGCGAAAGAACGGCCTTTAATCTTAGTATAGGGAATAACGAAGATATTGATCGAAGTCACTGTTTTACACCGATCGTTTCGATGGGAACTATATGATATAGTCACCCGATCTTGATCATATTTGGCACAATTATTAAAAAGAACACATAAGAACTGACAAATACCAACTTTTATGACAATTGCTGATAAAATAACGAAATTATTGAGAAAAGTCACTGTTCGTGACTTTGACGTTTGTATGGGAGCTATATGATATAGGGGTCCGATCCGGCTGAATCCGAGATATCAACGACTGCAGTATATACAAACATACGTGCAAAATTTCAGCTCTGTAGCTCTTACGGTCTCGGAGGAGTTCGCGTTGATCCAGACGGACGGACGGACGGACGGTCGGACGGACATGGTTATTTGAACTCGTCTCGTCGTGCTGATCAAGAATATATATACTTTATATGGTCTGAGAAGCTTCGTTCTATGCGTTGCACACTTCTGACCAAAATTAATATACCCTTTTTGCAAGGGTATAATAAAGTCCAAAACGCCGCATTTGGTGGCCCTTTGCAGAATGTTTAAGAATAAACATCGTGTTCATCTGAACTGGCTTCACCAAATCAGAAGCACTAAAGAAAATACAATACAACTGTACCTTTATACCAAACAACTAACCTAGCATATGACTAGAAATACAATCTGCCACACGCGGTGTGGGAAAAACACTTGTAATTCTAAACTAACCCAAAAGATCACAACGACAGGATGTCAAGTGGCCGACGATGTGCCCAAAATAATAATTTTTCAACCCCCGAATACGTGGGTGTGAGTCTAAAATAAGATCTTCTAAGAACAATTGTTACCTACTAGAGCCTAAGATAATGCTATATAAACTCCGTACTTTTGTAAATAAAATCGGTTCATATTTTGAATTCAACGAATGAAGATTGGGTTTTTTCCTTCTCTCCGGGAATCCCTATTCAGATATCAAATGTAAGGTTGGCCCGTCCTCATCAGCGAATATAAGGTGCAAATGCCTTACGAAGAACTTCTACGACGGCTATATCACACTTCTTTTGGAGGAAACCTTCGTAAGTTTATTGAAGATTTAGAACATAAGTCATTCATTATAGTAAATAAGTTGAAGATGTTATTGTCAAAAGATTACCAGACAAACTCTACATGACATTAGCAATATTTTAATATTTTTACAGTGCCTAATTTAAAGCAAGTAGCTCAGAGAGAAGGTCAATATGAAAATAGTTCCATCGAGAAATCCAAAACTAACAATCAAAGTACTTCAGGAAACTCATACTACAGATCAAACCAAAATAGTTCAAAGCAAACCATTAGGTGCCTATATTAATAGGCAACCAATACAATAATTCAAATCCTACTCCCCAAAAAAGAATTTCCACAAAATCTTAATCACGACAGACAAGGAAATATACTTAATTATCAGATTCAGAATCAACCTCAGAATCAAAACCTCATGGTAAATCAACCTACTAAAAGGCAAGGAGAAAGTACCAGTGGTCAGAATAGAATGGAGTGGTCCAAAAATTTTCATCAATCAGGCTCTTCAATTAATATTATCAACAAAAATTATTTCAATTTTCCAGAAACCTCAGAAAATTTGAATGTCCAAACAATAAAAGGAATAATAGAGCTTAATAGAAGCGTATTTTTGGCCCCAAGCAATCTTTGCCATAAATTTTCATCAACATACTATTAGGTAGAAAATATCTCAAAGCATGTCAAGCCGTTATAAACTATAAAGAAAATAGTGTAACATTATCAAATCATAAATTTTATTTCAAATTCACCAATAAAGAGGAAGAAAAAGATAAATCAATACCTTATTCTCCCCCAGAGTTCAAATAAGAAGCATTCGTACAAGATATAAATAACATTATCGAGGAAAGAAAAGAATTTAGACTCGATAACTTAAATTCAGAAGAAGTAGAAAAGTTAAAGAAAATATTGAAATATGATCAATAAAGCATAACATCAGAACCAAGCACGAGGACCCAATATACAAACACCCATACAAATACCCACAAATCTTTGACGAAGAAGTCAATAAACAAATTAATGAGATGATAGAACAGGGAATCATACGAAAATGGAAATCGCCCTATTGTTCTCCAATCTGGATCGTACTCAAAAAAGAGGACGCATCCAAGGAACAATAGTTCCGTTCGCCAAAGGATTCCATCAAATCCAAATCAATCGAAAAACCTGCATTTTCCACTATACATGGTCATTACGAGTACGCATGAATGTCATTTGGGCTAAAAAATGCACCAGCCACGTTCCAAAGATGTATGAACAATTTATTAGAAGATCTAATCTATAAAAATTGTTTAGTCTATTTAGACGATATAATTGTTTATTCCACCTCATTAGAAGAACATTTGGCATCACTAAAAAGAGTCTGCAAAATTGCGCAAAGCTAATATAAAACTACAATTAGATAAATGCGAATTCTTGAAAAAGGAAACAGAATTTTTAGTTCACGATCCCATACTTGTATATCCCGATTTCAAAAACCCATTTTTTATAACCACAGATGCTAGCAATTTCGCTTTAGGTGCGTTTTTCTCACAGGACCATAGACCATGAAAATAACATCAACGTTACTCACTATTTTCACAAAACTAAGTTAGAAATATCATATGTAGAAATAACTAAAGAAATTATCAAAAAATATTTATGCTCAAAAAATAATGCACTTTACATCGAAAACGACTTAGATTTTCAAACACTCCAAGAAGCTTATCTTGAAATAATTAGTCCGGACAGCCAAACAAAAACCTCTTACAAATTAAAAGACATTCCCAGAATTCATTATGCAGAATTCAAAGAAATTATACTAAAGAACCATAAATCACTACTTCATCCAGTTATCACTAAAACTCAAAACTGGTTTAAAGAGAAATACTATTATCCAGACTATCAAAAACTAATTCAAAACTTCATTAATGAATGCCATATATGCAATTTATCGAAATCAGAAAATCGAAATACTAAATTAACCTTTGAAACCACCCCAGAGATATTTAGCACTAGAGAAAAATACGTGATGGATTTCTATTTAATCGACAACCAGCAATTTTTATCTGGCATAGATATTTATTCAAAGTGCGCGACTTTAGTTGAAATTAAAAGTCGAGATTGGCTTGAAACAAAAATGGCAATCATAAAAATCATCAACGATTTGGGTAAACCCTTAAAAATCAAAGCAGATAAGGACTCAGCTTTTATTTGTATAACACTTCAAAATTGGCTACAATCAGAAAACGTTTATATAAGTATAACATCGAGCAAAAATGGCGTTTCAGATGTGGAAAGATTCCACAGAACCGTAAACGAAAAACCAAGAATTATTAATGCAGAATCTAGCATAGAAGACAAACAAACTAAATTTTAAACTATCCTTTACACATATAACCATAAGACTAAACATCTTACGACAAACAGAACACTAGCGGATATCTTTATTTACGCAGGCACACCTCTTTATAATAAAATTAGGCACGATTTTAAAATAAATATAAAATATAAACAAGCCCCCTTAGTTAGATCACCCAAGTTGACGACAAACATTATATTGAAACAAACCGAGTTAGACAAACAACGCACTACAAATCAAAATTTAAAAAGAAAAAGAAAGCTCATTAAAGTAAATATACTAATTAATTTCAGAAATCCCAACATTACTATTTCTACTCTTATCAATGGTACACTCAACGTATAATCAAAGTATTGAAATTAATCCCATAAAGGCACCTAATGGATATCTTGTATTCAAAACAGGAACCATGGATTTACCCTCAGATTTCGAATATCATTATCTAACTGTAAATTTAACCAACTTACAAAACACTTACAACAACCTGGTAGAGCAGTCAGAACCATATAAGAAAAAGGTCCACATTCACTATTTAGTTGAAAAATTAAATCGCGAAATGAAATGAATAAAAATAATAAAGAAAAATAAGCGATGACTTTTTAACATAATAGGTACAGCACATAAATATCTTTTCGGCACTTTAGATCAAAATGATAAAGAAACGCTTGAACAAAAAATTGATAGTCTATCAACAAATAGCGCCCAAAATAATGAACTTAATCGATAATATATCGAAGCAGTCAACAAAAATATAGAACTTCTGAATAACTTTACTCTTAAACAAAATGCAGACATAAAATTAAATCTACTAATGTTCAACTTAGAGCATTTTACAGAATACATAGAAGACATAGAACTAGGAATGCAGTTGACAAGATTAGAAATCACCTAATCCAAAACTTTTAAATCATCAAGAAATATTTAACATAAATACAGAAAAACTTTTAAACATAAAAACATCTACTTCGTTAAAATCAGACACGAATGAAATATTCATAATTCATTCACATATACCTAGAAAAAAATCTAAAACATCACTATTTAAAATGATTGCCTATCCAGACGAAAATAATAACACTTTGACAGAAAATATTCAAGAAACTTACTATATTCAATACAATAAAATTTATGCAAAATCAACCAAAAAACAAGAAATAAATGAATGTATAATTGGCATTATTACACAAAAACCAGCAGAATTCAAATACACAAAAATATCTAAGACTAATCTAATTAGTTATGTAGAACCAAATATTATCGTAACTTGGAACTTCCCCATGATAAATTGAAAACAAAATTGTAACCAGAACAAAATATTCATGGAAGGAAATAATATAATAAAAATATACGACTATATTATGCAGTTAAATGAAATATCAATAGTAAACACATTACAATATTATTCCCAAAACATTTATGTAACCAACAATGTAACGAAACTAGAACTAATCTCTAATATTCAAACTAAACCAATCATTTCTGAAAAAACTGCTTCTAACAAAAAATATTCAACATAATAACTACAACAACATTTGCAATTACACTAAAAAGTTTAACCCTATATCTTATCTACACATTTAAGTCAATATTAAAAAAAATAATTATTACACAAATTAAGAATGAAACTTTTGTACAACCAAGTGACTCAGCTTTTTAACAATCCCGTTTTGCATAAACTGTCACCATCCCAAGAAATCTCACTTGCAACACCGCAAGCACTTCCAAGTCTATACAGGAAATGTAGAAAATGTGTTGGGGTAGTAATATATTCGCCTCCGCGTCTACAAAACGGATGTTTACTGCAACCGAGACTAAGCAAAATTTTATAAACAAATCTGTCCCCAAAAAATCTTCCAGCCTGAGAACGCAACATTATAAACAAATCTGTCCCCAAAAAAATATTCCAAGCGTGAGAACGCTTAGTAGGCGAAATCAATAAGCCAATCAAATTCCAGATCAAGATATCATCCGATCAAAAGCTCCCACTACTAACATAAAAAGCTTTCTAACCGAACTTTTAACATAATTGTAAACATCAAAAGCTTTCTAATCCTTTAAATAAAGATTGTTTCTTTTGAGTTCGATAGGTCCAATTTTTCTTTGTTTTTTTTAATTACAAAGAAAATGGATTGATAATTATATATGTGTAGGTATATTGTAGGTATATTGTTGGGTATAACGTATAGTCAGTGTACTTATTAATATATTCACAAGTTGTTTAAATAATGTACTTAATAATGTAAGTCAAGCAGAGTTTAAGTAGTCCATAATTCAAATAAATTTTATAAATTCGGTTATCACTAAATACCAAAACAAGTGATAATTTAATTCGTTTCCATTAAAGCATAAACTTACTTATACTGACTGCTTTGAATGAAGTATAGTAGCTACTAGTTGGTGTTAACGCTCGACCAGCGAAATCTATCCGCCAGATACCATACAAGTGCCCTTAGTAATAAAGATGGGTGAATAATCATGTGACATTTACTTAAACTTTTTTAAATTAAAACCCCTCTTTAAAATTGCCAGCCTACGTTTCAAAACCAACTTAATGGGGGTTCCTACCTTGTGTTATAAAAAAATTTGATTTATTTTTTTTTTACATTTTCCAATAGATCTATGTTTTAAGAATACTGTGTAAAAATTGTAAGTTTAAATCTTAAAAATTACGAAAGTTATCAGTCAATAAGTGAATAATCTCAAGCGCGCTGGGCCGCACCGCAAATTTTCAAACGCGTTTATCTCAAAACTACGTTTTTGGAACTCATGAAAGTCCTACAGTGCGCAAAAATAAAACAATCGCTATGAAATTTTTTACACATGTTCTTTAGGATATTGTTCAGCGCTGGTAGTAGAATTGACGAAAAATATTAAAAACTGTTAATTTAAAAAATTAAATAGTAACGAAAAATCGGCAAAAAATAAATTTTTTCCTAAAATAACTCATAATTTTTTCATTTTTCATTCTTTTATCCCAATTCTACCACCAGCGGTGCGAAAAAGTGTCTAGATTAAGAAAAAATTTTCATTTTTGGATTCAGATTTCATTTGCGAACGGTAAGACTTCCATAAGGACAAAATGGGGACGCCATTGTAAAATTCACCCCACCATCCCCTTTACACGTATCGCCGAAAAAAATTTTTTTTACATAGAACTAAGTTTTTCCAACAACTGTGGCAAATTTCATTCCAAGATCTATTATAGTTTTCTCAAAAAAAAAATTCTTACTAAATAGCGCCTTTTCGGCCCAACAAAATAAAAACCCCCTTAATGTTTTTTATAATGCGAAGCAAAAGTTTTTTACAATTTTACCCATTTGAATTGTAATAAAGTGTGGCATCTCGCCTCCACGGTCAAAAATCCGTATTTTGACAAAAAAAAAAGTATGCTAAGTGTATCATTAAACATAATACGTTTCCTACAACCAATGTTACTTTCATATTTACTTTAAATTTGGGGCCGATTCTGTCGGCCGTGGAATTCGAAAAATGCTTTTGGAGGTTTTCTCAGGCTTAAAGAGAAAATCAAGGGATCTAAACATGCGGAAAAAGTTTTTGAATCTGCGATTCTATTGTTCTTCTTGGCGTGAAGGTTTGGCTTATATATATAGCAACCAGCAACTGTGTAATACTGTGTATTACCGCTTTTGGTAGCTAACCTTATTTTCTAATATGTGCTCCTCATTGTGGATGCATAAATGTGGGAATGGGTCGAGAGACGAGAAGCGGTCGATTGTACTGAACCAGTTCAGAGGTGCATAATTTAAAGTTTATCAACGATATCGATGACAAACCATCGATATCAATTGAGAAAAGAGTTTTATGGCGTCAAGTTGTGTCGACCGGTTGTGTTCCTCGTGGCTGCTCGAATAAAAGAGTATAGTTATGTAGTAATTAAGTGATAAATGTATAAAGAAATAATGTTGAATAAAACTGTACGATTGATTGTGAGTAAAAACGGCCTAGAAATTCGGGAGGAAAAAGTGGGATTGCACTAACAGTCCCACAAATTGGTGTCAGAAGTGAGATATGTACATTTACATAGTGCATCGAACTTACGTGCGGTTAAAAGATGTTGTTAAATAACGAACACTAATAATTAAAACAAATCGTTCGAAGCGAAAAATTCATTAAAATTGAGTCGCCAAAGACAGAAAGTTCGGAAAAAATGTGTGTTTGATTTAACCTTAATGTACAAACAGCGGTAAAAAAAAAAAAAAAAAAAAAAAAAAAAAAAAAAAACCACCCCAATTGATGAATGCTTGTATGTTAGAGAGAGACAGAGAAACGTCCAAGTTCAAGTGAAAGTGAAAAGGGTGGAGGTGCGAACAGTATAGAACCCTGAAGTTTGCGTGGCAAAGAGGCTGAAAACGCAAAGAGTTTGACGATCGTTGGAATTTTGCACAAATTTACGTGGCAATGAGGCTGGTATAGCGTAATTTTGGTAAATGTGTTGGAGTATCGTCGTGGGAACTATTCACTGAGATGGTAGATTTATGTGGCAAATGGCCTATGTTCCAGGCCTATGTGGTGAGCAGCTGTACCTAGAGTGGGAAATTCTTGAGAATTGGCGGCAAGCGAAGCTTGTGAAAATTGGCACCAAGCGAAGCTTGTGAAAATTGGCGGCAAGAGAAGCTACAACAATTGGCGGCAAGAGCGAGAAAGCATTAGACGCACAAGTTTGGCGGCGTCAGTGGAAAAGTTTGTACAAGAGCGAGGCATCGGCATTGGCGTCACGAGCGAGAGATCGGCATTGGCGTCACGAGCGAGACAGCGTTAGTGAGAGCATTTGTGAGAGATCGGCATATCAGCAGAATTGGCGCGAATAAACGGCGTTGGTGAGTCAACACGAGCGAGCGAGAGGGCAACATAGTGGTGAGCCAGATGTTTATGTTAATTAACATTATGTTTACAGAGCGAAAAATGTTATAATTTAAATTGAGTTGATGCAATCATTAAATTAAATCAATATAAATTTATGTCAAAATTATAACTAATCATTTAAAGATTGGCTTGAATAAAAGTAAAGTAAACTAATGTTGATTCAAAAGTAAAGTAAATAAATTTGGAATTCAAAAGTGAAGTAAATAAATTTGGAATTAAAAGAAAAGTAAATGTTGAAAGAGAAATAATTATATTTTGTAATTGCTAAAAGAAGAGAAAATTAAATTACTAACAATAGCGTAAGATTATACTTTTGTAAAATATATTGAAATTTCAGCTGTAACGAGTAAGCTACGACGAATACAAAATGAATAGAGACGAAGTATTAAGTTTAAATGTAAATGAGCTCAAAGCAAAGTTGGCCAGTTTGAATTTGGCAATAACTGGTAGAAAGCAATCGTTGCAAGATCGTCTTCTCGAACATTTCGGTTTGGTGGCTGACGAAGTCGAGGTTGAATCCGAAAGTGATGAGACGGGATCATTTCAGTCTACGGCACCAACTGTAGTTAGAAATAATTTTACTTTGCGCGACATTGAGGATTCTCTTTCTTCGTTCAATGGGTCAGGTCAACCGTCTATAGAAAATTGGTTACGGGATTTTGAAGATAATGCAGAAGCAGTTCAATGGAACTCTTTACAGAAATTTATCTATGCGAAGCAATTATTAAAAGGTGCAGCAAAAGTTTTTGTACGTAGTGAGCGAGGAGTGACTGATTGGATATCATTAAAAAGAATTTTGTTAAGCGACTTCGGCTCAGAAGTATCAGTAATTGAAGTACATAAATTGTTGCGAAATAGACGTAAACGCCCAAATGAAGATTTTCGTGAGTACCTTTATAGTCTGAGGGAAATAGGCAGTTCCATAAATTTAGATGAAGCTAGTCTTATAGAATATTTCATAGAAGGAATACCTGATTCCGAAGATTAAGTGCTTTAAATGCGATCAGATAGGGCATAAAGCATCAGTATGCCCGACACGTAAATTAGATACTAAAAAGGAATACAGTAGGGCTAGTACAATGTCAAAAGAAATCAATGTAAAAGGAAAAGCTATTTTCAAAACAATATCATGTGGAAACGTTAAGCTGTCTGCACTCATAGATACAGGATGTGATCTATGTTTAATAAGAGATGATATTATCAGAAAACTTCATGGTATAGAATTAAACGATGAACGAAACCGTTTATTGGGAGTGTGTAAAAGTGAGTTAAATACTATAGGTAGTTTTAAAGCGCAGGTGACTATTGATGGTCTTCAATGGCCCTTAACGTTCCACGTTTATAGAAAAGAGGATATTGACTACGAAGTAGTGATTGGAAACAACATTTTAGAATTAGCTAATTTGGTTATCACAAAAGGAAATGCTACTTTTAAGCCTAGAGAAGAAGAAGAAGTGATGCCAAACACAGAAGCGAAAGAAACTGTACACAATGAAGAAGTGAAAACTCCGAAGGGTATGTTACAGGAATTTGAGAGTTTGTGTTTATTCGCTGAAGAAGAAAAGAGTGAAATAGATTTGTGCCATTTAACTAAATCGGACGTCAAAGAAGTCAAGTAGCTTATTCACAGTTATGTACCACAGTCTTCAAAGAAGAGTCCAGTCGAAATGAAAATATTATTAAGTGACGAATGCCCAGTATACGAACGGCCGAGGCGTTTATCTTTCGTTGATAAGGGTATCGTGGACTCAACATTAGAAAAATGGTTAGCCGAGGGTATCATTCAACCAAGTACATCAGAATATGCGTCTGCTATAGTTCTTGTTCCAAAAAAGGATGGAGGAAAAAGACTTTGCTGTGATTATAGACGTTTGAATGCTAAGATTGTAAGAGAACATTTCCCAATGCCACTTATAGATGATGTAATTGAGAGATTGCAGGGTAATACAGTGTTTACAACCTTAGATCTTGAAAATGGATATTTTCATGTTCCTGTGGAGCCCAACTCAAGGAAGTATACTGCTTTTGTGACATATAGCGGTCAGTTCGAATTTTTGTATGTCCCATTTGGAATTTCGAATTCCCCTAATGTGTTTTCCCGCTACATCTTTGCAACATTTATTGATTTGATTAGAGATGACGCAGTCGTAACATATATGGATGATCTAATTATTCCTTCAAAGGATATTAAAGAAGGAATTTACAAGCTGAAATGTGTGTTAAATAGGGCATCTGAGTTTGGTTTGCGCATTAAATGGCAGAAGTGTCAGTTCTTAAAAGAAAGTATAGAGTTTTTGGGATACATTGTCGAAAAGGGTTCTATAAGGCCTTCTAAAGCAAAAACACAGGCGGTGAAAAATTACCCAAAACCACAGAATTACAAGAGTGTACAAAGGTTTCTTGGGCTAACTTCATATTTTCGTCGTTTCATAGAGTCTTACGCATTGATAGCGAAACCACTGTCAGACTTGTTAAGAAAAGATGCAACGTTTGTGTTCGGTGACGATCATCAAATCGCATTTGAACAGCTAAAGGCAGCCTTGATTAGCGCACCAGTTTTACGATTGTATAACCCAAAGGCAGTAACTTAAGTACACACTGATGCGTCCATGTTTGGTTACGGAGGAGTTCTTCTACAAAAAGATAGCGATGATCAGTTATTCCATCCAGTACAATATCTCAGCCGGAAAACCAAGCCTGCGGAAGAAAAATATCACTCATACGAATTGGAAGTGTTAGCAATAGTGGAGGCGTTGAAGAAGTGGCGCGTATATTTACTAGGAATAGAATTTAAAATCATAACAGATTGCAATGCTTTTGCAATGACAATGAAAAAAAGAGACATTCCAGTAAGAGTTTCGCGTTGGGCTTTATTTCTTCAAGAATTCAAGTATGAAATTGAACATAGAAGTGGCAGTAAAATGAAGCATGTAGATGCTCTAAGTCGTATGTCCTGTTTAATGTTAGAGGATTCAATGCATCACAGACTTAAAATAGCTCAAGCTAGTGATGATTGGATTAGGGCAGTGACAGCTGTTTTAGAGCATCAGACTTATGAAGATTTCTTTATAAAAAACGGTGTTTTGTACAAGGATCCCATTAAGGATTTAATTGTAGTCCCATCACTTATGGAAGAGGAATTAATTAAGATTGCACATAGAAAGGGTCATTTTTCGGCCAAAAGAACTCAAGAGGAAGTTGAGAGAAAGTTTTACATACCGAAGTTGTTCCAAAAGGCCTCTGAGATTGTAAAAAATTGTATCGAATGCATTGTTTCGGAAGGTAAAGCAGGCAAGAAAGAAGGTTTCTTAGCTCCAATAAATAAAGAAGATAAACCTTTAGGGACTTATCATGTTGATCATGTAGGACCTATGGATCCGACAGCGAAGAGTTATAACTATCTATTTGTAGTTGTCGACGCGTTTTCGAAATTTGTGTGGCTCTATCCAACAAAAAATACGGCATCAGAAGCGGTAGTAGATAGACTCAGGCGTCAAGCATCAGTTTTTGGAAATCCAGGGCGTATTATAACAGATAGAGGTGCAGCATTTGTTTCTCACCAGTTCGGAGATTATTGTAAAGAGCAAAACATTCAGCATTTAATGATAGCTACCGGAGTACCTAGGGGAAATGGTCAAGTTGAACGTATCCATAAGATAATTATTCCTATGCTAACAAAACTTTGTTATGAAAAACCGGCTATGTGGTATAGGTACGTTGAAAGAGTGCAGCAAGCAATCAATAGTACCCCTCCTAGAAGCACAAAAGTGTGACCATTTAAATTATTAACCGGGGTTGAGATGAGGACTAATAGTTTCCCTGAGTTACAAGAACTTTTGGAAGAGGAAGCCATAGAAGAGCTAGAAATTGAACGCACTAACGTTCGTCAAGAAGCTCAGCATAATATTGAGAGAATCCAAGAGGAGAATCGTAAAAGTTATAACAAAAAACGAAAAAAGGTAGTTGAGTATAAAATCGATGATTTGATAGCAATTAAGCGAACGCAATATGGTTCGGGATTAAAACTTAGGGCTAAATATTTTGGACCATATAGGGTGGTGAAAGTTAAGTCTCATGGACGATATGACGTAGAAAAGGTAGGAGATCACGAAGGTCCTGGGAAAACCTCAACTGTCGCAGAGTATATGAAGTCGTGGAATGGTCAAGTGAATTCATCAGGCGATTCAACATTCGAGGCGAATGATAAGTCAGTCCGGCCGAATGTGGGAATGGGTCGAGAGACGAGAATCGGTCGATTGTACTGAACCAGTTCAGAGGTGCATAATTTAAAGTTTATCAACGATATCGATGACAAACCATCGATATCAATTGAGAAAAGAGTTTTATGGCGTCAAGTTGTGTCGACCGGTTGTGTTCCTCGTGGCTGCTCGAATAAAAGAGTATAGTTATGTAGTAATTAAGTGATAAATGTATAAAGAAATAATGTTGAATAAAACTGTACGATTGATTGTGAGTAAAAACGGCCTAGAAATTCGGGAGGAAAAAGTGGGATTGCACTAACAGTCCCACATAAATGAGACATTAAATTCGCAAACGATTTTGAAGTTGTTATTGGAGTTATTCCCTCTTATTCAAAAGATCTGCCATCTAAAAAACTGAGCTCAATAAAATTCAAATTGGTCCTATATGTTTTGGTGATATTAAAAAAAAAAACGCATACTATTCAATAGTAGTTTTGCATCCAATACACCTGAAGCACTGTACACTACATGCGCCTGCAACCTATGAACACTAACTTCATATACATAATTCCTAATTCGTTGTTTCCTGCTATATTGAAGCTTATCCATATGTATGAATATGAGGTTATGCGCTAAAAAGTTAAATTCCAAAAAAGAGGTTATTTGTGGACATTCAGACTTTTATATTTTACAAAGAATTTATTATTTTATTCAACAGTAAAAGTTTTAGACTGGACACTGGTAGACATTTTTTTATAACTCTCCCTAAAGTTGAGATTTCGTAACAAGTTTTGTTTTTGAGAGTCGCTTAGAATAAGACACACACCTCAATTTAGAACAAATCAAGTCTTCTAACACATAGTACAAGTCTAGTTTTGTTTTGTTCCCAACACTTGTTTTCCACAGCGTTATTCTCACCAATGTTAAACAAATTTGATAAACCTAGAATCCAGAAATGTGATTTGATATTTTATCTACAAATTGCCATCAAAATATTTGGGTTTCAAAAACTTTTAAAAATTGACTTATGTTAAAATATGTATATAAGCACCGCAGTATGTCTATCTCTTTCTTATTATTCTCGAATGATCCGATCTGTGAATTGTAACGGACATTCTTTCATTTCTGCTTTACATTGATTTTCTTGCTGCCTGCGCTGCAGCGAATATTCTTATGCATAAGTTTAGTCTCAAATAAACCGGAAAGAATTGTAAGAGATTCGTTTTGTTAATTAAAGTTTGTGATTAACCAATTTGTTCAAGATGAGTACACAATTTTCAATCGAAAAACTAGATGGTGAAAATTATAGTGTATGGTCAGTACAGATGAAAAGTCTGTTGATTCATTCTGATTTGTGGTTGGTGACATGTGGTCGGTTAAAAAAAGAGGCGTCTGATACGGCTGAACAAAAGGAGTTGTTTGACAGTAAAGACGAGAAAGCCCTCGCAAGTATATTGTTGTGCGTAAGTCCGTCGCAGATCAACGGTATAAAACATTGTAAAACCGCGAGCGAAGCATGGGCAAAGTTATCCGCGATCCACATGCCCTCCGGTCCGGCTAGAAAAATACAGTTGTTTAAGCAATTGTTGTATACTAAAATGTTGGCTACAGACAGTATTCGAGAGCATTTGAATAATTTTTCTAATGTCGTAGAAAAGTTAAATGAAATTCAGGAACAAGTGCCTGATGAAAAGCTCGTTATAATTTTGTTAACAAGTTTAAGTGATGATTTCGAAAATTTTGTAGTTGGCATAGAAACGCGAGACTCGTTGCCATGGATAAGCGCTCTAAAAATTAAATTGTTTGAAGAGGGAGAGAGACGCAAGATTGGCGAAGTAGCCGAGAAAAGTGAGAATAAAATGTATTCGTCGCGTCAAGAAAACGGTAAAAAGAACAAAGCAATGAGCAATCGCGGGCATTTCGCGTCGAAGTGTGGTTCGAAAGAGAAAAAAGACAACGCGAGCGAAAAGAACAGTAAAAAGTGTTTTTCGGTGCTCTCTACTTCTGGAACACGAAACGGTTTGTCGAAAAATGCGTGGTGTGTAGACAGCGGGGCTACAGCTCATTTGTGTGCGGACAAATCAATGGAAAAATATCACGATCGAATTGGTTGACGTGCTATATGTAAAGGACTTACAATGTAAATTTATTTCGGTATCAAAGGCAAAAGAAAATGGCTTAAGAGTAATTTTTGTCAAAAACAAAGTATTCGTTAGACAGTAATAATCGTGATTTAATGATCGCAGAGAAACACAAC
Source organism: Drosophila paulistorum (assembly GCA_018152135.1). NCBI lineage: Eukaryota > Metazoa > Arthropoda > Insecta > Diptera > Drosophilidae > Drosophila > Drosophila paulistorum. The sequence goes on along the minus strand of JAECXG010000612.1, from coordinate 239,536 downwards.
GGTTTGCTTTTGTTTGAAAGTAAAACAAAAATATCAAAGAAGCTAACTTCGGCAATGCCGAAGTTTATATACCCTTGCAGTCCTTGGCAATAATTTTTTTACATTTTGAAATTTCTTTCCTTGCAACTCAACTCATCAACACACAAATAAAAAAACATTCAAATTATTTCTCTTTTTACTACAAATTTTTCTTCCATCATTCCGTAAGCAAAGCACAACACGCATACACATACATACATACGTGTAGCGCTGCGTCTGTGTGTGCGTATGCATGTGCTCTGTTTGATTTGCTGATGACGTAGAACCGATTTGTATTGACTGTAACTTGTGTTCTATTTATCCGAACAGATTCAAATTTTGGATTTTGAGACTTTATGTCAAATTCTATTATATTGGTAAATTTCATGGGGATACTCCAATTTTTACAAAATTTTTGTTCTAGAGCTATATGATATAGTAGTCCGATCCTGACAATTTTCATACTCTATTATCTCCCGACTAAAAGTAGCTCAAATATGAAATTTCATTCCAATAGCTCTTAAGATGCCAGCGTGAAGTTGATTTGCACAGACGGACGGACTGACGGACGGACGGACGGACGGACGGACGGACGGACGGACAGACGGACGGACAGACGGACATGGCTATATCGACTCAGCTTCTCATGCTGATCAAGAATATATATACTTTATGTGGTCGGAAACGTCTCCTTCTGTGCGTTACAAACATCTGACCAATTTTATAATACCCTCTGCAAGGGTATAAAAATATCAAAGAAGCTAACTTCGGCAATGCCGAAGTTTATATACCCTTGCAGTCCTTGGCAATAATTTTTTTACATTTTGAAATTTCCTTCCTTGCAACTCAATTCATCAACACACAAAGAAAACATTCAAATTATTTCTCTCTTTACTACAAATTTTTAAGCAAAGCACAACACGCATACACATACATACATACATACGTGTAGCGCTACGTCTGTGTGTGCGTATGCATGTGCTCTGTTTGATTTGCTGATGACGTAGAACCGATTTGTATTGACTGTAACTTGTGTTCTATTTATCCGATCAAACTGAAATTTTGGGATCTGAGATTTTATATCAAATTCTATTATATTGGTAAATTTCATGGGGATACTCCAATTTTTGCAAAAATTTTTGTTCTAGAGCTATATGATATAGTAGTCCGATCTTGACAATTTTCATACTCTATTATCTCCCGGCTAAAAGTAGCTCAAATATGAAATTTCATTCCAATAGCTCTTAAGATGACAGCGTGAAGTTGATTTGCACAGACGGACGGACGGACGGACGGACGGACGGACGGACAGACGGACATGGCTATATCGACTCAGCTTCTCATGCTGATCAAGAATATATATACTTTATGGGGTCGGAAACGTCTCCTTCTGTGCGTTACAAATATCTGACCAATTTTATAATACCCTCTGCAAGGGTATAAACAGTGTTTGCTGCAGAAACAAATGTAAATCAGCTGGTCAAATGGCATGATCGTTTCGGACATTTAAATTTCGATAGTTTGAATAAAATTATTAAGCAGGATATGCTCCATGGTCTCAATGCTAGGGTGTGTGCAAAAAGTAAAATTTGCGTTAAGAAGTTTCCAAAGTTTTTGGAAAGTCGCTCAAAAGAATTATTGGGCTTGATTCATACAGATATTTGTGGACCTATGCGTACAGCGTCACAAGGTGGTGCGCGCTATTTTGCAACTTTCATAGACGATAAATCACGTTATGTATCGGTATACATGTTAAAGAATAAGAGCGATATTTTCCAGAAATTCAAAGATTTCAAAATGCTAGCAGAAAATCAGACGGGTAAGCGTATAAAAGCCATACGAAGCGACAACGGTCGTGAGTACCTGAGCGATGTATTTGAACAGTTCTTATCGAGTCATGGAATAAAAAGAGAACTCACTGTTCCCCACACTCTACAACAAAATGGTGTGGTTGAGCGCGCCAATAGAACCTTGGTGGAGATGGCGCGAAGCATGATAGTGCATGCTGGAGTTGGCGAATTTTTTTGGTGCGAGGCGATAATGACAGCTGCATATTTACGGAACAGAGCAGAAACTGCAACTTTGCCTGACAAAACTCCATACGAGGTTTGGTATGGGAAAAAACCGAGCTTATCTCATCTTAAAGTATTTGGTATGAAAGCTATTGTATTAGATAAAACTCATAAGAACAAGTTTTCAGCGAAAGGGAAGCAGCATATATTGGTAGGTTACTCTGAGACTGCCAAGGCTTATCGTCTTTACAACCCTGTCAAAAGAACCGTAGTAGTATCCCGATATGTCGTGTTTTTGGAGCACAAGTTCATGAAAGAGTTGGAGCACTGTCGAGAGTCATCACGTGAGTCAGATGTGGTAAAACTTGATTGCGAGCATAATGATGAAATCCAAGAAAATTCTGTGGAGCAGCAAATTCCAATTGTTGATGAGCAAAGTGGTGACGAAGAAAATGCTGAGGAGGAGCAACCATATACCCGAAGAGGACCAGGGCGACCAAAGATTGTTCGCACTGGGCGTGCTGGTCGTCCACGAAGAGAGTACAATATGCTGAATGTACTAGATGCGAAAGAAGTTATTGTTCCTACCTGTATAAATGAGGCATTTAAGTCAGAGCAGTCGGAAAACTGGAAATCAACAATGCAGAAGGAGTATGACAACCTAGAAAACATTTGGTTGATCTTCCTGCAAACAAAAAGGTTATCGGTTGTAAATGGGTTTTTACCACCAAACGAGATGAGAGTGGCAAAGGGTGTGGTCAACAATATGGAATTAACTACAAGGAAACCTTTTCCCCGGTTGCACGTTATTCCTCAATCAGACTGGTGATTGCGTTGGCGGCATGTACCAGAAAAGACGACGTGGCCTACATAAAGCATCTCCTATCAAACGAATTTGATGTGGTCGACGGCGGTGAACTCCATAATTTTTTGGGGATGGAAATCGAGCGAGATAGCAAGACTAGCAATGTCTCAAGCAATGTCATAGGCCACAAGCAGTACATCGAAGGCTTGTTAAATGAATATGGTAAACAGGACTGCAAGCCGAACGCGACTCCTCTAGAGGTTGGGTTCCAGACGAAGTGCGATAGCTATGATTGCGGTCAAGTGGACAAGACACGCTATCAATCACTCATTGGTTCGTTATTGTATTTGGCGTTGACTACACGGCCAGATATAATACACTCTGTGGCTAAATTGGCGCAGAGAAATGCAGATCCGCACAAGGAACATGAGGTTGCGGCCAAGAGGGTATTGAGATATCTAAGAGGTACCTCAGATGTGAGACTTCATTATAGCAAAACTGGTGTTCCTATCCACTGTTTTGTTGATGCGGACTGGGCTGGCGATTGCAACGATCGGAAGTCGTTCACCGGTTGGTCATTCCTTATTGCTGGAGCGGCGGTGTCATGATAATCAAAGAAGCAAAATCTGGTTGCCCTCAGTAGCACGGAGGCCGAGTACGTTGCACTTTCTACAGCAGCCAAATAAGCGTTATACATCAGAAAGCTGATCAACGAGATGGAATTCGGGGCGATGGCGAAGCTGCTAATTTATAGCGACAATCAAAGCGCACAATTTCTTGCTAAAGATGCTAAATGTCATTCACGTAGCAAGCATATTGAAATAAAATATCATTTTGTAAGGGAAATGTATAAAGAAAATGTAATAGATATCAAATACATTCCCACAGATAGTATGACCTCAGATATATTAACAAAGAACTTATGTAAGGTCAAACATGTAAAGTTTACAGAAATGTTGGGACTAAAATAATTTTTGTATAAGATAGACTTCGCGTTGAGAAGGAGTGTTAAAATATGTGTATAAGCACCGCAGTATGTCTATCTTTTTCTTATTATTCTAGAATGATCCGATCTGTGAATTGTAACGGACATTCTTTCATTTCTGCTTTACATTGATTTTCTTGCTGCCTGCGCTGCAGCGAATATTCTTATGCATAATATGCAAATAAACCTCTACTCGAATAACTTAAGTGCTTTTAAAACGTCTGAAAACTCCATAGTGCACCCGTATTTTATAAGTATGTATTGGATATGCAGACATGTACATATGTGTGTATATAATCGTATATATGTTTGCGTGCCTCCACTTTCATGCATATAGAAACGACTCTCTTTCTCCATTTTTTTTATTCGGAAAATTCCAATAAACCAGGGCCCGGCACAAAGAGAGCACTCAAAAGATTTTTTTTTTTTTTTTAAATCAATTTATTACTCATACATAACAACTTATTAACGTAACATATATAAAAAAAAGAATATAATAAACAATAAATTTTAGCATCACAAATCAAGGAAAGAATAGTACAATACACTCGTGAGGTTAGAGGGGGGAAGGTGGATACGAATACAGGGTCAAACGGGACTACTTTTGAGTACTGCTTCGCAGGGCCCTGGGCGATCATTCCTCGTGCCTCTGACGCTCGAGCCTCCTGAGCTCCTTCATCACAACCGACGCGAAAATACTGACGGCCTCCCAGGCTCGGGGTTCAGCGACCATCAGCCTGGTCAAATTTTCCAGTGTTGCGCGATGCCCCATTGCACACTCCATGGAGATTCTCGCCGCTTCAAACCTGGGACAATGCAGCAAAACTTGCTCGGCGTCTTCGGGTATTCCGCTGCCGCACCAGGTGCATTCGTCCGAAGTTTCGTGGCCGAATCTCTTCAGATACATTCTGAAGCAGCCGTGACCACTCAGCAGTTGAGTCAGGACCCACGCAGGACCCACGCGCTAATGTCAGGGATGAGCGTGTGCGTCCACCTTCCCTTGGTCGTGGTGTCCCAGCGCTCTTGCCACCTCCGTATACTATGTTGCCGCGCTAGGCTGCGTGTTGCTCCCGGTCCGACTGAACTACTTCGTCTGGCATTAGCGACTGCCTCGATGATCGCTGCCTGATCTTCGATCGGCATCATTCCTGCGATAACGAGCGCCGCATCATCCGAGATTGTGCGGAATGCACTGCAGACTCTTATCGCGCTTAGCCGGTGGGTTGCTTCGAGTTCTCGTCGGTAGCTTTTCACTTTCATGCCGTCGATCTACGCTGGTACTACGCAGTACCGGCGCCGTCGATGTGGTGACGGTCGAGAGCCGTAGCCATCGTCCCTGCCTCGGGCCGCGCGTGTTTAAGAGGATGCGCGATAAAGTGTGTGCGGATTTGGCTGCTTTTTCTCCAGCATGTTGCAGATGCTCCCTAAAATTGAGCCTTGTGCCCAGTAGAACGCCGAGATATTTAATAGCCCTCTTGGATTCTATCACAGCGCTGCTCACCCGTACTTTTGCGGATTCCACACTCTTCCTGCTGCTGATAAGCGTTCCTTAACTTCCTTGACAGTCTTAGCGACCACGGCAAAGACTATGTCATCCGCGAACCCTGTGATATGGGTGCCAGGCGGAAACTGCAGGCGTAAGACTCCGTCGTACATTGTATTCCAGAGTAAGGGTCCAGGCAGCGAGCCTTGGGGCACTCCTCCAGACACTGCCCGCACTACTGGGCCATCATTTGTGGTGTAGCAGATGGTCCTTCCTTGGAAATATTGTCGCACACAACTAAGGAGGTAGTGTGGGACTCCAAAATCGGCTAATGCGACTAGGATACGGCTCCATAAGGCCGAGTTGAAGGCGTTTCTTTTGTCTAGGGTGGTTACCAGACAATACTCTTTCAACCCCCCTTTCCATCTAGCACCGGCGATCACGTCCGCCGCAATGTGAACCACGCGTGCAGTGGCATCAGTTGTGGACCTAGCCTTCCGGAAACCGAACTGCTGCTCAGCAAGTCCTCCGTTGGCTTGGATGGCTGAGCTAAGCCTTGCGCAAATTAGGGACTCTAGAACTTTACCTGCCGAGTCCAGGAGGCAGATCGGCCTGAATGAAGACCTTCCCTCATGCAACTGTTGTACAAGTCCACAAAGGACTCAGCCTGTAACGACACCGCGATCTTGAGAATTTGGTTAGTGATTCCGTCGGGGACCGGAGCCTTCGCAGGTCCTTACCCCATGGGTCCTGCTCTGCCTCCGCATAGGGCCAAGAAGCACTCGCGTTTGCTGTCTTTGTTCGCCTTTTTGAGAGCCCTGCAGCACTGCTTGTATTCCAGATATAGGTCTGAGAAGGCTAGCGTCCCTCTAGCACGCTGGTACATGTGCCTCGCGCGGAAGCATCTGCGGCGAACGTCGGCGATACTGTCATTCCACCAACAGACTGGCCTTCTCCAGTGTCGACATGAAAGAGTTCGCTGCCGTGTCTGCATCTCCTAGGCGTGCATCACGTGAACTCTCCAACACTCTGCTAAACGTGTACAAGTTTAGGGACTCAATCTTGTAGCTTTTCCCGGTGGGAGGTGTTCGCTCAGCTCGTGGCATGGTTGTCCCAACGGTGAAGACAATGGCCTCGTGGTCGCTACCGGTGTAGTGACGCCCCACTTCCCGATTCGACTGTGAAGCTATGGAGTCACTGGCGAACGTAAGGTCGACAATGGATCCTGCACCGGCTCTACTGAAAGTGAATCTTGTGCCGGAGTTGAGCAGCGGGACACTGAGATTGCAGAAACACTCGAGAAAAAGGCGGCCCCGTGCGTCGGAGCAAGTACTGCCCCATTCAATTGCCCAAGCATTAAAGTCACCGCCAATGATGACACCTTGGCGGCCCCTAGCGTCGACAGAAATGGCGTCGATGGTACATCCAAACCTCTCTAGGGTGTAGCTGGGACGCAGGTAGCAACTATAGACCCAGTAACCTCAAATTTTGGCCCGGACGAAGCCCTCCATCTGGGCGATTTCCTCAATTGGGAGCCTGTTAGTCCCACAGGACCAAATAGCAGCCTTTCCGTTGATGTCGGATACCCAGTCGGCGTTCCTCTCCGTTCTATACGGCTCACTGACTAGGGCCAAGTCGTAGCCGCCTTCCCGAACCGTCTGATGGAGGAGATCCTGCGCGACGGCGCAGTGATTAAGGTTCACTTGGATGAAGTTTAGGCGCATCATTGATGGGCCCGTGGTTGCCTCTTTGTTCCATTAAGGGGGCACCGATGACTGCCCGCAAAGTGGTTCGTAGGCTGAAGGCCCTCCTCTTGGCACAGGAAGCAGGTGGGGTCTTTTAATCCACAGCTCGCGGCTTTGTGTCGTTCCGCTCCACACCTCAGGCAGCAGTTGGACCTATCCACTTGGCTGGGGCACTTCGCCGATATATGCCCAGCCCTGAGGCAGCGGTAGCAACGCTTACGCAACGTAACCAACACGGACTTTGCCTAATGCCAGTATCTTCTTCATCATCGTCTCAGCTGCACTGATGACTGCGACTTTGGACCCGGAGAGCCCGCGGCGTAGACTCCTGACAGTACAGCAGTCCTCGTCGACACTTGCTTGATTTGGCAATGCGACAATAAGGTCGCGAGGCTCAGTCAATTCATCTAGTTCGCGGATAATTGCGTGTTTGGTTGGAGCAAGGACACGTACTCCGGCTGAATCCCCTAAGATGTGCTTCAGCTCGTCCTTCAGGAACTGCTTGTCCTCAGGGGCCCCCTTCAGCTCGAGTAGCAACCCGTCTTTGACGGTACGTCGAACCTTGACGACTTGCTCACATACGCGTTTGAGCTTATCATCACTACGCCTCGTTACCATGGCCAAGACCTCGCTGTACCTGCAGCCCGATGATGGCTGGTCCAAGAGAGCCACCGGCTTGACTCTGCGAGGTACCCCAGATTTTTGACGGGACGCCCGCGATGACGCACCGACCCGCTGCCACGTACTACTGTCCTTCTGGTCAGGGGGGTGGCTCCTCTCGCTTATCAGCAGGCTACTGTGCAGACTTCTTTTTCGCCTCTTTGATGTCCCTTACTCTGGGTGACACTTGCTTCGGCTTGTCCTGTTTAAGTCTCACGCGCTTGGGAGGCGGTCTACTACAGGATACGCACTTCGGCTCTGTTGTGGCAGGGAGTTCTCGACCGTGGAACATCGCGCTGACAACCACGACTAGGTCTTGCAGTCTGGCGACCTTTTCCCTAAAAGTGTTTGTGGTGCTGCGGTTTATTTTGCCGCTAGCATCTTTCTCCTTGGAGTAGTGGACAGCAATTGAGTCCGGGAGGATACTCATTTTGTCCAGTGCCTTGACCTTTGGTTGTACTTTCCATGTTTTTTGGGGGTACGTTACCGCCGCTATTACGACTATGCGCTGGGGAGTCTCTAGATCGCTTCGGGGTCGCGTCTTGACCAGTCGCCACCGACAGCGCTGCATTTTGAGCCACGAGACTTGGGGCAGCCTGCTGTTCTGGCGCTAGCCCTGTTGGCGGAGGCGTCCGCTGTACTGGCATTCCCTCGGCGGGCAAGTATTTCCCCCTGCCTAGCGATGGGAGTTATACCGCTCCGACTCGGAAACTTCTTCCTAGATCTTTATTTATTTTAAAGAAATAAAATAAATAAGAGAAAAAACAAGCAAAAGGAGAAAAATATATTTAATTTCCAGATGCTTCCAGCGGTTTTGAGCCTACCGGTACTCTGACGCTCGAGCCTCCTGAGCTCCTTCATCACAACCGACGCGAAAATACTGACTGCCTCCCAGGCTCGGGGTTCAGCGACCATCAGCCTGGTCAAATTTTCCAGTGTTGCGCGATGCCCCATTGCACACTCCATGGAGATTCTCGCCGCTTCAAACCTGGGACAATGCAGCAAAACTTGCTCGGCGTCTTCGGGTATTCCGCTGCCGCACCAGGTGCATTCGTCCGAAGTTTCGTGGCCGAATCTCTTCAGATACATTCTGAAGCAGCCGTGACCACTCAGCAGTTGAGTCAGGTAATGGTTTACCTCGCCGTGCTTACGCAGGACCCACGCGCTAATGTCAGGGATGAGCGTGTGTGTCCACCTTCCCTTGGTCGAGGTGTCCCAGCGCTCTTGCCACCTCCGTATACTATGTTGCCGCGCTAGGCTGCGTGTTGCTCCCGGTCCGACTGAACTACTTCGTCTGGCATTAGCGACTGCCTCGATGATCGCTGCCTGATCTTCGATCGGCATCATTCCTGCGATAACGAGCGCCGCATCATCCGAGATTGTGCGGAATGCACTGCAGACTCTTATCGCGCTTAGCCGGTGGGTTGCTTCGAGTTCTCGTCGGTAGCTTTTCACTTTCATGCCGTCGATCTACGCTGGTACTACGCAGTACCGGCGCCGTCGATGTGGTGACGGTCGAGAGCCGTAGCCATCGTCCCTGCCTCGGGCCGCGCGTGTTTAAGAGGATGCGCGATAAAGTGTGTGCGGATTTGGCTGCTTTTTCTCCAGCATGTTGCAGATGCTCCCTAAAATTGAGCCTTGTGCCCAGTAGAACGCCGAGATATTTAATAGCCCTCTTGGATTCTATCACAGCGCTGCTCACCCGTACTTTTGCGGATTCCACACTCTTCCTGCTGCTGATAAGCGTTCCTTAACTTCCTTGACAGTCTTAGCGACCACGGCAAAGACTATGTCATCCGCGAACCCTGTGATATGGGTGCCAGGCGGAAACTGCAGGCGTAAGACTCCGTCGTACATTGTATTCCAGAGTAAGGGTCCCAGCAGCGAGCCTTGGGGCACTCCTCCAGACACTGCCCGCACTACTGGGCCATCATTTGTGGTGTAGCAGATGGTCCTTCCTTGGAAATATTGTCGCACACAACTAAGGAGGTAGTGTGGGACTCCAAAATCGGCTAATGCGACTAGGATACGGCTCCATATGGCCGAGTTGAAGGCGTTTCTTATGTCTAGGGTGGTTACCAGACAATACTCTTTCAACCCCCCTTTCCATCTAGCACCGGCGATCACGTCCGCCGCAATGTGAACCACGCGTGCAGTGGCATCAGTTGTGGACCTAGCCTTCCGGAAACCGTACTGCTGCTCAGCAAGTCCTCCGTTGGCTTGGATGGCTGAGCTAAGCCTTGCGCAAATTAGGGACTCTAGAACTTTACCTGCCGAGTCCAGGAGGCAGATCGGCCTGAATGAAGACCTTCCCTCATGCAACTGTTGTACAAGTCCACAAAGGACTCAGCCTGTAACGACACCGCGATCTTGAGAATTTGGTTAGTGATTCCGTCGGGGCCCGGAGCCTTCGCAGGTCCTTACCCCATGGGTCCTGCTCTGCCTCCGCATAGGGCCAAGAAGCACTCGCGTTTGCTGTCTTTGTTCGCCTTTTTGAGAGCCCTGCAGCACTGCTTGTATTCCAGATATAGGTCTGAGAAGGCTAGCGTCCCTCTAGCACGCTGGTACATGTGCCTCGCGCGGAAGCATCTGCGGCGAACGTCGGCGATACTGTCATTCCACCAACAGTGTACAAGTTTAGGGACTCAATCTTGTAGCTTTTCCCGGTGGGAGGTGTTCGCTCAGCTCGTGGCATGGTTGTCCCAACGGTGAAGACAATGGCCTCGTGGTCGCTACCGGTGTAGTGACGCCCCACTTCCCGATTCGACTGTGAAGCTATGGAGTCACTGGCGAACGTAAGGTCGACAATGGATCCTGCACCGGCTCTACTGAAAGTGAATCTTGTGCCGGAGTTGAGCAGCGGGACACTGAGATTGCAGAAACACTCGAGAAAAAGGCGGCCCCGTGCGTCGGAGCAAGTACTGCCCCATTCAATTGCCCAAGCATTAAAGTCACCGCCAATGATGACACCTTGGCGGCCCCTAGCGTCGACAGAAATGGCGTCGATGGTACATCCAAACCTCTCTAGGGTGTAGCTGGGAGGCAGGTAGCAACTATAGACCCAGTAACCTCAAATTTTGGCCCGGACGAAGCCCTCCATCTGGGCGATTTCCTCAATTGGGAGCCTGTTAGTCCCACAGGACCAAATAGCAGCCTTTCCGTTGATGTCGGATACCCAGTCGGCGTTCCTCTCCGTTCTATACGGCTCACTGACTAGGGCCAAGTCGTAGCCGCCTTCCCGAACCGTCTGATGGAGGAGATCCTGCGCGACGGCGCAGTGATTAAGGTTCACTTGGATGAAGTTTAGGCGCATCATTGATGGGCCCGTGGTTGCCTCTTTGTTCCATTAAGGGGGCACCGATGACTGCCCGCAAAGTGGTTCGTAGGCTGAAGGCCCTCCTCTTGGCACAGGAAGCAGGTGGGGTCTTTTAATCCACAGCTCGCGGCTTTGTGTCGTTCCGCTCCACACCTCAGGCAGCAGTTGGACCTATCCACTTGGCTGGGGCACTTCGCCGATATATGCCCAGCCCTGAGGCAGCGGTAGCAACGCTTACGCAACGTAACCAACACGGACTTTGCCTAATGCCAGTATCTTCTTCATCATCGTCTCAGCTGCACTGATGACTGCGACTTTGGACCCGGAGAGCCCGCGGCGTAGACTCCTGACAGTACAGCAGTCCTCGTCGACACTTGCTTGATTTGGCAATGCGACAATAAGGTCGCGAGGCTCAGTCAATTCATCTAGTTCGCGGATAATTGCGTGTTTGGTTGGACACGTACTCCGGCTGAATCCCCTAAGATGTGCTTCAGCTCGTCCTTCAGGAACTGCTTGTCCTCAGGGGCCCCCTTCAGCTCGAGTAGCAACCCGTCTTTGACGGTACGTCGAACCTTGACGACTTGCTCACATACGCGTTTGAGCTTATCATCACTACGCCTCGTTACCATGGCCAAGACCTCGCTGTACCTGCAGCCCGATGATGGCTGGTCCAAGAGAGCCACCGGCTTGACTCTGCGAGGTACCCCAGATTTTTGACGGGACGCCCGCGATGACGCACCGACCCGCTGCCACGTACTACTGTCCTTCTGGTCAGGGGGTGGCTCCTCTCGCTTATCAGCAGGCTACTGTGCAGACTTCTTTTTCGCCTCTTTGATGTCCCTTACTCTGGGTGACACTTGCTTCGGCTTGTCCTGTTTAAGTCTCACGCGCTTGGGAGGCGGTCTACTACAGGATACGCACTTCGGCTCTGTTGTGGCAGGGAGTTCTCGACCGTGGAACATCGCGCTGACAACCACGACTAGGTCTTGCAGTCTGGCGACCTTTTCCCTAAAAGTGTTTGTGGTGCTGCGGTTTATTTTGCCGCTAGCATCTTTCTCCTTGGGTAGTGGACAGCAATTGAGTCCGGGAGGATACTCATTTTGTCCAGTGCCTTGACCTTTGGTTGTACTTTCCATGTTTTTGGGGGTACGTTACCGCCGCTATTACGACTATGCGCTGGGGAGTCTCTAGATCGCTTCGGGGTCGCGTCTTGACCAGTCGCCACCGACAGCGCTGCATTTTGAGCCACGAGACTTGGGGCAGCCTGCTGTTCTGGCGCTAGCCCTGTTGGCGGAGGCGTCCGCTGTACTGGCATTCCCTCGGCGGGCAAGTATTTCCCCCTGCCTAGCGATGGGAGTTATACCGCTCCGACTCGGGTACTTCTTCCTAGATCTTTATTTATTTTAAAGAAATAAAATAAATAAGAGAAAAAACAAGCAAAAGGAGAAAAATATATTTAATTTCCAGATGCTTCCAGCGGTTTTGAGCCTACCGGTACTCTGACGCTCGAGCCTCCTGAGCTCCTTCATCACAACCGACGCGAAAATACTGACTGCCTCCCAGGCTCGGGGTTCAGCGACCATCAGCCTGGTCAAATTTTCCAGTGTTGCGCGATGCCCCATTGCACACTCCATGGAGATTCTCGCCGCTTCAAACCTGGGACAATGCAGCAAAACTTGCTCGGCGTCTTCGGGTATTCCGCTGCCGCACCAGGTGCATTCGTCCGAAGTTTCGTGGCCGAATCTCTTCAGATACATTCTGAAGCAGCCGTGACCACTCAGCAGTTGAGTCAGGTAATGGTTTACCTCGCCGTGCTTACGCAGGACCCACGCGCTAATGTCAGGGATGAGCGTGTGCGTCCACCTTCCCTTGGTCGAGGTGTCCCAGCGCTCTTGCCACCTCCGTATACTATGTTGCCGCGCTAGGCTGCGTGTTGCTCCCGGTCCGACTGAACTACTTCGTCTGGCATTAGCGACTGCCTCGATGATCGCTGCCTGATCTTCGATCGGCATCATTCCTGCGATAACGAGCGCCGCATCATCCGAGATTGTGCGGAATGCACTGCAGACTCTTATCGCGCTTAGCCGGTGGGTTGCTTCGAGTTCTCGTCGGTAGCTTTTCACTTTCATGCCGTCGATCTACGCTGGTACTACGCAGTACCGGCGCCGTCGATGTGGTGACGGTCGAGAGCCGTAGCCATCGTCCCTGCCTCGGGCCGCGCGTGTTTAAGAGGATGCGCGATAAAGTGTGTGCGGATTTGGCTGCTTTTTCTCCAGCATGTTGCAGATGCTCCCTAAAATTGAGCCTTGTGCCCAGTAGAACGCCGAGATATTTAATAGCCCTCTTGGATTCTATCACAGCGCTGCTCACCCGTACTTTTGCGGATTCCACACTCTTCCTGCTGCTGATAAGCGTTCCTTAACTTCCTTGACAGTCTTAGCGACCACGGCAAAGACTATGTCATCCGCGAACCCTGTGATATGGGTGCCAGGCGGAAACTGCAGGCGTAAGACTCCGTCGTACATTGTATTCCAGAGTAAGGGTCCCAGCAGCGAGCCTTGGGGCACTCCTCCAGACACTGCCCGCACTACTGGGCCATCATTTGTGGTGTAGCAGATGGTCCTTCCTTGGAAATATTGTCGCACACAACTAAGGAGGTAGTGTGGGACTCCAAAATCGGCTAATGCGACTAGGATACGGCTCCATATGGCCGAGTTGAAGGCGTTTCTTATGTCTAGGGTGGTTACCAGACAATACTCTTTCAACCCCCCTTTCCATCTAGCACCGGCGATCACGTCCGCCGCAATGTGAACCACGCGTGCAGTGGCATCAGTTGTGGACCTAGCCTTCCGGAAACCGTACTGCTGCTCAGCAAGTCCTCCGTTGGCTTGGATGGCTGAGCTAAGCCTTGCGCAAATTAGGGACTCTAGAACTTTACCTGCCTAGTCCAGGAGGCAGATCGGCCTGAATGAAGACCTTCCCTCATGCAACTGTTGTACAAGTCCACAAAGGACTCAGCCTGTAACGACACCGCGATCTTGAGAATTTGGTTAGTGATTCCGTCGGGGCCCGGAGCCTTCGCAGGTCCTTACCCCATGGGTCCTGCTCTGCCTCCGCATAGGGCCAAGAAGCACTCGCGTTTGCTGTCTTTGTTCGCCTTTTTGAGAGCCCTGCAGCACTGCTTGTATTCCAGATATAGGTCTGAGAAGGCTAGCGTCCCTCTAGCACGCTGGTACATGTGCCTCGCGCGGAAGCATCTGCGGCGAACGTCGGCGATACTGTCATTCCACCAACAGACTGGCCTTCTCCAGTGTCGGAATGAAAGAGTTCGCTGCCGTGTCTGCATCTCCTAGGCGTGCATCACGTGAACTCTCCAACACTCTGCTAAACGTGTACAAGTTTAGGGACTCAATCTTGTAGCTTTTCCCGGTGGGAGGTGTTCGCTCAGCTCGTGGCATGGTTGTCCCAACGGTGAAGACAATGGCCTCGTGGTCGCTACCGGTGTAGTGACGCCCCACTTCCCGATTCGACTGTGAAGCTATGGAGTCACTGGCGAACGTAAGGTCGACAATGGATCCTGCACCGGCTCTACTGAAAGTGAATCTTGTGCCGGAGTTGAGCAGCGGGACACTGAGATTGCAGAAACACTCGAGAAAAAGGCGGCCCCGTGCGTCGGAGCAAGTACTGCCCCATTCAATTGCCCAAGCATTAAAGTCACCGCCAATGATGACACCTTGGCGGCCCCTAGCGTCGACAGAAATGGCGTCGATGGTACATCCAAACCTCTCTAGGGTGTAGCTGGGAGGCAGGTAGCAACTATAGACCCAGTAACCTCAAATTTTGGCCCGGACGAAGCCCTCCATCTGGGCGATTTCCTCAATTGGGAGCCTGTTAGTCCCACAGGACCAAATAGCAGCCTTTCCGTTGATGTCGGATACCCAGTCGGCGTTCCTCTCCGTTCTATACGGCTCACTGACTAGGGCCAAGTCGTAGCCGCCTTCCCCGAACCGTCTGATGGAGGAGATCCTGCGCGACGGCGCAGTGATTAAGGTTCACTTGGATGAAGTTTAGGCGCATCATTGATGGGCCCGTGGTTGCCTCTTTGTTCCATTAAGGGGGCACCGATGACTGCCCGCAAAGTGGTTCGTAGGCTGAAGGCCCTCCTCTTGGCACAGGAAGCAGGTGGGGTCTTTTAATCCACAGCTCGCGGCTTTGTGTCGTTCCGCTCCACACCTCAGGCAGCAGTTGGACCTATCCACTTGGCTGGGGCACTTCGCCGATATATGCCCAGCCCTGAGGCAGCGGTAGCAACGCTTACGCAACGTAACCAACACGGACTTTGCCTAATGCCAGTATCTTCTTCATCATCGTCTCAGCTGCACTGATGACTGCGACTTTGGACCCGGAGAGCCCGCGGCGTAGACTCCTGACAGTACAGCAGTCCTCGTCGACACTTGCTTGATTTGGCAATGCGACAATAAGGTCGCGAGGCTCAGTCAATTCATCTAGTTCGCGGATAATTGCGTGTTTGGTTGGAGCAAGGACACGTACTCCGGCTGAATCCCCTAAGATGTGCTTCAGCTCGTCCTTCAGGAACTGCTTGTCCTCAGGGGCCCCCTTCAGCTCGAGTAGCAACCCGTCTTTGACGGTACGTCGAACCTTGACGACTTGCTCACATACGCGTTTGAGCTTATCATCACTACGCCTCGTTACCATGGCCAAGACCTCGCTGTACCTGCAGCCCGATGATGGCTGGTCCAAGAGAGCCACCGGCTTGACTCTGCGAGGTACCCCAGATTTTTGACGGGACGCCCGCGATGACGCACCGACCCGCTGCCACGTACTACTGTCCTTCTGGTCAGGGGGGTGGCTCCTCTCGCTTATCAGCAGGCTACTGTGCAGACTTCTTTTTCGCCTCTTTGATGTCCCTTACTCTGGGTGACACTTGCTTCGGCTTGTCCTGTTTAAGTCTCACGCGCTTGGGAGGCGGTCTACTACAGGATACGCACTTCGGCTCTGTTGTGGCAGGGAGTTCTCGACCGTGGAACATCGCGCTGACAACCACGACTAGGTCTTGCAGTCTGGCGACCTTTTCCCTAAAAGTGTTTGTGGTGCTGCGGTTTATTTTGCCGCTAGCATCTTTCTCCTTGGAGTAGTGGACAGCAATTGAGTCCGGGAGGATACTCATTTTGTCCAGTGCCTTGACCTTTGGTTGTACTTTCCATGTTTTTTGGGGGTACGTTACCGCCGCTATTACGACTATGCGCTGGGGAGTCTCTAGATCGCTTCGGGGTCGCGTCTTGACCAGTCGCCACCGACAGCGCTGCATTTTGAGCCACGAGACTTGGGGCAGCCTGCTGTTCTGGCGCTAGCCCTGTTGGCGGAGGCGTCCGCTGTACTGGCATTCCCTCGGCGGGCAAGTATTTCCCCCTGCCTAGCGATGGGAGTTATACCGCTCCGACTCGGGAACTTCTTCCTAGATCTTTATTTATTTTAAAGAAATAAAATAAATAAGAGAAAAAACAAGCAAAAGGAGAAAAATATATTTAATTTCCAGATGCTTCCAGCGGTTTTGAGCCTACCGGTACTCTGACGCTCGAGCCTCCTGAGCTCCTTCATCACAACCGACGCGAAAATACTGACTGCCTCCCAGGCTCGGGGTTCAGCGACCATCAGCCTGGTCAAATTTTCCAGTGTTGCGCGATGCCCCATTGCACACTCCATGGAGATTCTCGCCGCTTCAAACCTGGGACAATGCAGCAAAACTTGCTCGGCGTCTTCGGGTATTCCGCTGCCGCACCAGGTGCATTCGTCCGAAGTTTCGTGGCCGAATCTCTTCAGATACATTCTGAAGCAGCCGTGACCACTCAGCAGTTGAGTCAGGTAATGGTTTACCTCGCCGTGCTTACGCAGGACCCACGCGCTAATGTCAGGGATGAGCGTGTGCGTCCACCTTCCCTTGGTCGAGGTGTCCCAGCGCTCTTGCCACCTCCGTATACTATGTTGCCGCGCTAGGCTGCGTGTTGCTCCCGGTCCGACTGAACTACTTCGTCTGGCATTAGCGACTGCCTCGATGATCGCTGCCTGATCTTCGATCGGCATCATTCCTGCGATAACGAGCGCCGCATCATCCGAGATTGTGCGGAATGCACTGCAGACTCTTATCGCGCTTAGCCGGTGGGTTGCTTCGAGTTCTCGTCGGTAGCTTTTCACTTTCATGCCGTCGATCTACGCTGGTACTACGCAGTACCGGCGCCGTCGATGTGGTGACGGTCGAGAGCCGTAGCCATCGTCCCTGCCTCGGGCCGCGCGTGTTTAAGAGGATGCGCGATAAAGTGTGTGCGGATTTGGCTGCTTTTTCTCCAGCATGTTGCAGATGCTCCCTAAAATTGAGCCTTGTGCCCAGTAGAACGCCGAGATATTTAATAGCCCTCTTGGATTCTATCACAGCGCTGCTCACCCGTACTTTTGCGGATTCCACACTCTTCCTGCTGCTGATAAGCGTTCCTTAACTTCCTTGACAGTCTTAGCGACCACGGCAAAGACTATGTCATCCGCGAACCCTGTGATATGGGTGCCAGGCGGAAACTGCAGGCGTAAGACTCCGTCGTACATTGTATTCCAGAGTAAGGGTCCCAGCAGCGAGCCTTGGGGCACTCCTCCAGACACTGCCCGCACTACTGGGCCATCATTTGTGGTGTAGCAGATGGTCCTTCCTTGGAAATATTGTCGCACACAACTAAGGAGGTAGTGTGGGACTCCAAAATCGGCTAATGCGACTAGGATACGGCTCCATATGGCCGAGTTGAAGGCGTTTCTTATGTCTAGGGTGGTTACCAGACAATACTCTTTCAACCCCCCTTTCCATCTAGCACCGGCGATCACGTCCGCCGCAATGTGAACCACGCGTGCAGTGGCATCAGTTGTGGACCTAGCCTTCCGGAAACCGTACTGCTGCTCAGCAAGTCCTCCGTTGGCTTGGATGGCTGAGCTAAGCCTTGCGCAAATTAGGGACTCTAGAACTTTACCTGCCGAGTCCAGGAGGCAGATCGGCCTGAATGAAGACCTTCCCTCATGCAACTGTTGTACAAGTCCACAAAGGACTCAGCCTGTAACGACACCGCGATCTTGAGAATTTGGTTAGTGATTCCGTCGGGGCCCGGAGCCTTCGCAGGTCCTTACCCCATGGGTCCTGCTCTGCCTCCGCATAGGGCCAAGAAGCACTCGCGTTTGCTGTCTTTGTTCGCCTTTTTGAGAGCCCTGCAGCACTGCTTGTATTCCAGATATAGGTCTGAGAAGGCTAGCGTCCCTCTAGCACGCTGGTACATGTGCCTCGCGCGGAAGCATCTGCGGCGAACGTCGGCGATACTGTCATTCCACCAACAGACTGGCCTTCTCCAGTGTCGGAATGAAAGAGTTCGCTGCCGTGTCTGCATCTCCTAGGCGTGCATCACGTGAACTCTCCAACACTCTGCTAAACGTGTACAAGTTTAGGGACTCAATCTTGTAGCTTTTCCCGGTGGGAGGTGTTCGCTCAGCTCGTGGCATGGTTGTCCCAACGGTGAAGACAATGGCCTCGTGGTCGCTACCGGTGTAGTGACGCCCCACTTCCCGATTCGACTGTGAAGCTATGGAGTCACTGGCGAACGTAAGGTCGACAATGGATCCTGCACCGGCTCTACTGAAAGTGAATCTTGTGCCGGAGTTGAGCAGCGGGACACTGAGATTGCAGAAACACTCGAGAAAAAGGCGGCCCCGTGCGTCGGAGCAAGTACTGCCCCATTCAATTGCCCAAGCATTAAAGTCACCGCCAATGATGACACCTTGGCGGCCCCTAGCGTCGACAGAAATGGCGTCGATGGTACATCCAAACCTCTCTAGGGTGTAGCTGGGAGGCAGGTAGCAACTATAGACCCAGTAACCTCAAATTTTGGCCCGGACGAAGCCCTCCATCTGGGCGATTTCCTCAATTGGGAGCCTGTTAGTCCCACAGGACCAAATAGCAGCCTTTCCGTTGATGTCGGATACCCAGTCGGCGTTCCTCTCCGTTCTATACGGCTCACTGACTAGGGCCAAGTCGTAGCCGCCTTCCCGAACCGTCTGATGGAGGAGATCCTGCGCGACGGCGCAGTGATTAAGGTTCACTTGGATGAAGTTTAGGCGCATCATTGATGGGCCCGTGGTTGCCTCTTTGTTCCATTAAGGGGGCACCGATGACTGCCCGCAAAGTGGTTCGTAGGCTGAAGGCCCTCCTCTTGGCACAGGAAGCAGGTGGGGTCTTTTAATCCACAGCTCGCGGCTTTGTGTCGTTCCGCTCCACACCTCAGGCAGCAGTTGGACCTATCCACTTGGCTGGGGCACTTCGCCGATATATGCCCAGCCCTGAGGCAGCGGTAGCAACGCTTACGCAACGCAACCAACACGGACTTTGCCTAATGCCAGTATCTTCTTCATCACCGTCTCAGCTGCACTGATGACTGCGACTTTGGACCCGGAGAGCCCGCGGCGTAGACTCCTGACAGTACAGCAGTCCTCGTCGACACTTGCTTGATTTGGCAATGCGACAATAAGGTCGCGAGGCTCAGTCAATTCATCTAGTTCGCGGATAATTGCGTGTTTGGTTGGAGCAAGGACACGTACTCCGGCTGAATCCCCTAAGATGTGCTTCAGCTCGTCCTTCAGGAACTGCTTGTCCTCAGGGGCCCCCTTCAGCTCGAGTAGTGGACAGCAATTGAGTCCGGGAGGATACTCATTTTGTCCAGTGCCTTGACCTTTGGTTGTACTTTCCATGTTTTTTGGGGGTACGTTACCGCCGCTATTACGACTATGCGCTGGGGAGTCTCTAGATCGCTTCGGGGTCGCGTCTTGACCAGTCGCCACCGACAGCGCTGCATTTTGAGCCACGAGACTTGGGGCAGCCTGCTGTTCTGGCGCTAGCCCTGTTGGCGGAGGCGTCCGCTGTACTGGCATTCCCTCGGCGGGTAAGTATTTCCCCCTGCCTAGCGATGGGAGTTATACCGCTCCGACTCGGGAACTTCTTCCTAGATCTTTATTTATTTTAAAGAAATAAAATAAATAAGAGAAAAAACAAGCAAAAGGAGAAAAATATATTTAATTTCCAGATGCTTCCAGCGGTTTTGAGCCTACCGGTACCGGCAACAGCAAGCAACAACAAAAAATATATATATGTGTATAGTATAGTGTAGTGCGGGGAAATTCAATTGGGTGACAATTGAATAGATAGCTATATATAATTTGTTTTGTTGTATTATATTATATTTTATTCAAATTACAAATAATCCAAGAAATTCAAGAATCTCCCGCGCGGAGTTGAACCAGCGGCCCATGCGCCAGCGACTTGTGCGAACTCAGCTATGTTAAGAGCGGGTTCGAGTATCGGATTACGTGCAATGCAGAATCGAAAGTGCCCAACTCTTAACAGTTTACAGAGTGCACAGTTAACAGAGGTCAATTGTGTGGAAAAGGGCGTGCTGTTAGCGCAGTGGGCGCTGTTAACGGCTAGTTAACTACTTATCTGGCAAACCCGGTATCAGCTGATGATTCTATCCCGCAGGAACGAATTTGTGTGGGCAAAGATGTACAAAAGCGGGAACCGAAAGAAATGGCAAACCCGACACACACCAACACCGACGCATCCACAAGTAACGGGACGTGGCAGAGTAACTCCCACCCCCCTGGTCACCCAAGGAAAGCGCAGGCTCATGGACCGGTGCACACAGCAGGCCTTGGTCACCGGCTATTCGACGACCGCCGGACGAGATTTGGAATCTGGCTAGTAGACACTTGACGCGGGCACTTGCACTACCAACTCAAGCCTTTTATTCACAGGTAGAACACAATATAGATGAATATTTGGGAGCGGAGACGAAAACGCGTCCGCACTCTAAGCAAATCAGTGTGTGTGTGTCCACTCAAAAGATGTAGTTGTATGTGTGCGCTTGCTAGTGTGCGTAAGTTGCTTTACACTGCAAGAAAAATTTAAAATGCGATGGAAAACCAATAATTTTGAATGCATATTTTTTTTTGAAACTCAAATATTTCATTTACTTCCTTATTATTTGGATAACTTTTTATCCGAAGGAGATCTTCTTAATTAATTTCATTGTGGAAAATATTGTTTCACAAATGTATGTTGCAAAAACATAGAACATAATTTTAACATTGCCATACATTAGATCATATTATTTTTGCAAAGGTTGCCAGTTACATAAAAAGAGTGAAGGCATTAATTTTTTCATGTGTAGCGATCGAGCAAAGCGACATAGACGTGCTTGCGTCGAAATACTGAGGACAACTAAATCCACCCTCATGCTCTGTGTGAGGACTTCGGCAGCCGTTCGGTTACACGCATTCGAGGTGCCGAACGTGTTCGTCCCCCGGGGGATATGAGTGCTGGGCTCTGCAATAAACACATACACACGAGAGCACAAAAATTTGTAACCACAAACTCCAGAAATTCTCTCTCTGACTATTCGCGCGAGCCATTGAAATTCATTTACTGCAGGGCCCGGCACAAACATAGCACTAAAAAGATGTAGTTGTAGGAGATCTTCTAAATTCCTATCAGTGTTTCGAATAGAATCTTTAATTAATTTCATTGTGGAAAATGCTGTTTCACAAATGTATGTTGCAAAAACATAGAACATAATTTTAACACTGCCATACATTAGATCATATTATTTTTGCAAAGGTTGCCAGTTACATAAAAAGAATGAAGGCATTAATTTTTTCATGTGTAGCGATCGAGCAAAGCGACATAGACGTGCTTGCGTCGAAATGCTGAGGGCAACTAAATCCACCCTCATGCTCTGTGTGAGGACTTCGGCAACCGTTCGGTTACACGCATTCGAGGTGCCGAACGTATTCGTCCCCCGGGGGATATGAGTGCCGGGCTCTGATTTACTGCAACAATCAGCTCAGTTTGCTTCGTTTGTAAAGCGACAACAAACAATTCGCTTATTAAGCAATAATTGGCGTAAAATGTTATGGGCAAGCATGTCATTGAATAATCTATAGATACACATCACAAATTCTTCCTATCTCCTATTCCCATCTTTTGAATGGAATTTTTAAAATCACATGTGCTTTAATTTTTGGCGTAAAAGCAATTACGCATCGACTGTTGTAATTAAAATCGATTCTCATCAAACTTTTCCTGGCCAACTCGACGCATCTTTTTACTCACGCACTCATCGAACATCGGACCGGGTCAGGAAACAATCAGTTTTTCTCTGCCGCCTGCCGTAAAGCGGCCATTTTGATTAGAAATGTCGACTTCACCCATTCACACACATACACGCAGTGACCATTTAAGCCCACACACTCTTGTTTTGCCAAATTAATCTGCAGTTGCATCTAGAAGACCCATCCTCGCTCAGTTGGTTATTGAGAGTTGAGAAGGGATTGAAGTATGGAAAACCTACTTTGCATTTAGCCAGCGCTGAGTAGACAATTTTAAAACAGAGTTTTCGACCAACGTAGGGAATCCTTCTCTTTTAATCGAACAAAATTTCATAATTCATTTCGTAACTGAAGTTAAATTCTATGAGGAAACTTGAAGGCATTGAATCGACATGGGCTTTAGCTAAGACGAATCCTTTTTGAAAAATTGTATAAAAACAGAACAAAAATTCAAAAATAATCTGCCATATATAAAGAGAGTCCGAAAACCATTTAAACACCAAATGAGATGAGATGAAAAGAAATAGAAGAGAAAAATTGAAGTCGAATTTAATTGAATGTGATTATTATACTGTAAACACCTAATTATTGGGTAAAAATTATAAAGATTAGTTTGTATTTTTCGGATTTAATTTTTGGTTTTCTGCGCAGAGGCAACTTGCTCGTTGCGTCGCCGGAAGAGAAGAGACCGGCTGTCTCGCCACCTATCGATGACTTATCGCTAACAATCGATACTTAGTACTCACAATCGATACTTTTCACTTACAATCGATACTTATTACTAACAGTCGATACTACAATACTGGCTTCGGTATATGCGTGAGTATTTAAAAGACTTGTAAATAATTAGGATCTTACAACTCGGCCGTCCTGACGAGGAATCGACCTCGATTCCAATTGCTAACAACAAGGGAGTAAATAAGAAACTTAAGTGGCTGGTGTCGCCTTTGTTTGGCTACCAGAAGTGCAATCCTGATCAGGGGCAACCCATAGCCTTAATTTGAAGGCTTCTAGAACCCCATCATATGGTAGTTGGGTGATTTGGGAGCCCTCTACATCCCGGATAACATATCGGTCATTCGGAAGTTTTTTATGAACCACATACGGACCACGATACCGCCTGATAAGCTTTTTGTTTGTGCCTGCCGAAGTATCCACATTCTTAATAACTACGAAATCCCCCTCCTCAAAACTAACGGCCGGGGGGTGATCCTTCGAATAATATTCCGAATTATATTCTTGGGACTACCTACCTCGGAGGCATCGACCCCCTCCGTTCTTTCACCCAACCGTTCGGTTAGTTCATCTACTACCACACCTCGTTGTTCAACACCGAATAGAAGTACGGAAGCGGCAAATTTGGTTGTGGAGTGGATGGAGTTATTCAATGCAAACTCTATGTTCGGCAGTTGTTGGACCCAATCTGCGTGGTCCACAGGTTCCGTTAGTTTACCCAACATGGGGCCCAAAACACGCTCGACTTGGCCGTTAGCCCGGGGTGAGGCAGTGGCATTCAGCACATGAATTATATTATTGGCCTTCAGAAATTCTTCAAATTCAGAGGAAGTAAAGCAGGTACCTCTGTAACGTACAAAGCCTTAACGTAGCTGATGGGCAGCAAAAATTGCAGCTTCTAATTAGAATGTGCCTCACGGTTGGGCTGCAAAAATTTCTGTAACGTAGATATCTATAAATACGAAACCATAAAGGCTTACCAACCATTGCAATCGGCAAGTATACGTTATTGTGTGAGGCCTATCTTGGTGTTAACACGATTCATCTGCGGGACTCTTAATGCGGCTAGCAAGACAATCGGCTGGGGTGGTTCTTTGATGAATGCGTTTCACCCACTCACACGTCAGCAACTTTAAATAAAGTCCCTGTGCTGAAACTCGAAATAGAATAGAGAGAAAAGAATAGGAGAAAATAGTCCTAGTGTTGCCTGTATAGGTGTATTTACAGCCGCGCTTTCTACCCACCCTACCATGATTTTCCTTTCAGCGCTAGGGGAAAATCCCAAAACAAACATCCTTATTCACATTAGATTGCCCAAAAAGAAAGTTCAGAAAATTACCTCATTATAAAAGTCATTATTATTCACTTAAATTAATGTATTCTCACAATCATTCATTTCTTAGAATCTAATATTTCAATCAGTAGAATTCTGAGAACAAAGTTAACTCACATTAAAAAAACCAAAACCATTCTATAATATATATAAGAAAATTTACAATTTCATAAATGATCATCAAATCAATTTGTAATTACTAAAAAGAATATATAGCTCGAAACTTTAACGCATATTGATTTATATTCAAAGATAATTAAATCAAAATCAAAAAAATATTGTAAACATCGGCATAACTTCATGAACATTAACTTCTCTTTTTTTTTTCTTTTTTTAAATTCGACCCACTGTGCAAAAGCAAAACGCAACGCTTACATATGCAGCGTATAAAAATTAACCGTTCAATTTTTTCCAACTCTTCACATGTAAAATGTTTTAATAAAACAATTATGCATATTTATTCGTTCATTCCTTTTTCTTTTGATACTTTTTACTTTTCAGTTCATTCTCTTTCCTTTTTTTCTTTACGCATGATTTTATTTGAAACACATTAGAAGTATATAAAAATGTATAGAGGGGCAAAAGGAGTGGAGATAAGCAACGACAATTGTTCTCGCTTTTGTCTTTGCATTGAATACTCTTGCTTAATGTCTCCGACTTCGCTTTATATTTATACAATTTGGTAACAAAAAAAAAATGTAGTAGAAAAAACTCACCCTTGTAGCGTCCGACGAAGACCTTCGAGGAATTGCTGTAGAGGCTATAGATTTAATTTCATTTTTTTATTAATTATGTTCACATTTTTTTGTTTCGTTACCAAGTAAAGCAATTGCTCATGCTTGTTTTTTTTTTTCTTAATTTTTTTCGTTTTCTTTTATATTTTCACTTTCTTCTTTATCTGCTATCGATTTTTTTGACTTTTCAATTTTTCATTAGATTTCATTTTTTCTTTTTTTTAGTTTTTGCTCATTTTTTTTTTCATTTTTAATGTATGTTACCTCGCGACTTGAAAAAAAAAATTTTGTTTTGCACATGTGGCTCGAAATTTTGCTTTGCGTTTTCTTCTTTGTATACTTTTTTTTTCACTTGCTTCACTCCTTTTGCTTTTTCTTTCTTTTTACCAATTATTACTTGTACACTAACTTATGCTAGCTTTCGATTATAGAATATTACCTAGATTTAAACAAAAGAAGAAGTTAAAAATTTTCGTTTTCATTCGTTTTCACTATGGCTTTCTGGCTCAAACCCTTTTTTTACTTGATTTTCACTCTGGCTAGACTTTTTTTTTCACCTGGGTTGTTTTTTTTTTGATTTCTTTTTTTCTTGCAACTTTTTTCACTTTTTAACTCGGATACAATTTATTCTTTGGGCTGCGTGCTTTCGTTGTTTTCACTTCTCACCGCTTGCCCTAGCACCGGTGTCGTATCGAAATTTGACTGATCAGATGGTCGCCAATGTAATTGCTTCGTCCCCTTTGGTGAATAACTTCTTCACTGCTTGCACTATCCAACATAAATGTCTTGGAATTCTGGCTTTGGAAATCATCAACACCAAATTTTATGCCTTACATTTGTCTAACAGAAAAAATTATATACATATACATGATAAAATATGAATGTCGTTAATGCGTTTTTTTTTTTCTTTTCTTTAGAGCTGTATAATTACCTTCTGCTTAATCAAAGCAATACATTTTAATTTCCTTTTTTTTTTTGGCATTATGAACGAACATACCGAGAAAATCTGAGTGCAAAATTTTATTTACGAAATTACCAAATTGTAATAATTTAAAGAAAATTTAGCACTTACTCAAGAAGTATATCTTGAAATAGAGAATACCAACATCATTTGTTTTTTTTTATTACCGATTCAAGCCCATGAAGGATGGCTTGTATTTATTCGGATTTAAAAATTTACTTGGGTTATTTTAACCACAAAAAAATGAAATATTAATTTTTTTTCACTTCCTGCAAAGGAGTGTTCCGCTCGGTTGCCAATTTGAAAAGAATTCATCAAGATAGTTCGCCTATGCTCTATGCCTAACTTTGATCTTCGTTTAGACCCGAAGTCAATTGTCAAAGTGACATTATCCGCTATTGGCATAATGGGTAAAAGAAATGTACCACTGTGGTGAACTTTCTTTCTGCAATCAAGCAGTGCATTCGCGGGTCTTTTAAATGCTGCCTTCCTTTCTTTTTTTACTTTTTTTTTTTTCTTTTGAGTTGCAAGTTTTACTCATGGCACCACCACAACCACAGACGAATTCTAGAGTTTTCTCGGGGAATTAGTCTGAAAACCTCATTGTTTAATATCCTTGGCATGATATGTTCCTTATAATTTTCCTTGAAGGTCTTCTAAAACATAATAACAATTCCCTAAACATTCCCTGACTTTAGATTTCACCCATTGAGGATTGAATTTCGCATTCGTATTTTTCTGAAAATTACTCTGGCTGAAGTTTCTTCTGAATACTTCTTGCCCTATCCTAAAATGAATTTGCCGAGTGCGCAAGTTATACTGCTTGGCGTTTTTATCTGCTGCTGATGCAATTTCTTGTTTTATTTCTTTTCTCAACAACTGCAATTGATCGTCTTTCCTAAGGGGATTAAGTGATTCATCTAATAAATTGAACTTACTTAGTAGACTATAATGAGACCCATGTGTGATCATATCAAAGCCAAAAACTGCATGATATGGAGAACAATTAATGCTCGCATGATGACCATTCCGCAGAGCACAACTAATTGCTGGAATATGTTCATCCCACTCTCTATGATCATCGTTAAGATAAGCTCTAATCGCTGCTATGATTGATCGATTCACCCGTTCTGAGGCGTTGGCTTGAGGTGAATACAACGCTGTATATACATGCTTAATACCAAGCTTCGTTAGCCACGCGTTAAATTCGACCGCTTTGAATTGTGCTCCGTTATCGCTCACTAGGATTTCCGGAATACCAAACATAAAGAAAATATGATCCTGAAGAAACTCCTGTATTAAACGAGATGTCAACTTCTTCAACGGACAAAGCCAATGAAACTTGGAAAAGTGATCCAAAACTATTACCAACCCAAGATGCCCTCGCTTACTGCGTGGATATGGACCGAGCAGATCTATGTATAACCTTTGAAAAGGACGCATTGAAACTGCTGGCTTTCCCAACGGCGGTTTTAAAATGTAATTCGGGGCTTTGGTAGACTTGCAAATATCACAGTTACGTACATAATCTCTCACTTGCGACACCATGCATGGCCAATAAAAAAAACTCCTTATTAATTCTAGGGTCTTAGCCATTCCTCCATGTGCTGATATAACACTATTATGAGCACTGCCTATGACTTCAGTCGTCAAACCAGATGGAATCCACAGTTTTCATCTCGATTCTTGATTTTCTAAATTTCCATCATCATGTTCAGTTCGTATATAGACAAAACCATCTTCTACTCGTATATCTGGATACTCTCCCAGACTATCTAAAAACTTTTTTTTTCAAATTCTGATATTCACTATCACTAAAACAGTTGGAATTTAAATCAACACCAGGATAAACTTCTTCTAGTGTACTTATTTCATCTGAAAACATTCTCGAAAGCGCATCAGGTACGACATTGTCCCGACCTCTTCTATGGCTTATCGTGAACTTGTAACTTTGCAATTTCATTGCCCATCTTGCCAACCGTCCCTTCAAATTAGGTAGCTTCATTAGCCACAAAAGGCTCGCATGATCCGTAATCAATTCAAACTCCTGCATCTCAATATAGCATCTAAACCTGTCGATTGCTTCTAATGCTGCTAAACATTCCCGCTCCGTTACACTGTAGTTTCGTTGAGCTGAACTCAGTTTCTTGGACATAAATACAATTGGTTTTTCTTCTCCTTCATCTGACATTTGAACTAACGTAGCGCCTATGCCGACATCGCTCGCATCGCAATGCACATAGAACTTCCCTTCAAAGTTCGGGTTCTGCAAAACTGGAGCTGAGGTCAACGCAGACTTAAGCTTTTCAAAGGATTTCTGAGCTTGCTCGTTCCAGACAAATTTCTTTTTCGACGACAGAAGCTCGGTGATTGAAAAACTAATATCTGAAAAGTTAGGTATCGTCTAAAACATCCGACTACTCCCATAAACGCTCTTACTTGTTTAACTGTTTTCGGAATTGGCCATGACTGAATCGCGTCTGTTTTTGATGTGTCAGTTGAAATTCCTCCATTGCCTACTATATATCCTAAAAATGCAACTTTTGTGACACAAAATTTGCTCTTTGCCACATTTAAAGTCACATTCGCCATTCGAAATTGGTCAGCTAGCTTGGCTAACACAATAAGATGTTCCTCAAAGCTTTCTGATACTACACATAAATCGTCTAAGTATCCAAAAGTACAATATTTTAATTCATGGGGTATTATTTCGTCCATTAGTCTACACATTGTTTGCGCGGCATTACACAAACCAAATGGCATAACCACAAAATGATACAATGGACGTCCGGGTACTGTAAATGCTGTGATTGCTTTTGATTCCTCACTCAAACCTATTTGCCAAAAAGCATCCTTCAAATCTATCTTCGAGATGATGTTAGCTTTTGGTAGTCTTGCGAAAATTCCATTGATGCTGGGCAGCGGGTATGCGTCTTTCTTTGTAACCTCGTTAATCCGTCGTGCATCTAAGCATAAACGAACTTTTCCGGGTTTAATCACCAAACGCATGGGCGAACTCCAAGGAGTATTTGACTTCTCAATAACTCCTCGCTCTAACATTCTATCGATCTCCTGAAAAATAACTTTTTGTGGCATTGCCTACCTCTATATGATGTTGCAGAAGCTTTGTTCTTCCGAGGCCCTGCATTTCAAAGTCTGGAAATAGACTAATGATTCCGCCTAAACGTTTTTCTTCTTCTGCTGTCAGCGGAAACTTTTCCTCACCGTCTTTCTCTGGTAATCTAGGCACGTTGCTATTTGAAGTTTCAATCGAGGAAATTACACCCGGGGCCAATTTGAAAGCTTTCCAAAAATCTGTTCCTAATACTACCCTATGCTTAATCGAAGGGATTATAAAGAAATTAATGTCCTTTTTTTGTTCCCTATATTTTACGTTCAGTTGTATGGATCCAATAACTGTTTGAGGCTGTCCATCAGCCGATTTTACTGAAGAATTAATTTTGCGAAATTTTGAATTGTGCGACCAGTCTATTTAAGCCAGGTCTGCTCCAATGCGACTAATATTTGCCCCTTTGTCTAATAAGCCTAATTCTAAAAATTGTAAAAATGAAATTGAAGCATAAAATCGGCCATCTACGGCTTCATTAATTACTGAACAAATTAACCTTCTTTTGGTATTTCGTACAGCTTTCCAAAAGTTACGCATACACACGGTTGAGCGCTTTGGTGCTCTCTTGACGCATGCGACATTACTATCATCAGAAAATATTCTTTCGCGGGCTCTTGCATATTCTTTTAAACGTATGTGGTATGGTTTAACTGGATGTAACTTAATATTCTTTCTATTTGTTTGTAAATCTGAAATGTTTTCTTGCTTTTCTTGTTCAGTGAGATTAAGATTTAATCTTTTGTGAGCAACATTTACTAAGGGTCCGTCCGCTTGTTGCCATACGGTGGTCCCTTCCGATAGTTTTCCGTCCGATTTGAACATTTTATGCACTGCGGCTTGTATACTTCTTTTGTTCCGCAGCCGTAACAAAAGATAATCCGATCTTCTAGGCACATGTCCCACCGATGTCCTTCTACGTCACAATTCCAACAAACCAAAGAATTCGCCACTCGCTGAACTGCATCTACCTCTTTCACCGACAACTCGTCTTCTGACTGTTCTGTGGCGTCTAGTACTGCAGCTACGGATTTGTAAACGGGCTTAGAAAAATTTACACTTTTGATCGGACGCTTAATTAGTGTCTCTCCCAATAGATTTTCTCTTCTTTGTACTAACTGTCGTAGATGTGACACCGAAACAACTGATATATATAACAATGCTTCACGCACTTCCGGTATCAGGTTACGCTGCAACTGCTGCACTAGTCTATCCTCTTCCAATGGAACCGAAAGCCTACTAACAATGGATATTACATCTTCATAAAAATTATCAAATGATTCTCCAATCTTTTGCTTCCTACTTCTTATTTCTTCAAAAATTAAATCATCATCCTACCATCACGATATTGTCTTTTGAGTTTGTCACAAAATCTGTCCATTCTACTTGCGTGATCTCTTTACGGTATCTCCAATATGTAGAATAATCTCCAATATGGAGAATATGTAGGTTCTTACAGACTACTGAAAAGTCTCCATCTAAACTATCGATAGTTAATGCACGCACTCTGTACAAGAATTCTTGCACGGTACTGCCTTTTTGCGATCCCTCGAACTTTATACCCCAACTCTGGATAATCTACTAGCTAATTAGCACTTACTCAAGAAGTATATCTTGAAATAGAGAATACCAACATCTTTTGTTTCTTTTTATTACCGATTCAAGCCCATGAAGGATGGCTTGTATTTATTCGGATTTAAAAATTTACTTGGGTTATTTTAACCACAAAAAAATGAAATATTAATTTTTTTTCACTTCCAACAAAGGAGTGTTCCGCTCGGTTGCCAATTTGAAAAGAATTCATCAAGATAGTTCGCCTATGCTCTATGCCTAACTTTGATCTTCGTTTAGACCCGAAGTCAATTGTCAAAGTGACATTATCCGCTATTGGCATAATGGGTAAAAGAAATGTACCACTGTGGTGAACTTTCTTTCTGCAATCAAGCAGTGCATTCGCGGGTCTTTTAAATGCTGCCTTCCTTTCTTTTTTTACTTTTTTTTTTTTCTTTTGAGTTGCAAGTTTTACTCATGGCACCACCACAACCACAGACGAATTCTAGAGTTTTCTCGGGGAATTAGTCTGAAAACCTCATTGTTTAATATCCTTGGCATGATATGTTCCTTGTAATTTTCCTTGAAGGTCTTCTAAAACATAATAACAATTCCCTAAACATTCCCTGACTTTAGATTTCACCCATTGAGGATTGAATTTCGCATTAGTATTTTTCTGAAAATTACTCTGGCTGAAGTTTCTTCTGAATACTTCTTGCCCTATCCGAAAATGAATTTGCCGAGTGCGCAAGATATACTGCTTGGCGTTTTTATCTGCTGCTGATGCAATTTCTTGTTTTATTTCTTTTCTCAACAACTGCAATTGATCGTCTTTCCTAAGGGGATTAAGTGATTCATCTAATAAATTGAACTTACTTAGTAGACTATAATGAGACCCATGTGTGATCATATCAAAGCCAAAAACTGCATGATATGGAGAACAATTAATGCTCGCATGATGACCATTCCGCAGAGCACAACTAATTGCTGGAATATGTTCATCCCACTCTCTATGATCATCGTTAAGATAAGCTCTAATCGCTGCTATGATTGATCGATTCACCCGTTCTGAGGCGTTGGCTTGAGGTGAATACAACGCTGTATATACATGCTTAATACCAAGCTTCGTTAGCCACGCGTTAAATTCGACCGCTTTGAATTGTGCTCCGTTATCGCTCACTAGGATTTCCGGAATACCAAACATAAAGAAAATATGATCCTGAAGAAACTCCTGTATTAAACGAGATGTCAACTTCTTCAACGGACAAAGCCAATGAAACTTGGAAAAGTGATCCAAAACTATTACCAACCCAATATGCCCTCGCTTACTGCGTGGATATGGACCGAGCAGATCTATGTATAACCTTTGAAAAGGACGCATTGAAACTGCTGGCTTTCCCAACGGCGGTTTTAAAATGTAATTCGGGGCTTTGGTAGACTTGCAAATATCACAGTTACGTACATAATCTCTCACTTGCGACACCATGCATGGCCAATAAAAAAAAACTCCTTATTAATTCTAGGGTCTTAGCCATTCCTCCATGTGCTGATATAACACTATTATGAGCACTGCCTATGACTTCAGTCGTCAAACCAGATGGAATCCACAGTTTTCATCTCGATTCTTGATTTTCTAAATTTCCATCATCATGTTCAGTTCGTATATAGACAAAACCATCTTCTACTCGTATATCTGGATACTCTCCCAGACTATCTAAAAACTTTTTTTCAAATTCTGATATTCACTATCACTAAAACAGTTGGAATTTAAATCAACACCAGGATAAACTTCTTCTAGTGTACTTATTTCATCTGAAAACATTCTCGAAAGCGCATCAGGTACGACATTGTCCCGACCTCTTCTATGGCTTATCGTGAACTTGTAACTTTGCAATTTCATTGCCCATCTTGCCAACCGTCCCTTCAAATTAGGTAGCTTCATTAGCCACAAAAGGCTCGCATGATCCGTAATCAATTCAAACTCCTGCATCTCAATATAGCATCTAAACCTGTCGATTGCTTCTAATGCTGCTAAACATTCCCGCTCCGTTACACTGTAGTTTCGTTGAGCTGAACTCAGTTTCTTGGACATAAATACAATTGGTTTTTCTTCTCCTTCATCTGACATTTGAACTAACGTAGCGCCTATGCCGACATCGCTCGCATCGCAATGCACATAGAACTTCCCTTCAAAGTTCGGGTTCTGCAAAACTGGAGCTGAGGTCAACGCAGACTTAAGCTTTTCAAAGGATTTCTGAGCTTGCTCGTTCCAGACAAATTTCTTTTCGACGACAGAAGCTCGGTGATTGAAAAACTAATATCTGAAAAGTTAGGTATCGTCTAAAACATCCGACTACTCCCATAAACGCTCTTACTTGTTTAACTGTTTTCGGAATTGGCCATGACTGAATCGCGTTTGTTTTTGATGTGCCAGTTGAAATTCCTCCATTGCCTACTATATATCCTAAAAATGCAACTTTTGTGACACAAAATTTGCTCTTTGCCACATTTAAAGTCACATTCGCCATTCGAAATTGGTCACAATAAGATGTTCCTCAAAGCTTTCTGATACTACACATAAATCGTCTAAGTATCCAAAAGTACAATATTTTAATTCATGGGGTATTATTTCGTCCATTAGTCTACACATTGTTTGCGCGGCATTACACAAACCAAATGGCATAACCACAAAATGATACAATGGACGTCCGGGTACTGTAAATGCTGTGATTGCTTTTGATTCCTCACTCAAACCTATTTGCCAAAAAGCATCCTTCAAATCTATCTTCGAGATGATGTTAGCTTTTGGTAGTCTTGCGAAAATTCCATTGATGCTGGGCAGCGGGTATGCGTCTTTCTTTGTAACCTCGTTAATCCGTCGTGCATCTAAGCATAAACGAACTTTTCCGGGTTTAATCACCAAACGCATGGACGAACTCAAAGGACTTTTTGACTTCTCAATAACTCCTCGCTCTAACATTCTATCGATCTCCTGAAAAATAACTTTTTGTGGCATTGCCTACCTCTATATGATGTTGCAGAAGCTTTGTTCTTCCGAGGCCTTGCATTTCAAAGTCTGGAAATAGACTAATGATTCCGCCTAAACGTTTTTCTTCTTCTGCTGTCAGCGGAAACTTTTCCTCACCGTCTTTCTCTGGTAATCTAGGCACGTTGCTATTTGAAGTTTCAATCGAGGAAATTACACCCGGGGCCAATTTGAAAGCTTTCCAAAATCTGTTCCTAATACTACCCTATGCTTAATCGAAGGGATTATAAAGAAATTAATGTCCTTTTTCTGTTCCCTATATTTTACGTTCAGTTGTATGGATCCAATAACTGTTTGAGGCTGTCCATCAGCCGATTTTACTGAAGAATTAATTTTGCGAAATTTTGAATTGTGCGACCAGTCTATTTAAGCCAGGTCTGCTCCAATGCGACTAATATTTGCCCCTTTGTCTAATAAGCCTAATTCTAAAAATTGTAAAAATGAAATTGAAGCATAAAATCGGCCATCTACGGCTTCATTAATTACTGAACAAATTAACCTTCTTTTGGTATTTCGTACAGCTTTCCAAAAGTTACGCATACACACGGTTGAGCGCTTTGGTGCTCTCTTGACGCATGCGACATTACTATCATCAGAAAATATTCTTTCGCGGGCTCTTGCATATTCTTTTAAACGTATGTGGTATGGTTTAACTGGATGTAACTTAATATTCTTTCTATTTGTTTGTAAATCTGAAATGTTTTCTTGCTTTTCTTGTTCAGTGAGATTAAGATTTAATCTTTTGTGAGCAACATTTACTAAGGGTCCGTCCGCTTGTTGCCATACGGTGGTCCCTTCCGATAGTTTTCCGTCCGATTTGAACATTTTATGCACTGCGGCTTGTATACTTCTTTTGTTCCGCAGCCGTAACAAAAGATAATCCGATCTTCTAGGCACATGTCCCACCGATGTCCTTCTACGTCACAATTCCAACAAACCAAAGAATTCGCCACTCGCTGAACTGCATCTACCTCTTTCACCGACAACTCGTCTTCTGACTGTTCTGTGGCGTCTAGTACTGCAGCTACGGATTTGTAAACGGGCTTAGAAAAATTTACACTTTTGATCGGACGCTTAATTAGTGTCTCTCCCAATAGATTTTCTCTTCTTTGTACTAACTGTCGTAGATGTGACACCGAAACAACTGATATATATAACAATGCTTCACGCACTTCCGGTATCAGGTTACGCTGCAACTGCTGCACTAGTCTATCCTCTTCCAATGGAACCGAAAGCCTACTAACAATGGATATTACATCTTCATAAAAATTATCAAATGATTCTCCAATCTTTTGCTTCCTACTTCTTATTTCTTCAAAAATTAAATCATCATCCTACCATCACGATATTGTCTTTTGAGTTTGTCACAAAAATCTGTCCATTCTACTTGCGTGATCTCTTTACGGTATCTCCAATATGTAGAATAATCTCCAATATGGAGAATATGTAGGTTCTTACAGACTACTGAAAAGTCTCCATCTAAACTATCGATAGTTAATGCACGCACTCTGTACAAGAATTCTTGCACGGTACTGCCTTTTTGCGATCCCTCGAACTTTATACCCCAACTCTGGATAATCTACTAGCTAATTAGCACTTACTCAAGAAGTATATCTTGAAATAGAGAATACCAACATCTTTTGTTTCTTTTTATTACCGATTCAAGCCCATGAAGGATGGCTTGTATTTATTCGGATTTAAAAATTTACTTGGGTTATTTTAACCACAAAAAAATGAAATATTAATTTTTTTTCACTTCCTGCAAAGGAGTGTTCCGCTCGGTTGCCAATTTGAAAAGAATTCATCAAGATAGTTCGCCTATGCTCTATGCCTAACTTTGATCTTCGTTTAGACCCGAAGTCAATTGTCAAAGTGACATTATCCGCTATTGGCATAATGGGTAAAAGAAATGTACCACTGTGGTGAACTTTCTTTCTGCAATCAAGCAGTGCATTCGCGGGTCTTTTAAATGCTGCCTTCCTTTCTTTTTTTACTTTTTTTTTTTTCTTTTGAGTTGCAAGTTTTACTCATGGCACCACCACAACCACAGACGAATTCTAGAGTTTTCTCGGGAATTAGTCTGAAAACCTCATTGTTTAATATCCTTGGCATGATATGTTCCTTGTAATTTTCCTTGAAGGTCTTCTAAAACATAATAACAATTCCCTAAACATTCCCTGACTTTAGATTTCACCCATTGAGGATTGAATTTCGCATTAGTATTTTTCTGAAAATTACTCTGGCTGAAGTTTCTTCTGAATACTTCTTGCCCTATCCGAAAATGAATTTGCCGAGTGCGCAAGATATACTGCTTGGCGTTTTTATCTGCTGCTGATGCAATTTCTTGTTTTATTTCTTTTCTCAACAACTGCAATTGATCGTCTTTCCTAAGGGGATTAAGTGATTCATCTAATAAATTGAACTTACTTAGTAGACTATAATGAGACCCATGTGTGATCATATCAAAGCCAAAAACTGCATGATATGGAGAACAATTAATGCTCGCATGATGACCATTCCGCAGAGCACAACTAATTGCTGGAATATGTTCATCCCACTCTCTATGATCATCGTTAAGATAAGCTCTAATCGCTGCTATGATTGATCGATTCACCCGTTCTGAGGCGTTGGCTTGAGGTGAATACAACGCTGTATATACATGCTTAATACCAAGCTTCGTTAGCCACGCGTTAAATTCGACCGCTTTGAATTGTGCTCCGTTATCGCTCACTAGGATTTCCGGAATACCAAACATAAAGAAAATATGATCCTGAAGAAACTCCTGTATTAAACGAGATGTCAACTTCTTCAACGGACAAAGCCAATGAAACTTGGAAAAGTGATCCAAAACTATTACCAACCCAATATGCCCTCGCTTACTGCGTGGATATGGACCGAGCAGATCTATGTATAACCTTTGAAAAGGACGCATTGAAACTGCTGGCTTTCCCAACGGCGGTTTTAAAATGTAATTCGGGGCTTTGGTAGACTTGCAAATATCACAGTTACGTACATAATCTCTCACTTGCGACACCATGCATGGCCAATAAAAAAAAACTCCTTATTAATTCTAGGGTCTTAGCCATTCCTCCATGTGCTGATATAACACTATTATGAGCACTGCCTATGACTTCAGTCGTCAAACCAGATGGAATCCACAGTTTTCATCTCGATTCTTGATTTTCTAAATTTCCATCATCATGTTCAGTTCGTATATAGACAAAACCATCTTCTACTCGTATATCTGGATACTCTCCCAGACTATCTAAAAACTTTTTTTTTCAAATTCTGATATTCACTATCACTAAAACAGTTGGAATTTAAATCAACACCAGGATAAACTTCTTCTAGTGTACTTATTTCATCTGAAAACATTCTCGAAAGCGCATCAGGTACGACATTGTCCCGACCTCTTCTATGGCTTATCGTGAACTTGTAACTTTGCAATTTCATTGCCCATCTTGCCAACCGTCCCTTCAAATTAGGTAGCTTCATTAGCCACAAAAGGCTCGCATGATCCGTAATCAATTCAAACTCCTGCATCTCAATATAGCATCTAAACCTGTCGATTGCTTCTAATGCTGCTAAACATTCCCGCTCCGTTACACTGTAGTTTCGTTGAGCTGAACTCAGTTTCTTGGACATAAATACAATTGGTTTTTCTTCTCCTTCATCTGACATTTGAACTAACGTAGCGCCTATGCCGACATCGCTCGCATCGCAATGCACATAGAACTTCCCTTCAAAGTTCGGGTTCTGCAAAACTGGAGCTGAGGTCAACGCAGACTTAAGCTTTTCAAAGGATTTCTGAGCTTGCTCGTTCCAGACAAATTTCTTTTTCGACGACAGAAGCTCGGTGATTGAAAAACTAATATCTGAAAAGTTAGGTATCGTCTAAAACATCCGACTACTCCCATAAACGCTCTTTTGTTTAACTGTTTTCGGAATTGGCCATGACTGAATCGCGTTTGTTTTTGATGTGCCAGTTGAAATTCCTCCATTGCCTACTATATATCCTAAAAATGCAACTTTTGTGACACAAAATTTGCTCTTTGCCACATTTAAAGTCACATTCGCCATTCGAAATTGGTCAGCTAGCTTGGCTAACACAATAAGATGTTCCTCAAAGCTTTCTGATACTACACATAAATCGTCTAAGTATCCAAAAGTACAATATTTTAATTCATGGGGTATTATTTCGTCCATTAGTCTACACATTGTTTGCGCGGCATTACACAAACCAAATGGCATAACCACAAAATGATACAATGGACGTCCGGGTACTGTAAATGCTGTGATTGCTTTTGATTCCTCACTCAAACCTATTTGCCAAAAAGCATCCTTCAAATCTATCTTCGAGATGATGTTAGCTTTTGGTAGTCTTGCGAAAATTCCATTGATGCTGGGCAGCGGGTATGCGTCTTTCTTTGTAACCTCGTTAATCCGTCGTGCATCTAAGCATAAACGAACTTTTCCGGGTTTAATCACCAAACGCATGGGCGAACTCAAAGGACTTTTTGACTTCTCAATAACTCCTCGCTCTAACATTCTATCGATCTCCTGAAAAATAACTTTTTGTGGCATTGCCTACCTCTATATGATGTTGCAGAAGCTTTGTTCTTCCGAGGCCTTGCATTTCAAAGTCTGGAAATAGACTAATGATTCCGCCTAAACGTTTTTCTTCTTCTGCTGTCAGCGGAAACTTTTCCTCACCGTCTTTCTCTGGTAATCTAGGCACGTTGCTATTTGAAGTTTCAATCGAGGAAATTACACCCGGGGCCAATTTGAAAGCTTTCCAAAAATCTGTTCCTAATACTACCCTATGCTTAATCGAAGGGATTATAAAGAAATTAATGTCCTTTTTCTGTTCCCTATATTTTACGTTCAGTTGTATGGATCCAATAACTGTTTGAGGCTGTCCATCAGCCGATTTTACTGAAGAATTAATTTTGCGAAATTTTGAATTGTGCGACCAGTCTATTTAAGCCAGGTCTGCTCCAATGCGACTAATATTTGCCCCTTTGTCTAATAAGCCTAATTCTAAAAATTGTAAAAATGAAATTGAAGCATAAAATCGGCCATCTACGGCTTCATTAATTACTGAACAAATTAACCTTCTTTTGGTATTTCGTACAGCTTTCCAAAAGTTACGCATACACACGGTTGAGCGCTTTGGTGCTCTCTTGACGCATGCGACATTACTATCATCAGAAAATATTCTTTCGCGGGCTCTTGCATATTCTTTTAAACGTATGTGGTATGGTTTAACTGGATGTAACTTAATATTCTTTCTATTTGTTTGTAAATCTGAAATGTTTTCTTGCTTTTCTTGTTCAGTGAGATTAAGATTTAATCTTTTGTGAGCAACATTTACTAAGGGTCCGTCCGCTTGTTGCCATACGGTGGTCCCTTCCGATAGTTTTCCGTCCGATTTGAACATTTTATGCACTGCGGCTTGTATACTTCTTTTGTTCCGCAGCCGTAACAAAAGATAATCCGATCTTCTAGGCACATGTCCCAGCGATGTCCTTCTACGTCACAATTCCAACAAACCAAAGAATTCGCCACTCGCTGAACTGCATCTACCTCTTTCACCGACAACTCGTCTTCTGACTGTTCTGTGGCGTCTAGTACTGCAGCTACGGATTTGTAAACGGGCTTGGAAAAATTTACACTCTTGATCGGACGCTTAATTAGTGTCTCTCCC
Organism: Drosophila paulistorum; assembly: GCA_018152135.1. Lineage (NCBI taxonomy): Eukaryota > Metazoa > Arthropoda > Insecta > Diptera > Drosophilidae > Drosophila > Drosophila paulistorum. Next base: position 200,116 of record JAECXG010000612.1, on the reverse strand, counting down.
AATAGATTTTCTCTTCTTTGTACTAACTGTCGTAGATGTGACACCGAAACAACTGATATATATAACAATGCTTCACGCACTTCCGGTATCAGGTTGCGCTGCAACTGCTGCACTAGTCTATCCTCTTCCAATGGAACCGAAAGCCTACTAACAATGGATATTACATCTTCATAAAAATTATCAAATGATTCTCCAATCTTTTGCTTCCCACTTCTTATTTCTTCAAAAATTAAATCATCATCCTTGTTATCACGATATTGTCTTTTGAGTTTGTCACAAAAATCTGTCCATTCTACTTGCGTGATCTCTTTTACGGTATCTCCAATATGTAGAATAATCTCCAATATGGAGAATATGTAGGTTCTTACAGACTACTGAAAAGTCTCCATCTAAACTATCGATAGTTAATGCACGCACTCTGTACAAGAATTCTTGCACGGTACTGCCTTTTTGCGATCCCTCGAACTTTATACCCCAACTCTGGATAATCTACTAGCTAATTAGCACTTACTCAAGAAGTATATCTTGAAATAGAGAATACCAACATCTTTTGTTTCTTTTTATTACCGATTCAAGCCCATGAAGGATGGCTTGTATTTATTCGGATTTAAAAATTTACTTGGGTTATTTTAACCACAAAAAAATGAAATATTAATTTTTTTCACTTCCTGCAAAGGAGTGTTCCGCTCGGTTGCCAATTTGAAAAGAATTCATCAAGATAGTTCGCCTATGCTCTATGCCTAACTTTGATCTTCGTTTAGACCCGAAGTCAATTGTCAAAGTGACATTATCCGCTATTGGCATAATGGGTAAAAGAAATGTACCACTGTGGTGAACTTTCTTTCTGCAATCAAGCAGTGCATTCGCGGGTCTTTTAAATGCTGCCTTCCTTTCTTTTTTTACTTTTTTTTTTTTTGAGTTGCAAGTTTTACTCATGGCACCACCACAACCACAGACGAATTCTAGAGTTTTCTCGGGGAATTAGTCTGAAAACCTCATTGTTTAATATCCTGGGCATGATATGTTCCTTGTAATTTTCCTTGAAGGTCTTCTAAAACATAATAACAATTCCCTAAACATTCCCTGACTTTAGATTTCACCCATTGAGGATTGAATTTCGCATTCGTATTTTTCTGAAAATTACTCTGGCTGAAGTTTCTTCTGAATACTTCTTGCCCTATCCTAAAATGAATTTGCCGAGTGCGCAAGTTATACTGCTTGGCGTTTTTATCTGCTGCTGATGCAATTTCTTGTTTTATTTCTTTTCTCAACAACTGCAATTGATCGTCTTTCCTAAGGGGATTAAGTGATTCATCTAATAAATTGAACTTACTTAGTAGACTATAATGAGACCCATGTGTGATCATATCAAAGCCAAAAACTGCATGATATGGAGAACAATTAATGCTCGCATGATGACCATTCCGCAGAGCACAACTAATTGCTGGAATATGTTCATCCCACTCTCTATGATCATCGTTAAGATAAGCTCTAATCGCTGCTATGATTGATCGATTCACCCGTTCTGAGGCGTTGGCTTGAGGTGAATACAACGCTGTATATACATGCTTAATACCAAGCTTCGTTAGCCACGCGTTAAATTCGACCGCTTTGAATTGTGCTCCGTTATCGCTCACTAGGATTTCCGGAATACCAAACATAAAGAAAATATGATCCTGAAGAAACTCCTGTATTAAACGAGATGTCAACTTCTTCAACGGACAAAGCCAATGAAACTTGGAAAAGTGATCCAAAACTATTACCAACCCAATATGCCCTCGCTTACTGCGTGGATATGGACCGAGCAGATCTATGTATAACCTTTGAAAAGGACGCATTGAAACTGCTGGCTTTCCCAACGGCGGTTTTAAAATGTACTTCGGGGCTTTGGTAGACTTGCAAATATCACAGTTACGTACATAATCTCTCACTTGCGACACCATGCATGGCCAATAAAAAAAAACTCCTTATTAATTCTAGGGTCTTAGCCATTCCTCCATGTGCTGATATAACACTATTATGAGCACTGCCTATGACTTCAGTCGTCAAACCAGATGGAATCCACAGTTTTCATCTCGATTCTTGATTTTCTAAATTTCCATCATCATGTTCAGTTCGTATATAGACAAAACCATCTTCTACTCGTATATCTGGATACTCTCCCAGACTATCTAAAAACTTTTTTTTCAAATTCTGATATTCACTATCACTAAAACAGTTGGAATTTAAATCAACACCAGGATAAACTTCTTCTAGTGTACTTATTTCATCTGAAAACATTCTCGAAAGCGCATCAGGTACGACATTGTCCCGACCTCTTCTATGGCTTATCGTGAACTTGTAACTTTGCAATTTCATTGCCCATCTTGCCAACCGTCCCTTCAAATTAGGTTGCTTCATTAGCCACAAAAAGGCTCGCATGATCCGTAATCAATTCAAACTCCTGCATCTCAATATAGCATCTAAACCTGTCGATTGCTTCTAATGCTGCTAAACATTCCCGCTCCGTTACACTGTAGTTTCGTTGAGCTGAACTCAGTTTCTTGGACATAAATACAATTGGTTTTTCTTCTCCTTCATCTGACATTTGAACTAACGTAGCGCCTATGCCGACATCGCTCGCATCGCAATGCACATAGAACTTCCGTTCAAAGTTCGGGTTCTGCAAAACTGGAGCTGAAGTCAACGCAGACTTAAGCTTTTCAAAGGATTTCTGAGCTTGCTCGTTCCAGACAAATTTCTTTTTCGACGACAGAAGCTCGGTGATTGAAAAACTAATATCTGAAAAGTTAGGTATCGTCTAAAACATCCGACTACTCCCATAAACGCTCTTACTTGTTTAACTGTTTTCGGAATTGGCCATGACTGAATCGCGTTTGTTTTTGATGTGTCAGTTGAAATTCCTCCATTGCCTACTATATATCCTAAAAATGCAACTTTTGTGACACAAAATTTGCTCTTTGCCACATTTAAAGTCACATTCGCCATTCGAAATTGGTCAGCTAGCTTGGCTAACACAATAAGATGTTCCTCAAAGCTTTCTGATACTACACATAAATCGTCTAAGTATCCAAAAGTACAATATTTTAATTCATGGGGTATTATTTCGTCCATTAGTCTACACATTGTTTGCGCGGCATTACACAAACCAAATGGCATAACCACAAAATGATACAATGGACGTCCGGGTACTGTAAATGCTGTGATTGCTTTTGATTCCTCACTCAAACCTATTTGCCAAAAAGCATCCTTCAAATCTATCTTCGAGATGATGTTAGCTTTTGGTAGTCTTGCGAAAATTCCATTGATGCTGGGCAGCGGGTATGCGTCTTTCTTTGTAACCTCGTTAATCCGTCGTGCATCTAAGCATAAACGAACTTTTCCGGGTTTAATCACCAAACGCATGGGCGAACTCCAAGGACTATTTGACTTCTCAATAACTCCTCGCTCTAACATTCTATCGATCTCCTGAAAAATAACTTTTTGTGGCATTGCCTACCTCTATATGATGTTGCAGAAGCTTTGTTCTTCCGAGGCCCTGCATTTCAAAGTCTGGAAATAGACTAATGATTCCGCCTAAACGTTTTTCTTCTTCTGCTGTCAGCGGAAACTTTTCCTCACCGTCTTTCTCTGGTAATCTAGGCACGTTGCTATTTGAAGTTTCAATCGAGGAAATTACACCCGGGGCCAATTTGAAAGCTTTCCAAAAATCTGTTCCTAATACTACCCTATGCTTAATCGAAGGGATTATAAAGAAATTAATGTCCTTTTTTTGTTCCTTATATTTTACGTTCAGTTGTATGGATCCAATAACTGTTTGAGGCTGTCCATCAGCCGATTTTACTGAAGAATTAATTTTGCGAAATTTTGAATTGTGCGACCAGTCTATTTAAGCCAGGTCTGCTCCAATGCGACTAATATTTGCCCCTTTGTCTAATAAGCCTAATTCTAAAAATTGTAAAAATGAAATTGAAGCATAAAATCGGCCATCTACGGCTTCATTAATTACTGAACAAATTAACCTTCTTTTGGTATTTCGTACAGCTTTCCAAAAGTTACGCATACACACGGTTGAGCGCTTTGGTGCTCTCTTGACGCATGCGACATTACTATCATCAGAAAATATTCTTTCGCGGGCTCTTGCATATTCTTTTTAAACGTATGTGGTATGGTTTAACTGGATGTAACTTAATATTCTTTCTATTTGTTTGTAAATCTGAAATGTTTTCTTGCTTTTCTTGTTCAGTGAGATTAAGATTTAATCTTTTGTGAGCAACATTTACTAAGGGTCCGTCCGCTTGTTGCCATACGGTGGTCCCTTCCGATAGTTTTCCGTCCGATTTGAACATTTTATGCACTGCGGCTTGTATACTTCTTTTGTTCCGCAGCCGTAACAAAAGATAATCCGATCTTCTAGGCACATGTCCCAGCGATGTCCTTCTACGTCACAATTCCAACAAACCAAAGAATTCGCCACTCGCTGAACTGCATCTACCTCTTTCACCGACAACTCGTCTTCTGACTGTTCTGTGGCGTCTAGTACTGCAGCTACGGATTTGTAAACGGGCTTGGAAAAATTTACACTCTTGATCGGACGCTTAATTAGTGTCTCTCCCAATAGATTTTCTCTTCTTTGTACTAACTGTCGTAGATGTGACACCGAAACAACTGATATATATAACAATGCTTCACGCACTTCCGGTATCAGGTTGCGCTGCAACTGCTGCACTAGTCTATCCTCTTCCAATGGAACCGAAAGCCTACTAACAATGGATATTACATCTTCATAAAAATTATCAAATGATTCTCCAATCTTTTGCTTCCTACTTCTTATTTCTTCAAAAATTAAATCATCATCCTTGTTATCACGATATTGTCTTTTGAGTTTGTCACAAAAATCTGTCCATTCTACTTGCGTGATCTCTTTACGGTATCTCCAATATGTAGAATAATCTTCAATATGGAGAATATGTAGGTTCTTACAGACTACTGAAAAGTCTCCATCTAAACTATCGATAGTTAATGCACGCACTCTGTACAAGAATTCTTGCACGGTACTGCCTTTTTGCGATCCCTCGAACTTTATACCCCAACTCTGGATAATCTACTAGCTAATTAGCACTTACTCAAGAAGTATATCTTGAAATAGAGAATACCAACATCTTTTGTTTCTTTTTATTACCGATTCAAGCCCATGAAGGATGGCTTGTATTTATTCGGATTTAAAAATTTACTTGGGTTATTTTAACCACAAAAAAATGAAATATTAATTTTTTTTCACTTCCTGCAAAGGAGTGTTCCGCTCGGTTGCTAATTTGAAAAGAATTCATCAAGATAGTTCGCCTATGCTCTATGCCTAACTTTGATCTTCGTTTAGACCCGAAGACAATTGTCAAAGTGACATTATCCGCTATTGGCATAATGGGTAAAAGAAATGTACCACTGTGGTGAACTTTCTCTCTGCAATCAAGCAGTGCATTCGCGGGTCTTTTAAATGCTGCCTTCCTTTCTTTTTTTACTTTTTTTTTTTTCTTTTGAGTTGCAAGTTTTACTCATGGCACCACCACAACCACAGACGAATTCTAGAGTTTTCTCGGGGAATTAGTCTGAAAACCTCATTGTTTAATATCCTTGGCATGATATGTTCCTTGTAATTTTCCTTGAAGGTCTTCTAAAACATAATAACAATTCCCTAAACATTCCCTGACTTTAGATTTCACCCATTGAGGATTGAATTTCGCATTCGTATTTTTCTGAAAATTACTCTGGCTGAAGTTTCTTCTGAATACTTCTTGCCCTATCCTAAAATGAATTTGCCGAGTGCGCAAGTTATACTGCTTGGCGTTTTTATCTGCTGCTGATGCAATTTCTTGTTTTATTTCTTTTCTCAACAACTGCAATTGATCGTCTTTCCTAAGGGGATTAAGTGATTCATCTAATAAATTGAACTTACTTAGTAGACTATAATGAGAGCCATGTGTGATCATATCAAAGCCAAAAACTGCATGATATGGAGAACAATTAATGCTCGCATGATGACCATTCCGAAGAGCACAACTAATTGCTGGAATATGTTCATCCCACTCTCTATGATCATCGTTAAGATAAGCTCTAATCGCTGCTATGATTGATCGATTCACCCGTTCTGAGGCGTTGGCTTGAGGTGAATACAACGCTGTATATACATGCTTAATACCAAGCTTCGTTAGCCACGCGTTAAATTCGACCGCTTTGAATTGTGCTCCGTTATCGCTCACTGGGATTTCCGGGATACCAAACATAAAGAAAATATGATCCTGAAGAAACTCCTGTATTAAACGAGATGTCAACTTCTTCAACGGACAAAGCCAATGAAACTTGGAAAAGTGATCCAAAACTATTACCAACCCAATATGCCCTCGCTTACTGCGTGGATATGGACCGAGCAGATCTATGTATAACCTTTGAAAAGGACGCATTGAAACTGCTGGCTTTCCCAACGGCGGTTTTAAAATGTAATTCGGGGCTTTGGTAGACTTGCAAATATCACAGTTACGTACATAATCTCTCACTTGCGACACTGAAAACATTCTCGAAAGCGCATCAGGTACGACATTGTCCCGACCTCTTCTATGGCTTATCGTGAACTTGTAACTTTGCAATTTCATTGCCCATCTAGCCAACCGTCCCTTCAAATTAGGTTGCTTTATTAGCCACAAAAGGCTCGCATGATCCCTAATCAATTCAAACTCCTGCATCTCAATATAGCATCTAAACCTGTCGATTGCTTCTAATGCTGCTAAACATTCCCGCTCCGTTACACTGTAGTTTCGTTGAGCTGAACTCAGTTTCTTGGACATAAATACAATTGGTTTTTCTTCTCCTTCATCTGACATTTGAACTAACGTAGCGCCTATGCCGACATCGCTCGCACGCAATGCACATAGAACTTCCGTTCAAAGTTCGGGTTCTGCAAAACTTGAGCTGAAGTCAACGCAGACTTAAGCTTTTCAAAGGATTTCTGAGCTTGCTCGTTCCAGACAAATTTCTTTTTCGACGACAGAAGCTCGGTGATTGAAAAACTAATATCTGAAAAGTTAGGTATCGTCTAAAACATCCGACTACTCCCATAAACGCTCTTACTTGTTTAACTGTTTTCGGAATTGGCCATGACTGAATCGCGTTTGTTTTTGATGTGCCAGTTGAAATTCCTCCATTGCCTACTATATATCCTAAAAATGCAACTTTTGTGACACAAAATTTGCTCTTTGCCACATTTAAAGTCACATTCGCCATTCGAAATTGGTCAGCTAGCTTGGCTAACACAATAAGATGTTCCTCAAAGCTTTCTGATACTACACATAAATCGTCTAAGTATCCAAAAGTACAATATTTTAATTCACAAACCAAATGGCATAACCACAAAATGATACAATGGACGTCCGGGTACTGTAAATGCTGTGATTGCTTTTGATTCCTCACTCAAACCTATTTGCCAAAAAGCATCCTTCAAATCTATCTTCGAGATGATGTTAGCTTTTGGTAGTCTTGCGAAAATTCCATTGATGCTGGGCAGCGGGTATGCGTCTTTCTTTGTAAGCTCGTTAATCCGTCGTGCATCTAAGCATAAACGAACTTTTCCGGGTTTAATCACCAAACGCATGGGCGAACTCCAAGGACTATTTGACTTCTCGATAACTCCTCGCTCTAACATTCTATCGATCTCCTGAAAAATAACTTTTTGTGGCATTGCCTACCTCTATATGATGTTGCAGAAGCTTTGTTCTTCCGAGGCCTTGCATTTCAAAGTCTGGAAATAGACTAATGATTCCGCCTAAACGTTTTTCTTCTTCTGCTGTCAGCGGAAACTTTTCCTCACCGTCTGTCTCTGGTAATCTAGGCACGTTGCTATTTGAAGTTTCAATCGAGGAAATTACACCCGGGGCCAATTTGAAAGCTTTCCAAAAATCTGTTCCTAATACTACCCTATGCTTACTCGAAGGGATTATAAAGAAATTAATGTCCTTCTTCTGTTCCCTATATTTTACGTCCAGTTGTATGGATCCAATAACTGTTTGAGGCTGTCCATCAGCCGATTTTACTGAAGAATTAATTTTGCGAAATTTTGAATTTTGCGACCAGTCTATTTAAGCCAGGTCTGCTCCAATGCGACTAATATTTGCCCCTTTGTCTAATAAGCCTAATTCTAAAAATTGTAAAAATGAAATTGAAGCATAAAATCGGCCATCTACGGCTTCATTAATTACTGAACAAATTAACCTTCTTTTGGTATTTCGTACAGCTTTCCAAAAGTTACGCATACACACGGTTGAGCGCTTTGGTGCTCTCTTGACGCATGCGACATTACTATCATCAGAAAATATTCTTTCGCGGGCTCTGGCATATTCTTTTAAACGTATGTGGTATGGTTTAACTGGATGTAACTTAATATTCTTTCTATTTGTTTGTAAATCTGAAATGTTTTCTTGCTTTTCTTGTTCAGTGAGATTAAGATTTAATCTTTTGTGAGCAACATTTACTAAGGGTCCGTCCGCTTGTTGCCATACGGTGGTCCCTTCCGATAGTTTTCCGTCCGATTTGAACATTTTATGCACTGCGGCTTGTATACTTCTTTTGTTCCGCAGCCATAACAAAAGATAATCCGATCTTCTAGGCACATGTCCCAGCGATGTCGTTCTACGTCACAATTCCAACAAACCAAAGAATTCGCCACTCGCTGAACTGCATCTACCTCTTTCACCGACAACTCGTCTTCTGACTGTTCTGTGGCGTCTAGTACTGCAGCTACGGATTTGTAAACGGGCTTAGAAAAATTTACACTCTTGATCGGACGCTTAATTAGTGTCTCTCCCAATAGATTTTCTCTTCTTTGTACTAACTGTCGTAGATGTGACACCGAAACAACTGATATATATAACAATGCTTCACGCACTTCCGGTATCAGGTTGCGCTGCAACTGCTGCACTAGTCTATCCTCTTCCAATGGAACCGAAAGCCTACTAACAATGGATATTACATCTTCATAAAAATTATCAAATGATTCTCCAATCTTTTGCTTCCTACTTCTTATTTCTTCAAAAATTAAATCATCATCCTTGTTATCACGATATTGTCTTTTGAGTTTGTCACAAAAATCTGTCCATTCTACTTGCGTGATCTCTTTACGGTATCTCCAATATGTAGAATAATCTCCAATATGGAGAATATGTAGGTTCTTACAGACTACTGAAAAGTCTCCATCTAAACTATCGATAGTTAATGCACGCACTCTGTACAAGAATTCTTGCACGGTACTGCCTTTTTGCGATCCCTCGAACTTTATACCCCAACTCTGGATAATCTGTGTAACCTTTTCGCTCCTAATGCTTGATGTAGAAATCGGCGAATTTCTGGGTGAAGATTGTGCTCTAGCCTGCGTATTTAATTCTTGTATGCTGGCTGCTGCTTCATTCGTCTGCAAACTCTCAAACTTCTGATTTATAAGATTCTCTATTCTTTCAAACAATCTTTCGTAGTCGACCGCTGGTTCCGATGTACTAGCTGCGGCGTTGACTCTTGTCTGATGTCTCTCAAAATTTTCTGGTTGAGCGCGTTGTACTCTTCGCTTAGGAGGTCTTCCCTGTTTTTTCGATGTTCGTAGTGGTTCTACCTCTTCTGATGAATTCATCACCGTATTTTGCGGACTAGTGTTATCAGGTATTGCTGACTGTTCTGGACCAGATAAAAGGTGTGCTTGCCTCTGCTGTCGCGTATTATGGAATTTAGGAACTGCTCCTCGTTTTTGACTGGCTGATAACTCAGTTCTAACTTGTACATCTCTAAGGTGGCATAAAGACTTGCATACCGGACACTCTTGATTTGTCGAAACATAAGTAATTATACAATTTCTATGAAATGAGTGCATACACTTTGTCGTTTCCCTTTCGTGTACGTCTGAAATAACTTGTGCTCCTCGTAATCTCTATCACTATGTATTACTGACATTTTTAAATATTCGATAGCGTTATCAATTCAACCAAATGTTAATCAAATTCTTAAATATTTTTTTTTTTCTTGAATAATAATTTTGAATAATTTTTCCTTTCGGGTTACTCTAGGTGAATTCAGGTGTAATAATTTACTTTATCACTAGGGACTACTCTTGAAATCTGCGTTAGGGATGCTATTTTCTTAGCAACAGGAAATAGAAATTTACATAAGTACACTCATATTTTGGGTAGTGTCTTTTTTTTTAAGCGGTTGGGTTAGGGTCACTTGCCTCTACATCCCATAGTTCCAATCTCAAAAAAAATCATCTTCCCTCTTTTATTTGAGTTACACCTACATAACTGAATTTAAAAGGGATTCGTTACCTGTCTTAATATAGTCTCTTGCTATGCCAATTATGATCTGAGGTTGGCTGATTAAACCATTAATGTTCTCACCAATGTCCTGACCACTCACAATTAAGCTGCTACGGGCTATACTAAAAGGGATAACAAAACTAGACTGACTAGTCTATGTACTCTCTACAATAATACTAGCGGTTGCATAATCCTTGGATGATGTTTCAGCCATTTGTCACAATCATAATTCCAGGTAATACGTATTCTATTAAAGCAAGAGGTACAGAGTCTAGGCTACCATCATGCCTTCGTCTACTCAACACTTTTCAAACCAGAGTCTAGCTCTCGGTCACTTGCCAAAAGTTAGTAGTTTCTGCTGTTTTGACAGATATTGTTTGACTTGGGTTCATGTTGACAGTTAGCTTTAAAATATTTGGAACAATTAGTAACCTAGTTGAATATCCGGACCAGATCTCTGGGCATTGCCGGAGACGGTATTTCCAATAATAGTCAACTTTACGATTTAAATTGTTGATAGTATAGAATAAAAGATTAGAATGCACAATGAATTTAAAAGAAGAAAAGGGGTCAATCTACCAAATGAATTATCTACCTGAGAAAACCTTAAAGAGATAATCATCTAATTAGAATCGGATCCCTCAGTTGGGCGCCAAAAATTACTGTAACGTACAAAGCCTTAACGTAGCTGATGGGCAGCAAAAATTGCTGCATCTAATTAGAATGTGCCTCACGGTTGGGCTGCAAAAATTTCTGTAATGTAGATATCTATAAATACGAAACCATAAAGGCTTACCAACCATTGCAATCGGCAAGTATACGTTATTGTGTGAGGCCTATCTTGGTGTTAACACGATTCATTTGCGGGACTCTTAATGCGGCTAGCAAGACAATCGGCTGGGGTGGTTCTTTGATGAATGCGTTTCACCCACTCACACGTCAGCAACTTTAAATAAAGTCCCTGTGCTGAAACTCGAAATAGAATAGAGAGAAAAGAATAGAAGAAAATAGTCCTAGTATTGGCTGTATAGGTGTATTTACAGCCGCGCTCTCTACCCACCCTACCATGATTTTCCTTTCAGCGCTAGGGCAAAATCCCAAAACAAACATCCTTATTCACATTAGATTGCCCAAAAAGAAAGTTCAGAAAATTACCTCATTATAAAAATCATTATTATTCACTTAAATTAATGTATTCTCACAATCATTCATTTCTTAGAATCTAATATTTCAATCAGTAGAATTCTGAGAACAAAGTTAACTCACATTAAAAAAACCAAAACCATTCTATAATATATATAAGAAAATTTACAATTTCATAAATGATCATCAAATCAATTTGTAATTACTAAAAAGAATATATAGCTCGAAACTTTAACGCATATTGATTTATATTCAAAGATAATTAAATCAAAATCAAAAAAATATTGTAAACATCGGCATAACTTCATGAACATTAACTTCTCTTTTTTTTTCTTTTTTTAAATTCGACCCACTGTGCAAAAGCAAAACGCAACGCTTACATATGCAGCGTATAAAAATTAACCGTTCAATTTTTTCCAACTCTTCACATACAAAATGTTATAATAAAACAATTATGCATATTTATTCGTTCTTTCCTTTTTCTTTTGATACTTTTTACTTTTCAGTTCATTCTCTTTCTTTTTTTTCTTTACGCATGATTTTATTTGAAACACATTAGAAGTATATAAAAATATATAGAGGGGCAACGGAGTGGAGATAAGCAACGACAATTGTTCTCGCTTTTGTCTTTGCATTGAATACTCTTGCTTAATGTCTCCGACTTCGCTTTATATTTATACAATTTGGTAACAAAAAAAAAAATGTAGTAGAAAAAACTCACCCTTGTAGCGTCCGACGAAGACCTTCGAGGAATTGCTGTAGAGGCTATAGATTTAATTTCATTTTTTTATTAATTATGTTCACATTTTTTTGTTTCGTTACCAAGTAAAGCAATTGCTCATGCCTGTTTTTTTTTTCTTAATTTTTTTCGTTTTCTTTTATATTTTCACTTTCTTCTTTATCTGTTATCGATTTTTTTGACTTTTCAATTTTGCATTAGATTTCATTTTTTCTTTTGTTTGTTTTTGCTCATTTTTATACCCTTGCAGAGGGTATTATAAAATTGGTCAGATGTTTGTAATGCACAGAAGGACACGTTTCCGACCCCATAAAGTATATATATTCTTGATCAGCATGAGAAGCTGAGTCGATATAGCCATGTCCGTCTGTCCGTCCGTCCGTCCGTCCGTCCGTCCGTCCGTCCGTCCGTCCGTCCTTCCGTCTGTGCAAATCAACTTCACGCTGTCATCTTAAGAGCTATCGGAATGAAATTTCATATTTGAGCTACTTTTAGCCGGGAGATAATAGAGTATGAAAATTGTTAGGATCGGACTACTATATCATATAGCTCTAGAACAAAAATGTTTGCAAAAATTGGAGTATCCCCATGAAATTTACCAATATAATAGAATTTGATATAAAATCTCAGATCCCAAAATTTGAGTTTGATCGGATAAATAGACCACAAGTTACAGTCAATACAAATCGGTTCTAAGTCATCAGCAAATCAAACAAAGCACATGCATACGCACACACAGACGTAGCGCTACACGTATGCATGTATGTATGTGTATGCGTGTTGTGCTTTGCTTAAAAATTTGTAGTAAAAAGAGAAATAATTTGAATGTTTTGTTTGTTGGTTGATGAATTGAGTTGCAAGGAAAGAAATTTTAAAATGTAAAAAAATTATTGCCAAGAACTGCAAGGGTATATAAACTTCGGCATTGCCGAAGTTAGCTTCTTTGATATTTTTACTTGATTTTCACTCTGGCTAGACTTTTTTTTTCACCTGGGTTGTTTTTTTTTTTGATTTCTTTTTTTTCTTGCAACTTTTTTCACTTTTTAACTCGGATACAATTTATTCTTTGGGCTGCGTGCTTTCGTTGTTTTCACTTCTCACCGCTTGCCCTAGCACCGGTGTCGTATCGAAATTTGACTGATCAGATGGTCGCCAATGTAATTGCTTCGTCCCCTTTGGTGAATAACTTCTTCGCTGCTTGCACTATCCAACATAAATGTCTTGGAATTCTGGCTTTGGAAATCATCAACACCAAATTTTATGCCTTACATTTGTCTAACAGAAAAAATTATATACATATACATGATAAAATATGAATGTCGTTAATGCGTTTTTTTTTTTCTTTTCTTTAGAGCTGTATAATTACCTTCTGCTTAATCAAAGCAATACATTTTAATTTCCTTTTTTTTTTGGCATTATGAACGAACATACCGAGAAAATCTGCGTGCAAAATTTTATTTACGAAATTACCAAATTGTAATAATTTAAAGAAAATTTAGCACTTACTCAAGAAGTATATCTTGAAATAGAGAATACCAACATCATTTGTTTCTTTTTATTACCGATTCAAGCCCATGAAGGATGGCTTGTATTTATTCGGATTTAAAAATTTACTTGGGTTATTTTAACCACAAAAAAATTAAATATTAATTTTTTTTCACTTCCTGCAAAGGAGTGTTCCGCTCGGTTGCCAATTTGAAAGGAATTCATCAAGATAGTTCGCCTATGCTCTATGCCTAACTTTGATCTTCGTTTAGACCCGAAGACAATTGTCAAAGTGACATTATCCGCTATTGGCATAATGGGTAAAAGAAATGTACCACTGTGGTGAACTTTCTCTCTGCAATCAAGCAGTGCATTCGCGGGTCTTTTAAATGCTGCCTTTCTTTCTTTTTTTACTTTTTTTTTTTCTTTTGAGATGCAAGTTTTACTCAAGGCACCTCCACACCTCGATCGCTGATAATTCGGCGGGGTCTACTGTAATTTGCGAAATACTGAGATTCTAACGTCTGACATACTTCACGTGAATTAGTCGTGACGGCAGGGTACAGCTTCACAAATTTGGTGAAAGCGTTAATGACAACCAGAAGATACTTTTTCTTAGAGCGTATGGACGGAAGGGGCCCCAGATGGTCAATATGAATGGTATCAAACGGAAGGGGCACTTTCGGAATACTATGTAGCGTGACACGGTTGTCCGAAGTGGACGCTGAGTAGTAGATACACTTGAGGCAATTTTTAATGTAATTGTTAACATAAGACTTCATACACGGGAACCAGTAATGCTTCTTGATCTGTGTGTGCAACATTTCTCCGTGGCCATATGGCCAAGTTTCTCGTGCACTACTCGTATGACATGATTTATCATTTCGGAAGGGACGTAAAGTTGGGATACACTCGTCGAGGAAAGGCGGTACACTACTCCGTCTCGCAGTTCGAAATTCGCTATCTCATATTTCTCTAACTCATCTCGGAGTTTGACAATCTCAGGGTCCCGGTTCTGGGTTAACTGCAGTTGGAAGTCGAGGTTTATATCGTCAACGTATGCATTGTAATGGTTGCGTGTAATTTAAATTCTAATTATCCGACGCACATTTGGGTTTATCGCTAACTATCGAGTGCGATCAAAAATATGCGGCGAATTCTTAACCGTTTATAGTAATAATGCATCTCTGTAGAAGCTTTGCAGCGTAACCGCAGCTAACTTCATAAAGGGAAGGCTTTGAGAACAGGAGCGAAAGGGTATATAAGAACCTGCCACCCACACTTCCACCTCTTCTCATTATTCTGGCTTAACGAAGAATTAGAATAAATTGCGTTCGAATAAAGTGAACCGTTTAAATTTTTAATGGTGAAAATCACCGAATTTCATTCGTAAGCCCAGAAACAAACAAAAAGAATAAGGAAAAAGCGTTTGAAAAAATTACAATTTTGGATACCAATCTCGACCTAGAGGCATATAAGGCGTAAGCCTAACCTAAAGACCTCGTGGGTAACCTCATCTATACGTTATACAGCCTCGGTCACAAGGCCAAATCAGTCAACATTTAATTCATTCATAAGGTATGTCCGCTATAGAAAAAAAAAGGTTTTGATATTCGACTAAAATCAGATTAATTTATCTAGGAAAACTTTAAGTACGATTTGACATAACCTATCATAGGCGTATCCCCATCACCATACGGCCAAGACGATAATTTAATCAAACACTACGGAACGAAATAAAATAATCACTGCAATTACCAAGTGGTTATATCGAATTTTGTTTTTATGGAAATTTTCCATAATATTAATTTGTGCTACGAAAAGCTCGTTTAACGTATAAGTCATTGGGAAAAAATATTGATTTGGTTGTCGGACGGTAAACGCGAATAAATATATTAATAGATGAAGAAACGGAAATTTTGCATTGAAAGTAAACGTGTAAATTCAGTAACGATTAGAAAAATACTCTTTTTTTTTTTGCGCACCCACAGTAGATTTATTTTTTTTTGAGTTTGTATGTCGGTATGAAGCACTTAAAACATGGAATCGTATGACACATTTAAACAAAACAATTAAAAAAAAAAAAAAGAACAAAAATATCAAAAAGCAACATCTGATCCAGCTGCTGAAGGCCTTCATCGGTGGACTTTCCGAAAACCGTAAGTGTTTTCTTTTTATCACTTTTACCTTTTTACTGCGAGAGCTCATAACATATGGCGATTAAGATTAAAGTGCAAAAGAAAAGTAAAGAAAAAGAAGGTTTGATGCCCACATATATCTATGTTATGCAGCTCACTCTATTATTGTTTTCTTTTATTTGGTTTATGCATTCTAAATTTTATCTGCCTTTGCCTCACATACAAACTGCACTTACAAAATGATCATGAAATTTTTGAATTAAATTAAATTAAAATTATTGAAAGATATGAGGGCTATCATTCATTTCGGTGTCGCGATTGATTTTTTTTAATAAGCTCGTTTACAG
This sequence comes from Drosophila paulistorum, assembly GCA_018152135.1. Lineage (NCBI taxonomy): Eukaryota > Metazoa > Arthropoda > Insecta > Diptera > Drosophilidae > Drosophila > Drosophila paulistorum. The sequence continues at coordinate 183,921 of JAECXG010000612.1, read as the reverse complement.
TAACAAATATAGCAAGAAAGAAGGAAAACAACAAAACATGTAATACAATAGTAAATAATGAAGCGTATATTTAAGTAAAGTAACGGGAGAATTTATCTCGGGGAATAGAAAAAAATGCCCTTTGCAAATGAAATCGTTTTTGAAGAATGAGTAAATAAGAAAAATGTATTTTGAATAGAAGTTTAAGTTGAATTTATAAAATGATGAAAAAGAATGTGCATTTAGGGTCCATTAACATATCATAATTTTTTTTTTTGTTATTGGCCATGGACGGGAGGGTACAGATGAATAATGGCAGCAATATCTCAGCCATGCTAAAGCAAGATGTCAAACGTTTGGAGGAGTTGACAATTATATAGCTAGTTGATCAACTTGGCCGTATTTGCTTCGGTCTTGTTGCTTGAGCCGTTCGAGATCAATAAGTTTGTTTGTTTTGGAGAATATAGTTCTCTCTTTTAGTTTCATTAGGGACTCTATAATAAATTATATGTAGCGAGATGTCACGGAAACTGCAGCAACAACCCATCCCACCCGGAAGAGCTAGGGTTACATATTAGGGTCCCGATCCGCTGTAAGATCGGAGCATCACGGTGTTAGATATTCAGAAAGCCAACACTACTCTGCTACAATACAGCATGGGGCATACCAACCCCCGAGCATTGTACAATCGTGTAGTTATAGTTTTCCAACAGCAGGGCCCAGCGAGCAATCTTGGCGGAATGTCCACCATTTCTCAGTGTCAGCGCAAGGGAATTACAATCGGTCACGATTTTGAACGGGATGAACTTAAGGTATGTCTCACAACGTTTTAAGGAATACACGATAGCTAACGTCTCTAGCTCATAACTGTGTAGTTTCGATTCAGCGGCGGAGGCCATCTTAGAGAAGTAGGACACTGGGTGTAATTTACCGTCTGTTTGTTTCTCGAGGAGCACTGCTCCGAAACCAATTGAACTAGCATCGCAGTGTAACTCCGTTTCAGACTTCGGTTTGTAAATAGATAACACGGGGGATTCGATCAATTTCAACTTCAGTGTTCGGAAAGAATCAAGGCATTCCTCGGAGAAGACATAAGGGGTATCTTTTCTTAACAATCGGGACAGCGGACACGCAATCTTAGCGAAACCTGATACAAATCGGCGGAAGTATGAGAATAGGCCTAAGCAACGCTCTAATTCCTTGCTATTCCTTGGAATGGGCAAATCCCGTATCGCCTGAATATGAGCTGGTTTAGGCGTGATTCCGGCAGAATTGGCTAAGTAGCCCAAGTACTCTAGTTCCCTATACGCAAAACGGCATTTAGTCAGCTTCAGGCATAGCCCGTTCACTCTTAACACATACAATATTTCCTTCAGAATCTCAAGGTGGGTTTCAAAGTCATGCGATGCGACTAGAATATCGTCCATATATATCACCAGTTGACCTCGGTTTATAAATTCCTTAAGGACAAAATAAACGAATGTAGCGAACACGGAAGGGCCATTACAAAGTCCGAAGTGCGTACATATTCAAACTGGCCATCAGGGGTTACAAAGGCAGTATATTTGATTGAGTCTGGGTGCATTTTCACATGGTGGAAACCGTTCTTCAAGTCCAGGATAGTGAAGAATGATTTGCCACCCAGATGTTCAATGCAATCATTTAACAGAGGAATCGGAAAATGATCTCGAACTGTAATTTTGTTTAACGGCCGGTAATCTACACATTTCCTCATTGTGTTGTCCTTTTTCCGGGCAGGGGCAATAGCGGCAGCGTAAGGAGAACTACTGTGGCAAATAATTCCAGCTTTCTAGAGATCGTCACAAATCTCACGCACCTCGATGCGTTCGTGGTGCGACAGACGGCGGGGGCGGCAGAAAATCGGAGTTTGGCTAGTCAATTCTATTTTCATCTCATAGTTCATAGGCTTGATTAAATCTGGATCAACTTGTACATACGAAATGGAAATAATAGACTTAAGGGCTGCGGTTTGCTCTTCCCGTAACGTGGGCTCTATATCAAAGTCTAACTCACTGACAGCAGGGAGCTCAATGGCATTTATCACCATAAGTGCATCATTCAGTGTTTCCGAAGGTACAGCAGAAGTTTCTAGAAGGGGAGAATCAGCCAACAATTCGGCAGATACAATCTCATTCCTGTCGTGCGGTAGTACCGCTAGATCTTTCCTCAATATATTAAAAGACTTCAGAACAGCAGTAAGTTTTGGATTTATACATTCAGTCGGTTTATTCATGAGTATCAACGATTCTTTTTCATATTTCAGTTCTTTCAGTTTACAGAGTCTAATATTAATTTTATACAGAAGATCTCTACCTATAATCATCGGCAGTTCGGTTGCTTGGTTTGTCAGGACTTCAAACGTATGTATTGTCTGTGTGTTGCGGAGGCGAACCCTACACTGACTATTTCCTAAACCACGGCAGTTCAATCTACGGGGGCTAAGACGGCAGTTGGAAGGGACTTCAGATTGACGGATAAAACTCTTTGGACTGCCCGAATCAAGGAGAGAAAACATATTTATAAATTTCCTATCTTGCACTTCATCACAAACAAAAGCAACACTCACCAGTTGTAAATGGTCTAGTCGATCTCCTGCTTCATCAGCGGCGGCAGCATCAGTGATATTGGTGGCATCTCCAATTCGAGACGGGCAGTTTGTGTAGATGTGGCCCACTATGCCACACTTAAAACATGAATTCGGAGGTCTCATTGGCTTCGGGCATTGACTCTTGTAATGCCCCCATCCTGAGCAGTTGAAGCATCTGGTCTCACTCGTGACGGTGCCTGACGATTTGTTTACAGACGCCACGGCAGTTGTTGTTGGCTGCGCCTTCACGCTATTATTTTGTCTGGAGGCAGCGGCCTGCATACGGAGGCGCTCGTAGCGTTCCAGTAGGGGCTTCAGTTCAGCCACCGTCCGAGCTGAGTACAGCATGCCGACTCGAGTAGAGTTGTCCCGCAATCCATCAATGATTGCGGCGGCAGGTACAGTAATGGATGCGGGTACAGCAGTGGCAGCGGGTGCAGCAGTGGCAGCGGGTGCAGCGGCGGCAGTCTGCAGAGGTGGCCTGTAAGCGGCGGACACCGCAGCGGTGGGTACAGCGCACAGTGGTCGCCGCCATAGGCCAAAAATAAAAAAAAAAAAGTTAAAATTTTTACTTAAAGTGTGGCAACGCTGTTTTATAATAGATCAAACTTTTTAAATCAGCTGTTATTTTTGTTTTGTTCCCGCTGTCCTCTTCAAGAATAACTGTTAAACATAGAGAAAAAAAATAGACTGGGTTTGAAGCGCACGCAACTTGCAAGTGAGATTACAAGTAAAGTAATTAAATCAATTTAAATTGAGGTTGATCGAACAATGGAAGTCTTTAATATTTTAAATAAAGGTATTAACTACTATATTAAATTATTTTCATCAACCCAGTGTTTTATGTATATTTTTAATAATTAATTTAATATAGGTTCAATTTCACTAACAATTTATATGTTAACTTAAATTTTACTTAGACTTTTAATTGTGAAGTTAATCGAAGTTAACGATCAAACTTATACTGAAATATTACCTTATATTTACAGATTATTTTGAGCAAATTTCAGCTGCTAGTTTTTGCTAGCCGCTGCGTAACCTTGAAAAAACCAAAGCAGTCTTGCCGTTTTCTCGTTACTTTTTTCGTTTGTGTAACTGTGCTTTTGTGATGTGTATTGCAATTATCGTCTTTGTCTTCGCCTTCGTATCTGTTTTCGTCTTTGTGCGTTTTGTTGTGTTGTTTTGTGATTTTCATTTTTATTTATTTGTTCATTTTCTTTTATTTATTTATACATTTTATTAATTTCAATTTATATTATTACTTATTACTATATTTGTATAGGAGCTTCATACGAATGCGAATTTAACCGTATATATATATTTAATAATTGGTGTTCCGAGACAGGTGCAAATCCAATCAGGGTTCAAAGCATTTTCCAATCTTTGAAATTAAGAGTAGAGAATGATGGATATATAGTGGGAGCTGAATGTTTGGACCACTTAGAAAAACGCATTGATTACTGCTGCAAGAGAATTGCTATATTTTGGCGTGACTGCAAGCGAAATAAAGCATTCGTTTTGGAAAAGCATACGGATTGGCTTTCGACAAATGAACAGTTTTCATTTAAATCCGATGTACTTATTACACCTGATCGTAGCATTGAACGTGGCCGCCCAAAAATTAGTTTCTCCGAGTGTTCAACCCGAACCAAGAGAAGACGGATTGCCGAGATTGCTGATTTGGATGAATCCGCTGCTGAATATTTGCGTTCCGCTGCTGTTGAAGAAAAATCTTGCCTGCAAGTGCTAATGAGGTTATTTCGCTTATAATGGAAGCGAATTTAACAAAGCACCAATACATGCTCATTAGAGAGTTTGTTAATAGCAAAATTTCTTCTGAGCTGTTTTGCAGCTATGATAATGTTTTAAAAGAAAAAAGAAATGTTATCCGGAAAAAATTACAGTTAGTGAAGCACATGCAGAAGTGGAGCTTCAAAGTTTATTGGACCATACAACAAAGCGCATAATCGAGTTGCAAGAAAGTGTTATAAGTGATGTAGTCGCCGATCCTATATGCAACCTAAAACTAATAGGGAAATGGGGCTTCGACGGCAGCTCTGGGTACAGCGAATACAAGCAGAAAGTGGAGAACAATAATTTGGAAGACAGTCACTTGTTTGTCACGTCATATGTTCCCCTTGCCCTATTAGCAACTGATGATACGTCCAAAATTGTATGGAAAAACCCACGACCAGCATCCACACGATATTGTCGACCTGTGCGATTTCAATTTATTAAAGAATCAACTGAGTTAAGTATAGAGGAGGAAAAATATTTCAAGTGCAAAATTAAGAACCTTGTTCCGACGAAAATAGCTGTTGGCAACAAAACATTATTCGTTGAGCATATTTTGCAACTTACAATGGTTGATGGTAAAATTTGTAATGCCTTAACCCAAACATCATCCTCAAAATGCTATATATGCAACGCCAAGCCCACAGAGATGAACAATATTCAGAAAAGTTTGCAAAGAGAAGTTCATCAGGATCGGTTTCAATTCGGGTTGTCACCACTTCATGCATATATAAGATTTTTTGAATATTTCATTCAAGGACATATTCATGGTATTATCTACCGCCGACTGTTCATAAAATTTTAATTCATGGACCATCCATAATTGAAAACGCTCTGGTGTCGATTGGGGAGTTGTCAGAGGAAGCTGCTGAGTCGAGAAATAAGGACATTAAGAAATTTCGTCTAAATCATACGAGAAAAATTTCTCGAGTGGCAACAAATGAAGATCTACTCAATCGATTACTTCTTTCTTCGGATCCATTTATAACGGGACAACGAAAGTTACCCCCTAAAAATAAGTCTGTTTTTAATAAAAATGTTTTTCATCTTTTAGAATAATATATTAAATAATAGCGAACCATATGTGAAAAAATTACAAAAAAAATCATTATTTTTTATTTTTAGATAGGGAGCAGAGTGTATAACTTTAGTAGGGGGCTGAATATGAATGATATTTTTTGAGTTTTTTATTTATTATATTTTTATTAAATTTTAGAAAAAGTTTCAGATTTTTAACACCACTAGAAGTATTTTTGGCCGCTCGCTCCATACAAGCCCGACCACTGTGCAGCGGGGGCGGGTGCGGCGGTAGCGGTTACAGCAGGGGCGAATACAGCCGCAGCAGGGGCGACTATGGCGGCAGTTGGCACAGCAGGGGCGAGTATGGCAGCAGTTGGCCCAGCAGGGGCGAGTATATCAGCGGTTGGCCCAGCAGGGGCGAGTATATCAGCGGTTGGCCCAGCAGGGGCGAGTGTGGCAGCCGTTGGCCCAGCAGGGGCGGATATGTCAGCAGTTGGCCCGGCAGGGGCGAGGATGTCAGCAGTTGGCCCGGCAGGGGCGGATGTGTCAGCAGTTGGCCCGGCAGGGGCGAGTATGTTAGCAGTTGGCCCGGCAGAGGTGGATGTGTCAGCAGTTGGCCCGGCAGCGGCGGATGTGTCAGCAGTTGGCCCGGCAGGGGCGAGTATGGCAGCAGTTGGCGCAGCCGTGGCGAGTATAGCAGCGGCGGGCCCGGCAGGGGCGGATGTGGCCGCAGTCGGCACAGCAGCTCTCGGTACTGCAGCAGCGGCGGCTCCAGTGGTAGCCGGTACCGCAGCGGCAGTCACAGCAGTGGGTATACCAGCAGCGGTGGGCGTGGAGGCGGCCGTCCTAGATGTGGAACGTGTGGCCTGCCGTGTCCCGAAATATGCAGGCTTTCGGGTGGTCATCCCACTTCTGAGTTGTAAACACCTAATTATTGGGTAAAAATTATAAAGATTAGTTTGTATTTTTCGGATTTAATTTTTGGTTTTCTGCGCAGAGGCAACTTGCTCGTTGCGTCGCCGGAAGAGAAGAGACCGGCTGTCTCGCCACCTATCGATGACTTATCGCTAACAATCGATACTTAGTACTCACAATCGATACTTATCACTAACAATCGATACTTATCACTAACAATCGATACTTATTACTAACAGTCGATACTACAATACTGGTTTCGGTATATGCGTGAGTATTTAAAAGACTTGTAAATAATTGGGATCTTACAATACGAATAAATTTCAATTTAAATTCTATAGTTTAGTTCGGATCGTAAATTTCATTGATCTTTCAAAAATACTTATGATTGAACCAAATCCATTTTATTTACTCAATAATTTTTCAGAAATCTCTTATTAAATTAACTCATTCAACATGTCCACAACTCTTGATTGATTGTTTCCCCTTTTTTTTTTGCTTGGAGTAAATAAACTGCAAATCTTGTGCCTTGTGCTTAATTATGCTGCTCGAAGAGAGGGCACCTGGTAAAAGTGGGTAGCTGGGACTTCGGAAGCATGATGGAAAACAGAAATTGCATTTTATTTGTTGACTTTTTGTTTGATTTCCACAAAGTCACTACCCACTATGGGGATCTTTTTGTTGTTTCGTTTTTTTTATGCATTGTGTCAACAATTCCAATTTAATTGAATTAAATTTTACGCCATTTCTCGAGCAGGAGACCGGAACTGTTCCAGGACCAGGAGACTCTGGCATCAAAGGGGATTAAGAGAGCGCAGTGCAGTGGTGCATGGCTCTGCTTGTCTTTGTCCACCTTGTGTAATCTGTTTGCCAATATTCAAATATTCATTCATACATCTTCATCATGTATTTTTTTTTTTGATGATCGTCAAAGTCAGATCAGTTCTGCTGAACATGCTAGAATTTCATATAACGAGTTTATGAAAATTATCATAAATTAGGAAACAAATCACGTTTCAAACATTAAATTATTACTCTAGTTAACACTCCTTCTACCAATTCCAACTGATTAATTAGATTCGGAAATTTTCAAGAATTTTCTTTCTAGATTGTTAAATTAACCGATAACCACATAAATCAAATTGTGCTTTGCACTCAAGCACTTTGATGCAAGCGCCATAAATTATATGTATGTATGTACTGACACTCTCAATAACTTTTGTAGCTGTCGTTATGATTCCCTGACCCTAAATTCATGTTTCCACAGTCCCAGCCGTAACAAGGTACCGAATATCCGTACTAGAGCTAAGAGAAAGCCTAGGTCTCGGAATTTCGTAGCTGGAGTTTCCAAATTTTGAGGCGACGAACGCCCCATGGTTCACATACAGTGACGTAAGGCACTGATGAAATGCCATAAATTAGGCAACATGCATCGTCTTGAGAGGGAGCTGTCTAGACTGCTGAAAACTAATCGTTGTCATATGGTCACGTAAATACGCTACCTCGCACATTTCGCTCGTAGGTTAAACGAAAATATGAAAACCGTCTGAAAAATTAACCCCAATGTGTTTAAAGAGAGTGTTAAATTGAGTCAGCCTATGTCATAATCTATAAAATTCGCACTTTGTCATCCGATTGGAATCAATCATAAGGCACCGTTCCTTAAAAAACGGACTTGTACCGAATAATTTAAATTTAGTTAATTTTCGCTCATTGCGAGCTTTTTTAGGAACAATTAAAGTTTCATTTGTTTACAAGTTATTGTGCACATTCAAAGAAGTATTTTGGTATCGCGCACGAGTACGATCTTTGGAAATGCGATTGCAATCCCGAAGTGAGGATTGGTCGACCAAGTGAGATTCGTGATAGCCTAGCCTTAGATACATATTTCAGGAAATGCTGCGGTAGTATAAATTTTGTTTTGATAGGCATGGAGGATTTATTTTGGAATTACAATGTTCTGTAGAGTTTCGGACATAGTCCAGTCATTCAAGCTTATCCACTCTTAAATCAGCAACAGGCATATTAGGCACAGTAAGACCAAAAGAAGAAAACAAACATTTAGATCAAGATAAAGTTTGGGCATCTATGAACAAGTTGAGCAATAGGAAAGACAGTCTTTAGTGATATCAAAATCATTATTTCACTCGTTGCAGAGGACGGACGTGTTTTTTTTTGCGCTTATCAAATTTTATTTGTTTATCGTGATTAATAACTTTTCTTTAACTTTTAAAATCAATATCGGTTTAACTATAATTTTAACATACGATTTGTATTTTCATTTCACGATTTCTTTTAGTCATTTTTGTGCTTTCTGTTTCAATAACTTAAATTAAAACTTACAACAATTACTTGCATTGGCGGTGTTGTTGTTTTGCTAATCTCTTTCGCTTTTGTGTCTTTACCGTTGTAACTAACTATCGCGCTCTTGCGTACAAATTGTTGTTGCATGTGTTCAATTTGACGCGCTCTCCCGCTCTTTCCTATTCTTGTTTGATTTGTGCTCTCGTCTTTTGCCTACCCGCGACTCTGTGATACGTGTTTTTGATTTTGTGTATTTTGGTAATTTCTTTTCTTTAGTTGTGAAGGTTTACTCTGCACATTAACCCTTGTGTCAGAACTGGTCAGTATATTCTTATACACAGATTTTTAACCTTTAGAATTTTTATACCCTTGCAAAAAGGGTATATTAATTTTGGTCAGAAGTGTGCAACGCATAGAAGGAAGCATCTCCGACCATATAAAGTATATATATTCTTGATCAGCACGACGAGACGAGTTCAAATAGCCATGTCCGTCCGTCCGTCCGTCCGTCTGGATCAACGCGAACTCCTCCGAGACCGTAAGAGCTGCAGAGCTGAAATTTTGCACGTATACTTGTATATACTGCAGGCGTTGTATATCTCGGATTCAGCCGGATCAGACCACTTTATCATATAGCTCCCATACAAACGTATAAGTCACGAACAGTGACTTTTCACACAAACTTCGTTATTTTATCAGCAATTGTCATAAAAGTTGGTATTTGTCAGTTTGGTGTTCTTATTAATAATTGTGCCAAATTTGATCAAGATCGGGTGACTATATCATATAGCTCCCATACAAACGGCAAAGTCACGAACAGTGACTTTCTTAATAACTTCATTAATTTTATAGCTATAGCCAAAACAGCTTTTTTTCCCGTCAAATCTGGCTTTTTTGAAAGTCCAATTGCGGGAAAAATACCAAAACAGCGGGCAGCGGGAATTCTGGATTTTTTAAAAATATAAATTGCTTTTTTCCGCTCTTTTTCTACTGAACAATTTATCATTTTTGAGCGATTAATCGTAGTAAAATGTTATTCATCTAATTCAGTGGGAAAATACTGAGAACACTGCAGATTTTTGGGTTGAAGTGTTTGCCTATAAGGATTCTGGAGGATATAGCCGAGAACTACCAAAACAGTTGCAAGGGTATACAAACTTCGACGTGGTCGAAGTTAACCCCGGCCCTCTGGTTTTTTATTTTTTTGTATTTCCTTTTTTTATTAAAATAATTAATTTTTGATAAAATGGTTGTCATGATTATATTCTTTGTTGGCTGTGTGACAATGCGGTTCACGTTAAGTGTGCAGGTTACACAGGCAGAATCAAGGAGTCTATTGCTAAAGGCGGTGGCTTAAAATATGGATGTGATGCTTGCCGGGAGGTCGAGAATGAGATGCGCTCTTTCATGAGGCGGACTAGAGATAGTTTGGACACTTTAAGGGCAGGTTTTAATAAACTCCAAGCGGAGTTTATTGCGGTGGAGACTCAGTTCAGGAGTTTATCGCTTATGAATGAGTCTCCGAAACGTAAAAGGACCAGTCCTTGGGGTGTTTCAGTATCTGTAGATCCGCCAGCGACTCTTATCGTCCCCGACCGGTCTCATGCACCGTCTACTCCTAATGTACAGCAGTTGATATCGTTTAAGAGCCCGGTTGTGAATGCTATTAGTAAGGAATTACCGGGAATGATCTCTTTAAAACGATGCCTATTGTAGTGTCCGATGTGTCCGGGCAATTCCCATTCCAATGGAAATTGTTGATAGTTCTAAAAGTATCGAGGGCCCCGTAAACAAGTTGACTGCTGCAGTGGGTGACTCGTCCAACGTTACTGCTACGGCTGACGCTTCGGGACCGCGGCCTCTCGTTGGCATACCACCAAAGAAACATATATTTGTTTCTAGGCTAGACCCTGTTGTCACATCTGATGATGTAATAGCCTATATTCGGAAGAAAGTTAACGCCTCGAATATTGCGGTGGAGAAGTTTAAATTTTCTTATTCTCGGGACATTTCGTCCTTTAAAATTAGTGTTTCTGCTAATATCTTCGACACTATATGTCGAGAAGATTTTTGGCCGAAACATATAATAGTTAAGGAATATACTGTAAAAAAGAAAAATCGGCAACCGATTCGCTTGCCAACAACAACAACTAATACTATTCCTGTCACATCAGCATCTGCTGGTGTGTCAAAAAACTAGCTTCGTCCCTTAACCTGAGTTGCCAGAACGTTAGAGGACTGAAATCAAAACTTCCAAATCTATGTACATATATAGTCTTTCTTTTGACCCATTTGTTCTTCATTAAATTTAAAAATTGATCTGCCCTTGCTTTCACCATTACTTGGTTCAAATCAGTTACCTCTAACTAGGTGCTTTCGTAAGACTGACTTTGTCAGCCTTAATGAAAACATTACTACTACCGATTGGTCTTATCTGTACAATTGTAGAGATATGAACTCAGCTATTCGCTTCTTTTATGATACTCTGAATTCACTCTTTGATATTTGTGTGCCTCTTGGTAGGCAGGAGCGGCTTAACAAACCTCCCTGGTTCTCTCGTGAGTTATCCAATTTGAAAAATGTGAAGACACGATATTATAAGAAGTTTCAAAAAACACGTCGTTCATCAGATTATGCTCTGTATACAGTCGCTCGTTCAAAATTCATGATGCTTAATACACAATGCTATAAGAATTATCTTCAGCGGTGTAAGCTTCAGTTTTCTTCTGACCCTAAACAATTTTATAATTTTGTCAATTCTAAACGTAAGACCTCTGTGCACCCATCTTTTTTGTCTTTTCAAAATAAAAAACCGAGCACTGATCAGGCCATTGCTGATATCTTTGCGAGTTTTTTCAAAACAACTTATTCCTCAACGGAATATCGAGCAAGTCCCTATCCTTATCATTTAGAAAAGGCTAATTGCATTTTCAATCCAGTGTTTGATGAAAGTTCTATTCTTAGCGAACTTAAATTAATTAAACCTGTTCATTCTCCGGGGCCAGATGGTTTTCCTGGATGTGTACTCAGGTTCTGTGCAAACGCATTATGTAAACCCATTTTAAAATTGTTTCTATTGTCTGTCGAATCTTCCTCTTTTCCATCTATTTGGAAGGAGTCTTATATCATTCCTCTGCATAAAAATGGCAAAAAGTCCGAAGCCTCTAACTATAGGGGTATCTCAAAATTGTTTGCTATTCCGAAAGCTTTTGAGAAAATTATAACTTCTCAATTGCAACATTTTTGCAGCTCTATTATTTCGCCATTCGAACATGGGTTTGTGAAACGTAGATCTACAACCACTAACCTTTTAGAATTTACATCAATAATTAACAAGGGGTTCAAAAATGGTAAACAAACTGATGTCATATACACTGACTTCAGCAAAGCCTTTGATTCCGTTAATCATACCCTACTACTTTCTAAGCTTAGCGACATTGGGTTTCCACCCCTTTTCCTTTCTTGGGTTCGAGAATATTTAACAAATAGGAAACAGAAGGTACTTTTTAAGTCTTCTTTTTCCGATTCCATTCCTGTGACTTCTGGTGTACCTCAAGGTAGTCATGTTGGCCCTCTGCTTTTCACACTGTTCATTAACGATCTTCCATCAGTCATTGTTCATTCGCGTGTGCTTATGTATGCTGACGATGTCAAGCTTTGTCTTACTTATAAAGATACAGATTCATTTAGTCGGCTACAAGCTGATCTTAAAAACTTTCAATCCTGGTGCCAGTTTAATTTACTAAATCTTAACACTACCAAATGTAAGGTAATGACTTTTTTTCGTAACTCTCCTCAACTGGTCACTTATTTTCTAAGCAATAGTCCTTTAGAACGTCTAAATAATATGAATGATTTGGGCGTACTTATGGACCATAAGTTAAATTTTAACACCCATATTTCCACCACCGTCGCAAAGGCCATAAGTGTCCTGGGTTTCATTAAAAGATTGTCAAAAGAATTTGATGACCCCTATACAACTAAAGTTCTTTTTACTTCTCTTGTCCGTCCTATTTTAGAGTACGGATCTTGCATTTGGTCACCTCAATATGAGTCGCACCAGATTCGACTTGAATCCGTTCAAAAGCAGTTCTTGCTATTTGCTCTTCGAGGCTTAAGATGGGATCGCAATGTGAATTTGCCTTTGTATTCTAGTAGACTTCTCTTGATTAACCTTCCTTCCCTAACTAAGCGTAGAATTATGCTTGGTGTTATTTTTATGCACAAGCTCCTAATTGGTCATATCGACTCGCCTGAGTTATTAGCTCAGGTAAATCTGTCGGTTCCATGTAGACGGAGTAGACATCCTTTGATACCTTTATCCCTAAGTCGTTGTTCTAACTATGCCCTGCATGAACCTTTTAGGGTCCTCTGCTCTAATTACAACCTTCTATTCCCTGTAATCGGTTCAGAGTTTTCTATTAACATGATTAAAACTTCTATCCTATCCCATTTAGTTAATAGATAGCTTTAGTATTATTTAGTTATTTGTTTGTCTATTTTTTCTATTGTGTATTTGTCCACGCGATTCGTGCCGTGCGTTATACGGCTGCACCCCTCGGTCGGTCGGGTGGGAGGTGGGCAGTCATCTGCTTGGGCTCGCGAGTAACAGGCTTTGGCCTGGTGTCGTAGGGGCCACTTGAACGTACTGCGCATAGTATCGTCAACGTCCGCTATATATTAACAAAAAAAAAAAAAAAAGAAGTTTAGTAAAATTTATTTGAACATAGACATTCAACATGTGCAGTAATGAAAATATAGCCCAGCCGGCAATAGAAGATCCATTCTGCGGTTTATGTAATGAAGTAATGAACGCGACGGATTTGATAGCAAACGCTCCATGTAAACACAGACTTCAACAAGGTATGTCAGAAGAACAGTTGGTTAATTAGAAACTCTAATTCCAGTCTTCATCATGAGTTACTCCATCTGAAAATCCCAAACAGGTCACAGTTACGAGTAGAGATACGCAAGCACGAACAGTTTTATAACGAAATTAAAACATTCCAACCACGCACACTCCGCTTATACGTTAAGGAATGACTGAAACCTATGAAAAGTCAGACCAAACAATTGATAAAGAATCATGTGAGGAAGTTCTTGCTATAACAGCAAACCCGTCTAGTCCCAAGTGTTGGAATTGTGACCACCACGATCACCGTTTCGATGACTGCTTAGAACAGCATAGAATCTTTTGTTACGGGTGTGGCGCTAAAGAGGTATTCAAGCTGCGATGCGCAAAATGCAATCCAACGGGTAACCGGACTTCGGGTACACCCGTAAAACCCGTCGAATATAGTTCTCAAATGGAAAATAAAGCTCAAGAAACACAGAAAAGTTCCATTTTAACTAAAAGAGAACCTTATCATCTTCATTTGCAAAACTACAATAAGGTACGCGAAAGGATATTTGCAGGAATAGATTATGTAAATTGTATTAGAAAACCCAGACGTTCAACTATACGGATAAGAAATTTTTTGAAAGCGATTCGCGTTAACCACCAAAATATCGTTTCGATCTGACGATCGAGTATATACGGAAATCACAATAGAAAATAGAAAATACAAAGCTTTGCTAGACTCAGGAGCAAACATTAGCTGTGTAGGCGGAATGGCTGCCAAAGAATTGTTAGACACCAGTAATTATAAACAGTGTTCAGACAGAATCCAGACGGTGAATGGAACACCAAGTAAAATAGTAGGTAGACTTGAAACTAAAATTAAGTACAGACAAATCATTAAGACAGTAGAGTTATTCATAATTTTCTGAACTTAAACAAGACGCTTATCTTGGAATTGATTTCTTTAGGAAGTTTGGTCTACTGGACCTTATCACTTCACCACTAGAAGTTACAGAATTGGATGTAGGATCAGATTACTCAGAAGGGCTACCAAAGTATCATAATTTATCACAAGAGCAACAGAAACGACTGAATGTAATAAAAGGAAACTTTCCATCATTTGAATTAGAAGGACTTGACCGCACCAAGCTAATAGAGCATACGATCGATGTCGGTTCAGCAGTCCCGATAAAACAACGAACTTGGCCCGTATCACCTGCTAAAGAAAACCTTATGTTTCCGGAAGTAGATATGATGTTAGCCCTAGATGTTATTGGAGAATCGAACAGTCCCTGGAGCAGCAACCGCGTCCTGGTTCAGAAAGGAAGTAAAAATAGATTGTGTTTGGATTCACGTGAGTTTAATCGAGTGACAAGAAAATACGCTTACCCGTTACCGCACATCGACGGTATTTTAAGTCGTCTTCCCGCAGCACAATACATCACTGGTTTAGATATGAAACATGCATACTGGCAAATTTCTCTTGATGAGAAATCGTGTCAATATACTGCATTTTCTATTCCAAATCGACGTTGTACCAATATAAAATGATGCCTTTTGGTCTTTGTAAGGGTTTGTCGGTTAATGGACAAAGTAATACCACCAGTTACGTAACCAAGTTTTTGTATACCTTGACGATCACTTGATCATGTCTGATACTTTTGATTCTCACTTACTTTTACTGCAAGAAATCGCATTATGTCTGCGAAAAGCTAATCTTACCATCAACATAAGGAAATCTACATTTTGTATGCGTGAGATAAAATATCTTGGTTTTATTATTCGTGAAGGACAATTAATGACCGACCCGGACAAGATCAAAGCCATTAAAGAGTTTCCAACTCCGACAACCGTAAAACAGTTAAGAAGATTTTTCGGATTGTCCGGCTGGTTTCGTCGATTCGCCGAAAATTATGCCACCATTTCTTTCCCCCTGCTTGCTGATGTGATAAAAATCCTTTCAAATATTTATTCAAATTGAAGAAAATTTTTTATTTAAATCAACCGCGCTTTCATGAAGAGCAAATAACAGAACGGTCCTACTGATACGATAATGGTCAACTTAATTGCAGGGTTGAGTTTCAGCTTTGAGTACAGTTAAATTATATAGTGATTTTTACGTAATTTCTAAAGAAATTTTTGAAGACCAGTGGTGCAGGGCCAAACCTAAACGTTCGGTTAGTTTATTAAA
The DNA here is from genome assembly GCA_018152135.1 of Drosophila paulistorum. Taxonomy (NCBI): domain Eukaryota; kingdom Metazoa; phylum Arthropoda; class Insecta; order Diptera; family Drosophilidae; genus Drosophila; species Drosophila paulistorum. The sequence continues at coordinate 168,270 of JAECXG010000612.1, read as the reverse complement.
AGTGAAAGAGTGAGATTATGATTCCCTGACCCGGTAAACTAAATTCATGTTTTCACAGTCCCAGCCGTAACAAGGTACCGAATATCCGTACTAGAGCTAAGAGAAAGCCTAGGCCTCGGAATTTCGTAGCTGGAGTTTCCAAATTTTGAGGCGACGAACGCCCCATGGTTCACATACAGTGACGTAAGGCGCTGAAGGAAGGCCATAAATTAGGCAACATGCATCGTCTTGAGAGGGAGCTGCCTAGACTGCTGTCATATTGTCATGTAAATACGTTACCTCGCACATGTCTCTCGTAGGCCAAAAGAAATTATGAAATCCGTCTGAAAAATAAACCCCAATATGTTTAAAGAGAGTGGTAAATTGAGTCAGCCTATCTCATTATCTATAAAATTCGCACTTTGTCATCCGGTTGGAATCAATCATAACGGACTTGTACCGAATAATTTAAACTTAGCTAATTTTCGCTCATTGCGAGCTTTAAACCTTTTTATACCATACACCCATAGGGTGAAATGGTATATAAAAGTTGCCAAAATGTATGTAACAGGCAGAAGGAAGCTTTTCCGACCCCATAAAGTATATATATTCTTGATCAGTATCAACAGCCGAGTTGATCTAGCCATGTCTGTCCGTCCGTCTGTCCGTCCGTCTGTCCGTCTGTCCGTCCGTATGAACGCCTAGATCTCGGAGACTATAAGAGATAGAGCCACCAAATTTGGAATGTAGGCTCGTGTAGTATGTAGAGTGATCGAGTTTGTTTCAAAATTTTGCCAAGCCCCTTTCCGCCCCCGCAATTAAAAAAAAAACGTTTATCTCAAAAACTATTGTAGCTAGAGACACCATATTTGGTATGTATATTTGATTAGTAAATGCGCTTATTTTGTAATTATAAAGATTTTGCCACGCCCCTTTCCGCCCCGACATTTGAAAAACTCGATTATCTCCCGTAATTTTTTACCCTGTGGAATCAAATTTCGCACACTTGAAATTGATACTAGTACCCAGCAAAATACCAAATTTGATCAAAATCGGACAAAAAATAGCCAAGTTATGCATATAAACGTTTTTCCATAAGGCCGGAGTTGGCCGTTGGCGGGTGGTGGCGCTAGGGTGCTCAGATGCATGAGTGAGTGAGATACTAAGAAATACTTGTAAAAAGCATGTGAACAAAATTTTTTTGAAATAGGCAAATGCATTTGTTATTACAAATTTGAAATATTTGTTTTTCTGGTGTATGGTATATCTAAGTCGGCGAGACGACTTACTTGCTTCATTTGCTATATATATATATATATATATATATATTACGTATGAAATATCACCATATGGCACCATCTAGCACAACCGTTTCTCTTATATTTAAAATATTAGTAATTTAAGTCATTTTTGGATTTGAAAATAATGAAGTCAACAATATGAAATTTTGTCAAGTTTGTTAGGAAATAAGTATAGAAACCCAAAATTATGTTTGAAACAGGAATAATGATTTGAGTTGCCCTAATATGGTCTGTCAAGTACCCTTTCTAAACTGTCATAAGATGTTATAAAAGTAATAAAACTACATTTGTTTTGGGACAGACTTTGAAATAGAACAGTTGTCATGGTCGGGTGGGTAAAGAAAAGGGACTAGTCACACCTAATTTCTCTCACATCCTTTATTTTGATTCAGGTTTGTCTTCTTTCTTTAGGTCACGGTGAATTGGCACATTAGCAATAGTAATAATAGTAACACTACCTTTAACTTTTGGTAGTTAGATTAGTTTTCAAAACGCGCATTAAATTTATTAATGATAGTGAGTGTGAAAGGGGAGAAAGAACACCGACCAATTCGACGAGCTAGACTCGAGCATAGCAAGAATGCGCATCCTCGGTTCTGATCACACTGTTAGTTTTACCATTTTTATCATCTCAACAACTAAGGAGTATATCGTATAACATCTCTGGTGGATACCACTCATTATAAAGACTTATCCTCAACCTTACTGCCTTTACTTCTGAACTGGAGTTCTTTTAAAACGGACTGTGTCCACTAACACCTTGGAGCCTTTCAGATATTCACTAAGTTGAGCGAGAATTATAAAACAAAAACCCATTCTGGTCACTACAATAGTTACCACGTGAATCCGAGCATAAGAAATGATATAATTGAGGTGTTTCATAGTAAGAAAAGCCACTCCCCTCAAAACTCGCTCTAGTGCAAAAAAGAGTCGCATAATCCGATGTAGCTGGAGAAGAATTCCCAGTAAGAGAAAGCACAAGAGTACAAATGTGCTTCTTGATAAGATGCAGCAGGTACACTCCATTTTTATCTAATGGACAAAAAATAAATTTAAATAGTCATTTTTCTTCAAACAAATATATTCAAAAAAAAAAAAAACACAAACACACAAAAATAAATAAATAAATAATAAAAACAAAAAAAAGGCACGGCTGTACCTTCCGTACAAAGGGACGCACCCCTTCTCGAAGAGGTATTACAGGTGTGCCCAAACGAAGGACCACGTCCACTCACGACAAGAGAAATAGAAGGAAGACACCAAACGGAAATCAAGAAGAGGAAAATACGCCAGCCTATGGCGTGATAGGAAGCTCCTCCAGGACCTCCTCCACACAGGACTGGATGACAAGGACCGACAGCACTGCACAGAGTGCCTCATGAACAATACAGTTCAACTTCGCCAAAGAGCGAAGAAACGCAATGAGTAGATAATTCTCTTGCCTTTAATTATATCTGAAATTTTATATAAATATTAAGAACAAACACGTACGAGTTTGCACTTGTTGCACAGTACACCTACTAACCAACCATTGAAAGGCTAATACTAAAAAACATGCGTAGGCATAGATTTAACTAAAACATTGTTCAAGCCGTAAACATTGTTGAAGCTGTAAAACATTGTTCAAACATTGTTTATCCAAAAAAGATTTTCTTCAAACATTTTCTCAATAATCGAAAACAGGTCTAAACGACCAAAAAGCAAATATTTTTTATTAAGATAGGTTCTTAAGAATCATAGGGAAAATTTTCTAATATTGGTAGCCGTACATCGGGCTTTAAAATTATATGCAATTATATGCCTAATAAGATAATTAAGAAAATATACCAGAGTAGAGCAGATGGCCTAAATACAGTTTAACCAGAGGGCCGAAGCTAACTTCGACCGCGTCAAAGTTTGTATACCCTTGCAACTTTTTTAGTAACTCTTTTCTTACCTATAGCCATCAAAGGAAAAAACGTTTTATCTAAAAAGGCTGATGTTTGCGAAAGAACGGCCAACAATCTTCGGAAATAACGAAAATATTGATCAGAGTCAATGTGTTTAAGAATAAACACAGTGTTCATCTGAGCTGGCTTCACCAAATCAGATGCACCAATGAAATATACAAAACGAAACAAAAACATAAGTAAATCATAAAATTCATATGACAATTATTGCTTAAAACCATACAAAACATGCATCCACACTCTGTGGAAAACACTTAAGATTATAACAGCGACGCGGTATCAAGTAACCAACGCTGAGCATGAAAGATAAACAATTTTCAACCCCCGAAACGTGGGGGGCATTAGAATAAGTATTTTTAAGAACGATTGTTGCGTCTTAGAGTTTAAGAATTTTTAAATAAAATCAGTTCATATTTTGAATTCAACGAATGAAGACTGGGTTATTTTCTTTCTCTTCGGAAATCCCTATTCATTTTGGTCCTTCGAGAAAAAGGAACTCTGTAGTTTTCCCCCACCAGTGGTAAGAGACTCAGAGGGTAAATCAGCGCCTGTAAGTCTGAATTCTTATGCAAGTGTAAATGCTAAGATCAGCTAAAGGTAGCAAAATAAAATAACTCTTGTTTTCCCCCACCAGTGGTAAGAGACAGAGTATAATATAAAAGGCAAAATTTTGCTTAATAAATAAAAAGCGCGTGCGTCCGATTTTAAAGGCAGTTTTGGCTAGTGGAGCAACTGTAGTAATCTCGGCGGCGGGAGTTTGTGTGTGGCGTATTCGAAGCCCTAATATCGAAAATAAAAAAAAAAATTTTAAAATACAAATTAGTGGATATGTATACACAAATATAGTTGCAAGTAGGCAACCACAAGCAAAAAGGCTAGCAACAAAATAGTTGCAGAGAAGAGACGACTGCAGGCGAGGCAAATCCTACCCATTGGCAGACAAACCAGCATCGGCGGCCCAACAGCCTGTGCGAAGACCAGCACCGGCACCGTCTAGCGCGACAAGCTAGACCCCAGAGCCAAGAGATCGGAGAAACCAGCATCGGCGCCCCAACAGCCTGTGCGAAGACCAGCACCGGCAACGCCTAGCGCGACAAGCTAGGCCCTGAATGCGGTAGAACCGGTAGCGCTACAAAGAGCGCCCAACACTAAACAAATAAACTCATCCTAAATTAAAATTGTTTGAAAAAAAAAAAACATTGTAAGAAATATTGTGAAATCGTGCGGAATTAAATCTGTCCGATAGCAGTATAGCCTGTAAAGCTATGCGAAACATTAGGTAGGAAGATCACTGCGATGATCGAGTAGGAAAGCAAAATATATATATAAAATTTACTAAACAAAAAAATATAATTCATGATATTTTAAGCAAGTTGCCAGGACAATAGTAATATAAAAATAAATATACAAAAAATAAATTAATATTAAAAAAAGAAAGCAATTTACTATCGACCATACAAAAATGTTCCCTACCAAAACTGAAAAATTGTTAGGAAAGCAACACGAGTTGCACAAAAGATTAAAGAAGATAGAAGAATTAGATGCTAGTAAGTTAACTAGAAAGATTCTTAATGAAATAGCGGAGATTCAGAAGCAATGGGTTAGTTACCATAGTCAAATGATACAGAGTGGTGTAACCGAACACTACTATTTTACAGATGGAAAGTATGAGGAGGGTTTAGATATGGCAGCCAGATTATTAGCCAAAGGAGAGTCAAGCAGGCAGGGCACTGTCGATTCGGAAAACAGTGAAGCAGATGCAACGATGTTTGAAAAGTTGGATGATAGCAAAGAAGAGTCGCGCGGGAATGCGACCTCCAGTAATACAGACGCTAATGAGAACCAGGAGATATTTTTGGGTAGAGCCCGACAGCTCCAGGAATATGTGGATAGGGTAACCAAGGATTTACGTACTATAGATAATTCAACAGGCAATGAGACATGCATAGTATATATTAATAAGATCAATTATTTATGGGAGAAAGTACAGGCGTGCCAGGGTTTGACAAAAAATGCCAAATTTAATAATGCTATGGATGATTTAGAATTCGATGTCCGGAATTCAGTATCAGCATTAGAAATGAAACTAAACAACAAGGAAAGTAAGATTGAGAATGTAACCGTGAGAGGCGAACTACCAGTGTTGCCAAAAATTCAGGTGCCCACATTTTCTGGAGAGTCTCGAGAATGGGACCTGTTTGTGGAATTATTTGCGGAATTAATTGAAAAAAGGGAAGATTTAAGTCAGACTCTTAAATTTAATTATTTAAAATCCGCGTTAAAGGGCGAAGCAAGGAGCATGGTAGCCCATCTATTGTCAGGTTCAGCTGACAATTATAGTGCCGCTTGGGAATTATTAAACAAGCGATATGAAAATAATCGGAGGGTATTTTCCGAACAATTAAGTCGGATCGTTGATTTACCGATGATCAACAATGAATCCGCAGAAGGTGTAAAAGGAGTGATTGACATAATTAATGAGTCAATACACTTAATTAAAATTAAAGCAAATTTGTCAGATGAAGTTGACGTAATAGTCGCTCAACTCATACTTCGGAAATTTGACAGAGAGACTCTACAATTATATGAGAGTCAAATTAGAAAAACAAGGCAGATACAATTACTATCTGATGTAATGGAATACTTAGAGCAAAGATATTGCTCGTTAAGTGCCATGAGGAAGGAAGAGAAAAAACCATTACAAAGAACGTCGGCTGCAGTGTTTAAAGATAGTTGTCCGATCTGCAAAGGTCCTTGGCATAGCGCACCTTTGTGCTATAAGTTTAAAGCGCTTACACCTAGAGAAAGGACGGAGATAGCAAAAAAGTACAATTATGTACAAGATGCTTGAAGCATTCAAGCAACAAGAGATGTACTATTGAAACAGGCTGCTCATTGTGCAGCAAGGGGCACCACACCATGCTTCATTTTGGGGAAAAACAAGCAAAAGTAAATACTTGTGTTACGGAACAACAAAAACTGTTGGCCACAGCTCTAGTACAAGTTAAAAAAATAAATGGAGAGTATGAAACATTATGAGCATTAATTGATAATGGTTCTCAGAGCACTATTTTGTCTGAAGAAGCCGCTCAAATGTTAAAGTTACCTAAGATCAAGAAACAAACAGAAATAAGTGGCGTATCTGCAACAAAAAGTAGAACGTCGAATTATAGGGTAAATATTCAAATGAAGACACGTGGTTCGGAGAAGAAACTTATTAAGGTTGAAGCAATTGTATTACCGCAATTAATGAAAGCACTTCCGTTAAAAATAACAAACGTGGATATGTCATAATAGCAAACTTACGTGCTAGCTGACCCCACATTTAATAAACCTGGTAGGGTTGATATGATAATAGGAGTAGACGTATATACCCATATCTTAAAAGGTGGAGTTGCCAATGTTAACGGCTTGCTGGGACAAAACACTCAATTTGGTTGGATCGTGTCGGGATGTACTAAGTCAAAAGGAGACGAGTCTATAGTAGCTACAACAATAGACGTGACAGATATGGAACGTTTTTGGGAAATGGAGGCAGACGAAAAAGATGATATAGAAGCTAATCAATGTGAAGAAAATTTTAACAAGACAACAATAATTGATGAGTCGGGAAGATATGTGGTAACGATCCCATTTAAGCAAGAAAGGGAGTTAGGTGACTCGAAGGCGCAAGCAACGGCGCGATTCCTTAACTTGGAGAAAAAATTTCAGAAAAATCCAAAACTTAAGGGGGAGTACGAAAAATTCATTAAAGAATATTTGGAGTTGGGCCATATGGTAGAAACTAAAGATGAAGGTTCTTATTACCTGCCACATCAAGCAGTAGTAAAAGAAGAAAGCTTGACAACTAAATTAAGAGTTGTATTTGACGCTTCTGCGAAAACCACGAATAACAGAAGTCTCAATAATGTGATGTGGATCGGACCGCGACTTCAAAAAGACATTTTCGACATAATAGTAAAATGGCGAAAATGGCAGTACGTAGCATCTGCAGATATTGAAAAAATGTATCGGCAGATAAACATTGATCAAGACGATCAAAAATATTTGCATATTTTATGGAGAAATTGCCCACAGAAAAAGCTAAGAAAATATAAATTGACAACAGTAACGTACGGCACTGCATCAGCACCTTACTTAGCTACAAGGGTGCTTGCAGAAATCGCAAACAGGTGTCAGGATAAAGTGATTAGAGAAATTATCCGAGATGAGTTCTACATGGATGACTTAATGACAGGCGGTGATACTGTACAAGAATCAAAACACAAAGTTCAGCAGGTTTCCAGAGAGCTGGAAAAGGCAGGAATGAATTTAAGAAAATGGATTTCGAACAGATCCGAAATTATTAAAGAGGTTATTGATACAGGCGATAATAAAGTACTAAAAATTGATGAGAACGAAGCAATTAAAACCTTGGGATTGCAGTGGGAGCCATTTAAAGACGAATTTAAATTTAAGGTAAACTGTGACGAAACCAGGAAGGTGAATAAAAGAGGGGTGCTATCCACACTAGCCAAAATTTATGATCCACTAGGTTGGCTAGCACCAGTAACAGTAATAGACAAGTTATTCATGCAGAAGTTGTGGCTAGAGGGGCAAGATTGGGATCAAGAGCTGTCCGATAACGAAACAACAGAATGGAAGTCCTTCAGGGACAATTTGGTGTTTCTGGAAGAAGTCAGACTCCCCCGATGGATTAAGACACAGCCTAATATGTTGTTACAGATTCATGGTTTTGCTGACGCTTCAGAAAAGGCATATGCAGCGGTAGTATATGCTAAAATAGGTGAAGCAGTTACCCTCATAGCCAGCAAGAACAAAGTTAATCCAATCAAAAATAGGAAGACTATTCCTAAATTGGAATTATGTGCAGCGCACTTGCTATCGCAATTACTAAAAAGAGTCCAGCAATCTATTGTTGTTCCAGCTGAAATATATGCTTGGAGTGACTCTACTATCACACTGTGCTGGATAAAAAACGGTGCTAGTAAGGAAAAATTCGTATGACGTCGCATAGAGGATATCCTAAAAATCAAAGAAATAACATGGAACCATGTAAAATCAGAAGATAATCCTGCAGATATAGCTTCAAGGGGTATTTGCCCAAATAAGTTAAAAGATTGTGAACTATGGTGGAATGGGCCAAAGTGGCTCGGCGAGGCAAATGAAAAATGGCCTAAACCAAAAACAGATGAGGGCAAGAGTATGGTAAATTCCGTACTATTAAATACAGAGAGTAGTGTTATGCAGGAGCTAATTGAAAAGTATTCCTGTATGAATAAACTGGCCAGAATTACGGCATATGTATTAAGATTTATTTGCATTAAAAAAAGAGACAGAGTGTACGCATCATATGTCACCGTCAATGAGCTTAAGAATGCAAAAATTTTATAATTAAACACCAACAGGCATATCAATTTTGCAGAGAGATATCATGTCTTACGCAGAACAAGCAAATCGACATGAAAAGCAAAATTTTAAGCTTAAATCCATTTTGGATGACGATGGAATATTGCGCGTGGGGGAAGATTGCAAAATGCCAACATATGTTTTGATACTAAACATCCTGTGATTTTGGATAAATCACATCTAACAATGCTATTGATTAAAGATGCTCATAAGGAAACTCTACACGGAGGAATTAATCTTATGAAAAATCAAATTCAAAGGAAATTTTGGATTTTCGGATTAAGAAACGCACTTAAAAAATACCTGAGGGAATGCGTCACTTGTGCCAGATACCGCCAAGTAACTGCGGAGCAAATTATGGGTAACCTGCCCGAAAATGTAACAGTGTCATCTCCATTTCATAACACGGGGATTGATTTCGCCGGTCCATATCATATAAGATGCTCAAAAAATCGGGGACAAAAAACATTCAAAGGGTACATATCAGTATTCGTATGCTTGTCAACTAAAGCAATTCATTTAGAAGTTGTTAGTGATTTGACAACTGATGCTTTCCTAGCGGCATTTCGGAGATTTGTTGCAAGACGGGGCAAATGCGCTAATATATATTCCGATAATGGTACAAATTTTGTGGGAGCGGCTAGGAGGCTCGATGAAGACTTCAAAAAAGCAGTTCGAGATAACGTTCAGGTTGCCCCTGTTCTAGAACGAGAACAGATCAGCTGGCATTTTAGCACCCCGGCAGGACCTCATTTCGGAGGTATTTGGGAAGCGGGTGTGAAATCGGTCAAGTATCATTTAAAAAGAGTAATAGGAGATAGTAACCTCACATACGAAGAACTAGCAACGTTATTGTGCCAGATAGAAGCAGTACTAAATTCACGGCCGTTGTATACGACGGGTGAAGATATGGACAACAACGAAGTATTAACTCCCGGTCATTTCCTAATTGGAAGACCAACATTAGAAGCAGCCGAGTCCATATCAGAGGAAAAAATTGGAAATTTAGACAGATGGAAATTAATTCAGAAAATGAAAAAGGATTTCTAGTTGAAATGGAAAGACGAGTATCTATATACTCTCCAGCAAAGGAACAAGTGGCGACAAAACACAGAAGATTTAGAAAATGGACAGGTCGTACTGATCAAAGATGAAAATTGTCACCCAGCCAGGTGGCCTCTGGGCAAGATTGAAGAAATTCACAAAGGCAGGGACGATAAAGTAAGAGTGGTGAAAGTCAAATTGCAGGAAGGGTCAATTACAAGACCTATAAATAAAATTTGTCCACTCATTGGAGTAAATTCATCAGAAGACGTTGAGGAGAATCGACATCGGAGAACTACCAGATTCGGTCATCTGTCCAAAGTAGGAACCGTAATGATGTTAGCAATGTTGATGCTACTTTGTCAACTGTCGAATGCAGCAAGCATTAAAGATAATAGACCAAAAATTATGGTAAAAGAACTAAACGCAACAGCCGCGTTGTACTTAGATCCAATGGGTGAGGTGGAGGTAGTAGCGTCCTCTTGGGATCTGGTTGTATACTATGACATGTCGGCATATTTTGAAATGCTTACTAAAGGTGACAGATTGATTCCGAAAATGAGGGATTTATGTCGAAAGCTATATAATTTCGAAGACCAGTGCCATTTCGTGTTAGACAACACGATAAAACGCATTACGGAAATCGAAGAAAATAATAGATTGTTCATGAGTCAAAAGCAAGAAAGGCCAAGAAGCAAACGAGCACCGTTTGAATTCATGGGTTCACTGTACCATATATTATTTGGCATAATGGATGCAGATGACAGAGTACAGATGGAAGAAAACATGAGAAATTTACTGACAAATCAACAAAATCTGAAACACCTACAAGAAAGGCAGACATCGATAGTAGACTCCACGGCAAACATTCTTAAGTCAACTATAGATGAAATAAATGATAACTTTCGCAACATGAACAAACGGATTGAAAATATGACGGAAGTACTAAAAGAAAGCTATTACGTATATAGAGAATCCATCCAGTTTTTCATGATTGTAAGGCAACTGAGTTCAGTGGTGGATGAATGTGAAAAAATCCAGACAGGAATTATAAATCTTTTAATAGACATTAACCATGGTAGGTTGAACCCTAACATTTTAAAACCAAGCCAGATGAAGTTGGAAATAACGAAAATAAAGGACAAGTTGTCCGAAGCTTTAGTACTACCAGGTAAAAGGACAGGGACTGAGTTAAAAGATATATATACTCTGTTGACAGCCAAGGGTATCTTTATTGACAGAAAACTAATCATAAATGCAAAAACACCACTTTTTGGTAGGCATCCGTCTTTTCTCTATAAAGTTGTTCCCGTACCTGTACGATTGAACACTAATCAAATGGTAATGGTCCATATAGATAGCCAGTACTTAATATATAACTTTGAAATAGACTCGTATCATCTAATGTCTGAGCCAGCTATGCAAAAATGTCGTAGCTGGCAGTCGAACAGGAGAACATGTGAAGGAAGTTGGCCATGGAGTAGTGCCAATGATAATGCCTGCGAGCTGACACCTTTTAAACAAAATAACAAAACTAGTTGCGTATACACAACGATTGTGGAGACAAAATCTTACTGGGTAGAATTAGATAGCAGCAGTAGTTGGATATTCAAGGTACCGCCTAAAACTAAGGCCAGAGTCCAATGCGGTAACGAACAGCAGGAGGTGCTAGATATACCAGAACAAGGAATTTTAAGCCTCAGATCAGGCTGCACAGCTAGGGCAGAAGATAAAATTTTAGTAGCTCACCATAGCGTCCAATCAGAGTCGTACATAGCTGTTAAAACTTCGCACGTAGGCGATATTAGTAACATAGAAAATATAGCATGGAGTTCAGTAGAAGCAAACATACTAAACCATTCTGCAGAATTAGAAAGAATAGGAAGTCAATTACAATCATTAAAGGAACATCATATTGAATTACTAGGTTTAAACTTCCATCACGTAGCTGGTCATGCTTCCTTAATGTTGGTCAGTTTACTAATGATAATATTAATAATAATAATTTGCTTAAGACAACGTAATAAAAATATTAGAATCCCAATCGCCCCATTTGGCGGCCCCTCGCAGAATGTTTAAGAATAAACACAGTGTTCATCTGAGCTGGCTTCACCAAATCACATGCACCAATGAAATATACAAAACGAAACAAAAACATAAGTAAATCATAAAATTCATATGACAATTATTGCTTAAAACCATACAAAACATGCATCCACACTCTGTGGAAAACACTTAAGATTATAACAGCGACGCGGTATCAAGTAACCAACGCTGAGCATGAAAGATAAACAATTTTCAACCCCCGAAACGTGGGGGGCATTAGAATAAGTATTTTTAAGAACGATTGTTGCGAACGAATGAAGACTGGGTTATTTTCTTTCTCTTCGGAAATCCCTATTCACAATGTTTTCCACCGATCGTTCCTATGAGAGCCATATGATATAGTCACCCGTTATTTATCAAATTCGGCATAGTCATTAACAGATATATTAAACTAACAAATGTTAAATTTGAAAGCCATCGCATAAAAAGTAACGGTTATTGACAAAAGTCCCCGTGTCTTTGCCATTTGTATGGGAGCTATACGATACAGGGGTCCGATCCCGCTGAATCCGAGATATACAAACTGTGCAGTATATACAAGCCTACGTGCAAAATTTCAGCTCTATAGCTCTAACGATTAGGAGGAGTTCGCGTCGTTCCAGACGGACGGACGGACGGACGGACATGGTTATTTGAACTCGTCTCGTCGTGCTGATCAAGAATATATATATATATATACTTTATATGGTCTGAGATGCTTCCTTCTATTATTATGCCTTGCACACTTCTGACCAAAATTAACATACCCTTTTTCAAGGGTATAAAAATGGGTAGAATAGAAATTAAATATTTAAACAAATACCTTCCATTTCTAGACTTCCTCTTTATCAGAGGTGAAACCAATGCAAAATATAAAGAAATCAAATACTAGATTGTACAGAATAGAACATTTAAATCAAGGATAACCTACTGATAGAAAGATAGGTAGCAATTGATTAGATTCTCCGTAGTCGCCTTTCGCATGGGTATCAGTTCTGTCCATTTTGAAAATCGGTCAATGATTACTAGTAACATTGAGTTTCCATGTTTTGACCGTGGTAAGGGTCCAACGAAATCAGCGCAAACGGTGGCCCATGGTTCATCCGGTATTTGCATCAGCATTTTCCCTGCTGCTTGCTGTTGGTTGTGTTTGTATTGTTGGCACGTTGTGCACTTTCCCACGAATTTCCTGATATCTCGTTGCATTCCTGGCCAGTAATATCTTGACGCAGTTCTAGTAATCGTTCGCCTGTTTCCTGTATGCCCTGCCGTTATAGAAGTGTGGTTTTCTTCCATCACTTGGTTCCGTAGTGTTTTGGGCACACACAATTTCCATGATATTACTTCTTCTTGGCCTGCTCTATGCGGAATATTCCTGTACACCTGGCTGTTTTCTAATATGTAATCTGGATATTTCTGTGGTTGTTGTTGTATTTTCTTTATTATATCTTGAATCCACTCACATTCTTTGTTTGCTTGTCGTAATCGGGCGCCATTGTCTACTATTCTTTTGCACCCTTCCATCGGTTGTCTTGATAGTGCATCGGCGTCAATGTTTAATTTGCCCTTTTGATATGCTATTTCGAAATCGTATTGTTGTAATTCCAGTGCCCATCGAGCTATGCGGCCCGTGGGGCTCTCTATACTATTTAACCACTTCAACGCCATGTGGTCTGTCACCACCTTAAATCGGTATCCCTCGAGATATGGTCTTAGCTTGCGTACTGCCCACACTATTGCTAGGCATTCCTTTTCTGTTGCCGAATAGTTCTTCTCCGCTTGATTCAACTCTCTCGACAGATACGAAACCACTCTTTCCCCCTCCTCGGTGTTTTGTACTAGTATGGCCCCTAATCCTATGTTGCTTGCATCTGTCTGGAGTACGAATATTTTTGTGAAGTCCGGGCATGCCAATACTGGGTCACTCGTGAGTTTTTCTTTTACCGATTCGAATGCTGCCTGATGCTCTTCGCTCCAATGCTATTTGGTTTTTTTCTTGAGCAGTGCGTTTAATGGGTGTGTTATCATAGCAAAATTTGGTGCGAATCGTCTGTACCACGAAGCCACTCCTAGATATTGCCGTAATTCTTTTGTGCACGTGGGCGGCTTCAATTGAGCTATTGCTGCCACCTTGTCTGGGTCCGTTGCAATACCGTTTTCTGTCACCAAGTGGCCTCGAAACTTTAGCTCTTTTCTGAAGAATTGGCACTTCTCAGCATTAATTCTTAAGTTTGCTTCTTTCAATCTCCTGAACACTTCTTGTAGGTGGTTCATGTGTTCTTCGATTGTTGTGCTTACTACCACTATGTCATCTTGGTAGGCGAACGCGTTTGGTATCATTTCTGGGCCAATGACTTGGTCCGCTGGAACGTTGCTGATGCAGAGTGTAACCCGAATGGCATGACTTTCCATTGGAATAAACCTTTCCCTGGGACTGCGAATGCTGTCATTGGCCTGCTGTTTTCTTCCAACGGAATTTGCCAGTAGCCGTCCTTCAGGTCTAGGCTGCTTATAAATTTCGCTTCACGTAGTTGGTTTAAGATATAGTCGATGCGTGGCATTGATTATGCATCTTTTATAGATTTTGCGTTAATCTGTCTAAAATCGACGCATAATCTCCATTTGCCTGTCTGCTTCTTTCTCACCATCACTATGGGTGAGCTATATGGGCTTTGTGATGGTTCGATGCATCCCATTGTCAACAGTTCGTCGACCTTTGCATTGATTTCTCCCTGTATTTTTGGATTTTTCGGGTAATACCTTTGTTTTATTGGTATATCATCCTTCATTGTGATCCTGTGTATCCCCACTTTTGACGATCCCTTGACTTTCCCCAATTCCATTTGTTCAATGAAAGACGTTAGTATTTCTTGAGGTTATTAAATGTTTATTTATTTATATATATATATATAGGCACTAGCACATAAACCAGTGACTAAAGGTTGTCGCACCCAACACATAAATTGGGTGGACCTCGGAGTGAGATTACAAAGGTAGAGATGGGGCCATAGACACAGCGATGCGCACCCGATGTAGCTACAATTGGTATCTGATCTTACTAAGAATAATGCATTTCTTTTATAGTACAAATAGCTAGCTCACCAGTGCATAGTTAGACATCGTGTTAGGTCAGCAAAGTACGTTTTTATTGATTAACTAGGTCTTTATTGTTTACTGCTGACCATATCAGATCTACTTATGACTGATGAGCCATCGATATCTATAATCGGGTTACATACTTAACATTGACATACATCTCTATTATAATTGGCTTAATGTTCTCTTATTTTATATAATCTAAACACCAACATACTCCCGGCCGTTGAACACCTGTTCAACGTTATCCAACGTTGACTGCAAAATTGCTGGGGGCTGGGCTTACTGCAGCAGGAGTCGGTATGGGATTGACGATCCTCACGGTTGTCTGCTCTGGACCATTGTGTCTTGGGGGTTGTGAGCATCTTTTTATTCCATATACCATCACAAGAACCAATGGTATTGTTAGCGCTACGTAGGAGACTATAACATGGTGAGTCGGCTGACTGGGGTCTTCTGGCAATTTCCAGTTTTGCTTAGTTTCGTCGTAGCTTAGCTGCATCTTTGTGAATTGTGTTGTTGTTGGCGCTACTTTTGTTGGGCCAATGCTGAAATTGCCAAATCTGACATATGACAATTTCATTGTGTCTGTCGTCGTTATACGGTGACCTGTTATTTGTATAGCAGAACTCCTAGCTGTACACGTCGGGTCTAGAGCCAACAATCCAGTCTTCTTAATAGTGACACCTTGTATATTATCGTCACAGGTCACTGCGAGTTCAATTGGTCTAATGGTGGCAAAAATCCACTGATTTTTTTGATACATGTCGTACCACACGAATGATCTGTTTGTGTGTTGTATTTGGCAAGTTGATGATTTTGTGTTTTTGAATAGCTGGAACTCACAGTTGCTATTAGCCGAAAACGTCGTTTGTTTATCAAAACAAATATATTGCTCGTTGTTGAGCTGATGGCCTTGTTCCAAATCGGCTCTTGAGAGCCCAATGTATTGATTTTGTTCCTTGTTGACAGCAATGATGGGAATTTTAATGTTCATGATTACAATCCCATGAGTTCCAATTGCTGGGATGGGCACCAGGTTATACAGTTGCACTGCCTGCGTTGCCACTAATGGAAATGTGACCTTAAATATCACATGATTGTTTGCGATTGTGCCTTGTGCCTTCATTAAGCCATATAATTGCAAGACGTCGTTATCTGGAACTGGCAAATCCAAACCAAACGGAAGATGTCTCTTCAGTTGGCTCAGATGTTCCCGAAGCTGGCCTGGTGATAGTAGTAACGGGCTTATTTTGCTATGATGGGCATCTGTAAATACTCGGGAAATTTCGGTTTGAATTCGTTGCAAATTCCCTGCAATAACTGTCATCTGAGTAGTTAACGTGATATACCATTGCAATGCCTTTACCGCATTGTCCTGGACCTTGGTCATGTCGTTCATTTGTTGTTCCATTAGTTTCATCTGATTTTCAATTGTGGCTTCATCTCGCTTAATGATATTTATCGTTGAATCAATTACAGATGTCTGATTTTGCAGCAAGTTCAATAAGTACTCTTCATTTGATTTAACTTTTCGTATGGTGCCTGACATCTCTGTTGCATATTTTGAGTCCAGCACACCAAATAAGCCGTTCGCAATGTTCCCAATTATATCTAAAGGCGATCGTCGTTGGCGTTCTATGTGAAGGAGATCATTTCCTGTCCGTAGCTCTGAGTTGACATGCTCGAAGTGCCTCTGCATTGCGGTGCATGCCTCTGGAACCTTCATTAACACGCATATTTCTCCAACCTTTACTACTCCATCTGAAAATGTCTTCAAGTCGGCCCAATATGGTTCGAGATCGTAGAATGCCACAATAGTCCAGTCAGACGTTGCCATCCTTCCTGTGCCAATACTTTCATAGTATATGCCTGGTTTGGGGTTGAATCGAGTTATATTAGTTCTTTGAGCAAATGCTATAGGCAGTAACAACAGCATTAGGCAGATCGTCATTGCCAACGGTGGCAGACCGATCGATAAGCGTCTTTTTGGTTTTGGTTCTGCGTTGTCCTCGATACCAGAGTCCTTTTGGGGATTCGATTCTGTGTCATCTGCCTCGATTTTACGTTTTGTCGCTGACTCTCTAAGCAAGGGGGCCAATTTATGGATAGCCCGCTTGTAGGTGCCTCTGGCTGTTTTAACGTCTACCACGCGGACGTATCCATCCAGGCCTGGATATAATTTAACAATTCGTCCAATTGGCCACTGCAAAATTGGCACATTATCCTCCTTTAGAATTACCATCATGCCTTCTTTGACATTATTATATGGTTTTTTCCACTTGGATGTACCCTGCAATTCTTGTAGGTACTCTTGAGACCATTGTGTCCAGAATGTATGCTTAAGCCGTTGCACTAATTCCCATTGCTCTGGAATCGATCGCTGTGTTATTGGCTCTGCATCTGGTTGGGCTACTAATGGTTCTCCAATCAATAGGTGGCCTGGGGTTAGAGCTGTTAAGTCGTTGGGATCGTCTGAGTTTGGCGTTAACGGACGAGAATTCAGCACTGCTTCAACATTGACAATGATAGTAGACAGTTGTTCGAACGTTAAGTTTGCTGTCGATACGTTTTTTAACAGTAAATGCTTAGCGGACTTTACCGCAGCTTCCCATAATCCTCCGAAATGTGGAGACCGTGGTGGTATGAACTTAAATTGCACTCCTTTTTGATTGCAAAATTCCTTGATACTACCTGCTGCCGTTTCTGAGTGTATTGTATCGGTCAGTTCCTTAAGTTGGTTGTTTGCTCCAACAAAGTTTGTTGCATTATCGCAGTATAATGTCTGGCATCTTCCTCTGCGCCCAATAAAGCGCTGAAGCGCGCCCACAAATGAGGAGGTAGACAGGTCTCCGACCAACTCCAAGTGTACTGCCTTGGTTGCAAAGCATACAAATACTGCAATGTAGGCTTTGTCGGGACGTTTTCCTCGAACCTTATGGTGGATCCAGAATGGTCCACAATAGTCTACTCCGGCATTGAGAAAGGGTCTATTCTGAGATACCCGATGCTCAGGTAAGTCGCCCATGACCTGTTTAAAGAACTGAGGCCGGTACTTGGTGCATACTACGCAGCCCTGGATCACATTCCGGACCATCGGTTTCACCTTAATGATGTGGTACTGTTGCCGAGCTATTCCGCGTAGTGCCTCATGTCCACAATGAAGATTCTCTTCATGAAGTTTTCGTAGCATCATTTTTACCACCGGATCATTATACGGCAAGAGATATGGATTCCTTGTTTCCGTTGATACTGGTGCTTGTTGTAGCCTAGTTGCTACTCGTATGATTGAATCTTCATCCAGTATTAGTGGCAATGTTGCCACTGTGCTTTTGCGATCTAGCGGTTGATCAGGTCGTTTCTTTAAATGCCGTAATTCATATGCAAATCCTGCTTCTTGAATTTGCTTAATGATCACTCTCCGTGCTTGGTCCAACTCTCCCAACTCTAACTGAGCCGTTGGTTTCCTGTTCTGCTTGTGACAAAACCGTAGCACATACGCCACTATTCGCTGTAGCCGGTAAAACGAATTTCTGTGATTTACCGTATATATTCATTCACTCTTGTTGTTTGCCGTGTCAGTCACCATGCTGAATACCTTGGTTTTCTTCTCAGCGGTATCCATCGTGTGCTCTGTAGGCTTAAATGGTGCTGGCCAGCCACGTTGTGGTCCATGCAGAAATAGTGGTCCATACAACCATAATGTATGTGTGCTAAGCTGAACTGCTGATATGCCTCGAGACAGAACATCAGCTGCGTTGAGCGCTGATGACACATGCCGCCATTGCCTTGGATGTGATACTGCGTGTATTTTTGTCAACCGATTAGCCACAAACGTGTGGAAATGTGATGCCCGTGAATTAATCCAAGAGAGTACCACTGTTGAGTCTGACCAGAGAAATGATTCCACACTTTCTGATCCGAATTGGAGATCCTGTCGAACTCTATCCGTGAGTTCAGCTCCAAGTACAGCTGCACATAGTTCCAGCCGGGGCAGTGTCTGTTTTTCCAGGGGAGCCACTCTTGACTTGGCGCACAACAATCTGACCGAAATTTGGCCATTTTTATAGGTTGATCGGACATAAACTGCCGCACCATACGCCTTTTCTGATGCATCAACAAATGTATGCAATTCCTTTGTAGTGAGGACCTTGCCATCAAAAATATGCCTTGGAATTTTCATGTGGTTTAGTGCCTGTACATCCTCTCGGTAAGCTTCCCATTGCTTCTCCAAATACGGCGGTAGGTCACCATCCATCTCAATTCGTTCGGTAGCAACATGTTGAAGAAACATTTTCGCTCTTACCACTACCGGTGCGAACAGTCCTAGAGGATCAAAGATTTGACCGACTTCAGATAGCACCACTCGTCTGGTTATTCCTTTTGTATGTTTTTGAGCCTTTCCACATAATTGGTCTTCTTTGGGTGCCCATATGATTCCCAATGTTTTGACACTTGTTTGTTCCAGTGTGTCACCGAGATTGATGTCAGCAATCGTATCTTCCCTTGGAATTTCCTTTAGAAGTTGACTGCTATTTGAACACCATTTTCGTAAGTTGAAACCCTTAGGTCTCAAGATTTCTAGAAGCTCTTGTCTTATTTGCAGGGCTTCTGGTAAACTGTCTGCTCCTGTGAGACAATCATCAACATAAAAGTCATTTTTTAATGCTGATGCTCCAGATGACAATTTTTCAATGTTTTTCAGTGCCAAATATTCCAGACACTTCGTCGCTAAATATGGGGCTGACGTGGTTCCATAAGTTACCGTTTTTAAACGATAAAACTTTAGTTCTTGACTTGGATCCTCTCTCCACACAATCATCTGATTGAATTGATCGGCGGGGTTTATCCAAACTTGACGATACATTTTTTCAATGTCTGCCGTGAACACATATTTGTGTGTCCTGAACCGCAGAAGAATTGAGAAGAGTTGACTCTGTACAACTGGTCCAGGATATAAAATGTCGTTCAGTGATTTTCCTGATGACGTTTTGCATGATGCATTAAATACCACTCTTAGCTTGGTGGTGGTACTTTCTGGTTTTAGTACACAATGATGCGGTATAAAGTAATGGTTCTTGGGAATTTGTTCTACCATTACTTGCTTCATATGTCCAAGCTGTTCATGTTCTGACATAAATTTTACATACTCCTTTTTTATGTCAGGGTTCATTCGCCTCTCTAACGACATGAATCTTCTTATGGCTACTTCCCGAGATTCTCCAAGAGATGACGCCTCTTCAGCAAATGGAAGCTTTACAATTAGTCGATTGTCCGCCGCCGTGTGTAGGTTATCGAGGAAGAATTTTTCACAATACTCTTCCTCCGGACTCCTGTACTTTTTTATTGGCTCTAGTGTGTCTAGCTGCCAGAATCTTTCCAGTGATTCCTCTGGATTCGTCATGCCTACCATACATGTGATTGAAGCTGACGTTGACATATTAATTCTGCCAGCAACAATCCATCCGAACTCTGAGTTTTGTAATGTTGGACGGTTTCGATTGCCCCGTCTCCTTTCTGGTAGCAGTATAGCATAGGTGATCATCAGCTCCCAACAGCATATCAATTTTTCCGGGTTTATCAAATGTTGGGTCCGCTAATTGAATGTTGTCTGGTAATGTGACTTTCTGCGTTATTTGTTCTGTGGGTTGGTCACCTATTATGTGTGGCAATACAAATGCCTCAACTAGCATTGCGAACTTGTTGTATCTTGACCTTACAACCAAGCTTACTCGCGCCTTGCTTATCTGTGGTTGACCACCCACTCCATTTATATGCACATGAGTCTCGCTAATTTTTAACGATAACTTCTTTACCAGTCTCTCTGAGACGAGATTTACTTGAGAGCCGCTATCCAGGAGTGCTCGAAATTCTCCTTTCCTTTCATTGATCCCTTTTACCACTACCTTGGCCGTTGCCAACAGGGTGTATTTTCTGCCAATTCCATACGCAGAAGCTGCAGAAGCAGATGTAGCAATTTGGTTGCCTGTTTCTAAATGCAACATTGTGTTATGTTTTTTATCGCATTTAAAGCATCCCCTCCAAGAGCAATTTTTTGCCATATGGTCCGGCTTGAAGCAATTGACACACAATTTGTGTCTCTGCACCCAATTAAGCCGCTCTGCTGCGGATTTGGTTTTGAACTTTTCACATTGGAAGAGTTTGTGCTTTGCTTTTTCGCAGAAAGCACACAGGGTACTGTTTGTCCCAGATGCTGTTGCGCATGTCTTTCTTGGACTTGGTTTTTCAATGCTGCGATTTTCGTTTCTTGGTTTCCCAATCGCCTCTAATGTTAAGAAGCGCTGTTCCAAGAAGGATAGGAAGTCCTTTACTTCCTGCAGATCCCTTGTGTTGGAAAGAGATTGCTCATATAGTGCGCGGTTGAATCTATCCAATTTTCTTGTCTTATGAAACATTATGACAGCATCTGACGATTCCATATTGACGCCTACATTTTTTAAGGCTTGCAATGATTCAAAAATGTTATCATGCAAATTCTTTATAGAAGCTGCGTCATTTCCCACATTTGGGTGATCAAACAGCTTTGTCAGTATGGCTGTTACTAGAACTCGTTTGTTATTAAAACGTTCCTGCATCACTGACCAAGCAGTGTTGTAATTGGCTTCTGTTAATTCCAGGTGCCGTATCAATCTCTCTGCTTCTCCAGAAAGGTTTGATTTTAAGTACCACATTTTCTCTATCGTGGATACATTTGACTCATGAACCACTTTTTTGTAGATGTCATGAAATTGTTGCCATTTCAGATAATCCCCATCAAATTTTGGAATGGGAATTTTGGGTAGTTGCAATGATTGTATCGATTGCAATACAGGTGGTGATTGTATCACTACATTTTCTGCTGGTGCCACACAGAATTTCAGCATTGTATTTTCTGCGGCCACAAACGTAGCTATATTATATCCGGCTTCGGCTGGATTTTCAGCTAGCCGGTGAATCTCATAATGGATTTCTTCAATTTGCATCCATAATTTGTCGACTACCGATTTATAAGTCATTTTATCTTCAGGCACAATTTGTCTTAATGTCCTGGATAATGACTCCAGCAGAGCACTTTGCTTGCGAACCAGTGGTTTGATCATGACTCGCTCTTCCTCTCGTTGGCGAGCTTGTCTCTCTAGCTTTATTTTTTCCAAATGGTCCTTCCACTCTTCCACTATATTAGATACAACCGTCTTCATTTTGCTGAAATAGTCCGTTACAAAGTAATCATCTTCAGTTGGTACGTTATTTAATTTGTCCATCAACTCCTGATGACATTTCTCGAAGTTCTCCCACATGTATTCCAGGAGCTCAAGTTTTTCCTCGAAATAAGATGGCTTCGTTTTCCTGGCGAAAGAATCTTTTTTGGTATTCCGAATGAAGGCCTGGATTGCCTCTCCTCGTTCTGTCTGCTGTTTATTAAACTCCTCCATGTTCTTTTATATTCTTATGTAATTGCTTATCTGTACTAGTACTTGACCCGATGGGAGTTTATTTATTTTGCCAAAGACAGGGAACGCACCGACTCGTTCCTAAAATTGGTCAAGTGTAGCACAAATAAGAATAAGAAAAAATTCGAAGTCGCCTTTTGATTAGTGTTTTAACAATGGTTTATTTTTATTTCCAATATACCTATTCTTTTACACTGATAACTGCCACGACAGTGAAACCAATTTTTTTGAGTTTCTTTTCTTTGTTTCAAAAATTGCTGATCAATGCCAAATCTATACTCGTGTGTCTGGGTTACTGACCGAGTTAACTAGGTCAGATATTGCTGACGCCAGGGAATGCAACAGAGTTGAGTTGATCAAACTTTATTTTATATAAAATAACTTTTTAAGCCAAACTTTATTTTATATAAAATAACTTTTTATGATTTGGTCGCCTCGTTGACACAAATCGTTGTTAAATGTTTTTTATAAAGTGATCGCCTAGTTGATCAATTTTTATTCAATGGGTATGCACTGCTACCCCGTTGCGGAAAACCAACTCCTAGTTTTCCAATAAATCTTTTTTATTCGCCAAGGTGGCTACGCAATGATTGCCAAGTTAATCAATTGCGATGTTTTTAGTCGGGACCCCAGATTGATGTGAGATGTTCATCAATTTGTGCCCTCGCTTAGGATTGTCGTGTCCAAAGCGTGCAAAGAAAGTAGTCGCCTAGTTGACCAGTTTCCTTTTTGTTGAGAGATTGGTCGCCTGAGTTGACCAAATGTTCTCGCTTGATGACGGTTTCACCAAATCTGTTATTCTTTTAACTTGGAGCCGCCAATGTCGGGGTCACCAAAATGTTCAATGAAAGACGTTAGTATTTCTGGAGGTTATTAAATGTTTATTTATATATATATATATATATATAGGCACTAGCACATAAACCAGTGACTAAAGGTTGTCGCACCCAACACATAAATTGGGTGGACCTCGGAGTGAGATTACAAAGGTAGAGATGGGGCCAAAGACACAGCGATGCGCACCCGATGTAGCTACAATTGGTATCTGATCTTACTAAGAATAATGCATTTCTTTTATAGTACAAATAGCTAGCTCACCAGTGCATAGTTCGACATCGTGTTAGGTCAGCAAAGTACGTTTTTATTGATTAACTAGGTCTTTATTGTTTACTGCTGACCATATCAGATCTACTTATGACTGATGAGCCATCGATATCTATAATCGGGTTACATACTTAACATTGACATACATCTCTATTATAATTGGCTTAATGTTCTCTTATTTTATATAATCTAAACACCAACACCATTAGTTCCTGTTCTAGAAACCTTTGTATTTCTGTTTGCTCTTCCTTCTGTGTCACCACGATCAATATGCGTTCGGTTATCCTGCCCTGCATCCTCTTCACCGTTGGAATTTTTATCCTGTGGCCTCCGCATGCTATTTCGGTATTCATCAGCCTTAAGAAGTTTCATCCTAAGATTATAGCATCTATTCCGTCTGGCATGATGAGAAATGTTATGTTCATTTCTTTGTTTCCGAATCGAACGTATCCTGTCCACTGCTCGTTGATGTCTCTCACCTTCCCGTCCGCCGTGTATACTTGCTTGTTCGTGGTCTCTCGGTCTCCTTTGTTTTCCACCGTTTCCAGTATTTGTTTGCTGATAAAACTGCTCGTGGCTCCGGAGTGACTCTGTGCGGCCGAACGAATATTTTAAGGGGTCTCATCATTGTTTGCATGTCGACCATATAGTCCTTGAAATACTCATTTCTGTTTTGTTTGCGATTTTTCACTCGATCAGCCAATTTGTTGAAGAATCCTCTTGGCAGGAAGTATTTCTTGAAGCCCTCAACGAACTCCTTCCACGATCGCCACTGCTTATTGTTTGCGACGTACCACTTGAGTGCTTTGTCTTTCAGTAGTTCTGGCATTGCTCTTGGGATCATGTCCAGCTCGATGCCATACATGTCTGCTGACGACTCGATTTGTTCTATAAACTCTAGCGGTCTGGAATTGCCAACGAATCTGAAAGTCCACTGCCTCACTTGTTTTGCCACCTTAGCGTATTCGGTGGTCCTGTTTGTTGTGTGTGGTGCCGCTTACTTGGGGTCTATCGTTTGTCTCCTTAAGTCTCTCTTTGTGTCGGTGCTGTCTAATGCTCCTTCGCTTCCCCATCTTGGTGGTGCAAATGGAGGAATCGCTAGCGTAGCGATATTTATTTTTTTGAACTCCTCGGCCTCCTTGTTCTCACCATTCTCGCCTGACTGTGATGCGCTTGTTTCTGGTTTTTGCTTGGACATTTTTGTGAACTTGAGTTCTAATCTTCTTATCTCCACTCTGGATCAGACTCGTTGTTGTCTATCCATTCGCCGAGTTGTTTTCTCATCTCCTCCACCGTGC
Organism: Drosophila paulistorum; assembly: GCA_018152135.1. Classification (NCBI taxonomy): domain Eukaryota; kingdom Metazoa; phylum Arthropoda; class Insecta; order Diptera; family Drosophilidae; genus Drosophila; species Drosophila paulistorum. Next base: position 143,554 of record JAECXG010000612.1, on the reverse strand, counting down.
CGTTCATATTGATTTCGATCCTTTGACCTGTTTGTAGCAGATCCTCCTTCTTCATGTGGTACATCCATCCTTTCCCCATTTTGATGTTTTCTTTACAATTTTCAAACTTTTGTTTTGTTTAAAATGTCACCAGTATAGCACGTTGGGCGCCAGTTGTAACGATACAATATCTCTTGGGCTAGGTTCGGCACAACAAATTTATTTTGTGCTCCGGTGAAATTAAAAACACGTTTGATTTCAGTTGCTAATGGTTATATGTATGTTTATTCAAAATCACTAGTTGGCTCGGTTGTATATGACGGTTTCTCTACGGTATTTCTGGACTTGGACAGCGTTTGTGAGTCACTTAGAATCCCTCGTCGTCCCTTCTCACCTTCCTCTTGCTCCTGTAGCCGTTGCTGGTTATTGTCTCGGCCTGTATCGTGTGCTTGATTTTTGCTCCACACCTCTGCACCCCTTTCGCTATGCTCGTTGAGATGGCTTTTGCTTTATGGCTTTGGGACAAATCCCGTAGCTATTATCACGAAACAGGATGTTCCTCAGCAATTGGTACTCGTCAGAATATATAGATCCTGGAATTTCGGCAGTAGGATATATCCTCGTGCCTACCACTGACTTTGGATACTCCTGGAAATGCTTGGCTTCTCTCAAATTTACTCTAGCTTGGGTACGGTGTTTATTGTCCTAATTTAAGGACTTGTTGCTATCTGGTGAACTGTACAGGTTACTCGTAAGGCCTGCATAGTTCCTAGTTTTTTTCCTTTGCTCCTTGTGCTTCCTTGATAAGTTCTTAAGGTTACTCGTAAGGCCTTAATTACTTGTTACTTGATCACGACTTGATGACTTGATGATTACTCTGATTTGTGCCGCCTTCATATAGGCAGCTCCTCTGGCTTCAGGCACTGGCTGGTGTAGTACCGCTATATAGCTGGTAATTTTCCATCGGCCGTCTACTTTCACCCACGCATCCACTTGTTGCCATGCGTGGTGAAAGTCCCGTATTCCTGACGCATATGTGTCCACTTTCTTTGTGGCTGCGCGCCCATTCATTTCCTTGTCCTTGTCTAGCTCCCTTGTATCTATGTGCTTCCATCACTTTCACCCATTGGCGTTGCCTTTCTATTGGCCGCCCATCGTATCCCGTTGACTTTCTCTGCTTTCTTTCTCTGTTAGCGCTGCCGTTGCCCGTCGCTCCCTTTGATCCACTCGTCATACCCAATTTCGCCCATATTCTTTCCATATTATATTTATATACATATATACTAGTTGTATTAACTTAAACTATTGTTTAATAATAATTAGCCTGATTAATTTAATATATAACATTGTTCGATTTCCCATGCAATGCACTTTCATACGCATATCGTATCTATTAGATAGAGGGCTTCCCCTTTGTTCATCCCTCCCCCTTCGGTTTGCATATTCCCCTATCCAATCCACAATCCATTATCGTTTCATATATATATGCTTGCCCCGCACCCGTCTCACGGGCTTGCTTGGCCCTCACTTTTTTTCTCTTTCGCTCACAAGATTTTTGGCTGCTCGCAATCTAACTGCTTTAGTTCTCATGTGCGTGACGTAGGCAGAGAGCACCCTATTGGCCACCGGTACTCTCCCTCGCTGTCACTCACGCATAGTGTACGTGTAAAGTGCGTGTATGCTTATTCAGCGTATACAGCCCAGTATGCTAATGCATGCATCTCTATATTTGCTTCTCTGTGCTCTTGATTTATCTAATGCCCTCAAGCCTGGTTTCATTTACTCTTATACAGCCGATATTATGCATTATGCCTCCCACGCATCTTCCCGCTTGTACGAAATTGCCAGCGGTCGCATGTGGTTCGATCGGTCATTTTTGATCGTAAATCATGGGTTCGAGTTGATGCGATCGAGCCATGTTGGACTTGGTTGCCCATCGCATGTGTGTGCATGTCGGTTTTTTGCATTATGCTTCCCACGCATCTTCCCGCTTGTACGAAATCGCCAGCGGTCGCATGCGGTTCGATCGGTCATGTTTAATCGTAAATCATGGGTTCGAGTTGATTCGATCGAACCATGTTGGACTTGGTTGCCCATCGCATGTGTGCATGTCGTCTTTTCGCATTATGCATCCCACGCATCTTCCCGCTTGTACGAAATCGCCAGCGGTTGCGTGTGGTTCGACTGGCCAAGTTTGATCGTAGACCACTTATATTGAATCGGTTCGATCTATCAGCAGCAGGTTCGGTCGTATATCGTATGTTTGGTTTGTGTCTCGGCTGTATCTTGTATCTGGTGCATCCTTTGCACCGTTTGATTGTGTTGCTGCTGGCTTGTTGTGTGGGATATTATAATTAATAATAATGTTCCTCACAAGCTGTTATAGAAACGATGGCGGCTATACGACTCAAAATGGCGGCTGTATTATGGTTCCAGCAGCTTGTATAGCTGGTTCCAGCAGCTTGTATAGCTGTTATATAAAGAATGGCGGCTTTGAGACTCAAAATGGCGGCAGTAAAACGGTTTTAGCAGCTTGTATAGCTGTTATATAAAAGATGGCGGCTATAAGACTCAAAATGGCGGCTGTATTATGGTCCCAGCAGCTTGTATAGCTGTTCTATAAAGAATGGCGGCTATAAGGCTCAAAATGTCGTTTGTAGAATGGTTCCAGCAGCTCATATAGCTGTAATAAAAACGATTGCGGGTATACGACTCAAAATGGCGGCTGTATTATGGTTCCAGCAGCTTGTATAGCTGGTTTATAAAGAATGGCGGCTATAAGGCTCAAAATGTCGTTTGTAGAATGGTTCCAGCAGCTCATATAGCTGTTATAGAAACGATGGCAGCTATACGACTCAAAATTGCGGCAGTATTACGGATCTACCAGCTTGTATAGCTATTGTTTATGCCCAACCGGGCAACACAAGGGTTAAAGGAGGCGGAAGCTTTCACCTCGCGCCGCTCTCCCGATGGTGCCCATCGCTCTCCCCACGAAAGAACTCCCCACACTCCGCTCCAAGCGGGGCTTGGTGCCCTGCTCTTAAGTAAGCTAGCGTTAGTTGAATTATATACCTGATACCTGAATATACATACAAGTGAAGTGAAAATTCTCTCTGCGTGTCAAAGATTTACTGGGAGGAAGAAAAAGGGAAAAAATTCATCTAGCTGCCATCAACCAGAAGGAAGTTCGACACCCCAACACAACCATTTGGTCCTTCGAGCCGGATACTAAGATCCTCTCGAACCACTAGTATCGGCGTAATTTCATCCATATTTTAAGCTAAGTAATTTTTTTGCAAATTATAGGTATATGAGTACATGTACATGCCTCCAGCATCCGTACCCATACTCACATACATATAATTGTTGCCATTGATTCTCCTAATCCAAGTAAAAATTACTTTTGCGCAAATTTTTCCTCCTCAAAGGAGAGAAAATTTTGGTCCCCAAATTTTCATACATATATATGTGTCCAGTACATAAGGCACCATATTGGTTCGCCCACTTCAAGTTTTTTTTTTCTCGCACTTTGGCATATATAGGCCAAGTATATAAGGCGCTATATTTTATTTACCTATTTCCAATATATATTTTTTTTCCGCAATTTCAAAAAAATATTAACACACATGTATGTATGCAGTGAATCAAACCTACGAAAAAAGTGATCTCCTACATATAAAATATATATATATACAAGCAGAATGTGACAAAAATTACAACCTTATCCAGTGCTACATTAAATCCAAAAATAAAGGTTTTGTGCAAATACAGTCCACTCCTGGGAAAAGTGTGCGCGCAGTGAAAGGTGGTTCCAACGAAGAGAAGAAAATTTTCAATACAAATAATAAAGATTTAAAAAAAAAATGAAGTAAGTAAGTCGTCTCGCCGACTTAGGTATACCATACACCAGTAAAACAAATATTTCAAATTTGTAATAACAAATAACAAAATAATAACAGCATTTGCCTATTTTAATAAAGTTCTGTTCACATGCTTTTTACAAGCATATCTTAGTATCTCGCTCACTCATGCACATGAGCACCCTAACGCCCCACCCGCCAACGGCCAACTCCGGCCTTATGAAAAAACGTTTATATGCATAACTTGGCTATTTTTTGTCCGATTTTGATCAAATTTGGTATTTTGCTGGGTATTAGTATCAAATTCAAGTGTGCCAAATTTGATTCCACAAGGTGAAAAATTACGGGAGATAATCGAGTTTTTCAAATTTCGGGGGCGGAAAGGGCGTGGCAAAATCTTTATAATTACAAAATGAGCGTATTTACTAAGCAAATATACATACCAAATATGGTGTCTCTAGCTGCAATAGTTTTTGAGATAAACGTTTTTTTTGAATTGCGGGGACGGAAAGGGGCGTGGCAAAAAACAAACTCGATCACTCTACATACCACACGAGCCTACATTTCAAATTTGGTGGCTCTATCTCTTATAGTCTCCGAGAACTAGGCGTTCATACGGACGGACAGACGGACAGACGGACGGACGGACGAACAGACGGACATGGCTAGATCGACTCGGCTGTTGATACTGATCAAGAATATATATACTTTATGGGGTCGGAAAAGCTTCCTTCTGCCTGTTACATACATTTTGGCGACTTTAATATACCATTTCACCCTATGGGTGTATGGTATAAAAAAAAAAAAAAAACGAAAGTGAACCACCCTCTCACATATAAAAGCCACACTTAGACATTTCTGGTGTCCCGCGACACCCTATAAAGTTGGGGGCATATCGGTTAGACACAGCAAAAGAACTCATATTAAAAAAAAAAAAAAAAAACCATTAATTTATATAAAGAAATCCGATCCATTCACACCTCTGCATGTCGCCATTCCATATTTTCATATTTGGAAAAAAAAAAAACAAAAGAAATTTTTAAATACATATATATATACTCCAACATTTTACATATCCATAGACATACATATATATATACGACCACATTTTACATATCCATACACATACATATATATATACTCCAACATTTTACATATCCATACACATACATATATATACATATTTTTCCATACATAAAATTTTACATATTGATTCTCATATACATATCCATACATATATTCCACAAAAATTTCTAATTTTTTCGCACACAAATATATTTTTCCATCACCGCGAACAAATCCCGCTACCCCTTGCAGCCTATATACATACATACATACGTGCATACATAAGTACCGCTTAACTGCAGTATACCAGCACAGCTGCAAGCTCATGTGCCAAAGACCGGCACAAAGCAAACGACCAAAAGTAGCTGTGCTGTATACCCTAGGTTGGCAGGCACTTTGTGGGGTATATATGTTGAATGGTCACGTTGAGGAAAAAATCGAATAATATTTAATTGGTAAAAATTTGTGTTCCGCGTTTTTAATTATTCTATTCCCACGCGTTCCAAGTCGTATCTTTGGAGTTAGATTCCAATTCCAAAGTGTTTCCACGCGTTTCAAGTCGTATCTTTGTTTCTATTTCAATTCCAAAGTATTCCCACGTGTTCCAAGTCGTATCTTTGGCGTTAGATTCCAATTCCAAAGTGTTTCCACGCGTTTTAAGTCGTATCTTTGGTTCTATTTCAATTCCAAAGTGTTTCTACCCGCTCCAAAGTCGCATCTTTGTAGTTATATTTCAATTCCAAAGTGTTCCACGCCGTTCCTAGGGTTTTTTGGCAGTGTTCCAAGTCATTCCAAACGTACCAGCTCGTTTTCTGGTTTTTCAATCTATTTCAAGGCGTTTCAAAGCCGTTCTTTAAGTGGTTTGGTAGTGTCGTATATATGTGGAGTTAAATTCCAATTCCAAAGTGTTTCCACGCGTTTCAAGTCGTATCTTTGGTTCTATTTCAATTCCAAAGTGTTTCTACCCGCTCCAAAGTCGCATCTTTGTAGTTATATTTGAATTCCAAGGTGTTCCAAGCCCTTCCTAGGGTTTTTTGGCAGTGTTCCAAGTCATTCCAAACGTACCAGCTCGTTTTCTGGTTTTTCAATCTATTTCAAGGCGTTTCAAAGCCGTTCTTTAAGTGGTTTGGTAGTGTTCCAGTTTTTCCCAAACGTTCCAGTTTGTCTTTTTGGCTAATTTTCAAGCCGTGCCAAACCAGCTCACCACTTTATAACCGCCACTCTCTGGGGTTATGAGCACGAGCCCGTCAAAAGACGAGAAAGCAGCTGAGAACACTGCAGCCCCGAGCAAATCCTCAATTGTTGCTCCAGGTCAGCGCCAGAGGAGTACTAGCCCTACTACTCCTCCTTCCCGAGCATTTCAGACCCTCTCTAGTCCATTAACTCTCAAGTCCGCACCATCGAGCACGACCTTTCAGCAAGCCACGTCAGAGCCACGACGAGCCAGCCAAAAAGAGAGTCATTGGTACCACTTCCACAGATTTTGGTAACCGCCCCAAGAGTCACTCGGTCCGAAACCAAAAGGGTTTTAGCTGCTTCCACCATGGCTTTGAAGAAGTTTGTTTCCATTTGCGATAAACTAATTCAGTTTGAAGTCGACACCCACGTCACTTCACTGTCCGAGGTCAGCGTATTTACGCTCCAAGTCCGTCGTGATCGAGTTCAAGCGTTGTGGGAGAAGGTCGAGCAGGAATATGAGAAATGCGAGGCACTCACAGATGGTAAAGACGATAACTCTGAAGATTTAGCCATCCAAGCTAAATATGACAAATGCTATCAAGTTTACGAGCGATGCACGGCTCGATTAAACGAGCTTATCCATGAAGGGTCTGCTCCGACTCCTCCGAACCGAACCATGCGCCTACCTCTGCACCAGCAGAACGAGGCTGTCGATTGCCACCCATTGACACAGAAGTCTTTACGGGAGACTATTTAAAATGGCCCACGTTCCGTGACTTGTTTACAGCCATCTACATAAGCGATTCGCGAATTTCCCCCGTTGAAAAGCTGTACCATCTCCTAGCGAAAACGAGGGGTGAAGCCAACCTCATTGTAGCAAAATTCCCGCTTACAAATGATGGTTTTGAAACGGCATGGAATGCACTCAAACAGCGTTTCGAAAATAAGCGACTTATCGTGAACAGCCAATTCCGAACACTTCTTGACCTGCCTCAAATTTCCCATGAGTCCGGAAAAGCATTACAGGATCATCAGAATGCTCTGCAGGCATCCATTCGCGCTTTTGAGCACTGTGGCCTGCCAGTAACCACTTGGGGAGGCATGTTCGTATTTTTCTGTTCCATCAAATTGCCAAAGAATACCCTTTCATTATGGGAACAATCTCTGGGAGACAAGACTGCCATTCCAGAGTGGCAAATGATGGACGATTTCCTCACTGAGCGGTTCCGTACGCTCGAAGCAGTGGAAAATACAACTGCAATGGCTATTTCGGTTCCCACACCGAAACCTCCACGAAATCCGCTTCCAGCCACCCGAAACGCTAATACATTTGAAGCCAAGGTGACCACCAGACTAAGATCCTGTGATCTCTGTATGAAGGAGAATCATCCGGTGCGTCGATGTCCCCGCTTCCTTCAGATGACGGTGCCAGAGAGGGTGGCATACATAAAGAAAAAGTCCCTTTGTCTGAACTGTTTCGCAAGAGGACGTCAAGTAAAAGATTGTCCGAGTCAGCACAATTGCTTCACGTGCAAGGGGCGTCACAATACGCTCTTGCACAAGGACGCCCGACCGGAGAATAATCCAACGCCGGTCCCAGCTCAGCCCAGTTCACACAATATTGTCCGGACTTACTTTACCTCTGAGGCAAGGTCCTCACGAGAAAAGTTGCTAGGTACAGCCATCGTGGACTTTTGGCACAAGGGCACTACTTATGCTTCACGGGCGCTATTAGACCCGGCTTCGGAAGCCAATTTCATATCCGAAAGAATGTTCCGACTCATGAAGTTACCATTCCAAACTGTCAGGGCCGAAGTGACAGGCATTAACGGAAAGGTCAATAGAACCTTGAAGGTCTGTCACATAAGCATTCGGTCATCGCATGGACCTCCAGTCCAGATAGAGATAGAAGCTTTTGTCTTGTCCCAAGTTGCTGATGATTTGCCGTCATGTACGATAGCCCAAGCCACACTGGAAGGAATGCCCAATATTCCTCTAGCCGACCCCTCCTTCCGATTAAAGGCAAAGATCGATCTACTTCTTGGCATTGATGTCATACCAGCGGTGACTCTTTCCGGTATCCAGACCGAAGTGTGCGGATCTTTAATGGCTCAAGAGACGATATTCGGTTGGGTCATTTCAGGCCCGTTGCAAGGGGTCCCCGTTAGTTCATGTGCCGCGTTCACCACGAGGGTCGCAGTTAGTAGAGAGGAGGGACTTGAAACTCTTCTCACAAGGTTTTGGGAGGTGGAGGATCTACCGGGCATTCTGATTCTGACTCTGTTTGCGAGGTCAATTTCCAGAAGACCACAAGAAGAGATGTTTCGGGGAGATATACGGTCTCACTTCCGTTTCGAGATCCAACCAACATCAACCTTGGTCATTCCAGACCAGGGGCATTGGCTCAGTTCCTAAAAAACGAAAGCCGACTCCTTAAAAATATTCCGGCAAAAACTGAGTATGACGCCGTCATCCAAGAATATTTGGACTTGGGCCACATGCGTCAGGTTCCATTTGACGGCACTAATAACAATTTTTATTTGCCACACCATGCGGTTTTCAAGCCCGACAGCACCACAACAAAGGTACGGATAGTCTTTAACGCCTCTAGCAAGTCCACCAACGGAGTAAGTCTCAACGACATACTTTACCCTGGTCCGGTACTTCAGTCCGATCTCACTACTCAGATTCTCAAGTGGCGTTTTTTCCGAGTAGTTTTTAATGCCGACATCACAAAAATGTACCGCCAAATTATGGTCGATCCAATCCATACGCCATTTCAGAGGATCCTGTTCCGAAATAAAGAGGGGCAACTTGGTGATTACGAGCTGAATACCGTCACGTTTGGCATTAACTGTGCTCCGTTCTTAGCCATCCGAGTACTTCAGCAACTCGCAAGTGATGTATAATCCAATTTTCCTTTGGCTAGCGATATTATCAAGTCCTATATGTATGTCGATGATGTCCTGGCAGGGGCTCATAATGAAGCAACGGCAATCGCAATGGTCAATGAACTTCAAGACGCTCTTGGTTCAGCTGGTTTTCCTTTGCGCAAGTGGACATCGAATGTGAAGAGCGTGCTCAGTTGCATTCCAAAGAGTCATTTACTGAATGCTGATTTCCTCGATATCGAAGAGGCTAGCACAGCGAAAACACTGGGAATCCGATGGAAAGCGATTACTGATGAGTTTTATTTTGTCAACTCACCCCAAGATGTCCAGTCAGCTTATACTAAGCGAGAAGTCCTCGGGCAGATCGCCAAGTTATTCGATCCCGCTGGCTGGCTGGCTCCCTTTGTGATTCAAGCCAAGGTGTTTATGCAAGAGCTTTGGCTACAAGAGCTAGAGTGGGATGATCAAGTGCCCACTGAATTCCATCACAGGTGGCAGGATTTTACAAAGAGCTACTCCTTCCTTGACCAGATCCGAATTCCACGATGGGTTCTCCATGACCCAAATTCCGACATCCAATTCCATTGTTTTTGCGATGCGTCACAGCGGGCTTATGGTGCCGCAATTTACATGCGCGTTAGCAGTAACCAAGGCATATCGTGCTGCCTTCTTACAGCGAAATCTAGAGTAGCCTCGGCTAAAACGGTTTCATTGCCCCGCCTTGAATTATGCGGAGCCACACTTTTAGCTGAACTGGCAGCTGCAGTTCTTCCACAACTTCCAGTTGATAATGCTGAGGCATTTTATTGGTCAGATTCCACCGTCGTACTGTCGTGGTTAATATGTGTATTCTATCGTCCTACAGTAATCCGCTCTCTTCATTATTTGTCCCGGCAGCTTCCTGATATCCGCAACCTAGATCCCGTTTCCATGGCTCCGAGACCACGGTCAGCTCAGGCATCGAAAGAGGAGCGCAGATGTTCGCGAGGAACTGAGTCCTTCCGTTGTCGCGGAATCCATCCTCTGAAGCGATGCCGTCGCTTCCTGCGGCTGAACGTGGAGAAGAGGATGAGGGCAGTGCTTGCGAATAAGTACTGCGCCAATTGCCTGGCCCACCAACATTCCGGAGGAAGCTGCTTAAGCGGTGATAAGTACCGAATCTGTGAGGAGGATCACCACACGCTGCTTCACTTCCATGAACAGCCACGCCGAGTCACCCCCGAGTGCTCCAGACGAAGGGTCGCACCAACGCCAGCCTCCGATCCAAAACTGACCTTGACCACACTGCTGCAGCACCGCAATCCGCATCTGATGCCCACGGCGATGGTGCGTCTTGAGACGGGGGGAAAAACCTTCGACGTGAAGGCCCTGGTGGACCCTTGTTCTGCGGTATCGTCGATGGCGACGTCACTGTCCACGGCCTTTAAGTTGACAGCCGTCAATATAGGGGCAGAGAAAGCGGTGGCAGCAGTGATCCGGTCCCCAATCAGTGAAGGATGGCGATTGGAGGCGATCCTGAAGGTGGTCGATGGCTTGTGCTGCCGCACTCCAAGCGCTCCGGTGGACCCGCAGATCGCCAAAAAGTTCGAGGGCATCGTCCTGGCGGATGAGACGTTTCGAGATCCAACCAACATCAACCTTGGTCATTCCAGACCAGGGGCATTGGCTCAGTTCCTAAAAAACGAAAGCCGACTCCTTAAAAATATTCCGGCAAAAACTGAGTATGACGCCGTCATCCAAGAATATTTGGACTTGGGCCACATGCGTCAGGTTCCATTTGACGGCACTAATAACAATTTTTATTTGCCACACCATGCGGTTTTCAAGCCCGACAGCACCACAACAAAGGTACGGATAGTCTTTAACGCCTCTAGCAAGTCCACCAACGGAGTAAGTCTCAACGACATACTTTACCCTGGTCCGGTACTTCAGTCCGATCTCACTACTCAGATTCTCAAGTGGCGTTTTTTCCGAGTAGTTTTTAATGCCGACATCACAAAAATGTACCGCCAAATTATGGTCGATCCAATCCATACGCCATTTCAGAGGATCCTGTTCCGAAATAAAGAGGGGCAACTTGGTGATTACGAGCTGAATACCGTCACGTTTGGCATTAACTGTGCTCCGTTCTTAGCCATCCGAGTACTTCAGCAACTCGCAAGTGATGTACAATCCAATTTTCCTTTGGCTAGCGATATTATCAAGTCCTATATGTATGTCGATGATGTCCTGGCAGGGGCTCATAATGAAGCAACGGCAATCGCAATGGTCAATGAACTTCAAGACGCTCTTGGTTCAGCTGGTTTTCCTTTGCGCAAGTGGACATCGAATGTGAAGAGCGTGCTCAGTTGCATTCCAAAGAGTCATTTACTGAATGCTGATTTCCTCGATATCGAAGAGGCTAGCACAGCGAAAACACTGGGAATCCGATGGAAAGCGATTACTGATGAGTTTTATTTTGTCATCTCACCCCAAGATGTCCAGTCAGCTTATACTAAGCGAGAAGTCCTCGGGCAGATCGCCAAGTTATTCGATCCCGCTGGCTGGCTGGCTCCCTTTGTGATTCAAGCCAAGGTGTTTATGCAAGAGCTTTGGCTACAAGAGCTAGAGTGGGATGATCAAGTGCCCAGTGAATTCCATCACAGGTGGCAGGATTTTACAAAGAGCTACTCCTTCCTTGACCAGATCCGAATTCCACGATGGGTTCTCCATGACCCAAATTCCGAAATCCAATTCCATTGTTTTTGCGATGCGTCACAGCGGGCTTATGGTGCCGCAATTTACATGCGCGTTAGCAGTAACCAAGGCATATCGTGCTGCCTTCTTACAGCGAAATCTAGAGTAGCCTCGGCTAAAACGGTTTCATTGCCCCGCCTTGAATTATGCGGAGCCACACTTTTAGCTGAACTGGCAGCTGCAGTTCTTCCACAACTTCCAGTTGATAATGCTGAGGCATTTTATTGGTCAGATTCCACCGTCGTACTGTCGTGGTTAATATGTGTATTCTATCGTCCTACAGTAATCCGCTCTCTTCATTATTTGTCCCGGCAGCTTCCTGATATCCGCAACCTAGATCCCGTTTCCATGGCTCCGAGACCACGGTCAGCTCAGGCATCGAAAGAGGAGCGCAGATGTTCGCGAGGAACTGAGTCCTTCCGTTGTCGCGGAATCCATCCTCTGAAGCGATGCCGTCGCTTCCTGCGGCTGAACGTGGAGAAGAGGATGAGGGCAGTGCTTGCGAATAAGTACTGCGCCAATTGCCTGGCCCACCAACATTCCGGAGGAAGCTGCTTAAGCGGTGATAAGTACCGAATCTGTGAGGAGGATCACCACACGCTGCTTCACTTCCATGAACAGCCACGTCGACGCACTCCAAGCTCCGTCGTACGCCGAGTCACCCCCGAGTGCTCCAGACGAAGGGTCGCACCAACGCCAGCCTCCGATCCAAAACTGACCTTGACCACACTGCTGCAGCACCGCAATCCGCATCTGATGCCCACGGCGATGGTGCGTCTTGAGACGGGGGGAAAAACCTTCGACGTGAAGGCCCTGGTGGACCCTTGTTCTGCGGTATCGTCGATGGCGACGTCACTGGCCACGGCCTTTAAGTTGACAGCCGTCAATATAGGGGCAGAGAAAGCGGTGGCAGCAGTGATCCGGTCCCCAATCAGTGAAGGATGGCGATTGGAGGCGATCCTGAAGGTGGTCGATGGCTTGTGCTGCCGCACTCCAAGCGCTCCGGTGGACCCGCAGATCGCCAAAAAGTTCGAGGGCATCGTCCTGGCGGATGAGACGATCTACTGACCGTCGTCAGTGTCTCTGGTCCTGGGCGCGGATGTGATCACGGAGGTCATGCTAGAAGGGAGTCTACCTGGGGTTGGCGGGCGGCCAATTGCGATGCGCACAGTTTTTGGCTGGACCCTGTCCGGAGCGTGCCATTAGACTGCCTGGGTCTTGCACTCCTGCAAGGGGGGGAGCATGTTTATGCCCAACCGGGCAACACAAGGGTCAAAGGAGGCGGAAGCTTTCACCTCGCGCCGCTCTCCCGATGGTGCCCATCGCTCTCCCCAAGAAAGAACTCCCCACACTCCGCTCCAAGCGGGGCTTGGTGCCCTGCTCTTAAGTAAGCTAGAGTTAGTTGAATTATATACCTGATACCTGAATATACATACAAGTGAAGTGAAAATTCTCTCTGCGTGTCAAAGATTTACTGGGAGGAAGAAAAAGGGAAAAAATTCATCTAGCTGCCATCAACCAGAAGGAAGTTCGATCCCCCTACACAACCAGCTATGATGTAAAGTATTGCGGCTATAAGACTCAAAATGGCGGCTGTAGAATGGTTTCAGCAGTTTGTATAGCTGTAATATAAAGATTGGCGGCTTTGAGACTCAAAATGGCGGAAGAAAAACGGTTCCAGCAACTTGTATAGCTGTTATATAGAGAATGGCGGCTATAAGACTTAAAATTGCGGTAGTAGAACGGCTGCATCAGCTGGTATAGCTGTTATATAAAGTATGGGGGCTATAAGAAGAAAAATGGCGGCTGTAGAAAGGTTTCTGCAGCTTGTATAGCTGTTATATAAAATATGCCTCAAAATGGATGCTGTATTATGGTTCCATCAGCTTGTATAGCTGTTATGTAGAGGATGGCGGCTATAAGACTCATGAAGTAAGTAAGTCGTCTCGCCGACTTAGGTATACCATAAACCAGCAAAACAAATATTTCAAATTTTCTTTATAATTACAAAATAAGCGCATTTACTAAGCAAATATACATACCAAATATGGTGTCTCTAGGTGCAATAGTTTTTGAGATAAAAGTTTTTTTTAATTGCGGGGGCGGAAAGGGGCGTGGCAAAAATTTGAAATAAACTTGATCACTCTACATACTACATGAGCCTACATACCAAATTTGTGGCTCTATCTCTTATAGTCTCCGAGATCTACGAGTTCATACGGACGGACGGACAGACGGACAGACGGACGGACAGACGGACGGACATGGCTAGATCAACTCGGCTGTTGATACTGATTAAGAATATATATACTTTATGGGGTCGGAAAAGCTTCCTTCTGCCTGTTACATACATTTTGGCGACTTTAATATACCATTTCACCCTATTAGTGTATGGTATAAAAATGGCGGCAGTATTACGGTTCCAGCAGCTTCTATAGCTGTTATGTAAAGCATGGCGGCCATAAGACTCAAAATGGCGGCTGTATTATGGTTTCCGCAGATTGTATAGCTGTTATATTAATTATGGCGGCTATAAGTCTCAAAATGGCATCTGTAGATTGGTTTCAGCAGCTTGTATAGGATGGCGGATATAAAACACAAAATGGCGGCTGCAGAATGGTTCCAGCAGCTTGTATAGTTGTTATATAAAGGATGGCGGCTAAAAGACTCAAAATGGCGGCTGCAGAATGATTCCAGCATCTTGTATAGCTGTTATATAAAGGATGGCGGTAAGAAGAAACAAAATGGTGGCTGTAGAATGGGTACAGCAGGTTGCATAACAGTTATATAAAGGATGGCGGCTATAAGACTCAAAACGGCGGCTGTAGAATGGTTTCCGCAGATTGTATAGCTGTTATATGAATTATGGCGGCTATAAGACTCAAAATGGCATCTGTAGATTGGTTCCAGCAGCTTGTATAGCTGTTATTTAAAAGATGTCGGATATAAGACTCAAAATAGGGGCTGCAGAATGGTTCCAGCAGCTTGTATAGTTTTTATATAAAGGATGGCGGCTATAAGACTCAAATTGAAGGCTGTAGAATGGTTCCAGTAGCTTATTTTTTTTTTTAACGTTTAATATATGTCATTTATTATTGGGTTGGTCTGTCATTTCTTTTAAGACGAGTTCTATTATTAGTTCGCGTAAGGGAATTGTCAAGAACATTAGGGTGTACATCCAGTTTCGCAGAATACTTTAGTCGTTGACTACCTATTTCAGATTTTACGCTAGGTATATTTAGATCATTTTGATCGTTGTCGTTCCGTATGTACCACGGAGCGCCAGTGATTGATCTTAAAATCTTCGACTGCGCCCTTTTTATAATGTCGACATTGCTGCATTGCATTTCCCCATAGTACGGCACGGTAAGTCCATATGGGTTTCAGTACGGAGTTGTATAGGAGGACTTTATACTCCAGACGTTGAGGGGACCGAGCATTCATGATCCATTGTAATCTACTCGCTTTCAGTTTAAGCTGTGACTTTTTTGCCTTGATCTTGCGCCATGTTAGTCTTCTGTCTAGGTGGATACCAAGGTAAGTGACATCCACGGCTTGAGGAATTGGTAGGTTGTTTAGCGTTAGAGCTGAACAGTTTCTTCTGTTAAGCGTAAATGTAACATGTTTGCATTTCTGCTTGTTGACCCGGATACGCCAGGTTGCTAGCCATTCCTCTACCACCTTGAGGTGTTCCTCTAATTTTGCAGAGGCTTGTATTGGGCATTTGGATCTGCTGAGGATTGCCGTGTCATCGGCAAAAGTGGCCTTTGTAAATCCTAAACTCGTTGGTAAGTCTACAGTGTACAGCAGGTAGAGCAATGGTCCAAGTACACTGCCTTGCGTTACACCAGCTTCGATTTCAAAGTCAGCCGAGACGGAGCCATTACATCTTACTGCGATTTTCTTGCTGTAAAGGTAAGATTCCATGAATTTGTGGGTGTACTGTGGGAGTTTCTGCCGGATTTTGAACATTAGACCCTCCAGCCAAAGAGAGCCGTACATTATTCTTTTAGTTCGAATGCTGTTCGTATTTCGTATGTTATACGATTGACTTGTTCAATTGTCCCATGTTTTTCGCGGAGGCCGAACTGGTGTGAAGGGATTGTGTTCTCCGATGCCAGAAATGAGTTGAGTCGGATCTGCAGGACCTTTTCAAAAAGCTTCGAAAGACATGGCAGCAAACTAATTGGCCTATAGGATGATGGTTGGGTTTTGTCCTTTCCCTCTTTAGGAATCATGATGATAGTGGACCTTTTCCATGCTCTTGGGAAGTAGCCAATTCTTATTATAGCGTTGAACATTTTGCAGATGTATTGTATGGCGATGGTAGGGAGTTCAAGGATCATTTTCGGTGTGATTAGGTCATGGCCAGGGGCTTTGTTCGGCTTTATATGGTTTTTAATAACTGCAGTGATCTCGTCCGATTATAGTTCCGAATACTCACTATCCGTTAATGTGCTCGAAGGAAGTACAAATGAGTTTGCTGTTGGATTTCGCTGGAAAACCATTTTAAGATGTGTGGCAAATACGGATGCCCTCTCTTCGTCACTGCGGGCCCATCCACCGGTTGGACCCCTAATTGGTGAAACTGTCTCTGTAGGAGTGCTTAAAGTTGGGTGGGCTTTCCACAGAGGATGGTTAGTGCTGGATGGACTGAGGTTTTCTGAGCATTTCCTTTGAGCCCAGATTTCCTGTTGTCTTAACTCCTTGGAGAGGTTGCGGCTGGCATGCCTTAGCGAAGTTTTGCTGCTGGTGATCGAGTAATCTAATTGTTCTATCCGAGAGTGTGAGAGTGATCGGAGGTTAAATCTAGCAGTGTTTCCGCAGTGATCCGATTACGCGGTATCCTCTTGGTTACTGCGTAATCAATCAAGTCAGGCACTTTGTGTGGATCTGTGGGCCAATAAGTAGGCCTACCCAGTGAGACGCAATCCATCTTATTGAGTGGGTTGACTATTGTCTTGTACAACTGCTTGCCTTAATGCTGCTGCTGCAATGAAGCGTTCTCCGAGTGTGTTAAATAAACCGGTGAATTCCTTTTCAGAGATTGAGAAGCGTGCTGGGTAGTACAGGGCAACCAACGTAGTGATGCCGCAGCTGGTTTGCACGGTTATAGCAGTTGCTTGTAGGTGCTGTGTTTCAAATCTGTTGAGGAACGGGTGAATTATACGGTTTTTGATTAGGATACCAGTCCCGCTATGAGCTTTTCCGTCTGGATGGGTTGGTGCGTAGAAGGTATATTTTGGTATTTGAAAATTATTTTTTGATGTTAAATGTGTTTCCGATATCAGCATGACGTCGATTTCACTTGAGTCTAGGAATAGTTGCAGTTCATTTTTGTGCTTGGTGACGCCGTTAGCATTCCAAAGACATAGACGTAGTGAAGCCATTATTTATTCTCGATAAGCCTTTGAATAAGCAGATTTTGATTCCGCATTAGTTCCTGCATACAGTTTTGCATGAACGTCATAAAAGCGGTCATGTTTTGATTAAGTAAACCACTTGGAGTTTGCTGGCCAAGTTCTGGTGCGCTAGGTTGCGGATTCTGTAGATGCTGGAGTGACGGGGTCTCTTTCGCGGGCTCCGTCTCCCCAATTCGGAGTACACTAGCGAAGGATACACTAGGATTGGTTGTAGCAGGCATCTAACAGCATTGGCGAAGAATACCTCCGGTGTAGTTTTGGAGGCGTCGAAGGTGATTTTTGGTCCAGCTGGGGGTTTACGCCCGTTTAGGTGCGATTTAAGATCCTTGAAGACAGGACATCCCCTGTAGTTGGCTGTGTGGTTCCCTCCTGTCCTTGGTGCAAATGCCATCTTTATGATGTTCGTCGCAGGCAACACACACTAACCTAAGATTGCAATTGTTCGAGGTGTGGTTGTATTCCTGGCAGTTTTTACGCTGAGGTGGTTGGTATCTCTTATGGGGCTCCTCTACGGTGATTCTTCTGTGCAATAGGAGCTGAAGGTTGTATATTGGATGCACTTCATTTGGCATCGACCGCTTTGCATCTGGTTGGAGCTCGATTTTAAAGAGCGGCTGTGCGACTTTATTCCTGTTGATGATGTTCACAACGGACTTAATCGCAAACCCTTTTTTGGCCAATGCGTCTGCTATTTCTTGGTTCGATCCCCTTTAACACAACCTGGAGCCCTTTACTGCTTTTTAGTTGGTAGGTATAGAAGTTGATGTTAGCATTACGGAGGTACTTTTCGATGATGCGGAAATTGTCCTCAGTTTGGGTTTGACATTTAATTTCTTTTATGTTACCCCTGTTAAAAGGGGTATTACTGTTTCTACTTCGAAATCAGGGCGCTGCAGTTGGCTCCACGCATGTATACAGGGGGTGGTCTATCCGATTTAACTTTATCTACAGCGCCGGCTTGATCGTCTTGCTGATCGGCAAGATTTTGAAAACGATTCCCGCTTAGAAGTGCTACTCGTTCATTTGTTTTGGTTATTTTCGGCGTATTGCCACTTTTTTTCTTTTGCGGGCTTAGCTTCCGCTTAGTTATTTTAATATATCTATCCAGTCCAGTTTGGACAGAAGGCGTTGGGTTTCTTGTCGTGGCTGACTCTGGGCGACTTGTCGTTGATGGCTTGAGGCAGGTCATTACTTTGGCAGACGTTGCAGTAGTTGCTGTCAACGAGCTGACGGTGCTGGTCGGTGCAATCGGTGACCCAGTTATCGATATTGATGGAGAAGCACACTGCTCTCTCCACGGTAAATTGCTGTTGTGGCTTGCACTTTCGGTGTTATTGCTTACGGTAGCAGTCAGTGGGGTCGGCGACACCACCGAAAAGTATGCGTTGTTGCGTTGGACCGAGAGACGACGCTCACTTTGTTGTTGTACAAGTAGTTCTTGTAGCTGTTCCTGGAGGGGGTCGAGAGAGCTTGAGCCCAAATTGGTGGATATGGCTTTTCCAAAAAAAAAGGTCTCACTTTGTTGTTGCAACTTAGTATTTATTGCTATTAGAACAAACTAATAGCAGGTTTTTTATTTTTTACACTAAATTTTGCGAAGTGCATTAAAAAACACGTCTGCACGCGGCGGCGGTTGAATTTGGAGAGGAATCTGTAGTAGCTTATGAATCTGTTATATAAAGGATTGCGGCTATAAGACTTGAAATTTCACTTGTAGAATGGTTCCAGCAGCTCTTTTAGTTGTTATAGAAACGATGGCGAATATACGACTCAAAATGGCGGCAGTATTACGGCTGCTGGCTTGTATAGCTATGATGTAAAGGATGGCGGCTTTAGAATGGTTTCAGCAGCTTGTATAGCTGTTATTTAAAGAATGGCGACTTTGAGACTCAAAATGGCGTCAGTATAACGGTTCCAGCAGCTTGTATAGCTGTTATATAAAGGATGGCGGCTATAAGACTTAAAATGGCGGCTGCAGAATGGTTCCAGTAGCTTCTACAGCTGTTATATAAAGAATGGCGGCTATAGGAACGAAAATGGCGGCGGTATTATGGTTCCAGCAGCTTATATATCTGATATACAAAGAATGTCGGATATAAGACTCAAAATGGCGGTTGTAGAATGGTTCCAGCAGCTTGTATAGCTGTTATATAAAGGATGGCAACAGCTTGTTAAGCTCTTATATAAAAGATGGCGGCTATAAGACTCAAGATAGCAGCAGTATTACGGTTCCAGCAGTTTCGATAGCTGTTGTCAAAAATGGCGGCCATAAGTCTCAAAATGGCGGCTGTATTATGGTTCCACCAGCTTGTATAGATGTTATATAAAGGATAACGGCTATAAGACTCAAAATGGCGGCAGTATTACGGTTCCAGCAGCTTGTATAGCTATGATGTAAAGGATTGCGGCTATAAGACTCAAAATGGCGGCTTTAGAATGGTTCCAGCAGCTTCTATAGCTGTAATATAAAGAATGGCGGCTTTGAGACTCAAAATGGCGTCAGTAGAACGGTTCCATCAGCTTGTATAGCTCTTATACAAAATATGGCTCAAAATGGAGGCTGTATTCTATCATCTTCAATAGCTGTTATGTAAAAGATGGCGGCTATACGACTCAAAATGGCGGTTGTATTACGGTTCCAGCAGTTTCTATAGCTGTTATGTAAGGGATGACGGCCATAACACTCAAAATGGCGGCTCTATTATGGTTCCAGCAGCTTGTATAGCTGTTATATAAAGGATGGCGGCTATGAGACTCAAAATGGCGTCAGTAGAACGGTTCCAGCAGCTTCTATACCTGTTATATAAAGGACGGCGGCTATAATACTCAAAATGGCGGTTGTAGAATAGTTCCAGCAGCTTGTATAGCTGTTATATAAAGGATGGCACCAGCTTGTTAGGCTGTTATATAAAGGATGGTGGCTATAAGAAGGAAAATGTATTACGGTTCCAGCAGCTTGTATAACTGATATATAATGGTTGGCGGCTATAAGACTCAAAATGGCGGCAGTAAAACGGCTTGTATAGCTGTTATATAAAAGATGGCGGCTATAAGACTCAAAATGGCGTTTGTAGAATGGTTATAGCAGCTTGAATAGCTGTTATATATGATAGCACCAGCTTGTTAAACTCTTAAGAATGGCGGCTATAAGACTCAAAATGTCATTTATTTAATGGTTCCAGCAGCTCATATAGCTGTTGTAGAAACGATGGCGGCTATACGACTCAAAATGGCGGCAGTATTACGGATCTACCAGCTTGTATAGCTATGATGTAAAGGATGGCGGCTGTTCGACTCAAAATTGCGGTAGTATTACGGATCCAACAGATTGTATTGCTATAATGTAAAGGATGGCGGCTATAAGACCCAAAATGGCGGCAGTAGAACGGATCCAACAGTTTGTATTGCTATAATGTAAAGGATGGCGGCTATAAGACTCAAAATGGCGGCAGTAGAACGGTTCCATCAGCTTGTATAGCTGTTTTATAAAGGATGGTGACTATAAGACTCCAAATGGCGCTTGTAGAAAGGTTCCAGCAGCTTTTTTAGCTGTTATATAAAGAATGGCGGCATTGAGATTCAAAGTGGCGGCAGTATTACGGTTCCAGCAGCTTCTATAGCTGTTTTAGAAACGATACGGGTATACGACTCAAAATGGCGGCAGTATTACGGATCCAACAGTTTGTATAGCTGTTATGTAAAGGATGGCGGCTATAAGACTCAAAATGGCGGCAGTATTACGGTTCCAGCAGCTTTTATATCTGTTATGTAAAGGATGACGGCTATAAGAATCAAAATGGCGGCTGTATTATGGTTCCAGCAGCTTGTATAGCTGTTATATAAAGAATGGCGGCTATAAGACTCAAAATGTCGGTTGTAGAACGGTTCCATCAGCTATACCTGTTATATAAAGGATGGCGGCTATAGGAAGCAAAATGGCGGCTGTAGAAAGGTTTCAGCAGTTTGCATAGCTGTAATATAAAGAATGGCGGCTTTGAGACTCAAAATGGCGGCAGAAAAACGGTTCCAGCAGCTTGTATAGCTGTTATATAAAGAATGGCGGATATGAGACTCAAAATGGCGGCAGTATTACGGATGTACCAGCTTGTATAGCTATGATGTAAAGGATGGCGGCTATAATACTCAAAATGGCGGTTGTAGAATGGTTCCAGCAGCTCATATAGCTGTTGTAGAAACGATGGCGGCTATACGACTCAAAACGTCGGCTGTAGAATGGTTTCAGCAGTTTGAATAGCTGTAATATAAAGAATGGCGGCTTTGAGACTCAAAATGGCGGCAGAAAAACGGTTACAGCAGCTTGTATAGCTGTTATATAAAGAATGGCGGCTATAAGACTTAAAATATCGGTAGTAGAACGGTGCCATCAGCTGTACCTGTTATATAAAGGATGGCGGCTATAGGAAGCAAAATGGCGGCTGTAGAAAGGTTTCAGCAGCTTTTATAGTTGTAATATAAAATGGCGTCTTTGAGACTCAAAATTGGGGCAGAAAAACGGTTCCAGCAGCTTGTATAGCTGATATATAAAGGATGGTGTTGGCTAACGGCTGCGCCCTTGCGGAGCCCCAATCTGCTCGCTTTGTATGATGCGGCCTTCAGATGATTTCCACCGAGGCGGCTTTGAGGCACTGGCGATTTGGAAGGAGTGAGATGACCAGGTTGACTTCAATCCAGTTGCTTTATTTTCTTAACCTAAAACTATAGTACAATTGTATGCGGGAACAGAAGGTGCAACCACATCGTTCGAGATTAATTTCAAGAGTAAAATTCAAGTACAGCAAACCACGCTGTCTTTTACAAAATCAAAGTTCTGGAAATTTCTATAGAAGAAATAAGAAAGAAAAGAATTGAATTAACGGATCTCCAAGTTTGTCACTTCAAAGTAACTTGCGCTGTTCTTGGTCTCTCTCTCTTCGGTCGTTTTCTCTTTCAGCAAAGAGAGTCTGGCTTCAGTTGAAGGCCAAACATTCTCCCCCCTTTGATGATGACGATCTTCATCATCAAATTCACGTCCGGAAGACTCCTGCGAAAAGAAAACTGAAACGAGAAAGTAACAATTTAACGCTTAGGTGTAGGGCTGGTGTCATTCTCTATCCAATTCTCCTGAATAGGCAATGGACAGAGTTTAGCTACCGGTCGTTTCATGAGTCCCTTGACTGTCTTCAAAGTCACCACTCTCACTAGTCCATGAGTCTCCATAACCCGACCTAGAGGCCATTGATGAGAAGGGAATCGCTCGTCGCTGATGAGCACTATGCATCCAACTGTTAGATTTTCCTTGGTCGGCAGCCATTTTGGTCTCCTTTGTAATCGTGATAAATATTCCGAATTCCATCTTCTCCAAAACTGTTCTGCATAATATTGACAATTCTTCCATCGATCAATCAGAGTAACTTTAGACAATTCCGGAGCAGGAGGTGCTAAAGGCGCTTCACCCATCAGAAAGTGACCGGGTGTTAATACCATTAAATCGTCAGGATCATTTGATAGGGGACATAACGGTCTTGAATTTAAACAAGACTCAATTTGTGCTAACACAGTTGCCATTTCCTCGAATGTTAAAACTTGTTCTCCGAGAGTTCTCTTCAGATGATACTTCATGGACTTCACTCCAGCCTCCCACAATCCACCAAAGTGTGGCGCTGATGGTGGGTTGAAATGCCAGTTGATTCCTTTTCTCAATAATGTTGGCGCAATATGTTTCGTAATGTACGAACAATATGCCAGTTTGTCCACTTGCAATTTTTTGTTGGCTCCAATAAAATTAGTACCGCAGTCACTATAAACGTCTGTGCATAGGCCACGTCTGCCAATGAAACGGTTAAATGCTCCTATAAACGCATCTGAGGTCAGATCTCCAACTGGTTCCAAATGAATGGCCTTCGTCACTAGACATACGAACACAGCAATATATCCCTTCTGGGATACACGTCCTCTTCCTTTGCACGGCGAAATATTTACGGGTCTAGCGTAGTCCACTCCAACGGATGAGAATGCTCTAGAAGGACGTACCGGTACTGCTGGTAACATTCCCATTTTCTGACCTGCAAATTGAGGCTTCATCTTAAAACATGTGATAAATTTTTGAAGTGCAAACCGAACTGCATTGCGTCCATTAACAATCCAGAATTTCTTCCTTATAAAATTCAGCATTAGTGAGGTTCCACCATGCGAGGTGCAAATATGACTGTAAGATATGACCGGATCTGTGAAAGGATGTTTATACGGTAGTATATAAGGATATTTTTCATTTATGGGCAACGGGGAATCTCGAAGCCTGCCTTCGAGACGTAAAACACGTTCGTTCGAATCAAAATACGGATTAAGAGACAGTAGTATGCTATCCTTTGCTATTACCCTTCCTTCCGATAGCGCCTTCCATTCAGAGTTAAAACAATCCTTCTGCACCATCCTAATCAATTCACGTAGGCCCTCTTCTAATTCCACAATTGAGAGTCCTAATCCTCTTCGTTCTTCCACAGATGTACGACAATTATATACGAAACGTTTTATATATGATATAATCCAAACGAGTCGTGTATACGATGAATACTTGCTGATAAATGCTACACTTGGCATTTCTTCCACTGATATCTTATGGCACTTCACCTTTCTGACTTCAGTGTCAACAACCGACAGCGAATCCTGATCAATAGCATCACAAGGCCAATTGATGTCTGATTCTTGTAACCATGATGGTCCATGCCACCATAATTCACACGATGCCTACTTGGTTGCACTCATGCCACGGCTTAGATAATCTGCAGGGTTATCTTTCGAGGCGACGTGTTTCCATTGCCCTTCGTCTGAGATTTCTCGGATTTTGTTTATTCGATTGGACACAGATACTTTCCACTTGGCAGCTCCACCACGGATCCAACTGATGGTTATCATAGAATCTGACCAAAAAATAGTGTTCGAATAATTAATGTTAATTCTTAGACTCTCTTTTAGATACTTATACATTTTGGCTGCTTCAAGCGCAGCACACAACTCAGCCCTAGGTATGGTTAGTTGTTGTTTAGTTGGCGATACTCTCCCCTTTGACAATAGCAACTCTATGTGATACTTATCTTCTCCAATTGGGAAGCGCAATCCAATTGCTGATAGTATTGTCCTCTTTGTAGGTGAGCTCATTGGTGGAACGAAATGCAAAGCAAAACGGAATTCATCTTCTTTGGGACTCCAGTATAGACCTAAAGTGCGAATGGCATCATTACCTTCCATGTGTAACAATCCGCTTGATTCTCGATGTTCAACTGGTATGTTCTCTAATAGCTTTGGGCAATTACTCGCCCACATCCGTAGTTCGAATGTACCACTACGAAGCATTCCAATCACTTGGTTCTTGATATCCTCCGTTTCGTCAATACTGTCGCCACCAGACAGTATGTCATCTACATACATTTGATGATTTATAACATCCACCGCCAGTGGATACTTCTCGCGTTCATCCATAGCTAATTGTTTCATAACTCTCGTGGCTAAATAAGGTGCGGAGCTCGTTCCAAACATTACCGTTGTGCAGGCATATTCTGCCACATAATCATTAGTGTCCGGATTCTATAGAATACGTTGGTACTGCGCGTCTTCGGGTGGAATATTAATACATCGATTCATTTTTTCAGCATCTGCCATAAGTACATAAGTACATTTAGCCCTCGCCAATTGAGAATGATTCCTTGAAGATGTACGTGCAATTTTGGACCTATTGCTAGAATCTCATTAAGTGATTTTCCATTACTCGTCTTGCTCGATCCATCGAAGACGACTCGTACCTTCGTAGTTGATGACGATTCCTTTATGGCTGGGTGATGCGGTAGGTAACACTAATCGACTCCCCCCAATGCAAGATTGCCCGTCTTACTAGCCCGTGACGTTACACGTTCCATTTGACCCAGCTCCAGATATTCATTTATTGTGCCAACATAAGCATTTTTCAAACTCGCATCGGTACGCAACCGTCTGTCCAGAGAATGTAATCGTTTTAGCGCGCCCTTATATGATTCTCCAATTACCATTGATTCGTCCAAGCTGTTATATAAAGAATGGCGGCTATAGGAACGAAAATGGCGGCGGTATTATGGTTCCAGCAGCTTATATATCTGATATACAAAGAATGTCGGATATAAGACTCAAAATGGCGGTTGTAGAATGGTTCCAGCAGCTTGTATAGCTGTTATATAAAGGATGGCAACAGCTTGTTAAGCTCTTATATAAAAGATGGCGGCTATAAGACTCAAGATAGCAGCAGTATTACGGTTCCAGCAGTTTCGATAGCTGTTGTCAAAAATGGCGGCCATAAGTCTCAAAATGGCGGCTGTATTATGGTTCCACCAGCTTGTATAGATGTTATATAAAGGATAACGGCTATAAGACTCAAAATGGCGGCAGTATTACGGTTCCAGCAGCTTGTATAGCTATGATGTAAAGGATTGCGGCTATAAGACTCAAAATGGCGGCTTTAGAATGGTTCCAGCAGCTTCTATAGCTGTAATATAAAGAATGGCGGCTTTGAGACTCAAAATGGCGTCAGTAGAACGGTTCCATCAGCTTGTATAGCTCTTATACAAAATACGGCTCAAAATGGAGGCTGTATTCTATCATCTTCAATAGCTGTTATGTAAAAGATGGCGGCTATACGACTCAAAATGGCGGTTGTATTACGGTTCCAGCAGTTTCTATAGCTGTTATGTAAGGGATGACGGCCATAACACTCAAAATGGCGGCTCTATTATGGTTCCAGCAGCTTGTATAGCTGTTATATAAAGGATGGCGGCTATGAGACTCAAAATGGCGTCAGTAGAACGGTTCCAGCAGCTTGTATACCTGTTATATAAAGGATGGCGGCTATAATACTCAAAATGGCGGTTGTAGAATAGTTCCAGCAGCTTGTATAGCTGTTATATAAAGGATGGCACCAGCTTGTTAGGCTCTTATATAAAGGATGGTGGCTATAAGAAGGAAAATGTATTACGGTTCCAGCAGCTTGTATATCTGATATGTAAAGGATGGCGGCTATAAGACTCAAAATGGCGGCAGTAAAACGGTTTCAGCAGCTTGTATAGCTATTATATAAAAGATGGCGGCTATAAGACTCAAAATGGCGTTTGTAGAATGGTTGTAGCAGCTTGTATAGCTGTTATATATGATAGCACAAGCTTGTTAAGCTCTTAAGAATGGCGGCTATAAGACTCAAAATGTCATTTATAGAATGGTTCCATCAGCTCATATAGCTGTTATAGAAGCGATGGCGGCTACACGACTCAAAATGGCGTCAGTATTACGGATCTACCAGCTTGTATAGCTATGATGTAAAGGATGACGGCTATACGACTCAAAATGGCAGCAGTATTACGGATCCAGCAGCTTGTATAGCTATGATGTAATGGATGGCGGCTATAAGACTCAAAATGGCGGTTGTAGAATGGTTCCAGCAGCTTGTATAGCTGTTATATAAAGGATAGCGGATATAAGACTCAAAATGGCGGCAGTAAAACGGCTTGTATAGCTGTTATATAAAAGATGGCGGCTATAAGACTCAAAATGGCGTTTGTAGAATGGTTATAGCAGCTTGTATAGCTGTTATATATGATAGCACCAGCTTGTTAAACTCTTAAGAATGGCGGCTATAAGACTCAAAATGTCATTTATTTAATGGTTCCAGCAGCTCATATAGCTGTTGTAGAAACGATGGCGGCTATACGACTCAAAATGGCGGCAGTATTACGGATCTACCAGCTTGTATAGCTATGATGTAAAGGATGGCGGCTGTTCGACTCAAAATTGCGGTAGTATTACGGATCCAACAGATTGTATTGCTATAATGTAAAGGATGGCGGCTATAAGACCCAAAATGGCGGCAGTAGAACGGATCCAACAGTTTGTATTGCTATAATGTAAAGGATGGCGGCTATAAGACTCAAAATGGCGGCAGTAGAACGGTTCCACCAGCTTGTATAGCTGTTTTATAAAGGATGGTGACTATAAGACTCCAAATGGCGCTTGTAGAAAGGTTCCAGCAGCTTTTTTAGCTGTTATATAAAGAATGGCGGCATTGAGATTCAAAGTGGCGGCAGTATTACGGTTCCAGCAGCTTCTATAGCTGTTTTAGAAACGATACGATACGGGTATACGACTCAAAATGGCGGCAGTATTACGGATCCAACAGTTTGTATAGCTGTTATGTAAAGGATGGCGGCTATAAGACTCAAAATGGCGGCAGTATTACGGTTCCAGCAGCTTTTATATCTGTTATGTAAAGGATGACGGCTATAAGAATCAAAATGGCGGCTGTATTATGGTTCCAGCAGCTTGTATAGCTGTTATATAAAGAATGGCGGCTATAAGACTCAAAATGTCGGTTGTAGAACGGTTCCATCAGCTATACCTGTTATATAAAGGATGGCGGCTATAGGAAGCAAAATGGCGGCTGTAGAAAGGTTTCAGCAGTTTGCATAGCTGTAATATAAAGAATGGCGGCTTTGAGACTCAAAATGGCGGCAGAAAAACGGTTCCAGCAGCTTGTATAGCTGTTATATAAAGAATGGCGGATATGAGACTCAAAATGGCGGCAGTATTACGGATCTACCAGCTTGTATAGCTATGATGTAAAGGATGGCGGCTATAATACTCAAAATGGCGGTTGTAGAATGGTTCCAGCAGCTTGTATAGCTGTTATAAAAACGATGGCGGCTATACGACTCAAAACGTCGGCTGTAGAATGGTTTCAGCAGTTTGAATAGCTGTAATATAAAGAATGGCGGCTTTGAGACTCAAAATGGCGGCAGAAAAACGGTTACAGCAGCTTGTATAGCTGTTATATAAAGAATGGCGGCTATAAGACTTAAAATATCGGTAGTAGAACGGTGCCATCAGCTGTACCTGTTATATAAAGGATGGCGGCTATATGAAGCAAAATGGCGGCTGTAGAAAGGTTTCAGCAGCTTTTATAGTTGTAATATAAAATGGCGTCTTTGAGACTCAAAATTGGGGCAGAAAAACGGTTCCAGCAGCTTGTATAGCTGATATATAAAGGATGGTGTTGGCTAACGGCTGCGCCCTTGCGGAGCCCCAATCTGCTCGCTTTGTATGATGCGGCCTTCGGATGATTTCCACCGAGGCGGCTTTGAGGCACTGGCGATTTGGAAGGAGTGAGATGACCAGGTTGACTTCAATCCAGTTGCTTTATTTTCTTAACCTAAAACTATAGTACAATTGTATGCGGGAACAGAAGGTGCAACCACATCGTTCGAGATTAATTTCAAGAGTAAAATTCAAGTACAGCAAACCACGCTGTCTTTTACAAAATCAAAGTTCTGGAAATTTCTATAGAAGAAATAAGAAAGAAAAGAATTGAATTAACGGATCTCCAAGTTTGTCACTTCAAAGTAACTTGCGCTGTTCTTGGTCTCTCTCTCTTCGGTCGTTTTCTCTTTCAGCAAAGAGAGTCTGGCTTCAGTTGAAGCCCAAACATTCTCCCCCCCTTTGATGATGACGATCTTCATCATCAAATTCACGTCCGGAAGACTCCTGCGAAAAGAAAACTGAAACGAGAAAGTAACAATTTAACGCTTAGGTGTAGGGCTGGTGTCATTCTCTATCCAATTCTCCTGAATAGGCAATGGACAGAGTTTAGCTACCGGTCGTTTCATGAGTCCCTTGACTGTCTTCAAAGTCACCACTCTCACTAGTCCATGAGTCTCCATAACCCGACCTAGAGGCCATTGATGAGAAGGGAATCGCTCGTCGCTGATGAGCACTATGCATCCAACTGTTAGATTTTCCTTGGTCGGCAGCCATTTTGGTCTCCTTTGTAATCGTGATAAATATTCCGAATTCCATCTTCTCCAAAACTGTTCTGCATAATATTGACAATTCTTCCATCGATCAATCAGAGTAACTTTAGACAATTCCGGAGCAGGAGGTGCTAAAGGCGCTTCACCCATCAGAAAGTGACCGGGTGTTAATACCATTAAATCGTCAGGATCATTTGATAGGGGACATAACGGTCTTGAATTTAAACAAGACTCAATTTGTGCTAACACAGTTGCCATTTCCTCGAATGTTAAAACTTGTTCTCCGAGAGTTCTCTTCAGATGATACTTCATGGACTTCACTCCAGCCTCCCACAATCCACCAAAGTGTGGCGCTGATGGTGGGTTGAAATGCCAGTTGATTCCTTTTCTCAATAATGTTGGCGCAATATGTTTCGTAATGTACGAACAATATGCCAGTTTGTCCACTTGCAATTTTTTGTTGGCTCCAATAAAATTAGTACCGCAGTCACTATAAACGTCTGTGCATAGGCCACGTCTGCCAATGAAACGGTTAAATGCTCCTATAAACGCATCTGAGGTCAGATCTCCAACTGGTTCCAAATGAATGGCCTTCGTCACTAGACATACGAACACAGCAATATATCCCTTCTGGGATACACGTCCTCTTCCTTTGCACGGCGAAATATTTACGGGTCTAGCGTAGTCCACTCCAACGGATGAGAATGCTCTAGAAGGACGTACCGGTACTGCTGGTAACATTCCCATTTTCTGACCTGCAAATTGAGGCTTCATCTTAAAACATGTGATAAATTTTTGAAGTGCAAACCGAACTGCATTGCGTCCATTAACAATCCAGAATTTCTTCCTTATAAAACTCAGCATTAGTGAGGTTCCACCATGCGAGGTGCAAATATGACTGTAAGATATGACCGGATCTGTGAAAGGATGTTTATACGGTAGTATATAAGGATATTTTTCA
The DNA here is from genome assembly GCA_018152135.1 of Drosophila paulistorum. Classification (NCBI taxonomy): domain Eukaryota; kingdom Metazoa; phylum Arthropoda; class Insecta; order Diptera; family Drosophilidae; genus Drosophila; species Drosophila paulistorum. The sequence goes on along the minus strand of JAECXG010000612.1, from coordinate 113,644 downwards.
TTTATGGGCAACAGGGAATCTCGAAGCCTGCCTTCGAGACGTAAAACACGTTCGTTCGAATCAAAATACGGATTAAGAGACAGTAGTATGCTATCCTTTGCTATTACCCTTCATTCCGATAGCGCCTTCCATTCAGAGTTAAAACAATCCTTCTGCACCATCCTAATCAATTCACGTAGGCCCTCTTCTAATTCCACAATTGAGAGTCCTAATCCTCTTCGTTCTTCCATAGATGTACGACAATTATATACGAAACGTTTTATATATGATATAATCCAAACGAGTCGTGTATACGATGAATACTTGCTGATAAATGCTACACTTGGCATTTCTTCCACTGATATCTTATGGCACTTCACCTTTCTGACTTCAGTGTCAACAACCGACAGCGAATCCTGATCAATAGCATCACAAGGCCAATTGATGTCTGATTCTTGTAACCATGATGGTCCATGCCACCATAATTCACACGATGCCTACTTGGTTGCACTCATGCCACGGCTTAGATAATCTGCAGGGTTATCTTTCGAGGCGACGTGTTTCCATTGCCCTTCGTCTGAGATTTCTCGGATTTTGTTTATTCGATTGGACACAGATACTTTCCACTTGGCAGCTCCTCCACGGATCCAACTGATGGTTATCATAGAATCTGACCAAAAAATAGTGTTCGAATAATTAATGTTAATTCTTAGACTCTCTTTTAGATACTTATACATTTTGGCTGCTTCAAGCGCAGCACACAACTCAGCCCTAGGTAAGGTTAGTTGTTGTTTAGTTGGCGATACTCTCCCCTTTGACAATAGCAACTCTATGTGATACTTATCTTCTCCAATTGGGAAGCGCAAGTAAGCCGTAGCTCCATATGCTCGTGACGAGGCATCGCAAAACAGGTGCAATTCAGCCACACCACCCGGTAGTCCCCATGTAACATGCCGTGGTATTCGTATAGTTACTATGTTTGGTAACTCCTTCACGAATTTCTCCCATTCTCTCTTAATAGTGTCCGGTAGTGGGCTATCCCAGCCAATTTTCTCCTTCCACAGTTGCTACATGAGAATTTTGGCAGTAATCATTATCGGACTAAGCCATCCCATGGGATCAAACAGTCGTGCAATTGCTGATAGTATTGTCCTCTTTGTAGGTGAGCTCATTGGTGGAACGAAATGCAAAGCAAAACGGAATTCATCTTCTTTGGGACTCCAGTATAGACCTAAAGTGCGAATGGCATCATTACCTTCCATGTGTAACAATCCGCTTGATTCTCGATGTTCAACTGGTATGTTCTCTAATAGCTTTGGGCAATTACTCGCCCACATCCGTAGTTCGAATGTACCACTACGAAGCATTCCAATCACTTGGTTCTTGATATCCTCCGTTTCGTCAATACTGTCGCCACCAGACAGTATGTCATCTACATACATTTGATGATTTATAACATCCACCGCCAGTGGATACTTCTCGCGTTCATCCATAGCTAATTGTTTCATAACTCTCGTGGCTAAATAAGGTGCGGAGCTCGTTCCAAACATTACCGTTGTGCAGGCATATTCTGCCACATAATCATTAGTGTCCGGATTCTATAGAATACGTTGGTACTGCGCGTCTTCGGGTGGAATATTAATACATCGATTCATTTTTTCAGCATCTGCCATAAGTACATAAGTACATTTAGCCCTCGCCAATTGAGAATGATTCCTTGAAGATGTACGTGCAATTTTGGACCTATTGCTAGAATCTCATTAAGTGATTTTCCATTACTCGTCTTGCTCGATCCATCGAAGACGACTCGTACCTTCGTAGTTGATGACGATTCCTTTATGACTGGGTGATGCGGTAGGTAACACTAATCGACTCCCCCCAATGCAAGATTGCCCGTCTTACTAGCCCGTGACGTTACACGTTCCATTTGACCCAGCTCCAGATATTCATTTATTGTGCCAACATAAGCATTTTTCAAACTCGCATCGGTACGCAACCGTCTGTCCAGAGAATGTAATCGTTTTAGCGCGCCCTTATATGATTCTCCAATTACCATTGATTCGTCCAAGTAAGTAAGAAAAGGAAGACGAACAACATATTTCCCAGATGGCATTCGGCTATGTGTCTTAACGACACCAGTTATCCTCTACTGAAACCCCAGGTGGCTCCTCGTCGAATTGTTCTAGCTCCCAAAACTTACATAACAATTGTTCAAGTATCTCATCAGCTACCTTCTTTCGTACCGTTATGGTGTAGGACGATCTCCTGATACTATATATCCCAAATGCGTATTTTGCTCCAGAGGCACACCACGTATTCCTCGATGCACTTCTCCTAACATCAGCTCATCGTAGACGTCATTTCCCAGCAAAATATCAACTCCTTGTGAAGAAGTTAGGGTCGGCCAACGGTAAGCCCTTCAGATGAGTCCACTCTTCAAATAGCAGTCGTTTGATTGGCATGCGCTAACTCACTAGGGGTATTACTGACGCGAGCAGGTTGAATTTCGCATGTGGGTGTAGATTGATCTTATGACTAGCTCCACCTCTGCTGCCGCATCTGTAATTTTTGTATCTGCTAATCCAGTAATCGTGATGTAAGCCTGTTTGCGCCGTAAACGTAGCTGCTGAGCTGCATTCTCTGAAATGAAAGAAACTTGTGAACCTTGATCCAAAAACGCTCTAAACTGTAAGGGATAGCCTTCTATCGACTCTACCCAAACCATTGCTGTTGGTAATAAAACCTCGTCTTAATGCCTTACCGCAATTTCTGTTGTACTTTTTCCAATTAATGCATTCGCAGATGCTGTTGGGATAACTCCCTTCCTTAGTGTGCTAAGCGACCTCTCGCATCCTGACTTGTCTACATGGAGTAGTGTATGATGCCGTCCTTGACATTTTTCACAATTTACCGCACTGTCACATGCATCTATTCGGTGATTTGGTCTAAGGCATCTAAAACATAGTCGATGCCTCACTACACATGCCTTTCGTTCCGATAGCCTCATCTCCTGGAATATCCTACATACTCCGATAAGGTGTGCATCCCCTTGACACACAATGCATAGGTCTGTCTCTCGAGTAACAAATGAAGCCTTTGTGTAGTTCTGGTTAACTCGTAACCCATGTACACCTGGCTTTGCATTCCGAGGACTATCCCGTGATAGAGTTCCCTCGATATTACCTGCTGACGCCGTAATCATTGTTCTGTACTGTGTTTCAAGATACTGACTGAGCTCCTCAAAGCTCGGCAGATTCTGCGTTGAAGATATTGACCGCTCCCAATCCACTCTTAATTGATTCGGTAATCTCTTCATCATGTAGTACACTAAAATTTCAGACTGTTGTCGCACATTCACACCAGTCTTCTCCAATGAATTCACACATGAGCGGGAAGTTTGCACAAATCTTCTCAAACTTTCCGCATCTCCATGTTTTATTGGTAATTGCTGATCGAACACATCCATGTAATGTAAAAATAACACTCGCTTGTTATCATACAAATTCATCAACATTCTCCAAGCCACTTCATAGTTCGCCGCTATTAGCGTTAGATGTTCAATATCCTTAGCTGCGTCTCCAACCAATGAATCCTTCAAATAATGAAAACGATGTAAGTCCGTCAGCTTGGTCCTTGGTGTACTCTTGTTAAAAACACCTCCTTAAACGCCGGCCACTCAATAAATTTCCCGCTGAAGATAGGCAGTTTAACTGTTGGGAGTTTCACTTCCTCCAAACTTGGTCCCATGTGTTCATGCACAGTCTGATGCAAACAATACTCATCAAATGTAGTCGACGCCGAATTTCTCCGATCCTTATGGTGTCTGCAACTCGTTTCGAATCTCAGATACTCCCATTATGTAGGTTTCTTCGAAACAGTATAGCTATGATGTAAAGGATGACGGCTATACGACTCAAAATGGCAGCAGTATTACGGATCCAGCAGCTTGTATAGCTATGATGTAATGGATGGCGGCTGTTTAAGAATAAACATCGTGTTCATCTGAACTGGCTTCACCAAATCAGATGCACTAAAGAAAATACAATACAACTGTACCTTTGTACCAAACAACTAACCTAGCATATGACTAGAAATACAATCTGCCACACGCGGTGTGGAAAAAACACTTGTAATTCTAAACTAACCCAAAAGATCACAACGACAGGATGTTAAGTGGCCGATGTGCCCAAAATAATAATTTTTCAACCCCCGAATACGTGGGTGTGAGTCTAAAATAAGATCTTCTAAGAACAATTGTTACCTACTAGAGCCTAAGATAATGCTATATAAACTCCGTACTTTTGTAAATAAAATGAGTTCATATTTTGAATTCAACGAATGAAGACTGGGTTATTTTCCTTCTCTCCGGGAATCCCTATTCATTTTGGTCCTTCGAGCCGGATTCATTTTGGTCCTTCGAGAAAAAGGAACTCTGTAGTTTTCCCCCACCAGTGGTAAGAGACTCAGAGGGTAAATCAGCGCCCGTAAGTCTGAATTCTTATGCAAGTGTAAATGCTAAGATCAGCTAAAGGTAGCAAAAATAAAATAACTCTTGTTTTCCCCCACCAGTGGTAAGAGACAGAGTATAATATAAAAGGCAAAATTTTGCGTAATAAATAAAAAGTGCGTGCGTCCGATTTTAAAGTCAGCTAGCCAAACTGGAGCAACTGTAGTAATTTCGGCGGCGGGAGTTTTTGTGTTTGGCGTATTCGAAGCCCTAATATCGAAAGTAAAAAAAAAAAGAATTTACTAGTGTACATACACACTATATACGGTTGCAAGTCGGCAACTAGAAATAGCAGCAGAGCAACAAGATAGTTGCAAAGAAGAGGCGACTGGAGGCGAGGCAGATGTAAAACGGCGAACTACCAGCAAACTATCGGCAAACCATACCCATTGGCAGACAAGCAGTAGCAGACTATCGGCAAACTCTACTTAGCGGACAACGGTGGCGAACGGTGTCAACAGGATCATCAGATAAGATATAAATTAAGATAGTTATAAGTACATCTATCTATTTTTTATTATAATATACTTATATCGATATCCTAATATACGCATAAGACAAATATGTTTCCTACCAAAACTGAAAAATTGTTAGGTAAGCAACACGAGTTGCACAAAAGGTTAAAAAAATTAGAAGAGTTAGATGCTAGTAAGTTAACTAGCAAGATTCTTAATGAGGTAACTGAGATTCAGAAGCAATGGATTAGTTACCATAGCCAAATGCTACAGAGTGGAGTAAACGAACACTACTATTTCACAGATGGAAAGTATGAGGAAGGTTTAGATATGGATTATTAGCCAAAGGAGAGACAAGCTGGCAGGGCACTGTCGATTCGGAAAACAGTGAAGCAGATGCAACGATGTTTGAAAAGTTGGATGATAGCAAAGGAGAGTCGCGCGGGAATGCGACCTCCAGTAATAAGGACGCTAATGATAACCAGGAGATATTTTTGCGTAGAGCCCGACAGCTCCAGGAATATTTGGATAGGGTAACCAAAGATTTACGTACTATAGATAATTCAACAGGCAATGAGACATGCATAATATATATTAGTAAGATCAATTATTTATGGGAGAAAGTACAGGCGTGCCAGGGTTTGACACAAAATGCCAAATTTAATAATGCTATGGATGAATTAGAATTCGATGTCCGGAATTCAGTATCAGCATTAGAAATGAAACTAAACAACAAGAACTACCAGTGTTGCCAAAAATTCAGGTACCCACATTTTCTGGAGAGTCTCGAGAATGGGACCTGTTTGTGGAATTATTTGCGGAATTAATTGAAAAAAGGGAAGATTTAAGTCTGACTTTTAAATTTAATTATTTAAAATCCGCGTTAAAGGGCGAAGCAAGGAGCATGGTAGCCCATCTATTGTCAGGTTCAGCTGACAATTATAGTGCCGCTTGGCAATTATTAAACAAGCGATATGAAAATAATAGGAGGGTATTTTCCGAACAATTAAGTCGGATAGTTGATTTACCGATGATCAACAATGAATCCGCAAAAAGTGTTAAAGGAGTGATTGACATAGTTAATGAGTCAATACACTTAATTAAAATTAAAGCAAATTTGTCCGATGAAGTTGACGTAATAGTCGCTCAACTCATACTTTGGAAATTTGACAGGGAGACTCTACAATTATATGAGAGTCAAATTAGAAAAACAAAGCAGATACAATTGCTATCTGATGTCATGGACTACTTAGAGCAAACGTATTGCTCGCTAAGTGCCATGAGAAAAGAAGAGAAAAAACCGCTACAAACTGTATTAAATTATGCGGAAGTCGAAGATAAATGTCCGATTTGCAAAATTGCCGGGCATAAAGCGTATAAGTGCTATAAGTTTAAAGGATTGACACCTACAGAAAGGTATGAAATATCCAAAAAAGTGCAGCTATGCATAAGATGCTTGAACCATTCAAGCAATAAGGTGTGCACTAATGAAATGGTCTGTTCATTGTGTAGTAAGGAACACCATACTTTACTTCATTTTGACGAAGAACAGGAGAAAATACTTGTGTAACCGCACAACCAACACTGTTGACCACAGCTGTAATACAAGTCAAAAATGTAAATGGAGAATATAAGACTCTAAGAGCCCTTATTGATTGTGGTTCACAGAGCACCATTTTGTCTGAAGAGGCCGCTCAAATATTAAAACTACATAAAATTAAACAGTATACAGAAATAAGTGGCGTGTCCTCAATAAAATCTAATAAATCAAAATATAAGGTAAAAATAGATGTAAAGACGAGAAATCCTTGGAAAGGACATCTAAAGGTTGAGGCAATTGTGTTGCCAAAGTTAATGAAAGCTCTTCCATTAAAAATTGCAAATGTGGATATGTCAAAATGGCAAACTTACGTACTAGCTGATCCTAGCTTCAATAAACCTTGTAGGGTTGATATAATAATGGGGGTAAACGTATATACCCAAATCTTAAAAAGGGGAATTACAAAGATTGATGGCCTGCTAGGCCAAAATACTCAATTTGGTTGGATCGTCTCGGGATGCACCAAATCAAATCAGAATAAATCTGTAGTGGCAACAACAATAGATGTCACAGGTTTTGAACAACGTTGGGAGAGGAAAGGTAAATTTCAAAGTAAAAACGACACAATCCCAAAGAAGTGCAACAGCAAAACTCAAAAAATAAATTTATGGCCCCCGGCAGGACCTCACATTGGAGGTAAAGTGAAAATTGGGGAACAAAAAGTATATATCCCAGAGCCAATACAAAATGAGAACATTCAGAAAGCAATGGGTCAATTAGATAATGATTATCTAAAAAATATTATCAAAAAAGTTTCCGGTAACAAATTGTCCGAAACTATAGTACCAAAAAGGCAGATATGGCAAAATATTTATAAAAAGGCAACATTTAATGATAGCCAGAATAACCACTCAAGTTTTAGCAGTCAGCGATATTTAAAAATGGTGGAGCGAAGATCACATTGGTACAATTCAAAAAGGAAAGATAGTCCTTTTTTAAATTCTCCAGCTTATAAAAAGGCTAGAAGTCAGCACAGTAATACACATCAGGAATGGGTAGATATCCCGAAACATAAATCATTAGGTAAATTGTCAAATATTATAAAAACCAGTAAAAGCCAACTCAGTAATACATACGGGAGAATTGGTAAAAATAGGAAGTCAGTGATAATGGTAAAGGAACATCAGATTGACTAGGTTTAACGTCCATCATGTAACTGGTCATGCTTCTTTAACAATAATTTTCTTACTAATGATAGTTTAATAATAATTTGTATAAGACAACTAACTATTGAGTGATTGACATAGTTATTGAGTCAATACACTTAATTAAAATTAAAGCAAATTTGTCCGATGAAGTTGACGTAATAGTAGCTCAACTCATACTTTGGAAATTTGACAGGGAGACTCTACAATTATATGAGAGTCAAATTAGAAAATCAAAGCAGATACAATTGCTATCTGATGTCATGGACTACTTAGAGCAAACGTATTGCTCGCTAAGTGCCATGAGAAAAGAAGAGAAAAAACCGCTACAAACTGTATTAAATTATGCGGAAGTCGAAGATAAATGTCCGATTTGCAAAATTGCCGGGCATAAAGCGTATAAGTGCTATAAGTTTAAAGGATTGACACCTACAGAAAGGTATGAAATATCCAAAAAAGTGCAGCTATGCATAAGATGCTTGAACCATTCAAGCAATAAGGTGTGCACTAATGAAATGGTCTGTTCATTGTGTAGTAAGGAACACCATACTTTACTTCATTTTGACGAAGAACAGGAGAAAGTAAATACTTGTGTAACCGCACAACCAACACTGTTGGCCACAGCTGTAATACAAGTCAAAAATGTAAATGGAGAATATAAGACTCTAAGAGCCCTTATTGATTGTGGTTGACAGAGCACCATTTTGTCTGAAGAGGCCGCTCAAATATTAAAACTACCTAAAATTAAACAGTATACAGAAATAAGTGGCGTGTCCTCAATAAAATCTAATAAATCAAAATATAAGGTAAAAATAGATGTAAAGACGAGAAATCCTTGGAAAGGACATCTAAAGGTTGAGGCAATTGTGTTGCCAAAGTTAATGAAAGCTCTTCCATTAAAAATTGCAAATGTGGATATGTCAAAATGGCAAACTTACGTACTAGCTGATCCTAGCTTCAATAAACCTGGTAGGGTTGATATAATAATGGGGGTAAACGTATATACCCAAATCTTAAAAAGGGAAATTACAAAGATTGATGGCCTGCTAGGCCAAAATACTCAATTTGGTTGGATCGTCTCGGGACGCACCAAATCAAATCAGAATAAATCTGTAGTGGCAACAACAATAGATGTCACAGGTTTTGAACAACGTTGGGAGAGGAAAGGTAAATTTCAAAGTAAAAACGACACAATCCCAAAGAAATGCAACAGCAAAACTCAAAAAATAAATTTATGGCCCCCGGCAGGACCTCACATTGGAGGTAAAGTGAAAATTGGGGAACAAAAAGTATATATCCCAGAGCCAATACAAAATGAGAACATTCAGAAAGCAATGGGTCAATTAGATAATGATTATCTAAAAAATAATATCAAAAAAGTTTCCGGTAACAAATTGTCCAAAACTATAGTACCAAAAAGGCAGATATGGCAAAATATTTATAAAAAGGCAACATTTAATGATAGCCAGAATAACCACTCAAGTTTTAGCAGTCAGCGATATTTAAAAATGGTGGAGCGAAGATACATTGGTACAATTCAAAAAGGAAAGATAGTTCCTTTTTAAATTCTCCAGCTTATAAAAAGGCTAGAAGTCAGCACAGTAATACACATCAGGAATGGGTAGATATCCCGAAACATAAATCATTAGGTAAATTGTCAAATATTATAAAAACCAGTAAAAGCCAACTCAGTAATACATACGGGAGAATTGGTAAAAATAGGAAGTCAGTGATAATGGTAAAGGAACATCAGATTGACTAGGTTTAACGTCCATCATTTAACTGGTCATGCTTCTTTAACAATAATTTTCTTACTAATGATAGTTTAATAATAATTTGTATAAGACAACTAACTATAAAAATAAAGTCCAAAACGCCGCATTTGGTGGCCCTTTGCAGAATCTTTAAGAATAAACATCGTGTTCATCTGAACTGGCTTCTCCAAATCAGATGCACTAAAGAAAATACAATACAAGTATACCTTTGTACCAAACAACTAACCTAGCACATATGCTAGAAATACAATCTGCCACACGCGGTGTGGAAAAAACACTTGTAATTCTAAACTAACCCAAAAGAACACAACGACAGGATGTTAAGTGGCCGATGTGCCCAAAATAATAATTTTTCAACCCCCGAATACGTGGGTGTGAGTCTAAAATAAGATCTTCTAAGAACAATTGTTACCTACTAGAGCCTAAGATAATCCTATATAAACTCCGTACTTTTGTAAATAAAATGAGTTCACATTTTGAATTCAACGAATGAAGATTGGGTTTTTTAGTTGTGGTTCTAAATCCCTATTCAGCGGCTATAAGACTCAAAATGGCGGTTGTAGAATGGTTCCAGCAGCTTGTATAGCTGTTATATAAAGGATAGCGGATATAAGACTCAAAATGGCGGCAGTAAAACGGTATCAGCGGCTTGTATAGCTGTTATATAAAAGATGGCGGCTATAAGACTCAAAATGGCGTTTGTAGAATGGTTATAGCAGCTTGTATAGCTGTTATATATGATAGCACCAGCTTGTTAAACTCTTAAGAATGGCGGCTATAAGACTCAAAATGTCATTTATTTAATGGTTCCAGCAGCTCATATAGCTGTTGTCGAAACGATGGCGGCTATACGACTCAAAATGGCGGCAGTATTACGGATCTACCAGCTTGTATAGCTATGATGTAAAGGATGGCGGCTGTTCGACTGAAAATTGCGGTAGTATTACGGATCCAACAGATTGTATTGCTATAATGTAAAGGATGGCGGCTATAAGACCCAAAATGGCGGCAGTAGAACGGATCCAACAGTTTGTATTGCTATAATGTAAAGGATAGCGGCTATAAGACTCAAAATGGCGGCAGTAGAACGGTTCCACCAGCTTGTATAGCTGTTTTATAAAGGATGGTGACTATAAGACTCCAAATGGCGCTTGTAGAAAGGTTCCAGCAGCTTTTTTAGCTGTTATATAAAGAATGGCGGCATTGAGATTCAAAGTGGCGGCAGTATTACGGTTCCAGCAGCTTCTATAGCTGTTTTAGAAACGATACGATACGGCTATACGACTCAAAATGGCGGCAGTATTACGGATCCAACAGCTTGTATAGCTGTTATATAAAGAATGGTGGCTATAAGACTCAAAATGTCGGTAGTAGAACGGTTCCATCAGCTATACCTGTTATATAAAGGATGGCGGCTATAGGAAGCAAAATGGCGGCTGTAGAAAGGTTTCAGCAGTTTGCATAGCTGTAATATAAAGAATGGCGGCTTTGAGACTCAAAATGGCGGCAGAAAAACGGTTCCAGCAGCTTGTATAGCTGTTATATAAAGAATGGCGGATATGAGACTCAAAATGGCGGCAGTATTACGGATGTACCAGCTTGTATAGCTATGATGTAAAGGATGGCGGCTATAATACTCAAAATGGCGGTTGTAGAATGGTTCCAGCAGCTTGTATAGCTGTTATAAAAACGATGGCGGCTATACGACTCAAAACGTCGGCTGTAGAATGGTTTCAGCAGTTTGTATAGCTGTAATATAAAGAATGGCGGCTTTGAGACTCAAAATGGCGGCAGAAAAACGGTTACAGCAGCTTGTATAGCTGTTATATAAAGTATGGCGGCTATAAGACTTAAAATATCGGTAGTAGAACGGTTCCATCAGCTGTACCTGTTATATAAAGGATGGCGGCTATAGGAAGCAAAATGGCGGCTGTAGAAAGGTTTCAGCAGCTTTTATAGTTGTAATATAAAATGGCGTCTTTGAGACTCAAAATTGGGGCAGAAAAACGGTTCCAGCAGCTTGCATAGCTGATATATAAAGGATGGTGTTGGCTAACGGCTGTGCCCTTGCGGAGCCCCAATCTGCTCGCTTTGTATGATGCGGCCTTCGGATGATTTCCACCGAGGCGGCTTTGAGGCTTGGCGATTTGGAAGGAATGAGATGACCAGGTTGACTTCAATCCAGTTGCTTTATTTTCTTAACCTAAAACTATAGTACAATTGTATGCGGGAACAGAAGGTGCAACCACATCGTTCGAGATTAATTTCAAGAGTAAAATTCAAGTACAGCAAACCACGCTGTCTTTTACAAAATCAAAGTTCTGGAAATTTCTATAGAAGAAATAAGAAAGAAAAGAATTGAAGTAACGGATCTCCAAGTTTGTCACTTCAAAGTAACTTGCGCTGTTCTTGGTCTCCCTCTCTTCGGTCGTTTTCTCTTTCAGCAAAGAGAGTCTGGCTTCAGTTGAAGCCCAAACATTCTCCCCCCTTTGATGATGACGATCTTCATCATCAAATTCACGTCCGGAAGTCTCCTGCGAAAAGAAAACTGAAACGAGAAAGTAACAATTTAACGCTTAGGTGTAGGGCTGGTGTCATTCTCTATCCAATTCTCCTGAATAGGCAATGGACAGAGTTTAGCTACCGGTCGTTTCATGAGTCCCTTGACTGTCTTCAAAGTCACCACTCTCACTAGTCCATGAGTCTCCATAACCCGACCTAGAGGCCATTGATGAGAAGGGAATCGCTCGTCGCTGATGAGCACTATGCATCCAACTGTTAGATTTTCCTTGGTCGGCAGCCATTTTGGTCTCCTTTGTAATCGTGATAAATATTCCGAATTCCATCTTCTCCAAAACTGTTCTGCATAATATTGACAATTCTTCCATCGATCAATCAGAGTAACTTTAGACAATTCCGGAGCAGGAGGTGCTAAAGGCGCTTCACCCATCAGAAAGTGACCGGGTGTTAATACCATTAAATCGTCAGGATCATTTGATAGGGGACGTAACGGTCTTGAATTTAAACAAGACTCAATCTGTGCCAACACAGTTGCCATTTCCTCGAATGTTAAAACTTGTTCTCCGAGAGTTCTCTTCAGATGATACTTCATGGACTTCACTCCAGCCTCCCACAATCCACCAAAGTGTGGCGCTGATGGTGGGTTGAAATGCCAGTTGATTCCTTTTCTCAATAATGTTGGCGCAATATGTTTCGTAATGTACGAACAATATGCCAGTTTGTCCACTTGCAATTTTTTGTTGGCTCCAATAAAATTAGTACCGCAGTCACTATAAACGTCTGTGCATAGGCCACGTCTGCCAATGAAACGGTTAAATGCTCCTATAAACGCATCTGAGGTCAGATCTCCAACTGGTTCCAAATGAATGGCCTTCGTCACTAGACATACGAACACAGCAATATATCCCTTCTGGGATACACGTCCTCTTCCTTTGCACGGCGAAATATTTACGGGTCTAGCGTAGTCCACTCCAACGGATGAGAATGCTCTAGAAGGACGTACCGGTACTGCTGGTAACATTCCCATTTTCTGACCTGCAAATTGAGGCTTCATCTTAAAACATGTGATACATTTTTGAATTGCAAACCGAACTGCATTGCGTCCATTAACAATCCAGAATTTCTTCCTTATAAAATTCAGCATTAGTGAGGTTCCACCATGCGAGGTGCAAATATGACTGTAAGATATGACCGGATCTGTGAAAGGATGTTTATACGGTAGTATATAAGGATATTTTTCAGTTATGGGCAACAGGGAATCTCGAAGCCTGCCTCCGAGACGTAAAACACGTTCGTTCGAATCAAAATACGGATTAAGAGACAGTAGTATGCTATCCTTTGCTATTACCCTTCATTCCGATAGCGCCTTCCATTCACAGTTAAAACAATGCTTCTGCACCATCCAAATCAATTCACGTAGGCCCTCTTCTAATTCCACAATTGAGAGTCCTAATCCTCTTCGTTCTTCCACAGATGTACGACAATTATATACGAAACGTTTTATATATGATATAATCCAAACGAGTCGTGTATACGATGAATACTTGCTGATAAATGCTACACTTGGCATTTCTTCCACTGATATCTTATGGCACTTCACCTTTCTGACTTCAGTGTCAACAACCGACAGCGAATCCTGATCAATAGCATCACAAGGCCAATTGATGTCTGATTCTTGTAACCATGATGGTCCATGCCACCATAATTCACACGATGCCTACTTGGTTGCACTTATGCCACGGCTTAGATAATCTGAAGGGTTATCTTTCGAGGCGACGTGTCTCCATTGCCCTTCGTCTGAGATTTCTCGGATTTTGTTTATTCGATTGGACACAGATACTTTCCACTTGGCAGCTCCACCACGGATCCAACTGATGGTTATCATAGAATCTGACCAAAAATAGTGTTCGAATAATTAATGTTAATTCTTAGACTCTCTTTTAGATACTTATACATTTTGGCTGCTTCAAGCGCAGCACACAACTCAGCCCTAGGTATGGTTAGTTGTTGTTTAGTTGGCGATACTCTCCCCTTTGACAATAGCAACTCTATGTGATACTTATCTTCTCCAATTGGGAAGCGCAAGTAAGCCGTAGCTCCATATGCTCGTGACGAGGCATCGCAAAACAGGTGCAATTCAGCCACACCACCCGGTAGTCCCCATGTAACATGCCGTGGTATTCGTATAGTTACTATGTTTGGTAACTCCTTCACGAATTTCTCCCATTCTCTCTTAATAGTGTCCGGTAGTGGGCTATCCCAGCCAATTTTCTCCTTCCACAGTTGCTACATGAGAATTTTGGCAGTAATCATTATCGGACTAAGCCATCCCATGGGATCAAACAGTCGTGCAATTGCTGATAGTATTGTCCTCTTTGTAGGTGAGCTCATTGGTGGAACGAAATGCAAAGCAAAACGGAATTCATCTTCTTTGGGACTCCAGTATAGACCTAAAGTGCGAATGGCATCATTACCTTCCATGTGTAACAATCCGCTTGATTCTCGATGTTCAACTGGTATGTTCTCTAATAGCTTTGGGCAATTACTCGCCCACATCCGTAGTTCGAATGTACCACTACGAAGCATTCCAATCACTTGGTTCTTGATATCCTCCGTTTCGTCAATACTGTCGCCACCAGACAGTATGTCATCTATAACATTTGATGATTTATAACATCCACCGCCAGTGGATACTTCTCGCGTTCATCCATAGCTAATTGTTTCATAACTCTCGTGGCTAAATAAGGTGCGGAGCTCGTTCCAAACATTACCGTTGTGCAGGCATATTCTGCCACATAATCATTAGTGTCCGGATTCTATAGAATACGTTGGTACTGCGCGTCTTCGGGTGGAATATTAATACATCGATTCATTTTTTCAGCATCTGCCATAAGTACATAAGTACATTTAGCCCTCGCCAATTGAGAATGATTCCTTGAAGATGTACGTGCAATTTTGGACCTATTGCTAGAATCTCATTAAGTGATTTTCCATTACTCGTCTTGCTCGATCCATCGAAGACGACTCGTACCTTCGTAGTTGATGACGATTCCTTTATGGCTGGGTGATGCGGTAGGTAACACTAATCGACTCCCCCCAATGCAAGATTGCCCGTCTTACTAGCCCGTGACGTTACACGTTCCATTTGACCCAGCTCCAGATATTCATTTATTGTGCCAACATAAGCATTTTTCAAACTCGCATCGGTACGCAACCGTCTGTCCAGAGAATGTAATCGTTTTAGCGCGCCCTTATATGATTCTCCAATTACCATTGATTCGTCCAAGTAAGTAAGAAAAGGAAGACGAACAACATATTTCCCAGATGGCATTCGGCTATGTGTCTTAACGACACCAGTTATCCTCTACGGAAACCCCAGGTGGCTCCTCGTCGAATTGTTCTAGCTCCCAAAACTTACATAACAATTGTTCAAGTATCTCATCAGCTTCCTTCTTTCGTACCGTTATGGTGTAGGACGATCTCCTACGAGCTTCTTGATTCGTTTTTCCTGATACTATATATCCCAAATGCGTATTTTGCGCCAGAGGCACACCACGTATTCCTCGATGCACTTCTCCTAACATCAGCTCATCGTAGACGTCATTTCCCAGCAAAATATCAACTCCTTGTGGACTGAAGAAGTTAGGGTCGGCCAACGGTAAGCCGTTCAGATGAGTCCACTCTTCAAATGGCAGTCGTTTGATTGGCATGCGCTTACTCACTAGGGGTATTACTGACGCGAGCAGCTTGAATTTCGCATGTGGGTGTAGATTGATCTTATGACTAGCTCCACCTCTGCTGCCGCATCTGTAATTTTTGTATCTGCTAATCCAGTAATCGTGATGTAAGCCTGTTTGCGCCGTAAACGTAGCTGCTGAGCTGCATTCTCTGAAATGAAAGAAACTTGTGAACCTTGATCCAAAAACGCTCTAAACTGTAAGGGATAGCCTTCTATCGACTCTACCCAAACCATTGCTGTTGGTAATAAAACCTCGTCTTAATGCCTTACCACAATTTCTGTTGTACTTTTTCCAATTAATGCATTCGCAGATGCTGTTGGGATAACTCCCTTCCTTAGTGTGCTAAGCGAC
Source organism: Drosophila paulistorum (assembly GCA_018152135.1). Classification (NCBI taxonomy): domain Eukaryota; kingdom Metazoa; phylum Arthropoda; class Insecta; order Diptera; family Drosophilidae; genus Drosophila; species Drosophila paulistorum. The sequence continues at coordinate 97,572 of JAECXG010000612.1, read as the reverse complement.
CTCTCGCATCCTGACTTGTCTACATGGAGTAGTGTATGATGCCGTCCTTGACATTTTTCACAATTTACCGCACTGTCACATGCATCTATTCGGTGATTTGGTCTAAGGCATCTAAAACATAGTCGATGCCTCACTACACATGCCTTTCGTTCCGATAGCCTCATCTCCTGGAATATCCTACATACTCCGATAAGGTGTGCATCCCCTTGACACACAATGCATAGGTCTGTCTCTCGAGTAACAAATGAAGCCTTTGTGTAGTTCTGGTTAACTCGTAACCCATGTACACCTGGCTTTGCATTCCGAGGACTATCCCGTGATAGAGTTCCCTCGATATTACCTGCTGACGCCGTAATCATTGTTCTGTACTGTGTTTCAAGATACTGACTGAGCTCCTCAAAGCTCGGCAGATTCTGCGTTGAAGATATTGACCGCTCCCAATCCACTCTTAATTGATTCGGTAATCTCTTCATCATGTAGTACACTAAAATTTCAGACTGTTGTCGCACATTCACACCAGTCTTCTCCAATGAATTCACACATGAGCGGGAAGTTTGCACAAATCTTCTCAAACTTTCCGCATCTCCATGTTTTATTGGTAATTGCTGATCGAACACATCCATGTAATGTAAAAATAACACTCGCTTGTTATCATACAAATTCATCAACATTCTCCAAGCCACTTCATAGTTCGCCGCTATTAGCGTTAGATGTTCAATATCCTTAGCTGCGTCTCCAACCAATGAATCCTTCAAATAATGAAAACGATGTAAGTCCGTCAGCTTGTCGCATTGGTGTACTCTTGTTAAAAACACCTCCTTAAACGCCGGCCACTCAATAAATTTCCCGCTGAAGGTAGGCAGTTTAACTGTTGGGAGTTTCACTTCCTCCAAACTTGGTCCCATGTGTTCATGCACAGTCTGATGCAAACAATACTCATCAAATGTAGTCGACGCCGGGATTCTCCGATCCTTATGTCTCTGCAACTCGTTTCGAATCTCAGATACTCCCATTATGTAGGTTTCTTCGAAACAGTCTCTGATGTCTTTGTCAAAATATCTGCCCTTTATCTCCTCATTATCTCCTTCTTGCACCAGTTGGTGATGATTGCGCTAAAAATCTGCGTGAAGGCCATCGAGTCCTTCCAGATGACTCTCGGTTTGTCCCGCCCCATCCGATTTATACCGCGCCAATGACTTCTCCAGCGAAGTGAGCAATGTGATTTGCTCCGTAGCCAATGGTAACAGTTTTTCAGCCATAATGAACACCTACCCAAACACATCAACGTTAAATTGTACTCACCCGAATCAGTCAATCCACTGGCAATCACACTCTAAATCCAATCGCCAAGATCATTCCACCCGGGTTTCGGCACCAAAAATATGTTGGCTAACGGCTGCGCCCTTGCGGAGCCCCAATCTACTCGCTTTGTATAATGACCTAAAACTATAGTACAATTGTATGCGGGCACAGAAGGTGCAACCACATCGTTCGAGATTAATTTCAAGAGTAAAATTCAAGTACAGCAAACCACGATGTCTTTTACAAAATCAAAGTTCTGGAAATTTCCATAGAAGAAATAAGAAAGAAAAGAATTGAAGTAACGGATCTCCAAGTTTGTCACTTCAAAGTAACTTGCGCTGTTCTTGGTCTCTCTCTCTTCGGTCGTTTTCTCTTTCAGCAAAGAGAGTCTGGCTTCAGTTAAAGCCCAAACAGATGGCGGCTATAAGACTTAAAATTGCGGTAGTAGAACGGTTCCATCAGCTGGTATAGCTGTTGCATAAAGGATAACGGCAATAAGACTCAAAATGGCGGCTGTAGAATGGTTCCAGCAGCTTCTACAGCTGTTATATAAAGGATGACGGCTATAAGAACGAAAATGGCGGCTGTATTATGGTTCCAGCAGCTTCTATAGCTGTTATAGAAACGATGGCGGCTATAGGACTCAAAATGGCGTTTGTAGAATGGTTATAGCAGCTTGTATAGCTGTTATATAAAGGATAGCACCAGCTTGTTAAGCTATTAAGTGGCTATTAAATGGCGGCTATAAGACTCAAAATGGCGATTGTAGAATGGTTATAGCAGCTCATATAGCTGTTATAGAAACGATGGCGGCTATACGACTCAAAACGGCGGCAGTATTACGGATCTACCAGCTAGTATAGCTATGATGTAAAGGATCGCGGCTATACGACTCAAAATGGCAGCAGCATTACGGATCCAGCAGCTTGTATAGCTATGATGTAAATGATGGCGGCTATAAGACTCAAAATGGCGTTTGTAGAATGGTTCCAGCAGCTCTCCGGCTATACGACTCAAAATGGCGGCAGTATTACGGATCTACCAGCTTGTATAGCTGTGATGTAAAGGATAGCGGCTATACGACTCAAAATTGCGGCAGTATTACGGATCCAACAGTTTGTATTGCTATAATGTAAAGGATGGCGGCTATAAGACTCAAAATGGCGGCAGTATTACGGATCCATCAGTTTGTATGGCTGTTATGTAAAGGATGGCAGCTATAGGACTCAAAATTGCGGCAGTATTATGGTTCCAGCAGCGTCTATAGCTGTTATAGTAACGATGGCGGCTATGCGACTCAAAATGGCGGCAGTATAATGGTTCCAGCAGCTTGTATAGCTATGATGTAAAGGATTGCGGCTATAAGACTCAAAATGGCGGCTGTAGAATGGTTTCAGCAGCTTGTAAAGCTGTAATATAAAGATTGGCGGCTTTGAGACTCAAAATGGCGGCAGTAAAACGATTCCAGCAGCTTGAATAGCTGTTATATAAAGAATGGCGGCTATAAGAGTTAAAATTGCGGTAGTAGAACGGTTCCATCAGCTTGTATAGCTGTTATATAAAGGATGGCCGCTATAAGAAGAAAAATGGCGGCTGTAGAAAGGTTTCAGCAGCTTGTATAGCTGTTATATAAAATATGGCGCAAAATGGATGCTTTATTATGGTTCCATCAGCTTGTATAGCTGTTATGTAGAGGATGGCGGCAATAAGACTCATGAAGTAAGTAAGTCGTCTCGCCGACTTAGGTATACCATACACCAGCAAAACAAATATTTCAAATTTGTAATAACAAATGCATTTGCCTATTTTAAAAAAAATCTGTTCACATGCTTTTTACAAACATATCTTAGTATCTCACTCACTCATGCATTTGAGCACCCTAGCGCCACCACCCGCCAACGGCCAACTCCGGCCTTATGGAAAAACCTTTATACGCATAACTTGGCTATTTTTCGTCCGATTTTGATCAAATTTGGTATTTTGCTGGGTATTAGTATCAATTTCAAGTGTGCCAAATTTGATTCCACAAGGTAAAAAATTACGGGAGATAATCGAGTTTTTCAAATTTCGGGGGAAGGGGCGTGGCAAAAACTTTATAATCACAAGAAAAACATTATGGTGTACATCCAGTTTCGCAGAATACTTTAGTTGTTGACTACATATTTCAGATTTTAGATCATTTTGAATGTTGTCGTTCCGTATGTACCACGGAGGGCCAGTGATTGATCTTAAAATCTTCGACTGTGCCCTTTTTATAATGTCGACATTGCTGGTACTTGCATTTCCCCATAGTACGGCACCGGAAGTCCATATGGGTTTCAGTACGGAGTTGTATAGGAGGACTTTATACTCCAGACGTAGAGAGGACCGAGCATTCATGATCCATTGTAAGCTACTCGCTTTCAGTTTAAGCTGTGACTTTTTTGCCTTGCCCTTGCCGTGTCACCGGCAAAAGTGGCCTTTGTAAGTCATAAACTCGTTGGTAAGTCTACAGTGTACACCAGGTAGAGCAAAGGGCCGAGTACACTGCCTTGCGGTACACCAGCTTCGATTTCAAAGTCAGCCGAGACGGAGCCATTACATCTTACAGCGAATTTCTTGCTGTAAAGGTAAGATTCCATGAATTTGTGGGTGTACTGTGGGAGTTTCTGCCGGATTTTGAACATTAGACCCTCCAGCCAAAGAGAGCCGTACAGTATTCTTTTAGTTCGAATGCTGTTCGTATTTCGTATGTTATACGATTGACTTGTTCAATTGTCCCATGTTTTTCGCGGAAGCCGAACTGCTGTGAAGGGATTGTGTTCTCCGATGCCAGAAATGAGTTTAGTCGGATCTGCAGGACCTTTTCAAAAAGCTTCGAAAGATGATGGTTGGGTTTTGTCCTTTCCCACTTTAGGAATCATGATGATAGTGGACCTTTTCCATGCTCTTGGGAAGTAGCCAATTCTTATTATAGCGTTGAACATTTTGCAGATGTATTTTATGGCGATGGTAGGGAGTTCTAGGATCATTTTCGGTGTGATTAGGTCATGGCCAGGGGCTTTGTTCGGTTTTTAATAACTGCAGTGATCTCATCCGATTATAGTTCCGAGTACTCACTATCCGTTAATGTGCTCGAAGGAAGTACAAATGAGTTTGCTGTTGGATTTCGCTGGAAAACCATTTTAAGATGTGTGGCAAATACGGACGCCCTATCTTTGTTACTGCGGGCCCATCCACCGGTGTGACCCCTTATTGGTAAAACTGTCTCTGTAGGAGCGCTCTGTTGGTGGGCTTTCCACAGAGGCCTGACAGCAGGTTTAGCGTAAGTATAGGCATGTGGAGTAGATACTCTTGCTGCAGCTCCCAGCATCGACTCAAGTGCAGAGACGCACATGTCAATGTCCTCTGCAGCGTCCAGTTTCGGCGAACAGTCAATGTGGGCAGTCATGTACATTTTTAATTTAAGCCAATTTGTTTTGTTGTTTGTTAGCATATATGGGCGATCAAGTACTTGAGGTCTTGTTAACAGTGTGAATAGCACTGGAGAGTGATCGGAGGTTAAATCTAGCAGTGTTTCCGTAGTGATCCGATTACGCGGAATCCTCTTGGTTACTGCGAAATCAATCAAGTCAGGCACTTTGTGTGGATCTGTGGGCCAATAAGTAGGCATACCCGGTGAGACACAATCAATAAGATTATTGAGTGGGTTGACTATTGTGTTGTACAACTGCTTGCCTTAATGCTGCTGCTGCAATGAAGCGTTCTCCGAGTGTGTTAAAGAAACCGGTGAATTCATTTTCAGAGATTGAGAAGCGTGGTGGGTAGTACAGGGCATCCAACGTAGTGATGCCGCAGCTGGTTTGCACGGTTATAGCAGTTGCTTGTAGGTGCTGTGTTTCAAATCTGTTGAGGAACGAATGATTTATACGGTTTTTGATTAGGATACCAGTCCCGCTATGAGCTTTTCCGTCTGGATGGGTTGGTGCGTAGAAGGTATATTTTGGTATTTGAAAATTATTTTTTGATGTTAAATGTGTTTCCGATATCAGCATGACGTCGATTTCACTTGAGTCTAGGAATAGTTGCAGTTCATTTTTGTGCTTGGAGACGCCGTTAGCATTCCAAAGACATAGACGTAGGGAAGCCATTATTTATTCTCGATAAGCTTCTGAATAAGCAGGTTTTGATTCCGCATTAGTTCCTGCATACAGTTTTGCATGAACGTCATAAAAGCGGTCATGTTTTGATTAAGTAAACCACTTGGAGTTTGCTGGCCAAGTTCTGGTGCGGTAGGTTTCGGATTCTGTAGATGCTGGAGTGACGGAGTCTCTTTCGCGGGCTCCGTCTCCCCAGTTCGGAGTACACTAGCGAAGGATACACTAGGATTGGTTGTAGCAGGCATCTAACAGCATTGGCGAAGAATACCTCCGGTGTAGTTTTGGAGGCGTTGAAGGTGATTTTTGGTCCAGCTGGGGGTTTACGCCCGTTTAGGTGCGATTTAAGATCCTTGAAGACAGGACATCCCCTGTAGTTGGCTGTGTGGTTCCCTCCTGTCCTTGGTGCAAATGCCATCTTTATGATGTTCGTCGCAGCCAACACACACTAACCTAAGATTGCAATTGTTCGAGGTGTGGTTGTATTCCTGGCAGTTTTTACGCTGAGGTGGTTGGTATCTCTCATGGGGCTCCTCTACGGTGATTCTTCTGTGCAATAGGAGCTGAAGGTTGTATATTGGATGCACTTCATTTGGCATCGACCGCTTTGCATCTGGTTGCAGCTCAAATTTAAAGAGCGGCTGTGCGACTTTATTCCTGTTGATGATGTTCACAACGGACTTAATCGCAAACCCTTTTTCGGCCAATGCGTCTGCTATTTCTTGGCTCGATCCCCTTTAACACAACCTGGAGCCCTTTACTGCTTATTAGTTGGTAGGTATAGAAGTTGTGTTAACATTACGGAGGTACTTTTCGATGATGCGGAAATTGTCCTCAGTTTGGGTTTGACATTTAATTTTTTTTATGTTACCCCTGTTACAACAAAGTTGTTTGCCCCTACTGTTTCTACTAGCTTCGTAATCAGGGCGCTGCAGTCGGCTCCACGGATGTATAAAGGGGGTGGTCTAGCCGATTTAACTTTATCTACAGCGCCGGCTTGATCGTCTTGCTGATCGGCAAGATTTTGAAAACGATTTCCGCTTAGAAGTGCTACTCGTTCATTTGTTTTGGTTATTTTCGGCGTATTGGTACTTTTAATATATACTTTTAATATATATATACATTCCAGTTTGGACAGAAGGCGTTGGGTTTGACTTGTCGTTGATGGCTTGAGACAGGTCATTACTTCGGCAGACGTTGCAGTAGTTGCTGTCAACGAGCTGACGGTGCTGGTCGGTGCAATCGGTTATCGATATTGATGGAGAAGCACACTGCTCTCTCCACGGTAAATTGCTGTTGATTGCTGTGTGGCTTGCACTTTCGGTGTTATTGCTTACGGTAGCATTCAGTGGGGTCGGCGACACCACCGAAAAGTACGCGTTGTTACGTTGGACCGAGAGACGACGCTCACGTTGTTGTCGTACAAGTAGTTCTTGTAGCTGTTCCTGGTGGGGATCGAGAGAGCTTGAGCCCAAATTGGAGGACATGGCTTTTCCAAAAAAAAAAAGTGCTTACTTTGTTGTTGCATCTTAGCATTTATTGCTATTAGAACAAACTAATAGCAATATGATTGTAAATAGGCGTCTCGGAGGCGACTGAAAGCCCTATACAATTTTTGCAATAGCGGTTTTTTATTTTTTACACTAAATTTTGCGAAGTGCATTAAAAAACACGTTTTCACGCGGCGGCGGTTGAATTTGGAGAGGAATCTGTAGTAGCTTTTTTAACTATGATGAAAAGGATTGCGGCTATAAGACTCAAAATGGCGGCTTTTGAATGGTTCCAGCAGCTTGTATAGCTGTAATATAAAGAATGGCGACTTTGAGACTCAAAATGGCGCCAGTAGCACGGTTCCAGCAGCTTGTATAGCTGTTATAGAAAGGATGGCGGCTATAAGACTTAAAATTGCGGTAGTAGAACGGTACCATCAGAAGGTATAGCGGTTATATAAAGGATGGTGGCTATAAGACTCAAAATGGCGGCTGCAGAATGGTTCCAGCAGCTTCTACAGGTGTTATATAACGAATGGCGGCTATAAGAACGAAAATGGCGGCTGTATTATGGTTCCAGCAGCTTGTATATCTGATATACAAAGGAAGTCGGATTTAAGACTCAAAATGGCGGTTGTAGAATGGTTCCAGCAGCTTGTATAGCTGTTATATAAAGGATGGCGGCTATAAGACTCAAAATAGCGGCAGTATTACGGTTCCAGCAGTTTTGATAGCTGTTATGTAAAAAATGGCGGCCATAAGTCTCAAAATGGCGGCTGTATTATGGTTCCACCAGCTTGTATAGATGTTACATAAAGGATAACGGCTATAAGACTCAAAATGGCGGCAGTATTACGGTTCCAGCAGCTTGTATAGCTATGATGTAAAGGATGGCGGCTATAAGACTCAAAATGGCGGCTGTAGAATGGTTCCAGCAGCTTCTATATCTGTTATATAAAAGATGGCGGCTATAAGACTCAAAATGGCGGCAAAAGAACGGTTCCAGCAGCTTGTATAGCTGTTATATAAAGGATGCCGGCTATAAGAACGAAAATGGCGTCTGTATTATGGTTCCAGCAGTTTTGATAGTTGTTATGTAAAAAATGGCGGCCATAAGTCTCAAAATGGCGGCTGTATTATGGTTCCACCAGCTTGTATAGATGTTATATAAAGGATAACGGCTATAAGACTCAAAATGGCGGCAGTATTACGGTTCCAGCAGCGTGTATAGCTATGATGTAAAGGATGGCGGCTATAAGACTCAAAATGGCGGCTGTAGAATGGTTCCAGCAGCTTCTATATCTGTTATATAAAAGATGGCGGCTATAAGACTCAAAATGGCGGCAGAAGAACGGTTTCAGCAGCTCGTATAGCTACGACTCAAAACGGCGGCAGTATTACGGATCCAACAGTTTGTATAGCTATGATGTATAGGATTGCGGATATAAGACTCAATATGGCGGCAGTAGAACGGTTCCACCAGCTTGTATAGCTGTTATATAAAGAATGGCGGCTATAAGACTCAAAATGGCGACAGTAAAACGGCTTTCCAGTTTGTATAGCTTGTTGAATGGTTCCAGCAGCTTTTATAGCTGTCATATAAAGAATGCCGGCTTTGAGACTCAAAATGGCGGCAGTATTACGGTTCCAGCAGCTTCAATAGCTGTTTAATAAAGAATGGTGGCTTTAAGTGTCAAAATGCAGGCCCGATTATGGTTCCATTATCTTGTATAGATGTTATGTAAAGGATGGCGGCTATAAGACTCAAAACGGAGGCTTTATTAAGGTTCCAGCAGCTTGTATAGCTGTTATAGAAAGAATGGCGGCTATAAGACTCGTACATTTGTTATAGAAACGATGGCGGCTAGACTACTCCAAATGGCGGCAGTATTATGGATCCATCAAAAACTATAGCTTTGATGTAAAGAATGGCAGCTATAAGACACAAAATGTGGGTTGTAGAATGGTTCCAGCAGCTTGTTTAGCTGTAATATAAAGGATGACACCAGCTTGTTAAGCTCTTATAGAAAGCATGGTGGCTATAAGAACGAAAATGGCGGCTGTATTATGGTTGCGGCGGCTTCTACAGCTGTTATATAAAAGATGGCGGCACTATTAAGGGTTCCAGCAGCTTGTATAGCTGTTATATAAAAACGAAAATGGCGGCTGTATTATGGTTCCAGCAGTTTCTATAGCTGTTATGTTAAAGCTGCAGCTTGTACAGCTGTTATATAAAGAATGGCTGCTATATGACTTAAAAATGCGGTAGTAGAACGGTTCCAACAGTTTGTATAGCTATGATGTAAAGGATTGCGGCTATAAGACTCAATATGGCGGCAGTAGAACGGTTCCAGCAGCTTGTATGGCTGTTATATAAAGAACGGCGGCTATAAGACTCAAAATGGCGGCAGTAAAACGGGTTCACCAGTTTGTATAGCTTGTTGAATGGTTCCAGCAGCTTGTATGGCTGTTATATAAAGAACGGCGGCTATAAGACTCAAAATGGCGGCAGTAAAACGGGTTCACCAGTTTGTATAGCTTGTTGAATGGTTCCAGCAGCTTGTATAGCTGTCATATAAAGAATGGCGGTTTGAGACTCAAAATGGCGGCTGTATTATAGTTCTCGCAGCATGTATAGATGTTATATAAAGAATGGCGGCTATAAGACTCAAAATGGCGGCAGTAGAACGATTCCACCAGCTTGTATAGTTGTTACATAAAGGATAAAGGCTATAAGACTCACAATGGCAACTGTAGAATTGTTCCAGCAGCATCTACAGCTGTTATATAAAAGATGGCGGCTAAAAGAACGTTTCCAGCAGCTTGTATAGCTGTTATATAAAGGATGGCGGCTATTAGAACGAAAATGGAGGCTTTATTATGATTCCAGCAGCTTGTATAGCTGTTATAGAAAGACTCAAAATGTGGCTTGTAGAATGGTTCCAGCAGCTCGTACATTTGTTATAGAAACGATGGCGGCCATACTACTCAAAATGGCGGCAGTATTATGGATCCATCAGATTCTATAGCTTTGATGTAAAGGATGGCGGCTATAAGACTCAAAATGGCGGCTGTAGAATGGTTCCAGCAGCTTCTACAGCTGTTATTTAAATAATGGCGGCTAAAAGACTTAAAATGGTTAGCGGTTATAAGAACGAAAATGGCGGCTGTTTTATGGTTCCAGCAACTTGAGTAGACGTTATATAAAGAATGGCAGCTATGACACGAAATGGCGGTTATAGAATGGTTCCAGCAGCTTGTATAGCTGTAATATAAAGGATGGCACCAGCTTGTTAAGCTCTTATAGAAAGGATGATGGCTATAAGAACGAACGGCTGTATTATGGTTGCAGCGGCTTCTACAGCTGTTATATAAAAGATGGCGGCTATAGCACTCAAACTGGCGGAACTATTAAGGGATCCAGCAGCTAGTATAACTATGATGTAAAGGATGGCGGCTATAAGACTCAAAACGGCGGTTGTAGAATGGTTATAGCAGATTGTATAGCTGTGATATTACGGTTCCAGCAGCTTGTATAGCTGTTATATAAGAACGAAAATTGCGGCTGTATTATGGTACCAGCAGCTGTATAGATTTTATATAAAGGATGGCGGCTATAAGAGTCTAAATGGCGGTTGAAGAATGGTTGCAGCAGCTTGAATAATTGTTATATAAAGGATGGCTTAAATTGGAGGCTGTATTATTGTTCCATCAGCTTGTATAACTGTTATGTAAAGGATGGTGGCTATAAGACTGAAAATGGCGGCAGTATTACGGTTCCAGCAGCTTCTGTAAATGTTATGTAAAGGATGGCGCCCATAGGACTCAAAATGACGGCTGTATTATTGTTCCAGCAGCTCGTATAGCTGTTACGTAAAGGATGGTGGCTATAGGACTCAAAATATATGAAGGATGGTTGCTATAAGACTCAAAATGGCGGCTGTTTTACGGTTCCAGCAGCTTCTATAAATGTTATGTAAAGGATGGCGGCTATAAGACCCAAAATGTCGCTTGTAGAATGGTTCCAGCAGCTCGTACATTTCTTATAGAAACGATGGCGGCTATACTACTCAAAATGGCGGTTGTAGAATGGTTCCAGCAGCTTGTATAGCTGTTATATAAAGGCAGGCTCAAAATGGAGGCTGTATTACGGTTCCATCAGCTTGTATAGCATTTACATAAACGATAAAGGCTATAAGACTCACAACGGCGGCTGTAGAATGGTTCCAGCAGCTTGTATAGCATTTACATAAACGATAAAGGCTTTATAGCCTTGAGTCTTATGACTCATAATGGCGGCTGTAGAATGGTTCCAGCAGGATCTACATCTGTTATATAAAAGATGGCTCTAAAAGAACGGTTCCAGCAGCTTGTATTGCTGTTATTTAAAAGATGGCGGCTATAGGACTCAAAATATATGAAGGATGGTGGCTATAAGACTCAAAATGGCGGCTGTATTACGGTTCCAGCAGCTTCTATAATTGTTATGTAAAGGATGGCGGCTATAAGACTCAAAACGGCGGTTGTATAATAGTTCCAGCAGCTTGTATAGCTGTTATATAAAGGATGGTTCAAAATGGAGGCTGTATTATGGTTCCATCAGCTTGAATAGCTGTTATGTAAAGGACGGTGGCTATAAGACTCAAAATGGCGGAAGTATTACGGTTCCAGCAGCTTCTATAAATGTTATGTAAATGATGGCGGCCATAAGACTCAAAAGGGCGACTGTAGAATGGTCCCAGCAGCTTTTATAGCTGTTATATAACAACTTGCTGCCATAATACTCAAAATGGCGGCAGTAGAACGGTTCCACCAGCTTGTATAGCTGTTTTATAAAAAATTGCGGCCATAATACTCAAAATGGCGGCAGTAGAACGGTTCCACCAGCTTGTATAGCTGTTTTATAAAAGATGGCGACTATAAGATTCAAAACGGCGCTTGTTGAATGGTTCCAGCAGCTTGTATAGCTGTCATATAAAGAATGGCGGCTTTGAGACTCAAAATGGCGGCAGTATTACGGTTCCAGCAGCTTCTATAGCTGTTATATAAAGAATGGCAGCTATAAGACTCAAAATGGCGGCAGTAGAACGGTTCCTCCTGCTTGTATAGCTGTTTTATAAAAGATGGCGACTATAAGACTCAAAATGGCGGTTGTAGAATGGTTCCAGCAGCTTGTATAGCTGTTATATAAAGGATGGCGGCTATAAGACTCAAAATAGCGGCAGTATTACGGTTCCAGCAGTTTTGATAGCTGTTATGTAAAAAATGGCGGCCATAAGTCTCAAAATGGCGGCTGTATTATGGTTCCACCAGCTTGTATAGATGTTATATAAAGGATAACGGCTATAAGACTCAAAATGGCGGCAGTATTACGGTTCCAGCAGCTTGTATAGCTATGATGTAAAGGATGGCGGCTATAAGACTCAAAATGGCGGCAGTAAAACGCTTTCAGCAGCTTGTATAGCTGTTATATAAAGGATGGCGGCTATAAGACTCAAAATGGTGGCAGTGGAACGGTTCCACAAGCTTTTATATCTTGTTGAATGGTTCCAGCAGCTTGTATAGCTGTTATATAAAGAATGGCGGCTTTGAGACTCAAAATGGCTTCACTATTACGGTTCCAGCAGCTTCTATAGCTGTTTTATAAAGGATGGCGCCTATAAGAAGCAAAATGGCGTTTGTAGATAGGTTCCAGCAGCTTGTATAGATATTATATAAAGGATGGCGGCTATACGACTCAAAATAGGGGCAGTAGAACTATAAGACTCAAAATGGCGCTTGTTGAATGGTTCCAGCAGCTTGTATAGGTGTTATATAAAGGTTGGCGGTTATAAGAACGAAAATGGCGGCTGTATTATGGTTCCAGCAGCTTGTGTAGATGTTATATAAAGGATGGCGGCTATAAGACTCAAAATGGCGTTTGTTGATTGGTTCCAGCAGCTTCTATAGCTATTATATAAAGGATAGCGACTATAAGACTCAAAATGGTGGCAGTATTATGGATCCAGCAGATTATATAGCTATGATGTAAAGGATGGCGGCTATAGAATACTTCCAGCAGCTTCTACAGCTGTTATATAAAAGATGGCGGCTATAAGACTCAAAATGCGGTAGTAGAACGGTTCCACACTCTGAGAACGCTTCACTGCAGCAGCAGCATAAAGGCAAGCAGTTGTAAAACACATTAGTCAACCCACTCAATAAGATGGATTGCGTCTCACCGGGTAGGCTTACTTATTGGCCCACAGATCCACAGAAAGTGCCTGACTTGATTGATAATCGGATCACTGCGGAAACACTGCTAGATTTAACCTCCGATCACTCTCCAGTGCTATTCACACTGTTAACTTACTTGATCGCCCATGTATGCTTACAAACAACAAAACAAATTTGCTTAAATTTAAAATGTACATGACTGCCCACATTGACTGTTCGCCGAAACTGGACGCTGCAGAGGACATTGACATGTGTGTCTCTGCACTTGAGTCGATGATGGGAGCTGCAGCAAGAGTATCTACTCCACATGCCTCTACTTACGCTAAACCTGCTGTCAGGCCTACGAACCGGCGGATAGAACAATTAGTAACGAAAAAATGACGTCTAAGAAGAGAATGGCAGATTACTCGATCACCAGCAGCAAAACTTCGCCTAAGGCATGCCAGCCTCAACCTCTCCAAGGAGTTAAGACAACAGGAAATCTGGGCTCAAAGGAAATGCATAGAAATCCATCCAGCACTAACCATCCTCTGTGGAAAGCCCACCTACAGAGCGCTCCTACAGAGACAGTTTCACCAATAAGGGGTCCAACCGGTGGATGGGCCCGCAGTGACGCAGAGAGGGCATCCGTTTTTGCCACACATCTTAAAATAGTTTTCCAGCCAAATCCAACATCAAACTCATTTGTACTTCCTTCGAGCACATTAACGGATAGTGAGTACTCGGAACTATAATCGGATGAGATCACTGCAGTTATTAAAAACCATATAAAGCCGAACAAAGCCCCTGGCCATGACCTAATCAAGATTCACCTAAGAATTGGCTACTTCCCAAGAGCATGGAAAATGTCCACCACCATCATGATTCCTAAAGTGGGAAAGGACAAAACCCAACCATCATCCTATAGGCCAATTAGTTTGCTGCCATGTCTTTGGAAGCTTTTTGAAAAGGTCCTGCAGATCCGACTAAACTCATTTCTGGCATCGGAGAACACAATCCCTTCACAGCAGTTCGGCTTCCGCGAAAAACATGGGACAATTGAACAAGTCAATCGTATAACATACGAAATACGAACAGCATTCGAACTAAAAGAATACTGTACGGCTCTCTTTGGCTGGAGGGTCTAATGTTCAAAATCCGGCAGAAACTCCCACAGTACACCCACAAATTCATGGAATCTTACCTTTACAGCAAGAAATTCGCTGTAAGATGTAATGGCTCCGTCTCGGCTGACTTTGAAATCGAAGCTGGTACCGCAAGGCAGTGTACTCGGCCCATTGCTCTACCTGCTGTACACTGTAGACTTACCAACGAGTTTAGGACTTACAACGTCCACTTTTGCCGATGACAGGGCAATCCTCAGTAAATCAAAATGCCCAATACAAGCCTCTGCAAAATTAGAGGAACACCTCAAGGTGGTAGAGGAATGGCTAGCAACCTGGCGTATCCGGGTCAACGAGCAGAGATGCAAACATGTTACATTTACGCTTAACAGAAGAAACTGTCCAGCTCTAATGCTAAACAACGTACCAATTCCACAATCCGTGGATGTCACTTACCTTGGCATCTACCTAGACAGAAGACTAACTTAGCGCAAGCACATCGAACAAAAAAGTCACAGCTGAAACTGAATGCGAGTAGCTTATATTGGATGATCAATGCTCGGTCCCCTCTACGTCTGGAGTATAAAGTCCTCCTATACAACTCCGTACTGAAACCCATATGGACTTACCGTGCCGTACTATGGGGAAATGCAAGTACCAGCAATGTCGACATGATACAATGGGCGTAGTCGAAGATTTTAAGATCAATCACTGGGGCTCCGTGTTACATACGGAACGACAACATTCAAAATGATCTAAATATACCTAGCGTAAAATCTGAAATAGGTACCAGCAATGTCGACATGGTACAAAGGGCGTAGTCGAAGATTTTAAGATCAATCACTGGGGCTCCGTGATACATACGGAAGGACAACATTCAAAATGATCTAAATATACCTAGCGTAAAATCTGAAATAGGTAATAAACAACTAAAGTATTCTGCGAAACTGGATGTACACCCTAATGTTCTTGCTAATTCCCTTACGCGAACTAATAATAGAACTCGTCTTAAAAGAAATGACCAACCCAATAATAAATGATTAGGGCCCCCTGCAATATCCCCTGGATATATCTTAAGTACTAGATTAAGAAAAATATCTCAAACTTGTTGTTAGGCTCTAATTTAAGAGTAGATTCAACAAATATATATTAAACGTTAAAAAAAAAAGTTAACCGTATATACTTTGTTGTTTAGCACTGAGTATCTGGAGTTGTCTGAGAGTTTCCCGAAGTAATATCTTGTGCTATTCGGACATTGGTGTTGTTATAACCATTCTGTTGGTTATTTGGGTTCTGTATGTTATTGTTATGTCCACCTCCACGGCCGCCTCTTCGGTGGCGTGAATAATTTCTGCCTCGTTGGGCTCTGTGGGCATCGTTATTGCTCCAATTCGAGTTGTTATTTTTCCAATTCGAGTTTTTTCTTCAGTTACCATTATTCTGGGCATAAAATATGGTATTATTTTGGAAACTTTCTGTGGAGCCCGACTCTACTGAAAGAGTGGTGGCATCTTTAGCTGAATCAAAGTTTCCTGATTCCATTAACATTTTGACTCTTTGACTTTTGGTATGGCTTTCCATCGCATCTACTGCACTTTGGTAGTGTATTTTATTCCTTGTTCGTTTGGAAGACCATCCGAAATATATGCGCCTTAAAGGGTCAATTCGGAAAATTCAGTAATCTCTTTTGTGTACGAAACAGTTATTGGGGTTTCTCTGCAGATTTTTAATTTTTGCTGTTAAAAGATCTGATTCAGCCTTGAAGATTGTTGATAGTTTTTGTTTTACTTCATCAATCGTTGTTTCAGAGTTTAGGGTATTACTCGCTTGACCTTTTAATTTGGATTTTATAAATTCGATGGCCAAGCGCTCCAAGGAAACCCGGTAGATTTTTAATATGACCATCAAAGTATGGTAGCAGCCTGGTGGCTGTGTTTATGAATTCTACCACTGTTTGCGTCATTTTACCTTCTGTACTAAGTAAACTTACACTGGAGTTCAAATCAGAAACTTCTTTGAATGTTACTGATGTCGCTTCAATGCCAATGTTGCTTTTTCCTTGCAATCATTGTAGAAGGCTAGAGCTGCTGTTTGATGGTTTTTGGAAAGGTCGTTGTAATGGGTCTTTAGAAGAAGCCTGATTATTTCTAAAAGCGTCTTTAAATTTTTTGTGTGTTTTTCTATGGTGCCTGGGAGAGGCACTTGATTGATTTGTGGATTTCCAGTTTAATTTCACGAGCTTCATTGAGAATATATTCTTTACCCTTTAGATATGGGGAAAAATTTCTCCCATTCCTTGCTTAAAGATTATTTATTAAGTATATTTAACTTTTCATCATCTTCTTCTATATTTATATCATTACTCAGATTCAAAAGTATGTTTATGATTTTACTCTTCTATATCTAGTATTTCTACATCTGAATCTGTTCAATCTTTTGTTTCTGAAATCGATTCTGATATGTCTATCGGCGCGATTGAGTCCTTGAAAATTTCGTGGACCCATCCGGGCACGTCTCTTCTTATAGGAGTCTTAGCTAACAATCTACTATAAGCTATTTTTATGGATTTTTCCATAAGATCTACAATATTTTTTTTAAGTATGTAATTGTGGGCTATCCAATACCTTATTTGCTTGTATTTGTAATTTGTTTCATCTGATTGTATCAGGAAATTAAGGAAAGGTAAATATTTTTGTAGTTTTTATACCCTTGCAGAGGGTATTATAAAATTGGTCAGATGTTTGTAAAGTATATATATTCTTGATCAGCATGAGAAGCTGAGTCGATATAGCCATGTCCGTCTGTCCGTCGGTGCGTACGCGTTTTACTCAGCCATCTTAAGAGCTATCGGGATGAAATTTTTTTTGGGGGCTTATTTTTACCCAGGTGAGATAAAGTATGAAAATCATCGGGATCGGACTACTATATCATATAGCTCTGGAACAAAAATTTTTGCAAAAATTGGAGTATCCCCATCAAATTTACCAATATAATAGAATTTGATATAAAATCTCAGATCCCAAAATTTGAATTTGATCGGATAAATAGAACACAAGTTACAGTCAATACAAATCGGTTCTACGTCATCAGCAAATCAAACAGATACATGCATACACACACACAGACGCAAAGCTACACGAACTGTATGTGTATGCGTGCGATGCTTTGGATGGTAGAAGAAGAAAAATTGTAGTAAGAAGAGTAATAATTTAAATGTTTTGTTTGTGTATTGATGAATTGAGTTGCAGGGAAAGAAATTTCAAAATGTAAAAATATTATTGCCAAGGACTGCAAGGGTATATAAACTTTGGCATAGCCGAAGTTAGCTTCTTTGATATTTTCGTTTCTATTTCATCCATATTCTACACTAACTGGTTAGGCCTATTAATATGGATGTATTTTTTTTTTTTTTTGTCTTACTGCCTTAGTTTCTCCATTAGGTAGAAACGATTTGTGCCTGCTTGGAAATGCAGCATACATATGGTACTGTGAGGATGAAACTCATCTGTACCCTAGAGCCTCCTTGAACTGGGAAATCTTCTCCCGTTATATTAAGGTAAGCTGACCATTTGTACCAAGATTATTGTGTTTTCTGGTGATCTAATTTTCTCATTTCTAAAAACCTCAATTAAATCTTGGACAATACTGGGATGCCTAGCGTTTATTCTTGCAAAATAATTATCAAGAGTGGCCATTGTACATATGCATTGGCGTGTGTGCATATACATTTTTAGACCTTATCTAGGTCATTAGCTTGGCTTATGGTTCTTTTAGTTACACATTTATTGTGTAATAGGTAAGCTTTATATAAAACATATGCACACATTATTATGACAATTATTAATAACAATATGTTCGTTAATCTCATGTCAGCATTTGATGATTCGATTTTATTTATAACGTTTGCAGTGTAGTTCACTGATTTTGTTTCGATTAACCCCATTGTGGGTATATATCATCAAATTTTCTTATGGTATTATCGAACATGTGTACTGATGGAGTTTACTTTGAAATATTAAAAATCTTTAATGTGTAACCATCCTATTCGGTTTCTCGTTGCGGGCCATAATTTTTATATAATCGGTTCTCCTATCACAGCGACGATAAATCTATCGATAACCAAAAGAAGGCGGTAGGTGACTTGCAGCATATCGAGATCCTCTGGTTCCGTAGCTCTTGCGGGGTGGGGGGGTTGTTTGCTGAATCTCTTTCTTTAATTATAAAATTTAATTTTATTAGGATCTCTACTGAAACTAACTTTAAATGAAAATCAAATGTCTGGCAGAAAATACTTACGAAAACAGTAAGTAATTCATGTTATTAAAAAAACGAAAGAAATGAAGGTTCTTTGGTTCACAAGCTAGCGGTTACTGAGGTCAAGATGTAGATGGACCTTGTCAGTTCTATACCCTCCCAACCATGAATCTTTATTGGCATTTGTAAAGATTCCCAAAAAAACTGATCGATATCAACTCATGTACCCATGTCACTAGGAAAATTAATTATAATGCTTAAGCAATCATATTCAAATTCATTATAATTTCAGATAGAAGCATTTCTTGTTGTACACAATAAATTTTAAAGAAATATTTACAGACTAATTTTAAACAGCTGGTCTGGTGTGACTCAACATTTTGAGATTCCGAACTTTCAGTCACAAAACAATGGAACTCAAAGTAAATTAAACTATTGAATAATAGGGACTAAAACTAGTAGTATGAGAGAGAGCTTACTAGTTACACATTATTAATTATTGTAGAAAATTATAGAATAGAAAAAAATATAGAAGGAATATTAAATGAATCAAGTTAACATTTTTCTTGTAATTATTCCTCTTATTTCAAGTTCTCTTTTATCTTTTTTTTTTTTTTTTTTTTTTTAAATTCTTTAAAGTTATTTTAAATTTTCAAGTCGCACAAATTCACTCATCGCTTTTGATTGCTCTTCAAGTCAAACATTATTTACGGAAATCAATTTTTCATTTTTTCTAATTTGATTTAATTATTTGGTTGATCACAAAACGCTGAAACCGAAATTACATCAACAAATCAGAGTATCAATTGACTACCGTCCTCCATAGTTCGCAAAAACTTGGTTAAAAGTCGCCGAATAGATACTGCTTAATACACTAGGGACTTACCCCATAGTTTATTCGCTGAAAGGCCTTCCATCGATGCACTGTGGGAAGGTATTTATAAGATGATTTCTCCTTCGCGCTTTATGACCACCATTAAACTCCGTTCACTCACTTTGCTTTTACATTTACTCTATTTTGCGTTACTCTCGACTCGAATTATTTAATATAACCTTAACGAGATTTTAATTGATTCAATATTTGACTTATTTACATTCTCCTTCTTTTTATACCATACACCCATAGGGTGAAATGGTATATTAAAGTCGCCAAAATGTATGTAAAAAGCAGAAGGAAACTTTTCCGACCCCATAAAGTATATATATTCTTGATCAGTATCAACAGCCGAGTCGATCTAGCCATGTCCGTCTGTCCGTCCGTCTGTCCGTCCGTCCGTCCGTCCGTCCGTCCGTCCGTCTGTCCGTATGAACGCCTAGATCTCGGAGACTATAAGAGATAGAGCCACCAAATTTGGTATGTAGGCTCATGTAGTATGTAGAGTGATCGAGTTTATTTCAAATTATTGCCACGCCCCTTTCCGCCCCCGCAATTCAAAAAAAACGTTTATCTCAAAAACTATTGCAGCTAAAGACACCATATTTGGTATGTATATTTGCTTAGTAAATGCGCTCATTTTGTATGTATAAAGATTTTGCCACGCCCCTTTCCGCCCCCGCAATTCAAAAAAAACGTTTATCTCCAAAACTATTGCAGCTAGAGACACCATATTTGGTATGTATATTTGCTTAGTAAATACGCAGACTTTGTATGTGTAAAAATTTTGCCACGCCCCTTTCCGCCCCGGAAATTAAAAAAAACGTTTATCTCAAAAACTATTCTACCTAGAGACACCAAATTTGTTATGTATATTTGCTTAGTAAGTGCGCAGACTTTGTATGTGTAAAAATTTTGCCACGCCCCCTACCGCCCCCGCAATTTAAACAAAACCGTTTTTCCTAAAGACTATAATAGCTAGAGATATCAAATTTGGTATGAATAATCCTTTACTAAGCGCGCAAACATTAATTGTTGAAAAATTTTGCCACGCCCCCCTCCGCCCCTGTAATTTAAACAAAACCGTTTTTCTTAAAGACGATAATAGCTAGAGACATCAAATTTGGTATGAATAAACCCTCCGCTGCAATTTAAGCGATCTCGATGTTCTATAAAACTATTATTTGCTATACAATTCGCCGCTTAAATTTGCTACCGACACGATAAATAAGTCAGCACCCAGGAAACGCCACGTGGAGGCTTTAAGTCGACTTAAACTACGCTTATTATTTTAGGTAATTTCGTATTTCCCATGCTTATATGTAAACCTACATATATACCTTTTTTTTATTTTTTTAAATTTTAAATTTTTTTTTTTAAATACGTTTTTTTTTTTAAATTTATTCTTAAAATACATTTTGTTAAAGTTATTCTTAAAATACTTTTTCTTAAAATACTTTTTTTTTAATTTTTATTGTTTATTTATTCTAAAAATAAATTTACTTAGCCCTTTCTTATTTGTTATTCAAAATCTTTTATGCTAACAGAAATGCCTCTATGATAACTATAAATTGTTTCAAACGTGCGACCACTTACTAAAGTACTTGAAATATTGGAAAAAGCCCAATCAATATGGGTATTTCCATTTGTTGTAAATTCATTCAAATCCAAAAGAGGATTGTAGTGCAAACTTCTAACAAGAAATTCATAAAGACTCCTACCACAGCCTGAAAGGGCTTGAAGATTAATATTAAAATCTCCGAAAATTAATGAGCTGCTTCCTAATATATTACAATTTTCCTGAACTAATCTCTCAAACTCAATTTTAAATTTTGACACAGGATATGTTGGACTTCTATAAATAACTAAAATTCCTAAAGAGTTGTATTTTAGAAGGGCAAATTCGAAAACTGGGGCGGTCAAGCTATTCGATCTGGCATAAAATCGACCACTAGAGCAAAGACTTGTATTTTCCAACATTTCATTTCTAATAAAAATGAGAATACCTCTTTTAGGCCTAGCACCGCTACCTAATGAAGGGCAATCTAGACGCACCGCTGTAGAATAACCCGGAATATTATATGTTTCATTGTCAAATGTGGAAGTCTCTACAAAACACAGTATAGATGACTGGAGCATCAATTGATTAGACGATACATCATCATAATGACAATGTAAATTTTCCGTATTGTGGAAGAAAATATTAAAATTCGACCTATCAAAAAGTGGATCAAAATGTGTTTGAAGAGCTTTTTGGGTGCGTAATTTTTGCAACTCTTGCTCAGCTAATGACTCTTGGCCAGATCTTGGGGGAGTGAATTGTCCTACAATAAAAAGGCCTGCGGCACTAGTTGCCCTACTACATGCTACATATAATGCTTCACGATGCATTCCCAAACTTGTGTGGACCACTACTCTTTCATATGTAGCACCCTGACTTTTGTGAATAGTTATAGCTTCTGCAGCTATAACCGGAAACTGTTTCCTATCTATAGTGACTTGCTCATTGGATCTAAATTGAAAACTTTTGACTGTTTTTTGAATTGGGGTCCAAGAATTTTGTGCACGATGGCGAAGTTTTGCTCGAGCGTTCACTCCTACACTGTCATCTAAGAATTTTATCCAAAGAATAAGGGGAAGATTGGATGTACTAAAATCTATATCCATTAAGGTACCCGTGGCTCCATTCACGAGACCATCTGAGGTGTCCACATTGACAGTCATCATATATTTGGCAGTGGTTTTCAAAATAAGACGACAACATAAACCCTGAGTGTCAGAAGTTTTAAAACCTTTGACATCTTCTAAATACTTATTTTTAGCTGTTTCAGTTAAATGAGCAGCTTTAATACAATCTACAGCATCAGAAATATGTTCCTCAGTGGGAATAGAAGATAATTTTGCCCTGTTATAAAAATCTGTATCCCTATTACTAAGAAACAGATGAATTGCTTCATCTGGAACTTGACTAGCGTTAAAAACTCTTGACCTAAACAAATCAATATCTACTAGGGTCATTTCGCCGGATGCCATGTTATTTAATGCTAAAGCAAAAGGTTGGTCGTCGCGCTGTCGCATAATCTCTGTGAGTTCAAAAAACCTAAAACGTTCCCACAAAGAAGGACCAACAAGGATGCTATAAGGGTCGTGGGATGAAGATGTAGATTGAATGAAGTAAGTAAGTCGTCTCGCCGACTTAGGTATACCATACACCAAGTGAGGCAACATTTGTACCAAAGGGTAGTTTCAAACTTTATAAATAAGGTATATCCATATTCATTAACATTAACAATAATTAGTTCATATTCATAAAAATATGGACAAATGGGGTTATGGAAATATCCAAATAAGCAGGTCAACATAAAATCGGGTTGTACCTGCTCCGAAAGGTTGTAACTTTCCCCAGCGGGAGTACCTGCGCTTGAGTTTTTGTCAATAGGTATTAAAAAAAAAAATACATTGCGCGATTTTAATATTTACAGGTTTAGAGCAAAAAGGAAGTACCTGGCGCCATAGGTCCTAATAGGTACAAGTGTTTCAAGTTTCGGTCAATGGGCGTTAGGAAATAGATGCATATAGTGAAATTTCTTACTGACTCGCTGTTTTCTCCCGATTCATTCAAAAATTGTCTTTGAAGTGTGAACATCGTTTTGTGCAAGTGTTTAAGTTCCGAAAAAATTTTAAAGTGATTTTTAATTTTCTGAAAGTAATAGTGGTGTACGGTGAATTGTGTTTTGTGAAACTGCAAAAAAGTACTATAGTAGTGAGTTTTGTGAAACTGTGAAAAAGTACTATATGTAGTGTGTTTTGTGAAACTTCGAAAAAGTATATAGTGTGTTTTGAGTGCTAGTGAGATTTTGTGCAAGAAACACGGTTTTTTTTTACTGTCACGTATTTATTTGGGAAATTGTAAGTCATTTTTTACATATATTACTTTCTCTTTTTATACCAAAAATAGTTTTTTTCAAAACTTTTTTAAAATATTTTTTATTATTTCTTTACTATTATTATTATAAATATTCTTTACAGTTTTTTGCTATACTCTTTTTTTAAATTTTCATTTTATATACATATTTTTTATTTATTTCATATATATATCATATCATATATCATATTATATATATATATATATATCTATATATATATTCTTATTTTTTGAAATATTCGATTTCTATTTTGCAAGTTCAGGTTTTTGTGTTCTTAAATTATGCCACGTTTAAGTAGACTTTCAGCTTCTCAGCAGTCGCGTAATATGAGATTAAGGAATCGAATTCATAGGGACTCAGTTTTATATACAGAAGCAGAAAGACAACGAAATTTAGAATATCAGCAGGCTCGAAGGGCAAATTTAGATGTTGCAAATAGAGAAGAAGAACAGGCGACGAACTCTGCACGTCGATCGAACCGTAGAAGAAACGCTAACTATAGGGAAAGTGAACAAACTCAGAATACAGTAGAGCATAGGGTACGAAGATCGAGTCCATTGAATAGGCAGGCAGAACAGGCAGTGGATACGCAACGCCGGTCGGTTCGTAGAAGAAATTCTGGCTATAGGGAAACAGAACAAGCTCAAAATACAGTAGAACATAGGGTACGAAGATCGAGTCCATTGAATAGGCAGGCAGAACAGGCAGTGAATACGCGACGCCGATCGGTTCGTAGAAGAAATTCTGGCTATAGGGAAAGAGAACAAGCTCAAAATACAGTAGAACATAGGGTACGAAGATCGAGTCCATTGAATAGGCAGGCAGAACAGGCAGTGAATACGCGACGCCGATCGGTTCGTAGAAGAAATTCTGGCTATAGGGAAAGAGAACAAGCTCAAAATACAGTAGAACATAGGGTACGAAGATCGAGTCCATTGAATAGGCAGGAGGAACAGGCAGTGAATACGCGACGCCGGTCGGTTCGTAGAAGAAATTCTGGCTATAGGGAACGAGAACAAGCTCAAAATACAGTAGAACATAGGGTAGGAAGATCGAGTCCATTAAATAGGCAGGCAGAACAGGCAGTGAATACTCGACGCCGATCGGTTCGTAGAAGAAATTCTGGCTATAGGGAAACAGAACAAGCTCAAAATACAGTAGAACATAGGGTACGAAGATCGAGTCCATTGAATAGGCAGGCAGAACAGGCAGTGAATACGCGACGCCGATCGGTTCGTAGAAGAAATTTTGGCTATAGGGAAAGAGAACAAGCTCAAAATACAGTAGAGCATAGGGTACGAAGATCGAGTCCATTGAATAGGCAGGCTGAACAGGCGGTGGATACGCGACGCCGATCGGTTCGTAGAAGAAATTCTGGCCATAGGGAAAGAGAACAAGCTCAAAATACAGTTGAACATAGAGTCCGCCGATCCAATAGATTAAATAGGCAAATAGAGCAGAACGAAAACACTGCACGTAGATCACAAAATAGGCAAAGAAGTGTAGAGCAACGCAATGTAGAAAGAGAACAAGACAGATTTCGTAGATCCCAGGCTAGAAGAAACGAGGAGCGTGCGGTGATTGAGCGGGCGCGCAACACTTTGGCACGCCGAAGTGCAAGAATTGCAGCCCAGATGGACAATCGCGCAGCTATTAGAAACGTTAGCCAACGAGTTAGTCAGCATAGGAGCGTTAGTGAAAATAGATTAGCAGAGAATACTAGAAACGCGTTACGTAATAGGCAAAACCGTGCGGCTACTTTTCAAGATCTTAGAAATTCAACCCGTCGGCCTAATTTGGAGTTTTTAATAGATCAGTATAACAGAATAGTCAAGCTGGGCCCAAGTCAGATTTGTTATTGTTGTAAAGGTCTGTGGTTTCCTCATAAAGTTAAGGTGAAGTCTCGGAGCTTCTTAGAAAGTAATTATCAGTTTAGAGATTCAATTTTCGAAATTGCTAATCAGTTTCCTCCCACTGATGGCAATTTTACATTTTGTTCCACTTGTTTTGCTCATATTTCAAGAAACACCCTGCCCAAGTTTGCCATATCACATGGTTTAGATTTCACAACACGTCCAGAATGTCTTTTAGATTTGCCAATTGTAGAAGAACGTGTCATTTCTCCTCGTCTTCCTTTTATGATAATTAGGGCAACAGGCCACGAGCGTCAAAGCGCAATTAAAGGAGCTGTAGTTAATGTCCCAATTCCTGTCGGTAACATAGTTACTTCGCTCCCACGAGCATTTAATGAGACCGAGGTTATCGAGCTCCACCTCAAAAGACGAATGGAATATGGTCACGATTTCATGGCTGAAACCGTTAGACCCGCTAGAATCGAAAGGGCACTTAGATTTTTGGTTAATACAGAGTTGTACAGGAAGCATAATATTACAATCAATGAGCAAAGGCTTGATTCTTACGAATCCGAAATAGTTCCATTTTATGCTAGTGAAGAAGATAGGGAATTCGTAGAAGGAATTCTACACCAAAATGAGGAAACCGCTCATTCCGCAAATCAAGATCTTCCTATAGAGGAAGCCGAGGAGCTCAATCCCGGTGGTCAGGAAACAATGCTAGAAAATATTCAGGTAGACGATGCCGGCATACAAAGAATAACCATAGCTCCAGGTGAAGGGCAAAGGCCCTTAGATATGATATTAGATTCAGATTGTGAAGAATTAGCATTTCCTACTATTTATGCCGGCACTAAGAGAAGAACTTCAGCAAGCTACGCAACAATAGTTAGATCCGAGCTTAGAAATGTAGATAGAAGAGGTTGCAGGACAGATAAATTGTTTTTTGATTATAAGAAATTAGAGCTTATAACGATTCGGAATAATACTTCCATATGTTTACGAAAACATAGCGCTCCACGCGCAGTTACAGCTTCTAATTTACTTAGGGAAGATTTTGTAAATAATTTAATTCGACATGATGAAGGTTATAGGGTTCTAAAAGGTATTCGCACTTCACCAGCTCATTGGGAGGATGAGAAAAAAAAAGTTTTGGCCATGATTCGCCAGTTCGGACTTCCCACTTTTTTTATAACTTTGTCAGCTGCCGAGACAAAGTGGACATAGCTGCTTGTTATACTTAGGAAAACAGTAGATAGGGTAGACATTACAGAAGAAGAAGCTTCAGGTTTGTTGTTTAGTGAGAAAGCTCGACTCATTCGATCAGATCCTGTTACTTGTGCAAGGTATTTCGAACATAGGTATAGAGCGTTGTTAAAAGTTATGAAAAGTCCGGGAGGTATTTTTGGCGAGCATTTTGTAATTAAATATTATTGGCGTGTTGAGTTTCAACAGAGAGGTTCTCCTCATATTCATGGCATGTTTTGGCTGAAAGATGCCCCTACAGTAGATCTCAACAACGAAGAGTCGATTCCGCCGGTCTTAGCCTTTATCGACCAGTTCGTTACCACAAATATAACAGATTCAGACTTAGCTCCATATTTAGTTTATCAAATTCATAGTCACAGTTTCACTTGCCGCCGAAAAGTTAGAGGACAAGAAGTTTGTAGATTCGGGATACCCAATCCTCCAATGCCTCAAACAGAGATCTTAAGGCCAATTTCCGATGAAGCTGAAAGTAGGTCTCGTCATCAAAAGAATTTTCAGCGGATTCAAAATTTTCTCAATAGTAGTTTTTCTTCTGACGCTATTTCTCATTTGAGCAGTTTTGAAAACTTTCTTTCACATGAAAATGTGAACCTCAATTATGAGGAATACAAACTTGCTCTAAGGTCTAGGCTGAAAAAGCCGCAAATTTTTCTAAAAAGAACTTTTGCGGAAATTAAGGTTAATGCTTATAATAAGCACGTTCTTAATATGCAGAGGGCCAATATGGACATTCAGTTCATATTGGATCCGTATGCTTGCTGCAGCTATATAATTAATTATATAAATAAATCCCAAAGAGGCATTTCAAAGCTAATGAGGGAAGCTGTTGCTAGTGTTGAGAGAGGAAATTTAACTATTAGGGAAAAGTTACAATATATAGGTCATAAATTCATTTGCGGCACTGAGATCTCTGCTCAGGAAGCTGCCTATTGCTGTTTAGGGATGCCAATGTCCAATATAAGCCATAAAGATAAATTTATTAATACTAGTTTACCAGATCTTCGAGTTAAAATGCTCAAATCTAGACAGCAATTGCAAAGTTTGCCTCAGGATTCAACTGACATCTTTGTAAAAGGGCTTCTTGACCATTATGTAGAAAGGCCAAATATTCTCGAGGAACTCTGTTTAGCAGATTTTGCAGCCAATTATGAATTTAGCGTTAGGTCTCGTCGCAATACTAGGAGTGAGGAAGAGGGAGAGGTTATAGGAGGCAGTATTGCTTTGCGAGATGGTAGTGGCTTTATCTCTTTAAGAAAATGGCCTTGCACAATTAGGTATAGGAAATATAATATTAACACTGATAGGCAGAATTATTTTAGGGAATTAGTTATGTTGTATTTTCCATGGAGGGACGAGCAAATTGAATTAGTTCAGAGAAATTGTGAGGAGTTTTACAATGAACATGAGGAAGTTATTAGGGCCGGTTTCAACAAATACAATGTATTAGACAATTTAGAAGACGCACTTAGAAGAGCAATAGAAAACGAAGGTAAAGATTTAGAAGATAACCTAGAAGAACACGTTCTACTTGACGAGGAGTTTAGAGTTTTAGCATTTCCTGAAATTAGCTCTCAGCTCAATTTGATAAATTTAAATGGCAATGACCAACCACAGGATACAGACAATGACGTCCGAGTTATTAAACTCCCGCCAATAATTTCGCCTGAAAATCTGGCAAGCGTTGTTAGGTCACTTAATATTAGGCAGAAAACTTTTCTCACTCATGTTCTTCACAACGTGAAGAACAATGAAATTTTCCATGAGTTTGTAGGTGGCGGTGCAGGTGTTGGCAAAAGTAGGCTTATTTCTGCAATTTTTCAGTCGCTTTCTGTAGAGTATAATCGTAGGAGAGGAAGCGACCCAAATACTGTTAAGATTCTTTTGTGCGCTCCAACAGGAAAAGCTGCCTTTGGAATAGGAGGTTCCACACTACATTCCATGTTTTCTCTTCCTATTAACCAGTCTGGGTCTGCTTTTAGGGATTTAAGTTCTGATCTACTGAATACTCTTCGAACTAGGTTCATAGATCTAAAACTTTTAATTATTGATGAGATATCTATGGTGGGTGCTAAAATGTTTTCTTATTTAGATTCTCGCCTCAAGCAAATTTTTCATAATCGAGATTCTCCTTTTGGGGGCATTTCTGTAATCGTGTTCGGCGATCTCAGACAACTACGTCCTGTAGGTGACCGTTGGATTTTTCAATCTACATCTTCATCCCACGACCCTTATAGCATCCTTGTTGGTCCTTCTTTGTGGGGACGTTTTAGGTTTTTTGAACTCACAGAGATTATGCGACAGCGCGACGACCAACCTTTTGCTTTAGCATTAAATAACATGGCATCCGGCGAAATGACCCTAGTAGATATTGATTTGTTTAGGTCAAGAGTTTTTAACGCTAGTCAAGTTCCAGATGAAGCAATTCATCTGTTTCTTAGTAATAGGGATACAGATTTTTATAACAGGGCAAAATTATCTTCTATTCCCACTGAGGAACATATTTCTGATGCTGTAGATTGTATTAAAGCTGCTCATTTAACTGAAACAGCTAAAAATAAGTATTTAGAAGATGTCAAAGGTTTTAAAACTTCTGACACTCAGGGTTTATGTTGTCGTCTTATTTTGAAAACCACTGCCAAATATATGATGACTGTCAATGTGGACACCTCAGATGGTCTCGTGAATGGAGCCACGGGTACCTTAATGGATATAGATTTTAGTACATCCAATCTTCCCCTTATTCTTTGGATAAAATTCTTAGATGACAGTGTAGGAGTGAACGCTCGAGCAAAACTTCGCCATCGTGCACAAAATTCTTGGACCCCAATTCAAAAAACAGTCAAAAGTTTTCAATTTAGATCCAATGAGCAAGTCACTATAGATAGGAAACAGTTTCCGGTTATAGCTGCAGAAGCTATAACTATTCACAAAAGTCAGGGTGCTACATATGAAAGAGTAGTGGTCCACACAAGTTTGGGAATGCATCGTGAAGCATTATATGTAGCATGTAGTAGGGCAACTAGTGCCGCAGGCCTTTTTTATTGTAGGACAATTCACTCCCCCAAGATCTGGCCAAGAGTCATTAGCTGAGCAAGAGTTGCAAAAATTACGCACCCAAAAAGCTCTTCAAACACATTTTGATCCACTTTTTGATAGCTCGAATTTTAATATTTTCTTCCACAATACGGAAAATTTACATTGTCATTATGATGATGTATCGTCTAATCAATTGATGCTCCAGTCATCTATACTGTGTTTTGTAGAGACTTCCACATTTGACAATGAAACATATAATATTCCGGGTTATTCTACAGCGGTGCGTCTAGATTGCCCTTCATTAGGTAGCGGTGCTAGGCCTAAAAGAGGTATTCTCATTTTTATTAGAAATGAAATGTTGGAAAATACAAGTCTTTGCTCTAGTGGTCGATTTTATGCCAGATCGAATAGCTTGACCGCCCCAGTTTTCGAATTTGCCCTTCTAAAATACAACTCTTTAGGAATTTTAGTTATTTATAGAAGTCCAACATATCCTGTGTCAAAATTTAAAATTGAGTTTGAGAGATTAGTTCAGGAAAATTGTAATATATTAGGAAGCAGCTCATTAATTTTCGGAGATTTTAATATTAATCTTCAAGCCCTTTCAGGCTGTGGTAGGAGTCTTTATGAATTTCTTGTTAGAAGTTTGCACTACAATCCTCTTTTGGATTTGAATGAATTTACAACAAATGGAAATACCCATATTGATTGGGCTTTTTCCAATATTTCAAGTACTTTAGTAAGTGGTCGCACGTTTGAAACAATTTATAGTTATCATAGAGGCATTTCTGTTAGCATAAAAGATTTTGAATAACAAATAAGAAAGGGCTAAGTAAATATATTTTTAGAATAAATAAACAATAAAAATTAAAAAAAAAAGTATTTTAAGAAAAAGTATTTTAAGAATAACTTTAACAAAATGTATTTTAAGAATAAATTTAAAAAAAAAACGTATTTAAAAAAAAAATTTAAAATTTAAAAAAATAAAAAAAAGGTATATAGGTTTACATATAAGCATGGGAAATACGAAATTACCTAAAATAATAAGCGTAGTTTAAGTCGACTTAAAGCCTCCACGTGGCGTTTCCTGGGTGTTGACTTATTTATCGTGTCGGTAGCAAATTTAAGCAACGAATTGTATAGCAAATAATAGTTTTATAGAACATCGAGATCGCTTAAATTGCAGCGGAGGGTTTATTCATACCAAATTTGATGTCTCTAGCTATTATCGTCTTTAAGAAAAACGGTTTTGTTTAAATTACAGGGGCGGAGGGGGGCGTGGCAAAATTTTTCAACAATTAATGTTTGCGCGCTTAGTAAAGGATTATTCATACCAAATTTGATGTCTCTAGCTATTATAGTCTTTAGGAAAAACGGTTTTGTTTAAATTGCGGGGGCGGTAGGGGGCGTGGCAAAATTTTTACACATACAAAGTCTGCGCACTTACTAAGCAAATATACATAACAAATTTGGTGTCTCTAGGTAGAATAGTTTTTGAGATAAACGTTTTTTTTAATTTCCGGGGCGGAAAGGGGCGTGGCAAAATTTTTACACATACAAAGTCTGCGTATTTACTAAGCAAATATACATACCAAATATGGTGTCTCTAGCTGCAATAGTTTTGGAGATAAACGTTTTTTTTGAATTGCGGTGGCGGAAAGGGGCGTGGCAAAATCTTTATACATACAAAATGAGCGCATTTACTAAGCAAATATACATACCAAATATGGTGTCTTTAGCTGCAATAGTTTTTTGAAAAACGTTTTTTTTGAATTGCGGGGGCGGAAAGGGGCGTGGCAAAAATTTGAAATAAACTCGATCACTCTACATACTACATGAGCCTACATACCAAATTTGGTGGCTCTATCTCTTATAGTCTCCGAGATCTAGGCGTTCATACGGACGGACAGACGGACGGACGGACGGACGGACGGACGGACGGACGGACGGACGGACGGACAGACGGACGGACAGACGGACATGGCTAGATCGACTCGGCTGTTGATACTGATCAAGAATATATATACTTTATGGGGTCGGAAAAGCTTCCTTCTGCTTGTTACATACATTTTGGCGACTTTAATATACCATTTCACCCTATGGGTGTATGGTATAAAAATCCAACGGTCACCTACAGGACGTAGTTGTCTGAGATCGCCGAACACGATTACAGAAATGCCCCCAAAAGGAGAATCTCGATTATGAAAAATTTGCTTGAGGCGAGAATCTAAATAAGAAAACATTTTAGCACCCACCATAGATATCTCATCAATAATTAAAAGTTTTAGATCTATGAACCTAGTTCGAAGAGTATTCAGTAGATCAGAACTTAAATCCCTAAAAGCAGACCCAGACTGGTTAATAGGAAGAGAAAACATGGAATGTAGTGTGGAACCTCCTATTCCAAAGGCAGCTTTTCCTGTTGGAGCGCACAAAAGAATCTTAACAGTATTTGGGTCGCTTCCTCTCCTACGATTATACTCTACAGAAAGCGACTGAAAAATTGCAGAAATAAGCCTACTTTTGCCAACACCTGCACCGCCACCTACAAACTCATGGAAAATTTCATTGTTCTTCACGTTGTGAAGAACATGAGTGAGAAAAGTTTTCTGCCTAATATTAAGTGACCTAACAACGCTTGCCAGATTTTCAGGCGAAATTATTGGCGGGAGTTTAATAACTCGGACGTCATTGTCTGTATCCTGTGGTTGGTCATTGCCATTTAAATTTATCAAATTGAGCTGAGAGCTAATTTCAGGAAATGCTAAAACTCTAAACTCCTCGTCAAGTAGAACGTGTTCTTCTAGGTTATCTTCTAAATCTGTACCTTCGTTTTCTATTGCTCTTCTAAGTGCGTCTTCTAAATTGTCTAATACATTGTATTTGTTGAAACCGGCCCTAATAACTTCCTCATGTTCATTGTAAAACTCCTCACAATTTCTCTGAACTAATTCAATTTGCTCGTCCCTCCATGGAAAATACAACATAACTAATTCCCTAAAATAATTCTGCCTATCAGTGTTAATATTATATTTCCTATACCTAATTGTGCAAGGCCATTTTCTTAAAGAGATAAAGCCACTACCATCTCGCAAAGCAATACTGCCTCCTATAACCTCTCCCTCTTCCTCACTCCTAGTATTGCGACGAGACCTAACGCTAAATTCATAATTGGCTGCAAAATCTGCTAAACAGAGTTCCTCGAGAATATTTGGCCTTTCTACATAATGGTCAAGAAGCCCTTTTACAAAGATGTCAGTTGAATCCTGAGGCAAACTTTGCAATTGCTGTCTAGATTTGAGCATTTTAACTCGAAGATCTCGTAAACTAGTATTAATAAATTTATCTTTATGGCTTATATTGGACATTGGCATCCCTAAACAGCAATAGGCAGCTTCCTGAGCAGAGATCTCAGTGCCGCAAATGAATTTATGACCTATATATTGTAACTTTTCCCTAATAGTTAAATTTCCTCTCTCAACACTAGCAACAGCTTCCCTCATTAGCTTTGAAATGCCTCTTTGGGATTTATTTATATAATTAATTATATAGCTGCAGCAAGCATACGGATCCAATATGAACTGAATGTCCATATTGGCCCTCTGCATATTAAGAACGTGCTTATTATAAGCATTAACCTTAATTTCCGCAAAAGTTCTTTTTAGAAAAATTTGCGGCTTTTTCAGCCTAGACCTTAGAGCAAGTTTGTATTCCTCATAATTGAGGTTCACATTTTCATGTGAAAGAAAGTTTTCAAAACTGCTCAAATGAGAAATAGCGTCAGAAGAAAAACTACTATTGAGAAAATTTTGAATCCGCTGAAAATTCTTTTGATGACGAGACCTACTTTCAGCTTCATCGGAAATTGGCCTTAAGATCTCTGTTTGAGGCATTGGAGGATTGGGTATCCCGAATCTACAAACTTCTTGTCCTCTAACTTTTCGGCGGCAAGTGAAACTGTGACTATGAATTTGATAAACTAAATATGGAGCTACGTCTGAATCTGTTATATTTGTGGTAACGAACTGGTCGATAAAGGCTAAGACCGGCGGAATCGACTCTTCGTTGTTGAGATCTACTGTAGGGGCATCTTTCAGCCAAAACATGCCATGAATATGAGGAGAACCTCTCTGTTGAAACTCAACACGCCAATAATATTTAATTACAAAATGCTCGCCAAAAATACCTCCCGGACTTTTCATAACTTTTAACAACGCTCTATACCTATGTTCGAAATACCTTGCACAAGTAACAGGATCTGATCGAATGAGTCGAGCTTTCTCACTAAACAACAAACCTGAAGCTTCTTCTTCTGTAATGTCTACCCTATCTACTGTTTTCCTAAGTATAACAAGCAGCTCTGTCCACTTTGTCTCGGCAGCTGACAAAGTTATAAAAAAAGTGGGAAGTCCGAACTGGCGAATCATGGCCAAAACTTTTTTTTTCTCATCCTCCCAATGAGCTGGTGAAGTGCGAATACCTTTTAGAACCCTATAACCTTCATCATGTCGAATTAAATTATTTACAAAATCTTCCCTAAGTAAATTAGAAGCTGTAACTGCGCGTGGAGCGCTATGTTTTCGTAAACATATGGAAGTATTATTCCGAATCGTTATAAGCTCTAATTTCTTATAATCAAAGAACAATTTATCTGTCCTGCAACCTCTTCTATCTACATTTCTAAGCTCGGATCTAACTATTGTTGCGTAGCTTGCTGAAGTTCTTCTCTTAGTGCCGGCATAAATAGTAGGAAATGCTAATTCTTCACAATCTGAATCTAATATCATATCTAAGGGCCTTTGCCCTTCACCTGGAGCTATGGTTATTCTTTGTATGCCGGCATCGTCTACCTGAATATTTTCTAGCATTGTTTCCTGACCACCGGGATTGAGCTCCTCGGCTTCCTCTATAGGAAGATCTTGATTTGCGGAATGAGCGGTTTCCTCAATTTGGTGTAGAATTCCTTCTACGAATTCCCTATCTTCTTCACTAGCATAAAATGGAACTATTTCGGATTCGTAAGAATCAAGCCTTTGCTCATTGATTGTAATATTATGCTTCCTGTACAACTCTGTATTAACCAAAAATCTAAGTGCCCTTTCGATTCTAGCGGGTCTAACGGTTTCAGCCATGAAATCGTGACCATATTCCATTCGTCTTTTGAGGTGGAGCTCGATAACCTCGGTCTCATTAAATGCTCGTGGGAGCGAAGTAACTATGTTACCGACAGGAATTGGGACATTAACTACAGCTCCTTTAATTGCGCTTTGACGCTCGTGGCCTGTTGCCCTAATTATCATAAAAGGAAGACGAGGAGAAATGACACGTTCTTCTACAATTGGCAAATCTAAAAGACATTCTGGACGTGTTGTGAAATCTAAACCATGTGATATGGCAAACTTGGGCAGGGTGTTTCTTGAAATATGAGCAAAACAAGTGGAACAAAATGTAAAATTGCCATCAGTGGGAGGAAACTGATTAGCAATTTCGAAAATTGAATCTCTAAACTGATAATTACTTTCTAAGAAGCTCCGAGACTTCACCTTAACTTTATGAGGAAACCACAGACCTTTACAACAATAACAAATCTGACTTGGGCCCAGCTTGACTATTCTGTTATACTGATCTATTAAAAACTCCAAATTAGGCCGACGGGTTGAATTTCTAAGATCTTGAAAAGTAGCCGCACGGTTTTGCCTATTACGTAACGCGTTTCTAGTATTCTCTGCTAATCTATTTTCACTAACGCTCCTATGCTGACTAACTCGTTGGCTAACGTTTCTAATAGCTGCGCGATTGTCCATCTGGGCTGCAATTCTTGCACTTCGGCGT
This sequence comes from Drosophila paulistorum, assembly GCA_018152135.1. NCBI lineage: Eukaryota > Metazoa > Arthropoda > Insecta > Diptera > Drosophilidae > Drosophila > Drosophila paulistorum. Next base: position 62,281 of record JAECXG010000612.1, on the reverse strand, counting down.
GCCAAAGTGTTGCGCGCCCGCTCAATCCCAGAATTTCTTCTACGAACCGATCGGCGTCGCGTATTCACTGCCTGTTCTGCCTGCCTATTCAATGGACTCGATCTTCGTACCCTATGTTCTACTGTATTTTGAGCTTGTTCTGTTTCCCTATAGCCAGAATTTCTTCTACGAACCGACCGGCGTTGCGTATCCACAGCCTGTTCTGCATGCCTATTCAATGGACTCGATCTTCGTACCCTATGCTCTACTGTATTCTGAGTTTGTTCACTTTCCCTATAGTTAGCGTTTCTTCTACGGTTCGATCGACGTGCAGAGTTCGTCGCCTGTTCTTCTTCTCTATTTGCAACATCTAAATTTGCCCTTCGAGCCTGCTGATATTCTAAATTTCGTTGTCTTTCTGCTTCTGTATATAAAACTGAGTCCCTATGAATTCGATTCCTTAATCTCATATTACGCGACTGCTGAGAAGCTGAAAGTCTACTTAAACGTGGCATAATTTAAGAACACAAAAACCTGAACTTGCAAAATAGAAATCGAATATTTGAAAAAATAAGAATATATATATAGATATATATATATATATAATATGATATATGATATGATATATATATGAAATAAATAAAAAATATGTATATAAAATGAAAATTTAAAAAAAGAGTATAGCAAAAAACCGTAAAGAATATTTATAATAATAATAGTAAAGAAATAATAAAAAAATATTTTAAAAAAGTTTTGAAAAAAACTATTTTTGGTATAAAAAGTAATATATGTAAAAAATGACTTACAATTTCCCAAATAAATACGTGACAGTAAAAAAAAACCGTGTTTCTTGCCCAAAATCTCACTAGCACTCAAAACACACTATATACTTTTTCGAAGTTTCACAAAACACACTACATATAGTACTTTTTCACAGTTTCACAAAACTCACTACTATAGTACTTTTTTGCAGTTTCACAAAACACAATTCACCGTACACCACTATTACTTTCAGAAAATTAAAAATCACTTTAAAATTTTTTCGGAACTTAAACACTTGCACAAAACGATGTTCACACTTCAAAGATAATTTTTGAATGAATCGGGAGAAAACAGCGAGTCGGTAAGAAATTTCACTATATGCATCTATTTCCTAACGCCCATTGACCGAAACTTGAAACACTTGTACCTATTAGGACCTATGGCGCCAGGTACTTCCTTTTGCTCTAAACCTGTAAATATTAAAATCGCGCAATGTATTTTTTTTTAATACCTATTGACAAAAACTCAAGCGCAGGTACTCCCGCTGGGGAAAGTTACAACCTTTCGGAGCAGGTACAACCCGATTTTATGTTGACCTGCTTATTTGGATATTTCCATAACCCCATTTGTCCATATTTTTATGAATATGAACTAATTATTGTTAATGTTAATGAATATGGATATACCTTATTTATAAAGTTTGAAACTACCCTTTGGTACAAATGTTGCCTCACTTGGTGTATGGTATACCTAAGTCGGCGAGACGACTTACTTACTTCATTTTTTTTTGGTTTAACTTGATTAGGACTTGAAATTTAAAAATAAGATCAGAAATGAAAATATCGGGACTTAAAGATTTCGTTCAAAACGAGGTTAATTTCAAAAAAAAATTTGTAGGAGCTTTCGAGGTGGTCACATGGAATGCGCTAAATCGGGCAACAGCAAGCAGTATCCAGAATTTGGGAAAAATCCGGTTCACCAAAGGTTAGGACACCTTTCGAGAAATGAGATACTTTGGCCGCACTGTAAGCCTTAACTTAGAAACGTTGTGGCACTGCCGGTGTTTAGTTGGCGGTGTCTTTTCAATGTCCGAATGCCAATTCCAGAAGGCAACGACAACCGAAAATTCGGATGCACGTGCTCCGGCACCAGAAATGGGTATTTGAAAACTCGCCGGTTTTCCAGAAAATAATCCTCCCAAACGTAAGCTATCAGGAATATTGGCCAGAAAAAGTAAGGTTTCCAATCTAGGATATAGAGTAAGATGCAGATGGCGGCGGGATAAAAATTCTAATTAACCTACATACCTGCTATGATTTATAACCAAAGATTTGGGCTACAGCTTTTTTTATTCCACACTTTTCTCCTCAGAATTAAAAATGAAAATGAAGCCAGTTTTCGAGCTTCTTTTTGATTCGACATTTTATGAACTTAGGGGCTAATTTAGCATTGAAGTTCTGAGAGAATTTGCTTAACGCGAAGTTTCTGCGAAAAACTTCTTGGCCTTCTTTAAAAGAGACAGACTTACTGCAAAGATTATACTGTGCTAAATTTCGATCATATGCTTTCTTAATGTTTTCTCCTATATCCTGTCGCAAAGGGTTTAACTGGTCAGTCTGATTGAGCGGTGTTATAGGCTCCTGTAACAACTTTAACTCCTTTAAAAGTTTATAATCTGAACCATGAGTAACCAAGTCCAGTCCGAACAAAGCTTTAAAGGGTGAGCAACCTAAAGATTGATGCAACGATGATCGCAATGCGCAAGATATACTCGTTAAATGTTGATCCCAAAGCGTTTGATCCTGATTTTTAAATACGAACGGATCGCAGCTAACAGAGAACGATTAACACGCTCAGCTGCGTTGCTTTGCGGAGAATATAAAGCGGTATACTGATGTTTTATGCCTAGTTCAGTAAGAAAAGAATTGAACGAATTTGATTTAAATTGAACACTATTATCACTAACGATGGTTTCCGGTACTCCAAAACAATGAAATATCTGTTTTAACAAAAATTCTTGTATATCCTCCGTGCGAAACTTTTTCAGAGGTTGTAACCAATGATACTTACTGGAATGGTCAAGAACAATTAATAAACCGACAAATCCATTTTTGCTACGAGGGTAAGGACCAAGTAAATCGATATACAGACGTTGAAAAAGTCTACAAGTTGAAATATGCTGTCCCATAGGTGGTCTAAGCGTATAATTTGGTGCTTTGGACTCCTTACAAGTGTCACATTGACGAATATGGTCACGCACATCCTTTACCATACCAGGCCAAAAAAGAGTTCTACGTATCTTGTCAATAGTTTTCTGCATACCTGAATGTGAAGAGGTATGGCTATCGTGAGCTTGTTTTAGAACATCAACTCTGAGTTTATCCGGTACCCATAGTTTCCAAGAAAGCTTCTCTTGATAAGAATCTCCATTGGCATGTTCGGTTCGAATATACAAATGTTTATTTACAATTTTGATATCTGGGAATTTGTCTGGATTTTCAGTGATTTTCTTCTTCAGATACATATAACTATCGTCCAAAAATGCTTCAGAGTCCAGATCTATAATCGGACCCATTTTTATCGCCTCTATCGAAAGGTTGGGCAATCTTGATAGCGCGTCAGGAATCAAGTGTTCTTTTCCTTTCCTATGCGACATATTAAACTTAAATTGTTGTAAGCGAAAAATCCATCGAGCTAATCTCCCAGAAACATTTTGTTGACGCATTAGCCACAATAAACTAGAGTGATCAGTAACTACTTCAAATTCTTGCAATTCCAAATAACACCTCAATTTTTCTATAGCCTGTATAACGGCTAAACATTCGCGTTCAGTAACACTATAATTGCGTTGGGCACGACTTAACTTTTTAGACATGAAAGCAATAGGCTTCTCTTCCTCTGCGTCTGATAATTTGACAAGTACAGCGCCAATACCATAATCGCTGGCATCACAATGTAAGAAAAATTTCTTATTAAAGTCCGGGTTTTGTAGCCTATACTAAAAGAAGTTAATAGATCCTTCAACTTATTCATAGAAGCTTGAGCTTCCGGAGTCCAAACAAAATTTTTTTTTTGTTGACAACAGTTCCGTTATAGGATAAGTGAGATCGGCAAAATTCGGTATAAAACGACGATACCAACCACAAACTCCAAGAAATCCTCTAGTTTGTTTCAAATTCCTAGGTGGTGGCCAATTTTTAACACATTCAATCTTTGACAAATCGGTGCGGACGGTAATAGACAGATACCTTTACTGTCTATTACATATCCTAAATAACTAATGCTTGCAACATGAAAATGACTTTTCTCTTTGTTAATGGACAGATTAGCTTTCCGAAATTGCTCCGCAATTCTTGCTAACACTGAAAGATGGGATGAGAAATCCTCTGAAATTATACACAGATCATCTAATTAGCAAAAAACACAATGGCGAAGGTCAGCAGGGACTACTTTATCCATTAGACGACCCATAGTAGATGTGGCATTACAAAGGCCGAAAGGCATAACTTTGAATTGATATAACGGTCTTCCTGGTACTGTAAATGCAGTAAGAGGTTTAGATGCTTCGGTTAATTCTATTTGCCAATAGGCATCCTTTAAATCGATTTTGGAAATAATATTTGCCTTGGGTAATCTTGAAAAAATACTGTCAATCTGGGCAAAGGATAAGCATCCTTAATTGTGACTGCATTTAACTTGCGAGCGTCTAAGCACAGTCGCTTTTTATTGGGCTTTATTACTGGTCGAATAGGAGAGCTCCAGGCGCTAACAGCTGGTTCGATAACTCCTAGTTGAATCATACGATCAATTTCCGTGTATACTAATTTTTCAACAGCGGGACTAATAGCGTAAAAACGTTGTTTTACCGGTTTGGCTTCGCCAATCTCGATATGATGTTTTATTAAGGACGTACGTCCGAGATGATGACTTGCATTGGGAAACATTTGCTTGACGGCTTCAAGCTGTCTAATTTGAGAATACGAAAGAGAATAAGAACTAGGGTCAGTCTTTAACTTTTTTTCAGAACCAATCTCGATCGAACTCATTATAGACGGGGCAAGTTCGAAAATTCTCCAAAAATCATGAACTAATATTAATCTTTTCTTCAACGTGGGAATTACAAATAATTTTAACATTCTTTCCAATCTACCGTACCGTACTATTACTTCTAACATACCAATCACATTTTGGCCGTTTCCGTCCGCTGTGCGCACTTGACCTTTAGTTTTTACAAATTGGGGAAAACGTGAAAAATCTGTTTGTGCTAAATCCGAGCCTATACAACTAATGCTGGCACCGGTATCGAATAAACCTAATTCTGTGAACGTAAGAAATGAGACTTCTGCAAAGCTCCTATTATCGTTGTCGTTTCTAAAAATTATTGCAACAAAAAGTTTCCTGGTTTGTCTTGCGTGATCATAATATTTCCTTAGTCTTAACGTGCGTTTAGCCCAACCCTTGGCTAAACGCACGTTAATACTAAGGAAGATCTGAAAATTTTGTCTTTAACAGTAAGGTAATGTTGTAAACGCTCAGGATATGACAAAAATCTTAGTGGGAGTTTTTGAGACTTTCGTACGTTTACTTTGTGATTCACAATGTTGATACTTTGTTGAACGTTTTCCGAGTTTGATGTAACTATTGCGGGAGCATCCGACGTTGTCTGGATGCACCCTTCGGTCGGTTTTCCGCTAACCTTTTTATACAATCTTGACATTGAGGCTTGTAAACATTGGCCGTGCCGCAACCGTAACAAAAAATGGTGCGTTCCTCTAGACAGTTTTGCCATGTGTGACCGGCTTCGCGACAATTCCAACAAACGATTTTTCCTTGCGCAGCGGCAACTTCATATTCCTCGTCTGGGTCTGGAACTATTTTATTATCTTCGGTTTCCCCTTCTTGAATTTCAAAAATTTTTCTGCGTCCATTCGCTTTGGCGTTACAAATTACTTTTACTTGATGGCTGAGCTCTTGTGTTAGATTTTCTTGCATCTGTACTAATCTACGAAGGTGACCTATTGATGCGATGGATTGATATAGTAACTTTTGTCGTATCTCTGGCAACAGGTTATTTTGTAAAATTACCTTCAGCTCCTCTTCCTCTAACTTTATACCGAACTTGTCAATCAAAGAAGCTACCTCATCGTAAAAACAAACAAAAGATTCTCCAGATTTTTGCTTTCTCGCACGAATCATTTCTTTGCTCATAAAATCTGATCGATAGTCTTTATATTGCTGACGAATAGCTGAACGAAACTCGCTCCATACTATTCGCGGGACTTGCTTGTGATATCTCCAATACCATTCGCGGGCTTTTCCTCCAAATAATATATGAATATGTTTACACACCCCAATAAAATCACTATCAAGAGTTTCCTCCGTTAGGGCTTTTACTCTATAAATAAATTCTTCTACTCCTAGACCTTCTGTAGATACGTCAAAACGTAGATTCCATTTCTGCATTACATTTGCAATTTTTGCATTTTGAACAGTTGTAGGGCAGGGCGAACTTATCAAAGATCGGGTTTGGACCGTGTCTAATGGGACTTCTCGCTGGCCTAAATTCATAGGTAACGACGATACTGTTTGTTCTATCATATTTTGTATGACCGTATAATCGATCTCTCGATTAGGACGAGTATTATTACCACGATTGGATCTTGCTCTTCGCTGATTAGGCATGGTTCTAGGTAATTGCGGTTCTGGATGATTTCTACTGTGACTGGCATCTAAGGTGCTTCGCTAACTGATATAGCTGGTTCGTTGAGCTGTTCTGCTCTGTCTCTTGGGACTTGACTTAGCTGTTTTGGGCTATTGCATCTACAAAATTGTTTCTTTTAGTCTTTGGTCTAGTCTTTGGCCTTTTGAATCTTCTTATCGGCAAGGCTATACTATCTGTATTACCAAGATCCAGACACCAGAACATTAAATCATCCAAGTCTTACTATAAAACAATATGTTCGTGTTCTCTTCGATTTCTTTAGACGTTCAGCTGTCGTAACATGATCTAAATTCCAATCAGTACTGATATCGAAACATCCAATATACAATAATCTAAATTGTTAAGAAAAGTTTGAACGACTTTACTAAACGAGTGCTAAATTATCGAGGACCTTAACTAAACGAGCAATTTGTGATACAGAGATTTGAAATTCTTGTTTACATTCATTCTTGCTTTTAACTTTGCGGCTGAATATTCCTCACAGAAACATCGGCTTCGCCAAGCAGACTTAAACCGTGCAGGTTCATTTACCCGCGTAAGTTAAACCATAATATAGTCTAACAAAATCGACGAAAAATTTGAAACCTCATGTTTTGATCTTAAGACTTTCCTGATATACTTGAACTCAACACTTTATATCACTTAGGGTAGAACTACATACTTCTAATGTGGTCTGCTGTCAAAATAACCACATGCCGTAACTTAAATAAACTTCTGGTCTATATCTAATATTGTCAAGGAGTTGAGTATGCTTTTATCTTGCCCCACACGTTTGGGCGCCAAAAAATTTTATGTAACCTTCCTATTCGGTTTCTCGTTGCGGGCCATAATTTTTATATAATCGGTTCTCCTATCACAGCGACGATAAACCTATCGATAACCAAAAGAAGGCGGTAGGTGACTTGCAGCATATCGAGATCCTCTGGTTCCGTAGCTCTTGCGGGGTGGGGGGTTGTTTGCTGAATCTCTTTCTTTAATTATAAAATTTAATTTTATTAGGATCTCTACTGAAACTAACTTTAAATGAAAATCAAATGTCTGGCAGAAAATACTTACGAAAACAGTAAGTAATTCATGTTATTAAAAAAACGAAAGAAATGAAGGTTCTTTGGTTCACAAGCTAGCGGTTACTGAGGTCAAGATGTAGATGGACCTTGTCAGTTCTATACCCTCCCAACCATGAATCTTTATTGGCATTTGTAAAGATTCCCAAAAAAAATGATCGATATCAACTCATGTACCCATGTCACTAGGAAAATTAATTATAATGCTTAAGCAATCATATTCAAATTCATTATAATTTTAGATAGAAGCATTTCTTGTTGTACACAATAAATTTTAAAGAAATATTTACAGACTAATTTTAAACAGCTGGTCTGGTGTGACTCAACATTTTGAGATTCCGAACTTTCAGTCACAAAACAATGGAACTCAAAGTAAATTAAACTATTGAATAATAGGGACTAAAACTAGTAGTATTAGAGAGAGCTTACTAGTTACACATTATTAATTATTGTAGAAGATTATAGAATAGAAAAAAATATAGAAGGAATATTAAATGAATCAAGTTAACATTTTTCTTGTAATTATTCCTCTTATTTCAAGTTCTCTTTTATCTTTTTTTTTTTTTTTTTTTTTTAATTCTTTAAAGTTATTTTAAATTTTCAAGTCGCACAAATTCACTCATCGCTTTTGATTGCTCTTCAAGTCAAACATTATTTACGGAAATCTATTTTTCTTTTTAATATTTTAATTAATTTAATTATTTGGTTGATCACAAAACGCTGAAACCGAAATTACATCAACAAATCAGAGTATCAATTGACTACCGTCCTCCATAGGTCGCAAAAACTTGGTTAAAAGTCGCCGAATTGATACTGCTTAATACACTAGGCACTTACCCCATAGTTTATTCGCTGAAAGGCCTTCCATCGATGCACTGTGGGAAGGTGTTTATAAGATGATTTCTCCTTCGCGCTTTATGACCACCATTAAACTCCGTTCACTCACTTTGCTTTTACATTTACTCTATTTTACGTTACTCTCGACTCGAATTATTTAATATAACCTTAACGAGATTTTAATTGATTCAATATTTGACTTATTTACATTCTCCTTCTTTTTTTTTTTTTGGTTTAACTTGATTAGGACTTGAAATTTAAAAATAAGATCAGAAATGAAAATATCGGGACTTAAAGATTTCGTTCAAAACGAGGTTAATTTCAAAAAAAAATTTGTAGCAGCTTTCGAGGTGGTCACATGGAATGCGCTAAACAGCAACAGCAAGCAGTATCCAGAATTTGGAAAAAATCCGGTTCGCCAAAGGTTAGGACACCTTTCGGGAAATGAGACACTTTGGCCGCACTGTAAGCCTTAACTTAGAAACGTTGTGGCACTGCCGGTGTTTAGTTGGCGGTGTCTTTTCAATGTCCGAATGCCAATTCCAGAAGGCAACGACAACCGAAAATTCGGATGCACGTGCTCCGGCACCAGAAATGGGTATTTGAAAACTCGCCGGTTTTCCAGAAAATAATCCTCCCAAACGTAAGCTATCAGGAATATTGGCCAGAAAAAGTAAGGTTTCCAATCTAGGATATAGAGTAAGATGCAGATGGCGGCGGGATAAAAATTCTAATTAACCTACATACCTGCTATGATTTATAACCAAAGATTTGGGCTACAGCTTTTTTTATTCCACACTTTTCTCCTCAGAATTAAAAATGAAAATGAAGCCTAGCAAAATGAAGTAAGTAAGTCGTCTCGGCGACTTAGGTATACCATACACCAGTAAAACAAATATTTCAAATTTGTAATAATAAATGCATTTGCCTATTTTAAAAAATTTCTGTTCACATGCTTTAGAAGCATATCATAGTATCTCGCTCACTCATGCATATGAGCACCCTAGCGCCCCACCCGCCAACGGCCAACTCTGGAAAAACGTTTATATGCATAACTTGGCTATTTTTGGTCTGATTTTGATTTTCAAATTTGGTATTTTGCTGGGTATTAGTATTAAATTTAAGTGTGCCAAATTTGGTTCCACAAGGTAAAAAATTACGGGAGATAATCGAGTTTTTCAAATTTCGGGGGCGGAAAGGGGCGTGGCAAAATCTTTATACATACGAAATGTGCGCATTTACTAAGCAAATATGCATACCAAATATGGTGTCTCTAGCTGCAATAGTTTTTTGAAAAACGTTTTTTTTGAATTGCGGGGGCGGAAAGGGGCGTGGCAAAAAGTTGAAACAAACTTGATCACTCTACATACTACACGAGCCTACTTTCCAAATTTGGTGACTCTATCTCTTATAGTCTCCGAGATCTAGGCGTTCGTACGGACGGACAGACGGACGGACAGACGGACATGGCTAGATCGACTCGGCTGTTGATACCGATCAAGAATATATATATTTTTTGGGGTCGGAAAAGCTTGCTTCTGCCTGTTACATACATTATGGCGACTTTAATATACCATTTCACCCTATGGGTGTATGGTATAAAAATGAAGCGCGTTGCCACATCAAGAAAAACGATAGATCATTTATCGCTATCCCCATATTATGCGTTTATCGATCGATCGATACCAATATTTTTATTTATTGATTGATCGCAATTGGCAAAGTGGCGCGTAAAGACGTTAAGTTTAAAATTTTTGAAATTGAAATTGAAATTTGAAATTTTTGAAAGTTTAAACTAGCGCACGCTACAAATGGTCCTATATAAGACGCTTTTAATTTAATAATATGAATATAACAAATACGGAAAAAAATAGGGAACAAAAGCCCATAAAGATAGCTCAAAACGTTTTGTTTTGAAATTACTTTAAAAAAATTTTTTTATAAGTATTTCAAGCTTTGGTCTTATTTGCTTCAATAAGAATATTATTTGAAATGTAAAAAAAAAATGTACATACATATATCTTCATGCTTAGCTGTATATATTAATGTGAATATGTTTATGTGCATACATCAATGTATACATATAAACATATTAGAGTGCACAATTATATTTTAATGCGTATATGTTTAATTGATTATACTTGCAACAAAGTGTGACAAATTGAGCTCCTTGTATTGAATGATTATTTGTATGAATATACTACAGGTAAATTAATTAAATTAATTAATTAAATTAATAAATTAATTAATTAACACGAGTGTGACTCTAGCATTCATTTATTGTCGCAATTCAAGTTTGTTCCACCTTCTGAGAAGTTGCTCAAGAAATGTATGAGTTGCCTCATAAGCAGTCGCCAGCATTCTCTATTACATCTTCTCCCATTTTACTTTCGCCTACACCATCTTCTTGTCCCTCTTATGCTCTTCTTTTCAGATTGAAGTAACCATTACAAGCGCTGGTGTACCTCAATCTATCCCACACGGGAACTCTGATCAATTACAGGATCATGCTGGCTCTCAATCACTTGCGGGTCCCAATGCTCCTCCGCCTCCACTAACTGTAGTGCTTCATCGCAAACAATTATTTATTTCTAGACTTGCTCCAGATACTTCTGAGTCGTCTGTGGCAGCTTACATTGGTAATATATTCCCTGCTAAAGTTTTAATTCAAAAGTTTAAGTTTTCTAGGCCTCGCGAAATCTCCTCGTTTAAAATTACAGTACCAAATGAGTATTTCTCAGCTATGGTTGACCCTATCTTTTGGCCAGAGGGCCTAGTTTCCTAGCTTCCGTCCTTTGCCTATCCACCATCCTAATGTATCTTCTGCTTCAAAAAACTAATAACGTCTAGTCTTTGCATTCACTATCAAAATGTAAGAGGACTTCTTACCAAGCTCTCGAAACTATTCTGCGATAGCCAAACCTTTTCGGCTGACATATTAGCATTTTCTGAAACTTGGCTTAACTCCTCTGTTTTGGATAATGAAATTCTTTCTAATAACTTCATTTCTTATAGGCTTGATCGTGTTGGTCATCGTGGCGGTGGAGTACTCATTGCTGCCAACTCGAATCTGTGTTCAAGTGTTGTGCCGATTGATCTCCCCTCAGTTGTTGAGTTCATTTGTGTCGAAGTTACATTTTCTAACTTTAGCTTATATATCTCTTGTTCATATATTCCTCCAGCTTCTGATATCATGATCTACATGCGGATGCTTTGCGAACTATTTTTAGTCGTCTTAAAGATCGTGATTTTCTTATAGTTTTAGGTGATTTTCACTTGCCTAATATTTTTTGGCTTGTTGATGACAATCTATCTTCCTTAATTCCTTCATCTCAACATGTTTTTCTTGAAAGCCTACTTGAATGTCCGCTATATCAGTTGAATTCTTTTCTTAACTCTTCTAAAAGAATCCTTGATCTTGTTTTTGTCTCGGATCCCACTCTTAGTGCTGAATCAGAAACACAGCCCCTAGTCAAGCCTGAAGATCCTTATCACCCTACCATTGAAGTTACTAATTCTTACAATTTCGTTACTAATACATTTAATAATATCTCAAATTCTCGTCGTAGATCTTTTCGTAAAATAAGTTTCAATCTTCTTAACAGCCTTATTATACCCTTGCAAAAAGGGTATATTAATTTTGATCAGAGAGCTCTGAAATCTTGTACGTAGGCTTGTATATACTGCAGGGTTTTTATATCTCAGATTCAGCCGGATCGGACCACTATATCAGATAGCTCCTACAAACGTCAAAGTCACGAACAGAGACTTTTATGAATAACTTCGCTATTTTCTAAGCTATCGTCATGAAATTTAATACTGGTGAGTTTATTGCACCTATAAACAACTGTGCCATATTATAAACAACTGCGCCAAATTTGATCAAGATCGGGTGACTATATCAAATACCTTCCATAGGAACGATCGGTCGAAAACAGTGACTTTTGTCAATAAAATCGTTACTTTTAATGTGATTGCATTCAAATTAAACATTTGATAGTTAAAAATACTTTTTAATGACTGTGCCGAATTTGGTAGAGATCGGGTAAATATATCATATAGCTTTCATAGAAACGATCGGTGGAAAACAGCGACTTTCATCAAAATGTTCGTCATATCCTATGCTAAGATTGAAGGCCGTTCTTTCTTTATAAAATAATTGGTTCGCGACTTGACTATGCAAATTATTGTGTAGCCAAATCTCAATTTTATCTTTTAAAAGATTTTACAACTTAGTTAATTCCAATAGACGCTCTAATTTACCACCTTCCACCTTCAGACTTAATGACCAGACTGCTAATAATGATTCAGATATTGCAGATCTGTTTGCTAAATTTTTTCAGTCGACTTATTCTACTACTGCTACGGATCGCACACCCTATCCCTTCTCAATCCCACATTTAAATTGTATGTTTTTTCCTAGTATTACTGAAGACTGTATTATCTCTAGCTTGTTATCTATGACGTCTTCCTTCGTACCCGGGCCTGATAATACCTAGTTACATCCTTAAAAGTGTTCGATTTCCCTATCTAAGCCTTTATCTTAGTTATTCTTTATATTCTTTATTATTCCGCTTTTTAAAAAGAGAAGCCAATCGGATATTTCTAACTTTCGGCAATACCTAAGCTGTTTGAGAAAATTATTACGTCTTCCCTTCAACACCTATCCAGATCCGCCACTTCTCCTTGTCAGCATGGCTTCATGAAAGGTCGTTCGCCGCTTACCAACCTTTTAGAATTGACTACCCTTGTACACCATGGCCTCCGAAAAAAGTGTCAAACTGATGTTATTTATACTGACTTTAGTAAGGCTTTTGATACGGTTGATCATTCTATGCTTCTCACGAAACTTAACATCAAAATGATGTTCACCAGAGTAGTATTGAATCGGTACAGAAGCAATTTCTTGAGTTCGCGTTACGCGGTTTTAATTGGGACCTTAGTCTTCGCCTACCTTCTTATTCTGACAGACTTCTTCTTATTAATCTTCCTTCACTTTACAACCGTAGGCTGGTATTTGGCATTCTCTTTCTCCATAAACTAGTCAACGGCGATGTCATTTTACCTAATTTACTAGATACGCTATATTTTTGTGTTCCATCACGTCGAACCAGAAACTTTTTTCCTATTCACCTTATTAGATGTCTGACTAACTACTCTCTTCACGATCCATTTCGTGTTCTTTGCCAATCTTTTAACAACCTTTCTCACCTTATTTCTCCTCATTTTTCTGTCACTTCTCTTCGCGCTATACTGTTTAATTATCTACAGCGAAACCACTGAAAATATTCTGGACTTGGATTGGCTGCAACTCATCCCTGACCACATTGGCTGTAAATCGGGGCATAGCTGGCATCTTGTGCAAATAAAACACCTCCACCGGGTCGGGGATGTTTAGTTGTACATAAAGCTAAGCTACCTTCTTCATTTAATTATTATCTGTATTTAAGCTTAAGCTTTTTTGTCGACTGCTGTGTTAGTTGACGAAACGAAATAAATAAATAAATAAATGAATAAATAAATAAATAAATAAAAAATAAATAAATCATGCGGTATATGGATTTGAAATGATATCGCATGCAAGTCAATATAAACTGTTAAGGAACTTAAAAATGTTACATGCATCAGTAGTACAGCTTGAGAACAATGCCTGTCTGTTTTAAAGTTGGTGAAGATGTTTTCAAATGGAATTTTGTTAAAGGAAAGTAAAGGAATTAATGCTAAACTTTGCCAGGCGTTTCTTAAAGCTCGTGTTTGTGAAAAACAAGCGAATTCATAGTACATATAAGCTAGAAGATTTACAAGGGAAATTAGTTAGAACTTTCCATTTTCATCAATAAAATATTGTAATATCACAGACTTTCACATTTCTGTGATTCGTGACGCTGAATTTCAGTAATTTTAAAATTCAACGGATTTCGATTATTTAGTATTTTTTTGTGTTATCGACATTTGCTAAAGTGGAGAGAATCGAAAATATAGGTAACCAGCTTGTAATACAATGAACTAAGCTGCAACGCCACACAGCTGATTGGTTTGTTTTATAAATGGAGTTTGGATAAACCAATAAGACAAATAAGGCAAAACAGACTTATTGGACAGCGTGGTTGTTGTAAACTTATTCTTCCTTTCATCCACGTGAGTTCCAACTGATCGGACATATTTGTCCAAAGTTTTAAATAACCCAATTGGGGAGTGCATCATAACCCCTACGCGTGTGCGAAAATAAATTTATATGCGTGTGTGTGTGTTCAAGAGATTAATGTAAGTTAATTTCATTTCAATAATTCTCGAATTATCGGAAATAGTTTCCATCAAGTATTGCAATTTTTTCTACAAGATTCGCCTTGCTTGACAGCTCCTTTGAAACACTTGTCTTTGGCAGGCTTGCCCCTGCAGTCTCAAATATTTGTGAGTGGACTGTAGGCGTCAGTGTCAACTTCTTGAACGATGATCGATTGTGGAAATCCGAGAGTTAAAATTATTTAACTTTTGCCTTAATACCATCCTTAAGGGTAAATAAAAGAAAAATTCCCGAAATAGTTTTGTGTCTTATATAGAATTATTAGAGATACGGCGTTAGCGGAGCAAAGTGAATATTTCGAATGTTAAGACTTATGTATATAATTGTCCACATTGCGTTTTTCGCTTATCCTGCCTCACCTGCAATCCAGTCCATACAATTAGAACACGTGTAGGATTAAAAACGTAGAAGGATGTACGAAACCTAACCTCTTCCCCCAATCTTAACCTAACAAAAATCAAGATAAAAAGTAAAATGATGAACTAAACCTAACCTTTCTACAAACATAACCTAACCTCACTCGAGAACGTTATGTAGACGGGAAGAGCATTTTGTAATTATATGCAAGAACAAGCGAGGTGTATAATTTGCACAAAGTAAAATTTTTATTCGTCTTCGGAACAGACGAAATAATCAGGATTAAATTAAATGAGTCAACATAAGGCTCCGCAGTAGTTAATGTACCAGTAGTATGGAATCAATTTTAATTTCCTTTTTTTTTTGTTTGGTGGCTAAATGATTCAATTTTACAGGAAATGGAATTCAATGGCAGTGTATATTGTCGTTAGTTAAAAAGTTTAATAAAAAACACAGTTTGTTCTTAATTTCGTTCCGATATATTTCGACCACTCATCGGTGGTCGTCTTCAGGGCAACTATAAATAACATTGAATTGTGATTGACATAATATTAATTTAACAACAAGAAAACACCTACTTAGTTTTACACGTCCGCACACTGTGACGTGGAGCTACACACTGATTTGTCCCTAATAAATGCCTGTATAAATGCGCGCAGTTGTGCGTATCTACCTTATAATTAAGTCTTATATTTGTCGGGGTATTTATTATGTGCAGCATCTCCAAAGTGTAACGTTTGTTGTAATGAATACAGCAAGAGGTTGTATACAACGGATGCTTAATATATCGGACCCAATTTTTCATGAAGAAACGAAGGAAGAAATACGACGAATTTTAAAGGATAATGACTTTCCAAACCACACCATAAGGACTTTACTAAAATCTCGCAATAAGAAAACCAACAAAGATGTTCCGTCAAAACGCTTTATGTCCGTCACATATGTCCCACAACTATCGGAAAGATTAGCAAACTCAGATTGCTATCTGCAACTCATCCAATGTGGTCAGGGATGAGTTGCAGCCAATCAAATATCCAGTCCAGAATACTTTCAGTGGTTACGCTGTAGATAATTAAAAAGTATAACGCGAAGAGAAGTGACAGATAGATGAGGAGAAATAAGGTGAGAAAGGTTGTTAAAAGATTGGCAAAGAACACGAAGAGGTTCGTGAAGAGAGTAGTTAGTCAAACATCTACTAAGGTGAAGAGGAAAAAAGTTTCTGGTCTGACGTGAGGGAACACAAAAATATAGCGTATCTAGTAAATTGGTAGAACTGACTTCGCCGTTGACTACTTTATGTAGAAAGGTAATCCCAAATACGAGCCTACGGTTGTAAAGTGAAGGAAGATTAATAAGAAGAAGTCTGTCAGAATAAGAAGGTAGGCGAAGATTCGGGTCCCAATTAAGACCGCGTAACGCAAACTTAAGGAATTGCTTCTGTACCGATTCAATACTACGCTGGTGAACATCATATTGAGGGTTCCACACTGGTGAGCAATATTCTAGAGTAGGGCGAACTAACGAAGTATATAAAACCTTTGTCACATATGGATCATCAAATTCTTTGGCCCAACGTTTAATGAAGCCAAGAAGACTGCATGCTCTATTAACAATTGAAGATATATGAATATTAAAAGAAAGTTTTGGGTCAAACATAACGCCTAAGTCTTTAAATGATGGTACACAATCTAACAGAACAGACTTAATAGAGTATTGAGCTAGGAACGGCGACAAACGACTGAAAGTCATAAAAGAGCATTTAGAGGCATTAAGGTGTAATTTATTAACGTGACACCAAACACAGAACGCATCGAGATCTGATTGCAAGTACTGTTGGAAAGAAGGATCATTATATGAATAGCAAATCTTCACGTCATCCGCAAACATGAGCACGCGTGAATGAGCCAAGGCCAAAGGCAAATCGTTTATAAACAAGGTAAATAACAGTGGGCCCAGATGACTGCCTTGGGGGACACCTGACGTAACTCGAACAGTTTTAGATATCGAGGAACGAAAAGACACCTTTTGGGTTCTGCCAATAAGATACGACTTTAACCAAGCCAATAGTTTCGGGGAAAAACGCATGATGTTAAGTTTCATGAGAAGCAAGGAATGATCAACCGTATCGAAAGCCTTACTAAAGTCAGTATAAATAACATCAGTTTGACACTTTTTACGGAAGCCATGGTGAACAAGGGTAGTCAATTCTAAAAGGTTGGTAAGCGACGAACGACCTTTCATGAAGCCATGCTGACAAGCAGAAATAGCGGATCTGGATAGGTGTTGAAGGGAAGACGTGATAATTTTCTCAAACAGCTTAGGTATTGCCGAAAGTTTGGCAATGCCACGGTAGTTAGAAATATCCGATTTGTTACCCTTTTTAAAAAGCGGAATAATAAAAGACTCCTTCCAAATATCAGGGAAGCGACAAGTCTCACTCGATATAAAGAATAACCGAGATAAAGGCTTAGATAGGGAAATCGAACACATTTTAAGGATGCAACTAGGTATATTATCAGGCCCGGGTACGAAGGAAGACGTCATAGATGACAAGCTAGAGATAATACAGTCTTCAGTAATATTAGGAAAAAACATACAATTTAAATGTGGAATTGTGAAGGGATAAGGTGTGGGATCCGAAGCAGTAGAAGAATAAGTCGACTGAAAGAATTTAGCAAACAGATCTGCAATATCTGAATCACAATTAGCAGTCTGGTCATTAAGTCTGAAGGTGGAAGGTAGTAAGTTACAGCGTCTTTTGGAATTAACAAAGTTATAAAATCTTTTGGGGTTATTATAAAATTCAACCTTACAGCGAACGATATAATTATTGTAGCATTGAGTATTTAAAAGGCAAAATTGAGATTTGGCTACACAATAATTTGCATAGTCAAGTCGCGAACCAGTTTTTTTAAATCTTTTAAAATATCTCGATTTAATGTTACGGAGATTAGAGAGCCTACGTGTGAACCAGACTGGCGCACTGGAGACGGTAGAGACATTCACATAAGGAACGCATTTATCAATTAGAGAATTAAGAGCAGAGTAGAAAAAATTTACTGCACAATCTATATCACAGCACTCAAATAGAAATGACCAATCAAAAGAGAAAATAAGGCTGTTAAGAAGATTGAAATTTGTTTTACGAAAACATCTGCGACGAGAATTTGAGATGTTATTGAATGAATTATTAACGGAATTGTAAGAAATAGTAATTTCAATGGTAGGGTGATAAGTATCTTCAGGCTTCACTAGGGGCTGTGTTTGTGATACAGCACTAACAGTGGGATCAGAGACAAAAAGAAGATCGAGGATTCTTTTAGAAGAGTTAAGAAAAGAATTCAACTGATATAGCGGACATTCAAGTAGGCTATCAAGAAAAACATGTTGAGATGAAGGAATTAAGAAAGATAGATTATCATCAGCAAGCCAAGAAACATTAGGCAAGTTAAAATCACCTAAAGCTATAAAAGAATCACGATCTTTAAGACGACTAAAAATAGTTCGCAAAGCATCAGCATGGTGCATGTAGATCATCATATCAGAAGCTGGAGGAATGTATGAACAAGAGATATATAAGCTAAAGTTAGAACATGTAACTTCGACGCAAATAACCTCAACACCTAAGGGGAGATCAATCGGCACAACACTTGAGCACAGATTCGAGTTGACTGCAATGAGTACTCCGCCGCCACGACGACCAACACGATCAAGCCTATAAGAAATAAAGTTATTAGAAAGAATTTCATTATCCAAAACAGAGGAGTTAAGCCAAGTTTCAGAGAAAGCTAATATGTCAGCCGAAAAGGTTTGGCTATCGCAGAATAGTTTCGAGAGCTTGGTAAGAAGTCCTCTTACATTTTGATAGTGAATGCAAAGACTAGACGTTATTAGTTTTTTGAAGCAGAAGATACATTAGGAAGGTGGACAGGCAAAGGGCGGGAGCGCTTATTGGGCGCAAATTCGTGTACAACTAGGCCCTCTGGCCAAAAGTTAGGGTCAACCATAGCTGAGAAATACTCATTTGGTACAGTAATTTTAAAAGAGGAGATTTCGCGAGGCCTAGAAAACTTAAACTTTTGAATTAAAACCTTAGCAGGGCATATATTACCAATGTAAGCTGCCACAGACGATTCAGAAGTATCTGGAGCAAGCCTAGAGATAAATAATTGTTTACGATGAGGCGCTACAGTTAGTGGAGGCGGAGGAGCATTGGGATCCGCAAGTGATTGAAAGCCAGCATGATCCAGTAATTGATCAGAGTTCCCGTGAGGGATAGATTGAGGTACACCAGGGCTTGTAGTGGGTACATCAATCTGAAAAGAAGAGCATAAAGAGGGACAAGAAGATGGTGTAGGCGAAAGTAAAATGGGAGAAGATGTAATAGAAAGTGCGGGCGACTGCTTATGAGGCAACTCAAGGGTACATTTCTTGGTCAATTCCTTAGAAGGTGGATCAAACTTGAATTGCGACAATAAATTTATGCTAGAGTCACACTCATTAGACAGCTGTTTGGCCATTTTATTTAGAGAAAGAAACTTTAAACGAAGATCCCTGTACATTCGGCTAAAATCAAGCTGCTGGCTGGCACAAGATGGGCAAGTCCAGCGCATTAAGCCAAGCTCAGGCTTAGACACAGACAAACCAGAAAATTTGTCGTAATCACGGCCGTTGAGGCCAGCACATTTTAAGTGAATAAGATTGTCGCAAAGCCAACACGATATTGCTCTATACTGATCGTCAAAACGATCAGAATGCTTGCAATTGGGTAGACAACAAGCCATTGAAAAGCCAAAATAAACACAAGGCAAAAAAAACAACAAAAAAAAATATATATAAAAATTTAAATAAACAGCACAAAGATAATTATCGATAAAAAATCAATAATTACAAATAAAACAAAGAGACAGCTAGAGTACACAGCACAAGAGAGAGTGCAAGAACAGTTATAAGACGAGCTTTGAGAGGCGGCCTTAGAAAAGTAATTACGCGGGAGGGAAGCTGAGCACAAGCACAAAGCAGAGAGAACAACAAAACCACTAGCACTGATGGTATGATGGGGGCGATGAGGGGAGCAACTGCAGAAGCAATGACGGGAGAGAACAATAAGAAAAAAATAAAAAACAATTTAGATGCACCAAACACTAATCACAAAAAAGAAAAAAACAAAACTGTTTAATTTGGCGAATTATGCAAATAAAACACAAGGGTTTCAAGCAAATGACACCAGCGAAAACGAAAACAAACTAGGCACAATTAAAAATTGGGAAAAAACAATATACATATATTAATAAAACTCAGGAGCTAAGCAAAAACACGACCGTCACGTCAGAGAGCAGAAGCTTTTATATTTATACAGGCATTTATTAGGGACAAATCAGTGTGTAGCTCCACGTCACAGTGTGCGGACGTGTAAAACTAAGTAGGTGTTTTCTTGTTGTTAAATTAATATTATGTCAATCACAATTCAATGTTATTTATAGTTGCCCTGAAGACGACCACCGATGAGTGGTCGAAATATATCGAAACGAAAATAAGAACAAACTGTGTTTTTTATTTTTGTTTTTATTCCCACAACATCTGACCTCGAGCCGGCAAAAACATTCAACTTTAAACAACAAAAAGGTCGCAAAAATAAACATATAAAAAGTTTAATTTTTTCAGAATCTGAGTATGGAAGATTGGAAGATGTAACCCTTCCTATTTTGAACAGCGACAACAACACAACAAAAGATCTTTCTGCGTGGGAAAAATTAAGTGTATCAAAATTCAAATTTTCCTTCTATATTGTTATAAATTTATTTGATGACATAAATTCTCGTGTGAGCCTTTATTTATGCATTTAACACATTGTCAATGGACATAAATAGGTAAAAATATTCAGCGAGAATGGAATTTGCGAGGATATTAGCGAAATCAAGAGACATAATGTATAAAATTTTTTTTTTCTTCGGAACTAATGGTAATAGTTCAAATAACGTAAACTTAGGAAATTATGAATATTAAATGATAGAGTAATCATTAGTAATAAGAACCAATATGCAACCGTTTTTATACCCTTGTTGTAGATCAAATTGATCGAATCGATAGCACGCGATGCTAAATATTTTGAATTGTTTGAATAAATATTAAGTTCATTATGAATTATTAATTTCTTTAGTTCCCTGATGTAGAAGGAGAAGTCCTAGCTTTTGTATTGGGAGTCTGCGATGACTTTCGCTGATAGGCTCATGGTAGAGTGGGTACAGATGCGGAGCGCAATTATCTTCTATAGCGCCTACAACAAGTGATGTCCGAAACTCTTTTGTATTCTTGTCTAATAAAAACCAAGGCGAGGGATTCGGTTAAATATGAATGGCCGACATACATGAAATACGCTGTGAATATACTGTAAAGACCGGGTTCCACTTGGATAATCAATTCAAAACTCGAACACTCAGTGTCGCTTTGTGGTAATATTCCAATTGATTTTTATTCAGAAAATATTCTTTTGCTTAGCCTATGTTTACATATATATTCTTATGCTGCGACTTATGCGATAGCTACAAAAGAGAGGGAGAGTGTCAGTACACTAAAGAAATTAATAATTTATAATGAACTTAATATTTATTCAAACAATTCAAAATATTTAACATTGCGTGCTATAGATTCGATCAATTTGATCTACAAAAACGGTTGCATATTGGTTCTTATTACTAATGATTACTCTATCATTTAATATTCATAATTTCCTAAGTTTACGTTATTTTAACTATTACCATTAGTTCCGAAGAAAAAAAAAATTTTATACATTATGTCTCTTGATTTCGCTAATATCCTCGCAAATTCCATTCTCGCTGAATATTTTTACCTATATATGTCCATTGACAATGTAGTAAATGCATAAATTAAGGCTCACACGAAAATTTATGTCATCAAATAAATTTATAACAATATAGACGGAAAATTTGAATTTTGATACACTTAATTTTTACAAGCAGAAAGATCTTTTTTTGTGTTGTTGTCGCTGTTCAAAATAGGAAGGGTTACATCTTCCAATCTTCCATACTCAGATTCTGAAAAAATTAAAATTTTTAACTAACGATAATATACACTGCCATTGAATTCCATTTCCTGTAAAACTGAATCATTTAGCCACCAAACAAAAAAAAAAGGAAATTCTTTATAAAATTAAATCCAAAATTGATTCCATACTACTGATACATTAACTACTGCGGAGCCTTATGTTGACTCATTTAATTTAATCCTGATTATTTCGTCTGTTCCGAAGACGAATAAAAATTTTACTTTGTGCAAATTATACACCTCGCTTGTTCTTGCATATAATTACAAAATGCTCTTCCCGTCTACATAACGTTCTCGAGTGAGGTTAGGTTATGTTTGTAGAAAGGTTAGGTTTAGTTCATCATTTTACTTTTTATCTTGATTTTTGTTAGGTTAAGATTGGGGGAAGAGGTTAGGTTTCGTACATCCTTCTACGTTTTTAATCCTACACGTGTTCTAATTGTATGGACTGGATTGCAGGTGAGGCAGGATAAGCGAAAAACGCAATGTGGACAATTATATACATAAGTCTTAACATTCGAAATATTCACTTTGCTCCGCTAACGCCGTATCTCTAATAATTCTATATAAGACACAAAACTATTTCGGGAATTTTTCTTTTATTTACCCTTAAGGATGGTATTAAGGCAAAAGTTAAATAATTTTAACTCTCGGATTTCCACAATCGATCATCGTTCAAGAAGTTGACACTGACGCCTACAGTCCACTCACAAATATTTGAGACTGCAGGGGCAAGCCTGCCAAAGACAAGTGTTTCAAAGGAGCTGTCAAGCAAGGCGAATCTTGTAGAAAAAATTGCAATACTTGATGGAAATTTCAGATAATTCGAGAATTATTGAAATGAAATTAACTTACATTAATCTCTTGAACACACACACACGCATATAAATTTATTTTCGCACACGCGTAGGGGTTATGATGCACTCCCCAATTGGGTTATTTAAAACTTTGGACAAATATGTCCGATCAGTTGGAACTCACGTGGAGGAAAGGAAGAATAAGTTTACAACAACCACGCTGTCCAATAAGTCTGTTTTGCCTTATTTGTCTTATTGGTTTATCCAAACTCCATTTATAAAACAAACCAATCAGCTGTGTGGCGTTGCAGCTTAGTTCATTGTATTACAAGCTGGTTACCTATATTTTCGATTCTCTCCACTTTAGCAAATGTCGATAACACAAAAAAATACTAAATAATCGAAATCCGTTGAATTTTAAAATTACTGAAATTCCTATACACTACACCACTGTTTAATTCGTAGTTGATTCAGCGTCACGAATCACAGAAATGTGAAAGTCTGTGATATTACAATATTTTATTGATGAAAATGGAAAGTTCTAACTAATTTCCCTTGTAAATCTTCTAGCTTATATGTACTATGAATTCGCTTGTTTTTCACAAACACGAGCTTTAAGAAACGCCTGGCAAAGTTTAGCATTAATTCCTTTACTTTCCTTTAACAAAATTCCATTTGAAAACATCTTCACCAACTTTAAAACAGACAGGCATTGTTCTCAAGCTGTACTACTGATGCATGTAACATTTTTAAGTTCCTTAACAGTTTATATTGACTTGCATGCGTTATCATATCAAATCCATATACCGCATGATTTATTTATTTTTTTTTTTTATTTATTTATTTATTCATTTATTTATTTCGTTTCGTCAACTAACACAGCAGTCGACAAAAAAGCTTAAGCTTAAATACAGATAATAATTAAATGAAGAAGGTAGCTTAGCTTTATGTACAACTAAACATCCCCGACCCGGTGGAGGTGTTTTATTTGCACAAGATGCCAGCTATGCCCCGATTTACAGCCAATGTGGTCAGGGATGAGTTGCAGCCAATCCAAGTCCAGAATATTTTCAGTGGTTTCGCTGTAGATAATTAAACAGTATAGCGCGAAGAGAAGTGACAGAAAAATGAGGAGAAATAAGGTGAGAAAGGTTGTTAAAAGATTGGCAAAGAACACGAAATGGATCGTGAAGAGAGTAGTTAGTCAGAC
The DNA here is from genome assembly GCA_018152135.1 of Drosophila paulistorum. Taxonomy (NCBI): domain Eukaryota; kingdom Metazoa; phylum Arthropoda; class Insecta; order Diptera; family Drosophilidae; genus Drosophila; species Drosophila paulistorum. Next base: position 38,184 of record JAECXG010000612.1, on the reverse strand, counting down.
ATCTAATAAGGTGAATAGGAAAAAAGTTTCTGGTTCGACGTGATGGAACACAAAAATATAGCGTATCTAGTAAATTAGGTGAAATGACATCGCCGTTGACTAGTTTATGGAGAAAGAGAATGCCAAATACGAGCCTACGGTTGTAAAGTGAAGGAAGATTAATAAGAAGAAGTCTGTCGGAATAAGAAGGTAGGCGAAGACTAAGGTCCCAATTAAAACCGCGTAACGCGAACTCAAGAAATTGCTTCTGTACCGATTCAACCGATTTTGGAATTAACAAAGTTGCAAAATCTTTTGGGGTTATTATAAAATTCAACCTTACAGTGAACGATATAATTTATGTAGCATTGAGTATTTAAAAGAGAAAATTGAGATTTGGCTACACAATAATTTGCATAGTCAAGTCGCGAACCAGTTTTTTTAAATCTTTTAAAATATCTCGATTTAATGTTATGGAGATTAGAGAGCCTACGTGTGAACCAGACTGGGGCACTGGAGACGGTAGAGACATTCACATAAGGAACGCATTTATCAATTAGAGAATTAAGAGCAGAGTAGAAAAAATTCACTGCACAATCCAATCAAAAGAGAAAACCAGAGGGCCGGGGTTAACTTCGACCGCGTCGAAGTTTGTATACCCTTGCAACTGTTTTGGTAATTCGTTCCTTACCCATGGCCATCAAAGTGTAAAAACGTTTTATCCAAAAAGTCTAATGTCTGCGAAATAACGGTCTTCAATCTTAGCATAGGATATGACGAACTTTTTGATGAAAGTCACTGTTACCCGATCTTGTATACATATAAACATATTCAAGTGCACAGTTATATTTTAATGCGTACATATTTAATTGTTTATACTTGTAACAAAGCGTTCCAAGTTGAGCTCATTGTATTGATTGATTATTACAATATCAAATTCAGAGCATGGCTGGCATTCCTGGATAATTGTATATGGTTCATTGTGCCAGGACATCGAATTATTCTTTATGGCGAATTACTGTTGTTCGCGACGTCGGCCAGGCCGTCAGCCTCATAACGAGACTAAACAATTAGGACCACAATGGTGACCAGTGTGAGTAGTCCCAGCCAAAAGATCATGTGATGTCCTTGACAGTTTTCAAGTATTATGTATTATGTAACTAAAATTATTATTATTATGATTTTTTTTTTTTTTACGTGATAGTTAGAGAGAGATAGTCGGTGACTGGTGAGCAACTGTATATATTATACATAATATGTATATAAATTAAACACTTCCTTCACTCAGGGGTTAAAAAAATAAAGTTTTATTTAGAATGTCACTTTTATTACAATACAATTATGTTTTAATTATAACTGAAAGATGCTGACTTTAGTGAGCGAATTCTGCGGAGTTTAAGCGAAGTTACCGGATGGTTAGAACTTAGGCTCAAGACTGATATGATTCGATTATGTTGGATGAAGGCTTGGGTAATCGACGTCGTCGCAGGCGGCTGCGTTGGCTGAGTCCAATAGTCCACTTTAAGTGCGTGGGACCATTCTTTGTTTACACAAGTGTTCAGGACCATTCTTTGTTTATTGCCGAAATTTGTGAAGTGATTCTGAAGAAGAAGAAGTGCTTAACTCTTCCCCCTTTAAGTGCGAACGTCCTCGGACAGGCCCGATTGAGACTTCCATTGGTGGACAATGGTTGCCTTTTCCGTGGCTGCAGTATTTTTTGATGATGCAATATGTTATCATCGCAGCTGCTAGAAGGGTTAGAATAATCCAGTTTGATGAAGACATAATCAAGTTGTTTCTTTGGATACGCTCCAGATTATTAGTATTATTAATGTGTAGCTCCTTTATCATTTCCAGCGATAGCTTTTCACCTCTCTGCTGCTTAGTTGATAGTAATTGTAACAGCGGCGGTTGAACTTCGGCTTCAAAGCGTGTCATCACAATATACCAGGAGTCTTCTATAATGACTGTCGCGTTCTCCGCTTGGATTATGAAGGTGCCTTCTAGGGTGATGTTTTCTCCATTGATGCTGATGTCCCCTTGGAATTGGTTCAGCAGCAAGGTACCGGGCATTATTTCCGAATGGGACTTTACGTGCTGGTTGTTGATGACCTTACATTGGGGATTCCTTCTTTGCAAGAAGGCTCCTATACATTTACTGTTTTCTAAATTAGTCAGATCTTCCAGTTTACAAATTGTCTTACCATTATGAATTTAGAATTACTCTTATTGGTTAACCCGAAGTATTTCTTGTTACATTTCATGATGTCTATTTCTATATAATAGTCTATTTCTTCTATAAATTTTTGATATTTAATTGGTATTGCTAGGATTTGTTTACAAATTTCATTAATTACTCTGGGTAGGCTGACAATATAAAGGAGTGATTTACCATCTGAGGCTACACTGACCTCAGCAAATTCTATTAATTCTTCAATGTTTATAAATGTTAAACTCTCTTCTTTAATTGTTTCGATGAAATCTATTTCGATAGAGGATAATATTAGTAAATTTACTGTATTGGCTTTGGCCCAATCAATTGCGTAGATAATATTTGTTATTTCTTCTCTTACGAGACTCAATTTAAATTTGGTTATTTCAATTTCTTTTGACTTATTATAAGATTCGGGTTTACCTCTAATTAATATGGTATTGGTTATCTTAATTAAATCATTTATCTTATTCTCTATTAGGTTATTAATTACGACCTGCCGATTATTGTTTACCAATTGTTCATTGATCTTATTTACCACAATCCTATGATCTTCATGATCAGGTGTGCCCGCTAACCATTTCCACGCCGTGCCAAGTATATCAAGTGATCTTTTGTTTCTAAACTGCATCGGCTGGAGCCTCCTCAGTTCATTCTGTATACGCGTTCTCATAGGCCAAAAAAGGCTGATACGGACTTAGGTTTGTCGAATTTTTGACGACTTCTTTTAAAACGGATATGGCCATTTGATATTTTTCTAGTTCGATGACATGGACGATTTTAAAGGTTCCATTCTGGCGCGCGGCTAACCCGGTTTCCAACATGACCACTCTTGACTTAGTGTAGTCTAATATGGTTGTGTGACCCCAGCAAAGTGGTAACATAAGAAATCTGTCGGAAGAGGATGTTTATCAATATTTCAAGTGGTTTTTATGAACTATCCTGCCTGACCTGATTTTAACTTTGGTATTAAGATATTCGGCTACTACTTCTTTTTTATATCTAGACGTTAGTTTCGAACCTAATCGTTTATTAATCCTAACGTAGATGATTTCACCTGGATCGTAAGTTTTTACGGGCTTTTTTGTTTTGTTATGGTACCCTAGGTCTTTGTTTTGTTTCTTTAAGATGTTTTCTGAAATCTTTTCCCTTTCGAGTGTTAATTTTTCTGGTGTATGGATTAAATTTGTTGCGAAGAATGCTTCTATTGGCTTTTTATTGGTTGTACTGTGTATTGTTTTATTGTATTCATCTGCAGCCTTGACTATTAAATCCTCAAATTCCATTTCGGGGTGCTCTAACTTCAAGCATCTCATTATCTCCGTATATGTGGAATGAAATCTTTCTATTTGGCCGTTGCTAGATGAAGTATATGGTGGGGTAGTGTGCACTTGTATCCCTAACTGATTATTTAAAAGAAATTACAACGGTTTTTGTCATACCGAAGGCTATCAATAACTCACGTAGGGGCACTTTAAGATGTTCTGCTGCTTTTGAGTTTACGAGTTTAACTTGCGCATACTTAGAAAATTTGTCTATGGCTGTTAAAATTAACTTATTTTGGGTGGAATATAAATCTATATGGATTATTTCACCTGGATATGTCGGAATAGGGGTTGGTTGTATTTCTTGATTCGTAGGGTGTCTTTGATACTTCGAGAGTTTACATGTTTGGCAAGAGTTTACTATTGCTTGTACCTTTTTCTTCATACCGGGGAAAAAATATTCAGATAAAATTTGCTTTTTATTTTCGATGGAATTTCTATGTGCTCTAAGGTGTTCTTTAATCATGATTTCTTGTTCTTGGGTCTGATCATGGACATCTACAGTTTGGACTTGTGTGAATCGTGCCTTGTAATTCCTAAAATGCTCCGGAAAAATTTGTTGAATTTTCCCCATGATACTTTCGGAGGTGAAAATACCATTTACTATTCTCGGATCCATTGTTTCTTTTAAAATAGTTACAAGATCGTCTTCGGAATAATTACTTCTCACTATTGTATGTCTATGGTATGTGGGGAATGGTATTTCAAAGGTGGTGGATTCGTTATCACCAGTGAGGATAAACAATTGGTTTTTAAAGACATTGATGGGGACTTCCATTGCTGGAATGAGTTCATGCCCTGAGCTTTCATCGCTGTGGACTGTAGCTGACGTACTACTAACATTTATGCTAGTAGGGTTTCTAGAGAGTGCGTCTGCTACGACGTTTGAGCTACCCGGCTTATATTTTAACTCGTAGTTATATTCCTCCAGGTAACTTTTCCATTTCTTCAGCTTTATGTTGTTATTTTTTGGGCTGAGAGCATAAGTGAGAGTCTGGTGGTCGGTGTAAATGATCACCTTGGATTTGCCGTATACATACATCCTTAGCTTATCCAATGCCCATATATTGCTAGCATTTCTCTTTCATTTGTGGCATAGTTTTCTTCAACTTTGGATAACGCACGGGAAAGAAATGTAATGGGTCTCCCATTCTGTTCTAGAGAGGCTCCTAGTGCGATGTTTGAGGCGTCGGTGGTTAGGTGGAACTCTTGTTTAAAGTCAGGGTATGCTAGCATAACGTCTTGTGACACTAATGTATTTTTTACTTTCTCGAAGGCATCGATTTCGGCTTCACTGAATCGGATTTCGATCTTGCTTGAGACATTATTCTTGGCTCTGCCATGTTCTCCTCTCAATAACGCAGTCAAGGGTCTAGCTAATTTAGCCAAATCTTTGATAAATCTTCTGTAATAACTAGCTAATCCCAGGAAGGACCTTAGTTGTTTTAGGTTTCTTGGTATGGGAAACTTTTTAATGGCTTGGATTTTTTCAGGATTGGTTTTAACTCCTTCCCTTGAAATTACTACGCCTAGGAAGTCAACGCTATGTCTTAGGAATTTGCATTTATCTGCTTGGACCTTCATATTTGCCTTGGACAAGGTAGAAAATACCAGAGCTAGATGTCGGAAATGCTCTTCCTCCGATTTACTAAATATTATTATGTCGTCGATGTAGACGTAACAGATCTTTCCAATGAGATCTCTCAAAATATCATCGAGAGCTCTTTGGAATATTGATGGGGAATTCTTTAGACCGAAGGGGAGTCTTGTGAACTCGTATTTCCCTCCACTCACAGTGAATGCCGTTTTTTCTATATCAGATTCCTTAAGGGAAATCTGATGAAATCCGCTCTTTAGATCAAGAACAGAGAAATACTTGTTGTTGCCCAACTGTGCAACCATTTCTCCGATTTCGGGGATAGGATACCTATCCGAAACTGTAACTGCATTGAGCTTTCTATAATCGATGACCATCCTATATTGCTTATTCCCAAGGCTGTCACTCTTTTTGGGACTATCCACACAGGGGAATTATAGGGCGACCGTGAGGGTCGTATTATACCATCTCGTAATAATTCTTGTACCTGGTCTTCTACTACTTCTCTTAGAGAGGCTGGATATGAGTAGTGCTTGGTGTAGACTGGAGTGTCTGTTGTCGTTCGGATTTCTCCTTGGACATTAGTAGCATAAGTCAATTTTTTGTTTGGGTCCGCGCATAGCGATTCGTACTCCTCTTGGAGCGCTTTTAACCCTAGTTTCTGCTGATTAGTGAGCTCATCTGATTTGATGGTATGGACCTGATGGGCTCGCATCTGCTTCACTTTAACAACATGAGAGTTGTTGACGTATAGTAGATCTTTCCCTACATCAATGATAGCGTTTAACTCTCTTAGTGAGTCATTACCTAGAATTCCATGGAACGGATTCAAATTAGGTAATAGGAAGAACGGTATTGGTTTATTGGGTTCGTTAAATAAACCCAAATGGATATGGCTGGTTATTAGAATGCGACCACTTACGGTGTTCGCGTAAAACTTGTGTTATTCATTTTGATATTTTTTGCTATTTCAGGTTGGACATAGTTTTTGTTCGAGCCGGTATCTATTAAGAAATTGTATGAGGTTCCGTCTTTGTCCCGGACAACAAAGTACGGCAAAGAGGAACACTTTAACCTAAAAAATTAACGGTGTCCTCGATTTCTGGTTGTTGAGGCTCCTGTGATTGTGGTCTGGTTTCCTCTTTGTTCTGTGGGACTAACTCTGAGTTGTCTCCTTGTGAGGCAAAATATTCCTCCTGCTGCTGATATTCTCGAACCTCAGAGTATGGGACTAATTCAAAAAGATCTTCTTGGCCCTGATAAGCAGCCTGATAATCGGACGTATCGGAGTAGTGCTCTTCTTGAGGCGGTATAGTGATATATTGTTCACCTGACATACCAGTTTCGATATGGAATTGCCTCTGCACCTTATTGGGAAAATTTGCGGTGGACTGGTTGACTCTCTTGAGAGCAAATTGTTGTGGTAAATTAACATTCGGTTTGTTCATGTAGTTAACTTTTTTGGTTAAAATAGAGCCGTCGACATCCATTGGAGTTGGTGCCGGCTGAGGTTTCGGGGCAAATGGCCTCGGTGGTGCGTTGAAAAATACGGGGTTATTAGATTGAGGGAATTTGTTTTGGGAAATGAACACGTTTTGCATGGGTCTCTGATTATAATAGTTGTTGTTGTAAGGTTTGGGTGGAATTGCTGGTATGTATGATCGTTGGGGTTGCATGTTAATTTTAGCATACTGCGGGGGTTTTGGTCCTACAGGTGGACGAGTGTCACGATGGCCGATAATGTTCCTAGCCCTCTTATTATCCAACATTTCGCACAATTGCAATGCATGCCTCAGATCTTTGGGTTGAGCTAAGCTCATTCTGTCTGAGAGATCTCCGTTCAGACCTCTGATGAAGGTATCTAGAGCCCTATCTCTGACCTGTCTAGCCATGGCTTCCATAGTCTCGGGAGTATAACCCATCGTTTCGATTTGGTCTATAATTAACGACATCTGTTGATAAACGGCGAAGTAGAAGTCATGAATAGAAGTGCCCTTCTGGGTCATGGTAAATAGCTGATATTCTAAAGTGCTTAAATCTCGTTTGTCCGAGTACTCAGATAACAAACACTGCGAGATTGCACCCCAATGTAATGCGGTGCGATAGACTTTCAACAATGTATTGGCATGGCCTGTAATTTTGCCTCGAATGGTCACAAGAATTGCATAGTATTTGGGTGTTCCCTGAATGGGGGCATACAATTCCATCAAACGTGTGGCGGAAGCAAACCATGTTGAGAACTCTTCGCGGCTACCTGAGAATTTGTCAAGATTCTTTACGATGTCTGGCACTTTATCTAGTTCATGCCAATTATCCTGAATGCTAGCTGTCTGGTCCATAAAGGGAATATGTCCTGGTTGAGAATAATTTAATTGTTTCACTATTTCCTGTAACTGAGACGACAAAATTGACTGGATAGCTACGTCTAGTCCCTGACATTGACATTGCCTCGATTCTATTTGCGGTTGATGCACTTGTGGTTGTATGAATACCACCCTGCTGGAGGACTGCGGCTTTAACCCAGTTGTCTTTAGTCATTTTGGAAATGGATTGTTTTTTTTTTTTTAAATTAGGATTAATTCAAGTAAATAGGTGTTACGGTATCGCGAATACGAAAAATATAATCCGCGAAAATTGGAATTTTTTCTTATATTGATAAAAATATAGCGGTATGTCCGCTAATCTTGTATTGATAAAAATATAGCGGTATGTCCGCTAATCTTGGATGGAAATGGCTTGTGGTATTATATAAAAATTTCAATATTATGTGGTTATTTTTGTAAAAATATTCTTTCAAAATTTCAGAATTATTTTCTCTTCTTTTTTCCAATATTACTTATTATTATTTTCTTTCTTAATTTTTCATTATTTTTGAGTGGGGAAAAATTTTAATAAAGGATTTAATAAAAAAATTGTAGTCTCTACTTTTCTTTGATTCTTTTCTTTTTTAACAAGAGTTGATTCTTGAAATTGATTCGCAATTTTTTCACCCACTGTGTTTTTACAATAAAAATTTTTATTTTGATCTATTTTTGCTTAAATTTATTTCACTTAACTTACGTTAATGCTATCATCCTCGGTGCTTTTTACTGATTGGTTTGAAGGAGGTCTCGCTTTTCCAACGTTGAAGGTACTAACGCTCCTGGGCAAACACTTTTGGGTTTTTAGTTTTCCTCCGAACTGATCTTAGAGGAATTCGCAGCGATTAAAATGACACTGTCCGAATCGTGGTGTAGTTCGATATAGTGTTTTTACTTCACTGACTCTAAAGGCATTTAACGCGTTTTTTTGGTCACGAATCAGTGGTTTCTTTCACTAGCACACGATCACGTTGTATTTAGCAGGGTCCCTGCTCGGGCGCCAATTAAACACTTCCTTCACTCACGGGTTAACAAAATAAAGTTTTATTTAGAAAGTCACTTTTATTACAATACAATTATGTTTTAATTATAACTGAAAGATGCTGACTTTGGTGAGCGAATTCTGCGGAGTTTAAGCGAAGTTACCGGATGGTTAGAACTAAGGCTCAAGACTGATTTGCTATGATTCAATTATGTTGGATGAAGGCTTGGGTAATCGACGTCGTCGCAGGCGGCGGCGTTGGCTGATTCCAATAGTCCAATAGTGCGTGGGACCATTCTTTGTTTACACAAGTGTTCAGGACCATTCTTTGTTTATTGCCGAAATTTGTGAAGTGATTCTGGGTATGCATCGAACCCGACACCATTCTTCTAGGGCCTGGGAAAGTGGGCTGCAGGCTTATTGTTTATCCTAGCGATCGTACTGTTACTTAGGATTGGCGATCATGCGACAAATGGGTATGTGACGATTGAGTGGGGTTGACCAATGGGTATTGCATGTGATGATGAAATAGGGTCGGCCAATGGGCATGCGGTTAATGGGCATGTGTTGACGGACTTGGGTTTATGGCTTCTATGTTATGGTATAAGTTATGATAGAAGTGCTTAACTTATATACTGATTCTAAAGAAATTTCAACTACTGTTGATGTTAACGCAATGAAGCATTTCTATAACAGTAAAAGATCAGAGGGTGACCAAGAGACAATAAATCGAATACATACATATGTACATATATACCAAATTATATACCCCCTCCCTAGTTTACATTGAATTTAGTATAGTGATTAATTAGTTTTATTTAATGCACATTTAAGAAATGTAATAAAATATATTTTAAAAGAGAAGAGTAAAATTTATTCACAATATTTTGTGTTATAAGCCATATACTTTTAGGCTAAAATGGTATATTTAAGTCGCAAAAAGTTATGTAACAGGAAGAAGGAAGATTATCCGACCCCATAAAGTATATATAGTAATATATCCAACTTCAATACACAAAACCTTATAAACTTGTCGCCCCCTAAAATCAAACTTAAAAGTAAACATCCGTTTTTTATAATAAACAATCGGACACTAGCAATAACAATTGTCCCCCTCAAAATCAAAGCGTGTGAACGCTAACTCATAATTAAAGCACAAGCAATAAAATCCATTTTATTCATAAACAATTGAACACTTGCAATAATAATTGTCCCCTTAAAATCAAAAGCGTGAGAACGCTAATTCAGCATTAAAATTCGGGCCAATCAAATCACATCAATATCGATCACGCCACTGAAGGGCTCACATATTTAGCCTATAAATATAACTGTAAGACATTTTGTACTTTAGTTTTAAGTATTCATCCAACGAATAAAGTCCCCGCTTTTAACTCAAATAAAACAACATCTTTTTTTTTCCTTTTGGAAAGACAAGATATATAATTGGCGCAGTCGGTATGATCGGTAAAAGTGAACTTGTTATTCTATCCGTGTGACACATAGAATTATTATCCGTTACATAGAATTAGTGAATAATCACTATAAAACTCCGATCCGACATCAAGAACTTACGGGAACGCTCAAAAGTCTACAACAGTGAAAATATTTTCTGCCAACTGTGCGCGGAAATATCAACTGTGTGTTGCAACCAACAAAAAAAAAATAATATTCCAATTGTGGAACAAAAACGCCAATTGTGTGCGGAAAAATCAACTGTGTGTGTTACAACCGTAAATTCCAATTGTAGAATAAAACGCCGACTTGTGTGCGAATAAAATAAAACACATACAAAACATCACAAACAAAACTAAAAACCAACAATGGCCGAACTCACCGAAGCCCATCTCAATCAAGCACTGTCTTCATTAAGACAGGTAGCAAACTATGATGGAGCACCAGAGAATTTGACATCATTCATAAGGAGAATAGATTTCATCATGCACCTGTATCCAACCCATGACCTAAGGCAACATAACATATTGTTCAGCGCAATCGAGATGCAGCTCACTGGAGAGGCACAACGACTTTGGCAAATTGGACAAGCCAACAAGTGGCCGGAACTAAGAACATTCCTCATCAATGAATTAAACACGCAGACCCTATGTGAAGAACTTCTTCGACGCCTCTACAACACCCATTATACAGGAAACCTTCGTAAGTTTGTAACAGAATTAGAATATAAATCCTATATTATTACAAAGAAGCTTAGTCTCGAAAACGATGCAAATAACACTACTCTTTATACAAATGCTTTAAATAACACTATAAAAGATGTAATCATCAAAAAATTACCCGATAGATTATTTATGACGTTAGCCAGATATGATATAACCACAGTTAGCAAGCTGAAACAAGTAGCTCAAAGAGAAGGGTTATACGAGGATGGTATAACAGAAATCAGAAAATCAAATCAAAGCCAAATGAAGTAAGTCGTCTCGCCGACTTAGGTATACCATACACCAGTAAAACAAATATTTCAAATTTGTAATAACAAATGTATTTTGCCTATTTCAAAAAAATTCTGTTCACATGCTTTTTACAAGCATATCTTAGTATCTCGCTCACTCATGCATGTGAGCACCTTAGCGCCCTCACCCGCAACGGCCAACTCCGGCCTTATGGAAAAACGTTTATATGCATAACTTGACTATTTTTTGTCCGATTTTGATCAAATTTGGTATTTTGCTGGGTATTAGTATCAAATTCAAGTGTGCCAAATTTGATCCCACAAGGTAAAAAATTACGGGAGATAATCGAGTTTTTCAAATTTTGGGGGCGGAAAGGGGCGTGGCAAAATCTTTATACATACAAAATGTGCGCATTAACTAAGCAAATATACATACCAAATACGGTGTCTCTAGCTACAATAGTTTTTAAAATAAACGTTTTTTTTGAATTGCGGGGGCGGAAAGGGGCGTGGCAAAATCTTTATAATTACAAAATGAGCGCATTTACTAAGCGAATATACATACCAAATATGGTCTCTCTAGCTATAATAGTTTTTGAGAAAAACGTTTTTTTTGAATTGCGGGGGCGGAAAGGGGCGTGTCAAAAATTTTAAACAAACTTGATCACTCTACATACTACACGAGCCTACATTCCAAATTTGGTGACTCTATCTCTTATAGTCTCCGAGATCTAGGCGTTCATACGGACGGACGGACGGACGGACGGACAGACGGACAGACGGACAGACGGACGGACAGACGGACATGGCTAGATCGACTCGGCTGTTGATACTGATCAAGAATATATATACTTTATGGGGTCGGAAAAGCTTCCTTCTGCCTGTTACATACATTTTGGCGACTTTAATATACCATTTCACCCTATGGGTGTATGGTATAAAAAGTGGAAAATCTTTTGTACCCAATGGTACAATTCGATAGAATTTCAACAAAAACTAAATATTGACAGGGCTCAAAATCCAATGAATAATCAACAACAAAATAACTATCCAAAAAAATATGTAGCAAACCAGCCTACAAAAAGGCCGAGAGAAAGTAATAGTGGAATTAGCAAAATGGACACATCCGAAAATTTTCATGAGAATGCCTCGGATCAATCGGAAGAAGAGATAGAGACAAGTCCTTCATCAGAATCACAATGAACAATAATCCTTTGAGATGTGTAGTAGACTCAGGCTCTTCAAAAAATATAATGTCCGAAATTTTTTTTAATTTCAAAACCTATTTAGGAGATTCCAAAATTCACATGATTGAAGGAGCAGTAGAATTAAAAGAAATAATTGTCCTTGCACCTAGCAAACTTTGTCCGACAGAACAAAAGTTTTATATCCATAAATTTTCAAATAAATATGACATGTTGATAGGCAGAACTTTCTTAAAAGCATGCAAAGCCCAAATAAACTATGAAGAAGAATATGCAAAGCTAAGAAACTATGCATTTTTTTTCAGAGATATGGAAGAAATAGAAGAAGAACATAACATAGAGTGTTTAGACCCACCTAAAGAGAGGGACCCAGACACAAATTTTACTATTGAAAATGAAATAATAGAAAGTAATCAGTATAGACTCGACCTTTTAAATAACGAGGAAACACAAAAACTAAAAATGGTCTTGTACGAATTCAGTGATATTCAGTACCGCGAAGGTGAAAATTTGACTTTCACGAGTACTATAAAGCACTCTATTTGTACAAAACATGGGGACCCAATTTATAAACGTCCATACAAATATCCCCAAACGTTTGATATAGAAATCAACAAACAAATAAATGAAATGATCGAACAAGGTATCATGCGAAAATCGAATTCACCCTATTGTTCACCCATTTTTATCGTCCCAAAAAAAGGAGAAACAAAAAAACAAAAATTCAGGTTAGTGATTGACTACCGAAATTTAAATGAAGTCACAATAGATGACAAATTCCCAATTCCAGTCATGGATGAAATTCTTGACAAACTGGGAAAATGCCAATACTTTACCACCATTGATTTAGCTAAGGGATTTCATCAAATTCAAATGGATCCTGAATCTATTGCAAAAATGGCTTTCTCAACTAAACATGGCCATTACGAATACACACGTATGCCATTTGGTCTTAAAAATGCCCCGGCAACATTCCAAAGATGCATGAATAATCTTTTGGAAGACCTTATTTACAAGGATTGTCTTGTTTATCTGGATGACATTATAGTGTACTCCACTTCATTGGAGGAACACATACTATCACTCAGAAAGGTATTTAAAAAACTAAGAGAAGCTAATCTTAAACTCCAACTCGACAAATGCGAATTCATGAAAAAAGAAACAGAATTCCTTGGTCATATAATTACAACAGAAGGTATAAAACCTAACCCAAATAAAATCAAAGCAATCCAAAATATTCCGATCCCTAAAACCCCAAAAGAAATAAAATCATTCTTAGGATTAGGGTTCTTCCGAAAATTCATACCAAACTTTGCACATATTGCAAAACCATTAACTCTGGGATTAAAGAAAGGAGCTAAAATTAACATAAACGACCCAGATTATATTTCATCCTTTGAAAAGTTAAAATATCTTCTTATGAACGACCCCATACTTGCATACCCCGATTTTAAAAAACCATTTTTTCTAACCGCAGATGGTAGCAATATAGCTTTAGGTGCGTTCATCTCACAGGACCATAGACCTATTTCTTACGCAAGCAGAATGTTGAACGAATATGAGATCAATTATTCAGCTATAGAAAAAGAATTACTAGCGATAGTTTGGGCAACAAAGTATTTCAGACCATACCTTTTCGGTAGAAAATTCGAAATTCGAAGCGACCATAAGCCTCTAGTATGGCTTAACAATATAAAAGAACCAAACCTGAAACTTCAACGATGGAGAATAAAACTAAATGAGTTTGATTATAAAATTAAATATTTACCCGGCAAAGAAAATCACGTAGCAGATGCTCTTTCCAGAATTAAAATAAATGAAAACTTCTTAGGATCAACAGACAGCGCCGTAGCTACAATGCATAGTGCTCATGAGGATAATTGAAATTACATTGCAATAATAGAAAAACCCATTAATTATTCTAACAGGCAAGTAGAATTCATTAGAGGTTCAGAAGACAAAACAGAAACATCAACCTATTTTTATAAATCAAACATAAGAATAACATACAAAGAAATGACCAATGCTTACGCAAGGGATATAATTAAAAGATATCTTTGCGGTAAGAAAACAGTACTATATTTTCATAATGAACAAGATTATCCCATATTTCAACAAGCCTTTATTGAAATAACACGATCAAACGCAAACACAAAAACCTCGATATCAAGCATTAAGTTAGAGGACATTCAAACATTTGCACAATTCAAAGAAATAATTCTAAAACAACATAAAGAATTATTTCATCCAGGAATCGAAAAAACGATTAATTTGTTTAAAGAAAAATATTATTTCCCCGATTTCCAAAACCTGATTCAAAACATTATTAACGAATGCTCAGTATGCAATATCGCAAAGACAGAAAATAGGAATACAAAACTAACTTTTGAAATAACACCAGAAACTTTTAATGTCAGAGAAAAATACGTCATGGACTTTTACATGATCGACAATTTACAATTCCTTTCATGCATTGACATTTACTCCAAATTTGCAACACTTGTAGAATTAAAATCTAGAGATTGGTTAGAAGCCAAGAGAGCAATTATGAAAGTATTCACTGAAATGGGCAAACCAATAGAAATAAAATCAGACAAAGATTCATCATTTTTGTGTATAGCACTAAAAAATTGGCTACAAGAAGAAAATGTAAAGTTAGAAATTACAACAAGTAAAAACGGCATTTCAGACGTAGAAAGATTCCACAAAACAGTAAATGAAAAACTCAGAATTATAAATAGTGAAAACGACATTGAAGATAAATTACTTAAATTTGAAAAAATTTTCTACATATACAACCATAAGACGAGACATAAAGCAACTAACCGAACACCAGAGGACATTTTTATCTATGCAGGATCACCCGACTATAATACCCAAACGAATAAAATACATAAAATAAACAATTTAAATAAAGATAGACACGATTTCGAAATCGATACTAGATTTAAACAAGCACCACTAGTAAAGTCAAAAACAACAAATCCATTCAAAAAGACAGGAGAGATAAATGAGAGTTAGATGAGAAACATTTTGAAGAAAGAAATAGAGGACAAAGAGTCACACACTACAAATCAAAATTCAAAAAGAAAAAGAAAGTTAATAAAAGCAAATATGACAATTGATACATTACAGGTCAACATCTCAAGATGACTTTTTTGTGCATCATGCTATTCTTAACATTAAAATCAACATGCAGTCAATCCATTGACTTAAACCCAGTAAAAGCACCGAACGGTTATTTAATATTTAAAACAGGAACCATGGACTTACCGACAAACTTTATTTAAAAGTAAATTTAACGTTAATAGACATTACATATAACAATCTAATGCAACAAGCACAGGAATTTAAAGATATAATCCATATACAATACTTAACAGAAAAACTAAGTAGGGAAATTAATGGAATACAAATTGTAAAACGTAACAAACGAGGACTAATTAACGAAATTGGTTCAATATACAAATATCTTTTTGGTACTCTTGATCAAGACGATAAAGACGAATTAGAAGAAAAAATAAATAATCTTGAAAGCAATAGCGTACAAGTAAACGAACTAAATTACGTAATAGACACTATAAATAAAGGTTTGGAAGTAATAAACAAGGAAGAAAAGAAAAAATCAGTAAAATTAGAAGTTCTAATCTTTAATTTTGAGCATTTCACAGAATACATTGAAGACATTGAAATGGGCATGCAGCTCCCCAGACTAGGAATTTTCAATCCAAAACTTTTAAAGCATAATCGCTTAAGTCATGTTAATTCGGAAAAACTATTGAATACAAAACATCCACCTGGCTTAAACCAAATTCAAACGAGATATTTATCATTTCAAACATTCCTCAAGAAATAATAACCAGAGGGCCGGGGCTAACTTCGACCGCGTCAAAGTTTGTATACCCTTGCAAGTTTGTTAGTAACTCTTTTATCTAAACTAACTGTTTTATCTAAAAAGGGTAATGTTTGCGAAAGAACGGCCTTCAATCTTAGCATAGGATATAACGAACTTTCTGATGAAAGTCACTGTTTTCCACCGATCCTTCCTATGGGAGCTATATGATATAGTTACCCGATCTTTACCAAATTCGGCACAGTCATTGACAGATATATTAAACTGACAAATGTTAAATTTGAAAGCAATCGCATTAAAAATAACGAAGTTATTGACAAAAGCCACTGTTTTTGACCGATCGTTCCTATGGGAGCTATATGATATAGTCACCCGCTCTTGATCAAATTTGGCACAGTGGTTTATAGTTACAATAAACTTACTTATATTAAATTTCACGATAATAGCTTAAAAAGTAACGAAGTTATTGAGAAAAGTCACTGTTCGTGACTTTGCCGTTTGTATGGGAGCTATATGATATAGTCACCCGATCTCGATCAAATTTGGCACAATTATTAATAAGAACACAAAACTGACCAATACAAACTTTTATGGCAATTGCTGATAAAATAACGAAGTTATTGAGAAAAGTCACTGTTCGTGACTTTGCCGTTTGTATGGGAGCTATATGATATAGTGCTCCGATCCGACTGAATCCGAGATATACAAACCCTGCAGTATATATACTGCAAAAGCCTACGTGCAAAATTTCAGCTCTGTAGCTCTTACGGTCTAGGAGGAGTTCGCATCGATCCAGACGGACGGACAGACGGACGGACGGACGGACGGACGAACGAGTCGGAGATGCTTCCTTCTATGCGTTGCACACTTCTGACCAAAATTAATATACCCTTTTTGCAAGGGTATAAAAACCCCTATCTTTGAGATACTTCCTTATCCAGATGAAAATGAAAATATTTTGACAGAAAATTCATACGATAAATACTATTTTAACAATAACACTTTGTTTAATAAAAATACAAAACAAATAGAAACTAATGAATGTATAATAGGCATTTTAAATCAAATCCCAACCACTTGTAAATACATACACTAAAACATATAAGAATTTTCAAACTAATTATATTGACCCAAACATAATTGTAACATGGAATTTACCAAAAACTAAACTTAATCAAAATTCCGTAAACCACGAATTAATAATAGAAGGCAATAACATAATAAAAATTTACGATTGTGCCTTACAACTAAACGAAATATCAATAATAAATTCATTGCTTGACTATAGCCAAAGCATTTATGTAACAAACAATATCACCAGGCTAGAACCTATTTCCTTTATGCATACAAAAGAAATAATTAACGAACATACGAAATATTATACTGCATTTCAAACTATTACATTAACCACTTTTATACTTACTATAATAAGTTTGATTACATACTTAATCTATAAGTTTAAGGCAATGCCACAAGAATTAATAATTAAGCATTTTCGATCAAATAACAATCGTGGTCCCACAGAAACCGAAACCCCAATTGTTAAAAAAATTGAGTCCCAAATTAAAAGTAAACTACCGTTTTTTATAATAACAATTGCAATAACAATTGTCCCCCTCAAAATCAAAGCGTGTGAATGCTAACTCATAATTAAAGCACAAGCAATAAAATCCATTTTATTCATAAACAATTGAACACTTGCAATAATAATTGTCCTTCTAAAATCAAAAGCGTGAGAACGCTAATTCAGCATTAAAATTCGGGCCAATCAAATCACATCAATATCGATCACGCCACTGAAGGGCTCACATATTTAGCCTATAAATATAACTGTAAGACATTTTGTACTTTAGTTTTAAGTATTCATCCAACGAATAAAGTCCCCGCTTTTAACTCAAATAAAACAATATCTTTTTTTTCCTTTTGGAAAGACAAGATATATAATTATATATAGAGGGAGAGAGATAAAAAGAGTATATAAAACTGATATAATTTCAACAATTTTATTTCTGTAAAATCTGACAGTAATTTCATTTAAGTGTATGCGTGTTGTGCTTTGCTTAGTGAATGATGGAAGAGAAAAAATTTTAGTAATAAGAGTAATAATTTGAATGTTTTGTTTGTTGATTGAGAATGATGTATTGAGTTGCAAGCAAACAAATTTTGAAATGTAAAAATATTATTGCCAAAGACTGCAACATAAAACAATAAATAAAATACAAATACAATAAAAACAACAAATATAACCCAACCTGACAACAGAAATCGAGGATCATGGATACATAAGAAATGCCCGCTTCTTTGATATTTTCTTAATTCATTATTTAACCTAAAACAATAAATAAAAGAGATCAACAAAATACAACAATCATGGATACATAAAAAATGCGGCGGTACGTCCCATTGGGACGGCGGTACGTCTTTTATGATGAACCGACTATTTCTCGCTCCAGTCTCCTAAGCTCGCGCATGATGACTCCGATGTAGGCGCTCACCGCCGACCAATTATCGTTGCTGCATCCCCCGAAACAGTCCTAAAGGCGCTACAGACTCGGACAGCGCAGAGTCGATAAGTCGGACTGATGAGGCGACGGTAGCTTTCGACC
Source organism: Drosophila paulistorum (assembly GCA_018152135.1). Taxonomy (NCBI): domain Eukaryota; kingdom Metazoa; phylum Arthropoda; class Insecta; order Diptera; family Drosophilidae; genus Drosophila; species Drosophila paulistorum. The sequence continues at coordinate 19,658 of JAECXG010000612.1, read as the reverse complement.
TCCATTGCCGGTGCCAAATCTGGGCTGCGAACAGAATTTGTGATTTGCTCATCAGCAATATTCTCCGTTCCTGTTTGGGCCCTCTTGTGTTGAGCATGATACACAATCTTGTGTCGAGCCACACTCCTAGGTAGCGAATTGCTCTAGTCGATTTCAGCTCGATACCGTCAATTGTAACGGTGGCCATTTACACTAACTTCCGGCTGCTGATTAGCACCGCTTCTGTCTTGTGCGCCGCTAGTACAAGGCCCACCGAGCGCAGCCAGGTCGTGATGGATGCAATGTAGAGCCATTGCCGTTGACTCCACATCCTTCAGTTCCTTAACCCACCACTACGACCGCGACAGCGTCCGCGTAGCCGACTACTGACACTTACTCGGCATGTCTAGTCGAAGGACGTACATGATTTTCCACAGAAGGGGATCCAGAAAAGAGCCCTGAGGCCCTCCTGCAGACACCTGCCGTTGAATAGCATCAGACGTACTCACTCACTACTCTGCTGACCGCCTCTATTGTGGACCTTGCCTTGCGGAATCCACTGAGATGGGAATACTCCTTCTTCAGGCACTGGTCGAAGGTTGCCGCGAATATTTTTGCGTTGCGTTGCCATTGCCAGCCGAAGTGCACGGTTGGGGAAGGGACCGGGGCCTTGTTTTGTATCAGCGACCTGGCTGCCGCAAGCACTTCATCGGTTGTGACTGGGACGTGGTAGCGGGAAGCAACATATTCAACGTGCCTACAATTTAGGGAGTCCTCACGCTGGGGGAAGAGATCGCAGACAATACTTTCCAACTCGCTGGCTTCTGTAGGAGAAGAGAATCTGTTGGCGTATACTCGCTTGACCACGATCTATACAAGATACCCTGCTTTGGGGCACCGCCGACCGACATGTTGGGTGACGCCTAGGGAGAATAATATCGCCTCGTGGTCGCTACCCGTGTACTTCACCAACGCTCCATGATGAAGCCCTAAATAGCCCGCCGCTGACGAAGGTGAGGTCGACAACGGACCCGCCACTTGCTCTGTTGAATGTGAAGCTTGACCCTCTGTTCAAAAGGACCACGTCCAGCATTGCAAAGGTTTCCAGAAGCGAGCGTCCTTTCGGATTGGTAAACGCGTTCCCCCAGTCAAGCGCCCATGCGTTGAAGTCCCCTGCAATAACGAGGGGACTGCGAGAACGCCTGTCGTTGACTATCTCGTCGAGGGTTCTACTAAAGTTATCATGGCTAACGCTGGGGGGCAGGTACCAGCTATAAACCCAATTTCCGTCTACCTCTGCGCGTACAAAGTGCTCTCCTGCCATAGGGTGTCGCAGATCGGAGAGGCGCCGCATGACCAGAGTGCAGCCTTACCGGAGGTACTGGCCACCCAAAGGGCGGTGGACTTTTTTCTAAAGGGCTCGCTTATGATCGCGAGCTCCGCTTTGAATTCACGAACGTTCTGCGCAAGTAGGTCGTGTGCTGCCTCGCAGTGGTTAAGATTCAGCTGGTTCAGTGGTTAAGATTCTACTCATTTTGGTCTTCTCCCGTCGTTGATGGACATCGCAGGCTACCGGCCGCATGGGCACACCCTTGCAGAGGGTATTATAAAATTGGTCAGATGTTTGTAACGCACAGAAGGAGACGTTTCCGACCCCATAAAGTATATATATTCTTGATCAGCTTGAGAAGCTGAGTCGATATAGCCATGTCCGTCTGTCCGTCTGTCCGTCCGTCTGTGCGTATCACATCAATATCGATCACGCCACTGAAGGGCTCACATATTTAGCCTATAAATATAACTGTAAGACATTTTGTACTTTAGTTTTAAGTATTCATCCAACGAATAAAGTCCCCGCTTTTAACTCAAATAAAACAATATCTTTTTTTTCCTTTTGGAAAGACAAGATATATAATTATATATAGAGGGAGAGAGATAAAAAGAGTATATAAAACTGATATAATTTCAACAATTTTATTTCTGTAAAATCTGACAGTAATTTCATTTAAGTGTATGCGTGTTGTGCTTTGCTTAGTGAATGATGGAAGAGAAAAAATTTTAGTAATAAGAGTAATAATTTGAATGTTTTGTTTGTTGATTGAGAATGATGTATTGAGTTGCAAGCAAACAAATTTTGAAATGTAAAAATATTATTGCCAAAGACTGCAACATAAAACAATAAATAAAATACAAATACAATAAAAACAACAAATATAACCCAACCTGACAACAGAAATCGAGGATCATGGATACATAAGAAATGCCCGCTTCTTTGATATTTTCTTAATTCATTATTTAACCTAAAACAATAAATAAAAGAGATCAACAAAATACAACAATCATGGATACATAAAAAATGCGGCGGTACGTCCCATTGGGACGGCGGTACGTCTTTTATGATGAACCGACTATTTCTCGCTCCAGTCTCCTAAGCTCGCGCATGATGACTCCGATGTAGGCGCTCACCGCCGACCAATTATCGTTGCTGGGCACCATGCCAGCGACTACTAGCGCTGCATCCCCCGAAACAGTCCTAAAGGCGCTACAGACTCGGACAGCGCAGAGTCGATAAGTCGGACTGATGAGGCGACGGTAGCTTTCGACCTCCATTGCCGGTGCCAAATCTGGGCTGCGAACAGAATTTGTGATTTGACCACGCTCATCAGCAATATTCTCCGTTCCTGTTTGGGCCCTCTTGTGTTGAGCATGATACACAATCTTGTGTCGAGCCACACTTCTAGGTAGCGAATTGCTCTAGTCGATTTCAGCTCGATACCGTCAATTGTAACGGTGGCCATTTACACTAACTTCCGGCTGCTGATTAGCACCGCTTCTGTCTTGTGCGCCGCTAGTACAAGGCCCACCGAGCGCAGCCAGGTCGTGATGGATGCAATGTAGAGCCATTGCCGTTGACTCCACATCCTTCAGTTCCTTAACCCACCACTACGACCGCGACAGCGTCCGCGTAGCCGACTACTGACACTTACTCGGCATGTCTAGTCGAAGGACGTACATGATTTTCCACAGAAGGGGATCCAGAAAAGAGCCCTGAGGCCCTCCTGCAGACACCTGCCGTTGAATAGCATCAGACGTACTCACTCACTACTCTGCTGACCGCCTCTATTGTGGACCTTGCCTTGCGGAATCCACTGAGATGGGAATACTCCCTTCTTCAGGCACTCGTCGAAGGTTGCCGCGAATATTTTTGCGTTGCGTTGCCATTGCCAGCCGAAGTGCACGGTTGGGGAAGGGACCGGGGCCTTGTTTTGTATCAGCGACCTGGCTGCCGCAAGCACTTCATCGGTTGTGACTGGGACGTGGTAGCGGGAAGCAACATATTCAACGTGCCTACAATTTAGGGAGTCCTCACGCTGGGGGAAGAGATCGCAGACAATACTTTCCAACTCGCTGGCTTCTGTAGGAGAAGAGAATCTGTTGGCGTATACTCGCTTGACCACGATCTATACAAGATACCCTGCTTTGGGGCACCGCCGACCGACGGGTTGGGTGACGCCTAGGGAGAATAATATCGCCTCGTGGTCGCTACCCGTGTACTTCACCAACGCTCCATGATGAAGCCCTAAATAGCCCGCCGCTGACGAAGGTGAGGTCGACAACGGACCCGCCACTTGCTCTGTTGAATGTGAAGCTTGACCCTCTGTTCAAAAGGACCACGTCCAGCATTGCAAAGGTTTCCAGAAGCGAGCGTCCTTTCGGATTGGTAAACGCGTTCCCTCAGTCCAGCGCCCATGCGTTGAAGTCCCCTGCAATAACGAGGGGACTGCGAGAACGCCTGTCGTTGACTATCTCGTCGAGGGTTCTACTAAAGTTATCATGGCTAACGCTGGGGGGCAGGTACCAGCTATAAACCCAATTTCCGTCTACCTCTGCGCGTACAAAGTGCTCTCCTGCCATAGGGTGTCGCAGATCGGAGAGGCGCCGCATGACCAGAGTGCAGCCTTACCGGAGGTACTGGCCACCCAAAGGGCGGTGGACTTTTTTCTAAAGGGCTCGCTTATGATCGCGAGCTCCGCTTTGAATTCACGAACGTTCTGCGCAAGTAGGTCGTGTGCTGCCTCGCAGTGGTTAAGATTCAGCTGGTTCAGTGGTTAAGATTCTACTCATTTTGGTCTTCTCCCGTCGTTGATGGACATCGCAGGCTACCGGCCGCATGGGCACACACATGTGTGTTTTTTTTTTTTATACCCTTGCAGAGGGTATTATAAAATTGGTCAGATGTTTGTAACGCACAGAAGGAGACGTTTCCGACCCCATAAAGTATATATATTCTTGATCAGCTTGAGAAGCTGAGTCGATATAGCCATGTCCGTCTGTCCGTCTGTCCGTCCGTCTGTGCGTATGCGTTTTACTCAGCCATCTTAAGAGATATCGGGTTGAAATTTTTTTTGGAGACTCTTTATTACCTGTGTGAGATAAAGTATGAAAATCATCGGACTACTATATCATATATTGTTTAATAATCATTAAATGTGTTTTGAATTCAGTAGTTTGAAAAATATTTGAGCATATTCATAATACGACAACTAATGCTGTTGATGTATGAAATTTCACTTTTCTTATCGAATTAAATATAATAAAGAACTGCAAGGGTATATAAACTTCGGCAAGGCCGAAGTTAACTTCCATAGCTCGTTTTAATTCCATTTATCACACATATATATTCATAACAACATAACATATATAAAAAAAGAATGTAATAAACAATAAATTATGGCGTCACAAATCAGAGAAAGAACAGTACAATACACTCGTATGGTTAGAGGGGGGGAGGTGGATACAAATACAGGGTCAAGCGGGACTACATGTGTGTGTGTGTGTGTTTAAAAACGTTTATCCCTGTCAGGTATAAAATCTGCTTGGACTCTCTTTTGGGTTGTACTTTGTTTTTAACTGATTTCAGTTATGCCATAAATATGCGAACACGGACGGGCCAAAGCAATTAAAACAATTGCAAGTTCAAATTTACTGCAGCATACCCTTGCAACTTTTTTGGTAACTCTCTCCTTACCTATTACCCGATCTTTACCAAATTCGGCACAGTCATTAACATATATATTAAACTGACAAATGTTAAATTTGAAAAATCGCATTAAAAATAACGAAGTTATTGACAAAAGCCACTGTTTTTGACCGATCGTTCCTATGGGAGCTATATGATATAGTCACCCGCTCCTGATCAAATTTGGCACAGTGGTTTATAGTTACAATAAACTTACTTATATTAAATTTCACGATAATAGCTTAAAAAGTAACGAAGTTATTGAGAAAAGTCACTGTTCGTGACTTTGCCGTTTGTATGGGAGCTATATGATATAGTCACCCGATCTCGATCAAATTTGGCACAATTATTAATAAGAACACAAAACTGACCAATACAAACTTTTATGGCAATTGCTGATAAAATAACGAAGTTATTGAGAAAAGTCACTGTTCGTGACTTTGCCGTTTGAATGGGAGCTATATGATATAGTGGTCCGATCCGACTGAATCCGAGATATACAAACCCTGCAGTATATATACTGCAAAAGCCTACGTGCAAAATTTCAGCTCTGTAGCTCTTACGGTCTAGGAGGAGTTCGCATCGATCCAGACGGACGGACAGACGGACGGACGTACGGACGGACGGACGGACGGGCATGGTTATTTGAACTCGTCTCGTCGTGCTGATCAAGAATATATATACTTTATATGGTCGGAGATGCTTCCTTCTATGCGTTGCACACTTCTGACCAAAATTAATATACCCTTTTTGCAAGGGTATAAAAACCCCTATCTTTGAGATACTTCCTTATCCAGATGAAAATGAAAATAATTTGACAGAAAATTCATAAGATAAATACTATTTTAACAATAACACTTTGTTTAATAAAAATACAAAACAAATAGAAACTAATGAATGTATAATAGGCATTTTAAATCAAATCCCAACCACTTGTAAATACACTAAAACATATAAGAATTTCCAAACTAATTATATTGATCCAAACATAATTGTAACATGGAATTTACCAAAAACTAAACTTAATCAAAATTTCGTAAACAACGAATTAATAATAGAAGGCAATAACATAATAAAAATTTACGATTGTGCCTTACAACTAAACGAAATATCAATAATAAATTCATTGCTTGACTATAGCCAAAGCATTTATGTAACAAACAATATCACCAGACTAGAACCTATTTCCTTTATACAAACAAAAGAAATAATTAACGAACATACGAAATATTATACTGCATTTCAAACTATTACATTAACCACTTTTATACTTACTATAATAAGTTTGATTACATACTTAATCTAATCAAACTTAAAAGTAAACATCCGTTTTTTATAATAACAATTGTAATAACAATTGTCCTTCTAAAATCAAAAGCGTGAGAACGCTAATTCAGCATTAAAATTCGGGCCAATCAAATCACATCAATATCGATCACGCCACTGAAGGGCTCACATATTAGCCTATAAATATAACTGTAAGACATTTTGTACTTTAGTTTTAAGTATTCATCCAACGAATAAAGTCCCCGCTTTTAACTCAAATAAAACAATATCTTTTTTTTTCCTTTTGGAAAGACAAGATATATAATTATATATAGAGGGAGAGAGATAAAAATAGTATATAAAACTGATATAATTTCAACAATTTTATTTCTGTAAAATCTGACAGTAATTTCATTTAAGTGCATGCGTGTTGTGCTTTGCTTAGTGAATGATGGAAGAGAAAAAATTTTAGTAATAAGAGTAATAATTTGAATGTTTTGTTTGTTGATTGAGAATGATGTATTGAGTTGCAAGCAAACAAATTTTGAAATGTAAAAATATTATTGCCAAAGACTGCAACATAAAACAATAAATAAAATACAAATACAATAAAAACAACAAATATAACCCAACCTGACAACAGAAATCGAGGATCATGGATACATAAGAAATGCCCGCTTCTTTGATATTTTCTTAATTCATTATTTAACCTAAAACAATAAATAAAAGAGATCAACAAAATACAACAATCATGGATACATAAAAATGCGGCGGTACGTCCCATTGGGAATTGCTACGCCAGGGTTATGGGGTCTTTTATGATGAACCGACTATTTCTCGCTCCAGTCTCCTAAGCTCGCGCACGATGACTCCGATGTAGGCGCTCACCGCCGACCAATTATCGTTGCTGGGCACCATGCCAGCGACTACTGGCGCTGCATCCCCCGAAACAGTCCTAAAGGCGCTACAGACTTGGACAGCGCAGAGTCGATAAGTCGGACTGATGAGGCGACGGTAGCTTTCGACCTCCATTGCCGGTGCCAAATCTGGGCTGCGAACAGAATTTGTGATTTGACCACGCTCATCAGCAACATTCTCCGTTCCTGTTTGGGCCCTCTTGTGTTGAGCATGATCCTGGCGAGTGCTCTACCCGATTCCGCTGCCTTCCGCTGTACCTAGGTGTTCTCGGAAACACAATCTTGTGTCGAGCCACACTCCTAGGTAGCGAATTGCTCTAGTCGATTTCACCTTGATACCGTCAATTGTAACGGTTGCCATTTACACTAACTTCCGGCTGCTGATTAGCACCGCTTCTGTCTTGTGCGCCGCTAGTACAAGGCCCACCGAGCGCAGCCAGGTCGTGATGGATGCAATGGCTCTATTTGCCGTTGACTCCACATCCTTCAGTTCCTTAACCCACCACTACGACCGCGACAGCGTCCGCGTAGCCGACTACTGACACTTACTCGGCATGTCTAGTCGAAGGACGAACATGATTTTCCACAGAAGGGGATCCAGAAAAGAGCCCTGAGGCCCTCCTGCAGACACCTGCCGTTGAATAGCATCAGACGTACTCACTCACTACTCTGCTGACCGCGTCTATTGTGGACCTTGCCTCGCGGAATCCACTGAGATGGGAATACTCCCTTCTTCAGGCACTGGTCGAAGGTTGCCGCGAATATTTTTGCTTTGCGTTGCCATTGCCAGCCGAAGTGCACGGTTGGGGAAGGGACCGGGGCCATGTTTTGTGTCAGCGACCTGGCTGCCGCAAGCACTTCATCGGTTGTGACTGGGACGTGGTAGCGGGAAGCAACATATTCAACGTGCCTACAATTTAGGGAGTCCTCACGCTGGGGGAAGAGATCGCAGACAATACTTTCCAACTCGCTGGCTTCTGTAGGAGAAGAGAATCTGTTGGCGTAGACTCGCTTGACCACGATCTATACAAGATACCCTGCTTTGGGACACCGCCGACCGACGGGGTTGGGTGACGCCTAGGGAGAATAATATCGCCTCGTGGTCGCTACCCGTGTAGACTTCACCAACGCTCCATGATGAAGCCCTAAATAGCCCGCCGCTGACGAAGGTGAGGTCGACAACGGACCCGCCACTTGCTCTGTTGAATGTGAAGCTTGACCCTCTGTTCAAAAGGACCACGTCCAGCATTGCAAAGGTTTCCAGAAGCGAGCGTCCTTTCGGATTGGTAAACGCGTTCCCCCAGTCAAGCGCCCATGCGTTGAAGTCCCCTGCAATAACGAGGGGACTGCGAGAACGCCTGTCGTTGACTATCTCGTCGAGGGTTCTACAAAAGTTATCATGGCTAACGCTGGGGGCAGGTACCAGCTATAAACCCAATTTCCGTCTACCTCTGCGCGTACAAAGTGCTCTCCTGCCATAGGGTGTCGCAGATCGGAGAGGCGCCGCATGACCAGAGTGCAGCCTTACCGGAGGCGGTGGACTTTTTTCTAAAGGGCTCGCTTATGATCGCGAGCTCCGCTTTGAATTCACGAACGTTCTGCGCAAGTAGGTCGTGTGCTGCCTCGCAGTGGTTAAGATTCAGCTGGTTCAGTGGTTAAGATTCTACTCATTTTGGTCTTCTCCCGTCGTTGATGGACATCGCAGGCTACCGGCCGCATGGGCACACACATGTGTGTTTTTTTTTTTTTAATTCCATTTATTACTCATATATACATAACAACATAACATATATTAAAAAAGAATGTAATAAACAATAAATTATGGCGTCACAAATCAGAGAGGTTAGAGGGGGGGAGGTGGATACAAATACAGGGTCAAGCGGGACTACATGTGTGTGTGTGTGTTTAAAAACGTTTATCCCTGTCAGGTATAAAATCTGCTTGGACTCTCTTTTGGGTTGTACTTTGTTTTTAACTGATTTCCGTTATGCCATAAATATGCGAACACGGACGGGCCAAAGCAACTAAAACAATCGCAAGTTCAAATTTACTGCAGCATACCCTTGCAACTTTTTTGGTAACTCTCTCCTTACCTATAGCCATCAAAGTGGAGAAACGTTTTATCTAAAAAGATAAAGATAAATTACTTAAATTTGAAAAAATTCTCTACATATACAACCATAAGACGAGACATAAAGCAACTAACCGAACACAAGAGGACATTTTTATCTATGCAGGATCACCCGACTATAATACCCAAACGAATAAAATACATAAAATAAACAATTTAAATAAAGATAGACACGATTTCGAAATCGATACTAGATTTAAACAAGCACCACTAGTAAAGTCAAAAACAACAAATCCATTCAAAAAGACAGGAGAGATAAATCAGTTAGATGAGAAACATTTTGAAGAAAGAAATAGAGGACAAAGAGTCACACACTACAAATCAAAATTCAAAAAGAAAAAGAAAGTTAATAAAAGCAAATATGACAATTGATACATTACAGGTCAACATCTCAAGATGACTTTTTTGTGCATCATGCTATTCTTAACATTAAAATCAACATGCAGTCAATCCATTGACTTAAACCCAGTAAAAGCACCGAACGGTTATTTAATATTTAAAACAGGAACCATGGACTTACCGACAAACTTTATTTAAAAGTAAATTTAACGTTAATAGACATTACATATAACAATCTAATGCAACAAGCACAGGAATTTAAAGATATAATCCATATACAATACTTAACAGAAAAACTAAGTAGGGAAATTAATGGAATACAAATTGTAAAACGTAACAAACGAGGACTAATTAACGAAATTGGTTCAATATACAAATATCTTTTTGGTACTCTTGATCAAGACGATAAAGACGAATTAGAAGAAAAAATAAATAATCTTGAAAGCAATAGCGTACAAGTAAACGAACTAAATTACGTAATAGACACTATAAATAAAGGTTTGGAAGTAATAAACAAGGAAGAAAAGAAAAAATCAGTAAAATTAGAAGTTCTAATCTTTAATTTTGAGCATTTCACAGAATACATTGAAGACATTGAAATGGGCATGCAGCTCACCAGACTAGGAATTTTCAATCCAAAACTTTTAAAGCATAATCGCTTAAGTCATGTTAATTCGGAAAAACTATTGAATACAAAAACATCCACCTGGCTTAAACCAAATTCAAACGAGATATTTATCATTTCAAACATTCCTCAAGAAATAATAACCAGAGGGCCGGGGCTAACTTCGACCGCGTCAAAGTTTGTATACCCTTGCAAGTTTGTTAGTAAATCTTTTATCTAAACTAACTGTTTTATCTAAAAAGGGTTTTGTGTTTGCGTTCTAATGTTTGCGAAAGAACGGCCTTCAATCTTAGCATAGGATATAACGAACTTTCTGATGAAAGTCACTGCACACTGGTTGCGTCTATAGGCCAAAAATCAAAAATATCATCACAAAATACTTGGACAAAACGAACACAAATTGACACTAAAATGTTCAATCTTCAAAACGCCAAAACGGTTTTTCCACAAATCTAACGGAACTTTCTAAAAATAGCATTACAAGAATGAACTTGTGTACATTTTTGCAGCCCGTCTGAGGTTTGTTTGTACTTTGTCATTGCAAATTCGTTCTTCAAAGTGATCAAACGTTTGACAAAGTGGTCCGATATTAATAATTTAAAATGGATTTTGTAATTGAAGGTATTTACTTTAATAAATGTGTATTTAAAGATTAATTTTATCAATTCAAACATTTTTGTGTGATTTTGAACGTCTTAACCTTTTTTGTGCAGTTTGTGTACGTCTTTTTATGTTTACTAAAAGTTTTAGTTGTGTTGGCCCCGGATGCCCCCATTGAGATTGCCATCACTGTATTTGTCAATGTTTTAAGGTAATAATCATGAAAGTTTAGTTACTAAAAGTTGCTAATTAGCTTATATTGATAAATAAACTAAAGTGGTCTTATTTATTTTCATGGGACAAATATCCACCGTTATCAGTTGATCTTTGTGTTGTTGGTTTCGTTTTCGTCGTTTGTTTTGTACCTTTTCTTACATTAAATTTACTGTACTAATTTATGTTTGCTTTGCACATTTTATTTTGATTGTATAGGAGCATCTTATAACTGTGTGTTTTCACGCATCCACATTTTTGATCTTTGGTGCAAAGAAAAAGGCACGAATGCCGAAAAAATGCAAGGCATAAATAATTTACTGGCACTAAACATAAAAAGCAAAGGCTACAAAGTCAATACGATTGACCTTAAGAAATGTATTCAGTACATTTGCAAAAAGATAGTTGCGTTCTGGATTCAGTACAAAAGAATTAGAAGTTTAGTTGTACAATACAAATCTGAATGGCTAAAAACTAAAGAATTTATTGTCCTGAAACCTACTAGTAGTGCTCAACAAATTGATCTGAGTTCTAGTCGTGGACGGCCCAAAATGGATTTTGTTGAGTCCTCAAAAAGGACGAAACGTCGCCGAATAGCCCTACTACAAAAGCATGATGAGTCTGCAGCTTCTGTTTTGCGCTCATCTGATTCTCAGTCAAGCCTTAATGCAACTGAAATAAATATTGAAAAGGTCTTGTCGCTTGTCGTCGACATTGGGTTGTCCAAACACCAATACTTGGTCATTAGATCATTTATAAATTCAGAAGTTTCCTATAACTTATTGCCAAGTTACGAAAAAATTCTTAAGTTCAAAACATTGAGATATCCAAATAATACAAACAAAACAAATAAAACACATGCAGAAGTGGAACTACAAAGTCTTTTAGACAACACGGCTTTAAGTATTTTAGAGCTTCAAAAGAATGTAATTGAAGAACGTTTGGATGAAACTGAAAAAACATTAACATTAATTGGAAAATGGGGATTCGATGGCAGCACTGGCCACAGCGAATATAAACAAAAAGTTTTCCAATTGTATTAATGATGAGAAAAGTTTATTTGTCACATCGTACGTCCCACTTCAGCTTGTAACCGACTCTAAAGTAATATGGAAAAATCCCAGGCCATCGTCTACCCGATATTGTAGGCCACTCAGGCTTCAATTTAAAAAGGAAACCGCCGCACTTTCCGTCGAAGAAGAGCTCTACTTCAAGGAGAAAATAGCTAACTTGAAGACAACAGAGCATAAAATTTGCAATACAACAGTTTCTATAAAGCACGCCCTTCAATGGTGGATGGTAAAGTTTGCAACGCTTTAAGCAACACGTCCTCGATGAAATGCTTTATATGTGGAGCCAAGCCCACAGAAATGAATAATATTGAAGAATGTGTTGGAAGAGATGTGCAAGAAAAGTATTTTGAATTCGGGCTATCACCACTTCATTCATATATCCGGTTCTTCGAATATTTCTTGCACATTTCGTACAAGCTGGATGTAAAGCTTTGGCAAGTACGATCGGGAGAACTCAAGTCTATTGTATTAAAGAAAAAACATAAAATTCAAGCGGAGTTTCGAGAGAAAATGGGGTTACTGGTCGATACGCCAAAGGATGGAGGTAGAGGAAACTCCAACGATGGTAATACTGCCAGGAAATTTTTCAGTAACCCAAGCTTAGCATCTCAGATTACAGGCATTGATGAAGAAGTTATTGCACGATGCGCTGCGATACTGCAAGCCTTAGCATCAGGATACAAAATAAATATAAAAAAATTCGAAAAATTCGCACTAGATACAGCGAATAAATTAATTGAAATGTATCCATGGTACTACCTTCCAGCAACAGTGCATAAAATTTTAATTCATGCACCAAAGGTTATAGAGCACGCTTTGGTTTCGATTGGTGAGCTCTCAGAGGAAGCTGCAGAGTCAAACAATAAAGAAATAAAAAAGTGTCGGCTGCAGCATACTAGGAAGATGTCTCGTATATTGACAAATACAGATTTAATTAAAGTGCTTCTTTTGAAATCAGACCCTTTTATAACAGGTCAAAGAAATCTGCCAAAGAATCAGAAATCCACTTTTTTATCATCTACATATGATTTATTGGATGATGTATGTTAACCTTGTTTATTATTTATCTTAAATTTTCATCATTTTTATTATCTTATAATTAAATAATATTTGCTGTTATATATGGTTGAAAAAATGGAATCACGAATTTTTAAAATTATTTCTTGCTGGAGGGGAGGGGGGTGGGGGAGTTTCTCTCTTTCACAAATATTTACTGTATGCTATCTAAATTCATCTCTAATACCCAGGAAAAAATTTCAGCTCTCTATCTTTACTGGAAGTATTTTTGGCTACCAGCCCCATATAAGCGCAACCAGTGTGCACTGTTTTCCACCGATCCTTCCTATGGGAGCTATATGATATAGTTACCCGATCTTTACCAAATTCGGCACAGTCATTAACAGATATATTAAACTGACAAATGTTAAATTTGAAAAATCGCATTAAAAATAACGAAGTTATTGACAAAAGCCACTGTTTTTGACCGATCGTTCCTATGGGAGCTATATGATATAGTCACCCGCTCCTGATCAAATTTGGCACAGTGGTTTATAGTTACAATAAACTTACTTATATTAAATTTCACGATAATAGCTTAAAAAGTAACGAAGTTATTGAGAAAAGTCACTGTTCGTGACTTTGCCGTTTGTATGGGAGCTATATGATATAGTCACCCGATCTCGATCAAATTTGGCACAATTATTAATAAGAACACAAAACTGACCAATACAAACTTTTATGGCAATTGCTGATAAAATAACGAAGTTATTGAGAAAAGTCACTGTTCGTGACTTTGCCGTTTGAATGGGAGCTATATGATATAGTGGTCCGATCCGACTGAATCCGAGATATACAAACCCTGCAGTATATATACTGCAAAAGCCTACGTGCAAAATTTCAGCTCTGTAGCTCTTACGGTCTAGGAGGAGTTCGCATCGATCCAGACGGACGGACAGACGGACGGACGGACGGACGGACATGGTTATTTGAACTCGTCTCGTCGTGCTGATCAAGAATATATATACTTTATTTGGTCGGAGATGCTTCCTTCTATGCGTTGCACACTTCTGACCAAAATTAATATACCCTTTTTGCAAGGGTATAAAACCCCTATCTTTGAGATACTTCCTTATCCAGATGAAAATGAAAATATTTTGACAGAAAATTCATACGATAAATACTATTTTAACAATAACACTTTGTTTAATAAAAATACAAAACAAATAGAAACTAATGAATGTATAATAGGCATTTTAAATCAAATCCCAACCACTTGTAAATACACTAAAACATATAAGAATTTCCAAACTAATTATATTGATCCAAACATAATTGTAACATGGAATTTACCAAAAACTAAACTTAATCAAAATTGCGTAAACAACGAATTAATAATAGAAGGCAATAACATAATAAAAATTTACGATTGTGCCTTACAACTAAACGAAATATCAATAATAAATTCATTGCTTGACTATAGCCAAAGCATTTATGTAACAAACAATATCACCAGACTAGAACCTATTTCCTTTATACAAACAAAAGAAATAATTAACGAACATACGAAATATTATACTGCATTTCAAACTATTACATTAACCACTTTTATACTTACTATAATAAGTTTGATTACATACTTAATCTATAAGTTTAAGGCAATGCCACAAGAATTAATAATTAAGCATTTTCGATCAAATAACAATCGTGGTCCCACAGAAACCGAAACCCCAATTGTTAAAAAAATTGAGTCCCAAATTATAAACAAAATTGATACCCCAATATTTACAGCTGCGAAAAACCCCTCGCTATATCCCAATGTATCCGCCTGAGGACAGGCTAATTTTTTTAGGATAGGGAAGTCATATATCCAACTTCAATACACAAAACCTTATACACTTTTCGCCTCCTAAAATCAAACTTAAAAGTAAACATCCGTTTTTTATAATAACAATTGTAATAACAATTGTCCTTCTAAAATCAAAAGCGTGAGAACGCTAATTCAGCATTAAAATTCGGGCCAATCAAATCACATCAATATCGATCACGCCACTGAAGGGCTCACATATTAGCCTATAAATATAACTGTAAGACATTTTGTACTTTAGTTTTAAGTATTCATCCAACGAATAAAGTCCCCGCTTTTAACTCAAATAAAACAATATCTTTTTTTTTCCTTTTGGAAAGACAAGATATATAATTATATATAGAGGGAGAGAGATAAAAATAGTATATAAAACTGATATAATTTCAACAATTTTATTTCTGTAAAATCTGACAGTAATTTCATTTAAGTGCATGCGTGTTGTGCTTTGCTTAGTGAATGATGGAAGAGAAAAAATTTTAGTAATAAGAGTAATAATTTGAATGTTTTGTTTGTTGATTGAGAATGATGTATTGAGTTGCAAGCAAACAAATTTTGAAATGTAAAAATATTATTGCCAAAGACTGCAACATAAAACAATAAATAAAATACAAATACAATAAAAACAACAAATATAACCCAACCTGACAACAGAAATCGAGGATCATGGATACATAAGAAATGCCCGCTTCTTTGATATTTTCTTAATTCATTATTTAACCTAAAACAATAAATAAAAGAGATCAACAAAATACAACAATCATGGATACATAAAAAATGCGGCGGTACGTCCCATTGGGAATTGCTACGCCAGGGTTATGGGGTCTTTTATGATGAACCGACTATTTCTCGCTCCAGTCTCCTAAGCTCGCGCACGATGACTCCGATGTAGGCGCTCACCGCCGACCAATTATCGTTGCTGGGCACCATGCCAGCGACTACTGGCGCTGCATCCCCCGAAACAGTCCTAAAGGCGCTGCAGACTTGGACAGCGCAGAGTCGATAAGTCGGACTGATGAGGCGACGGTAGCTTTCGACCTCCATTGCCGGTGCCAAATCTGGGCTGCGAACAGAATTTGTGATTTGACCACGCTCATCAGCAACATTCTCCGTTCCTGTTTGGGCCCTCTTGTGTTGAGCATGATCCTGGCGAGTGCTCTACCCGATTCCGCTGCCTTCCGCTGTACCTAGGTGTTCTCGGAAACACAATCTTGTGTCGAGCCACACTCCTAGGTAGCGAATTGCTCTAGTCGATTTCACCTTGATACCGTCAATTGTAACGGTTGCCATTTACACTAACTTCCGGCTGCTGATTAGCACCGCTTCTGTCTTGTGCGCCGCTAGTACAAGGCCCACCGAGCGCAGCCAGGTCGTGATGGATGCAATGGCTCTATTTGCCGTTGACTCCACATCCTTCAGTTCCTTAACCCACCACTACGACCGCGACAGCGTCCGCGTAGCCGACTACTGACACTTACTCGGCATGTCTAGTCGAAGGACGAACATGATTTTCCACAGAAGGGGATCCAGAAAAGAGCCCTGAGGCCCTCCTGCAGACACCTGCCGTTGAATAGCATCAGACGTACTCACTCACTACTCTGCTGACCGCGTCTATTGTGGACCTTGCCTCGCGGAATCCACTGAGATGGGAATACTCCCTTCATCAGGCACTGGTCGAAGGTTGCCGCGAATATTTTTGCGTTGCGTTGCCATTGCCAGCCGAAGTGCACGGTTGGGGAAGGGACCGGGGCCTTGTTTTGTGTCAGCGACCTGGCTGCCGCAAGCACTTCATCGGTTGTGACTGGGACGTGGTAGCGGGAAGCAACATATTCAACGTGCCTACAATTTAGGGAGTCCTCACGCTGGGGGAAGAGATCGCAGACAATACTTTCCAACTCGCTGGCTTCTGTAGGAGAAGAGAATCTGTTGGCGTATACTCGCTTGACCACGATCTATACAAGATACCCTGCTTTGGGGCACCGCCGACCGACGGGGTTGGGTGACGCCTAGGGAGAATAATATCGCCTCGTGGTCGCTACCCGTGTAGACTTCACCAACGCTCCATGATGAAGCCCTAAATAGCCCGCCGCTGACGAAGGTGAGGTCGACAACGGACCCGCCACTTGCTCTGTTGAATGTGAAGCTTGACCCTCTGTTCAAAAGGACCACGTCCAGCATTGCAAAGGTTTCCAGAAGCGAGCGTCCTTTCGGATTGGTAAACGCGTTCCCCCAGTCAAGCGCCCATGCGTTGAAGTCCCCTGCAATAACGAGGGGACTGCGAGAACGCCTGTCGTTGACTATCTCGTCGAGGGTTCTACAAAAGTTATCATGGCTAACGCTGGGGGGCAGGTACCAGCTATAAACCCAATTTCCGTCTACCTCTGCGCGTACAAAGTGCTCTCCTGCCATAGGGTGTCGCAGATCGGAGAGGCGCCGCATGAATAGAGTGCAGCCTTACCGGAGGTACTGGCCACCCAAAGGGCGGTGGACTTTTTTCTAAAGGGCTCGCTTATGATCGCGAGCTCCGCTTTGAATTCACGAACGTTCTGCGCAAGTAGGTCGTGTGCTGCCTCGCAGTGGTTAAGATTCAGCTGGTTCAGTGGTTAAGATTCTACTCATTTTGGTCTACTCCCGTCGTTGATGGACATCGCAGGCTACCGGCCGCATGGGCACACACATGTGTGTTTTTTTTTTGTTAATTCCATCCGTCACAAATCAGAGAAAGAACAGTACAATACACTCGTGAGGTTAGGGGGGGAGGTGGTTACACATACAGGGTCAAGCGGGACTGCAAATCTGCTTGGACTCTCTTTTGGGTTGTACTTTGTTTTTAACTGATTTCCGTTATGCCATAAAAATGCGAACACGGACGAACCAAAGCAATTAAAACAATTGCAAGTTCAAATTTACTGCAGCATACCCTTGCAACTTTTTTGGTAACTCTCTCCTTACCTATAGCCATCAAAGTGGAGAAACGTTTTATCTAAAAAGTCTTATGTTTGCGAAAGATCGGCCTACAATCTCAGCGTAGGAAATAACGAAGTCATTGATCAAAGTCACTGTTTTCCACCGATCGTTCCTATGGGAGCTATATGATATAGTCACCCGATCTTGAACTCGTCTCTCATGTTAGCTCATGTTACGCTTGTGCATACATTGCTTATGTGAATATATTTAGAGAAAGAAGAGAAAAGGTAACAATGTTTGAACAAAAGGATGGAAGAAAAGAGATAGAAATTGTGGGTGCCAATTTAACCTGCGGGACTGCCGGGGGGGATTGCTTCGCAGGCTGTAAAAGGCGGGCCTCTTGCCCCACAAGCGTTTCGTTACCTCTCCAAGCGCCGAAGACTGTACATAACTTTTTGTTCAAATGCGCAGGTCGCGGACCATTTTTCTGTTCTCGACCATAGAGATAGCTCGCCAAAGGTTTCTTCAAGCTCATGGCGTTCACTCCGGAATCTCGGGCAGCAGAAAAACACATGCTCGGCATCCTGAACTGCTTTCGTGCCCAAATCAGTGCAGGTATGAGTTGAAACACCCATGGCCACTTAACAGTTGTGTTAATTCGAACGTTACTTCGCCGTGACTTCGTGAGAGCCAGGACTCCAAGTTGGGGATCAGCCTAAACGTCCATCTATCTTTAACTGAGGATGACCATCTTGCTAGCCAGTCTTCTAGGCTCGCTCTTCTGGCTGCTCTTTTGGCCTCTTGTTTCGCAAGTGGCGTCCATTCGCTAGTTTGTCTTCTGTTGTGTTAGCGTATTGCCCTGGATGACTTTATTTTGCACGTATCCAGAGAAATTTCAGCTACCTCCCACACCTTTACGACTACTGATCAAGACAGCTTCGGTTTTTTGGACTGCGAGCTGCAAGCCTACATTGTTTAGCCATCCTTTGACTATATCGACTGATGCGGCCGCTTTGCTCTCCGTCTCATGTACCACCACTTTCGCCACATCGTCTGCAAAGCCGACAATCTGGTTTGCAGGTAGGAGGGAAATCCTAAGCACGCACCTCCTTTGACGACGTGAGTGCGCCAGCCACTTTGGGTGTTGTAGCGCAGGATCCGAATTCGGAAATAGTCCTCCAACTTGAGGACTAGGTACTCTGGTACCCGAAACTCCTGAAGAGAGCTTAGGATCCGGCTCCAGTTTGCGGTGTTGAAGGCGTTTCTGACATCTATAGTGGTGACCAAGCAATATTCCTGCTTGCCAACCTTCCAATGCTGGCCCTCGATGGCATTACTGGCTATGCCAACTACCGTTTGTAGTGCGTCGATTGTGGACTTTGCGCATCTAAACCCGAACTGCATTGGTGAGAGGTCGCCAGAGTGCTTGATGGCGGACTCAACTCTCTGCACCAGCAGTTTTTCAAGAAGCTTCGACACAGAGTGTAAAAGACAGATCGGCCTGTAGGCTGATGGGTCCTCATCTGGATTGTTCGGCTTGGCACCAGGTTCTGCAGTTCCAAATTTCTGGAAAAATGCCATCGTGCATGCTTTTTGATCCTGCAACATTGCGGCAAGAGACTTTCATCGCGGCTTATACCGATTCGAGTGAGTCTTGGCGGTATAGCTGAGGTGTTTGGAAACAGAGTCTCCACAATGTGTTTCATTTGGGATTCGTCGGGAGTCGCG